>CM039673.1:523639255-524889255 GCA_022496015.1 Hordeum marinum
CCATGGCTAGGAAACCTTAACCATCTTTTGATCAACGAGCTAGTCTATTAGAGGCATACTAGGGACATGGTTTTGTCTATGTATCCACACATGCATCGAAGTCTCCGATCAATACAATTATAGCATGGATAATAAACGATTATCATGAACAAGGAAATATGATAATAACTAATTTATTATTTCCTCTAGGGCATATTTCCAACAGTCTCCCACTTGCACTAGAGTCAATAATCTAGTTCACATCACCATGTGATTCGCATTGTTATGAATCTAACACCCAACGAGTTCTGGGGCTCGATCATGCTTTGCATGTGAGAGAGGTCTTATAGTCAACGGGTTTGTAACATTCAGATCCGTGTGCACTTTGCAAATACCTATGTCAAACTGTAACACTGCTTCCACACTCCGCTCGGTACTATTCCAAATGGCTGCTCCACTATACATATCCAGATTGCTACTACGAGTCATCCGGATTAGTGTTAAAGCTTGTATCGACGTAACTCCTTACGATGAACTCTTTATCACCTCCATAATCGAGAAACATCTCCTCAGTCTCTTAGTTACCGAGGATAATCTTGACCGCTGTCCAGTGATCCACTCCTGGTTCACTCTTGTACCCCCTGACGGACTCATGGCATGGCACACACAGGTGTGGTACACAGCATGGCATAATATAGAGCCTATGGCTAAGGCATAGGGGACGACGTTTGTCCTTTCTCTTTCTTCTGCTGTTGTCGAGCTTTGAGTCTCACTCAACTTTCACACCTTACAAATCAGGCAAGAACTCTTTCTCTGACTGATCCATTTTGAACTCTTTCAAAATCTTGTCAAGGTATGCACTCATTGAAAGTCTCATCGAGCATCTTGATCTATCTCCATAGATTTTGATGCTCAACAATTAGGTAGCTTCATCCAGGTCTTCCTTTGAAAATCACTTTCCAAATGACCGTTTTATGCTTTCCAGAAACTCTACATTATTTCTGATCAACAATATGTCATCCACATATACTTATCAGAAATTCTATAGTGCTCCCACTCACTTTATTGCAAATACAAGTTTCTCGTAAACTTTGTATAAACATCAAAACTTTGATCACCTCATCAAAGCGTATATTCCAACTCCGAGATGCTTGCTTCAGTCCATGGAAGGATCACCGAAGCTTGCACACCTTTTAGCATCCTTAGGCCTGACAAAACCTTCTGGTTGTATCGCATACAACCTTTCCTCAAGTAAACCGTTAAGGAAACGATGTTTTGACATCCATCTGCCAGATTTCATAATTGAAAACACAGCAACTGCTAACATAATTCCAACAGACTTTAGCACCACTACGAGTGAGAAAGTCTCATCATAGTTAACTCCTTGAACTTGTCACAAACATCTTTGCAACAAGTCGAGCTTTACAAATAGTGACATTCACCATCAGTGTCTGTCTTCAATTTAAAGATCCATTTGTACTCAACGACCTGCCGTCCAGCGAGCAAGTCTAACAAAGTCTACACTTGGTTTTCATACATGGATCCTATCTCGGATTTCATGGCCTCCAACCATTTGTTGGAATCCGGGCCCATCATCGCTTCTCCATAGCTCGTAGGTTCATCGTTGTCCAACAACATGACCTCCAAGACAGAGTTGTCGTGCCGGTTAGGAGCAGTACACATCCTTGTCGACCTACGAAGTTCGATAGTAACTTGATCCTGAAGTTTCATGATCATCATCATTAACTTCCTCTTCAACTAACGTAGGCTTCACAGAAACATCTTTCTGCGCTGCTCTATTCTCTGGTTGAACAAAGGTTTAACAACCTCATCAATTTCTATCTTCCTCCCACTCAATTCTTTCAAGAGAAACTTTTTCTCGAGAAAGGACCCAGTTCTAGCAACAAACACTTTGCATTCGGATCTGAGATAGAAGGCATACCCATTTGTTCTTAGGGTATTTTATGAAGATACATTTGTCCGCTTTGGGTTCTAGCTTATTATGTGAAAACATTTTTGACACAAGCATTGCAGCCCCAAACATTAAGAAATGACAGCTTAGGTTTCTGTCAAACCATAATTCACACGGTGTCATCTCAACGGATTTAGATGGTGCCCTATTTAAAGTGAATGTAGTTGTCTCTAATGCATAACCCCAAAATTATAGTAGTAAAACAATAAGAGACATCATAGCACGCACCATATCCAATAGAGCATGACTATGATGTTCGGACACACCATCACACTATGGTGTTCCAGGTGGCGTTAGTTGTGAAACAAATTTCACATTGTCTTAAGTTGTATGCCAAACTCGTAACTCAGATATTCACCTCCACGATCATATCGCAGTCATTTTTATCTTCTTATCACGATGATCTTAAACTTCACTCTGAATTTGCTTGAACCTTTCAAACGATTCAGACTTGTGTTCATTAAGTAAATATACACTATATCTACTCAAATCATTAGTGAAGGTAAGAAAATAACGATATCCACTGCACGCTACAAGACTCACTGGATTGCATACATCAACATGTATCATTTCCAATGAATCACTTGCCCGCTCCATCCAACGGGATCCTTTAGTCATCTTGCCCAAGAGGCATGGTTCGCATGTCTCAACCGATTCAAAATCGAATGAGTCCAAAGATCCATCAGCATGGAGTTTCTTCATGCGCTTTATACCAATATGACATTCTGCGGCAGTGCCACAAATATGTGGTACTCTCATTATTAACTTTGTATCTTTTGACATCAGTGTTATGAACATGTGTATTACTACGATCAAGATTTCAACAAACCATTCTCACTGGGTGCATGACCATTGAAGGTATTATTCATGTAAACAGAATAACAATTATTCTCTAGCTTAAATGAATAACCGTATTGCAACAAACATGATCTAATCATGTCCATGCTCAATGCAAAACACCAAATAACATTTATTCAGGTTCGTCACTAATCCTGAAGGTAAAGAGAGCGTGCGATGTTGATCACATCAACCTTGGAAACATTTCCAACACATATCATCACCTCACCCTTAGGTAGTTCTTCGTTTATTCCGTAGCTTTTATTTCGAGTTACTAACATTTAGCAACCGAACCGGTATCCAATACCCAGGTGCTACTAGGAGTACGAGCAAGGTACACATTAATAACTCGTATATCAAATATATTTCTATCGATGTTGCCAACCTTCTTATCTACCAAGCATCTAGGGTTGTTCCGCTTCAGCGACTGCTCACCTCATAATAGAAGCACTTAGTCTCGGGTTTGAGTTCAAATTTGGGTTGCTTCACTGGAGGAGCAACTGACTTGCTATCCATGAAGTTTCCCTCCTTGCTCTTGCCCTTCTCGAAACTAGTGGTTTGATTAACCATCAACACTTGATGCTCCTTTTTGATTTCTACCTTCGCGGTGTCAAACATCGCGAACAGCTCATGGATCAATACTTCTATCCCTGGTGTATTATAGTTCATCACTAAGTTCTAGTAGCTTTAGTGACAGTGACTTGGAGAACTATATCAATCACTATCTTATCTGGAAGATCAACTCCCACTTGATTCAAGCGATTGTAGTACCCAGACAATCTGAGTACATGCTCAACGATTGAGCTATTCTCCTTCATCTTACAAGCAAAGAATCTTGTTGGAGATCTCATATCTC
Source organism: Hordeum marinum (assembly GCA_022496015.1). Classification (NCBI taxonomy): domain Eukaryota; kingdom Viridiplantae; phylum Streptophyta; class Magnoliopsida; order Poales; family Poaceae; genus Hordeum; species Hordeum marinum. Next base: position 523,642,900 of record CM039673.1, read on the forward strand.
GCAACACAGGCACGAGCCTGAGATCACAATCTCTGCTCCTAGAAAATCTCATATGTTCCGTGACGTTCAAAACATTTCGGAGCCTCAATTCTAAGCCGTAATGCATGACGCACTAAACTATCAAGTAGTCATCGAAACGTGCCTGTCAGATGTTCACAAAATCTATAGATGACGCTAGAGGGGGTGGCGCACCGAGCGGTGCATTAGACATAAGCCTTCTGTGCAACAATGAGGACAATACTCAAATCACGGACCCAGTCCGCAATATTGCTACCAACATCTGTCAACTCTATTTCTCTAGGAACATATATTTTTTTAAGGGAGCTACAACGCGAGCTAGTAATCTACAACATAATTTGCAAAGACACTATTGACTATGTTCATGATAATGAGTTCAATTAATCATATTAATTAAGAACTCCCACTCAAATTGACATCCCTCGGGTCATTCGAGTGATACATGATCCAAATTCACCAACTCAAGTTCGATCATCACGTGAGTTAAGGTGGCCTCAATGGTGAACATCATTATGTTGATCATATCCACTATATGACTCATGCTCGACCTTTTGGTCTCTTGTGTTCCGAGGCCATGTCTGTACATGCCAGGCTCGTCAAGTTTAACCCGAGTGTTCTGCGCGTGCAAATCTAGCTTGCACCCGTTGTATGTGAACGTAGAGTCTATCACACCCGATCATCACGTGGTGTCTCAACACGACGAACTTTCGCAATGGTGCACACTCGGGGAGAACACAGTTCATCTTGAAATTCAAGTGAGGGATCACCTTATAATGCTACCCCCGTACTAAGCAAAACAAGGTGCATAAAAGGATTAACATCTCATGCAATTCATAAGTGACATGATATGGCCATGAACGTGTGTTTAAGATCTCCATCTTCGAAACACCGGCATGATCTCCATCGTCACCGGCACAACACCATGATCTCGATCATCTTGATCTCCATCAATGTGTTGCCATTGGGGTTGTGGCGCCAGCCCTGCTTCTACTTCTATTGCTACCGCTTAGCGATACAGTAAAGCATTACATAGCGCTTAATGATTGACACGCAGGTCATACAATAATTAAAGACAACCCTATGGCTCCTGCCGGTTGCCGTACTCAACGACATGCAAGTCGTGAAATTCTGTACATCACATGATCATCTCATACATCATATATATCTCATCATGTAATTGGCCATATCACATCACAACATACCCTGCAAAAACAAGTTAGACGTCCTCTAATTGTTGTTGCATGTTTTACGTGGCTGCTACAGGTATCTAGCAAGAATGATTCTCACCTACGCATAAACCACAATGGTGATACATAGATTGCTTTTCAACCTTCTCAAGGACCGCCTTTGTCGGATCCGATCCAACTAAAGTGAGAGAAACTTTCACCCGCAAGCCATCTAAGCAACAAGCTGCGTCGAGGGAACCGGTCTCTCGTAAGCGTACAAGTAATGTTGGTCTGGGCCGCTTCATCTCACAATCCCGCTGAACCAAAATCCGACCAAGGGAGGAAGCAATCTAAGCATCAATGCCCACAAACCTTTTGTGTTCTACTTGAGATCTCATCGAACCATCAATCTAGCTCTTGATGCCACTGTTGGGGAACGTCGCATGGGAAACAAAAAATTTCCTACGCACACGCAAACCTATCCATGGTGATGAGCATATACGAGAGGGAGAGTGGATCTACGTACCCTTGTAAATCGCTAAGCAGGAAGCGTTAAGAAACACGGTTGGTGTAGTCGAACTTCTTCGCGATCCAAATCGCCGAGCGTCCCGCGATCCAATCACGAACCGTCCCGCGAACACATAATGATCCGTCCCGCGAACTCATCATGATCCGTCTCACGATCTTGATAACTATCTGTCCCGCGAACTCATCACGATCCGTTCCGTGATTACATCACGAACCGTCTCGCGATCTCGATCACGGTCCTTCCGATCTAGCGCCAAACGGACGGCACCTCCGCGTTTAGCACACGTGCAGCTTGATGACGATCTCCACCGTCTTGATCCAGCAAGAGGAGGTGGAGAGGAGAGAGAGTTCACCGGCAGCGTGACGGCGCTCCGGTGATGGTGGTGGAGTGATTCCGGCAGGGCTTCGCCTAAGCGCTGCGGAAAACCGATCTAGAGGAGAAACTATGCACCGGTGAAACGGGTAGCACGTGGCCGGAAATTCTGTCCAAAAACCACCCAATCCACTAGTATATATAGGAGTATAGGAGAGGAGAGGCATCCAAGGCCTTTGGGTCGGCCAAAATAGGAGGTGGGAAGCAATCCTACTTCACCTCCAATCCTAGTTGGAGTAGGATTGCCTCCTATTGGCTGATTTTCCACTTTTTGCTTTAGGACTTTCTCTCCTGCGCCATGGGCCTTTGTGGATGTTTTCCCAGCCCACTAAGGGCTGGTTATTATTCTTCCACAGCCCATGGACCTCTTGGGGTCGAAATACCCCTCCCGGAGGCCTCCTGGTACACTACCGGCACTCTCGGTACACTACCGATGAGCCCGAAACTTTTCCGGAAACCAAACTGGGACTTCCTATATATGAATCTTTACCTCCGGACCATTCCAGAGCTCCTCGTGACATCCGGGATCTCATCCGGGACTCCGAAGAAACTTCGGTCACCACCATGCATAACTCTACACTATCGAAACGTCACCGAACCTTAAGTGTGCAGACCCTGCGGGTTCGAGAACTATGTAGACATGACCGAGACACCTCTACGGTCAATAACCAATGGCGGGACCTGGACATCCACATTGGTTCCTACATATTCTATGAAGATCTTTATCGGTCGAACCTCTATGTCAAGGATTCAGTTAATCCCGTATAACGTTCCCTTTGTTCTTCGGTATGTTACTTGTCCGAGATTCAATCGTCGGTATCTCCATACCTAGTTCAACCTCGTTACTGGCAAGTCTCTTTACTCATTCCGTAATACAAGATACCGTGACTAACACTTAGCCACATTGCTTGTAAGGCTTGTTGTGATGTTGTATTACCGAGTGGGCCCTGAGATACCTCTCCGTCACACGGAGTAACAAATCCCAGTCTCGATCCATGCCAACTCAACAAACACCATCGGAGATACCTGTAGAGCACCTTTATAGTCACCCAGTTACATTGCGACGTTTGATACCCACAAGTCACGGATATCGAAGGAGTGCCTTGTGTGTATCAAACGTCGCAACGTAACTGGGTGACTATAAAGGTGCTCTACATGTATCTCCGATGGTGTCTATTGAGTTGGCATGGATCGAGACTGGGATTTGTTACTCCGTGTTACGGAGAGGTATCTCGGGGCCCACTCGGTAATACAACATCACAATGAGCCTTGCAAGCAATGTGACTAATTTTTAGTTGCAGGATCTTGTATTACGGAACGAGTAAAGAGACTTGCCGGTAACGAGATTGAACTAGGTATGGAGATACCGACGATCGAATCTCGGGCAAGTAACATACCGAAGAACAAAGGGAATGTTATACGGGATTAACTGAATGCTTGACATAGAGGTTGGACCATGAAGATCTTTGTAGAATATGTAGGAACCAATGTGGACATCCAGGTCCCGCCATTGGTTATTGACCGTAGAGGTGTCTCGGTCATGTCTACATAGTTCTCGAACCCGCAGGGTCTGCACACTTAAGGTTCGGTGACGTTTCGATAGTGTAGAGTTATGTATGGTGGTGACCGAAGGTTGTTCGGAGTCCCGGATGAGATCTCGGACGTCATGACGAGCTCCGTAATGGTCCGCAGGTAAAGATTCATATATAGGAAGTCCCACTTTGGTTGCCGGAAAAGTTTCAGGCTCATCGGTAGTGTACCGGGAGTGCCGGTAGTGTATCGGGAGGCCTCTGGGAGGGGTATTTGGAGCCCAAGAGGTCCATGGGCTGTGGGAGACTAATTACCATCCCTTAGTGGGAGGGAAAATCAGCCTAGAAGGCCCATGGCGCAGGAGATAAAAGGGCTAAAGGAAAAAGGCAAAAATCAGCCAATAGGAGGCAATCCTACTCCAACTAGGATTGGAGGTGGAATAGGGTTCCACCCTCCCTTGGCCGGCCAGCTCCTAGAGGGAGGCTTGGCGCACCAGCCCTCCCCCTCCTCTCCTCCTTTATATACTAGTGGCTTGGGTGGTTTTTGGACAGAATTTCTGGCCACGTGCTACCCGTTCCACCGGTGCATAGTTTCTCCTCTAGATCGTAGTTCCGCAGTGCTTAGGCGAAGCCCTGCCGGAATTGCTCCACCACCATCACCGGAGCGCCGTCACTCTGCCGGTGAACTCTCTCTCCTCTCCACCTTCTCTTGCTGGATCAAGACGGTGGAGATCGTCATCAAGTTGCACGTGTGTTGAACGCGGAGGTGTCGTCCGTTCGGTACTAGATCGGAAGGATCGTGATCAAGGCCACGGGACGTTTGTGATCGGATCGCCGGACGGATCGTGACGAGGTCGTGGGACGGTTCGTGATTGGTTCGCGGGACGGTTCGTGATTAGATCACAGGACGCTCGGCGATTTGGATCGCGAAGATGTTCGACTACACCAACCGCGTTTCTTAACGCTTCCTGCTTAGCGATCTACAAGGGTACGTAGATCCACTCTCCCTCTCGTAGATGCTCATCACCATGGATAGGTTTGCGTGTGCGTAGGAAAATTTTTGTTTCCCATGCGACGTTCCCCAACAAAGGGGCCACACACCCTCCCGCCCGGGATGGGGTCGCCTACGTCGGGGGCCAAAGTAGCCGCACAAGTGTGGCTAGGTCGCCACCACACGTACCACAAGTCGACCGATGCCACACCCATGGAGGGGGGGCACACACCCTCCGCCACCCCAGGACGGGGTCGCCTACGTCGAGGCGCAAATTCTCCACACAAGTATGGCTAGGTCGCCGCCACACGCATCACAAGTCGCCCGATGCCTAAGCCCCTCCCTCGGGACGTGGTCGCCTACGTCAGGGGGCAAGGTCACCGCAAAAGTATGGCTAGGTCACCGCCACACACACTATAAGTGGCCCGAGCCACACCCGTCTGGGGGTGGGCCACACACCCTCCCCGTCAGGACGGGGTCGCCTACGTCGGGGGGGGGCAAAGTTGCCCGCACAAGTATGGCTAGGTCACCGCCACACGCACCACAAGTCGCCCGACGCCACACCCGATAGGGGCGCGGTCACACACCCTCCCCCCCGGGACGGGGTCGCCTATGTCAAGGGGAAAGTTCCCTCACAAGTATGGCTAGGTCGTTGCCACACACACCACAAGTCGCTCGACGCCACACCCGCCGGGGGGTGGGGCCACACAACCTCGCCTACCGGGATGGGGTCGCCTACGTCGGGGGGCAAAGTCGTTGCACAAGTATGGCTAGGTCGCCGCCACACGCACCACAAGTCGCCCGACGCGACCACCGTCGGGGGGTGGGGCCACACACCCTCCCCCCGGGATGGGGTCACCTACATCGAGGGGCAAAGTCGCCGTCCAAGTATTGCTAGGTCGCTGCCACACGCACCACAAGTCGCCTGACGCCACGACCGTTGGGGGGTGGAGCCACACACCCTCCCCCCATGACGGGGTCGCCTATGTCGGGGGGCAAAGTCGCCGCGCAAGTATGGCTAGGTCGCCGCCACACGCACCACAAGTCGCCCGACGCCACACCCGTCGGGGGTGGGGCCATAGACCCTACCTCTCGGACGGAGTCGCCTATGCCTGGGGGGCAAAGTCGCCGCGCAAGTATGGCTAGGTCACCGCCACACGCACCACAAGTCACCCGACGCCACCACCGTCGGGGGTGAGGCCATACACCCCTCCCCTACTGGGACGGGGTCGCCTATGTCGGGGGGCAAAGTCGCCGGAGTAGTATGCCTAGGTCACCGCCGCACACACGTCAAGCTGCCAGACGCCACCACCCTCCGGGGGTTTGGACACACTCCCCTCCCCTACCGGGACAGGGTCGCCTATGTCGTGGGGCAAAATCGCCGAACAAATATGGCTAGGTCGCCGGCACATGCACCACAAGTCGCCCGATGCCACACCCGTCGGGGGGTGGGGCCACACACCCTCCCCCAAGGACGGGGTCGCCTACGTCGGGGGGCAAAGTCATCACACAACTATTGCTAGGTTGCCGCCACACACACCAAAAGTCGCCCGACGCCACACCCCCTTGTTGGGAGATGTAGTAGTAAATCAAAAAAATTCCTACGTGTCACCAAGATCTATCTATGGGGAAACCAGCAACGAGCAATGGGGGAGTGCACCTTCATACCTTTGAAGATCGCAAATCGGGAGCGTTACTAGAATGCGGTTGGTGGATTCATACTCACAGCGATTCAGATCGCGGTGGAATCCGATCTAAGCACCGAACAACGGCGCCTCCGTATTCAACACAGGTGCAGCCTGATGACGTCTCCTACACCATGATCCAGCAAGGAGGAAGGAGAAGTTGAGGGAGAGATCCGGAAGCACGATGGTGTGGTGACGGTGGAGCTACGTGGTACTCCGGCAGGGCTTCGCCAAGCTCAACGGAGGACGGGGAGGGGTAGGGTTGCGCCGAGAGAGAGAGAGAGAGGGAGACGAACTCGTGTGTTCCTGGCAGACCCAAAACCCCCACTATTTATATGAGGAGGAGGGAGTGCACACCCCTAGGGTTCCCACCCTAAGGGCCGGCGGCAGCCCCAGATCCCATCTGGTGCGGCGACCAGAGGGAGAGAGGGGAGGGCGGCGCCCTAGGTGGGCCTTAGAGCCATCTGGGCTAGGGTTTGCCCCCCTCTCCTCTTGTGCTGCGCCTTGGCCCCTTGTGGGGGGCACACCAGCCCACCTAGGGGCTGGTTCCCTCCCACTTGCGGCCCATGCATCCCTCTGGTGCCGGTGGCCCCACTTGATGGACCCCCAGAACCCTTCCGGTGGTCCCGGTATGCTACCGGTGATGCCCGAAACAATTCCGTTGACCAAAACCTCACTTCCTATATATGAATATTTACCTCCGAACCATTCTGGAACTCCTCGTGACGTCCGGGATCTCATCCGGGACTCCGCACAACCTTCAGTAACCACGTATACTATTTCCCTATAACCTTAGTGTCCTCGAACCTTAAGTGTGTAGACCCTATGGGTTCGGGAGGCACGTAGACATGACCGAGACACCTCTCCGATCAATAACCAATAGCACGATCTGGATACCCATATTGGCTCCCACATGCTCCACAATGATGTCATCGGATGAACGATGATGTCGGGGATTCAATCAATCCCGTATACAATTCCTTTTGTTTACCGGTATGATACTTGCCCGACATTCAATCGTCGGTATCCCTATACCTTGTTCAATCTCATTTCCGACAAGTCTTTTTACTCGTTCCGTAACACATCATCCCGTGGCTAAATCCTTAGTCACATTGAGCTCATTATGATGATGTCTTACCGAGTGGGCCTAGAGATACCTCTCCGTAACACGGAGTGACAAATCCCAGTCTCAATTCGTGCCAACCCAACAGACACTTTCGGAGATACCCGTAGTGTACCTTTATATCCACCCAGTTACCTTGTGACGTTTGGCACACCCAAAGTATTCCTACGATATCCGGGAGTTGCACAATCTCATGGTCTAAGGAAATGATACTTGACATTAGAAAAGCTATAGCAGACAAACTACACGATCTTGTGCTATGCTTAGGATTGGGTCTTGTCCATCACATCATTATCCTAATGATGTGATTCCGTTATCAACGACATCCAATGTCCATGGCCATGAAACCGTGACCATCTATTGATCAACGAGCTAGCCAACTAGAGGCTCACTAGGGACATGTTGTGGTCTATGTATTCACACATGTATTACGGTTTCCGGTTAACACAATTATAGCATGAATAATAGACAATTATCATGAACAAGGAAAGACAATAATAACTATTTTATTATTAGCTCTAGGGCAAAATTCCAACAGTCTCCCACTTGCACTAGAGTCAATAATCTAGTTATATTGTGATGAATCGAACACCCATAGCATTCTGGTGTTGATCATGTTTCGCTCGTGAGAGAGGTTTAGTCAACGGATTTGCGACATTCAGATCCGTATGTACTTTACAAATATCTATATCTCCCTCTGGAATGTAATCACGGATGGAGTTGAAGCGGCGCTTGATGTGTCTTGTCTTCTTGTGAAACCTAGGCTCCTTGGCAAGGGCAATATGTCTAGTGTTGTCACAGAATAGTGTCATCGGGCCCGACGCATTGGGAATTTCTCCTAGGTCGGTGATGAACTCCTTCATCCAGACTCCTTCCTTTGCTGCTTCCGAAGCAGCTATGTACTCCGCTTCACACGTAGATGCCGCCACGATACTTTGCTTGCTGTTGCACCAGCTGATTGCCCCTCCGTTCAAAATATACACGTATCCGGTTTGCGACTAGGAGTCGTCCGGATCTGTGTCGAAGCTAGCCTCGACCTGACTGGTACCCTTGCAATAAAAGCACTCAGTCTTAGGCTTGGGTTCATTCTTGTTCTTCTTCCTGGCAACTTGCTTACCGGGCACGGCAACTGCTTTTCCGTCCTTCTTGAAGTTCTTCTTACCCTTGCCTTTCTTGAAACTAGTGGTCTTATTCACCATCAACACTTGATGCTCCTTTTTTATCTGGACCTCCACTGATTTCAGCATTGAGTACAACTTTGGAATGGACTTCTCCATCCCCTGCATGTTGTAGTTCATCACAAAGCTCTTGTAGCTAGGTGGGAGCGACTGGAGGATTCTGTCAATAACCGAGTCATTCGGAAGATTAACTCCCAGCTGAGTCAAGCAGTTGTGCAACCTAGACATTTTGAGTATGTGCTCACTGACAGAACTATTCTCCTCCATCTTACAACTGAAGAACTTGTCAGAGACATAATATCTCTTAACCCAGGCATGAACTTGGAAAACCAGTTTCAGCTATTGGAACATCTCATATGCTCTGTGTTTCTCAAAACGCTTTTGGAGCCCCGGTTCGAAACTGTAAAGCATGCCGCACTGAACCAGGGAGTAATCATCACAACACGACTGCCAGGCGTTCCTAACATCCTGAGCCGCTGGGAAAATGGGTGCGTCACCTAGCGGTGCATCAAGGACATATAATCTTTTGGAAGCTATGAGGATGATCCTCAAGTCACGGACCCAGTCCGCATAGTTGCTTCCATCATCTTTCAGCTTGGTTTTCTCTAGGAACGCGTTGAAATTGAGGGTGACATTCGCGTTGGCCATTGGATCTACAATATAGATTGTAAAGACAATTTTAGACTAAGTTCGTGATAATTAAGTTCACATCATAAAATTATTTAATGAACTCCCACTTAGATAGATATCTCTCTAGTCATCCAAGTGACACATGATCCACGTTAACTTGCCCATGTCCGATCATCACATGAGATGGACCAGTCATCAATGGTAAACATCTCCATGTTGATCGTATCTTCTATACGACTCATGTTCGACCTTTTGGTCTTCCATGTTCCGAGGCCATGTCTGTACATGCTAGGCTCGTCAAGTCAACCTAAGTATATCACGTGTGTAAATCTGGCTTACACCCATTGTATGCGAACGTTAGAACCTATCACACCCGATCATCACGTGGTGCTTCGGAACAACAATCCTTAGCAACGGTGCAAAGTTAGGGTGAACACATTTCTTGAAATTTTTATTGAGAGATCATCTTATTTAGCTACCGTCGTTCTAAGAAAATAAGATGTAAACATGATAAACATCACATGCAATCAATATAGTGACATGATATGGCCAATATCATCTTCCTCCTTTGATCTCCATCTTTGGGGCACCATGATCATCACTATCACCAGCATGACACCATGATCTCCATCATCGTGTCTTCATGAAGTTGTCTTGTCAACTATTACTTCTACTATTATGGCTAACGATTAGCAATAATGTAAAGTAATTACATGGCATTTATGATTGACACGGAGGTCATACAATAAATTAAGACAACTCATATGGCTCCTGCCGGTTGTCATACTCATCGACATGCAAGTCGTGAATCCTATTACAAGAACATGATCAAGCTCATACATCACAATGCATCACATCACATCCTTTGGCCATATCACATCACAAGGCATATGCTGCAAAAACAAGTTGGACATCCTCTAATTTGTTGTTGCAAGTTTTTACGTGGCTGCTATAGGTTTCTAGCAAGAACATTTCTTACCTACGCCAAAACCACAACGTGATATGCCAATTACTATTTACCCTTCATAAGGACCCTTTTCATCGAATCCAATCCGACTAAGGTGGGAGAGACAGACACCCGCTAGCTACCTTATGCAACAAGTGCATGTCAGGCGGTGAAACCGGTCTCACGTAAGCGTACGCGTCAAGTTGGTCTGGGCCGCTTCATCCCACAATACCGCCGAATCGAGATAAGACTAGTAATGGTAAGAAAATTAACAAGATCAATGCCCACAACACCTTGTGTTCTACTCGTGCATAGATTCTATGCATAGACCTAGCTCTGATGCCACTATTGGGAGACGTAGTAGTAAATCAAAAAAATTCCTACGTTTTCACCAAGATCCTGTTGGGGAACGTCGCATGGGAAACAAAAATTTTCCTACGCACACACAGATCTATCCATGGTGATGAGCATCTACGAGAGGGAGAGTGGATCTACGTACCCTTGTAGATCGCTAAGCGGGAAGCGTTAAGAAACGCGGTTGGTGTAGTCGAACATCTTCGCGATCCAAATCGCCGAGCGTCCCGCGATCACATCACGATCCATCCCGCGATCCAATCACGATCCGTCCCGCAAACTCATCACGATCCGTCCCGCGATCTCATCACGATCCGTCCCGCAAACTCGTCACGAACCGTTTCGCGATCTTGATCACGGTCCTTCCGATCTAGCGTCGAACGGACGACACCTCCGCGTTCAGCACACGTGCAGCTTGATGACGATCTCCACCATATTGATCCAGCAAGAGGAATTGGAGAGGAAGAAGAGTTTACCGGCAGCGTGACAGGGCTCCGGCGATGGTGGTGGAGCAATTCCGGCAGGGCTTCGCCTAAGCACTGCGGAAATCCGATCTACAGGAGCACCGGTGGAACGGGGAGCACGTGGCCGAAAAATCGAGTGCAAAACAACCAATACCTCCAGTATATATAAGAGGGAGGGAGGAGGAGGGCTGGCGCACAAGGCAGCCCTTCCTTGCCTCTCGCGCAAGGAGGATTGGAGGAGTCCTGCTCCAATCCTAGTAGGACTAGGATTGCTCCTTTCCTACTTGGAATCTATTTCCACCTTTTGCGTTTTTTTCTTTCTTTCTCAAGTATAGCCGCATGGGCCTCTTAGAGGACTTCCACCAGCCCACTAAGGGCTGGTTTCCACCCTCCCACAGCCCATGTAGCCTCTTGGGTCGAAATACCTCTCCCGATGGTCCCCGGTATACTACCGGCACTCCCGGTACACTACCGATGAGCCCAAAACTTTTCCGGCGACCAAAATAGGACTTCCTATATATGAATCTTTACCTCCTGACTATTCCGGAGCTCCTTGTTACGTCTGGGATCTCATCTAGGACTCCAAACAACCTTCGGTCACCACCATACATAACTTCTATACTACCGAAATGTCACCAAACCTTAAGTGTGCAGACCCTGCGGGTTCGAGAATTATGTAGACATGACCAAGACACCTCTAAGGTCAATAACCAATGGCGGGACCTGGATGTACACATTTATTCCTATATATTCTAAGAAGATCTTTATCGGTCGAACCTCTGTGTCAAGGATTCAGTTAATCCCGTATGATGTTCCGTTTGTTCTTCGGTATGTTACTTGCTCGAGATTCGATCGTCGGTATCTCCATACCTAGTTCAACCTCGTTACTGGAAAGTCTCTTTACTCATTCTGTAATACAAGATCCCGTGAGTAACACTTATTCACATTGCTTGCAAGTCTTATTGTGATGTTGTATTACCGAGTGGGCCCTGAGATACCTCTCCGTCACACGGAGTAACAAATCCCAGTCTTGATCCATGCCAACTCAACAGACACCCTCGGAGATACCTGTAGAGCACCTTTATAGTCACCAGTTACGTTGCGACGTTTGATACACACAAGGTACTCCTCCGATGTCAGTGAGTTGCATGATCTCATGGTCATAGGAACACATACTTTGACATGCAGAAAACAGTAGCAACAAACTGACACGATCATATGCTACGTTTGTAGTTTGGGTCTTGTCCATCACATCATTCTCCTAATGATGTGATCCCGTTATCAAATGACATCACATGTCAATGGCTAGGAAACCTTGAACATCTTTGATCAACGAGCTAGTTCACTAGAGGCATACTAGGGACAAAGTTTTGTCTATTTACCCACACATGTAATGTGTTTCCATTCAATACAATTATAGCATGGATAATAAACGATTATCATGAACAAGGAAATATGATAATAACTAATTTATTATTGCCTCTAGGGCATATTTCCAACAGATCCATCTATGGAGAAACCAGCAACGAGTGGGGGAGAGTGCATCTTCATACCTTTGAAGATCGCTAAGCGGAAGCACTACAAGAAAACGGTTGGTGTAGTCGTACTCGCAGCGATTCATATCACGGTGGATTCCGATCTTAGCGCCGAACAACGGCGCCTCCGCATTCAACACACGTTCTGCCCAATGACGTCTCCTACGCCTTGTTCCAGCAAGGAGGAAGGAGATGTTGAGGGAGAGCTCCGGCAGCATGACGGCGTGGTGACGGTGGAGCTGCGTGGTACTCCGGCAGGGATTCGCCAAGCGCTAATGAGAACGAGCAAGAGGAAGGGTAGGGCTATGCCGAGGGAATAAGAAACTTGTGTTTTAGGCAGCCCCAAACCCTCCACTATATATAGGAGGAGGAGGGAGGGCATAGCCCTAGGGTTCCCACCCTAAGGGCCGGCGGCAGCCCCAAATCCCATCTGGTGTGGCGGCCAGAGGGAGAGAGGGGAGGGCGGCGTCCTAGGTGGGCCTTAGGCCCATCTGGGCTAGGGTTTTCCCCCCTCTCCTCTTGTTCTGCACCTTCGGCCCTTGTGGGGGGCGCACCAGCCCACCTAGGGGCTGGTTCCCTCCCACTTGCAGCCCATGCAGCCCTCTGGTGCTGGTAGCCCACTTGGTGGAACCTTGGAACCCTTCCGGTGGTCCCGGTACGCTACCGGTGATGCCCGAAACACTTTCGGTGACCAAAACCTCACTTCCAATATATGAATCTTTACCTTCGAACCATTCCGGAACTCCTCATGACGTCCGGGAACTCATCCGGGACTCTGAACTACCTTTGGTAACCACGTACACTATTTCCCTATAACCCTAGTGTCATCGAACCTTAAGTGTGTAGACCCTACGGGTTCGGGAGACACGTAGACATGATCGAGATACCTCTCTGATCAATAACCAACAGCGGGATCTGGATACCCATGTTGGCTCCCACATGCTCCACGATGATCTCATCAGATGAACCACGATGTCGGGGATAAAATCAATCCCGTATACAATTCCCTTAGTCTATCGGTATGATACTTGCTTCGATCGTCGGTATCCCTATACCTTGTTCAATCTCATTACCGGGAAGTCTCTTTACTCATTCCTTAACACATCATCTCATGGCTAACTCCTTAGTCATATTGAGCAAATTATGATGATGTTTACCGAGTGGGCCCAGAGATACCTCTCCATCAAATGGAGTGACCAATCCCAGTCTCGATTCGTGCCAACCCAATAGACACTTTCGGAGCTACCCGTAGTGTACCTTTATAGCAACCCAGTTACGTTGTGACGTTTGGCACACCCAAAGTATTCCTACAGTATCGGGGAGTTGCACAATCTCATGGTCTAAGGAAATGATACTTGACATTAGAAAAGCTTTAGCAGACGAACTACACGATCTTGTGCTATGCTTAGTATTGGGTCTTCTCCATCACATCATTCTCCTAATGATGTGATCCTGTTATCAACGACATCCAATGTGCATGGTCATGAAATCGTGACCATCTATTGATCAACGAGCTAGCCAACTAGAGGCTCACTAGGGACATGTTGTGGTCTATGTATTCACACTTGCATTATGGTTTCCGGTTAATATAATTGTAGCATGAACAATAGACAATTATCATGAACAAGGAAATACAATAATAAAAAATTTATTATTGCCTCTAGGGCATATTTCAACAGCTGCCACACGCACCACAAGTCGCCCGACGCCACACCTCTCGGTGGCGTCAGGCCACACACCCTCCCCCCAGGACGGGGTAACCTACATCGGGGGGCAAAGTCGCCCACAAGTATGGCTAGGTCGCCACCACACGCACCAAAAGTCACCCTATGCCACACCTGTCGGGGGGTAGGGCCACACACCCTCTCGCCCGAAACGGGTCACCTACGTCGAGGGGCAAAGTCGCCGCACAAGTGTGGCTAGGTCGCCGCCACACGCACAAGTCGCCCGCCACCACACCCATGGGGGGTGGCGACACACACCCTCCCCCCGGGATGGGGTCGCCTACATCGGGAGGCAAAGTTGCCACACAAGTATGGCTAGGTGGCCGCCACACGCACCACAAGTTGCCCTACGCCACAGCCCCTCCCTTCCGGGACGGGGTCGCCTACGTCGGGGGGCAAAGTCGCCACACAAATATGGCTAGGTTGCTGCCAAACAAACCACAAGTCGCTCGACGCCACACCCGTCAGGCGACTTGTCCACACACCCTCCCCCCCGAGACGGGGTCGCCTACGTCGGGGGGTGGGGGGCAAAGTCGCCACACAAGTATGGATAGGTCGCCGCCACACGCACCACAAGTCGCTCGATGCCACACCCGTCGGGGGGGGCACACATCCTCCCCCCAGGACGGGGTCGCCTACGTCGGGGGGCAAAGTCGCCGCATTAGTATGGCTAGGTCACCGCCACATGCACCAAAAGTCACCCGGCGCCACCACCCTCATGGGGTGGGGCTACACCCCCTCCCCCGGGACAGGGTCGCATACGACGGGGGGGGGGGAACCGCCGCACAAGTATGGCTAGGTCACCGCCACATGCACCACAAGTCACCCGACGCCACACCCGTCGTGGGGTGGGTCCACGCACCATCTCTCCCGGGACGGGGTCACCTACATCGAGAGGCAAAGTCACCGCACAAGTGTGGCTAGGTCGCCGCCACACGCACCACAAGTCTCCCGCCGCCACAACCATGGGGGGGTGGGGCCACACCCCCCCTCGGGATGGGGTCGCCTAAATCGGGGGACAAAGTCGCCACACAAGTATGGCTAGGTGGCCGCCACACGCGCCACAAGTCGCCCGATGCCACAGCCCCCGACCTTCCGGGACGGGGTCGCTTACGTCGGGGGGCAAAGTCTCCGCACAAATATGGCTAGGTTGCCGCCAAACACACCACAAGTCGGTCGACGCCACACCCGTCAGGCGACTTGGCCACACACCCTCCCTCTCCCCGGGACGGGGTCGCCTACGTCGGGGGGAGGGGGGAAGTCGCCGCACAAGTATGGATAGGTCGCCACCACACGCACCACAAGTCGCCTGATACCACACCCTTCGGGGTGGGGTGGGGGTGGGGCCACACATCCTACCCCCGGGACGGGGTCGCCTACATTGGGGGGAAAGTCGCCGCATAAGTATGGCTAGGTCACCACCACATGCACCAAAAGTCGCCCGACGCCACCACCCTCACGGGGTGGGGCCACACCCCCTCCCCCAGGATAGGGTCGCATATGACGAGGGAAAAAAACGCCGCACAAGTATGGCTAGGTTGCCGCCACACGCACCACAAGTCACCCGACGCCACACCCGTCGGGGGGTGGGTCCACACACCCTCTCTCCCGGGACGGGGTCGCCTACGTTGAGAGCCAAGGTCACCGCACAAGTGTGTCTAGGTCGCCGCCACACGCTCCACAAGTCGCTCAACGCCACACCCGTCGGGGGGGCACACACCCTCCCCGCCGGTACGGGGTCTCCTACATCGGGGGGCAAAGTCGCCACACAAGTATGGCTAGATCGCCGCCACACGCACCATAAGTCGCCCGACGCCACAGCACCTCCCCTCGCGACGGGGTCGCCTACGTTAGGGGCAAAGTCGTCGCACAAATATGGCTAGGTCACCACCACACACACCACATGTCGCCCGAAGCCACACCCGTCGGGGGGTGAGGCAACACACCCTCCCCCCCAGAACGGGGTCGCCTACGTCAGGGGGGGGCAAAGTCACTTCACACGTATAGCTAGGTCACCGCCACACGCACCACAAGTCACCCGACGCCACACCCGTCGGGGGTGGGCCACACACCCTACCCCCCGGGACGGGGTCGCCTACTTCGGGGGGCAAAGTCCTCGCACAAGTATGGCTAGGTCACCGCCACACGCACCACAAGTCGCCTGACGCCACACCCATCGGGGGGTGAGGCCATAGACCCTCCAGTTGGAAATATGCCCTAGAGGCAATAATAAATTAGTTATTATCATATTTCCTTGTTCATGATAATCGTTTATTATCCTTGCTATAATTGTATTGATCGGAGACTTAGATGCATGTGTGGATACATAGACAAAACCATGTCCCTAGTATGCCTCTAATAGACTAGCTCGCTGATCAAAAGATGGTTAAGGTTTCCTAGCCATGGACATGAAATGTCATTTGATAACGGGGTCAAGTCATTAGGAGAATGATGTGATGGACAAGACCCAAACTGCAAACGTAGCATATGATCGTGTCAGTTTATTGCTACTGTTTTCCGCATGTCAAGTATGTGTTCCTATGACCATGAGACCATGCAACTCACAGATATCGGAGGAGTTCCTTGTGTGTATCAAACGTCGCAACATAACTGGGTGACAATAAAGGTGGTCTACAGGTATCTCCGATGGTGTCTATTGAGTTGGCATGGATCGAGACTGGGATTTGTTACTCCGTGTGATGGAGAGGTATCTCGGGGCCCACTCGGTAATGCAACATCACAATAAGCCTTGCAAGCAATGTGACTAATTGTTAGTTGCGGGATCTTGTATTACGGAACAAGTAAAGAGACTTCTCGGTAACGAGGTTGAACTAGGTATGGAGATACCGACGATCGAATCTCGGGCAAGTAACATACCGAAGAACAAAGGGAACGTTATACGGGATTAACTGAATCCTTGACATAGAGGTTCGACCGATAAAGATCTTCGTAGAATATGTAGGAACCAATGTGGACGTCCAGGTCCCGCCATTGGGTATTGACCGTAGAGGTGTCTCGGTCATGTCTACATAGTTCTCGAACCCGCAGGGTCTGCACACTTAAGGTTCGGTGACGTTTCGGTAGTGTAGAGTTATGTATGGTGGTGACCAAAGTTTGTTCGGAGTCCCGGATGAGATCCCGGACATCACGAGGAGCTCCGGAATGGTCCGGAGGTAAAGATTCACATATAGGAAGTCCCAATTTGGTTTCCGGAAAAGTTTCGGGCTCATCGGTAGTGTACCGGGAGTGCCGGTAGTGTACCGGGAAGCCTCCGGGAGGGGTATTTCGACCCCAAGAGGTCCATGGTCTGTGGGAGGATAATAACCAGCCCTTAGTGGGCTGGGAAAACAGCCACAAAGGCCCATGGCGCAGGGGAGAAAGTCCTAAAGCAAAAAGTGGAAAATCAGCCAATAGGAGGCAACCCTACTCCAACTAGGATTGGAGGTGAAGTAGGATTGCTTCCCACCTCCTATTTCGGCCGACCCAAAGGCCTTGGCTGCCTCTCCTATCCTCTCCTCCTATATATACTAGTGGATTGGGTTGTTTTTAGACAGAATTTCCGGCCACGTGCTACCGGTTCCACCGGTGCATAGTTTCTCCTCTAGATCGATTTCTACAGCGCTTAGGCGAAGCCCTGCCGCAATTGCTCCACCACCATCACCGGAGCGCCGTCACGCTGCCGGTGAAATCTCTCTCCTCTCCACCTCCTCTTGCTGGATCAAGACGGTGGAGATCGTCATCAAGCTGCACGTGTGCTGAACGCGGAGGTGTCGTCCGTTCGGCGCTAGATCGGAAGGACCGTGATCGAGATCGCGAGACGGTTCGTGATGTGATCGCCGAACGGATCGTGATGAGTTCGCGGGACAGATTGTGATCAAGATCGTGATATGGATCATGATGAGATCGCGGGACAGATCGTGATGTGTTCACGGGACGGATCTTCATTGGATCGCGG
The DNA here is from genome assembly GCA_022496015.1 of Hordeum marinum. NCBI lineage: Eukaryota > Viridiplantae > Streptophyta > Magnoliopsida > Poales > Poaceae > Hordeum > Hordeum marinum. Next base: position 523,661,099 of record CM039673.1, read on the forward strand.
GACGGATCGTGATGAGATCACGGGACGCTCGGCGATTTGGATCGCGAAGATGTTCGACTGCACCAACGCGTTTCTTAACGCTTCCCGCTTACTGATCTACAAGGGTACGTAGATCCACTCTCCCTCTCGTAGATGCTCATCACCATAGATAGGTTTGCGTGTGCGTAGGAAAATTTTTGTTTCCCATGCGACGTTCCCCAACAGTGGCATCACGAGCTAGGTTGATGGTTCGATGAGATCTCGAGTAGAACACAAAAGGTTTGTGGGCGTTGATGCTTAGATTGCTTCCTCCCTTGGTCGGATTTTGGTTCAGCAGGATTGTGAGATGAAGCGGCCCGGACCAACATTACTCGTACGCTTACGAGAGACCAGTTCCCTCGACGCAACTTGTTGCCTATATGGCTTGCGGGTGACAGTTTCTCTCACTTTAATTGGATCGGATTCGACAAAGGCGGTCCTTGAGAAGGTTGAAAAGCAACTAGTGTATCACCGTTGTGGTTTTTGCGTAGGTGAGAATTGTTCTTGCTAGATACCCGTAGCAGCCACGTAAAACATGCAACAACAATTAGAGGACGTCTAACTTGTTTTTGCAGGGTATGTTGTGATGTGATATGGCCAATTACATGATGTGATATATGTGATGTATGAGATGATCATGTGATGTATAGTTTATCATGACTTGCATGTCGGTGAATACGGCAACCGACAGGAGCCATAGGGTTGTCTTTAATTATTGTATGACCTGCGTGTCAATCATTAAGCGCTATGTAATGCTTTACTTTATCGCTAAATGGTAGCAATAGTAGTAGAAGCATGCAGGGCGTGACAACCCCGATGGCGACACGTTGATGGAGATCAAGATGATGGAGATCATGGTGTCATGCTGGTGACGATGGAGATCATGCCGGTGCTTTCTAGATGGAGATCAAAAGCACAAGTTCATGGCCATATCATGTCACTTCTGATTTGCATGTGATGTTAATCCTTTTTATGCACCTTGTTTTGCTTAGGACGACGGTAGCATTATAAGGTGATCCCTCACTTAATTTCAAGATAAATTGTGTTCTCCCCGAGTGTGCACCGTTGCGAATTTTTTGAATTGAGGCTTCAAAACGTTTTGAACGTCACGGAACATATGAGATGTTCTAAGAGCTGAAATTAGGATCTCAGGATCATGCCCGTGTTGCGAGATATGAGATCTCCAACAAGATTCTTTGCCTGCAAGATGAACGAGAATAGCTCAATCGTTGAGCATGTGCTCAGATTGTCTGGGTGCTACAATCGCTTGAATCGAGTGGAAGTTCATCTTCCAGATAAGATAGTGATTGATATAGTTCTCCAAGTCACTTTCACTAAGCTACTAGAACTTGGTGATGAACTATTGAATGCCAGGGATAGAATTAATGATTCCTGAGCTGTTCGCGATGTTTGACACCGCGAAGGTAGAAATCAAGAAGGAGCGTCAAGTGTTGATGGTTAATCAAAACCACTAGTTTCGAGAAGGGCAAGAGCAAGGAGGGAAACTTCATGGATAGTAAGTCAATTGCTGCTCTAGTGAAGCAACCCAAAGTTGAACTCAAACCCGAGACTAAGTGCTTCTGTTATGAGGTGAGCGGTCGCTGAAGCAGAACAACCCTAGATACTTGGTAATAAGAAGGCTGGCAACATCGATAGAAGTATATTTGATATACGAGTTATTAATGTGTACCTTCCTAGTACTCTTAGTAGCACCTGGGTATTGGATACCAGTTTGGTTGCTAAATGTTAGTAACTCGAAATAAAAGCTACGGAATAAACGGAGAACTAGCTAAGGGTGAGGTGACGATATGTGTTGGAAGTGTTTCCAAGGTTGATGTGATCAACATCGCACACTCTCTCTTCCTTCAGGATTAGTGATGAACCTAAATAAATGTTATTTGGTGTTTTGCGTTGAGCATGAACATGATTAGATCATGTTTATTGCAATACGGTTATCATTTAAGTTAGAGAATAATTGTTATTCTATTTACATGAATAATACCTTCAATGGTCATGCACCCAGTGAGAATGGTTTGTTGAAATCTTGATCGTAGTAGTACACATGTTCATAACATTGATGTCAAAAGATACAAAGTTAATAATGATAGTACCACATACTTGTGGCACTGCCGCTAAATGTCATATTGGTATAAAGTGCATGAAGAAACTCCATGCTGATGGATATTTGGACTCATTCGATTTCGAATCCGTTGAGACATGCGAACCATGCCTCTTGGGCAAGATGACTAAAGGACCCCGTTGGATGGAGAGGGCAAGTGATTCATTGGAAATGATACATGTTGATGTATGCAATCTAGTGAGTCTTGTAGCGTATAGTGGATATCGTTATTTTCTTACCTTCACTAATGATTTGAGTAGATATAGTGTATATTTACTTAATGAAACACAAGTCTGAATCGTTTGAAAGGTTCAAGCAAATTCAGAGTGAAGTTTAAAGATCATCGTGACAAGAAGATAAAAGTGACCGCGATATGATCGTGGAGGTGAATCTCTGAGTTACGAGTTTGGCATACAACTTAAGACAATGTGAAATTTGTTTCACAACTAACGCCACCTGGAACACCATAGTGTGATGGTGTGTCCGAACATCATAGTCATGCTCTATTAATATAGTGCATACTGTGATGCCTCTTATCGTTTTAGTACTATAATTTTTGGGGTTATGCATTAGAGACAACTACATTCACTTTAAATAGGGCATCATCTAAATCCGTTGAGATGACACCGTGTGAATTATGGTTTGACAAAAACCTAAGCTGTCATTTCTTAATATTTGGGGCTGTGACACTTGTGTGGAGAATGTTTTCACCTAATGAGGTCGAACCCAAGGCGGACAAATGCATCTTCATAGAATACCCTAAGATCAGTTGGGTGAACCTTCAATCTCAGATCCTAGTGCAAAGTGTTTGTTGCTTAAACGGATCCTTTCTCGAGGAAATGTTTCTCGCGAAAGAATTGAGTGGGAGGAAGATAGAACTTGATGAGGTTGTTAAACCTTTGTTCAACCAGAGAGTAGCGCAGCGCAGAAAGATGTTTCTGTGAAGCCTACGTTAGTTGAAGAGGAAGTTAATGATGATGATCATGAAGCTTCAGGATCAAGTTACTATCGAACTTCGTATGTCGACAAGGATGTGTACTGCTCCTAAGTGGTACGACAACTCTGTCTTGGAGATCATGTTGTTGGACAACGATGAACCTACGAGCTATGGAGAAGCGTTGATGGGCCCGGATTCCGACAAATGGTTGGAGGCCATGAAATCCGAGATAGGATCCATGTATGAAAACCAAGTGTAGACTTTGGTAGACTTGCTCGTTGGACGGCAGGTCGTTGAGTACAAATGGATCTTTAAAATGAAGACAGACACTGATGGTGAATGTCACTATTTGTAAAGCTCGACTTGTTGCAAAGATGTTTGTGACAAGTTCAAGGGGTTGACTACGATGAGACTTTATCACTCGTAGTGGTGCTAAACTCAGTTGGAATTATGTTAGCAGTTGTTGTGTTTTCAATTATGAAATCTGGTAGATGGATGTCAAAACATCGTTTCCTTAACAGTTTACTTGAGGAAAGGTTGTATGTGATACAACCAGAAGGTTTTGTCAGGCCTAAGGATGCTAAAAGGTGTGCAAGCTTCGGTGATTCTTCCATGGACTGAAGCAAGCATCTCGGAGTTGGAATATACGCTTTGATGAGGTGATCAAAGTTTTGATGTTTATACAAAGTTTACGAGAAACTTGTATTTGCAATAAAGTGAGTGGGAGCACTATAGAATTTCTAATAAGTATATGTGGATGACATGTTCTTGATCAGAAATAATGTAGAGTTTCTGGAAAGCATAAAACGGTTATTTGGAAAGTGATTTTCAAAGGAAGACCTGGATGAAACTACCTAATTGTTGAGCATCAAAATCTATGGAGATAGATCAAGATGCTCGATGAGACTTTCAATGAGTGCATACCTTGACAAGATTTTGAAAGAGTTCAAAATGGATCAGTCAGAGAAAGAGTTCTCGCCTGATTTGTAAGGTGTGAAAGTTGAGTGAGACTCAAAGCTCGACAACGGCAGAAGAAAGAGAAAGGACGAACGTCGTCCCCATTGCCTTAGCCATAGGCTCTATATTATGCCATGCTGTGTACCGCACCTATGTGTGCCTTGCCATGGGTCCGTCAGGGGGTACAAGAGTGAACCAGGAGTGGATCACTGGACAGCAGTCAAGATTATCCTCAGTAACTAAGAGACTGAGGAGATGTTTCTTGATTATGGAGGTGATAAAGAGTTCGTCGTAAGGAGTTACGTCGATACAAGCTTTAACACTAATCCGGATGACTCGTAGTAGCAATCTGGATACGTATAGTGGAGCAGCCATTTGGAATAGTACCGAGCGGAGTGTGGTAGCAGTGTTTACAGTTTGACATAGGTATTTGCAAAGTGCACACGGATCTGAATGTTACAGACCCGGTGACTATAAGACCTCTCTCACATGCAAAGCATGATCGAGCCCCAGAACTCATTGGGTGTTAGATTCATAACAATGCGAATCACATGGTGATGTGAACCAGATTATTGACTCTAGTGCAAGTGGGAGACTGTTGGAAATATGCCCTAGAGGCAATAATAAATTAGTTATTGTCATATTTCCTTGTTCATGATAATCGTTTATTATCCATGCTATAATTGTATTGATCGGAGACTTAGATGCGTGTGTGGATACATAGACAAAACCATGTCCCTAGTATGCCTCTAATAGACTAGCTCGCTGATCAAAAGATGGTTAAGGTTTCCTAGCCATGGACATAAGATGTCATTTGATAACGGGGTCACATCATTAGGAGAATGATGTGATGGACAAGACCCAAACTTCAAACGTAGCATATGATCGTGTCAGTTTATTGCTACCGTTTTCCGCATGTCAAGTATGTGTTCCTATGACCATGAGATCATGCAACTCACAGATATCGGAGGAGTGCCTTGTGTGTATCAAATGTCGCAACGTAACTGGGTGACTATAAAGGTGCTCTACAGGTATCTCCGATGGTGTCTGTTGAGTTGGCATGGATCGAGACTGGGATTTGTTACTCCGTGTGACGGAGAGGTATCTCGGGGCCCACTCGGTAATGCAACATCACAATAAGCCTTGCAAGCAATGTGACTAATTGTTATTGGTCGGATCTTGTATTACGGAACGAGTAAAGAGACTTGCCGGTAACGAGATTGAACTAGGTATGGAGATACCGACGATCGAATCTCGGGCAAGTAACATACCGAAGAACAAAGGGAACGTTATACGGGATTAACTGAATCCTTGACATAGAGGTTCGACCGATAAAGATCTTCATAGAATATGTAGGAACCAATCTGTACGTCCAAGTCCCGCCATTGTTTATTGACCGTAGAGGTGTCTCGGTCATGTCTACATAGTTCTCGAACCCGCAGGGTCTGCACACTTAAGGTTCGGTGACGTTTCGGTAGTGTAGAGTTATGTATGGTAGTGACCGAAGTTTGTTCGGATTCCCGGATGAGATCCCGGACATCACGAGGAGTTCCGGAATGGTCCGGAGGTAAAGATTCATATATAGGAAGTCCTAGTTTGGTTTCCGGAAAAGTTTCGGGCTCATCGGTAGTGTACCGGGAGTGCCGGTACTGTACTGGGAGGCCTCCGGGAGGGGTATTTCGACCCCAAGAGGTCCATGGGTTGTGGGAGAATAATAACCAGCCCTTAGTGGTCTGGAAAAACAGCCACAAAGGCCCATGGCGCAGGGGAGAAAGTCCTAAAGCAAAAAGTGGAAAATCAGCCAATAGGACGCAATCCTACTCCAACTAGGATTGGAGGTGAAGTAGGATTGCTTCCCACCTCCTATTTCGGCCGACCCAAAGGGCTTGGCTGCCTCTACTCTCCTCTACTCCTATATATACTAGTGGATTGGGTGGTTTTTATACAGAATTTCCGGCCACGTGCTACCCGCTCCACCGGTGCATAGTTTCTCCTCTAGATCGGTTTTCTGCAGCGCTTAGGCGAAGCCCTGCCGGAATTGCTCCACCACCATCACCGGAGCGCCGTCACGCTGCCGGTGAACTCTCTCTCCTCTACACCTCCTCTTGCTGGATCAAGACGGTGGAGATCGTCATCAAGCTGCACGTGTGCTGAACGCGGAGGTGTCGTCCATTCGGCGCTAGATCGGAAGGACCGTGATCGAGATCGCGAGACGGTTCGTGATGTGATCGCGGAACGGATCGTGATGAGTTCGTGGGACAGATCGTGATCAAGATCGTGATATGGATCGTTATGAGATCGTGGGACGGATCGTGATGTGTTCACGGGACGGATTGTGATTGGATCGCGGGACGGATCGTGATGAGATCGCGGGACGCTCGGCGATTTGGATCGCGAAGATGTTGGACTGCACCAACCGCGTTTCTTAACGCTTCCCGCTTAGCGATCTACAAGGGTACGTAGATCCACTCTCCCTCTCGTAGATGCTCATCACCATGGATAGGTTTGCGTGTGCGTAGGAAAATTTTTGTTTCCCATGCGACGTTCCCGAACACCTCCCCCCCGGGACGGGGTCGCCTACATCGGGGGGCAAAGTTGCCGCACAAGTATGGCTAGGTCGCCGCCACACACACCACAAGTCGCCCAACACCACACCCATCGGGGGGTGGGGCCACCCACCCTCCCTGCCGGGACGGGGTCGCCTACGTCGAGGGGGGCAAAGTAACCGCACAAGTATGGCTAGGTCGCCACCACACGCACCGCAATTCGCCCGACGCCACACCTGTCGGGGGGTGGGGCCACACACCCTCCCCCCCGGGACGGGGTCACCTACGTCGGGGGGCAACGTCGTCGCAGAAGTATGGCTAGGTCGCTGCCACAAGCACCAAAAGTCGCCCGACGCCACGACCCTCAGGCGGTGAGGCCACACACCCTCCGCCCCAGGACGGGGTCGCCTACGTCAGGGGGCAAAGTCGCCACTCAAGTATGGCTAGGTCGCCGCCACACGCACAACAAGTCACCTGACGCCACACCCGTTAGGGGGTGGGGGCACACATCCTCTCGCCCGGGATGGGGTCGCCTACGTCGAGGGGCAAAGTCGCCGCACAAGTGTGGCTAGGTCGCCGCCACACGCACCACACGTCGCCCGACACCACACCCGTCGGGGGGTGGGGCCACAAACCCTCCCCCCCGGGATGGCTAGCCTACATCGGGGGGCAAAGTCACCACACAAGTATGGCTAGGTCATCGGCACACGCACCACAAATCAACCGACACCACACCCGTCGGGGGTGGGGACACACACCCTCTCGCCCGGGACGGGGTCGCCTACGTCAAGGTGCAAAGTCGCCGCACAAGTGTGGCTAGGTTGCCGCCACACGCACCAGAACTCAGTCGACGCCACACCCATCGATGGGTGGGGGGTCGGCCACACACCCTCCCCTCGCCCCCGGGACGGGGTCGCCTACATCGGGGGACAAAGTCGCCACACAAGTATGGCTAGGTCGCCTCCGCACGCACCACATATCGCCCGACGCCACAACCCCCCCCCCCCCCCCCCCCCCGTGGGTCTGGGTCGCATACGTTGGGGGGCAAAGTCGCCCTAGAAATATGGCTAGGTCGCCGCCACACACACCACAAGTCGCTCGATGCCACACCCGTCAGGGGGTGAGGCCACACACCCTCCCTCCCGGGATGGGGTCGCCTACGTCAAGGGGGGAGGCAAAGTTGCCGCACAAGTATGGCTAGGTCGCCGCCACATGCACCATAAGTCACCCGACGCCAAACCCATTGGGGGTGGGGTCACCCCCCCTGGGACATGGTCGCCTACGTTGGGGGGTAAAGTCCCCACACAAGTATGGCTAGGTCAACGCCACACGCACCACAAGTTACCCGACGCCACACTCGTCGGGGGGTGGGGCCACACACCCTCCTCCACCGGACGGGGACACCTACGTCGGGGGGCAAAGTCGCCGCACAAGTATGGCTAGGTCGCCACCACACGCACCACAAGTCGCCCGACACCACACCCATCGGGGGGTGGGGCCACACTCCCTCCCCCCGGGACGGGGTCACCTACGTTGGGGGGGGGCAAAGTCACCGCACAATTATGGCTAGGTCGCCAACACACGCACCACAAGTCGCCCGATGCCACACCCGTCGGGGGGGGTGAGGCCACGCACCCTCCCCTAGGATGGGGTCGCCTACGTTGGGGGGGGGGAGTCGCCACACAAGTATGGCTGGGTCGGCTCCACACACACCCTCAGGGGGTGGAGACACACCCCTCCCCCTGGGGATGGGGTCGCCTATGTTGGGGGGCAAATTCGCCGCACAAGTATGGCTAGCTCTCAGACACACGCACCACAAGTCACCCGACGCCACACCCATCGGGGGATGGGGCCACACACACCCTCCCGCTCGAGATGGGGTCGCCTAGGTTGGGGGCAAAGTCGCCGCACAAGTATGGCTAGGTCGCCGCCACACAGACCACAAGTCGCCCGACGCCACACCCACCGGGGGTGGGGCCACAGACCCTACCTCCGGGACGGAGTCGCCTATGTCGGGGGGCAAAGTCGGGGCACAAGTATGGCTAGGTCGCCGCCACACGCACCACAAGTCGCTTGACGCCATAGCCCCTCTCCCCCCCCAGGACGGGGTCGCCTACATCGGGGGGCAAAGTCGCCACATAAGTATGGCTAGTTCGCCGCCACACACACCACAAGTCGCCCGATGCCACACCCGTCGGGGAGTGAGGCCACACACGCTCCCGCCCGGGACGAGGTCACCTACTTCGCTGGGGGCAAAGTCGTCGCACAAGTATGGCTAGGTCACCGCCACACGAACCACAAGTCGCCCGATGCCACACCCATCGAGGGGTGGGGCCACACACCCTCCCCCTCGGGACAGGTTAGCCTACGTCAGGGGGCAAAGTCGCCGCACAAGTATGGCTAGGTCGCCACCACACGCACCACAAGTCGCCCGACGCCACACCCGTCGAGGAGTGAGGCCACACACGCTCCCCCCGGGACGGGGTCGCCTACGTCGTGGGGGGGGGGGGAAGTCGCCACACAAGTATGGCTAGGTCACCACCAAATGCACCACAAGTCGCCCGACGCCATGCCCGTCGGGGGGTGGGGCCACATAGCCTCCCCCCGGGACAGGGTAGCCTATGTTGGGGGGGGGGGAAGTCGCTACACAAGATGGCTAGGTCGCCTCCACACGCACCACAAGTCGCCCGACGCCACACCCATTGGGGGTTTGGGCCACACACCTTCCCTCCCCCCCCAGGACGGGGTTGCCTACGTAGGATGGCAAAGTCATCGCACAAGTATGGCTAGGTCGCCGCCACATGCACCACAAGTCGCCCAATGCGACGCCTATCGGGGGGTGGGGGCACACAACCTCCCCCCGGGACGGGATCGCCTACATAGGGGGGAAGAGTCGCTGCCAGACGCACCACAAGTCGCCCGACGGCACACCCATCGGGGGGTGGGGCCGCACACCTTCCCCTACCAGGACTGGGTTGCCTACGTCGAGGGCGGGGGCAAAGTCTTTTTAACTGTGCATTTCCTGTTGTCTCTGTTTTTGGTTAGTCTTTTTAACTGCACAATGGACTGTTCTATGCATAGATCAACATCATTTTTCCATGTTGAAGGGGCACATTTACGAAAACAGCAACTAGTTTTCTTTTTTGTCCAAAAACGGGTATGACTGCAGCATATACATGCTACACAATGTTGACTTGTGGAACGGAACCCGAGTGCTGGAGTATGGACCAAAAGATCTAACAAACTTGAGGATGATACTAACAGCAAAAGTGCTCAATAGTGGACACAACGACGTCAATTGGGCAAAGATGCTCAACATCGAGAAGGTCAAAAATTAAGAATCCAAACGCACATAACCAACTTAATGTTTGTAGCTAATAAATTACATTGTCATTCTCGATTCATAAAAATGTCTTCCTAAGCATTCAGAGAACATAAATTACATTGTCTTTTTTCTTCAGCACAGTTTAAAATTTTGTTTTTCAAAGCCACTATATTTTTTGCATTCAGACGCTTCTTGTCTTCTCGCTACTGGATCCAGTCAAGCACTTTGGTTAACACCATGTGACAACGCAAGTGTTTTCCCTACCTTTTTTGGCATGTAATCTCTTGTATGATCCTTGCGTCATGAGTTATGAAATGAAGTTGCACCATGTCATACCATGTCTTGTCTTGCATTCATGCATCATGCATCATAGCATTCATCATGTCATGCTTGTTTCTTATGTGACCTTGTATGGTGTGGTTAGTTGTGATCTTGTATTGTGTGTGTGATGTGGTGGAGTGTTTGTGTGAAACTCTCCTTCTCTTCCCTCTCTTTTCTTTTCAACAAAACCCAACCCTATGCCTTTATTTTCCCATGTCATTTTAGCATCAGTGTAAGTTGTTATTTAAATTGTTAAAAAATGTTCAAGTGCTAGCCTAAAATATTTTAAGAGTGTGGGTGTGGTTCTTTTGTTGATTTGAGCCTTATGTGTTTGGAGTTTTTAAATAACAGGGGGGCTATCTATTTTAAAATAATTAAATTACTTGTCCTAAAAATCATCTTGATATTTTTAGTAACTAGTGCATTTTATTTTCATTGCAAAAGTATTTTTGTTCTGCACCAAAATCCTTTATATTTTCTCTGGGTTTTTTTCTTGTGTTGTTGTGTTTTGAAAAAGATAAAAACTCCTCTGTTTTATTTGTTTTGCGAGAGAGCGCCAGAGTGGGCCTCGCCATCCCACGCGGCCCAGCCCGCTCGAGGGAACAGCCACCTGCCCCGTCGTTCTCCGTCAGCGAGCGTGTGAGAGTTCGGAGAGAGCACACCTCCGCCATCTCCTTTTCCGTCGCCCGTCGCCGTCAGCCTTGGGGTTATTTAAACCCCCTCGGCATGCGTGCCTCCTCCGCTAGGGTTCCTCTCTCCCTCCCGCCGCCGCAGCTCCCTTCTCCCTCTCCATCTCCCTCCTTCCTCTCCTCTTTCCCCTCTATCAGGTAAGTTCAGTGAGTGCAGAGAGTTCAGAGAGAGCATGTCGGTCGTCTTCGTCGCCGTCGCCGCGTCTCCGGTCGGCCTTGTCCCTGGTGGTGATGGCGTGGAGCTCGGGAACCCTCCCCGCGTTCCATTCCCGCCGCTAGGAGGTGAGGAGCACCTTCCCGCGGTGCCGCTTGCTGTCGCCGTCGTCTGCAAGGGAGCGGGTCGTCGCGGTCTTCTTCCTCCTCGTCGCCGCGCGTCTCCGCCTCTCCTTCCTCTTCGCGCGTCCGGATCATCGTCGCCTTCCCCTCGGTGAGCCGCCGGTCCCCGTAGCTCTCTTCTTCCCGCATAGGCTGTCGGGTAGTTGCCGCCGTGTCCGTCGCTGCCGGTCGCAAGGTGGGCGCTTGTAGCTCGCCTCCTTCCTCCTCCTCGCAAGGTGAGTAGGGTAATGGGTCCCCGGTTGTTCCCGCTTGGTGTGTGCCCATTTGCATCGCCGGATCTGCCTTGTAGTCGCGGAATTTTGCCGCCGTCGTGCTCTATCGCGTGGGTGTCTGTTTTTCAGTTTCATCAAATGTAGTGTGTGTGTGTGTGTGTGTGCGCGTGTATTAGAGCTGCGGTGCCCCTCCTCTGTTAAATGTCGAGCGCGTAGCGCAGTGGTTGGCGCTAGGGGAATCGACCAGGTGGTCGCTGGTTCGAGCCCGAACCTCCCCCCTTTTGTTTTTGTTTTCTTTCTTTGTTTTTATTTTGTTTTCTCCTTTGTTGTATGTATATGTATATGTGTAGACCTATATGAGTGTGTGAGTATTTATATTTGCTACATGTGTGTGTGTGCTTGATGTATACTCACATGTGTGTAGGGTGTATGTGTAAGTGTGTGCACATATGCATGTGTTTGTGAGTGAGTGTGTGAGTGTGTAGTCCTATGCATATGTATAGGCATATATGCACTTGTGCATATGTGTGTGGATGAACACCCACACACATGGGCTTGTGTAGTGCAAGTGTACGTGCCATGTGCACTTGTGCATGTGAGTGGTGTGAGTGCCTTATGCATTGTGCATATGTGGTGCTTGAGTGTGTGTGTGGATGAACACCCTCCTCATGGGTGGTATGTTCATGAGTGGGCTTGTGCTCATATGCCCTTAGGCATATGGAGCATGTGTGTGTATGCTTTGTAGTGGTGTGTGTAGAGTGTGTGTGTGTGGGTGGCTAGTGGGTTTTCCCCCACTTGCCATATGCTTTGTTGGTATATGCTTATTTGTAGGTATTATTAGTTACTTGCCATGTTAAACTAAGTTTCCAAATCTGCTTATGTCCATTTATGATCATGTCCATTTAGAGTAAGTTTTAACTTATAAAAGAGTGTATGGTTGCTTGCTAGTATATTGTGCCATGTTGCTTCACATGAACATATGAGTATGACACATGTTATTGGGGTAGAAAGAGCCAAGGAATTCATTGGTGCTTTCAGATTTCACTTTCGGGCAAGTTTATAAAACTGTCATTTTCTGTTGTGATGCTACTTTGTCATTTTTGCATGATTTAATCCATGCTTGCTTTGGGGCATGTGCCAACATGGAAGTGTTAGTGTTTTATGTCTATTGTGCCATGGTATTTTTTTTTAGCATGATAATCACCCATGTAAGTGGTAAACTTGCTGCAAATTAGCTAACTTGATGTTACTGTTTTCACCATGCTAAATATTTCTAATTCTGAGAATCTGCTGTTATTTTTATGCCACGAAGAGTGGTTGACATCTTGTGATATGTTGAGAATTAGATCATGCTCAGTGTTAGTATTTTGAAGTAGATGTTGTCTACTACCAACCTGTTAATTTTCATGCCAAGAGGTGGTCTCTAACACCCTTAACTTATGCTATCAACATGCTACCAGATTAACTCAGATTCCAGAAAACTGTTATTTTCACTAAGTCCCAGAAAAGTGTTTCATCATGCCAACTTGATTGCTTCATGCTTATTGATGTGTGTCTCCTTTCCAGATTGTGTAGTTGGATAATTTGTTAAGCATGTTGTGTAGTTTCTGTCAATACCTTGTTTGTGGCTATAGGATTCCTATAGCTCCAAATGTGGGCTGTGTAAGTTGCTATGTTGATGTTTTGTGGCAGATTGGTTGTTTTAGTGTTTTGTGATTTGTGGGAGCTATACTATATGGAATTGCTTGATCTTGACTCTATTGTGGTTGGTTTTTCATTGCCTACCCAGTGGCTACCTTGGAATGCCAAGAATTAGCCCATGACCTTGTTGTCTTGTGTTTTGCCTTCGTACCTTGTCGTGAGTGTATCATGAGAACCGTAACTCCGTTTCTTGCGTTCTTTATATGCTTTTTTACGATTTTGCATGATGCATCCATATTTGCCATGTTCATGCATGTTTAAATAACTTAACACGAGGTTCTGTACAGATTCATTAATAACCAATCCGTGCATGTGAAACATGACTAGTTTTAGATTGCCATGTTTAATTCTTCATAAATGAATCATGCATCATCTTGGTTGTGCATTGCACCTTGGTTGGAGGTTTATTGTTGTTGTTTCTATTGGGTAGACGCGAGTGTTGATACTGAGTACGGGGACCCAGGAGAGTACCACTACGAGGATCCCGCTACTTGTTCTGCTGAAGAACCAACAGGCAAGATGATCGTACCCGGATCCTGATACTATATTCGCTTGCTAGTTTCTCGCTCTTATCATTACAATTACGCTACCTACCACTTGAATATCAGCCTCCTAATTGCCATCAAAGCCTCTAACCCTCCACCTCCTAGCAAACCTTTGATTGGCTAAGTTACCGCTGCTCAGCCCCTCTTACAGCGTTCTCAGTTGCAGGTGCAGGTTGTTCCATGTGATAAAATGGATTTGGCATATCAAAATATTATCTGTTATTTAATTTAATGCACATATATATCTTGGTATTGGTGGAAGGCTGGGCCTTTTGCTAGGTGATTTGTTCCGCTGTTACCTCCATACTTTCTTGTTACCGGTGTTATGTTTTCCATACTTTGCACTCCAAACATGCTCGGGGTTGTTATGGGGACCCCCTTGTTTATTTGGTTGAGATTAAAACTTGTCTGGCAAGACCCAACATTGGTACTACATTTGCTAATAACTTAATAAAATTTGCATAGGGCTTTGCAACCCCGTGGATAGTTAATCAACCCCCGGGCCAGTGCTCCGCATGAGTGTTGGTCCAACCTAGAGCAGCTTATTAACGCCGCCCGGGGCAACTTGGTAATTGGTGTGGTAACCATCGCTCATCTGTCGTGTCCTGAGAACGAGATACGCAGCTCTAATCGAGTTCGTCGACACGTCGGGAGGTCTTGTTGGATTTGTTTTACCTTTATCGAGTGTCTTGCGTGTGGAATCTGACTTTCTTCGGGTTATCTCGAGGTGTTGGAATATCTTTGGAGGTACCTATGATGATCAAGAGATCCGTGGTCGAGGCTATTCCCGCGGAGTGTGGTTAATTTGTGATGGACTAGTTGGAGCACCCCTGCAGGGCTAAATCTTTTCGAGAAGCCGTGCCCGTGGTTATGTGGCAACTTGGATATTTGTTTAACACCCGGTTATAGTCAACTTGAAGTAAACTCTAATAAAATACACCAACTGTGTGAGTAACCATGATCGTCTCTGCTCGTGAACATGATCCGAGAGAGAACACGGTGGGGTTATAATGGTCGTAAGTAAGTGTTCAGGATCTCATAGAGGTCATTTTAGATTCGATCGCTCATCGTAGGCCACTCACATTTACATTCATGTTACGTAAGTTTAGACACCATACTTGCTTAGTGTTGCTGCAAACTAAACACATAACCCTTCCCAACCTTTGAGCTTGAATAGTCTTGGTACCCGGGTGCTTGATTGCTGAGTCCTTGTGGCTCACAGATTTCTACAACACTCCAGGTACACGTACAGATGAGTACGTGCAGGATGATCTGACGCAGCTCCAGTGGGAATATGACGAGGAAAGAGGCAGGATGTACGTGACTTATCCGGATGAGTAGAGGACCATGGTCATGATCTTTGGGATAGCGAGATAGTGTCATTTGGATCTGTTTTATCGTTTGATTTCGTCCGTAGTCGGACCCTGTCTTCATCTTTATGATTAGAACTTTGTGTGGAATTGTAATGTAGTATGTGGCGAGTGTAAGCCAAACTTGTATACACTTCTCTTCTGTCATGTATGATGCAATGATACTATACTTGAGAACGGCAAGATGCGCATCTATCCCTTGCGAGGCTCCCGTGCCTTAAAATGGATAGGCGTGCATCTTGGGCGTGACACACCAGGCGTGCAAGTGGCACAATTGTGACCTGACCCCTTGTAGTAACCACACTTAGTCTTCCTCTTAGGGTGCAACTCAATGCCATAGTAGTCCCTTTTATCTCTCTTGCATCCCTTTGTAGACGATTTCGGTGGGTTACGCAAAGCATCAGCTTTAGGGTGTCCTGTAGAAGATTCAGTGGGGGCAGATTGGGTTGGTGGCTGAGCTGGCATTGCTGGCTTCTTGTTCTTATTCTTCTTCTTCCACGATTTATAAAGTCCATTTAGTTTAGTCTCCAATGCCCGCGCATAGGACTTGCACAAAGCTGCTCCTGCATCAGACATACTTCCCAATCTAGAGATTTTGCCAAACATAGTATTAAGTGACACATGCCTTATTTGCTACAAAGACTCTTGAGGCATGGTGTTGGGGACTTGTGTGTCGGGGGGCAAATCAATAAGAATCGCATTCTGTGTCCATCTTGTCAGTATGTACCGCTCGGGGATCTCATCAACGCAAGATGGGTAAACACTTTCAATATGTGGACGCAAAGGAGCCCATCACTATAGAACTTGCAACATTCACAAACATACTCATGTTGCTCAACCAATGCTATCACCATGTAATGCCTACGACCATATATTCTAGCATAAATTATGTTAGGCTCAAGAAGGTACATATTGTTGCCTTGAGGCCTGACATTATACATGCCAATCATCGAAAACTCATGCTGAAACCTGTAGTATATATCCCTTGTGTAAACTCGCAAGGCTTGCTTCTCAATTGGGAATGGGGACCAAAGCCTTGGCTCAAGCTCATCTGTTCGGTAGTCATTACCTCCTTCTTTCACCAAGATCTTGTCATTAATTTTTTCATACTGCTTCACAAAGTTGAGCACATAATTCTATGGGTTCACATACCTTTTTAGGACAGCATTGAAGCCTTCACTCCGCTGAGTTGACTGAAGGAATGGAAAGAAACAGTTTCAAAAATAGCAAGACACCCAAAGATGCTTGATCGCATACAAATCATGAAAATGTTTATCGCTAGCAATACCATGCTTCTCAACCATTCCTGTCCACCTTGCCTCAAACTCATCAGGAGTCATGCTCAATTCTATGACCTCATTAAATTCCTTAGCTAGTTCAGGATGCCTAGCCAAGAAAGCACCCAACTTCTCTTGGGCTTTCTTAATGATATGCCAGAGACAACTACGGTGAACTGCATGTGGAAACATGTTTTCTATTGAACTCTTCATCGCCTGGTTTTGGTCAGTTATGATGTTGAGAGAGGCAACACCATGCATCGCTTCAAAAAGGCCCCAAACAACCAATCAAAAATAGTTTCAAGATCCTGCCGCAAGAAGCCACACCCCAGCATAAAGGATTGCTCATGCCTGTTCATCCCGATAAACGGAGCAAAGGGCTTGTTGTACATATCCATCAAGTAGGTCGTGTCAAAAGAGATGCAATCATTGTAAGCTTTTATGTAGGATTATCTGGCCCTCCCATCCACCCAAAACAAGTTCTCAGCTCTGCCTATGCCATCTTTCTTGACTTTGAAAAAGAAACCATGGTCTTCTTCCTGCCTTTGCTCGAAGTAGGAAATTGTCTCAGCCAAATCGCCCTTATTTGCTTCAGCACTGCGAAGGAGAGTTCTCATGTTGCTTATCGATTTCGTGGTGTACGGCGCAATGTTGGCTTGACCATAAACTTCAGACATAACAATCATCATTCGACTTGTTTCCATGTTGCATCTATGCAATATTTTCAAGAACTCAACCTCCTTCGGTGGGATACCTTCGTGGCAGCGGAGGTACTTAGTGAGAGATGGCTTGTCAATCAGTTTGTGATTGTGGTCAGCAACAACCCCTATGACCATCCACTTGTTATTAATTAGCTTGATAGTCATCTTTGCTGCATAGTTGGTCTGTATGATAAACTCTCTCCTCCTCTTCTTAACAAGCCCACCTAGAGATTTATAAGAGCTGCAACCTGCTTTCTTACTGCCATCACCTTGCCCATCTGCACAGTCATCAGAATCTGAAATTATTTCTTCAAAAACAGGTGTGTGGGCATCATCATTTATTTTAGCCTTCCCAGACTTGTTGCAATAGAAAGTCTATTTTTCAAGCACATTGGTATATGTAGACCTCCTGGATGTGCTGGCTTTCATCGAGAAGCCAAGTCTGAGAGAGTAGGCTTTGTAGTGCTCCCTAGCTCCTGCAAGTGTGTCAAATTCCATGCCAACATAAGGTTCTTGTGGACTAGACCGCACCTTGGTCTCATCAAAACCAAACAAGACAGCGCCACTCGTAGGACCTTGTCCACCATCGCTATGCAGATTTGCAGCTGGGCTGAACATGGCAGGGGTGGGCGCGATAGTTCCAGTAGTTGTCGTTGCATCAGATGCACCAGCAGCAGTAGCCGCTGCAACATGAAACTCCACACCGGGGACATCTTGGACAGGAGCAGAACACGAATCTGGCTTCTCGCCTGCGCCCTCAATAGAAATAGGGATTTTTTCCAGGCTGGTCTTGTGTGCAGTATAGAGGGCCACCATCACAACCATGAAACTCATTAGGGAGCTCATTTAGGTCAATGCCATCCATCTGCATGTTTAATAAATAGAGGGATTAATACATCATGTAAATGAAACACACTCTTATCATTTTATTTTTATTTATTTTTCACATCAAGCAAGCAAAACTGAGATGAACATGTTGGGGGGGTCTATTTTTTTGGCAACAAATTCAGAAAGGGAAGCAAACTAAATGAACAACTTCAAAAGGGGGGATGCAAGCAACTATAGTTAAACTACTAATTTTTTCATGTTTTTTCTTCTTTTGCACCATGTGTTTTTCGCAAGAGAAAACTATACCTGAACTACCATGAACCCCCCTCTAAAAGCTTCTAGTTTTGTTTTTCTGTAAGAAACTAGCTTGTAAAAAGCTGTAAATTTATTACTAGCTTGTTTTTCGTGCTTTTTTGCACTACACACAGATTTTACAAACACAAAATCTGCTTCATACTTTTTGCAGAAACAAGGTACTAGACATTAGACAAGATGCAATTCAACAGTCAGCAACCATCCTTTTTTCTATCTTTTGCAATCTAAAAGGAGGTGTACAGGTGTGGAGTAGGGGATGCAATAACACATGACATGTCACAAGGCATGGTATTCAGTACAAGGGGCAATATCTGCTAGTAGATGAAGGGTAGTTGCAGACAGGGGAATCCAGCAGTTTATACAATGAAGTTCATGGAGAATTTCTGGTAAACTTGTGTCACCTTTTGATCTTCACACGGGAGACCTTTGCCCTGTTCTGGATGTTGTTTCTTGCATTGTTTCCACTATTTTTTTTGCCTCACCAGCAACTACAGATTTGCAATTCCTGGGATAATTCTTGCCTACTGTCTCTTGCTCTGTCTTTTCGCTCATGTAGGAGGGGGTGTTCCCCGCCGCTAGGCCATGGCCTCCCGGTAGCGGCTAGGGGATGGGGAGGGGGATCTGGTGCGGGCATAGGGTTTAGCAAGGTTTTCTAGGGAGGGGGTGGGAATCACGTGTGGGGAGGGAGAGCTACCTTTTTCGAAATCACATGGGTGGGGGACTGACAGGGACTTGCCTTACCTGGCGGCCGCGACGTAAAGCCACACAGTGCGCGGACACTGTGTAGCATCGTCCTTTGTTCAAATTAAGGACCAATCTCAGTGATCGAAGATAGGAACTCATGGAGAAAGGGATCAAGGTGGAAGATGAGATATCAAATACACAAGATCGACGCTACAAAGGTGGACTTGCCTGATACATCAGCAACGGTAAGAACGAAGTGGAGAACCAGCGGCGATGCCGCGACCGAGCAGAATAGAACAACAGTTCAGACGTTCTATGGGGAAGATCACTCCATGGCATTCGAAGGGGAGAGCCTCCTAATTGTAACGCCACCTGCGTTAATAGATTAGATCGAAGGAATTATATCCTCAGCGAAATAGATTGGAAGATTTAATAAATAGATTGGAAAATCTTATAGCAACACATAAAGTCCATAATACCCCTTAGAATCGATGGTTGAATTTAATTGGTACTCCATGTTCTATTTGGGAGTACCAAGGTATCGTAAAAGAACTCAATTAAATAGTAAAGTTGATCGTAAATTTGTGGCTACATTCTACCTCCTTCCATATTCACAGATTGATGGTCAAAGTTTTACCTTGGAGGCATGTGGGAAAATATCGTGTGAAACTGGTCATGCCATGATACCATGCTCCGAGGATGCATGGTGTGTCCGATCTGCATGGATGGCATACAATTAACTCATTTGCCAATTTACATATGCCCCCTTGTCCATTTGGGTCTTGCCTATTAGCTCTCCATGTCTCAGTTTCTTAGCGAAGTTTTGTTCCCGTCGCTGCCAGCCTGCCATCCATCAAGATGCATCCTGGCTGGTAAAACAAAATATTGTTCTCCCAGTCTCCCACTAACCCAAGTAGAAAGACTGAAACTCCAAGGGCGCGTTTGGTTCCCCGCATGCAGCCCAACCAGGCCCGCGTGGGATGAGCATGGCTTGTTTGGTTGGCTGGGCTGCATGCGATTCATGGCCCGCACGAACATTAAGCAGGCATGAGCCTGGCTCGGCGGAAACTGCCGAATCGGCAGTTTCTCGCGAGCCTAGCTCGGCGTGGCCATGCGTGCACAGAGGTTGGACGCCTCGGGGAGCGAGGGAGACGGAGGGGACATCTCCTAAATCCCCTCCGACTCTCCTGTCACCGCCCCCGCACTGTTCCCACCTCTCTGCCTCACCACCCCTCCTCTCCTCTCCTTCAATGGCTCCTCCTCGCCCACCGCGGCACCGTCCTTTGACCCCCGTCGACAAGCACATCGCCATCATCCAGAACTGCTGGGTGGCCGGGCTCGTGAACTCGGGCAAGGACCAAGCGTCGGCACTGCGAGCGCCATCCCCCATCTGATGCCGACCACCACGAGGGCCGGCCAATGCGGTGTCGGTCGTTCCTGCTCCGCCTCCGGTTTCGGACCTCGTGGTCCTGGGCTTCGGCACCTGTGCCGTTCACGGAGCCGCCACTTCTTGGGACCCTATTGGGCAGGGGGTTTCTTGACCCCCATCCGAGGGTTTTCTCCTGTCGGCGGGCCATCCTCCTTGACCTCTGGCATGGCCATGAGCACGGGGTCGATGTTGCCGGCTGTCGCCAGGGCCGGCTCCTCCCGTGCTCCGCCACCTCTCTCCTTCCCGCCGGGGTTTTCACCCCGGCCTCGGTTCGCTATGACTGCAAGCTCCGATGAGTCAAAGAATCACCAATGCTTTCTCGTAGATGTAGATTAGGGGTTTATTTCTTAGGCATGTGCTACTACTTTTGTAGGATTCGAGTAGATCCAATTCGATTCGATCCCAATCGAATCGAATCCGACCGATCTGTTCTTGTTTGCTAGAGTACGTCTTGTAGGATAATGTTCTTCTACAAGTGCTAGGGTCTTTCTCGGATCTTGCTACGATCTGTGTTCATGCAAATGGCATGTTCAGGTTGAAGCTAGGATCATGCTCATGTTGTTGTTCAAGTTGCTACATACATGTTCAAGCTAGGGTTTGTGTTGCATGCTCTAGATTGTTATACATGCATGTAGTAGGACCATTTTTGGATGCTGCCAAATATGCATGGGTGCACATGGGTGCTATTTTAGATGTTTCCATGCTTAGGATAGTGCACTAATTAGTGGAAGTTGCAGAAGACAAGATGCCACTGATCAGGGGCATGTGCTCAAGAGCAAGTGCCATTGATAAGTGGCATTTGACAAACAGTTTTTGCACTGATCAGTGGCATTTGCTCTTGGGCAAATGTCTCTGATCAGTGCCAAATGTTGTTGTGCTAGTGCAACTGATCAGTGGCATAATGGCCTTTGACAAAGAGTTTCTGCACTGATCAGTGGCATTTGCTCTTGGCAAATGTCTCTGATCAGTGCCAAATGCTGTTGTGCTAGTGCAACCGATCAGTGGCATTTGCTCAAGAGCAAGTGACATTGCTAAGTGGCATTTGGCAAAGAGTTTTTTCACTGATCAGTGGCATTTGCTCTTGGGCAAATGTCTCTGATCAGTGCCAAATGTTGTTGTGCTAGTGCAACTGATCAGTGGCATTTGCAGAAGTGCTAATGCCATTGATCAGTGGTTGTTCATTTTGCAAGCACCTCTAATACTTGCCATCTTACCTGACAAGATATTGAAGACTGACTGGGACGTGGCAGGTGGAGGAGCTTAGGTGGTGGTCGGAGCTGAGGGCGCTGAGGATCTCATCCCCACGAACAGGTGGCTCAAGAGGGTGGACCTGCCTGGTAGGGTCGCCTTCATGAGCCTGCCTCGTTCAAGGGGACGATCTCCGAGGAGGGGCCCGGTAGCCGCTGCATTTCTACCAGCAGATCAAGGACGCCGAAGACCTTTCCATGCTTGTCATCCCTCGCAAGTTCGCGGAGGTGATGAATGAGTGGCTGGTCATTAGGCGGCTCCCACACATGGTCAGGCTCTGGCGAACAAGTGGTGTGAGTTCTGGGTGTAGGTCCATAACTTCGAGGGGCACATGGTGCTTGGCCAGGGTTGGAACTACTTCTGCCACTGTCACCGGATCATCCCCGGCGACCTCCTCGTTTTGCGCATCTCAGGAATCGGCCTGAAGATCCAAATTTACAACCATGACCCCTCAATCATGTGTAGGTTTTGTTGAAGTAAGCACAACTGCGTTGGTAACATTGACCATGCAATGTCGTTAACTTAGGTGTTAGTGTTGAACTTGTTATATTGTCTCGCTAGAACTTATGGTACTTCTGTTGTGAACTTGTTCATATTTTGACCAGGAGCGGCACCCTGGTGTCGAGTAGGGAAGGAGGACGTCCCTGCTGTTAATCTAAGTTTGTTGTTGTTGTCATTTTCGTTGCTTGCTTTGTTTACTCTAAATAGTTTGCTGTTAATCTAAGTAGTTTGCTGTCATTCCCGTTGCTTGCTTTGTGCTGACCATGTGGTGGTAAGGACACCACATTTGAATGGGGTGAGAAGAACACAAACGTTGTTTGCAACCAAACAACAGACGTTTGGATCTGCTCACATCCTAAGCACAAAAACGGCAACCAAACACCGGGGGATAAGTGCCCCTTCATGCGATGTAGGCAACCAAACAGGTTGCATATGCTACATATGAGGTTGTATATAAAGAACCAGGTTGGCTGGAGATGGATATGCAACGCAGGTACTGTAGCTGAAACGAACCAAACACGCCCCAACTAACATCCAAGAGTGCCCAGCTACTCATACATGTTTTATTAATTACTTGTACGGTTCACTATTTTGATTGTACTAAGTGATTTTTTAAAATGGGAGAAGTCCAAAACAAGCCTTGAACTTATAGACAAAAGCTAAATCAAACCCTGAACTCTCAATCCCTGAAATCACCACACCAAACTCCATAATCCCGGTCTATTTTAAACCTTGAGAGCTTTCCCAAACAGAGATTGGCTAAAATCCGGGATTTTTGGCTGTGAACTTGACTGGGCAGGCCCAATAGACACGGAGCAAAAAAATTTCTTCACATGTGGCGTAAAAAATCTATTTTTCTTTTTCTTAACGAGCGATGTAATTAATTCCAAAACAAAAACGACGGCCGTGGAGTCGAACTTGGTAACAGGCAGGTTTGAACTCATTCGGCTAGGCACTACACCAGACGAGTATTATTGACCTAATATGAGGGCCGTATTTAATTAGAAAGCAAAGCGTCGAACTATGAAATCATTTTGGCGGCAAACAAGTATTGAAAACGTATTTTTTATGAAACCTTAGAACATTTTATCAAGTGCGAGCACTGAAAATTCCAAAGGATTTTAAAGTGCGAATACTTTTTGAAATTTTCTAAATCCTGACATAATTTTAAAGAGTGAATATTATTTGGAAATTTTAAAATAGGAACAAAATTTGAAATCTGAACAAATGTGTAAGAAAAACTTTTGTGGCATCTAAATAATATCACAAGTTTAGAAAAATGTACGGGCCATTTCAAACAAATATTTATACAATGTATAATAATATTTGTGTGATTAAAAAACTGTTTCGTACATTCAGAAAAATGAAACATTTCAAGAATGTTCATGAGTATCGAACCATGTGTTTTTGAAGTTTTCATAAAAATGCGTTTACAATGTAAAAAGATGTTTGTGTGTTGTCAAAAGATGTGTCATACCCTTAACGGAATATATCGTGTCATGTGCTAGAAAAACTGTATAGAATCGTAAAAATGTTGAACGATGTAACAAAAAGTTGTGTAGTCTTATAAAATGTTTATTGTCATTAAGAAAATGTAAAACATGTATTTGGAAAAATATTACATTGTATTCGAAGAAAATTTGAGAACATGTATTTTAAAAATGCACATAATGTATTTTTGTATGAGAATGTATGTAATGTATTTGAACATATCTAAACTTTATCAAAAAAATATCATGTGTGCGTTAAAAATGTACATGGCGTACCGAAAAAAGTTAGACATGTATGAAAACAAATCAAAAGAAAACGAAAAATAAAAAAGAAATAAAGAAAACCCAGAGCAGAGCGTGTACGTGAGCGACTGTGCTAATGGGCTGGCCCAATTCAGCAAATACCAGCTAAGTCCTACGAAGGTTTAAAATAGACCGGGATTAGAGAGTTTGGTATGCTGATTTCTGGGATTGAGAATTCAGAGTTTGATTTAGCTTTTGCCTACAAATTCAAGGTTTGTTTTAGACTTTTTCCTTTAAAATTGTACTAAGTGATTATCTAATTTGTATCAAGGAATAACAGATATATAAATTTGTATGGTACCTTATATTATGATCGAAACCATATGATCGAATAATCGGGCTCGCGTATCTCAATCCAAATAATTACTTTCAAAAGAGATTATGTAAGTTAAATTTGCTTGAAGCTTTGTTAGTTTTTTTAGAGATCTATTTTGTTTATTGCAGCTCCATAAGTGACATTTGAGGTAGCACAAATGTAACAGTATATTCTTAGATAAGGATACATCAGAAACCGACGCCACCAATTGACAGTTCGAGGAGATTTCTGAATAGCTAGATCGAGTCCCTGTTACGCATCAAGTAGTAACCACAAGGAGACTCGACCTCCCTCTGAACCAGGTGGTGAAAGGGAAGATGATCGTTCAGAGGGAGCCACAAGTGGTGAGGCGATTAGAGATTCGGTCTAGTATGCCTCAATCTATATGGGTAAAAACACCACTTGGTTGGGTGTAACTGAATGTTGATGGGTCACATATCCCTGACGAGTGTACTGGAGGTGCGGGCATGGTCTTGATGGACGACATGGGAGCCATCATATTCTCGTCATGTTGGTTTCTTCGATCATGCCGGACACCAATGGAGGAGCAAATAACAGCGTGTCTCGAGGGTACGTCCCTGGCGCTGCATCGGACGGAGCAATCCATCGTTGTTGAACTAGATTGTGAGATGAAGTGCCTCTTGCTTGCAGTGCGGCGACAAGATGTTTTCCATGTCCGGCGCATGGCCAATATTGCTAGCTCAAAGAGGATGTAGTACCCAGCGTACAATTGTTTGGCTGCAATCTGGGCCTGATCATTTATGTTCTATTTGTAATAATGAGTGTACAAACATTACTTAATTAATGAATGCTCGTTTCACCCGCAAAAAAAAGATATCCCACTAAAAAGTACTTACATAAGGATGTATGGGCTAATCAACGCATGCAAACAGTAATTATATTTGTTGTGGTAATACCGGACCCATACCAATCGTTTCAAAATGAACTGCTCAGTAACTACAAGCAGTTCTATTTGTGATAACGAGTGTACAAACATTACTTAATTAATGAATGTTTGTTTCACCCGCAAAAATAGATACCTCACATAAAAAATATTAGATAAGGATGTATGGGTTAATCGACACATGCAAACAATAATTATATTTGCTGAGGTAAGACCGGACACATACCAATCGTTTCAAAATGTACAGCTCAATAACTACAAGCAGTTTTATTTGTGATAACGAGTGTACAAACATAACTTAATTAATGAATGCTCGTTTCACCCATAAAAAAAAAGATACCCCACATAAAAATATATTAGATAAGGACGTATGGGTTAATCAACACATGCAAACAATAATCTCTACTTTTAAAGGGGGAGTCTGCGGTCGTGATGGTAGGTTTGGTAGCCGGTGTTCATCGGTTTATTTTTGCCTCTCTTCCCACCTTTTTCTGGTTTATTTTCATCTCTCCTCCCATCTTCGTCCGGTTTTTCGTCTCATCTCCCACCAACATGTATTTCTTCTGATTTTTTTCCGTCTCACCTCCTAGCAACAACCCGTCCATGCTGGTTTTCTTGTCCATCGGTTTATTTCCTCTCCACTCTTTCCTTACAAATCAATACTTTCTTACCATACAAAAGATCAGATCTAACTTTCCGAAATTAACCAAATCAATGGATCCCTCCATTAGTGCAATTTTCTTTAGGAAATCCACTGATTTATTTCCTCTCCACTCTTTCCTTACAAATCAGTACTTTCCTAACATACAAAAGGTCACATATCTAACTTTCTGAAATTAACCAAATCAACTGATCCCTCCATTAGTGCATTTTTTTTATAGAAAATCCATTTATTTATTTCCTCTCCACTCTTTCCTTACAAATCAGTACTTCCCTATCATCCAAAAAATTATGAATCTCACTTTCCTAAATGAATCAAATCAACCGATCCCTCCATTAGTGCGATCTTCATTAGGAAACAAATAATGGATTTTAAGAAATCTGACACGTAAAAATATATTTTCCTTTTATTATCCTCCTTCCGACACGACATGTAAACAAATAATGCACATAGCATTATGTTTACAGAACAATACATGCTCCTTTTCTCTAGAGACCTGACCATACCTATCTTGCTCGATTTGATGTTGTTTCATTTGTTACTCTGTATGTCTCTTGATATAAATGAGTATATAGGAGAGACACTCCAAGAAATCATGTGTAAGTACAAGTGAGTTGTAGTTTTCTTTTTTATGCCATTGATATAATTTAAATATTAATGATGATTGCATATGGACTATAACTATATTGTTCACCTTAGGAACAGTACCAATCTTCGAACATGTTCCTAATCCAGGTAAAACTAGCGAACATGAATGGGTAGATAGATATTGAGATATGGTCCTTTTATCGACCAAATGTAGAGGTTATGATCCTATAAAGTTTAACGTTGTTATTAATCATTCTTTTTGTTGAGTTAAAAACCTTCACGTAGCTAATGACATTGTCATGTTTTATAATTGAAAGGCAGAATAATGGAGCCGCAACTTCCGCCTCATGCTTTCTCTACTTTGAATGGTTTCACTGGAAAAGGAGGAGCAAGGACGCCTCCATACTTGTAGGTTTTCACCCTACTCCTTTTAACCATTAACAATTTGGTAATAGGTTCTTAACGTTTGTGTGCCAAATTGTGGGTCATGCTCCTCCATGCGATCGTACTACTTTCTTCCTCTCTCCATACTAATATAGCAACCGCCCATAACAGTTGATAGGAAGCATGTTTATCTCCTGAGGCAACTTCCACCATAAACCTATCCTGAATGTGACAATCCCAACTTCTTTTCTTGAGATGCCACTATCCTCTATATTGCTTGTAAATCATATTTTTCAAGCTTCGACGTGTGACAAGTAAGCTTTTCAATGTAATTTGGTTTTTATAGGTCGTTTTGTTCTTGATGTCCTTCGATTGTACTGCTTTTGTTGGTAAATTTCAGATATGAGATGCCCTTTTGGTTTCTTGTCTCTAAGAGAAAGGTGAGTTAGTGAGATAGTTTTAGAGGTCGACGGAATTAGAGCATGTGTGTAAATAGACAATGCCTTGTTATGAACAAAATGAAGCATTTTTCTTCGAGAGTACCAAAGTTAAGCGTTTGAGAAGTGGGTACTTGACTGCATGCTGAAAGGGATGTGGTGGTTGCAAGAGTAAAGCGGAAATATATCATGTTGATGTTGGCTGGGTTTAGACCTTAAACTGTAGGAGACATTTCCCTTCTTGAAATAGGCTTTCGCCCCACTATATTAATATAGCAACCGCCCGATACAACGGTGACATCATTGATGGGGAAAACAACACAAGCATGCCCAAACGAAACAAAGGAGAAATGAGAAAGAAACTAATGTCAATAATGTCGAATCAACGAAAACGATGATAACCCGCAACCGTTGCACCCTCTGGAGAATTTCCGCCACGCTCCTAGCACTTTGAACCGCCGGATACCAATCAACACCTTCAAGAAGGAACACATCGGCGGAAGTGGGTTAGGGCGAGGGTGGGATGCTAGAGGGAGAGAGGATCCCTTAGTCACCTCGCTCAGGGAGATGATGCAGGGGACCATGATCTTGGATTCTTGGACGCCCGCAAAGTCTCCCCTGACGCAGATCGTTCGTAGAATCACAGACCAAACTACAACTCGAGACATTGCCATAGAAAAACCATGCTTAGTGCCTTTATTAGTTTTTCTGCCACACTGGTATTTAGCTACCTCTACTATTAAAAGGGAGTTCGTATTTGTTTCATTTTGTCATACCTTCGTAAGTCGCGCTATCCCATCTCCCCGTGATTTTTTCAAACAAACAACTCTCACTGAATTGTTTTCATCGAACCCCACACATACCCTCGATTGGTTTTTGTCTCTTCTATAGATAATTTCCGCTTGGTCCTGGTCTCTTTCCTAATTTTGGGTATAACTTCCAAATCCAGCCACACCCAATCTGTACCTAGATGGGAGGGAAAGCAGAGTGCAGCATGATGCCATGCAAAGAGGGCGGGAAAGGTAGGAGATAGAGTCACTCGAGTGGGAAGGGGCAAGGACACGGACCACACGTAGGGGGCGACATTGAATACGGGCAGGGAGACGGGGTGAGAGTTGTGGGTGATGTAAAGATTTTTGGTGCTAGGCTGTTGTTGCTACTTGTTCTACCGCCGCTGCTATGCTACTATTGATGTTTGTGTTGTCGATGCTGATGCATATTGCAAGGAGTGGGAGAGAGATGTTCCACAAAAAAATAGAGAGATGAGATGAGATTCGTTACTATATGCTGTTGTTGCTACTATGATTTGAGGGGGAGGGAAGGGGGGAGATAGGTGGATAGAGAGAGACAGAGAGACAAGATAAAATTTGGAATGTTGTTGTTGCTGTTATTTAGATGAGAGAGAGAACTTATGTTGTGTATCGCTTCCTAATGTATTTATTTTATAATTAACTTTCCTTTTGGTTTTGTTAAATACAACATGAATCACTACATAGATTTGTTGAGTGAGGGGAACGCCAATTCATTTGAGACTATCGATGTATTTTGTTTAACCTGAAGAAGCACCACTTATGTAATGTGGTACGTTCACATGTTGTCGTTCCTGAGGATAAGGTATGGACCAATGCTATTTTCATTACATATTATCTTTTGACCTCCAATTGCCATGTGATGTGTTGTTATGTTGTCTAAATGAGGCATTCATACAAATGAGGTTACTGGAAAGGGTGAAGATTGAGTCACCAGTTGTCCTAGAGCATTAACTACTGATGCTACCGATGACAAAGATATATAGTCGTTATGTTTTGCAAAAAAAATTGAAGCTAATAATTGATGTTCATATATTATATTTCATGCCGATGGCTTAACCTAGTCTTTTTTATTTTTCTTCAACATGTTCATCATCTCTCAGTTGACGAAGTAACTAACGTAATTATGATGAAACGAACTAAAAACCCATCGAGTTATACACATTCAAATGAGATAAATACAAATAATTTTATATATACATCATAATACCAAAGGTCAAGGCGATGTCATTGGCAAGGGCCAAATATTCATTGATTTTTATGCAACAATAAGGGCGTATACTATGGTGAGATAAGAACAAGAATTAAAAGGCCGGTAGCAACGCACGGGCACTCTACTAGTTATATTTGTTGAGGTAAGACCGGACACATACCAGTCCTTTCAAAATGAACTGCTGAGTAACTACAAGCAGACGTAATATCCCTTTTATATGTCTATACAAGTGTTTGTTTTTTTGTCATCAAATGGCGTCTTTCCTGTGTGCTCTAACTTTCTAATCCATCTGTATCAGTGAGACTGAAATGACCTCTGAAAAAAGGAGAGCGTTGAGGCTGACATGTAAACTGGCAAAATGCAAAAGATTCTGAGGGCTGTTTTGTATATTTGCCAATGGACTGTTTGGATGTTTAATCTTGTCCCTTCAGCACAGATCCAACGGTCGGATCACATATTCCTGGATCACCGTATCATGCATGTGCCGGTATCACTGGATATGCACTCGGAGGCATGTGTCGATGTCCAAACAAAACACATTTGTCATTACAGGGAGTAGAAACTATAGCATGCATCGTTAATGTCGAATAGCACCTAAGAGTACTTGCATCCTTTTCAAGAAATAATAATTCATTCTTCAAACAAACTCCTAAATATTCTCACATGTGTATGGGCTTTCAAGTATTTTGAAAAACCTTTATATTTGTATGGGCTATTGTTGTAAAGAAGAGTAAACACAAAGCTATTTCAACAATCTGAATGAAATGATTTTTTACCTTATTCTTGTTTTATTCATGCAGACTACAAAGCAACAGTTTTTGTTCACAAAAAAATTATAGTATCTGCAAGCTAGGATTTTTTTTGGTTATTTCTTCTGAATTGGTTACTCTTAAAAATAGTGTCCTGAAAATCTGTGTTTGCCACTTTGTTATAGAAGATGATACTTTATATATCCATACAACCCTAATTTACCATGTATGACAAGGTGAAGTTACATACATATCAAGCAAAAAGTCAATTATACCTACATGTCTATACAAATACACTTTCACTATATATTGGATTGTGACATATTTTCCACATATACCTTAGCAGTTTTTATGCTCGAATTCAAACGTCTGCATGACGCGATCAAACTTCACATTTAAACTAGAAAATGACATTATAAGGTAGGAGGTATGCGTCAGTCAATTACTTATCTGTCTCTTAACCCTAAAAACGTAGTAGTGTGCCTTAAGTTTCAAAATTCCCACAAAGAAAAAAGTTTCAAAATTCCCAATAGCTAGTTTCCTGAAGGCATACCAGTTTTGCTATTTCTTAAGAAACTGAGAAATAACTATTTCTAATTCACTGAAAGTACCATTCCATTCTCAAATTTCGATTTATGAAGTACAAAATGAGAATATTCAGATCCGGCGGCTATCACGGCTGACTGAAAGGTATCTTTAAAAATTTTGAGTTGCAAATCCATGTTAGACAGGGTCGTTTGTGTTATTATGCTAGCTAATAGAGCTACATATCATGATCCATGAATACTAATTATATTTGGAATGTAGTTTTTTCTAAATGAGACTCTGGCTTTGTCATCTAACTACAGTAATAGAACGCTGTGCAAATGACGGCAGAGGATTTGGCTTTGTAATCTAACTACAATGTGATCTACAGCGCACGCGATCCCAGATTGGTTTATACAATATGGAAGAATGTATTGTGTTGTGTCCAACAGCTCAAAGAGCATGAACGATCCATGCGGCAGCCATGGCCCATGACTAGAAGACTGCCGGATCTAGCAGCACGTACGGATCATTATCAGTTGGAGACGAGTTAATGTCGTGTGCTAATCATCATTATTGGGCTCAATATGTCATAGCCAATCGTGTGGGCAGTTGGTAGACACAGCTAGTGAACCTGGGTTATCGTATGACCACTCGAAATAAATTCAATTCATTAGCAAGGAGAAGGACAAACACGCTTAAAATTCTACTTTTGGGATTAGGATTAGGCAGAGGAGATGAGGACGCCTAGCTAGCTAGCTATCCATCTTATGATATTTGATGGAGGGGTCCGTGTCGATCGATCCCCCGGTTTATCTGATTAGTAATTATCGCTTGAAATCAGTTTCTTAAATTTTTGGGGGTTAGTTGAAACCGACTACGCGTACAGATGTACTTTTAACTAGTACACCAATAATGTTCCTGGTGGCTGCCTAATTTGCAGTTCAGCAAACATACATCGGCGACATTTCATCACACTGAATGTTCCGTACAACTAGCTCATCAATTATTTACCAAAAATTCAGTAGCAATTTACGTTTTCCACGTAACATAAGAGCGTCAACAGCCATGCGCTTCAAACCCGTATTATACGCCCGGGCGAAGGGCCCGGTTAATATCTGTCACGAAAACACGACTCTCATAAACATCTCAAATCGTCCTCAAACGTCCGGACTGGCCTTCAGCCCTCGTATCCAGCCCAGATATGAGGTGGATACGGAGAAGCTCGATCGCGACCAGGCACGTACACCACGTAGGACCTGAC
The DNA here is from genome assembly GCA_022496015.1 of Hordeum marinum. Taxonomy (NCBI): domain Eukaryota; kingdom Viridiplantae; phylum Streptophyta; class Magnoliopsida; order Poales; family Poaceae; genus Hordeum; species Hordeum marinum. The sequence continues at coordinate 523,692,801 of CM039673.1, forward strand.
CCACCCGACCCCACATATATTCGTCCCGATGCCCTCCCCGGACCAAACCCTAGCCACTTCACTCCCCTCCCCTTCACTCCATTTCACCACTCAAGCTCTCATCTGGCGATCTTCGACCATCTCCAACACGGCAGTTAGCGAATTCGAGTCCTACACCGCCATATCCGTCGACCATGAGCTCGTCCCACGTGGCCCCAAGGAGGACATGGTCGTCCAGCTTGCGCTCCGCTGCTCCTGGGAGGAGCCCACCCGATGGCAACGCTCAGACTCCTTTCGTCGAGAATCCATTGCGTCCGTTCAAATGGCGCATGGATCCACCGGTAGGAGTGCCATCGCTGTCTCATCGAAGGCGGTGTGGTTTGTCTGGCCTCCGAATGCGATGGCAGACGCATAACCCCTCCGTTGGTGCGCCGAACTAAAGGACACACCATGGGCGTCCTCTGACGCAAACATGGTGTGGCGTGCCCATCGTGTGAGCTAGCGGGTGCGCGAGACGGCGGCGGCCCTCGCGGCGGTGGACGTTGCCGAGGCGGCGGAGTCGTATTCTCTGGCGCCCCGTATGGTGCACCAATGCAGGCGATGTAACCGCGTCATGGTGGACATCATGGGCTCCTCCGCAGACAGATCCATCACCGATTTCACGTCCACCGACACCGTTAGTGCTACGAGCTCCGACGAGGAAGAGTAGGACATGGGAGACGACAGTGCCTCGAATCCCGTGAGCCGAGTCGCGTCCCATGTCCTACACTACCTCCTCGGCGACCAAGCCAACACTCTACCAACACTCTAGCGAGTACAGCCCGCCATCGGACATGGGCGCGGCAGAGCCGAACGAGCTTTGTTTAACATTGGGTTTGGTTGCATGTAATAGTATGGATCTAAAGTTTTAAATTTGAGATATTCGATTTGTAGAATGGATAATTTGAGGCTTCATCAATCACTGTCCGTGCGTCAGCGGGCGTACGAAGGATCGAATTGCTAAGTCCGGATATAGATGCTCTAACAAGCTTGACGATTAAGCTAGCATATGCACGTCACATGTACTATAAAGCCTTTACCCGGCATGCGTGATATTTTTCGCATCTAGAGGATAATTTACTGTGCTCGTCTTACTGACATCACCAAAAAAAAAATCAAACATAAAAATGAGGAGAAAAGAAAAACAATTATACGAATCTCATCGTAATATAAAATCAGATGACATAGGAGTTAGGAGTTTAGAACTTTAGATGATAATTTGCAAATCGGAGTGTGACTAGATCTCAACTATATGAGGATAAACTAAGTCTAATCTAACTGACATAATCATAAAGAAATCAATCAGACATAGAAAAGCCATAGAAATCTCCGCGTACAATTAAATGGAAAGGTTGGCAGTCGTCTTACAACATTGCCTGCACACATACAAGCTTAATTATCTCGTCGATGGGAACAGGTCAACAGTCAGACGAGTGGCTAGCTAGCCACGTCGATCGATCGATCGATAGATAGAGCTGCCGCCTGCCGGTGCCGGGGTGCAAGTGCAACTGTGCAACGCTCATGCCTTCGCTCTAGCTTATTTCGTAGGGTGGTTAGGTGATCTTCAAGGTGGATCCTTAAAGTGGATAAAGTATTTGTCCGCAACAGGAGGTGGTCATCCAACTGTATCCAACCTAAATTATTTTCATACAAACCGGATGGTTTAATGTAAACCGGACGAAACTTATTATATTATATACCTAATTCAAAAAATTAAAGCAGATGTTACTTATTTTAACCAACTTTAGATCTTTGCCAGCCGTGGAAGCACCTGTGTTCCATGTCGTGTCTTTTCATGTACGCCAAGCTCAATGATCATGAGCCCCTAAAAATGAAGCTATGCGCGGAAAAGAATAGGGCATGAAAGACGGACCACGTGGGACACCGGACATGGTCGCATCCCTGTGCCACCTCCTACTTTTCTGGAATGGAGTCCATCATGAGGACGACGCACGACGTGGACGGGCGACCTTGTGATCGGCATGATCAACCGTGTACCATGCAAGCGTCCTACGCCTGCCCCTCCTCTCCGTAAGACTCCGTGTCGATATCCATCAACAGGGGTTTCCTCTCCATCGAAATACGCACAACCGCCATCACTCATGACGGATGTCGTAGCCGTGGTGAATGCCTTTGTACAACAGCCGTTGTTCATCCATGAAATTTGGATCATCCGCCACCATGCTCGTGACGACATTGTCGTTCGCCTGCTCAACGACGATTTGTTCCTCCGCAAGCTGGTGCTCGTCGAGAAGCCGAAGGTTGTACCATTGACAACCCCCTCTCCCCCCGGCGTGCCTACAAGAATGTCGATATCGGCGGTGCCCGATGCTATTTCGCCATTATGACGTTGAACCGCGCCTACTCCAAGGTTATGTCATCGTGCATGGACTGGTGTGGAGGAGGAATGGTAAGCGTTTGGATGACCTCACTAATCAACCGGGCCCACATGTCATGTTGAGTTAGAGAAAAAAACTACCACGTAGGCAAATTGACCGCTTCTTCTTCCTTCTCCTCCTCTCTCTTTCTCTCTCTCTCTCACACAGATTACATCAAGGTTATGTCGCCATTATGACCTCGTCGTTGACCTCCGACAAGCTCACCAGCAAGCCAAGCTCTGCCCGGCTCGCACGCTGGGCCTTCCAGCCGGTCGCAATGCCGGCCAGCTCATGCTTTCCGCTTCATTGAAAGGCTACCCCATCTCGTTATACAGCTCGCGGCCAGGGAGGAGGTGTGCACGGAGGAGGATCCGGAGCGAAGCTGGGACTGGCATGTATAAATAGTGTGCGTCGGCGAGGCCAAGTGGCGGGTTGTGTGAGTGCAAGCACCGGAGTGGGTTTCTCGGCCAACGTTCTTGGCAGACAAACAAGTGGGTATCCGGTTTGAATACGTAAAAAGTAATCTGGTCCGATCTGGTCAAGGCTCTCCGACAATGAACATATGCGAACACCAGGAAGTTCTCGTCCGATGTGCCACTTCAATGTCGACTTCAGTGAACGATAGCGTTCGCTATGGGCCGACATGAAGCGGCACAAGGAGCGGGGTTGCATTCGTGCGGGATAGGGAGATGGTTTTTGATGGGACCAGGATGGTAAACACGTACATGGATGCAGTCCGGACAAGTGCAAAGGCTCCCCTGGTTTGCGAGAAGATGGACAACTAAATTGGTCCGTGTACCCTCATGTTGAATGACAAATTGCGTCCGGCTAGTTACTTCCCGATGCCGTGGGATGTTGGAGGGCCCGCTTCGAAGATGCCATTAGCTAGCTCTCTCCATCCCAACAATGGAAAGTCAAGATCCAGTGTCATGTCCCTTACTTTTTGGGATTACTGGCACTACCATGCTGCCACTAGCAACCATGTCTCTGAAGAAGATGAAAGTAGCGACTACTTTGTAAAAGAAAACGAGAGGAAAGCAGTGATGGCACGCCAAGGACAAGACGAGTCGGCGAAGGAGTAGATATACGAGGGTTGAGACCGCAAGTGGAAATCGAACATATTCTCGAGGGCATGCAGGATAGGTGACGAGGATACTGCATTCTCAAATTAGCAGCAACCCAACGACCCGTGTGGTGTGGGTTCACCTTCACCTCGCACTCGTGCACGCAAACGCACAAGCTGGGCGTCCCATCAATTCGAACCCATCTTTGTACATACACCTCACTCGCTTTTGACGTTTTGACCGTTTAGCAACCAATTCCAGGCCTGGTAGTACATTAGCTTTCTACTCCAGAACCTCGTGGAGCAGAGCTTGCCCAGGTAGGTATTATGTCTGTGCGTATCCATCTTTTCCTGCGACATATCTATTGGAAGCTGGTTCCAGGGCAGCAACGTGCACGTCACTGTCGCTACACGGAGTATCTACATACGTACGTACGTAGGTGGACGGTGGCGGGGTGCTTTGCTGGAAGGCCGGCGACCCGCGCGGAAACCGGGCGGACGGGGCCTGGCCTGGAGCGTGCAAGGAGTGCGAGAGCCAAGCAATGAGGCGCCACAGACAGAGATCGGGCGGGGCCGTCCGTAGGTGGCATGTCACGATACGCGATGCACGAGCGCCGGGACCTACCCGGCCAGCCCAGCAGCTATCGGTCGTCCCGGTGGTCGCGCCCTCCCTTTGCCATGCCGCTTCTTTCAGCCGTCAGTCGCGCGCCCATCCCGTCCATCGGTAGGTCGCGCTCGCCCCGCCCGTCCCACCACGTGCGGCGTCGCCACCCCGCCGTGCTCAGCCCCGCCCCACCGGCAGCAGCGCCACGTCCGTTGCGGCAACGTAGCCTAGCCCGCCTCCACCGCACCCATGATAGTCTTCTTTTTTCCCTTTACATTGGTTGCAACGGAGAGGCGTCTATACAGGCCGGCCGGTCTATGATGATGTATAAGCGAACGCCTGGTTAGGGCAACTCCAACACGACGATCTATTTTGTCTGCACGTATCTGTTTGGATTATTAAGAACACGGAAGTTGATCGATCGCGTTGACCTTAACGGATCTAGTCCTCCGTCTACATGGCAATAGGTGGTACATTGGCCATTTCATCTTCCTTCCAACACCAACAAGCACACCCCATCCGACCCACATACCCCCTCCCCCCCTTCCCGGTAGCACGCCACCTTTTAACGTCGCTGCCGCCACCACCTCGCCCCACCTCCGCCGCAGTATCCCCGACATCGCCGCCAGCACCACCTCACCCCGCACCCCCGCACCCCCCCCCAGCTTGAAGAAAACAAAGCTCAGCGATCTCGCTCGCGGAATACCATCAGGCCTGCTACCAGGTCCAGGGGAGGTGCGAGGCTCTTCACCGGCCAACTTGTTTGACAACACCTGCAAGTTGTTCGACGGTTTGCCCACAATGTACAAATGGACTCCGCTGATGAGTTCTTATTCCATTTCAATTTGCGACTCGGATGATTCTTCATCCGACGATGAGAAGCTTGTGGCTATTGTGTTGGTCGTCCATGATCACCTTAATAAGTAGCGACTGGTGTTTCGGGGCTCGATCCTAAGGCTTTGAATCACAACCGAGAGAGCGGTATTTCCTATTCTGGAAGGACTACTTCGAGACCCCTAACCCGCTCTTCAAACATCACCTATTCCGGCGTCGTTTCCGTATGGCTAGACATGTGTTCAACCATATTCGGGAGGGGATGGTGGCATACGATAAGTATTTCGAATACAAGGAGGATGCCCTGTGAATGATTGGCTTCTCTTCTTATCAAAAATGCATTGCAGCTATTCGGATGCTTGCATACGGAGTTCCCGGTCATCTCATTGATGAGTATGTCAGCAAATCCACGTGCCTATACTTCATGTATAGGTTCTGCAAGGCTGTGATAGCACTGTTTGGCCATGAGTACTTGAGGGAGCCAAATGCTATAGATACATCCCGGTTGTTGAAGATGAATGCCAGCATGGGCTTTTCGGGGATGCTTGGTAGCATAGATTATATGCACTGGGAGCGGATGCCCTTCTACTTGGCTTGTATGCACTGGGAGGGGCAGTATTGGGGCCGTGTCAATGCCACCGTCATACATGAGGCCGTGGCTTCACAAGATCTCATGATTTGGCACTCTTTCTTCGGCATGACCGGATCTCACAATGATAACAACATGCTTCAACGCTCTCAGGTGTTTGCAAGCCTTGCAGATGACAACAACCTGGAGGTCAATGTTGAGATCAATGGCCACCACTACAAAAAAGGATACTACATAGCCAACGGTATCTATCCTTAGTGGGCTACTTGTCGTGGGAACGAGCCTGACAGTAGATGGTAGGTGTATGAAAGGAGAGGGCAGAGTCCTAGCTACGGCGACGGTGTACACACGAATGTATGAGTTCAGGCCCCTCTCGTTGAGGTAACAGCCCTACGTCTCAATGCTCGGAAGCTTATGTCATGTGGAATATAGAGATTACAATGGTTGTGAACCCTTGTGTAGGAGGGGAGGGGCGGCTTATATAGAATTCGCTGCCCTTCATAATTATCCCGCATCTAAGGGTCCGATCGTGGGGTTAAAGTCTGTCGTCGTTGATAACGTACGTAATAAAAGCTACTAATGACAATTGAACCAACGTCTGCCCGTTGGGCTCTTGATGATGGCTCCTGGTCTTCTGACATCGAGTGAACGCGAGGTCTTTCGAGTGACACGCGACTGCCGAGTGAAGGAAGGAGTCTCCGAGTGGATATCTGTCGAGTGGCTTTGAACGTCTCCAGGAATCCACTCGGAAGTTCGTGCTTGATCTTCAAGTCCTCCCATGCAGTGTCCTGAGGTAGGGTATGTGGGCCTTGCCTAGGACCCTACCCTAGGTACATATCCTTGTCATTAGCCCCCAAATGGATCGGGGTTTGAGTGGTGAAATGTGGTATAAATATCAACCTTGAGTTAGTGCATTAAATCCTCCGAATGATATTTGGGGTTTTAATGGAACTTGCGTCGACTGAACTCCGAGTATTAACGTCCATTCAGGATCGGCATGCAAAATCTTCCAAATGATATTCGGGGCTTCAACGAAATTTGCGTCGATTGAATTCTTCTCCGTTCGCCCGGATCCATTCAGCCTTAAAAGTGCCCGAGTGGATGTTCAGCGCCTATTTTGCTCCGAGTGAACTGAAAGTATCTTGGAAGGCGACAGGTCGGTCTGACAGACCCGGATTTTGCGGGATACGAAAATTTCGGAAGCGCACATGCGTGCGATGATGACGCCACGATTAGGGCAAGTGGAGGCATGATGCCTCGATTCTCATGCCGGTCATATCGCCACGTACTGGGCACTGTCAGCGGTTGGCGTGTGCGGTGATTTCACGGGCCCACTGATCAATGGGACACTCGGCGGAGTATAAAGCCTCACACGCCGCGGTTTGCACAGTACTTCCGCCCGTTCTTTCTCTCTTTTCCTCCACCTCCTCTGCCCCCAACGCCCCACTCCGTTCCTCCTCGACGAGAGCCGCCGCGCCAATGACGAAGAATGCGACGGAGAAGCTGGAGCGGGCTAAGAAGGGGGTGACGAAGCTCAAGGGCAAGAAGCCCTCGACTGCTCAGTTCACCACGGCGGCGGGATGGATGCAGGGGGACTTTCTCCCCTCCGTAGTCACTCGCGAGGACATGGAGGGCCTTGTCACCGACGGGCTCGTGGCGGACGGCGCCTGGAGGCTGCCAGGGGAAGAGCGCGAGCCAGAGCCGCGTGACGGGGAGCGGATCCTCCTTCTCTCCCACGTTGAAAGAGGTTTCTTCATGCCACCCACCTGTTCTTTAGGGAATTCCTGAATTTCTTCGGCGCCCAACTGCATCACCTCTCACTGAATACCATTGCATATTTGTCTGCATTCGTCACTTTGTGCGAGTGTTTTCTGGGCTGCTCTCCCCACTAGGGGCTGTTCAAGCACCTCTTTACGGTCAGATCCCAGACCATGAAGAAAGCTCTCCCCGCTGATGGGAAGACTCATGTGCTCCAGCTGTGTGGAGGTTTTGGAGTTCAGAAAAGAGACCATAGTTCCTTCCCTGTCATGACTTTTCCTGAGTTCGACAGAGGTTGGCAGTCGACCTGGTTCTACTGCAAAGATGCAGCATCACCCAATATGTTGACTGGCCTTCCCCCCTATACACCTGAGTGTCCAGCTGTCCCCAAATCTCTGAGGGTGACCGAAGAGGAGCATGTCCAAGTGGGTATCTTAGTTGAAGCGGTGGTGCAACTGATCCGGGGTGGAGTGACTGGTATGGATTTGTTGGAGACGTTTCTCGGTCGACATATTCAGTCGCTCCAAGCCAGAGACCACACCATGTGGCACTACGCGGGCCCTGAGAACTCGACCAGGACGCCTCCAGAAGAGGTTCCACAAAAAATTGTCGAGCAGTGGCTTTGTAGCATCACTGGATCTTGCGACAATCCTTTGGGAGCCAAGAGGATCCGACCTTACTCGGCCGAAAACCCGCCGAAGAATCTGGTGAGTTGTGTGGTGTCGACCGATGTGTACTGTCGAGTGATATATTGACTTATAAACTGACTTCCTCACTTGAATCATGCAGGAGTGGACGAACATGCACTCGCCTATGCCCAACGGGAACCATGTTGATGATGGCATGGTGAGCGAGGGTGGCAGCGTGGACGGCGACGGTCCCTCTGACACTGAGGATGAATACGAAGACTCCAACGAAGAGGAAGAAGTCGAGTCACCTCCCCTGCACGAAAGCCACACCAAGTCCCGCCAGGATCCGGCAGCTATTCAGGACAGGGCTCCGGGCCCTAGTGAGAAGAACCCTAAGCGGAGTCGCCCGTCGACTGTTGAGTCGAGTGAAAGACTACGCAAGGAACCCAAGCAAGCCACGACCAAAACTCGCAAGGCTTTGCCTCGCAAGAGGATGGTCATACCTATCGTTTCCACGTAATTATTTATTTTCGAATTCTTTCTATCGACTGTAGCCTTGAGTTGTAGCTGACCGAGTGTCGTTCAATCCGTCAGAGCTGCTACGTCCGTAAGCTCGCCTCATCGAGACGGAGGGGAGGCAATGAACATTGACACTGCTGACGCTGCCACTTCTCATAGAGGTTAGTAAGTTGTTGATTCGTCCAAATGGGACTCGACACATGCAAATGTTAACATTGCCAGTTGTTGTTGCAGAGGTCATTTAGGTGGAGGACGACGAGGAGCACCTGGACACTTCGCGCACTCGTATCCGAAGAGCTTCATCAGCGCAAGCGCCTCAGCGCTCGACCGCAGAGTCCTCCGAGGGGATAGGCGACTCGACACAACTTAGAGCTGAACCCGTAGCACCTCTATCGCATGCTCCTCCAGCTGTCTCGACCGTTGTGACATTAACTCCAACCGGACCCACTCAGACTGCCTCAGCTGCCCCAGCAACCACGCCGATCCCACCCGTGACGGCCTTCTCTCTGCATCGCACTCCAGAAGATCAGACCAGAGCTGCGAAGGAGGCCATGATCCAGGCGGAGCAGATCATGCTGAGAACCAAGGAGGCGTACGAGGCCAACAAGCTCGCTTATGACGTCAGCGCAGCCCTCCGCACCAATGTCCGAGTAAGTTCGATTGTAAGTACATTGTCGATTGAATTCCTGTCTTTTCTTGGCTGTTGTACACCCAGTGGGTGCTTCTCCACTCGAACAGATCGGATCGTAGTCGAGTAGGATTGGAATCGATAGTACGCGTGGTACTAGTCACTCAACATGTCGAGTGTTTTTTTTTCTTTGACGAGTTAACCGTCTCAGTGGGGGCACTCTTAGTGCAACCACTGGGTGTAGTCCCTGAGACCGCTGTCGAGTGCTTGCACCGGCAGGGGTCTTAGAGCTTGTCGTACCCACCACTCCGCAGTTACTCTAGGTTTCATGGATATTATTGACAAACCATGATATGACGTTGCATAACTATAGACTGCACTTCTCAGAGTGATGGATATTCCAATGATGGATGTTTCTGCCGCTCGACTGATCGAGAATCGGCAGATCCAGTGGGGGCATGCTAAGTGCACCCACTGGGTGTAGTCCCCGAGACCGTTGTCGAGTGCTTGCACCAGCGGGGGTCTTAGAGTTTATTGTATATAGGATACATTTCGCCTTGGATCACGCCACTCTGTAGCTATCTTGCAGGTTTCATGGATATTATTGACAAACCATGATATGACGCTGCATAAGGATATATTGAACTTCAAGGAGCAGGGAGGCGCGTCACTCGACAGGTCGAGTGTTCTGATAGGGCTGACCTTTGTCGAATGCTTTAATAACCAGTGGGGGCACGCTAAGTGCACCCACTGGGTGTAGTCCCCGAGGCTACTATTAATCGGAGACAATAAGCAGTAGGCTTGAAAACTTATCATACGCGTGGTACTAGAGTCACTCGACATGTCGAGTGTTTTATTTTTTTCTCAGTGAGGGCACTCTTAGTGCACCCATTGGGTGTAGTCCCCGAGACCGCTGACGAGTGCTTGTACTGGCAGGGGTCTTAATAGAGACAACTTTGAATTTGTTTATGGCGCGCGGAGTGCCAGGGCCACTCGACATGTTGAGTGGACTTTTTGCTTGAATTTTTCTTAGGTTGTTCCAAAGTTTTAAGATAGTCATTCGCCGGTGTTCGATACTCAGTCAACTGTCCCAGGCACAACTTGCCGATTGAATTCCTGTCTTTTGTTGGTTCCAGAGGGCTTGCAAACTTGGGACGCAGTACAAGGACGTGGAGGATGGAAGGAACCGGCTACCAGTGGATCTGACGGTCTCCAACAATGCTCTGGAGCGAGTGCGTGCTGAGATGAAGTCTTTGGGAGGTAATTACTGCTAGCTTTCCACATTCCCCTCTTCACTCTTCATGTTTTGAACCGAGTGCTCTCACTCGAACAGACGTACGCAATGAAAACCGTCGACTCCAAGTGCGACTCAACAATGTTGTTTCTTTAGATTCCATGAAGAAGGCGTTGGAGGAGAAGGATAAGGCACTTGCTGACGCCCAACGAGTGGCCAGGGACAAGACTGAAGCTACAGATCGGAAGTTGGCGGCCGCCAAGAAGCTTGAGGAGGAGAACACCAAGCTGAAGCAGGAGCGTGCAGACCTCCTCAAAAAGGCCGAGCAGCTGAACAAAAGGAGCAATGGCCTGGACAAGCATTTGGGCGAATTCTCGAGGAAGATGTATATTGTTCTCGACGGTGAGTGTTTCTTGTCGATTGAAGTTTGTAAAAATTTTGAGGGTCGCAGTTCACCGATTCTCCTCCCATTCCCCACTCTTCAACAGAATTCTGCCAAGACTTTGAGAAGGAGACAGAAGAGGTTGAGCCCAATCTTGATCCCACCAAGTCACCAGTTGCCGATGCAGTGGCGATGAACATGCTGCGACTCAACTTCCGGCTCCAAGGCGTCCAAGCCTATATTGCCCGACTGAAATCTGCAATGGAGAGAATCGACAAGGAGCTATGGCCCGAGGGCACTCTTCAGCTCAACCTCAACTCTATAATGGTTTGCCTGAATGAACTTCCCAGTTGAGTGCAAGCTTGGAAGAAATCTGCTGCTCGCTATGGGGCCGATGTGGCATTATCACTTGTCAGGGTCCATTGCAGGGACGTGAGGGAGGAGAAGCTGAAGGAGCTCCAGGTGGTAAACACGATGAAGCTCCAGTTTGAGGACTTCATGGAAACCTTCATTCAAGAAGCCACCAGAATCGCCGATGGCATCGACTTGGACACTTTTGTCGAGCCTGCCAGCCCGTCACCTTAAAATACTTTGTCTTTGGAAGAAACACGTATATTTGCCTCGGTATGCCGAGTGGAATTGTATCCCTTAAAACTTCATTAGGGCCTTAGGCCTGAGCACATTTGCTTCCGTACGAAATGTTTATCCGCGGTTTACCCTTTGGATTTTATTCGTATTTGGCTTTCAATTGTCTGTTCGACTGAGTTTGTTTTTAACTTAAGCGAAGCGTGTTCGCAGCTAAGCCCCCGAGTGTGAGGATCGCTCATCACTCGGAGTATTTTCGAACTTAGGAGAATATCGATTCGCAGTTAAGTTGTCGAGTGAATGGATTACTATCCACCCGAGGAGGTTTTTAACTTAGGCGAAACGTGTTTCGCAGCTAAGCCCCCGAGTGAGTGGATTGCTCATCACTCGGAGTATTTTCGAACTTAGGCGAATGTCAATTCGTAGTTAAGTTGTCGAGTGAATTAATAACTATCCACCCGACAAAGTTTTTAACTTAGGCGAAACGTGTTTCGCAGCTAAGCCCCCCGAGTGTGAGGATTGCTCATCACTCGGAGTACTTCCGAACTTAGGCGAATGTCGATTCATAGCTAAGTTGTCGAGTGAATGGATTACTATCGACCCGAAGAGGTTTTTTGTTGGGGAACGTTGCATGGGAAACAAAAAAATTCCTACGCACACGCAGATCTATCCATGGTGATGAGCATCTATGAGAGGGAGAGTGGATCTACGTACCCTTGTAGATCGTTAAGCGGGAAGCGTTAAGAAACACGGTTGGAGTAGTCAAACGTCTTCTCAATTCAAATCGCCATGCGTCCAGCGATCCAATCACGATCCGTCCTGCGATCCAATCATGATCCGTCCCACGAACTTGATCATGATCCGTCCCACGAACTTGATCACGATCCTTCTGATCTAGCGCCGAACGGACGGCACCTCCGCGTTCAGCACACGTACAGCTTGATGACGATCTCCACCGTCTTGATCCAGCAAGAAGGAGCGAAGAGGTATAAGAGTTATCCGGCAGCATGATGGCGATCCGGGATGGTGGTGGAGCAATTTCGGCAGGGCTTCGCCTAAGCACTGTAGAAATCCGATCTAGAGGAGAAACTATGCACTGGAGGAACAGGTAGCACGTGGCTGAAAAAGTAGTGCAAAACCCTAAATCCCACGAGTATATATAGGAGGAGAGGAGGAGAGCCTTGGCTCAAGGGCCAAGGCTCCTATGGTTCGTCCGAACCTACTAGGAGAGGACTCCTCCTCCAATCCTAGTAGGACTAGGATTGCTCCTTTTTTTTTGCCTATTTTTCCACCTTTTCCTATTGGGTTTTCTTCTACAGACACATGGGCCTTGTGTGGGAGTTTCCACCAGCTCACTAAGGGCTGATATTCACTCTCCCACAGCTCATGAAGCCTCTTGGGTCGAAATACCCCTCCCAGAGGCCTCCCGGTACACTACCGGCACTCCCAGTACACTACCGATGAGCCCGAAACTTTTCCGGCAACCAAAACAGGACTTCCTATATATGAATCTTTACCTCCGGACCATTCCGAAGCTCCTCGTGATGTCCGGGATCTCATGCGGGACTCCGAAAAACCTTCGGCCACCATCATACATAACTCTATACTACCGAAACGTCACCAAACCTTAAGTGTGCAGACCCTGCGGGTTCGAGAACTATGTAGACATGACCGAGACACCTCTACGGTCAATAACCAATAGCGGGACCTGGATGCCCATATTGGTTCCTACATATTCTATGAAGATGTTTATCGGTCGAACCTCTATGTCAACGATTCAGTTAATCTCGTATAATGTTCCCTTTGTTCTTCGGTATGTTACTTGCCCGAGATTCGATTGTCGGTATCTCCATACCTAGTTCAACCTCGTTACCGGCAAGTCTCTTTACTCGTTCCGCAATACAAGATCCTGTGACTAACACTTAATCACATTGCTTGCAAGGCTTATTGTGATGTTGTATTACCGAGTGGGCCCTGAGATACCTCTCCGTCACACGGAGTAACAAATCCCAGTCTTGATCCATGCCAACTCAACAGACACCCTCGGAGATACCTGTAGAGCACCTTTATAGTCACCCAGTTACGTTGTGACGTTTGATACACACAAGGCACTCCTCCGATGTCCGTGAGTTGCATGATCTCATGGTCATAGTAACACATACTTGACATGCAGAAAACAGTAGCAATAAACTGACATGATCATATGCTACGTTTGTAGTTTGGGACTTTGTCCATCACATCATTCTCCTAATGATGTGATCCCGTTATCAAATGACATCACATGTCAATGGTTAGGAAACCTTGACCATCTTTGATCAACGAGCTACTTCACTAGAGGCATACTAGGGACAAAGTGTTGTCTATTTACCCACACATGTAATGTGTTTCCAATCAATACAATAATAGCATGGATAATAAACGATTATCATGAACAAGGAAATATAATAATAAACACTTTAGTTATTGCCTCTAGGACATATTTCCAACATTTTTAACTTAGGCAAAACGTGTTTCACAGCTAAGCCCCCGAGTGTGAGGATTGCTCATCACTCGGAGTATTTTCGAACTTAGGCGAATGTCGATTCGCAGCTAAGTTGTCGAGTGAATGGATTACTATCCACCCAACGAGGTTTTTAACTTAGGCTAAACATGTTTCGCAGCTAAGCCCTCGAGTATGAGGATTGCTCATCACTCAGAGTATCTTTGAACCTAAGCGAAGACGGATTCGCAAATCGACCGTCGAGTGAATGGACGACTATCCACTCGACAGGGTTTTTAACTTAGGCGAAACATGTTCGCAGCTAAGCCCCCGAGTGTGAGGATTGCTCATCACTCGAAGTATCCCCAAGAATGTAACTGTATGATTGGAACCGATGATATATATTGCAGAAATGTGAATTGCATTGATGAAGTATTCTTATTACATTAGAAGATTCTTGTCTCAAGTATAAAAACGCCGAAGCAGATCTGCATTCCAGGCTCGTGGCTCGTCTATCCGCTTCATGAGATTGTACATGTGATAGGCTCCATTGTTTATCACCTTAGTGATGACAAAAGGGCCTTCCCATGCAAGAGCAAGCTTGTGAGGTCGGTGTTGATTAACTCGGAGCACCAAATTTCCCTCATGAAATGCCCGACTCTTGACATTCTTCACATGGAAGCGCCGCAGGTCTTGCTGATAGGTAGTAGTCCGGATCAGAGCCATCTCTTGCTCCTCCTCCATAAGATCTACACCGTCCTGTCTGGCCTGTTCAGCTTCAGCCTCAGAATACAGCTCCACTCGGGGAGAATTGTGGGCCAAGTCACTCGGCAATATAGCTTCAGCACCATAGACAAGGAAGAAAGGAGTTCGTCCAGTTGACCGATTAGGCATTGTCCTTAGACCTCACAAAACAGACGGCAGCTCGGTTACCCAGGCCCCGACGGCGTGATCCAAATCGCGCATGAGACGAGGCTTCAGACCTTGCAGGATGAGACCATTAGCCCGCTCGACTTGCCCATTGGTTTGAGGATGCGCAACAGATGCATAATCCACTCGGGTGCCTTGGGAGTTATAGAAGTTCCTTAATTCTTCCGAGTCAAAATTAGTGTTGTTGTCCGTGATGATGCTGTGCGGAATGTCGTATCGATAAATTATCTCTCTCATGAACGTGACCGCCATATGGGGGTTCAACTTCTTGATTGGCTTGGCTTCTATCCACTTGGTGAATTTGTAGACTCCTACCAACAAGTGAGTGAATCCTCCTTTGTCGGGTCGAAAGGGGACAACCATGTCAAGTCCCCAAACCGCAAACGGTCAGGCAAGAGGAATTGTCTTCATAGTAGACGTCGGATAATCGGCTTGCGTGACAGGTTCGCATAGAACTGGCAACCATCGCAATGGTCAACGATGTCTTTAGCCATATCATTAGCTTGTGGCCGGTAAAAACCAGCTCGGTATGCTTTAGCGACAATCGTCCTTGAAGACGCATGGTGGCTGCAAGTTCCATAGTGAATCTCGTCTAGAAACATTCGACCTTCCTCGGGGGAAATGCAGCGCTGGGTGAGACCACTTGCACTCTCTCTGAACAGCTGATCTCCCATCACAGTGAAAGCCTTGGACCTGCCCACAATCTGCCGAGCCTCTGTTTCATCTTCGGGGAGCTCTTGTCTGAGGATATAGGCAATGTAAGGCACAGTCCAATCGGGAATGATAACCAAAATTTCCATGACCAGGTCAATCACTACAGGGACATCGACTTCTGTCGCGTCAGTGGAACTCAAAGCCTGTGGGGGCTCTTCGGTGAAAGGATCTTCTTGAACCGAAGGAGTGTGCAAGAGCTCCAAGAACACCCCGCTGGGGATAGGCCGTCGAGTGGAACCAATCTTGGACAGCTCGTCGACCGCTTGATTTTTTAGTCGGGGAACATGATGAAGTTCCAGACCTTCAAATTTCTTCTCCAACTTCCAGACTGCATTGCAGTATCTAGTCATAGCGGGGTTTCGAACATCCCACTCTTTCATCACTTGATTCACCACCAAATCTGAGTCGCCATAAACCATCAGGCGCTTGACGCCGAGTGAGATAGCCATGTGCAACCCATACAAAAGTGCTTCATACTCTGCATCATTGTTGGAGGAATCAAAGTGAATTTGCAAGACATAGTTGAGATTGTCACCCATGGGAGATATCAAGACAATACCAGCACCAAAACCATTCAACATTTTGGAGCCATAAAAGAACATTGTCCAATGCGCCGAGTGAACTTGGATAGGTTGTTGCTGTTCGATCCACTCAGCCATGAAATCCGCCAATGCTTGGGACTTGATTGCTTTTTTGGCTTCGAATCTGATGTCAAAGTGTCCAAGATCTATTGCCCATTTAGCGAATCGACCTGATGCGTCTCGATTATTGAAAATTTTGGACAAGGGAGCATCACTGACGACTAAAATCGAGTGGTCTTGGAAATAATGCGCCACCTTCTTCGCTGATAAGTAAATACCATAAACCAGCTTCTGATAGTGTGGATATCTTTGCTTTGAGGGGGACAATACTTCCAAGACATAATAAACTGGCCGCTGGACTTTATAGGCTTTACCCTCCTCTTCTCGCTCGACAGTCAGTACTGTACCGACGACCTGATTTGTGGCTGCGATGTACAGGAGCAAGGGCCCTTTGCTGGCAGGAGCGGCAAGCACCAGCTGGGTGGAGAGCAGGGCTTTGAGCTCAACAAACGCTGCTTCGACTTCGGGAGTCCAGTCGAACGTGTCAGACTTCTTCATCAACTGATATAAGGGCAAAGCCTTCTCACCAAGACGAGAAATGAATCGACTCAATGCTGCCAAGCAACCTGTGAGCTTCTGAACGTCGTGCACTCGCACGGGAGTCTTCATACAGGTGGTGGCACTGATTTTCTAAGGGTTGACATCAATTCCTCGCTCGGAAACAAGAAAACCGAGCAACTTGCCACCAGGGACACCGAAAGTACATTTGGCCGGATTCAGCTTTATGTCGAATCGCCTCACATTGGTGAATGTCTCCTCCAAGTCAGCCAGTAGGTTGGAACCTTTGAGGGACTTGACCACTATATCGTCCATGTATGCCTCGACATTCCAAGGAATCTGGTCAAGTAAACATTTCTGAATCATGCGCATAAAAGTAAAGCCGGCATTCTTGAGACCAAAAGGCATGGTGATGTAACAAAAACACCCGAATGGGGTGATGAAGGCTGTCTTTATTTCGTCCGGGCCATACAGACGGATCTGATGGTACCCAGAATAAGCATCCAAAAACGATAAACGCTCACACCCCGCTGTCGAGTCAACAATTTGATGTATGCGGGGGAGCGCAAAATGGTCTTTTGGGCACACCTTATTGAGATGTTTGAAGTCAATACACATGCGCCATGATTTATCTTTCTTTGGCACCATCACAACATTCGAGAGCCACTCGAAGTGGTAAATCTCCCGAATGAACTTGGCTTGCAAGAGACGGGCCACTTCTTCTCCGATTGCCTTGCGCTTCTTCGCTGCTGAGCGACGCAAATGCTCCCTGATGGGTTTGGCTTTCGGATCCATTCGCAGACGATGCTCAGCCAGCTCCGTGGGAATCCTCGGCATGTCAGTAGGCTTCTATGCAAAGATATCCCAGTTATCACGGAGGAACTGGATGAGCTCAGCTTCCTATTTACTGTCGAGTGTTGTTGAGATATTTGTCAGAGCAGCAGTTGGATTTGTCGGGTGGATGTGTACCTTCTTCACTTCCACTACCGACTGAAATCCTAACTCGGAAGCCGGCTTCTTTGCCCGGAGCAAATCGGTAGGGTCGGCGGTTTTCTTATACTCCTCCAACTCAACCATGGCCATCTAGTGATCGGCGATCTTGGAGCCTTGCTGGAGACACTCTTCGGCCCGCTGTCGATTGCCAGCGACCGTGATCACGCCTTCAGGACCTGCCATTTTCAACTTGAGATACACATAACATGGTCGGGCCGTAAAACGCGCATACGCGTGTCAACCCAGAATGGTGTGGTAAGCACTCTTGAAATCCACGACTTCAAACGTAAACTTTTCTCTTCGGAAATTTTTGTCATTCCCGAATGTCACATCCAATTCTATCTGGCCTAGTGACTTGGCCTTGTTTCCTGGCATGACCCCGTGAAACTGCATCCTGCACTCACTCAGACGGGACATCGGAATGCCCATCCCTTTCAGGGTATCCGCATAGAGAATGTTCAGGCCGCTGCCGCCGTCCATGAGGACCTTTCTAAGTCGAGTCCCCCCCCCACCGGATCAACTACCAGAGCCTGTCGACCGGGAGTGTCCACATGAGAAGGATGGTCTGTCTGGTCGAATGTGATAACATATTGGGACCATCTGAGGTAGGTGGGGGTGTCTAGTACAGCCATGTTGATCTTTGTGTTGATGACTTTCAGACGGCTCTTGCTCTCGACATCAGCAAAGATCACCAGTGTAGCAGTGACATCCGGGAATGTTTCCTTATCCTCATCTTCATCTCCCTTCTCAGGAGATTTATCACTCGGCAAGTCTCCCTTGAATTGTTGGATAAGGGTCCGACACTGTCGAGTGGTGTGCTTGGGCAAAATCATGTTGCCTTCCGCATCTTTCCTCGTGTGTATTACACACGGCTAATCCATGATATCAGTTCCTGACTAGTTTTTCCCTTTCTTAGGGGCATACTATGCTTTAGCTTTGCCCTTGTTCTTCGCCTGAGTCGCCAGTGCTACCGCTTCTGCCTGAACCGGATCTTCAGCCTTTCGCTTCTGTTTCCGATTGTTGCTGCCGCCAGCCTCATTGGCGACTACCTTTCCATTGCCGCTACGGAGGCGATCTTCTTCCTCGCCATTGGTGTACCGAGTGGCGATTTCCATCATCTTGCCGAGTGAAATATCACCCGTCCGCCCAAACTTCAGATATATCTCTTTGTATCTCACACCGGCCTTGAAAGCACAAACAACCTGGTGTTTCGATGTTGGAAATATGCCCTAGAGGCAATGAATAAAGTGTTTATTATTATATCTCCTTGTTCATGATAATCGTTTATTATCCATGCTATAATTGTATTGATTGGAAACACATTACATCTGTGGGTAAATAGACAACACACTGTCCCTAGTATGCCTCTAGTGAACTAGCTCGTTGATCAAAGATGGTCAAGGTTTCCTAGCCATTGACATGTGATGTCATTTGATAACGGGATCACATCATTACGAGAATGATGTGATGGACAAGACCCAAACTACAAACGTAGCATATGATCGTGTCAGTTTATTGCTCCTATTTTCTGCCTGTCAAGTATGTGTTCCTATGACCATGAGATCATGCAACTCACGGACATCGGAGGAGTGCCTTGTGTGTATCAAACATCGCAACATAATTGGGTGACTATAAAGGTGCTCTACAGGTATCCCCGAGGGTGTCTGTTGAGTTGGCATGGATCAAGACTGGGATTGGTTATTCCGTGTGACGGAGAGGTATCTCAGGGCCCACTCGGTAATACAACATCACAATGAGCCTTGCAAGCAATGTGACTAAGTGTTGTCACGGGATCCTGTATTATGGAACGAGTAAAGAGACTTGCCGGTAACAAGGTTGAACTAGGCATAGAGATACCGACGATCGAATCTCGGGCAAGTAACATACCGAAGAACGAAGGGAAGATCATACGGGATTAACTTAATCCTTGACATAGAGGTTCGACCGATAAAGATCTTCGTAGAATATGTAGGAAACAATGTGGGCATCCAGGTCCCGCTATTGGTTATTGACTGTAGAGGTGTCTTGGTCATGTCTACATAGTTCTCGAACCCGCAGAGTCTGCACACTTAAGGTTTGGTGATGTTTTGGTAGTATAGAGTTATGTATGGTGGTGACCGAACGATGTTCGGAGTCCCGGATGAGATCCGGACATCACGAGGAGCTCCGTAATGGTCCGGAGGTAAAGATTCATATATAGGAAGTCCTGTTTTGGTCGCCGGAAAAGTTTCGGGCTCATCGGTAATGTACCAGGAGTGCCGGTAGTGTATCGGGAGACCACCGGGAGGGGTATTTCGACCCAAGAGGCTTCATGGTCTGTGGGAGACTGAATACCAGCCCTTAGTGGGCTGGTGGAAGTCCCACACAAGGCCCATGCGGTTGGGAAGAAAAGCCCAAAAGGAAAAAGGTGGAAAAAGGCAAAATAAGGCAAAATAAGGAAGGAGTCCTAATCCTACTAGGAGTGGAGGAAGAGAACTCCTCCTAGTTCGGCCGAACCAGATTGGCTTGGAAGCCAAGGCTGCCTCCTCTCCTCCTCTCCTCCTATATATACTAGAGGGTTTTAGGGTTTGTGCACTTGATTTTCAGCCACGTGCAACCCGTTCCTCCAGTGCATAGTTTCTCCTCTAGATCGGATTTCTGCAGAGCTTAGATGAAGCCCTGGTGGAATAGCTCCACCACCATCGCCGGAGGGCCGTCACGCTTACGGAGAACTCTTCTTCCTCTCCGCTCCCTCTTGCTGGATCAAGAAGGCGGAGATCGTCATCAAGCTGTACGTGTGCTGAACACGGAGGTGCCGTCCGTTCGGTGCTTGATCGGGAAGGATCGTGAGGACGGTTCATGATTAGATCGTGGGACGCTCGGCGATTTGGATCGCGAAGACGTTCGACTACACCAACCGCGTTTCTTAACGCTTCCCGCTTAGCGATCTATAAGGGTACGTAGATCCATCTCCCTCTCGTAGATGCTCATCACCATGGATAGATCTGCGTGTGCGTAGGAAAAATTTTGTTTCCCATGCAACGTTCCCCAACAGTGGCATCATGAGCTAGGTCTATGTGTAGATGAGATCTCGAGTAGAACACAAAAGGTTTGTGGGCATTGATGCTTACATTGCTTCTTCCCTTGGTCGGATTTTGATTCAGCGGTATTGTGAGATGAAGCGGCCCGGACCAACATTACTCGTACGCTTACGAGAGACCGGTTCCCTCAACTGCAACTTGTTGCATAGATGGCTTGCGGGTGACAGTTTCTCTCACTTTTGTTGGATCGGATTCGACAAAGGCGGTCCTTGAGAAGGTTGAAAAGCAACTAGTGTATCACCGTTGTGGTTTTTGCGTAGATGAGAATTGTTCTTGCTAGATACCCGTAGTTGCCACGTAAAAGATGCAACAACAATTAGAGGACGTCTAACTTGTTTTTGCAGGGTATGTTGTGATGTGATATGGCCAATTACATGACGTGATATATGTGATGTATGAGATGATCATGTGATGTATAGATTATCACGACTTGCATGTCGATGAGTATGGCAACCGGCATGAGCCATAGGGTTGTCTTTAATTATTGTATGACCTGCGTGTCTATCATTAAGCGCTATGGAATGCTTTACTTTATCGCTACGATAGCAATAGTAGTAGAAGCATGTTGGGCGCGACAACCCCGATGGCAACACGTTGATGGAGATCATGGTGTCATGCCGGTGACGATGAAGATCATGCCGGTGCTTTCTAGATGGAGATCAAAAGCACAAGTTCATGGCCATATCATGTCACTTATGATTTGCCTGTGATGTTAATCCTTTTATGCACCTTGTTTTGCTTAGGACGATGGTAGAATTATAAGGTGATCCCTCACTTAAATTTCAAGATGAATTGTGTTCTCCCCGAGTGTGCACCGTTGCGAAAGTTCATCGTGTCGAGACACCACGTGATGAACGGGTGTGATAGATTCTACATTCACATACAACGGGTGCAAGATAGTGTTGCACATGCAGAACACTCGGGTTAAACTTGACGAGCCTAGAATGTACAAACATGGCCTCGGAACACAAGAGACCGAAAGGTCGAACATGTGTCATATAGTAGATATGATCAACAAGATGATGTTCACCATTGAAGCCACCTCAACTCACGTGATGATCGGACTTGAGTTGGTGAATTTGGATCATGTGACACTCACATGACCTAAGGGATGTCAATTTGAGTGGGAGCTTTAGTAATTTCATTAACTAAACTCATTATCTTGAACAATAGTCTAAGTAACCTTTGCATATTTATGTTGTAGATCAATGGCTCGCGCGGTAGCACCCCTGAATTTTAATGCGTTCCTAGAGAAAGCTAAGTTGAAAGATGATGGAAGTAACTTTGTTGACTGGGCCCCTAATCTGAGAATTATCCTCATGGCTTCCCAGGAATCATATGTCCTTGATGCACCGCTTGGCGACCAACCAAAAGACATGACCTAAGAAGACGTTAAGAACGCTTGGTAGGCACGTACTTGAGATTACTCAATAGTCCAGTGTGCAATATTGTATGGCTTAGAACCGGGACTTCAAAGACGTTTTGAACGTCATGGAGCATATGAGATGTTCCAGGAGTTGAAGTTTATCTTTCAGAAGAATGCCCGGATCGAGAGGTATGAGACCTTCGATAAGTTCTATGCTTGCAAAATGGAGGAGAACAGGTCTATCAGTGAGCATATACTTAGAATGTCTGGGTATTCAAATCGTCTAGCAGAGTTGGGAATTACCCTTCCACCAGAGGCGATCACTGATAGAGTTCTTCAATCACTGCCACCTAGTTACGAGAGCTTTGTGATGAACTATAACATGCACGGGATGAAAAAGTCAGTTGTCGAGCTGTTTGCGATGCTGAAAGTCGCTGAGTCTGAAATCCAGAAAGAACATCAAGTGTTGATGGCCAATAAAACCACTAGTTTCAAGAAGAATGGCAAGGGCAAGGGCAAGAAGGGTAAAACCAAGAGGGATGGCAAAGCAGTTGCAACTCCTGTAAAGAAGCCTAAGCATGGACCTAAGCCAGAAACCGAGTGCTTTCATTGCAAAGGAGCTGGTCACTGGAAGCGGAACCGCCCCAAGTACCTGGCTGACAAGAAGGCGGCCAACGACAAACAAGGTATATATGATATACATGTTATTTATGTGTACCTTACTAGCTCTCGTAGTAGTGCCTGGGTATTTGATACCGGTTCAGTTGCTCACATTTGCAACTCAAAGCAGGAACTACGGAATAAACGAAGGCTGGCAAAGGACGAAGTGACGATGCGCGTGGGAAATGGTTCCAATGTTGATGTGATCGTCATCGGCACGCTCTCTCTTCGATTACCATCGAGATTAGTGATGAACCTGAATAATTGTTATTTAGTGCATGCGTTAAGC
This sequence comes from Hordeum marinum, assembly GCA_022496015.1. Lineage (NCBI taxonomy): Eukaryota > Viridiplantae > Streptophyta > Magnoliopsida > Poales > Poaceae > Hordeum > Hordeum marinum. The sequence continues at coordinate 523,715,672 of CM039673.1, forward strand.
ATGAACATTATATCTGGATCTTGTTTATTGCGAGACGGTTACTCATTTAAATCAGAGAATAAAGGTTGTTCTATTTATATGAATGATATCTTTTATGGTCATGTACCCAATGTGAGGGGTTTATTCATATTGAATCTTGATAGTGATGACACACATGTTCATAACATTGATGCCAAAAGATGTAGAGTTGATAATGATAGTACCACTTTCTTGTGGCACTTTCGTTTAGGTCATATTGGTGTAAAACGCATGAGGAAGCTCCATGCTGATGGACTTTTGGAGTCACTAGATTTTGAATCACTTGACACATGTGAACCATGCCTCATGGGCAAGATGACTAAAACGCCGTTCTCTGGAACAATGGAACGGGCGAGTGACTTATTGGAAATCATACATACTAATGTGTGCGGTCCAATGAATGTTACAGCGCGTGGTGGATATCGTTATTTTCTCATCTTCACTGATGACTTAAGTAGATATGGGTATATTTACTTGATGAAACACAAGTCTGAAATGTTTAAAGAAATTTTAGACTGAAGTTGAGAATCATCGTAACAAGAAGATTAAATTCCTACGATGTGATCGAGGAGGTGAATATCTGAGTTATGAGTTTGGCAGTCACTTAAGACAGTGTGGAATTGTTTCACAGTTGACACCGCCCGGAACACCATAGCATAATGGTGTGTCCGAACGTCGTAATCGAACCTTATTAGATATGGTGCATTCTATGATGTCTCTTGCTGATTTGCCACTATCGTTTTGGGGTTATGCATTAGAGACAACTGCATTCACTTTAAATAGGGCACCATCGAAATCCATTGAGACGATGCCATATGAACTATGGTTTGGCAAGAGGCCAAAGTTGTAGTTTCTTAAAGTTTGGGGATGTGATGCTTATGTCAAAAAGCTTCAGCCTGAAAAGCTGGAACCCAAAGCGGAGAAATACCTCTTCATAGCATACCCGAAAGAGACAGTCAGGTATACCTTCTATCTCAGATCCGAAGGCAAAGTGTTTGTCGCTAAAAACGTAACATTTCTTGAGAAAGAGTTTCCCTTGAAAGAATTGAGTGGGAGGAAAATAGAGCTTGATGAGGTTATTGAACCTTTACTTTAACCAGAAAGTAGCATAGCGCAGAAAGATGTTTCTATGGAACCTACGACGGTAGAAGAGGAAGTTAATGATGATGATCATGAAGCTTAGGATCAAGCTACTATTGAACCTCGTAGGTCGACAAGGGCGTGTACTGCTCCTGAGTGGTACGACAACCCTGTCTTAGAGGTCATGTTGATGGACAACAATGAACCTACGAGCTATGGAGGAGCAGCGATGGGCCCGGATTCCAAGAAATGGTTAGAGGCCATGAAATCCGAGATGGGATCCATGTATGAAAACAAAGTATGGACTTTGGAAGTATTACCTGAAGGGCGAAAGGCCATTCAGAACAAATGGATCTTTAAGAAGAAGACAGACGCGGACGGTAATATCACCGTCTATAAAGCTCGACTTGTGGCAAAGGTTTTTCACAAGTTTAAGGAGTTGACTACGATGAGACATTCTCACCCGTAGCGATGCTTAAGTCTGTCAGAATCATGTTGGCAATAGCTTCTTATTTCGACTATGAAATTTGGCAGATGGATGTCAAAACGACATTCCTCAACGGTTTCCTTCAGGAAGAGTTGTATATGATGCAACCCGAAGGTTTGGTCGATCCAGAGAATGCTGACAAAGTTTGCAAACTCCAGCGATCCATTTATGGACTGGTCCAAGCATCTCGGAGTTGGAATAAGCGCTTTGATGAGGTGATCAAAGCGTTTGAGTATATACAAGTTTATGGAGAAGCTTGTATTTACAATAAAGTGAGTGGGAGCTCTATAGCGTTTCTAATATTATATGTGGATGACATATTTCTGACTGGAAACAATATAGAAATGCCGGAAAGCGTGAAGGAATAGTTGAACAAGAGTTTTTCAATGAAGGACCTAGGAGAAACTGCTTTCATATTAGGCATTAAGATCTATAGAGATAGATCGAGACGCTTAATAGCACTTTCACGGAGCACATACCTTGATAAAGTTTTGAAGAAGTCCAAAATGGATCAGTCCAAGAAGGGGTTCTTGCCTGTGTTACAAGGTGTGAAGTTGAGTAAGACTCAATGCCTAGTGACTGCAGAAGATAGAGAAAAGATGAGTGTCATCCCCTATGCTTTAGCCATAGGCTCTATCATGTATGCAATGCTGTCCACAAGACCCGATGTCAGTCTTGCCATAAGTATGGCCGGAAGGTTTCAAAGTGATCCTGGAATGGAGCACTGGGCAGCGGTCAAGAATATCCTTAAGTACCTGAAAAGGACTAAGGAAATGTTTCTCGTTTATGGAGGTGATGAAGAGCTCGTCGTAAAGGGTTATGTCGATGAAAGCTTTGACACTGATCCGGATGACTCTAAGTCGCAAACCGGATACGTATTTATTCTTAACGAGGGAGCGGTAGGCTGGTGCAGTTCCAAGCAAAGCATGGTAGCTGATTCTACGTGCGAAGCGGAGTACATCGCAGCCTCGGAGGCGGCAAAGGAAGGTGTCGAGATGAAGCAGTTCATGATACATCTTGGAGTAGTGCCTAGTGCACTAAATCCAATGAACCTGTTCTGTGACAACACTGGTGCCATTGCTCTGGCCAAGGAACCAAGGTTTCACAAGAGGACCAGACACATAAAGCACCGCTTCAACTCCATCCGCTATTACATCGAGGAGAAGGACATAAATACTTGCAAAGTGCACACGGATCTGAATGTTGCAGACCCGTTGACTAAACCTCTTCCAAGGGCTAAACATGATAAACACCAGAACTGCATGGGTGTTCGATTCATTACCATGTAAATCACATAGTGATGTGAACTAGATTATTAACCATGTAAATCACAGTGCAAGTGGGAGACTGTTGGAAATATGCCCTAGAGGCAATGAATAAAGTGTTTATTATTACATATCCTTGTTCATGATAATCGTTTATTATCCATGCTATGATTGTATTGATTGGAAACACATTACATGTGTGGGTAAATAGACAACACACTGTCCCTAGTATGTCTCTAGTGAACTACCTCGTTGATCAAAGATGGTCAAGGTTTCCTAGCCATTGACATGTGATATCATTTGATAACGGGATCACATCATTAGGAGAATGATGTGATGGATAAGACCCAAACTACAAACGTAGCATATGATCGTGTCAGTTTATTGCTACTGTTTTCTACATGTCAAGTATGTCTTCCTATGACCATGAGATCATGCAACTCACGGACATCGGAGGAGTGCCTTGTGTGTATCAAACGTCGCAATGTAACTGGGTGACTATAAAGGTGCTCTACAGGTATCTCCAAGGGTGTCTGTTGAGTTGGCATGGATCAAGACTGGGATTTGTTACTTCGTGTGACGGAGAGGTATCTCAGGGCCCACTCCGTAATACAACATCACAATGAGCCTTGCAAGCAATGTGACTAAGTGTTAGTCACGGGATCTTGTATTACGGAACGAGTAAAGAGACTTGCCGATAACGAGGTTGAACTAGGTATAGAGATACCGACGATCGAATCTCGGGCAAGTAACATACCGAAGAACAAAGGGAACATCATACGGGATTAACTGAATCCTTGACACAGAGGTTCGACCGATAAAGATCTTCGTAGAATATGTAGGAACCAATATGGGCATCCAGGTCCCGCTATTGGTTATTGACCGTAGAGGTGTCTCGGTCATGTCTACATAGTTCTCGAACCCGTAGGGTCTGCACACTTAAGGTTTGGTGATGTTTTGGTAGTATAGAGTTATATATGGTGGTGACCGAAGGTTGTTCGGAGTCCCGAATGAGATCCCGGACGTCACGAGGAGCTCCAAAATGGTCCAGAGGTAAAGATTCATATATAGGAAGTCCTATTTTGGTCGCCGGAAAAGTTTCGGGCTCATCGGTAGTGTACCGGGAGTGCCAGTAGTGTACCGGGAGACCACCGGGAGGGGTATTTCGACCCAAGAAGCTTCATGGGCTGTGGGAGAGTGAATACCAGCCCTTAGTGGGCTGATGGAAGTCCCACACAAGGCCCATCCGGCTGGGAAGAAAAGCCCAAAAGGAAAAAGGTGGAAAAAGGCAAAAAAGGCAAAATAAGGAAGGAGTCCTAATGCTACTAGGAGTGGAGGAGGAGGACTCCTCCCTCCTAGTTCGGCCAAACCAGATTGGCTTGGAAGCCAAGGCTGCCTCCTCTCCTCCTCTCCTCCTATATATACTAGAGGGTTTTAGGGTTTTTGCACTTGATTTTCAGCCACGTGCAACCCGTTCCTTCAGTGCATAGTTTCTCCTCTAGATCGGATTTCTGCAAAGCTTAGGCGAAGCCCTACTGGAATAGCTCCACCACCATCGCCGGAGCACTGTCACGCTGCAGGAGAACTCTTCTTCCTCTCCGCTCCTTCTTTTTGTATCAAGAAGGCGGAGATCGTCATCAAGCTGTACGTGTGCTGAACGCGGAGGTGTCGTCCGTTCGGTGCTTGATCGGGACGGATCGTGAGGACGGCTCATGATTAGATCGCGGGACGCTCGACGATTTGGATCGCGAAGACGTTTGACTACACCAACCGCGTTTCTTAACGCTTCCGCTTAGCGATCTACAAGGGTACGTAGATCCACTCTCCCTCTCATAGATGCTCATCGCCATGGATAGATCTGCATGTGCGTAGGAATTTTTTTGTTTCCCATGCAACGTTCCCCAACATCCGACACATTCTCCACTGTATGATGCAGAGTGGACCATCGCTGAATAAAATCTCTCAAAGTTTCATTGGGCTTCTGGACACAGTGTTGTAAGTCGACCAGACCTGCCGGACGCTTGCAGGTGCCTTCAAAGGTTCGGACAAACACTCGGGCAAGATCCTCCCAACAATGTATGCTGGAGGGAGCCAAACGATTTAGCCAAGCTCGAGCTGAACCATCTAACATCAGGGGCAGGTGCTTCATTGCAACATTGTCATTTCCGCCACCAATTTGCACAGCCACTCGGTATCATCTAACCAAGTCTCTGGCTTTGTTTCGCCAGAAAACTTTCTGATTCCCACCGCCATCCTGAAGTTGGGGGGGGGATCTCTGCAGAACGTATGGCTCTGCTAAAACAGTCGAGACCAGACACCACGCCTGAGCTTCCACTCGGAACATCTCTATCGTGTCCTTTGTAGGCTCTGCCCTTGCCAATCCGCTTCTGAACAAGGTTGGCGCGGGCGTGAAAGCCCGCATCCCGCTCATCATCGAAGGAGCGCCTGTCGTCCTGGCGCCGGGGCGCGTACGGACCACTCCGCGGAGGAGTGGGCACCCAACGATGGTCTTCGCGGTGAGACTGATCTCTGTCTTGCCCTTCACGGAAACCGCTGCCCCGACGGCGCAAGGGCGATCCAGGGTTGTGTGCCGACTGGACGGTCTCTGCCGTGGATGAATTGCTGTGTATCCTGTTGCGGGACTGAGAAACTATTGAATTCTGACGCTGGGCTGCATCTAACAGTGCTCTGATCTGCATCAACCCTCTTCCAGCCTCTGACCGGGGCAGCTAAATGGAATCTGCTATCCTAGCAGCAACAACAACATTTAGCACAGGAGTTCGATATAGCTCAATGTCGTCGTGAGATCCAGTCGGAAACAGCTGTCGCTGACGTCGACTGGGGCGTGGCGGGCGCTCGCGAGCGCGCTCGTCAAGCTCTACCTGGAGTTCTTCCAAACGAATGCACGCGGCCTCCAAAGCTTGGGCCTCGGCAGTCGTGCCGACGATAGGAGTATGAAGAACCTCCTTCTCGCGACGTGGCTGCTCTTTTGACGGACTTCCAACCTCGCGCCTGCCACGGCCAAAGCCAGGTGGCGGACTCTGATGAGAGCCCGCCATCAATACCCCCGCTGCGGGATCGCAGCTTTCGCACTCGGAAGGCACGTCGGACGGATCGGAATCCGACTCGAACACGTCGTGAAGGGACTCGGCGGGCTCGAATGCTGCAATCTGCGGAGAAGTTTGACGCGCCGCTGCGTGTTTGACCCAGCGCTGAAGTCGTGAGCGGCCGGACCGCTTGCGATCGCGAACAGCGAGGGGAGCCGACGTGTAGGGAGTCGAAGGCTGATGCAGCAACACGCCGTAGGAACTCGCGCGGAAGTGCGCGGCCCCGTGGATCGGGAGCGCCTCGACATCGAGAGGCGCTTCCTGGAGCCATGCCGAATCATCGGCGATGAAGGTGAGCGCTCCAAAACGGATCTCGTGGCCCAGAGCAAAAACACCGCCGAAAGACATGTCGAAGGATGAAAAATGCAACCTCGCCGGAAGTCGCCTAGATGTCTGCCCCACGGTGGGCGCCAACTGTCGTGGGAACGAGCCTGACAGTAGATGGTAGGGGTACGAAAGGAGAGGGCAGAGTCCTAGCTACGGCGAGGGGGTACACACGAATGTATGAGTTCAGGCCCCTCTCGTTGAGGTAACAGTCCTACGTCTTAGTGCTCGGGAGCTTATGTCGTGTGGAATATAGAGATTATAATGGTTGCGAACCCTTGTGCAGGAGAGGAGGGGTGGCTTATATAGAGTTCGCTGCCCTTCATAATTATCCCGCATCTAAGGGTCCGATCGTGGGGTTAAAGTCTGCCGTTACTGGTAACGTACGTAATAAAAGCTACTAATGACAATTGAACCAACGTCTGCCCATTGGGCTCTTGATGATGGCTCCTGGTCTTTTGGCGTCGAGTGAAAGCGAGGTCTTCCGAGTGACACGCGACTGCCGAGTGAAGGAAGGAGTCTCCGAGTGGATATCTGTCGAGTGGCTTTGAACGTCTCCAGGAATCCACTCGGAAGTTCGTGCTTGATCTTCAAGTCCTTCCATGTAGTGTCCTTAGGTAGGGTATGTGGGCCTTGCCTAGGACCCTACCCTAGGTACATATCCTCGTCACTACTCTTGTGAAGACAATCCCCAACCCTCTAGGAAAGAAGAGGAAGAGATTTCCCCAAGAGCAAGAGAATGCTAGGAAGGATGTGGAGTGTGCCTTTGATTTTCTTCAATATCGATGGGGCATCATTCGTATCCTGCTAGAACTTGGAGCACCAAGAAATTGTGGAAGGTGATGATTGCTTGCGTAATCATGCACAACATGATGGTAAAAGATTAGCGCTCGAAATGTCTCTATGACCAAGGGTTTCGGTTTCAGGATGAAAATGTTGTGCCTCAGCATGTGAGTGGCAACATTTACACATTTCATCAAATTGCATAATCAAATACATGATTAAAAAACTCACATTCAGCTGCATTATGATTTTGTTGAGCATTTGTGGGCTCACGTTGGCAGCCAATATATGTGTTGGTTATCTTTTCTTTAAAGTGTAATTCAGATAATTTAATTTTTATTTGGCGTGTAAACTATTCCATCCACTCCAAAATAAAAGTCTTTTTAAAGATCCCACTACGAACTTTATACCGATGTATATCAACATATTTTAGAATACAGATTTACTCATTTTGTTTCGTATGTAGTTCGTAGTGGAGTATCTAAAAATATTTATATTTAGAAACGGAAGGAATATGAGATATTTTATTTATTTGTATTCTGTTTGAATTAAGTGAGCTCAGGACAAATTTTCTATATGTTTGCACGTATAGAGCTAAAAAATAAACGCAGTCTGGTTACTAGGACGAAAATATGTATGTGCGTTCGGCACACAGCCAACTCAAACGCAAAAGGAACGGACGAGCCGGACAAAATGAAAAAAAGAAAACGGACACAAGGCACGTCCATTTAAATCGATGTGTTGGAGTTGTTCTTAAATCAGGCGTTGCATGCGTTGTTTGAATGATTGAATCCATCACGCGATTTCTCTGTTTCCTGAAACTGTCTAGACCACGTGGTCGAACGTCTTGTTGTAGAGAGGCTTCATTGTACGATCGACGTCACGAATCCACTGGGAAGATGGATGTGTTGTGTTCGTACGTAGCCCGGCCCCGTCCAGTCGCTCGCTTCCGGTACTGCAACCCACAACGTTTCAACCACCATGCATACATACACGGGGATTGGTGTTAGCCAGGAGGAGGGTGCATGTGCACCCGCAGCTAGCCTCACGATCGTACGTACGTACATGGATAGGTGTCGCCATGTCGGATCTCCCCCACGTACCTATCCGCGCGCGTCTACTCGACTGGCTGCAAGTTCCGGCAGCTGGATAAGTACAACGTCTTCTTTGCCCTCGGTGAGCCAGCAATGTAAGCCAAATAATATATGTATATAATACACACTGTTGTATAAGTGGCTTTTTTTTTTACGTCAACCTCATGTTGTATGAGTGGCTAGCTAGCTCAATTTAATTGGCGAAACGAATACGTGCACGGGCGATCGACCATATAATCCTGCGCGGCAAACGTACGTAGTACTACTTCTTTGCCCACGGAGTACCAATTGTTGTGTCCGGCCGCAGCGCAGGAATTAACGACGTTGGGCGTAGCGGCGGCGGCGGCAGCGGCAGCCCGGCCCCAGCAGTGGCCATAGCTTCGCGCTGCGTTGCGATCGAGCGATAGTGGCGGGAGCGTGCGCGCGAGACGGGGGTGCTGGTTGTTGCCGTGTCGCGCGGGGGTGGATTCGACCGCGCGTGCGTGTCAGCCACATGCTTGCGGCCGGGGTCCTCCGGGGCCCTGCCGCCTTGCCTTGTCGTGCCGTTGGCGGTGTCGCCGTCCAGCCGGAGAGCGACCGCGCCTTGCTCATCCGTTGGATCATTTCTATCCATGTACGTATATCCGTTTATCACCGTGCGATTGTGGAAATTCACCTGTGGATCTCAGGAGTTATACTTCTGATTTTTTTCTCACCATTACAGTTAGATGCTCTCACTACTTGTCTGCAAACTTTCCATTAAAATATGTTTATTTGTGGTTTGAAATGAAAGTATGTAATGCATGTCATTTGGTATCACAGATCCACACATTGATTTTTGTTGTTGCTAAATATGCTTTTAGCTTGTAATTCCCGGTAAAAAGTACTACTAATGATGCTCCGACTTGAGACTGGCGGCTACAAGAAGATATAGATCATTTTGTAATGGGAGATGGAAGTAGGTATGCAGGCAGACAACGTCTGCGAGTTCGCGACGGCCTCCTTTTTCTCGAAACGGGGACACAAGATTTGCATCATCGATTAATTAGAAAGAAGATAATTAGCGGTTAATTAACGGAAAATCAGACTAAAACCTATACAAATCAACCACATGTGTACTACTCACAGAGCATGCAACCCCATAAACGCACAATCAACCCAACAATCATACCCATCGCCCACCGACCACTAACTCTCACGCTCCTACGTCGAAAGAAATTCGCAACGAGAGTACAAGCACAACCCAAAAGACCGATGACCATTCATCAAGTGGATGTGGATGCCTTTCTTGTAACGCCGCTCTTCCTACCTTTGTTTCTGAGAGCATCCTCCATGATTGTCTTGCCATATTCGGGGCTGTCCGCCTCCAAACATTTGGGCAAGTTGTAACTCTATATCTGAAAGATAATCGCATCAACCGTGTCATGCATAGACTCCATCTACCCAAAAGTCACGTGTGACGGCCTCCTTCGGTCTATAGAAAATATACATTATTTGAAGCCTTTTGGTTTGTAGGAATGGTTTTCTATTTCTATGTAGAATACGAATCAATCATTTACATTATAAAAGAGAAAATTCACCAGTCTAGATTCAATGGAAAAAAAATCCTATCTTATGCACCAAATGACGTATTTTTCAACAAAACGTGCTTGATTCCCATTTCTCTGCTACCTTTTTCTTTAGATGTCTGAGTTATCTTTCTGGGCGAGTAGGTAAGTTAGCTAAGAAAGCCAAAGTGGTCTTGAAAACATAGAACGTACTCCATAATTCAAAATGTTTCCCGTTGTTGGCTACTCGTTGGTGAGTTGATCTCGCCATCGACCCCGGCTGGGTCCCTGCAGCTAGACAATGTACTTGGTAAATGGGGAACTGCATATGCCCACAAACATGCACCGCAGCCATGTGGCGCGTCATGCCGCGCAAGTGCGTGCACCGTTGCTTCCCTGATGGCGTCGCGCGCGCGCTCTGCACATGTAGTACACAGGCGAGATCACCCGAGACGAGTATTTCTAACCCTGACTCGACGTCGTTGAATTACTTCCGCGACGCGCCGGCCGGCCGGCGCTGTTGTCAGCTGCATGTGCGCTCACGCCGCAAATCCCTAGCCACTATACGCGCCCTCGCCTATCCTATGGGCCAAGCCAAAATTGTTGGTGTTCGTCACACCGTACGCATGCGGCGGCTGCTGCGGCGGCATGCACGTGGCCAGCCTCCCGCGGCGCTGGATTCGCGGCGCTCCTTGCTGACCCAGTCGATCCCGGCACGACGACACATACTATTGGCGATTGTGCTGCGATCGGATTCCGCGCACAGGTCTTGCTCCATGCATCGATCGACAGCCGTTTCAGCAAGACTGCATCACGCCGGCAGTGTGAAAACGTCAACACGCGCACTGTTATTACATAGTAGAAACTGGAGGGTGTCGATCCACCGATCAATATGCAAGGCGACGTTAACAGGCCGTAATGACAGGCGCTGTTGACCTAGCAAGAGGAACCCTCGATCGAATTCCACACTGTTCGCTAGCTACCCAAGCCAGTGGATGCAACAGTAAACGCCTCCATCAGTTATCTCCGGGCTGCCGGCCACAGACATCGAAGTATGTATTCAAGCTAATCCTTAAAACCTCCGCCAAGATAACGGGTAGGCAGGTCGCATGCTGGCTACAGCTAGCGATAGCTCCACGACCACGACGCCCCCCACAATTGTCCACCGAGTCCCGGACACAATAGACAATTTTAGCTCAACAATCACTGGTTTTTTCCTTCCTCTACGAGTATAAGTACATAAACAAGCAGGTGCCGGTCCCCTATGATTAGCTAGCAACTAATGGGCCGGCACATGCATGACTGCTAACCATGCCAATCAATGGGGAATTAAGACGCAGCCGGACCTAGTACGTCGATCGTTAAGCAAAGCCGATCGAGCGCGTACGTGTTACTGGATAACTAATTAGCTAGCTATATGTAGCTAGAAAAATACTACTAGTACAGCAGAAAAGAAAAGAAAGAAAATAGACTAGCTAGGGGATAAATGGATGATGCGTGTTACTTTCAGGAAGAGAAAAGAGAGGGGTGGAGTGTCTTGTAAGGCATGCTACGTAGTACATGCAAGCATCACGATTTTTAGTTGATAACTCGGGCAAAGTTGTTGATTGATCATAGGTGTGGTGTAACGAACTCCCACGCTGCCCATGTTACTTTTTTTTGTGGGTTATGCTGCCCATGTTACTAGTGCTTAGCTATATCTAAAGAGGAGTGGGTAAACGTACTCCATATATATCATGAGTATGCTTGGTGTTTCAATCCATTACCCTAGCTATAGCATGGCAGGTTTTGGTCTGGGAATAATAAAAAGAGTTCTTTTCTTACTGAGAAGTCCTACAAGGTTTTCTTATGTCTAATTCTACAGCAACCTGAGCCGTCTGATGTGTAAGCACTGAAATTCGTGCGGTGCCAAAGAAATTAGTATTGCTTTGCGATAACTTGTATATAGACATATAACCAGTCTCAATCAACCACTGAAACATATGTGTAGAGATAAACAAAAATAGCATTATCGCGGTGTCGAAGGAAATGACCCGACACTAGTAGAAAAAGACCCATTTGTTCCGGTTCGTAAGGTCCATTTGTCCCAGTTCCGAAACCGGGACTAAAGGATCGGGACTAAAGCCCAAAACCTTTAGTCCCGGTTCGCTTATGAACCGGGACAGAAGGGGCTCCACGTGGCCGGTGCTGGGAGCCCGGACAGGAGGACATTTAGTCCCGGTTGGTAACACCAACCGGGACCAAAAGGCACTGGGTGTTTTTTTGAAAGGGGAGAGGGGGTTTTGGACGGTTAATTTAGGGGTTTTATATTGTTTTAGCTAGCTAATTAATAGAGAGAAGTGTCCTCTCTTTCTTCGTGCTTGGTCGACGCTAGCTACTATAGAGAGAACTCGACACGCTAGCTAGTAAGCAAATGAAGAAACCATTAAGTACACAAAATCGTCATGAACATATACACTATTTAATCATCATTTTCGTTAATGAGACATCATATAACAAGTTGGTCACTAGTCATAATCACAACTCCTTCTCATCATCATCATCAACTCTAACACATTGTAGCACATAATAACACATTGTACCCAGGACCTACGTATTCCTATCTCGTAGGACATACTCTACCCTCTCTTAGGTACAATATCATAAAACAAGATAGACCCTAACTCTGCATTATGGAGAACGGAGATCATCCTGTCTCCATTTTTGGCCTACGCACAATGTTGCTTCCAAGTAGCTCTTTACGATTGAGCATGCATTTTTTCCAATCTTTGATTGTCATGACTCCATCGGTTTTAGAAATCCGGTATGGAGAGGAGTGATGCGTAGGCTGACCTGGCCGTGGTGGCCATAAGCTCGTAACAACAACGCTACCTCTCGGAAACATCAGATGAGGCACACAATCATTCAAGATTTTATGTTCAAAAACATAGTAATAACTTTATAGTTAGCAATGTAGTTTAGTTTTAGAAGAATTTATGCAAAAGATGCACGGATGTCGTAATAGTAGAATTAAAATCTTATCATGCAATCTCCATGGATGTTACCGTAGCTCACCACGTGCACTAGTGGCACGTATTGACCATAATGTGCAGGAGTTTGATAATAGCTATTGTAATTCTCAAGATGACTAAGAAATGCGGTAAGATGATCTTTCTCCTTATAAGTTAATTCTGCTTCATCACTGTAGTAGTAGGTTCTGTCTACCATCTTCCGCATATTTTTTGAAGAATGAAAATAAGCTGTCAATGCAAATAAGTTGTCAACTATTTTTAAATAAACAATATAAATTACTTAATAAATATGGTTGAGAAACTCACATAATGGTAGAACTGGAGACGTCTGCACATCGACCCAGATGTCGATATTACCTTCAATTTCATCTTTCGGAAGAATATCAAAGGTGATAAGCATATTAGGCTCAAATGCATAAGCCTTGCATAGTGCTTGCCAAGTTTTGCATTCAAAATAGCAATAGGTGTCTACATGGTACAATTTTACCGCAAAGGTAAAACTATGCTCGGTCCTTAAGGGAATTATCCTTACCTCCATATCTTTTTTAGTATTGAAACCAATCTTATCCAAGACAACAATTCTTGCATGGAAGGGGATACGCTAGTAGAATAGTAAAAAATTAAAATTATAAGTTGAAGCAAAAGAAGCAGAAGTCATGCTTAATTACGAAAAAGACTTGTCGTTGTGACTTACTGTATCCACTTCGAAGGTCTCATCCAGCATGATGCTGAAGCGCCTAACATCAACTAGGAAAGTCTTGTCACACAGGTCGCGCTCGTCTTTGTAGTGTTCGCACATAGCGAATTCCCTTTCGTCGTCAGACATTTCCTATGTTCATAGTTGAAACATTTAAAATCGATCGAAGGAAACTACGAGAAAACTGATCAACACACAGATCACTATTACTCAATATGCAACGGGTTGACTTTAGGTCTGTCGAGTCTTTCCTTCCTAAAATCTCATCTCACGTATATGGTGAGCACTCCCTCTGATATTACGACCGTCGATGATGGTGGCTCCTCCATTCATCCCAGAGTACATTACACCAAAATGTCTAGCACACTGGAACGAAGGAGAAGCGACCCCCACGACAATAGTCGGGATTCTTCCTCTCTCATATATATATATATAGTGGACACTCTTCCTCACCGAAAGACACACAAGGAGCCGAAACAGACCTAAAGTCAACCCGTTTCATATATCGAGCAATGACATAGAAAAAATTCCCTATGTTTTACCGGAATGACTTGCAAATCGCAAATACATTTATAATAAACTCGAATATAATATCACTAATACATCATCCCGAATAAGCTAGTTCAAGAATTACAACACGCTTTGGATCCTAATGCGTGTGTGACTTTCGGTCCGTCGAGGCTTTCCTTAAGTAACTCTCATTTCTCATGGTGTGTTGGTGCGCTCTCTCTCACACTAATATGGTGGTGTATATATGTTGGTGGGCACTCTCTCACAGTAATAGTTCGACCGCCGGTGATGGACGCCTTCCCTCTTCTCTTATTGCGCAATATATCGACGAGTATATCACAAAGAAGAGAAAAAAAGAGAAGGAGCCCCCCACGACAAGAGTCGGGATTCCTCCATCAAGAACACACATGAAAGTCACACAAGGAGCAACGACAGACCAAAAGTCACACACGCATTATACGATAAAATATCACAAATACATTAATATTTATAATGAACTCGAATATAATATCACTAATACATCATCCCGAATAATCCAGTTAATGCATCATCAAATATTAACTAATACGTCTCGAATATTATCATATAAGATCACTAATACAGATCGAATATCATAGAATCCAAAGTGGAGGACGGTGAACTCGGTTCACTAGCGGTCTCTGAGTCGCCGGCGGTGGACACCCAAAGATAAGGAACCATCACGGGATCATAACTCAGGTGAGATCCCTGAAGGATCTGCCAGGTATTGTTGAACCGGGCGTCCAACGCCGCCATGTAGCTATGAATGTGCTCGTCCTCCTCCCTGTCATGGCGACGTACCACCTCCATGGGTGCCCGCTCCCTCCGCACCGAAAGTGGCCCGCGTGACTGCCACCACAGAAGGTCCGGGTTGACGACGATACCTGGATTCCTCACCAACCTCTCAGCCCGGGAAGGTAACACCTCCCAATGCCAGCCCGGCGGAGCCAAGTCCCGGACATGGCACCTATCAAGCAGTCTCTCGCGGACTACTCGACGACGAGGATGAGGGCCGGGCATCGTCGACAAATTCCTATGAGAACGTTTTCTTATCGTTTAATCACTAATTTTTCATAAATACCAAAAAAATTCTGTAATCTAACATACACATACTAATTTTTCCTAAGACTCCTAATAATTAAATAAAACATAAAACAAGTAAAACATAAACATTCATCATATAATTAGACATAAACCCTAAGGCTCACACATAGGGCGCATAAAATCAGTAGATAAAACAAGCAAAACGGTATTAGTGATGAAAGCAGTTTTTAAGATACGATGTTGATTTTACCTAATGGTCAGTTATATCTATAAGTGACATCTTGGAAAATGTTTAACCAAACAACTTAACACTAGAATAATTGTCCATAAACTACAATAACTTAACTACAAGCAAAACAATAGACAACATTACAACAATAGAAAAATGTTTAATCAACAAATTTTCCTAAGGCTCGCAGTGGGGCGGCAGGCAGGGGCACGGCACGGCGGCGACGGGGCAGCGGGGCGGCGACAGAGAGGGCGATGGCGATGGGGGCGGCGACGGAGAGGGCGACAACGACGGGGCGGCAACGGAGAGGGCGACGGTGACGGGGCGGCGATGGAGAGGGCGACGGCGGGGTAGGGTCGTCGGGGGCGAGGTGAAGAATGCTGAAAATCCCAAAGTGTCGGCTTATATAGCCAGAGCATTGGTCCCGGTTGGTGGCACCAACCGGGACCAATGCGACCTTTAATCCCGGTTGGTGCCACCAACCGGGACCAAAGCCCCAGTTTTCAGCAGACCAAAGGGCGGGAAACAGGGACCTTTGGTCCCGGTTGGTGGCACCAACCGGGACTAAAGGGGGCATTGGTCCCGGTTGGTGACCCCTTTAGTCCCGGTTGGTGCCACCAACCGGGACCAAAGCCTTGTTTTCAGCAGCCCAAAAGGCGGGTAACAGGGACCTTTGGTCCCAGTTGGTGCCACCAACCAAGACTAAAGGGGAGCATTGGTCCCGGTTGGAGCCACCAACTGGGACCAAAGGCCTGGCGCACCGGTGTCAAATGTTTAGTCCCACCTCGCTAGTCGAGGAGAGACCGCACCTGTTTATAAGCCCCGATGCATTTGACCTGTCGAGCTCCTCTCAGAGTGAAAATAGGTGCCCTTATACATGAAATTCGACCTAAATTCAAAATGCTAGTTAGGTTCCTAACTAGCACTTTCAATTTAGGTTGAATCTCAGTGTAAGCGCATCTATTTTCATTTTTGCTATTTTTTATGTTATTTCTTTACTATTTTGCCTCCTATTTAATATTACTTTGTTTTAACATTATATTAAATTTGGTACTTTTTAGGTTTTATATAATTTTATTTTCAAAAAAACAAGAGGTTTATACAAGCTTTTAGAGTTTTTCTTGCTATTAGAGTTTTATAAAAGCTTTTTGGTTGATTGTTTTTGCTATTGAAGAATATTATAGTTGATTCTTGAACTTATTTGAACTCCAGGATTTTTTTATGTTCAAAATGCACCATTAAAAGCCACATCATCAATTTTCAACCATTTCTGACTTCATTTGTTATTTTTCATGCATTTATTGTATTTTTTTAGCTAAATGACCCTGAAATTGAAAAGCACTACATATGAACTCTGAAAAGGTTGAAAGTTGGCATTGTATCATCATTTCACCCACCTAGAATGTGCTAAAAAGTTTAGAGGGTTACAGCAAAAGCTGGATACACTTCGTGTACAAAACGGACAGTCTCTTTCGAAGTATCACGGTTTCGAACGGAAACTCGTCTGTTACAAAAGGCATTTCACTTTCTTGAACTTATTTGAACTCCAGACTTTTTGTGTGTTCAAAATGCACCATTCAAAGTCACATCATCAATTTTCAACCCTTTCTAACTTCATTTGTTATTTTTCATATATTTATTGATTTTTTTGAGCTAAATGCCCTAAAATTGAAAAGCACTACAAATGAACTCTGAAAATGTTGAAAGTTGGCATGGTATCATCATTTCACCCACGTAGCATGTGCTAAAAAGTTGAGAGGGTTACGGCAAAAGCTGGATGCACTTCGTGTACAAAACGGATAGTCTCTTTCGAAGTATCAGGGTTTCGGACGGAAACTCATTTGTTACAAAAGGCATTTCACTTTTCTTGAACTTATTTGAATTGCAGGCTTTTTGTGTGTTCAAAATGCACCATTCAAAGCCACATCATCAACTTTCAACCCTTTCTGACTTCATTTGTTATTTTTCATACATTTATTGATTTTTTGAGCTAAATGGCCCTGAAATTGAAAAGCAATACAAATGAACTCTGAAACGGTTGAAAGTTGGCATGGTATCATCATTACACCCACATAGCATGTGCTAAAAAGTTGAGAGGGTTAAGAAAAAAGCTGGATGCACTTCGTGTACAAAACGAACAGTCTCTTTCGAAGTATCAGGGTTTCGGACGGAATCTCATCTGTTACAAAAGGCATTCCATTTTCCTTAACTTATTTGAACTCCAGGCTTTTTGTGTGTTTAAAATGCACCATTTAAAGCCACATCATAAATTTTCAACCCTTTCCGACTTCATTTGTTATTTTTCATACATTTATTGATTTTTTGAGCTAAATGGACCTGAAATTGAAAAGCAATACAAATGAACTCTAAAAAGGTTGAAAGTTGGCATGGTATCATCATTTCACCCACATAACATTTGCTAAAAAGTTTAGAGGGTTACGGAAAAAGCTGGATGCACTTCGTGTACAAAACGCACAATCTCTTTCGAAGTATAAGGGTTTCGGACGGAAACTCATCTGCTACAAAAGGCATTTCACTTTCTTGAACTTATTTGAACTCCAGGATTTTTGTGTGTTCAAAATGCACCATTCATAGCCACATCATCAATTTTCAACCCTTTCTGACTTCATTTGTTATTTTTCATACATTTATTGATTTTATTGAGCTAAATGGCCCTGAAATTGAAAAGCAATACAAATGAGCTCTGAAAAGGTTGAATGTTGGCATGGTATCATCATTTCATCCACATAGCATGTGCTAAAAAGTTGAGAGGGTTACGGCAAAAATTGGATGCATTTCGTGTACAAAACAGACACTCTCTTTCGAAGTATGAGGGTTTCAGACGGAAACTCATCTGTTACAAAAGGCATTTCATTTTCTTGAACTGATTTGAACTCTAGGATTTTTGTGTGTTCAAAATGCACCATTCACAGCCACATCATCAATTTTCAACCTTTTGTGACTTCGTTTGTTATTTCTCATGCATTTATTGATTTTTTTGAGCTAAATGACCCTGAAATTAAAAACACTACAAATGAACTCTGAAAAGGTTGAAAGTTGGCATGCTATCATCATTTCATCCAAATAGCATGTGCTAAAAAGTTGAGAGGGTTACGGCAAAAGCTGGATGCATTTCGAGTACAAAACGGACAGTCTCTTTCGATGTATGAGGGTTCCGGACGAAAACTCATCGGTTACAAAAGACATTTCATTTTCTTGAACTTATTTGCACTCTAGGATTTTTGTGTGTTCAAAATGCACCATTCAAAGCGACATCATGAATTTTAGACCCTTTCTAACTTCATTTGTTATTTTTCATGCAGTTATTGATTTTTTGAGCTAAATGACCCTGTAATTGAAAAGCACTACAAATGAACTCTGAAAATGTTGAAAGTTGGCATGGTATCATCATTTCACCCAGATAGCATGTGCTAAAAAGTTAAGAGGGTTACGGCAAAATCTGGATGCACTTCGTGTACAAAACGGACAGTCTTTTTTGAAGTATGAGGGTTTCGGACGAAAAACTCATCGGTTACAAAAGGCATTTCATTTTCAGGAAATTATTTGAACTCTAGACTTTTTGTGTGTTCAAAATGCACCATTCAAAGCCACATCATCAATTTTCAACCCTTTCTGACTTCATTTTTTATTTTTCATACATTTATTGATTTTTTGAGCTAAATGGCCCTGAAATTAAAAACCACTACAAATGAACTCTAAAAAGGTTGAAAGTTGGCATGGTATCATAATTTCACCCACATAGCATGTGCTAAAAAGTTGAGAGGGTTACGGCAAAAGCTGGATGCACTTCGTGTACAAAACGGACAGTCTCTTTCGAAGTATCAGGGTTCCGGACGGAAACTCACCTGTTACAAAAGGCATTCACTTTCTTGAACTTATTTGAACTCCGGGCTTTTTGTGTGTTCAAAATGCACCATTCAAAGCCACATCATCAACTTTCAACCCTTTCTGACTTCATTTGTTATTCTTCATACATTTATTTATTTTTTGTGCTAAATGGCCCTTAAATTGAAAAGCAATACAAATGAACTGTGAAAAGGTTGAAAGTTGGCATGGTATCATCATTTCACCCACATAGCATGTGCTAAAAAGTTGAGAGGGTTACGGAAATAGCTGGATGCACTTCGTGTACAAAACAGACAGTCTTTTTCGTTGTGTCAGGGTTTCGGACGGAACTCATCTGTTACAAAAGGCATTTTATTTTCTTGAACTTATTTGAACTCCAGGATTTTTGTGTGTTCAAAATGCACCATTCAAAGCCACATCATCAATTTTCAACCATTTCCGACTTCATTTGTTATTTTTCATACATTTATTGATTTTTTTGAGCTAAATGACCCTGAAATTGAAAAGCACTACAAATGAATTTTGAAAAGGTTGAAAGTTGGCATGGTATCATCATTTCACCCACATAGCATGTGCTAAAAGGTTTAGAGGGTTACGGCAAAAGCTGGATGCACTTCGTGTACAATACAGACAGTCTCTTTCGAAGTATGAGGGTTTCGGACGGAAACTCATCTGTTACAAAAGGCATTTCACTTTCTTGAACATATTTGAAATCCAGGCTTTTTGTGTGTTCAAAATGCACCATTCAAAGCCACATCATCAACTTTCAACCCTTTCTGACTTCATTTGTTATTTTTCATACATTTATTGATTTTTTGAGCTAAATGCACCTGAAATTGAAAAGCAATACAAATGAACTCTGAAAAATGTTGAAAGTTGGCATGGTATCATCAGTTCACCCACATAGCATGTTCTAAAATCTTGAGAGGATACGGAAAAAGATGGATGCACTTCGTGTACAAAACGGACAGTCTCTTTCGAAGTATCACGGTTTCGGACGGAAACTCATCTGTTACAAAAGGCATTTCATTTTCTTGAACTTATTTGAACTACAGGTTCTTTGTGTGTTCAAAATGCACCATTCAAATCCACATCATCAATTTTCCACCCTTTCCGACTTCATTTGTTATTTTTCATACATTTATTGATTTTATTTAGCTAAATGGCCCTGAAATTGAAAAGCAATACAAATGAACTCTGAAAAGGTTGAAAGTTGGCATGGTATCATCATTTCACCCACATAACATGTGCTAAAAGGTTGAGAGGGTTACGGAAAAAGCTGGATGCACTTCGTGTACAAAATGGACAATCTCTTTCGAAGTATAAGGGCTTCGGACGGAAACTCATCTATTACAAAAGGCATTTCAATTTCTTGAACTTATTTGAACTCCAGGCTTTTTGTGTGTTCAAAATTCACCATTCAAAGCCACATCATCCATTTTTAACCCTTTCTGACTTCATTTGTTATTTTTCATACATTTATTGATTTCGTTGAGCTAAATGGCCCTAAAATTGAAAAGCAATACAAATGAGCTCTGAAAAGGTTGAAAGTTGGCATGGTATCATCATTTCATCCACATAGCATGTGCTAAAAAGTTGAGAGGGTTACGGAAAAAGCTGGATGCACTTCGTGTACAAAATGGACAGTCTCTTTCGAAGTATGAGGGTTTCGGACGGAAACTCATCCCTTACGAAAGGCATTTCATTTTCTTGAACTTATTTGAACTCCAGGATTTTTGTGTGTTCAAAATGCACCATTCAAAGCCACATCATCAATTTTAAACCCTTTCTGACTTCATTTGTTATTTTTCATGCAGTTATTCATTTTTTGAGCTAAATGACCCTATAATTGAAAAGCACTACAAATGAACTCTGAAAATGTGGAAAGTTGGCATGGTATCATCATTTCACCCAGATAGCATGTGCTAAAAAGTTAAGAGGGTTAAGGCAAAAGCTGGATGCACTTCGTGTACAAAACGGACAGTCTCTTTCGAAGTATCAGGGTTTCGAACGAAAAACTCATCGGTTACAAAAGGCATTTCATTTTCTTGAACTTATTTGAATTCCGGGCTTTTTGTGTGTTCAAAATGCACCATTCAAAGCCACATCATCAACTTTCAACCCTTTCTGACTTCATTTGTTATTTTTCATACATTTCTTGATTTTTTGTGCTAAATGACCCTGAAATTAAAAAGCACTACAAATGAACTCTGAAAAGGTTGAAAGTTGGCATGGTATCATCATTTCACCCACATAGCATGTGCTAAAAAGTTGAGAGGGTTACGGAAAAAGCTGGATGCACTTCTTGTACAAAACGTTAAGTCTCTTTCGAAGTATCAGGGTTTCGGACGGAAACTCATCTGTTACAAAAGGCATTTCACTTTCTTGAACTTATTTGAACTCCGTGCTTTTTGTGTGTTCAAAATGCACCATTCAAAGCCACATCATCAACTTTCAACCCTTTCTGACTTCATTTGTTATTTTTCATACATTTATTGATTTTTTGAGCTAAATGGCCCTGAAATTGAAAAGCAATACAAATGAACTGTGAAAAGGTTGAAAGTCGACATGGTATCATCATTTCACCCACATAGCGTGTGCTAAAAAGTTGAGAGGGTTACGGAAAAAGCTGGATGCACTTCGTGTAGAAAAGGACAGTCTCTTTCGATGTATCAGGGTTTCGGACGGAGACTCATCGGTTACAAAAGGCATTACATTTTCTTGAACTTATTTGAACTCCAGGCTTTTTGTGTGTTCAAAATGCACCATTCATAGCCACATCATCAATTTTCAACCCTTTCCGACTTCATTTGTTATTTTTCATACATTTATTGATTTTTTTGAGCTAAATGACCCTGAAATTGAAAACACTACAAATGAACTTTGAAAAGGTTGAAAGTTGGCATGGTATCATCATTTCACCCACATAGCATGTGCTAAAAAGTTGAGAGGGTTACGGCAAAAGCTGGATGCACTTCGTGTACAAAACGGACAGTCTCTTTCGAAGTATCAGGGTTCCGGACGGAAACTCATCTGTTACAAAAGGCATTCACTTTCTTGAACTTATTTGAACTCCGGGCTTTTTGTGTGTTCAAAATGCACCATTCAAAGCCACATCATCAACTTTCAACCCTTTCTGACTTCATTTGTTATTTTTCATACATTTATTGATTTTTTGAGCTAAATGGCCCTGAAATTGAAAAGCAATACAAATGAACTGTGAAAAGGTTGAAAGTCGGCATGGTATCATCATTTCACCCACATAGCATGTGCTAAAAAGTTGAGAGGGTTACGGAAAAAGCTGGATGCACTTCGTGTAGAAACGGACAGTCTTTTTCGTTGTATCAGGGTTTCGGACGGAACTCATCTGTTACAAAAGGCATTTTATTTTCTTGAACTTATTTGAACTCCAGGCTTTTTGTGTGTTCAAAATGCACCATTCATAGCCACATCATCAATTTTCAACCCTTTCCGACTTCATTTGTTATTTTTCATACATTTATTGATTTTTTTGAGCTAAATGACCCTGAAATTGAAAACACTACAAATGAACTTTGAAAAGGTTGAAAGTTGGCATGGTATCATCATTTCACCCAAATAGCATGTGCTAAAAAGTTGAGAGGGTTACGGAAAAAGCTGGATGCACTTCGTGTACAAAACGGACAGTCTCTTTCGAAGTATCTGGGTTTCGGATGGAAACTCATCTGTTACAAAAGGCATTTCATTTTCTTGAACTTATTTGAACTCCAGGCTTTTTGTGTGTTCAAAATGCACCATTCAAAGCCACATCATCAATTCTCAACCCTTTCCTACTTCATTTGTTATTTTTCATACATTTATTGCTTTTTTTGAGCTAAATGGCCCTGAAATTGAAAAGCAATACAAATGAACTCTGAAAAGGTTAAAAGTTGCGTGGTATCATCATTTCACCCACATAACATGTGCTAAAAAGTTCAGAGGGTTACGAAAAAGCTGGATGCAGTTCGTGTACAAAACGGACAATCCCTTTCGAAGTATAAGGGTTTCGAACGGAAACTCATCTGTTACAAAAAGGCATTTCACTTTCTTGAACTTATTTGAACTCCAGGCTTTTTGTGTGTTGAAAATGCACCATTCAAAGCCACATCAGCAATTTTCAACCCTTTCTGACTTCATTTGTTATTTTTCAGACATTTATTGATTTTATTGAGCTAAATGGCCCTGAAATTGAAAAGCAATACAAATGAGCTCTGAAAAGGTTGAAATTGGCACGGTATCATCATTTCATCCACATATCATGTGCTAAAAAGTTGAGAGGGTTATGGCAAACGTTGGCTGCACTTCGTGTACAAGACGGACAGTCTCTTTCGAAGTATGAGGGTTTCGGACAGAAACTCATCTGTTACAAAAGGCATTTAATTTTTCTTGAACTTATTTGAACTCCAGGATTTTTCTGTGTTCAAAATGCACCATTCAAAGCCACATCATCAATTTTCAACCCTTTGTGACTTCATTTGTTATTTTTCATACATTTATTGATTTTTTTGAGCTAAATGACCCTGAAATTGAAAAGCACTACAAATGAACTCTGAAAAGGTTGAAACTTGGCATGGTATCATCATTTCACCCAAATAGCATGTGCTAAAAAGTTTAGAGGGTTACGGCAAAAGCTGGATGCACTTCGTGTACAAAACGGACAGTCTCTTTCGATGTATCACGGTTTCGGACGAAAACTCATCTGTTACAAAAGGCATTTCACTTTCTTGAACATGTTTGAACTCTAGGCTTTTTGTGTGTTCAAAATGCACCATTCAAAGCAACATCATCAACTTTCAACCCTTTCCGACTTCATTTGTTATTTTTCATACATTTATTAATATTTTTTGAGCTAAATGCACCTGATATTGAAAAGCAATACAAATGAACTCTGAAAAGGTTGAAAGTTGGCATGGTATCATCATTTCACCCACATAGCATGTGCTAAAAACTTGAGAGGGTTGCGGAAAAAGATGGATGCACTTAGTGTACAAAACGGACAGTCTCTTTCGAAGTTTCAGGGTTTCGCACGGAAACTCATCGGTTACAAAAGGCATTTCATTTTCTCGAACTTATTTGAACTCCGGGATTTTTGTGTGTTCAAAATGCACCATTCAAAGCCACATCATCAACTTTCAACCCTTTCTGACTTCATTTGTTATTTTTCATACATTTATTGATTTTTTTGTGCTAAATGACCCTGAAATTAAAAAGCACTACAAATGAACTCTGAAAAGGTTGAAAGTTGGCATGGTATCATCATTTCACCCACACAGCATGTGCTAAAAAGTTGAGAGGGTTACGAAAAAACCTGGATGCACTTCATGTACAAAACGGACAGTCTCTTTCGAAGTATCAGGGTTTCGGACGGAAACTCATCTGTTACAAAAGGCATTTCACTTTCTTGAACTTATTTGAACTCCGTGCTTTTTGTGTGTTCAAAATGCACCATTCAAAGCCACATCATCAACTTTCAACCCTTTCTGACTTCATTTGTTATTTTTCATACATTTATTGATTTTTTGAGCTAAATGGCCCTGAAATTGGAAAGCAATACAAATGAACTGTGAAAAGGTTGAAAGTCGGCATGGTATCATCATTTCACCCACATAGCATGTGCTAAAAAGTTGAGAGGGTTACGGAAAAAGTTGGATGCACTTCGTGTAGAAACGGACAGTCTCTTTCGATGTATCAGGGTTTCGGACGCAGACTCATCGGTTACAAAAGGCATTACATTTTCTTGAACTTATTTGAACTCCAGGCTTTTTGTGTGCTCAAAATGCACCATTCATAGCCACATCATCAATTTTCAACCCTTTCCGACTTCATTTGTTATTTTTCATACATTTATTGATTTTTTTGAGCTAAATGACCCTGAAATTGAAAAGCACTACAAATGAACTTTGAAAAGGTTGAAAGTTGGCATGGTATCATCATTTCACCCACATAGCATGTGCTAAAAAGTTGAGAGGGTTACGGCAAAAGCTGGATGCACTTCGTGTACAAAACGGACAGTCTCTTTCAAAGTTTCAGGGTTTCGCACGGAAACTCATCTGTTACAAAAGGCATTTCACTTTCTTGAACATATTTGATCTCCAGGCTTTTTGTGTGTTCAAAATGCACCATTCAAAGCAACATCGTCAACTTTCAACCCTTTCTGACTTCATTTGTTATTTTTCATACATTTATTGATTTTTTTGAGCTAAATGCACCTGAATTGAAAAGCAATACAAATGAGCTCTGAAAAGGTTGAAAGTTGCCATGGTATCATCATTTCACCCAGATAGCATGTGCTAAAAAGTTGAGAGGGTTACGGAAAAAGCTGGATGCACTTCGTGTACAAAACGGACAGTCTCTTTCGAAGTATCTGGGTTTCGGACGGAAACTCATCTGTTACAAAAGGCATTTCATTTTCTTGAACTTATTTGAACTCCAGGCTTTTTGTGTGTTCAAAATGCACCATTCAAAGCCACATCATCAGTTGTCAACCCTTTCTGACTTCATTTGTTATTTTTCATACATTTATTGATTTTATTGAGCTAAATGGCCCTGAAATTGAAAAGCAATACAAATGAGCTCTGAAAAGGTTGAAAGTTGGCACGGTATCATCATTTCATCCACATATCATGTGCTAAAAAGATGAGAGGGTTACGGCAAAAGCTGGCTACACTTCGTGTACAAGACGGTCAGTCCCTTTCGAAGTAGGAGGGTTCCGAACGGAAAATCATCTGTTACAAAAGGCATTTCATTTTTCTTGAACTTATTTGAACTCCAGGATTTTTCTGTGTTCAAAATGCACCATTCAAAGCCACATCATCAATTTTCAACCCTTTCCGACTTCATTTGTTATTTTTCATACATTTATTGATTTTTTGAGCTAAATGACCCTGAAATTAAAAAAGCAGTACAAATGAACTCTGAAAGGTTGAAAGTTGGCATGGTATCATCATTTCACCCAAATAGCATGTGCTAAAAAGTTGAGAGGGTTACGGCAAAAGCTGGATGCACTTCGTGTACAAAACGGACAGTCTCTTTCGAAGTATCTAGGTTTCGGACGGAAACTCATCTGTTACAAAAGGCATTTCATTTTCTTGAACTTATTTGAACTCCAGGCTTTTTGTGTGTTCAAAATGCACCATTCAAAGCCACATCATGAATTCTCAACCCTTTCCGACTTCATTTGTTATTTTTCATACATTTATTGCTTTTTTTGAGCTAAATGGCCCTGAAAGTGAAAAGCAATACAAATGAACTCTGAAAAGGTTAAAAGTTGGCGTGGTATCATCATTTCACCAACATAACATGTGCTAAAAAGTTGAGAGGGTTACGAAAAAGCTGGATGCACTTCGTGTACAAAACGGACAATCCCTTTCGAAGTATAAGGGTTTCGAACGGAAACTCATCTGTTACAAAAGGCATTTCACTCTCTTGAACTTATTTGAACTCCAGGCTTTTTGTGTGTTCAAAATGCACCATTCAAAGCCACATCATCAATTTTCAACCCTTTCTGACTTCATTTGTTATTTTTCATACATTTATTGATTTTATTGAGCTAAATGGCCCTGAAATTGAAAAGCAATACAAATGAGCTCTGAAAAGGTTGAAAGTTGGCACGGTATCATCATTTCATCCACATATCATGTGCTAAAAAGTTGAAAGGGTTACGGCAAAAGCTGGCTACACTTCGTGTACAAGACGGACAGTCCCTTTCGAAGTAGGAGGGTTTCGGACGGAAACTCATCTGTTACAAAAGGCATTTCATTTTTCTTGAACTGATTTGAACTCCAGGATTTTTCTGTGTTCAAAATGCACCATTAAAATCCACATCATCAATTTTCAACCCTTTCTGACTTCATTTGTTATTTTTCATACATTTATTGATTTTTTTGAGCTAAATGACCCTGAAATTAAAAAAGCACTACAAATGAACTCTGAAAAGGTTGAAAGTTGGCATGGTATCATCATTTCACCCAAATAGCATGTGCTAAAAAGTTGAGAGGGTTACGGCAAAAGCTGGATGCACTTCGTGTACAAAACGGATAGTCCCTTTCGATGTATCAGGGTTTCGGACGAAAAGTCATCTGTTACAAAAGGCATTTCACTTTCTTGAATATATTTGAACTCTAGGCTTTTTGTGTGTTCAAAATGCACCATTCAAAGCAACATCATCAACTTTCAACCCTTTCTGACTTCATTTGTTATTTTTCATACATTTATTGATTTTTTTGAGCTAAATGCACCTGAAATTGAAAAGCAATACAAATGAGCTCTGAAAAGGTTGAAAGTTGGCATGGTATCATCATTTCACCCAGATAGCATGTGCTAAAAAGTTGAGAGGGTTACGGAAAAAGCTGGATGCACTTCGTGTACAAAACGGACAGTCTCTTTCGAAGTATGTGGGTTTCGGACGGAAACTAATCTGTTACAAAAGGCATTTCATTTTCTTGAACTTATTTGAACTCCAGGCTTTTTGTGTGTTCAAAATGCACCATTCAAAGCCACATCATCAATTTTCAACCCTTTCCGACTTCATTTGTTATTTTTCATACGTTTATTGATTTTTTTGAGCTAAATGGACCTGAAATTGAAAAGCAATACAAATGAACTCTGAAAAGGTTGAAAGTTGGAATGATATCATCATTTCACCCACATAACATGTGCTAAAAAGTTGAGAGGGTTACGGAAAAAGCTGGATGCACTTTGTGTACAAAACGGACAATCTCTTTCGAAGTATAAGGGTTTCGGACGGAAACTCATCTGTTACAAAAGGCATTTCACTTTCTTGAACTTATTTGAACTCTAGGATTTTTGTGTGTTCAAAATGCACCATTCAAAGCCACATCATCAGTTGTCAACCCTTTCTGACTTCATTTGTTATTTTTCATACATTTATTGATTTTATTGAGCTAAATGGCCCTGAAATTGAAAAGCAATACAAATGAGCTCTGAAAAGGTTGAAAGTTGGCATGGTATCATCATTTCATCCACATAGCATGTGCTAAAAAGTTGAGAGGGTTACAGAAAAAGCTGGATGCACTTCGTGTACAAAACGGACAGTCTCTTTCGATGTATGAGGGTTCTAGACGAATACTCATCGGTTACAAAAGACATTTCATTTTCTTGAACTTATTTGAACTCCAGGATTTTTGTGTGTTCAAAATGCACCATTCAAAGCCACATCATCAATTTTAAACCCTTTCTGACTTCATTTGTTATTTTTCATGCAATTATTGATTTTTTGAGCTAAATGACCCTGTAATTGAAAAGCACTACAAATGAACTCTGAAAATGTTGAAAGTTGGCATGGTATCATCATTTCACCCAGATAGCATGTGCTAAAAAGTTAAGAGGGTTACGGCAAAAGCTGGATGCACTTCGTGTACAAAACGGACAGTCTCTTTCGAAGTATCACGGTTTCGGACGAAAAACTCATCGGTTACAAAAGGCATTTCATTTTCATGAACTTATTTGAACTCTAGACTATTTGTGTGTTCAAAATGCACCATTCAAAGCCACATCATCAATTTTCAACCCTTTCTGACTTCATTTGTTATTTTTCATACATTTGTTGATTTTTTTGAGCTAAATGACCCTGAAATTGAAAAGCACTACAAATGAACTCTGAAAAGGTTGAAAGTTGGCATGGTATCTTCATTTTACCCAAATAGCATGTGCTAAAAAGTTGAGAGGGTTACGGCAAAAGCTGGATGCACTTCGTGTACAAAACGGACAGTCTCTTTCGATGTATCAGGGTTTCGGACGAAAACTCATCTGTTACAAAAGGCATTTCACTTTCTTGAACATATTCGAACTCTAGGCTTTTTGTGTGTTCAAAATGCACCATTCAAAGCAACATCATCAACTTTCAACCCTTTCCGACTTCATTTGTTATTTTTCATACATTTATTGATTTTTTTGTGCTAAATGACCCTGAAATTGAAAAGCACTACAAATGAATTTTGAAAAGGTTGAAAGCTGGCATGGTATCATCATTTCACCCACATAGCATGTGCTAAAAGGTTGAGAGGGTTACGGCAAAAGCTGGATGCACTTCGTGTACAAAACGGACAGTCTCTTTCGAAGTATCAGGGTTCCGGACGGAAACTCATCTGTTACAAAAGGCATTCACTTTCTTGAACTTATTTGAACTCCGGGCTTTTTGTGTGTTCAAAATGCACCATTCAAAGCAACATCATCAACTTTCAACCCTTTCCGACTTCATTTGTTATTTTTCATACATTTATTGATTTTGTTTGAGCTAAATGCACCTGAAATTGAAAAGCAATACAAATGAACTCTGAAAAGGTTGAAAGTTGGCATGGTATCATCATTTCACCCACATAGCATGTGCTAAAAACATGAGAGGGTTGCGGAAAAAGATGGATGCACTTCGTGTACAAAACGGACAGTCTCTTTTGAAGTTTGAGGGTTTCGGACGGAGACTCATCGGTTACGAAAGGCATTACATTTTCTTGAACTTATTTGAACTCGAGGCTTTTTGTGTGTTCAAAATGCACCATTCATAGCCACATCATCAATTTTCAACCCTTTCTGACTTCATTTGTTATTTTTCATACATTTATTGATTTTTTTGAGCTAAATGACCCTGAAATTGAAAAGCACTACAAATGAACTTTGAAAAGGTTTAAAGTTGGCATGGTATCATCATTTCACCCACATAGCATGTGCTAAAAAGTTGAGAGGGTTACGGCAAAAGCTGGATGCACTTCGTGTACAAAACGGACAGTCTCTTTCGAAGTTTCAGGGTTTCGCACGGAAACTCATCTGTTACAAAAGGCATTTCACTTTCTTGAACATATTTGAACTCCAGGCTTTTTGTGTGTTCAAAATGCACCATTCAAAGCAAAATCGTCAACTTTCAACCCTTTCTGACATCATTTGTTATTTTTCATACATTTATTGATTTTTTTGAGCTAAATGCACCTGAATTGAAAAGCAATACAAATGACCTCTGAAAAGGTTGAAAGTTCGCATGGTATCATCATTTCACCCAGATAGCATGTGCTAAAAAGTTGAGAGGGTTACGGAAAAAGCTGGATGCACATCGTGTACAAAACGGACAGTCTCTTTCGAAGTATCTGGGTTTCGGACGGAAACTCATCTGTTACAAAAGGCATTTCACTCTCTTGAACTTATTTGAACTCCAGGCTTTTTGTGTGTTCAAAATGCACCATTCAAAGACACATCATGAATTTTCAACCCTTTCCGACTTCATTTGTTATTTTTCATACATTTATTGCTTTTTTTGAGCTAAATGGCCCAGAAATTGAAAAGCAATACAAATGAACTCTGAAAAGGTTAAAAGTTTGCGTGGTATCATTATTTCACCCACATAACATGTGCTCAAAAGTTGAGAGGGTTACGAAAAAGCTGGATGCAGTTCGTGTACAAAACGGACAATCCCTTTCGAAGTATAAGGGTTTCGAACGGAAACTCATCAGTTACAAAAGGCATTTCACTTGCTTGAACTTATTTGAACTCCAGACTTTTTGTGTGTTCAAAATGCACCATTCAAAGCCACATCATCAATTTTCAACCCTTTCTGACTTCATTTGTTATTTTTCATACATTTCTTGATTTTATTGAGCTAAATGGCCCTGAAATTGAAAAGCAATACAAATGAGCTCTGAAAAGGTTGAAAGTTGGCACGGTATCATCATTTCATCCACATATCATGTGCTAAAAAGTTGAGAGGGTTACGGCAAAAGCTGGCTACACTTCGTGTACAAGACGGACAGTCCCTTTCGAAGTAGGAGGGTTCCGGACGGAAAATCATCTGTTACAAAAGGCATTTCATTTTTCCTGAACTTATTTGAACTCCAGGATTTTTCTGTGTTCAAAATGCACCATTCAAAGCCACATCATCAATTTTCAACCCTTTTTGACTTCATTTGTTATTTTTCATACATTTATTGATTTTTTGAGCTAAATGACCCTGAAATTAAAAAAGCACTACAAATGAACTCTGAAAGGTTGAAAGTTGGCATGGTATCATCATTTCACCCAAATAGCATGTGCTAAAAAGTTGAGAGGGTTACGGCAAAAGCTGGATGCACTTCGTGTACAAAACGGACTGTCTCTTTCGAAGTATCTGGGTTTCGGACGGAAACTCATCTGTTACAAAAGGCATTTCATATTCTTGAACTTATTTGAACTCCAGGCTTTTTGTGTGTTCAAAATGCACCATTCAAAGCCACATCATGAATTCTCAACCCTTTCCGACTTCATTTGTTATTTTTCATACATTTATTGCTTTTTTGAGCTAAATGGCCCTGAAAGTGAAAAGCTATACAAATGAACTCTGAAAAGGTTAAAAGTTGGCGTGGTATCATCATTTCACCAACATAACATGTGCTAAAAAGTTGAGAGGGTTACGGAAAAAGCTGGATGCACTTCGTGTACAAAACGGACAATCTCTTTCGAAGTATAAGGGTTCCGGACGGAAACTCATCTGTTACAAAAGGCATTTCACTTTCTTGAACTTATTTGAACTCTAGGCTTTTGTGTGTTCAAAATGCACCATTCAAAGCCACATCATCAGTTGTCAACCCTTTCTGATTTCATTTGTTATTTTTCATACATTTATAGATTTTATTGAGCTAAATGGCCCTGAAATTGAAAAGCAATACAAATGAGCTCTGAAAAGGTTGAAAGTTGGCACGGTATCATCATTTCATCCACATATCATGTGTTAAAAAGTTGAGAGGGTTACGGCAAAAGCTGGCTGCACTTCGTGTACAAGACGGACAGTCCCTTTCGAAGTATGAGGGTTTCGGACAGAAACTCATTTGTTACAAAAGGCATTTAATTTTTCTTGAACTTATTTGAACTCCAGGATTTTTCTGTGTTCAAAATGCACCATTCAAAGCCACATCATAAATTTTCAACCCTTTCTGACTTCATTTGTTATTTTTCATACATTTGTTGATTTTTTTTTGAGCTAAATGACCCTGAAATTGAAAAGCACTGCAAATGAACTCTAAAAAGGTTGAAAGTTGGCATGGTAACATCGTTTTACCCAAATAGCATGTGCTAAAAAGTTGAGAGGGTTACGGAAAAAGCTGGATGCACTTCGTGTACAAAACGGACAATCTCTTTCGAAGTATAAGGGTTTCGGACGGAAACTCATCTGTTACAAAAGGCATTTCACTTTCTTGAACTTATTTGAACTCTAGGCTTTTTGTCTGTTCAAAATGCACCATTCAAAGCCACATCATCAGTTGTCAACCCTTTCTGACTTCATTTGTTATTTTTCATACATTTATTGATTTTATTGAGCTAAATGGCCCTGAAATTGAAAAGCAATACAAATGAGCTCTGAAAAGGTTGAAAGTTGGCATGGTATCATCATTTCATCCACATAGCATGTGCTAAAAAGTTGAGAGGGTTACGGCAAAAGCTGGCTGCACTTCGTGTACAAGACGGACAGTCCCTTTCGAACTATGAGGGTTTCGGACAGAAACTCATCTGTTACAAAAGGCATTTCATTTTTCTTGAACTTATTTGAACTCCAGGATTTTTCTGTGTTCAAAATGCACCATTCAAAGCAACATCGTCAACTTTCAACCCTTTCTGACTTCATTTGTTATTTTTCATACATTTATTGATTTTTTTGAGCTAAATGCACCTGAAGTGAAAAGCAATACAAATGAACTCTGAAAAGGTTGAAAGTTCGCATGGTATCATCATTTCACCCAGATAGCATGTGCTAAAAAGTTGAGAGGGTTACGGAAAAAGCTGGATGCACTTCGTGTACAAAACGGACAGTCTCTTTCGAAGTATCTGGGTTTCGGACGGAAACTCATCTGTTACAAAACGCATTTCATTTTCTTGAACTTATTTGAACTCCAGGCTTTTTGTGTGTTCAAAATGCACCATTCAAAGCCACATCATGAATTTTCAACCCTTTTCGACTTCATTTGTTATTTTTCATACATTTATTGCTTTTTTTGAGCTAAATGGCCCTGAAATTGAAAAGCAATACAAATGAACTCTGAAAAGGTTAAAAGTTGGCGTGGTATAATCATTTCACCCACATAACATGTGCTCAAAAGTTGAGAGGGTTACGAAAAAGCTGGATGCAGTTCGTGTACTAAACGGACAATCCCTTTCGAAGTATAAGGGTTTCGAACGGAAACTCATCTGTTACAAAAGGCATTTCACTTTCTTGAACTTATTTGAACTCCAGGCTTTTTGTGTGTTCAAAATGCACCATTCAAAGCCACATCATCAATTTTCAACCCTTTCTGACTTCATTTGTTATTTTTCATACATTTATTGATTTTATTGAGCTAAATGGCCCTGAAATTGAAAAGCAATACAAATGAGCTCTGA
The DNA here is from genome assembly GCA_022496015.1 of Hordeum marinum. Taxonomy (NCBI): domain Eukaryota; kingdom Viridiplantae; phylum Streptophyta; class Magnoliopsida; order Poales; family Poaceae; genus Hordeum; species Hordeum marinum. Next base: position 523,749,102 of record CM039673.1, read on the forward strand.
AAAGGTTGAAAGTTGGCACGGTATCATCATTTCATCCACATATCATGTGCTAAAAAGTTGAGAGCGTTACGGCAAAAGCTGGCTACACTTCGTGTACAAGACGGACAGTCCCTTTCGAAGTAGGAGGGTTTCGGACGGAAAATCATCTGTTACAAAAGGCATTTCATTTTTCTTGAACTTATTTGAACTCCAGGATTTTTCTGTGTTCAAAATGCACCATTCAAAGCCACATCATCAATTTTCAACCCTTTCTGACTTCATTTGTTATTTTTCATACATTTATTGATTTTTTGAGCTAAATGACCCTGAAATTAAAAAAGCACTACAAATGAACTCTGAAAAGGTTGAAAGTTGGCATGGTATCATCATTTCACCCAAATAGCATGTGCTAAAAAGTTGAGAGGGTTACGGCAAAAGCTGGATGCACTTCGTGTACAAAACGGACAGTTTCTTTCGATGTATCAGGGTTTCGGACGAAAACTCATCTGTTACAAAAGGCATTTCACTTTCTTGAACATATTTGAACTCTAGGCTTTTTGTGTGTTCAAAATGCACCATTCAAAGCAACATCATCAACTTTCAACCCTTTCCGACTTCATTTGTTATTTTTCATACATTTATTGAATTTTTTTTGAGCTAAATGCACCTGAAATTGAAAAGCAATACAAATGAACTCTGAAAAGGTTGAAAGTTGGCATGGTATCATCATTTCACGCACATAGCATGTGCTGAAAACTTGAGAGGGTTGCGGAAAAAGATGGATGCACTTCGTCTACAAAACGGACAGTCTCTTTCGAAGTTTCAGGATTTCGCACGGAAACTCATCGGTTACAAAAGGCATTTCATTTTCTTGAACTTATTTGAACTCCAGGCTTTTTGTGTGTTCAAAATGCACCATTCAAAGCCACATCATGAATTTTCAACCCTTTCCGACTTCATTTGTTATTTTTCATATATTTATTGATTTTTTTGAGCTAAATGGACCTGAAATTGAAAAGCAATACAAATGAATTCTGAAAAGGTTGAAAGTTGGCATGATATCATCACTTCACCCACATAACATGTGCTAAAAAGTTGAGAGGGTTACGGAAAAAGCTGGATGCACTTCGTGTACAAAACGGATAATCTCTTTCGAAGTATAAGGGTTCCGGACGGAAACTCATCTGTTACAAAAGGCATTTCACTTTCTTGAACTTATTTGAACTCTAGGCTTTTGTGTGTTCAAAATGCACCATTCAAGGCCACATCATCAGTTGTCAACCCTTTCTGACTTCATTTGTTATTTTTCATACATTTATTGATTTTATTGAGCTAAATGGCCCTGAAATTGAACAGCAATACAAATGAGCTCTGAAAAGGTTGAAAGTTGGCACGGTATCATCATTTCATCCACATATCATGTGCTAAAAAGTTGAGAGGGTTACGACAAAAGCTGGCTGCACTTCGTGTATAAGACGGACAGTCCCTTTCGAAGTATGAGGGTTTCGGACAGAAACTCATCTGTTACAAAAGGCATTTCATTTTTCTTGAACTTATTTGAACTCCAGGATTTTTCTGTGTTCAAAATGCACCATTCAAAGCCACATCATCAATTTTCAACCCTTTCTGACTTCATTTGTTGTTTTTCATAAATTTGTTGATTGTTTTGAGCTAAATGACCCTGAAATTGAAAAGCACTACAAATGAACTCTAAAAAGGTTGAAAGTTGGCATGGTATCATCATTTTACCCAAATAGCATGTGCTAAAAAGTTCAGAGGGTTACGGCAAAAGCTGGATGCACTTCGTGTACAAAACGGACAGTCTCTTTCGATGTATCAGGGTTTCGGACGAAAACTCATCTGTTACAAAAGGCATTTCACTTTCTTGAACTTATTTGAACTCTAGGCTTTTGTGTGTTCAAAATGCACCATTCAAAGCCACATCATCAGTTGTCAACCCTTGCTGACTTCATTTGTTATTTTTCATACATTTATTGATTTTATTGAGCTAAATGGCCCTGAAATTGAAAAGCAATACAAATGAGCTCTGAAAAGGTTGAAAGTTGGCACGGTATCATCATTTCATCCACATATCATGTGCTAAAAAGTTGAGAGGGTTACGGCAAAAGCTGGCTGCACTTCGTGTACAAGACGGACAGTCTCTTTCGAAGTATGAGGGTTTCGGACAGAAACTCATCTGTTACAAAAGGCATTTCATTTTTCTTGAACTTATTTGAACTCCAGGATTTTTCTGTGTTCAAAATGCACCATTCAAAGCAACATCGTCAACTTTCAACCCTTTCTGACTTCATTTGTTATTTTTCATACATTTATTGATTTTTTTGAGCTAAATGCACCTGAATTGAAAAGCAATACAAATGAACTCTGAAAAGGTTGAAAGTTCGCATGGTATCATCATTTCAACCAGATAGCATGTGCTAAAAAGTTGAGAGGGTTACGGAAAAAGCCGGATGCACTTCGTGTACAAGACGGACAGTCTCTTTCGAAGTATGTGGGTTTCGGACGGAAACTCATGTGTTACAAAAGGCATTTCATTTTCTTGAACTTATTTGAACTCCAGGCTTTTTGTGTGTTCAAAATGCACCATTCAAAGCCACATCATGAATTTTCAACCCTTTCCGACTTCATTTGTTATTTTTCATACATTTATTGCTTTTTTTGAGCTAAATGGCCCTGAAATTGAAAAGCAATACAAATGAACTCTGAAAAGGTTAAAAGTTCGCGTGGTATAATCATTTCACCCACATAACATGTGCTCAGATGTTGAGAGGGTTACGAAAAAGCTGGATGCAGTTCGTGTACAAAACGCACAATCCCTTTCGAAGTATAAGGGTTTCGAACGGAAACTCATCTGTTACAAAAGGCATTTCACTTTCTTGAACTTATTTGAACTCCATGCTTTTTGTGTGTTCAAAATGCACCATTCAAAGCCACATCATCAATTTTCAACCCTTTCTGACTTCATTTGTTATTTTTCATACATTTATTGATTTTATTGAGCTAAATGGCCCTGAAATTGAAAAGCAATACAAATGAGCTCTGAAAAGGTTGAAAGTTGGCACGGTATCATCATTTCATCCACATATCATGTGCTTAAAAGTTGAGAGGGTTACGGCAAAAGCTGGCTACACTTCGTGTACAAGACGGACAGTCCCTTTCGAAGTAGGAGGGTTTCGGACGGAAAATCATCTGTTACAAAAGGCATTTCATTTTTCTTGAACTTATTTGAACTCCAGGATTTTTCTGTGTTCAAAATGCACCATTCAAAGCCACATCATCAATTTTCAACCCTTTCTGACTTCATTTGTTATTTTTCATACATTTATTGATTTTTTGAGCTAAATGACCCTGGAATTAAAAAAGCACTACAAATGAACTCTGAAAAGGTTGAAAGTTGGCATGGTATCATCATTTCACCCAAATAGCATGTGCTAAAAAGTTGAGAGGGTTACGGCAAAAGCTGGATGCACTTCGTGTACAAAACGGACAGTTTCTTTCGATGTATCAGGGTTTCGGACGAAAACTCATCTGTTACAAAAGGCATTTCACTTTCTTGAACATATTTGAACTCTAGGATTTTTGTGTGTTCAAAATGCACCATTCAAAGCAACATCATCAACTTTCAACCCTTTCCGACTTCATTTGTTATTTTCATACATTTATTGATATTTTTTTTGAGCTAAATGCACCTGAAATTGAAAAGCAATACAAATGAACTCTGAAAAGGTTGAAAGTTGGCATGGTATCATCATTTCACCCACATAGCATGTGCTGAAAACTTGAGAGGGTTGCGGAAAAATATGGATGCACTTCGTCTACAAAACGGACAGTCTCTTTCGAAGTTACAAGGTTTCGCACGGAAACTCATCGGTTACAAAAGGCATTTCATTTTCTTGAACTTATTTGAACTCCAGGCTTTTTGTGTGTTCAAATTGCACCATTCAAAGCCACATCATCAATTTTCAACCCTTTCCGACTTCATTTGTTATTTTTCATACATTTATTGATTTTTTTGAGCTAAATGGACCTGAAATTGAAAAGCAATACAAATGAACTCTGAAAAGGTTGAAAGTTGGCATGATATCATCATTTCACCCACATAACATGTGCTAAAAAGTTGAGAGGGTTACGGAAAAAGCTGGATGCACTTCGTGTACAAAACGGACAATCTCTTTCGAAGTATAAGGGTTTCGGACGGAAACTCATCTGTTACAAAAGGCATTTCACTTTCTTGAACTTATTTGAACTCTAGGCTTTTTGTGTGTTCAAAATGCACCATTCAAAGCCACATCATCAGTTGTCAACCCTTTCTGACTTCATTTGTTATTTTTCATACATTTATTGATTTTATTGAGCTAAATGGCCCTGAAATTGAAAAGCAATACAAATGAGCTCTGAAAAGGTTGAAAGTTGGCACGGTATCATCATTTCATCCACATATAATGTGCTAAAAAGTTGAGAGGGTTACGGCAAAAGCTGGCTGCACTTCGTGTACAAGACGGACAATCCCTTTCGAAGTATGAGGGTTTCGGACAGAAACTCATCTGTTACAAAAGGCATTTCATTTTTCTTGAACTTATTTGAACTCCAGGATTTTTCTGTGTTCAAAATGCTCCATTCAAAGCCACATCATCAATTTTCAACCCTTTCTGACTTCATTTGTTATTTTTCATACATTTGTTGATTTTTTTGAGCTAAATGACCCTGAAATTGAAAAGCACTGCAAATGAACTCTAAAAAGGTTGAAAGTTGGCATGGTATCATCATTTTACCCAAATAGCATGTGCTAAAAAGTTGAGAGGGTTACGGCAAAAGCTGGATGCACTTCGTGTACAAAACGGACAGTCTCTTTCGATGTATCAGGGTTTCGGACGAAAACTCATCTGTTACAAAAGGCATTTCACTTTCTTGAACATATTTGAACTCTAGGCTTTTTGTGTGTTCAAAATGCACCATTCAAAGCAACATCATCAACTTTCAACCCTTTCCGACTTCATTTGTTATTTTTCATACATTTATTGATTTTTTTGAGCTAAATGCACCTGAAATTGAAAAGCAATACAAATGAACTCTGAAAAGGTTGAAAGTTGGCATGGTATCATCATTTCACCCACATAGCATGTGCTAAAAACTTGAGAGGGTTGCGGAAAAAGATGGATGCACTTCGTGTACAAAACGGACAGTCTCTTTCGAAGTTTCAGGGTTTCGCACGGAAACTCATCGGTTACAAAAGGCATTTCATTTTCTTGAACTTATTTGAACTCCAGGCTTTTTGTGTGTTCAAAATGCACCATTCAAAGCCACATCATCAATTTTCAACCCTTTCCGACTTCATTTGTTATTTTTCATACATTTATTGATTTTTTTGAGCTAAATGGACCTGAAATTGAAAAGCAATACAAATGAACTCTGAAAAGGTTGAAAGTTTGCATGATATCATCATTTCACCCACATAACATGTGCTAAAAAGTTGAGAGGGTTACGGAAAAGGCTGGATGCACTTCGTGTACAAAATGGACAATCTCTTTCGAAGTATAAGGGTTTCGGACGGAAACTCATCTGTTACAAAAGGCATTTCATTTTCTTGAACTTATTTGAACTCCAGGCTTTTTGTGTGTTCAAAATGCACCATTCAAAGCCACATCATCAGTTGTCAACCCTTTCTGACTTCATTTGTTATTTTTCATACATTTATTGATTTTATTGAGCTAAATGGCCCTGAAATTGAAAAGCAATACAAATGAGCTCTGAAAAGGTTGAAAGTTGGCATGGTATCATCATTTCATCCACATAGCATGTGCTAAAAAGTTGAGAGGGTTACGGAAAAAGTTGGATGCACTTCGTGTACAAAACAGACAGTCTGTTTGGATGTATGAGGGTTCCGAACGAATACTCATCGGTTACAAAAGACATTTCATTTTCTTGAACTTATTTGAACTCCAGGATTTTTGTGTGTTCAAAATGCACCATTCAAAGACACATCATCAATTTTAAACCCTTTCTGACTTCATTTGTTATTTTTCATGCAGTTATTGATTTTTTGAGCTAGATGACCGTGTAATTGAAAAGCACTACAAATGAACTCTGAAAATGTTGAAAGTTGGCATGGTATCATCATTTTACCCACATAGCATGTGCTAAAAAGTTAAGAGGGTTACGGCAAAAGCTGGATGTACTTCGTGTACAAAACGGACAGTCTCTTTCGAAGTATCAAGGTTTCGGACGAAAAACTCATCGGTTACAAAAGGCATTTCATTTTCATCAACTTATTTGAACTCTAGACTTTTTGTGTGTTCAAAATGCACCATTCAAAGCCACATCATCAATTTTCAACCCTTTCTGACTTCATTTTTTATTTTTCATACATTTATCGATTTTTTGTGCGAAATGACCCTGAAATTAAAAAGCACTACAAATGAACTCTGAAAAGGTTGAAAGTTTGCATGGTATCATCATTTCACCCACATAGCATGTGCTAAAAAGTTGAGAGGGTTACGGCAAAAGCTGGATGCACTTCGTGTACAAAACGGACAGTCTGTTTCGAAGTATGAGGGTTTCGGACGGAAACTCATCTGTTACAAAAGGCATTTCACTTTCTTGAACTTATTTGAACTCCGTGCTTTTTGTGTGTTCAAAATGCACCATTCAAAGCCACATCATCAACTTTCAACCCTTTCTGACTTCACTTGTTATTTTTCATACATTTATTGATTTTTTGAGCTAAATGGCCCTGAAATTGAAATGCAATACAAATGAACTGTGAAAAGGTTGAAAGTTGGCATGGTATCATCATTTCACCCACATACCATGTGCTAAAAAGTTGAGAGGGTTACGGAAAAAGCTGGATGCACTTCGTGTAGAAACGGATAGTCTCTTTCGATGTATGAGGGTTTCGGACGGAAACTCATCGGTTAAAAAAGGCATTTCATTTTCTTGAACTTATTTGAACTCCAGGCTTTTTGTGTGTTCAAAATGCACCATTCAAAGCCACATCATCAATTTTCAACCCTTTCTGACTTCATTTGTTATTTTTCATACATTTATTGCTTTTTTGAGCTAAATGACCCTGAAATTGAAAAGCTCTACAAATGAACTTTGAAAAGGTTGAAAGTTGGCATGCTATCATCATTTCACCCACATAGCATGTGCTAAAAAGTTGAGAGGGTTACGGCAAAAGCTGGATGCACTTCGTGTACAAAACGGACAGTCTCTTTCGAAGTATCAGGGTTTCGGACGGAAACTCATCTGTTACAAAAGGCATTTCACTTTCTTGAACATGTTTGAACTCCACGCTTTTTGTGTGTTCAAAATGCACCATTCAAAGCAACATCATCAACTTTCAACCCTTTCTGACTTCATTTGTTATTTTTCATACATTTATTGATTTTTTTGAGCTAAATGCACCTGAAATTGAAAAGCAATAAAAATGAACTCTGAAAAAGTTGAAAGTTGGCATGGTATCATTATTTCACCCACATAGCATGTGCTAAAAAGTTCAGAGGGTTATGGAAAAAGCTGGATGCACTTCGTGTACAAAACGGACTGTCTCTTTCGAAGTATGAGGGTTTCGGACGGAAACTCATCTGTTACAAAAGGCATTCCATTTTCCTTAACTTATTTGAACTCCAGGCTTTTTGTGTGTTCAAAATGCACCATTCAAAGCCACATCATCAATTTTCAACCCTTTCCGACTTCATTTGTGATTTTTCATACATTTATTGATTTTTTTGAGCTAAATGGCCCTGAAATTGAAAAGCAATACAAATGAACTCTGAAAAGGTTGAAAGTTGGCATGGTATCACCCACATAACATGTGATAAAAAGTTGAGAGGGTTACGGACAAAGCTGGATGCACTTCGTGTACAAAACGGACAATCTCTTTCGAAGTATAAGGGTTTCGGACGGAAACTCATCTGTTACAAAAGGACTTTCACTTTCTTGAACTTATTTGAACTCCAGGCTTTTTGTGTGTTCAAAATGCACCATTCAAAGCCACATCATCATTTGTCAACCCTTTCTGACTTCATTTGTTATTTTTCATACATTTATTGATTTTATTGAGCTAAATGGCCCTGAAATTGAAAAGCAATACAAATGAGCTCTGAAAAGGTTGAAAATTGGCATGGTATCATCATTTCATCCACATAGCATGTGCTAAAAAGTTGAGAGGGTTAAGGCAAAAGCTGGATGCACTTTGTGTACAAAACGGACAGTCTCTTTCGAAGTATGAGGGTTTCGGACGGAAACTCATCGGTTACAAAAGGCATTTCATTTTCTTGAACTTATTTGAACTCCAGGATTTTTGTGTGTTCAAAATGCACCATTCACAGCCACATCATCAATTTTCAACCTTTTCTGACTTCGTTTGTTATTTTTCATGCATTTATTGATTTTTTTGAGCTAAATGACCCTGAAATTAAAAAACACTACAAATGAACTCTGAAGGTACCAATTGATCCAACGACATAATGATACCAAGCCTTAGTATGAATGGCATATTTTCTAATCTTTTTAAGCTTCAAGGGCATTGCATTCATCTTGGTCTTGTTATCGTTGACGATATCGGCAACATGCAACTCCAATCCCATCTTGTCATCTTCAGTTCTTTTCAATTTTCTTTCAAATGATCGATTTCTTTTTTAGCTTTAGTTAACTTGTCAAGCAGAATTGCATAGTCGGTATCCATTTCTGGTTCAACTACTTCCTATAGATAAAAACATCTACGTCAAGTTGGTGACATAATTAATTGTCATAGACATTAGATGTGTGAAATAGTTATATAAAAGATAATATACCACATCTGAATCATAGACTGGACGAGGGCTGACGTGGGCGGATACCATAGCCATGGCACTATATAATAACAAACAATAATAAAACTAAGAAAATCATACGAGTAAGTACATTTTCTTTAACAAGAAGATAAGATCAAGAGGCTCATCACGCGCGGGCGATCGACGGCGGTTTCAGGACGGGGACGGGACAGGACGGACCGCCAAACCTAGACAAATCTTGACGAAAATGGAGTTTGGACAAGGAGCTTCGGGAGGAGAAAGCTTAAGTTTGGCTTGGGCATTTCATCAAACACCTCATCTACATAGGAGGTGAGCTAGAGCACCACAAAGCTCTCCCCTCGCCGGCCTAAAAAACAGAGCAAAGTGGAGTGCTCTGCTCGCTAGCGAGGGGGTATATATAGGCATCTCATTGGTCTCGGTTCGTGGCTGGATCCGGGACCAAAGGACCCCCTTTGGTCTCGGATCCAGCCACGAACCGGGACCAATGATTGTGGGCCAGGAGCGAGGCACATTGGTCCCGGTTCGTGTCTGGAACCGGGACCAAAGGTTGCAGACGAACCGGGACCAATGCCCCACGTGGCCCGCCTGCCCCCCTGGCCTCACGAACCGGGACCGGTTCTCCCATTGGTCCCGGTTCGTGACTGAACCGGAACTAATGGGCTGACCCGGCCTGAACCAAAGCCTTGTTTTCTACTAGTGAGAGTTCTCCAAAATAGCATAATTATCTCATGACTTGTGCACATTCGGCATGTTCGAGTAACTGATGAATATCCTCTCATGCATGCATGTGGGCAAAGGCCGACCAAATCAACGAGGTAAATGAAATGGGGCCCTGTTGTGATCTCCGAACGTGGAATCACATCTCCTATATACACTCCAACTTCTAGGAACCTTCTACTGCCAAAGGTGCCTGATGATGAACGACAGAATCTTTCTATCCATCCATCCATGCCATATCATGGAACATGCATGTCCATATGTATGGTACTTAATATGTAACGTGTTGCATCCTCATTAGCCGGCCATATGTTTATGTCCCACGTTGTAAAGTCATGCATGCTTTAAAATTGTAGGTTATTAAGCTTAAGCAACTAACCCACTCAGTTTGTACCTGCTGTGTGCATTGACCTATATGTATCCCTGTCATCTTCTTCTTCTTCTTTTGGGTGGGCAATTAACCTTTTTGGTTGCACTAATTTCTTGCATGGTGAGAGGGACATGCTGTTAGGTTTTGGAAGGATGTCGTATAATGTTAGTTAGCTTCCTTCCGTGTCATGGTACACGAGCTCAACATGGACAATGCCATGTGAAAAGTTGGCGTTCCAAAGGACGAAAGTGGAAGCATGCATAACATGGCTATAGTTAGTTGGGATAATCTTACTAACTCTTTTGATGCTTACATCTTTTGCTAGCTTTATTAGCACCATCATAAAAAGGCATAATTAAACACAACAAATAAAGTTGATCATAAATTTGTGGCTACATTCTACCTCCTTCCAGCTTCACGGTCTGATGGTCAATGTTTTACCTTAAAGGCTATGTGTTGATGTCCAAACAAAACACATTTGTGATTAGAGGTAGTACAAACTAGCATGCATCGATAATGTTGAATCATACCTACAAGCAATTGTACCTTTCTAATTCATTCTTAAAACAGACTCCTAAATATTCACACATGTAGATGACTTTTAATTTTCGTAAAAAAATATGATTTTTACATTCATACGGGCTAAGGTAAAAAAAGAGAGTAAATGCATGCCTTTTCACAACCTAAGCGAAATAAATTTTACCTCCTTATTCTGGTTTTATAAGAAATTATTATTATTATTCACAAAAAAATGATGGTATATGATTCACCCATGTATCTACAAACCAGATTTTTTGGGTTATTTTTTCTTTACTTAATTCATTAGTTTGAAATTTGAGCATGTAGTTTGGGTGCTGAAAATCGGTGTCGTATTGTCAATTTGCTATACTGTAAATGGTAGTTTATATATCCACACATTTATATATACATCTTTACACAATGTGACAGGGTGAAGTTACACAGATATCGAGCAAAATTCATTTAAACCTCTGAGCTTATGCATGTCTATACATATATACTTTCATTATATATTGGATCGTGGTATATTTGTCGCATATATTTGAAATAATGCCAATGCCATTTTGATGCTCTAATTCATGAGTATACATGATGATATCAAAATTCACATTTAAACATGAGAATGACTTACTTATGTATCTCTTATTAAGTAGTGTAGCTTAAGTTCCAAAAATCACAATAACTAGCTTCTTGGAGCCATACCTGAATATTTCTTTTTTTTCTGATTAATCGCGCTTTTGTTAACTCAAAAATTAGCATCGAACGGATTCAAAGCATTGCTAAGATAAAAAGAAAAGATAAAAACCAACATACTCGAATGTTTCTTACGGTGTAGTTATTCGTTTTGTGATTTTTTAAGCGACTGCGAAATAACTCTTTCTAGTTTGCTGAAAAGTACAGGTAGACTCTTACATTTGGATTTAGGAAGTGTAAAGTTATGACAATATATATCTAGATCGGATATATGGCTATCAGGTTGGCTGAAGAATAACTATTCCTAAGTTGCATCTTTAATGTTTTGAGTTGCAAACTGTGCCGGACAGGGCCGGTTGTGTTAGTATGCTAGCTAATATATGGAGGCTTGATGTGTATGGAGCTACATATCATGTACTACTATTTAAACTAGGAATGTAGTTTTTTTTTCTAAGCGAGACTGTCGCTTTGTCATCTAACTACAATAGTAGTAGTACACTATGCAAATGACGCAGAGGATTTGGCTTTGTGTTAACTACAATGTGATATACAGCGCTCACGATACAGATGGGTTTCTCCAATATGAAAGAATGTACGGTGCAGCTGTGCCCGACAGCTCCAAGAACATGACCGATTCATGCGGCAGCCATGGCCCATGACTGGAGGACTGCCGGAGCTAGCAGCACGTACGGATCATTATCAGTTGGAGACCAGTTAATGTCATGTGCTAATCATCATTATTGGGCTCAAGTTTAATTTATCGGAGGTAGCCAATCGTGTGGGCATGCAGTTGGTAGCCACAGCTAGCGAGCCTGGATTATCGTATAACCACTTGAAACCAGTGCAATTCATTAGGAAGGAGAAGGACACACACGCTTAAAGTTCTACTTTTGTGATCAGGATTAGGCAGATGAGAAGAGGACTTCTAGCTATCTATCTAGCTTATGATATTTGATATAGCCCTCCGTGACGATCGATCTGATCTTTTTTATCCGATCACCAATTATTTCTTAAAAGTTGTTTATTAAATGTTTTAGAAAGTAGATAACCCACTACGCGTATGGGTGCACTTTAATTAGCAGAAATATTGGGTCCTTGCATGGCTGCGTAATTTGCAGATCATCATACGTACGTGTGCAAACTTTAAAGGCGGAACGTGTCCTATAGCGGATGCAGTCCAGCATGTAGCTAATTTGCCCTGATTATTTCAGAAATTTTGAAACTTTCAGGGGAAGTTCATGCTTTCTTGGACCGACAGAGCTAGAGCAACTAGCTAAACAGTCTCGACGATCAAGATTGCATATACAGCACGTACTGTACGTCCCATGTATTCTACTAGTATAAAGCAGTGACACGACATATGGTAGTACTGCACGATCGTTCACATCTCATATGGAAAGGTTGGCAGTCGCCATACAGCGTTTGCACGCACACATGCAAGCTTATCCCGTCGACGGGAACAGGTTAACGAACAGTGACACGGGTGGCTCGCTCGCTAGCTACGGTCGATAGATAGATGGATACAGCTGCTGTCGCCTGCCTGCCGGCGCCGGGGTGCAAGTGCAACTGTGAAATGTGCAACGCTCATGCCGTGTTGCAAGTTTTGCGATGGACCAACCTCTCACCCTCCCTCTACACCCTTCTGTCTGGTCTGCGCTCATACGTGATTAGCAAGTCGCAACCATCGATCGGTCACGAGCGGCAGGCGCTCGTGCCGAGACGAGGCTGATAGCTAGCTGGGCTGGGTTTTGACGCCCGACCAAACGGTGCACCGGATTGATTATGTTAGCAACTTGCTAATCATCATAGTGTGTGCGTCCGTATCATCCACATGCATGCGCGCTCTTCCTCTCTCGCCCTGTCGTCCAAAGTCCGAGAAAAAATAATACTACGACTAAGTACGCCGCGTGTACGCGTCAACCCTAATAATACCATGTTAACCACCTATACGTAGCTGTAGTTCAAAGTAAATACACTTACCCGTTACTATCTAGTCTTGTGTTTCGATAAAACTTTCCCTCGATGTATTCATTTTTAATCAGGATAGTACAACGAACATTAGAAATGATATAAAAATTGCATCACTATGTGTAATCAGCACGAAACGATTGGAAATCGAATCTTCTCCGGCAGATGAAAAGGGGCCGTGTTTATGAGCGCGACGATGATGAGCGGGCAGCGCTGCGACGCACGTACACGTACTTGTAGCCGTAGCCGCTGTCAGCGGCCGGTCGGGGACGAAAGAGAAGTTCATATATACGGTGCAATGCAGTCGGCCGGGCGGTGGTCACGACGTGTTCTCCGTCTCTGGCAATATCCAGCCGTGGGAGGGAGGATCGGGGTCGGCGGTGGGGCAGGCCAGCCCATGTGCGCTCATGTGGTGGTTCGCGGCACCTGGGCCCGCCACCCACCACGCACGTACACCACCGCCATCACCCTCCCCTCCCCTCCCAACTTGATTCCCGTGTTTCCATCTCCTGACGTCTCGTCCGGCCGGCCGGCCGGCCGGCTGGCTGTCAAGACGCGGGCGACGTTGCCGTTGCGTTGCAACCAACGGAGACGGAACGAATCGCGGCGCCCGGCCCATGTTACCCCTACGCCGTAGCTAGCTTAGCTTTGGCTGGCCATCTATCCATCCATCCATCCGCCGCACGCACCAAAGTGCACGCGACATGTGCAGTGCAGGACTGCAGGTGGCTAGCTAGCTCCTCGACAAGGAAGATTTGGTGATGCCATCGGTTGATCTTGATCGTATACGGTGCATGTTGGAAACGGGAGTTTGGAATTAGGGAATCCGGTTACTCGACCGCTTGCTTTGCTTGCACGCATGCGGCTCCGGCCGGCCGGATCAGCGGTTTAATTAACGGGGCGGTTAATGCTTTTTCTTCTGATGCGGATGGCAACGTGCCGCTGGTGCTCACACGGAAAAGTGACGGCAAAGTACATGATTTTCGACGACAGAAAAGCAAGGTTGGTTAGTTCTTCTTTTCAATTTTTTTACCGCTTAGTTAACGGGATCTGATAATGCCCGAAGGTCAGGTACAAAGCACGTGGCGAATCAAACATTTCGATGGCAACTTGAGTGACGCGACGATGACAACTTCATTGACGCGACGATGGCAACTTCATGCTTCAGTTTGCTTTTTAATAAAAAATTACCGTGTGTTTTAACTAACTTGCCAATCTTGGGTCGCTAGAATTGTCATCGAAAACACTCGGTTTTCAAATGCTCGTACCCGACACCAGATACTTATCATTTCCTTAGTTAAAATCCTTGCGGCAACATCCCTTATGAGTTCCTGATTAGCCGTAACACGTTTTCTTGAAAAACACAGTACAGACATAGATGATCACATATGCACATGGACGGTGCTGTAAATCTTATGAACTCATATATCATACCCTAATGAGCACCTCCGAGAAAGACCGAGTTGGCAAATGCCTGAAATAAATCCAAACAAGTGTGACCAGCGACCACCCATGCCTAGTCCAAGGCTTGAACCTGGGTGGATAGGTTCCACCGTAAGGAACCTAGCCATTTGAACTAAGCTACGTTCATGGTGTATTCATCAGGATGCATGAAGTTGGCATGATTTCATATAATCTGAACGAATTTACACATTAATTGATCCACCCCTCATGAGTATCCGTCCGAGTCGCCTATCCATCCAGTCAGTTGCCTTGACTTTATGACGTTGGTCTAGCTTTTTAGTTGGTAAAAAACAACAAAATGAGTGGTAAAAGTGCAGCAACCTGCTGGTCGGTAAAAATGTAGCGAGTTTTTTTTAATACAAGTGAAATGTACATTGTGAAATATACGATGGAATTGTAAAAATCATGAAGTTTTTTGCATGAGTATCCAAACGAGTCCTCTATTAATTCAATCAGCTTGTTTCTCGTTGGTCTCTCTCCCGCTTCTCAATTTTGGCGGTGGCGGGTGAGTACCCTCCATGCATGCGCGCACCAATGCGTCCGTTACCTGCCTGCCCATCCGGAGCAGACGCATGCATGCATTGCATTTTGCAAGCTGATGGATGGATGGAGGCTCACATGGGCATCCGACCGGCGTCCGACCGGAGTGGTTCCTGTATCCCGCCATATCTCGCACGACGCACCCATTTAGCTACCTCACGCATCATCACATGCATGGGCTCGCCGCTCGCTCGCCGGCCAGGAGAGAGAGGAGAGAGTTGTTCACTGGCCCTTCCTTCCTAGCATAGTAGCATTCCTAGCTAATTAATCTGGCTTTTGTATCGTAACCACCACACTCGACTCCACATCACATGCGCCCCTAGCCTCCCCGTCGCTCTCCCTCTACATGCGGCATGTACAGCAATTCTTTTGTTTTATTTTATTTCTTTGATGAGAAGAAAAAAAATGTGTACACTCATTGGCTAGCTTTGCCCTCGTTGTCAACTGGGTATTATAAGACACGCACCGGATCCTGGCCTGCCCTGCCCAGGACATTTTGTGTCAGAGCCGTGTTTCTCGGGCTCTCTTTCCTCTCCACCATCACGAGAGCACAAAGGCAGCGGCATCCCGGCCCCGTCTCCCCCTTTAATTTGTGTCAGACGCCAAATCTTCTTCACCTTCTTCTTCCTCCCCCCACCCCACCCAATCTCCTTCCTCTCCTGCCTTTTAAGCCACGCGCCCGCGTCCTCGGCTTACGCCTCCCTCCCTCCCCCGTCTCCTCTCCCTCTCCCTCTCTCTATACCCTCGACCTTCTCTCTGTGAGGTGAGGGGAGGGGAGGTGTTTGGGTGGGCGTGCCGTTTGTTTGATGGACGCCAAGGGCGCGGTGGAGAGCTCAAACCCTAACCGCGTCGTTGCCAGCGCCACCGCTGCAGCGGCGGCTTCGTCGCCGTCGAAGCGCATGCTGGCGTTCCACTTCCTGCGCGCGCTGTCCCGGATCCACGGCGCGGCCGGCCCGGCGAGGCGCCGCACGCGCACCATCCGCCGCGCGGCTTACTCGTCCATGGCGCGCGCCACCGGCCCGCGCCGCGCCTGGAGCCGCGCGCTGCTGCTCCAGGCCCGCGCGCGCGCGCGCAGGTCCAGGACGGAGCAGTCCAGGAGGGCCGCCGTGCTCGTCCGGAGGCGCGTCGTCGCCGGACCGGTAGCAGCAGCGGCAGCACCACCGGCACCGGCACGCGCCGCTTCTGTCGGCGGACAGGTCTCGTCTGATGCTACTCGCGCGGCGCTGGTCCCTCCGCCACCTGCGGCACGGCAGGCGGGGGAGCCGGCGAGGAGCGACGCGCTGCGGCGGCTCGTCCCGGGCGGCGCCGGGATGGAGTACTGCAGCCTGCTGGAGGAGACCGCCGACTACGTCCGCTGCCTCCGCGCGCAGGTGCAGCTCATGCAGGGCCTCGCCGACCTCTTCTCCTGCCAATGATCCATCCACTCCACCCTCATCATCATCGTCATGCATCCTCCGGTCGATCCAGTAATTCTAAATTATTACTTCTTGCCGCACCATCCATCGATCGAAATCATACCATCCATGATATCGGTCCATGGATCTCTTGTTCATGTGACATGAGATTGGTCAATGCATCGATCGCGCATGATCAATATATGTAGAGGATTACCGTCCGGCCGGCAGGGGAGAGTTAGGTGGAGGTACGGTGGAGGCAAGATTGGTGGAGTATATATGTTGAGCTGCCGGTAAGGTGATTATTAGTAGGTGAGGAAAGATTGGGCATAGTATGCATTTGTATAGGTTGGGGACGCATTGGAACCACACCAAGGAAAATACAAAGGTAATTAATTGTAACATATATATACAGAGATGAATCGATATGGATCCAGTTAAATCTATATACTAGTGCAGTGCTGTTGTGTACGTTAATTACTAAATTCATCCATGCATAATATGTTGTTGATTGAACTACATATGTATGATATTATACATCCCCATGTCAACTGCTATCTTTAGGTATATATGTGTAGGTTTATGAGGCATATCTATGCACTTCCCTTTCTGTTTCTTTTTCCCTCTTGTAGGTCTATCTGTGAATACTGATTGGTGAACAGGGTAATTAATAAGGGAAACTTTACAGTGCATGCCTACACATGTAGTTTCATGCATGAAAGCATAGCAATGTTTCCTTCCATCCTGATGCATGTGACAGATTGTATATTGCTGTTGAGCTAGCTAGCTAGACTCATATGTTGATTGTTCTAGAATCAAGAGTAGTTCCCTGCACATGCATGCATGTAGCTGGATGATGCTCAGGCTAGCTTGCTAGCTACCTTTTGCCTTGTGATTATAGTTCTTGAGGGGTGGTTATGCTTAGGTTGTTTGGTGGAGTATTTATTTTCCAAGCTCCTCCCAAACTTGAGAAAGTAGGATCCACCCAATCTAATCTTTGAGCTGGAGAAGACATAACTTGTAGCCAAAGGGACCTAAGACATTCTCTCCATCGGGGGTTAGCATCTTTTGATTAAAGTGCATCCCTTTGGTTTTTCCCTTTGGAAATCATCTTCTCTCTCTCTCTCTCTGTCAACTACCAACTTATACCTGTTCCTTTTTAGGTGCCACCGGAGTATTCCGTGTGTGTACTTGATGCTGGTCTTCTCTGTTTGGTTCTCTTTTTGCCGTGTTCTTAGTTGTCTTCAGACACATGCATGCGTTCCATGCGTGCTTTCTTTATGGGGGTAAAGAATCTCATAGGCTTGACACTGCTTCTTTTGCATGTTTCAATTCACACAGAGGAAAGTAATTAAGTTGCATGTCATCCGACACTCATACATAGAACATTTAGTTTCTCATGGTAAAAAAAGAGATAAACAAAGTGCATGCAGAAATTAACCTAACTAGGCAAAAAGGTTTTTTCTTTTGCGAATAACCAGGCAAAAAGTTACGGGTACGTGGGAATCACTAAAAACATATGCACGTGTGATACTCCTTCTATAACCAAATATAACACATTTTTGAAGTTCAAATGAACTTCAAACACGTGTTATAGTTAGTTAGTTACAGAGGTTGCACTAATTAAGAAGTACGTAGATATGAGTGCACTACTATGCATCATTTTACACATGTGCGTCCTTTGGAACAGATCGGGCCATTAATTATATGCCAATAAAACATCTCAACTGCGTGCAATTCCCCTATATATGCTACTTCTTTGATTTCATACATATTAGTAGTACATATGTTTACCATATTTTGTGCAAAAAAGTTTTGCAGTTTCCACTCATATATGATTGTCTTTTTGTTGGCAAATGATATATGTTTGTTTCCACTTACCTATGTGACGATACGCTTTTTCCCAATGTGTGTTACTTACATTTCACATTGTTTTCGAAATTTACATTGCCCCGTTGCTGTCAATTAAGTATTCATGTGACAAAGGCTTTGCAATCCCAACTTTTTGACACGACTAGCTGCATGCATGCGTGCATCTCGCTTGAGAAGTCATTGTCCAATATCTTGTATTGGACCACAGATTAGCCATATAAGATGGCTATAAATAATTTCCCATCACCAAAAATGGTACTCAAATAAACAGCTAATGACACCTTGCAGTCCACCAGCTCATAATTGGCCCACTTGAAGATTAGCTGGACTCTTTTGCTACCATCATTTTTTCCTTCAATGAATATGAATACAAGACGAAAGTTTAAACAAATAATGTTGGCTGATCAACATGGTGCACTGATTACTTATGTATTTTTCTGTGTGAACACTAGTATGTCTAGGCCTAATCAAATAGTATCCAAGATTTGTACTAGCTACATATTTCCCTGATCTATTTAAATTTCGGAACATCTTTGATCTGCTAGTCAGCTTCCAGAAAAATCTAGGGGCATAGCTAACTTCAGTACATATTGTTCCACGCATAAAAATCTGCAGTGTTAACAAAACAGTCTCCAGTAATTAACGCTGCTGATTTGATGAGATTTTTTCATACATGTGCCAAAAAAAATTATCATGCATATATATATGATGGATATAATTAATATGGAATCTTTATCTCATGACTCATGAGTTAGGTCACTATTATTTGTGGTGAGCAAGTGTAAAGATTGATATAGAATTAATACTTCTGTTGTCATGTTTTAGAGGAATTTTGGGTCCCCGGATCTAGAGATCTTATTCTAAAAACAATGCGAACTATGAAGCTAAAATAATTTGAAATAATTTCCCACATGTATGTGCGGGAATTACCTATGCTACTGCAAAATATTGTTGAAAAATGTTTCCATTTGTGTCATGGAAAAAGAGCAGGATTACCATAGTAAATGTAGTGGTCTAAATGTTTTGCTATTTTGGAGATCGCAAAACTCTGTATTTTTCTCCTAAAATTCGTTTACAACTGTACCTAATATTGCAATTTTTACAAACGTAGCTTTTCAGAAGCTTTGCACTTTGAAAAAGTATTTTGCACCCCAGATATTGGTAGAGACCACCAAAAGCTATTACATACTAGGTTATAGCACCATTACTTTGTGGGCGTCCAATGTAGTATTTTTGGGTTTCTTGTATTAATGCAACAAAGGATGTAAGCCCACATAGGTGAAATATACATGTATGTCTGCCTTAGAGTTACATGTAAACAATGTAGTTCTCGGTAGGATGAACAATGCTCTCTTAGAGCATCAATCATTGCAACTATATAAGAACACCTCCCACTTAGAGTACCGTCCATTGTAACCAAATAATACACATTTAGTTTGAAAATTTCATGTTATCCTCCTCTGCCTAGGGCCTTTTGATTTAAATGATTTGCAAAGGAATTGTGGAGGACTCTAATCCTTAGGAATAATTTCAGTGTGGTCGTTTGATTTGTTGGAATGTTATCCATAGGATTAGTTCCTTGGGATTTGTTTGTGCTAGGTTTCATAGAAAAATTTCCATCCATCCCACCTCATGTGAATAATCCAATGTTTTTATGTGCACAATTAACTGATCATACAATCCTGTAGTTTTCATGCTATGATATTTGTATATGTGTTTTTCTTGTCCCGCATTTAGAAATCTTGCGAACCAAACAAGCCCAGTGTTTGCTTTACTAGGTTGCGTGAGATTATGTACTTCCCCTACCATTTAAGATGATTCCACATTGGTGCGTTTTTACCGTGTCTCTTCTACGTGCTCAAAAGTTCTAGCAAAACTTCAAGATGGTTCCCCATAGAAGAAAAGCATGATAGACGATGGACCACCAAAATAGAGTGATCAAGATCTTTCTTGGAGTAACTAGAGAAATATTAGAGGAAGATGTAAGAATCTGAGAGCGCATGCATGTGCCCCTGCTCAACCCTTATTTGGTTTGCCCCTACCATTGCACATAACACCTGATTTTCATTTATCTATATAATGTTGGCTAGGATCCTAGACCTTGACATATTTGCTAGACTGTTCCACAGTGCAGACACTCAATTCAAGCCTTGAGTTGGATACAAATTTCTCCCGTGATAAGATAGAAAAAATCTTTTAATTGGGACGACAACCACAATTTTCCTAGAAATAGGAATGCATCCTTATGAGATACTTTAATTTGCACTACGGATGTTAACATTGAGGGCCCTTACATTGCTCAAAGCGGAAGTATCTATGTGTCACAAGAGCGCCTCTGCCTGTTGGTCGCAAGAGCTGAGCCCAGACGATTACAGAGCCAAATCAGTCAAAACATATTTAACCGTACTCGTTTGAATAACGATTTTTTGGCACAAGCCCGACCTGGAGAACACAACCGCATACTTTCCTATCACTACCCGCATGAGGCCACGATGATATACATCAGTATAGGATCCCAACGCGTACTTTCCGTTTGAAGAAGTGTTCATCCAGTTACAAAGATGAAATTAGTGAGGCAACTTATAGCTCTCGGTGCTCAAGAATCATGGAGGCTACGTCACATGGATGTGAAATCCAGGATTTTCACTGGAGAATTAGAAGAAGAATTATGTGTGAAGCAACCACCATGGTACATCAAAGAAGTATATGAGTAGAAGGCATTAAAGTTACACAAGGCATTATACGGGTTACAACAAGCCCAATAAGACCATACGTTGATTTTCTCTTGGGTTTAGAAAATTCCAATTGAGCATACAATGTATTAACAAGGTAAAGGAAATGATCACCTCTTAGTAGGCATCTATATATGTTGACGATCTATTGATAACTAGAGAAGATAAGGATCTATTCAAAATGACTGATCTAGGCTCTTGAGTTACTACCTTGTGATTGAGGTACAACAAAAACTAGAGGGGATCACACTTTGTCGGGAGGCATATTAAGGTACTTGGAAGTTCTGGCATGTAAGATTGGAATTCAACTCATGTATGTTCGAGTGTAGACTCGTCTTAAACTAAGCAAGAAGAATGAAGCACTGGTGGTTGGTGCAACGGAGTATAGAGGTGTGGTCGGAATTTTAATATATCTCTGGAATACAAGACCATACTTTGGTCTATTTCATTGGCATTGTTAGTCGCTTCATGAACGCGCCCACAAAGGAACATTTGGCAGCTATGAAACATAAGCTCTCATACAAGAAAGAGATAACCAATTTTGTATGTGTCTATTTAAGGGAGAAGATAAAAGAGATGTTGGAGCTACTTGGCTGCTTGGCTAGTTAACCTTATCTCTTAGACAAACACAGCAAAATTTATTGTCCCTTTGACGTACCTAAGCATATTTTCTATGGTCGTCCAACATTTCGTTGTAGGCGCTACCATGAATAAACTCGGAATGCCGACATGATAGGTATCAAGTCAGGTATTGTATCCACGCAATACCTTAATCTTCCGACCATACATCTATACTCCGTTGCATCCACCATGGATGCTTCACTCTTTTTGTTTAGTTTAAGATGTGACTCAGTTGGAACGTTAGTTGAATTGCAATTCTGCATGCCGCAACCTTAAAGTACTTTCTTTGTGTATGCATCTTGACATAATGTGATCCCGTCAAGCTTTTCCCATGCCTTGATCCCATGGTAGTAACTCGATAGCCTTAGGCCACTCATCCTGAATAACTCCTTCGTTTGTAGCTTGAATTTACCAATCCTCGTCATTTTCTCCAGTTATCAATAGATCATCAACATATATGCCCACCAAGAGACGGTCCTTGCCTTTACCTCACTTTTATACGTAGTATGCATCCTAAGGTGACCTTTTCTCAAAACCAAGAGAAACTATTGTATGGTACAACTCCATGTTCGACCCCGAGGAACCTGTCATAGCCCGTACAATGCCTTGTGTAGATTCAAGACCTTATGCTCCTCTAGAGGCTGTAAACCGATGGTTGATTCACATATAATTATTCATCTAACTCCCCCCTCGTAAACATATTATCTCACATCCATGTGATCCAACCTTCAGATCTTGAGCCGCAATCTCTATGAGTAACCTTACCGATCAGAGTGAACAATTCTTAGAAGTCCACTCCTTGCTCTTGATCGTGTCATGTAGTCACGAGGATTGCTTTTTGATTCATCAAGTTTACTTTTGCATATTTATTAACTTTGCACGCCCACTTGAACCCTATGGCTTTATAGCCATTGGAAAGATTCAAATACTATCATGTCTTATCATCTCGGATCGAATAAGAGCAACAGTGTGCGAGACAACCTAGGAAAAAAAGGCCCTCCACCTTGAAGCCCAACCAGGGATGGAGACCTAGATCCATGAGCTACCAATAGTTGGCCTACGGCCCGATCATACGTTGTATCTCGCTTATGTGTACCTATAGAGAACCTTATTCTACGTGTAGGTCGCTATGAAATGATCTAGTGCGTACCTCCCCCCCTCCTCTTGAGGGTGGTCCTCTCTTCTGGGTTAGCCCATTCCGGGTTCTTCACCACACTGGTTTTGGCAAGGTTCTAGAACCTTCGCTGGACCGGGTTTTTTTTTCCGGCCGTGAACATCTTTTCAAATTATTGAATATTCTTTCAAATCATGAACATTTTTTTGAGATTGTGAGAATTTTTAAATTCACAATTTTCTTACGACACCCTAAACAATTTTCAAATTGACGGACATTTTTCAAATCACGAACAATTTTTAATTTTGTGCGAACATATTTCCTGAACTTTTAAATATTTTTTGTACCTTGTGAACATTTTTTTGAATCGGTGAACGTTTTATGAATTGATGATTTTTTTTTGAATTCGCACACTTTTTTAAATCTTCATACATTTTTCAACTCGATGCATTGTTTTCGAGTTTGGTGACAATCTTTTGAATAGAGAAACATTTTTTTTTAAAATTCATGAACATTTTCTCAATACATGATGTTTCTAAAAACATCAATATTTTTTGAATCCATGAAACTTGATGAATCCAGGAAAGAAAATCAGATATTTTATATTTCTTTCTAATTTTGAACTCTTCTGAAATCCGGAATTATGTAAATAAGAAAAAATTGCAACAGAATAAAAAACGAAAACCTTTTTTTTTCCGAGGGGAGTCCCGGTGCTCTCATGGGCCGGCTCAATAGGGGGCGCAAGAGGCGGGGACGTGCGCGCTGGTCGCTGGCTCGTTCGCTAGCGCGTGCCACGCGCGGTATAGGAGGTCCCCGTACCTACGTCGGCTCAAGTACGTACTACGGCTTGGCGATTACTTCCCGGCGAGATGCGTAAGTACAGAGGCATCGATTCTCCATGGAGACAATACGGAAGCTGCGAGCAGCAAGCTTCATAAATCATAACTGCTACTCCTGGACAAGAATACGGGGCTTGCTTTGATCTGGTTCTGCTTGTTTACACGGGGTTTACAAGACTGTAAATAGGAAGCTAAACTAGCCGGTATTTATCCTACTCGGTGATCGCCTCCAACTCCACTCCCGTACTGGACAAGGACTCCCCGTCGTGGTTAACTCCCAACAGATTCGATCGTCACACGTGAAGCGGATCGCCTTCTCGCGCTCTCGCCGGACGCCAGCCTCGCGTCAAGCGACGATGGCCGGGAGCGAGAGCGCGCCGACGAACGGGAAGCTGACCAGCGGTAGCGCCACGACGTGCCGCCGCCCGGCCGCCATCTCAATCAGCGCCTTCCTGATGGGCCGCAGCAGCTCGGCCACCAGCCGCCACCGCACCAGCCGCGACACGGCCAGCCTGCACCCGCGGCTGCCGCTCCTGCGCCGCCCGCCGAGCAGCACCGTCCGGCCGCTGCGCCGTCGCCGCAGCCTCTGCCGCTCACTCCGCGCGCCGCCGCACCACCGCACCACCGCGGCGAGCCTCGTCGACATGCCCAGAAGCCAGAAATACACTCTACCGCACTCTGTTCGGCTCTCGTGGATCTTTCGAGTGGTGTGCCAGAGACCAGTTTGCTTAGCTGTGTGACTGGAACCAGTGAAGGTTTATGTAGTGGAGCGAGCGTGAGAGGGGAGAGGCACCTCAGCTAGCTAATTAAGTAGGTGAGGGTTGAAATGGTAATTAATAACGTGTAGCCTGCTGCGATTTGGTGGTAGTGAACTGGTGATGATGATGGCGTGATGATTTCAAGTCACTGGAAGCTAGCTAGGCTTGCTAGCAAGGCCTACCAGCAGTACCCATATACGCTAATCATTGGCACGCAGCCCAAGTGTACATGACCCATGAGAAAAAAAGATGTGATCTCATCATGGAAAAAAGCTAGCTATAATCTAAACTAAGCAAAGATTAAGGGTCACATACGGTACTTAATGTATAAGTATATCACAAGATACCCAACTCGAAGGCTGGCTAAATCATGAGAAACTTTTATCAGCTCGATTGATCGCTAGCTTCCATTTCAGAACATGGCCAATTGCTTAACTTTAATTATCTCGACAAATTAAAAATGTGTAGATTGTGATAAGGGCCTGAAGGCCAGCTCTTGGTGGGTTCCAAGTAATACTAAGTATTGGGGCTTCGAAGGGAGACGTGTGCTATGAGAGAGCCTTAGCATTTTAATAAGGCTATCTGAACCTTGATTAGAAGGGATTTTCTCTTGTTTACTGCCTAGCTGGTCCTTTCAGGTACGTGTGTTATTTGCTACATGTTGGGTTTCTTGGTTTTTCCTATATTTATTAAATAAGTTAGCTGTCATGGACTTTTCAGGTACGTACGAAACGATGTTAATTACTACATGTTGGATTTCTTAGTTTGTTATTATCTTATCTGTTCTTGAGTGATCAGTAAAGAATTTAGCTGTCATGGTGTAATCGGAGGCCTAATTAATCAACAAGTTGGGGTAATTTATTGTTGTCGTGATGATTGGAGCCATGCATGTAGTACTATCTGGGTGACGTGTCAAGAAAGCAAAGCCTAAATCGCTTGCTTGTAGGATTAGATTGAGGAGGGTGTTTGGGCAGACATTTGGACGCTGGTTAGAGCGTGACAAAATGGATTAGATTAGTTTTTTCTTTGCGGGGTGGATTAGATTAGTTAACCTGGCGTGTAACACCAAATTGTCATTTTGGAAGCAGGGCGGAGCTCGCGTGTTTGGTACTCCCTTTGTTTTATAATATAAGATATTTTTAAAAGTTATGTTAGCTTTTAAAATCGTATTATATTATAGAACGGATGGAATAGATTGTAAGGCGCGTAGATTGAAATTACGAAGATATGAAGGGGTTCAATTGTCGTAGGAAATGTTGAGAATGCAGATTACCCAAGTTTCTGCCACTAATGTTTGTACAGTTGGTTGCATCTCAGCATCTAGCATATGATGCGCCGTCATGCGCAAGAGACGAGGTACTTATACACAAGTGCTTGAGGAGACATAACCATGGCTCCTGGCACCATCACGAGGTCGCCGGTGCAGCTAAACGGACCTTTCAAACCCGTTTCATACATTTGGGTAGGCCGTCCGGTCACTGTCTGGTCATTCTTGTTTATCTAGACGGACCCCTCAAACGACTCTCAAACGCCCGGACTGACCGGTACCCCCATATCCAGGCCAAATATGAGACGGGTATGGGGGTGTCCGGACGCGTCCGAGCACGCCCGCCACGTCGGAGCCGGCCCATCCTGGCCCACCCCTACCCCAGATATATTCGTCCCCATCCGCTTGCCGAACCAAACCCTAGCCACTTCACTCCTCCCCTCCACTCCCCTCTGCCACTCGAGCTCTCCTCCGTCGGATTCCTGTCGTTTCCGGCATGGCGGGCAGTGGATCCGAGTCCTTCAACTCCAGATCCATCAACCCCGAGCTCATCCCGCGTGGCCCCGAGGAGGAGATGGCCGTCTGGCTTGCGCTCTGCCACGCCCGGGAGGATGCCCGTGAACGGCTCGGCTCGGGCTCCCTCCGTCAGGAATCCATTGCGTCTGCCCAAATGGCGCATGGATCCGGTGTTAGGTAGGCCGCAGCCTCACCGGAGGTCGTGCGGTCCGCCTGGTGTCCGAATGCGCTGGCGGACGTGCAACCCCTCCGGTGGCGCGTTGATTTTCGGAACGCTTCCGAAGAAGGCATGGCTTGGCGTGGATGCCGTGCAAGGCAGCGGGTGCGGGAGGCGACAACGAACGTCGGCGAGGCGGAGTCGCATTCTCCGGCGTCCCTTATGGCGCATCAGTGTGGGCGCCGCAACCGCATCGTGGTGGACGTCGGTGGCTCTTCCCCGGATGGATCCATCATCGATTTGACGTCCACCGACACCGTTCGGGTTCTGGTCTCTAATGAGGAAGAGTAGGGCATGGGAGATGGCGGGGCATTGAGGCGTGAGCCAGCTTGTGTCCCATGCCCTACTCTACCTTGCCGGCGACCAGACCAACACTCTAGGGAGTGCAGCCGGCCGTCGGACATGACCACGGTGGAGGGGCGAGCTGGGAGCGGAGCCGTACGAGCTACGCTCAAAGATCGGATCATGTTGCATGTAATAATATGGATTTGAGGTTTCTAATTTGAGATGTCTGGATGTGGAATGCATTTTATGAGGGGTGACCGGTCACTATCCACGGACGCCGCCGGGCACATCTGCGGGCATTTGAGGGGTCGGATTTGCCAAGTCTAGCTGTAGATGCTCTAACTCCACAAATTCGGCGACCAGGGGAGAGCCTCGTGTGGTATGGACTTGTGAGTCACCCTTGGAGCCTCTTGGTATTGATTCTTTAAACATACCCTTTAGGTCTCCTCTAGTGTTGGAGATTTTTTTTTGAGAAATTCCAATGCCGGAGATGGTCTGCAAATCCCAGACTTTTGAGGCAGTACAATGTTTTGGGCTCGACCGGGTTTAGAGGGCTTGGTGTGCTTCTATTGCTACATCCGGTCGATGACCATAAAGGGTGGTGGAGGTTGTCCTCTCCTGCGTGGCTGCTGACTCACCCGCTCCTTGTTCCTGGCTGCTCCCTCTCGGCTCCATTGATCTCGTTTCGTTGATCATAGTGAGGCGTGGTGATGATGGCAAGATCATGGTGGCGCATGTTGGTGGACGAGAAGTTTGGTGGAGCGCGTCGGACCATCTGGGGTTGTGGGTGTTTGGCAGACGGGAGTAATCCCTACTGGCTTGATGGCACCGACAAGGTGACACCCATTGCCTCCGTTGTTCCTTCTGAAGGGCGTCGGATATTCTCCTTCCACATCACTATTGGAAAAGGGCTTATAGGTTAACCCTAATGAGTGATGGGTGCAACTGGTTACCCGCCAACTACTTTTGAAACATATCAGTGACGGGTAATAAGAAACAACTGCCACAACAAAGGGAGTAGATGGGGCTGGAAGACCTATGCGCTTGCCACAGGTAAAATCTCCAAGGCGAGACATGCTTGCACAATTCAATAGTGACGAGCCTTATCTAGTGCTTGCCACACCTATATGACTTAGGAGTGGCGGGCACAAACTGGCGTCCGCGAGGACAAGATCGTGTGTAATATTTCAATAGGATCCCATCCCCACGACCCTCTTCACTCTTCACTTTCTACGCTCTCACTCCCACCCATACGTCCGGCCGTCGCTCTCCCCACACTGCCGCCCTCCCCCATTCCGAACCTCCCCACGCCGCCGCCCTCCCACGTTCCGAACCTCTCCGCGCCGGAGCCCTCCCCGTCCCATCGCCGTCCCCCGTCCGAGCCCGATAACCCACAAGTATAGGGGAGCGTAACAGTCTTTCAGGGAAAGATTTTACCCAAATTTGTTGATTCGACACAAGGGGAGCCAAATAATATTTATTGGTCTTAGAAGTTGAGTTGTCAATTCAACCACACCAAGGGTATCTTTCTGTAGCAAAAGTTTAGTAGCAAGCAGAATAGCAATAGCAACAGTAACAGTAACAACAATAGTTTTATAGTGATTATAACATTAACAACAGAAAAAGTAACTTAGCAAGATTCAGTATATAAAAAGCGTAGGTCATGGATCAACGATGGATAGATATGGATGACATTCATCATGTAACAGTTACACACAAGAGCGACACAGTACTAGCTCCAATTCATCAATATAATGTAGGCATGTATTCCGTATATAGTCATACGTGCTTGCAATAAGAACTTGTATGTCATCCTTTATCCTCCCCTCCAGTGGAGCAGGGTCCATAAGGAAACTAAGGGATATTAAGGCCTTCTTTTAATAGAGAACCGGAACAAAGCATTAACACTTACTGAATACATGAACTCCTCAAACTATGGCAATCACAAAAAAGAATCCCAATTATTGTCACCTTGGGGTATCCGAATCATGACACGTAATAGGTGCATACAACTTTCAATATAGGATCTAAAACACTCTCATATTCATAAAAACATAATAGGTTCAGATCGTAAATCATGGCACTCGGGTCCTAGTGACAAGCATTAAGCATAGCAAAGTCATAACAACATCAATCTCAGAACATTGTGGATACTAGGGATCGAGCCCTATCAAAATAACTCGATTCCATGATCAATCTCATCCAGACCCATCACCGTCCAGCAAGCCTACAAAGGAATTTCTCACTCCCTGTGGTGAGCATCAGGGAATTGTTGATGGAGAAGGGTTGGTGATGACGACGGTGATGATCTCCACTTTCCGGAGCCCCAAACGGACTCTAGATCAGCCCTCCCAAGGAAGAACAGGAGGTGGTGGCTGCTCCGCCTCGTAAAACATAATGAAATCTTCTCTCTGATTTTTTCTCTGAAGATATGAATTATTAGGACTGGAAATAGTGTCGGGGAGCCCCGTGGGCCCCATGGGCTAACATGGCGCGCCGGGGGGGGGGCACACCTTGTTAGCTCATGGCCCACAGGCAGCCCCCTTCGGGGATTCTTCGCTCCATAATTCTTCATATATTCCAGAAATTATTCACAATAATGTTAAGGTAGTTCTGCTGCAAACAGCGCCAGTCCTAGTTAGTTTCATTCGAATCATGTAAATTAGAGTCAAAACAAGATCAAAAGTGTTTGGAAAAGTAGATGCGTTTGAGACATATCAACTCCCCCAAGCTTAACTCATTGCTTGTCCTCAAACAATTTAGTTGATAAACTAAAAGTGATAAAGGAAGGTTTTAAAAACTCTTTTGTTCTTGTTGTTATACATATGCTCAGCTAGTGTTTAGGTTTTCAACATAAATCATAAATATATTGATGATAACCCTTACCTATTATATTTACTCATGACAATAACTTAACCAACTAGCGAGCAATAATAAAATATAACACATGCCAACAATTTGTCAAAACAATCTTGATATAATATGATCCAATGGTATCTCGCCAGCCCTTTCCTAGACCGCAAAACATAAATGCGGAGCACCTCTGAGATTCAAGCAACGACTAAACATTATAATTTAGGATAGAACATATCCAATCATGCTCACATCCAACATTAACTAGACCCAATACATAAGAATGACAATAGTGCTCTCCGGTCTATTGCTTTAGTAAGGAGATGATGACTTAAGGAAAAAATTTAACATGAAAGTAAATAGAAAGGCCCTTCGCAGAGGGAAGCATTGATTTGTAGAGTTGCCAGAGCTCATGGTTTAAAACCGAGATGAAATTGTGATTTTGGGTGGTGTGCTTTTCCTGTCAACGTCATGATTAAGTTTTGAGTATCTTGCATGCTAAACACAATATTGGCGGTTCCTAGGCGGAAATGTAAAGTTTACTCCTTCTAGCATACATACAAAAACCATGACTGACCGAATCCATGGGTGTCTACCAACATATCAACTTGTCCCAGGAGTTTTGTTTAATTATTTTTGATTATGCAGGACTCGACATCCTTTTTACTAGCGTCTCTCATGCAATGATTGATGAATAAACACCCATCTTGAGAATAACCTGCTTAGCATGGAAGATACTGACCGCCCATTGCTCGTGAGTGGTACAAGCACACAAAACGGTTGTTTATTTGAATGTTTAAAGGTGGCACATGCAAATTTACTTGAAATGACAGGGTAACACTGTATATAGGTTGATATGGTGGACTCATGTGGAACAACTTTGGGTTTAAGAATTTTGGATGCCTAAGCAGTATTCTTGGGCGAAGGCTAGCAACCAATTGAGAAGCGACCAGCTAGAGAGTGAAAACAGTCATAATCATGCATTGCGAATAATTAACATTGAACACTAGCCTGAGCAGGATATGGACACTTTGAACTTAAACATCATGAACGATGTATCGGTTTCGAACGAACTACATGTTTGCACATGGGCCAAGTCAAGCCACTCACATACTCAGAGGAGGATACCATACTACCATACCACATCACAGCCATTCTAATGCATGTTGACACGTAGAATAAGTCATTATTCACTCCTACTTATTTAACCATGGCAGGAGCAACTATAATCTATAATTATCATCATAAACATATTTACTCATAATATGTTGAATCCAGATCGAACGAGTTAAACATATTTACAACTACGGAGAACAAGAAGAGTTCATACAAGCTTTCTTTACCACGACCAATTCATCAAATATTGTCTTTATTGCCTTTCACTTGCACGATCGAATGATGTGATAACCATAATAGTGCAAGTGTGTCATTGATACGTCTTCAACGTATCTATAAATTTTGATGATGGCATGCTATTATATTATCTGTTTTGGATGTTTTATATGCATTAATATGCTATTTTATATTATTTTTGGGACTAACCTATTAATCTAGAGCCTATTGTTAGTTTCTGTTTTTTCCTTGTTTTTGAGTTTTGCAGATATGGAATATTAAATGGAGTCCAAACGGAATAAAACCTTCAGAAGGATTTTTTTGAAAGGAAACAAATCAACCAGGCTTGGAGTGCACGGTAGGGACCCTGCCAGGGAGCCACAAGCCTACTAGGCACGGCCCCCCTGGCCGGGGCTAGCAGGCTTGTCGTCTCCTGGCAGGTTTCCAAAAACTAATCTTTGGCCTATAAATTCCCAAATATTTCCCCAACATCACGAGGATCCACGCAAATACTTTTTCGCCGTCGGAAGCCTCCTTTCCCGAGAGATCCAATCTTGGAGCCTTTTCCGGTAATCTGCCAGAGGGGGTTTTGATCACGGAGGGCATCTACATCAACTCCATTGCCCCTCCGATGATGCGTGAGTAGTCCACCACAGACCTACGGGTCCATACCTAGTAGCTAGATGGATTCTTCTATCTCTTTGATCTTCAATACCATGTTCTTCATGATCTTCATGGAGATCTATCCAATGTAATCCCCTTTTGTGGTGTGTTTGTAAAGATCCGATGGATTGTGAGTTTATGTTCAGATTATCCATGAATATTATTTGAATCTTATCTGAATTCTTATGTGCATGATTTCATATCCTTGTAAGTCTCTTCGAGTTATTGGTTTGGTTTGGCCAACTAGATTGGTAATAATTGCAATGGGAGAAATGCTTGGTATTGGGTTCAATCTTGCGGTGTCCTCACCCAGTGACATAGTAGGGGTAGCGAGGCATGTATTGTATTGTTGCCATCAAAGGTAACAAGATGGTTTTTTCATCATATTGCTTGAGTTTATCCCTCTACATCATGTCATCTTTCTTAATGCGTTACTCTGTTATTCATGAACTTAATACTCTAGATGCAGGCAGGAATCGGTCGATGTGTGGAGTAATAGTATTAGATGCAGAATCGTTTCGGTCTACTTGATACGGACATGATGCCTATATGCATGATCATTGCCTTGGATAACTACATGATTATTCGCTTTTCAATCAATTGCTTGACAGTAATTTGTTTAGCTACCATGATATTTTCCTTCGAGAAAGAAGCCTCTAGTGAAACCTATCGCCCCCGGGTTTACTTTCCACAATATACTTTCAAATCTATAAACCAAAAATACCAAAAATACTTTGCTGCAATTTATTTACCTTTTACTTTCCGTTCCCGTTTACATCTATCTCTATCGGCTCTAATCCTTGCAAATAACCGTGAAGGGACTGACAACCCCTTTATACCGTTGGGTGCAAGAGTTTGATTGTTTGTGTAGGTGCATCCATTGGTTACTTGCTTGTTCCTTGCTACTTCTCGAGCATGCGTTGGTTTCCTGTCAAGAGGAACAATTTGATGCATCAAAGTAGATAAGTATTTCCCTCATTTTTTGAGAACCAAGGTATCAATCCAGTAGGAGATACAAGCGAGCCACCAATAGATATACCTGCACAAGGAATCAAACTCTTGCACCCAACGCTATAAAGGGGTTGTCAATGCCTTCACGGTTATTTGCAAGGATGAGATATAGTAGAGATAGATATAATAGGGTGATTAAACGGAAAGTAAAACTAAAAGTAAAAACAACGCAGCAAGTATTTTTTGGTGTTTTTGGTTTTAGATCTGAAAATATAATATGGAAAATAGACCCGAAGGCCATAGGTTTCACTAGATGGCTTCTGTCATGATGGCAAGTATTACGATGGGTGAACAAATTACTATCGAGAAATTCATAGAAAATTGAATAATTATGAAGATATCCAAGGCAATGATTATGCATATAGGCATCAGGTCCGTGACAAGTAGACCGAAACAATTCTGCATCTACTACTATTACTCCACACATCGACCGACTCCTGCCTGCATCTAGAGTATTAAGTTCATGAAGAACAGAGTAACACATTAGTTAAGATGACATGATGTAGAGGGATAAACTCAAGCAATATGATGAAAACCCCATCTTTTTACCCTTGCTGTCAAGAATACAATACGTGCCTCGCTACCCCTACTATGTCAGTTGGTGAGGACACCGCAAGATTGAACCCAAAACTAAGCACTTCACCTATTGCAAGAATTACCAATCTAGTTGGCCAAACCAAACCAATAATTCAAAGAGACTTGCAAAGATATGAAATCATGCATATAAGAATTTAGGAAAGACTCAAATAATATTCATGGATAATCTGAACATAAACCCACAATTCATTGGCGCTCGACAAACACACCACAAAAGAGTATTACATCGGATAGATCTCCATGAAGATCATGAAGAACATGGTATTGAGAAGCAAAGAGAGAGAACAAGCCATCTATCTACCAGCTATGAACCTGTAGGTCTATGGTGAACTACTCACACATCATCGGAGGGGCAATGGAGTTGATGTAGATGCCCTCCATGATCGAATCCCCCTCCGGCACATTACCAGAAAAGGCTCCAAGATTGGATCTCTCGAGAACAGAGGCTTCTGGCGGCAAAAAAGTGTTTTCGTGGCTCGTTCCGATATTGATGGAATATTTGGGTATTCATAGGCCAAAGTTTAGGGTTAGAGGAGGTGCCAGGGGCCCACAAGCCTGCCCGGCGCAGGTGCCCCCCCTGGCTGCGGCAAGCGGGCTTGTGGCCCCATGGCAGCTCCTCGGCCTTGGTTCCCAAGTCTCGTGGCTTCCATATTTCCAAAAAAATCTTTCCGGAGGTTTTATTCTATTTAGACTCCGTTTAACATTCCTTATCTGCGAAACACAAAAACAAGGAAAAAACAGAAACTAGCACTAGGCTCTAGATTAATAGGTTAGTCCCCAAAATAATATAAAATAGCATATTAATGCATATAAAACATCCAAAACAGATAATATAATAGCATGGAACAATCAAAAATTATAGATACGTTGGATATGTATCAATCCTCCTACTGGTTTGATACCTTTGTTCTCAAAAACTGTGGGAAATACTTATCTACTTTGCTGCATCACCCTTTCCTCTTCAAGGGAAAACCAACGCAAGCTCAAGAGGTAGCAAGAAGGATTTCTGGCGCCGTTGCCGGGGAGGATACACATCAAGCCTACCAAGTACCCATCACAAACTCATCTCTTGCATTTACATTATTTGCCATTTGCCTCTCATTTCCTTCTCCCCCACTTCACCAATTTGCCTTTTTATTCGCCTTTCTTCTATTCGTCTTCCCGTTTGCTATGTTTGCTTGTGATGCCATGTGCCTTCTATTTGCTTGCATCATCGCTTGCTAAAAATATATTGATATGGATCCTCATCCACTTGCTAATATTTTCGAAAGTCCAAATTATGATGAACCAATTGCTAGTGAGTTGAGTGCACTTGATTATCTCTATGAAGTTTTGCTTGAAAATCATGTAAAGTTTGATGAAGTGTTAAAAGAGGAAAATTATAAGGTGATTTATGATATATCCTTGAATGAAAAGCATGATTTCCATGTTGTTAGTATGAATTTTCTGAATATCCATGATGCTAATGATATGCAAAACCACAAGCTTGGGGATGTTGTGCTTGATAAAGATGATATTTTTTGTTCCCCATGTGTTGGTGATGACACGCATGCTATAATTGCTCATGAAAATAATACATTGTGTGATAGTTATATTGTGAGATTCCTTCATGATTCTACTAAAATTTATTATGAGGGAGGAAGATGTGCTTGTAGGAATTGCAATAATATCAAGTTTCCTCTCTATGTGTTCAAATTTTGAAGTTATGCTTGTTTTGCCTTCCTATGCTAGTTGATTCTTGTTCCCATAAATTGTTTTCTCAAAAAATACCTATGCATAGGAAGTGGGTTAGAGTTGAATGTGATTTTCATGAGATTCATGATGCTCTCTTGCATGTTTCAATTACTACTTTTTATGTGAGCATCATTGAAATCATTATGCCTAGCTAAAGGCGTAAAACAATAGCGCTTGTTGGGAGGCAACCCAATTTTATTTTTATGTTCTTATTTTTCTTATGTTTTTTAGTGTTTCAAACATTATTACTTCTGTAATAATTTTGTTTTGGTGTTTTTATTAGTGTTTGAGCCAAGTAAAAGCTTTGGGGTGATCTATGGTAGTTGTTGATTTGATCTTGCTGAAAAACAGAAACTTTTGCGCTCAGTGCAGGAATTTTATAAATTGCCCAGAGCGTCTAATGAGTCTGAATTTTAAAAATATATATTTTTATATAAATTTCCCAGGTTTTCCTAATGTTTCAGAATTTTTGAGTTATAGAAGTATACTAAGTTTTCAGATTTCTACAGACTGTTCAGTTTTTGACAGATTCTAGTTTCTTTGAGTTGTTTGCCTATTTTGATGAATCTTTGGGTTGTATCATGGGGTATGAACCATGGAGAAGTTAAAATACAGTAGTTATAACACCAATATAAATAAATAATGAGTTCATAACAGTACCTAAAGTGGTGATTTATTTTCTTATACTAATGGATCTCACGAGTTTTCTGTTAAGTTTTGTGTTGTGAAGTTTTCAAGTTTTGGGTAAAGATTTGATGGACTATGGAATAAGGAGTGGAAAGATCCTAAGCTTGGGGATTCCCAAGGTACCCCAAGTCATATTCAAGGATTCCAAAGAGCCTAAGCTTGGGGATGCCCCGGAAGGCATCCCCTCTTTCGTCTTCAATCCATCGGTAAATTTACTTGAGGCTATATTTTTATTCACCACATGATATGTGTTTTGCTTGGAGCATCTTGTATGATATGAGTATTTGCTTGTTAGTTTGCCACAATCATAATTGCTGCACAATTTTTTTGAGAAGGATACACTGAATCATGAATTTGTTAGAATGCTCTATGTGCTTCACTTATATCTTTTGAGTTAGGCAATTTTGCCCTATGTGCTTCACTTATATCTTTTAGAGCACGGTGTTGTTTGTGTTTTATAGAAATAATTGAACTCTCGTACCTCACTTATATTATTCTGAGAGTCTCTAAAACAGCATGGTAATTGGTCTAGGTTATGAATTTAGTCCTAATATGACAGGCATACAAAAGGGATATAATAAAAACTTCCATATTAAGTGCACTGAGTATTTATGAGAAGTTTGATTCCTTGCATAAAGTTTTGAGATATAAAGATGGTAATGTTAAGAATCATGTTAGGAATTAATTGTGATTTGGTAAAAATACTTGTGTAAAGGTTTGTGATTCCCGTAGCATGCACGTATGGTGAACCGTTATGTGAGGAAGTCAGAGCATGACTTGTTTATAGATTGTCGACCTTTGTGTGAGGGTCGGGAGCGCGCGATTGTTAACTCGTACCAACCTCTCCCCTAGGAGCATGCGTTTAATACTTTGCTTCAATGACTAATAGACTTTCGCAATAAGTATGTGAGTTCTTTATGACTAATGTTGAGTCCATGGATTATACACTCTCACCCTTCCACCTTTGCTAGCCTCTCTAGTACCACACAACTTTCGCCGGTACAAAAAACACCTTCCTCAAAACAGCCACCATATACCTTCCTCACAACAGACACCATATATCTTTCCTCAAAACAGCCACCATACCTACCTATTATGGCATTTCCATAGCCATTCCGAGATATATTGCCATGCAACTTCCCCCGTTTCCTTTTATGACATGCACCATCACTTCCATATTGCATATAGAGTCATATTTTGTCATATGTATCGAGTTGTAATTTTCTTTTGACTTGTAAGTAAATAAAAGTGTAATGATTATCATTCTTAGATCATGTCCCATGCGAGGAAAATATGATGGAAGCTATGATTCCCTCACAAGTGGGGATGAGATTCTGGACTTTATGAAAAAAAGAGGCCAGCGAAGCCCAAAAAAATATATAATAAAAGATGCCTTAGATACCCACAAAAAAATGAGAGAAAAGAGAGAAGGGACATTGCTACTACCTTTTTCCACACTTGTGTTTCAAAGTAGCACCATGATCTTCATAATAGAGAGTCTCCTATTTTGTCACTTTCATATAACTAGTGGAATTTTTCTTCATGATGCACGTCCACTTAGTTCCTCTTTGATCTTTCATAAACTTATAGCTCTAGTGCATCCGTTGCATGACAATCCCTACTCACTCACATTGATATCTTTTAATGGGCATCTCCATAGCCCGTTGATACACCTAGTTGATGTGAGACTATCTTCTCCCTTTCCTTGACAACCTCCACCATATTCTATTCCACCTATAGTGATTTTTGATTCTTACGGATCTGAATATTCATGCAACAATAAAGAATATTACATGGATAAATCTATTAGGTAGCACTCCACATCATGAAATTCCGTTTTTATCAATTACCTACTCGAGAACGAGTAGGAATTAAGCTTGGGGATGCTGATACGTATCGAACGTATCTATAATTTTTGATGATGGCATGCTATTATATAATCTGTTTTGGATGTTTTATATGCATTAATATGATATTTGATATTCTTTGTATTTTTTCCTTGTTTTTGAGTTTTGCAAATATGAAATATTAAACGGAGTCCAAACGGAATAAAACCTTCGGAAGGAATTTTTCTGGAAGGAAACAAATCAACCAGACTTGGAGTGCATGGCAGGGACCCTACCAGGGAGCCACAAGCCTGCTAGGCACGGCCCCTCTAGCCGCGGCTTGTAGTCTTGTCGTCTCCCGGCAGGTCTCCTAACCCTAATTTTTGGCCTATAAATTCCCAAATATTCCCCCAACATCAAGAGGATCCACGCAAATATTTTTCCGCCGCCGGAAGCCTCCATTCCCAAGAGATCCAATCTTGGAGCCTTTCCCCGTAATCAGCTGGAGGGGGTTACGATCATAGAGGGCATCTACATCAACTCTATTACCCCTCCGATGATGTGTGAGTAGTCCACCACAAACCTACGGGTCCATAGATAGTAGCTAGATGGCTTCTACTCTCTCTTTTATCTTCAATACCATGTTCTTCATGATCTTCATGGAGATCTATCTAATGTAATCCTCTTTTGTGGTGTGTTTGTCAAGATCCGATGAATTGTGAGTTTATGTTCATATTATCCATGAATCATATTTGAATCTCCTCTGAATTCTTATTTGCATGATTTCATATCCTTGTAAGTCTCTTTGAGTTATTGGTTTGGTTTGGCCAACTAGATTGGTAATTCTTGCAATGGGCGAAGTGCTTGGTTTTGGGTTCAGTCTTGCGGTGTCCTCATGCAGTGACATAGTAGGGGTAGCGAGGCACGTATTGTATTGTTGACATCAAGGGTAACGATATGGGGTTTTCATCATATTGCTTGAGTTTATCCATCTACATCATGTCATCTTTCTTAATGCGTTACTCTGTTATTCAGGAACTTAATACTCTATATGCAGGCGTGAGTCGGTCGATGTGTGGAGTAATAGTAGTAGATGCAGAATCATTTCGGTCTACTTGATACAGATGTGATGCCTATATGAATGATCATTGCCTTGGATAACTAAATGTTATTCGCTTTTCTATCAATTGCTTGACAGTAATTTGTTTACCAATCATGATATTTTCCTTTGAGAGAGAAGCCTCTAGTGAAACCTAGCGCCCCCCGGGTCTACTTTCAATAATATACTTTCAGATCTATAAACCAAAAATACCAAAATGCAATTTATTTACCTTTTACTTTCCGTTCTCGTTTACATATATCTCTATCGAATATAATCCTTGCAAATAATCGTGAAGGGATTGACAACGCCTTTATAGCGTTGGGTGCAAGAGTTTGATTGTTTGTGTAGTTGCATCCACTGGTGACTTGCTTGTTCCTCCTACTGGATTGATACCTTGGTTCTCAACAACTAAGGGAAATACGTATCTACTTCGCTCCATCACCCTTTCCTCTTCAAGGGAAAACCAACGCAAGCTCAAGAGGTAGAAGTCGTGGACTAATCTAGAATTTGCGAACATTTAAACAAGGAAAAGACAAGGTAATATTGTCTCTTTTGTTAGATCAACATTAATTCATACGAGAGCCACTAAACATTTTAATCATGGTCTTCTCCTTTCAACGACTCAACGAAAAGAAAAGAAATTCGGATAAACACACGAAGATATATTTTTGGAGTTTTGGAATTTTTGAAGGAAGCAAACAAACAAAGGAAAAACAAAAACGAGAAAAACTATTTACGCGAGAGAGCTCCCAACAAGTAAGAGAAATCTTCTTGGGTTATAATACTATAACTAATTAAAAGGGAGACAAAACCGAAAAGAAACGAGAAGTATTTTTGGATTTTTCAAAGTTTTTCAAAAACACAAGAAGAAAAGGAAAAATAAAGCCAACACGGATATACAATGAAAAAGGATGAACACCGATAATTGATATGAAGTGTGTGAGCATTAATGTAATGTCAATGAGAAATGCGTGCTCCCCCAAGCTTATGCTTTTGGCCTAGCTTGGTGATCACCATTGCTGGTCTGGATAATGGTTGAAGTGATAGCTTGTGGAGACATTCTGTGCCGCCTCCTTAGCCAAGCGAGCGACCTCTACTACAATGTTGTACTCTTGCACCTCGTCCTCGAGAACATTGTGATACGTCTCCAATGTATTTATAATTTTTTATTGTTCCAAGATATAATATTATCATTCTACGATACTTTTTGAGTATTTAATAACCAATTTATATTATTTTTGAGCAGTAACCTACTGACCTAGTGCCTAGTGCCAGTTGCTGTTCTCTACATGTTTTCGACTTTTCAGGTTTACGGTACCAAACGAAGTCCAATTTCCTCAAAACTTTTATATGTTTTTTTCTGGGCCAAAAGAAGGCCTGGAAGCTTCGGGAGGAGACTAGAGGCCGCACAGGGAGGTACAAGCCAACCGGGCGTGCCCCGGGGTGCCGGCACGCCCTGATGTCTTGTTCCTCCCTAGTGGGTTTCCTGACCCCGTTCTCTGGCCTATAAATTCATATATATTCAAAATATCCTAAGGATCTTCCAAAAACACTTTTTCTCCGTCGCAAGTCTCTGTTCCACCGTGATGCCATCTGGAGCCCTGCCGGAGGGGGAGGGTCGATCATGGAGGACCTCTACATCATCCTTGTTGTTCCCATGGTGATGTGTGAGTAGTTCACCAAGACCTAAGGTTCAATAGGTAGTGTTGGAAATATGCCCTGGAGGCAATGAATAAAGTGTTTATTATTATATTTCCTTGTTCATGATAATCGTTTATTATCCATGCTATAATTGTATTGATTGGAAACACATTACATGTGTGGGTAAATAGACAACACTTTGTCCCTAGTATGCCTCTAGTGAAATAGCTCAGTGTTCAAAGATGGTCAAGGTTTCCTAGCCATTGACTTGTGATTTCA
Source organism: Hordeum marinum (assembly GCA_022496015.1). NCBI lineage: Eukaryota > Viridiplantae > Streptophyta > Magnoliopsida > Poales > Poaceae > Hordeum > Hordeum marinum. The sequence goes on from CM039673.1 coordinate 523,789,508, forward strand.
TTTGATAATGGGATCACATCATTAGGAGAATGATGTGATGGACAAGACCCAAACTACAAACGTAGCATATGATCGTGTCAGTTTATTGCTACCGTTTTCTGCATGTCAAGTATATGTTCCTATGACCATGAGATCATGAAACTCACGGACATCTGAGGAGTGCCTTGTGTATATCAAATGTTGCAACATAACTGGGTGACTATAAAGGTGCTCTACAGGTATCTCTGAGGGTGTCTGTTGAGTTGGCATGGATCAAGACTGGGATTTGTTACTCCGTGTGACGGAGAGGTATCCCAGGGCCCACTCGGTAATACAACATCACAATAAGCCTAGCAAGCAATGTGTCTAAGTGTTAGTCACGGGATCTTGTATTGCGGAACGAGTAAAGAGACTTGCCGGTAATGAGGTTGAACTAGGTATGGAGATACCGAAGATCGAATCTCGGGCAAGTAACATACCGAAGAACAAAGGGAACATCTTACGGGATTAATTGAATCCTTGACATAGAGGTTCGACCGATAAAGATCTTTGTAGAATATGTAGGAACCAAAATGGGCATCCAGGTCCAGCTATTGCTTATTGACCGTAGAGGTGTCTCGGTCATGTCTACATAGTTCTCGAACCCGCATGGTCTGCACACTTAAGGTTTGGTGACGTTTTGGTAGTATAGAGTTATGTATGGTGGTGGCCGAAGGTTGTTCGGAGTCCCGAATGAGATCCCGAACGTCACGAGGAGCTCCGGAATGGTCCGAAGGTAAAGAATGATATAAGGGATAATAGTGTTTGGTCTCCGGAAGGGTTCCGGAATTCACCGGAAATAGTTTCGGATGTTTCCGGAAATATTCGGGGTACAGGAACACTTTATTTGGGCCAAGGGGTAAAACCCATGAGGCTTTAGGAAGGTGAAAAAGCTGTTTGGCGGAGGCCAAGGGCCACACGCCAGGGACCTTGGCGTCTAGGGTCAGACGCCGAGGACCTTGGTGTCTGGTCCTGGAGTCCGAGAAGGACTCTTGCCTTGCGGGTAAACCGACCTTGAGGAGGATTATTCTCCAAGTTTCGACCGCAGGGCTCACCATATAAATAGTGGGGAGAGGCTAGCACTTGGGGAAAATCAAGAAACCCTAAGCCACGTGCTGCCTCTCCTCTAGTTCGTAGTTTCTCCTCTAGATCGGTTTCAGCGGCGAAGCCCTACTGGAATTGCTCCACCACCATCGTCGCAATGACGTCGTGCTGCCGGAGTACTCGTCTACCTCTCCGCTCCCTCTTGCTGGATCAAGAACGAAGAGATCGTCATCAAGCTGTACGTGTGCTGAATGCGGAGGTGTCGTTCGTTCGGTACTTGATTGGGACAGATCGTGAGGACGGTTTGTGATTGGATCGCGGGACGCTCGGCGATTTGAATCGCAAAGACGTTCGACTACACCAACCGCGTTTCTTAACGCTTCCCGCTTAGCAATCTTCAAGGGTACGTAGATCCACTCTCCCTCTCGTAGATGCTCATCACCATGGATAGATTTGCGTGCGTGTAGGAAATGTTTTGTTTCTCATGCAACGTTCCCCAACAGTGGCATCATGAGCTAGGTCTATGTGTAGATGAGATCTCGAGTAGAACACAAAAGGTTTGTGGGCGTTGATTATTAGATTGCTTCCTCCCTTGGTCGGATTTTGGTTTAGCGGTATTATGAGATGAAGCGGCCCGGACCAACATTACTCGTACGCTTACGAGAGACCGGTTCCCTCAACCGCAACTTGTTTCATAGATGGCTTGCGGGTGACAGATTCTCTCACTTTAGTTGGATAGGATTCGACAAAGGCGGTCCTTGAGAAGGTTGAAAAGAAACTAGTGTATCACCGTTGTGGTTTTTGCGTAGATGAGAATTGTTCTTGCAAGATACCCGTAGCAGCCACGTAAAACATGCAACAACAATTAGAGGACGTCTAACTTGTTTTTGTAGGGTATGTTGTGATATGATATGGCCAATTGCATGATGTGATATATGTGATGTATGATATAATCATGTGATGTATAGATTATCATGACTTGCATGTCGTTGAGTACGGCAACCAACAGGGGCCATAGGGTTGTGTGCACCATTACGAAAGTTCTTCGTGTCGAGACTCTACATGCACATACAATGGGTGCAAGCCAGTGTTGCACGTGCGGAACACTCGGGTTAAACTTGACGAGCCTAGCATGTACAGACATGGCCTCGGAACATAAGAGACCGAAAGGTCGAACATGAGTCATATAGTAGATATGATCAACATGAAGATGTTCACCATTGAAACCACCTCAACTCACGTGATGATTGGACTTGAGTTGGTGGGTTTGGATCATGTGACACATAGATGACCTGAGGGAAGTCAATTTGAGTGGGAGCTTTAGTATTTTGATTAACTAAACTCATTATCTTGAACAATAGTCTAAGTAACCTTTGCATATTTATGTTGTAGATCAATGGCTCGCGCAGTAGCACCCCTGAATTTTAATGCGTTCCTAGAGAAAGCTAAGTTGAAAGATGATGGAAGTAACTTTGTTGACTGGGCCCGTAATCTTAGGATTATCCTCACGGCTTCCCAGAAGTACTATGTCCTTGAGGCACCGCATGGTGACCAGCCACAAGACATGAGCTCCGAAGACATTAAGAACTCTTGGGAGGCACGTACTGGAGATTACTCAATAGTTCAGTGTGCAATATTGTATGGCTTAGAACCGGGACTTCAAAGACGTTTTGAACGTCATGGAGCATATGAGATGTTCCACGAGTTGAAGTTTATCTTTCAGAAGAATGCCCGGATCGAGAGGTGTGAGACCTCCGATAAGTTCTATGCTTGCAAAATGGAGGAGAACGGGTCTATCAGTGAGCATATACTCAAAATATCTGGGTATTCAAACCGTCTAGCTGAGTTGGGAATTACCCTTCCGCCAGAGGCGATCACTGACAGAGTTCTTCAATCACTGCCACCTAGTTACAAGAGCTTTGTGATGAACTATAACATGCACGGGATGAACAAGTAAGTCGCCGAGATGTTTGCGATGCTGAAAGTCCCTGAGTATGAAATCTAGAAAGAACATCAAGTGTTGATGGTTAATAAAACCACTAGTTTCAAGAAGAATGGCAAGGGCAAAGGCAAGAAGGGTAATACCAAGAAGGATGGCAAAGTAGTTGCTACTCCTGCAAAGAAGCCTAAGCATGGACCTAAGCCAGAAACTGAGTGCTTTCATTGCAAGGGAACTGGTCACTGGAAGCAGAACTGCCCCAAGTACCTGGCTGACAAGAAGGCGGCCAATGACAAACAAGGTATATATGATATACATGTTATTGATGTGTACCTTACTAGCTCTTGTAGTAGTGCCTGTGCATTTGATACCTGTTGGGGATATAAGCCCGCAATATGACCCATCTTAGAGGCTCCAGTTCATATTGATGACTTGTAAGCCGACCCATGGGTGAGCCGTAAGACTGGTGGCCCAGGAAGATAGACGGCTCAAGATGTGGGCCGCATGATGGCTCGGCTCGGCGTCTCCAATCTGCAAGTGGTGTGCGGCCTGCCCTTGCCCATCCAGGTCAAAAGCATGTTCTCGTGGGCTTCACTCAAGGTATGGACCTGGAAGCGTCCGGGTCACAGGAAACTCTTGTTTGATCGGAAGATGAGTCCTCTAGTGGGGAGACAGAGTCAGTGTATCGGCTCAGTAACGGTGGCCTTGGGGGCTACTACGACACCTATTTTGAGGTAGAGGGCTTTGAGTCGGATGCTTCGAGACCCCCGGTTCCTGCGGCGGTGTTCATGGCGGGATCGGCTCCAGCCGTTGGTCACACAGCTGCGGGAGCCGCCGCAACGGGTGATAGCCCGCCGCCGCCGGCTCAGGTTCTAGTGGAATTGATGGACGAGCTTACAGCTCTCATGGCCACGAAAGTAACACCGGATAATCAAGCAGCCCGGAATCTAGAGGTGGCACGGATCAAGGGCCGGATGGTAGAGGAACGACAAAGGATGGCTGAGCTGAAGATCCGGATGGAGGAAGAAGCGGAGCGTATCGAGGCAGATGCTTTCCATCTGGAGCTGGAACAAAGGTCAGCAGCCGCGGTGCACCGGAGGAGGCATCAATCCCATCTGCCAGAACGTTACAAAGCAAGGAACCTGTTTAATACCCTTGGTGCGGGGCGGGTTGCGGGCGCGCCGGAAAGCCTCCCGATGGAACGCCCAACAACTCATCCACCCCAGCATAACCAAACTTCACCTAGAGCTTTTCCGACACTGGCAGGTCATTACTCTAACCCGGCCGAGAACATGGTGGTAGTGGCCACCCGGCTTGGGACGATTCCCATCCGAGATGAAGCACCCTTTGCGGAGGACGTGCAAAACGCCATTGGATATTTAAAGACGGCCATGGCCTAGCAAGAGAGATATGCTCACAGCCGGAGCCGGGTTCAGTCTACCCCCCTCCCCAGTCGAAGTTTCAGTCGGCGCTACGAGTCGCTGGCGTGTTCCAGCACTCATCCATGTCGGGGACCACCGGAGGATGAGCAGGCGGCTCTAGATGCACAAGCCGTCGCAGACCGGGCGAGGAACAGGCGAGAGGCGGAGATAGTGGCAACCCGTCCAGAGCCGGCGCTTCCCGTCTCAATGGGAGCAGTTAGTACCAGAGCCGTAGGGGTGCCATGTTTACATCCGGCTGTGAGAAGTGAGCGACTACCGAAAGATTTTAAGGGGCCTCGAAAAGTTCCGAATTACACAGCTGATCTACCCACTGAGGCTTGGGTTGAGAGTTATGAGCTAGCCATGGAGATGCTGGCCGTCAGTGAAGCGGTATGTGCAAAATATTTCATCATGATGCTTGAGGGTCCAGCTCGCACATGGTTGAAAGGTCTGCCGCCTAACACGATAAGTTCATGGGCGGAGCTTAGAGCGAAGTTTATTAAGAATTTTCAGGGGACCTATAAGCAGCCTATGACCATTGTAGACTTGAACCATTGCGTTTAATAGGAGAATGAGTCGTCCCATCATTGGGTCCGGCGGGTGTCGACCATTATTCATTCTTCAGAGCAGATCACGGTAGCTCAAGCGGTGCTTATTTTGGAAAAGAACTATCATTTTGTTCCATTGAAACAGAAGCTTGGCCGGCTCAAGCGCACGTGTCAGGATATGGGAGAGCTCATGACGGCCCTGACAAAGTATGCCGACTCAGATAACACCAAGGATCCAGGCTCGGATGATGAGAAAGCCAATCAAGGGAAGAAGAACAATCAAGGCAAAGGGTTTGTGAAGAATGGGAATCAGAATAAACGGAAGAACAGAACACCAACAAACGCTGATGGCGAGTCAGAGCTAGTGGCAAACACCAACACAAAACAGAACCATCCCAAGGGGAACGGAAAATTCAGGCCGTTTCACGAAAGGAAGAGGGGTCCTTTCAATTTAGAAGAAGTGCTTAAGAAGCCTTGTCCGGAGCACGGCACGCCTCATAAGCCGGCGTTGCATGTGTGGGGTGATTGCTTTATCATGCAGAGATTCAAAAACCAGCATTCCCAGCCACGCAATAACCAGGGCGGTGGCTCGCCTGGCGGCTCAAGGCACGTCGGATCAGGGGCTGGATTCGGCGCCGACGGTTCAGAAGCCGGGCATCCGGTTCAGAATAACGAAGGGGGGGCACCAATAGCATCCTGGCAACAACAGCAATAACAACAATCACCAGCAGCAGCCGCGCAATCAATCCGGGTTTCAGAGTAACCCGAAGCAGCTTAGTTCTGGACAGTATCACGTGTTCATAACCGGTCACAGTAAACGAGACGAGAAGTTGCGGAGGCGAGCGGTTAATGCGGTTCCTCTGGCTCTCCCGCGGTACTTACCATGGTCTGAGTATGACCTAATGTGGAGCCGGGAGGATCACCCGCCGCGGGTAGATGACCCGGGCCGGGTGGCTTTAGTTGTGGCCCCTCAGGTGAATGGCTATATGGTGAACAAGGTGCTCATGGACGGAGGCAACAGTATCAACATCCTTTATTATGACACTTTTCGGCGGATGAAGTTGCTTGACAAAGACCTTAAACCTTCCTCCACCATCTTTCATGGTGTGGTCCCGGGTAAGTCGGCATACCCGGTGGGCCGGATTTCTTTGGAAGTGGCTTTTGGCGATGAGTATAATTACAGGATGGAGTCCTTGTGGTTTGAGGTGGTTAAAATCAAAAGTCCCTATAATTCACTGTTTGGGAGGACGGCTTATGGAAAATTTATGGCTAGGCCTTGCTATGTTTATTTACAAATCAAAATGCCCGGCTTAAATGGTACAATTACCGTTCACGGTAATCGGAAAACGGCTCTCGAGTGTGAGGAAGGAGATGCGGCGTATGCAGAGTCTAGTTGTGCCCAGGAGGAGCTAAAGTTCTAGAAGGAGAACGTTGACCCCGAGGATATGACCCCGCTGAAGAAGCCTACTACGGAAGTTGAGCCGCCACTCAAGTTTTCAGTAGATGATACCAAGGCAGTAGATTTCAATCCGGGCGACTCATCCAAGCAGTTCATCATTGGGGCTCACATGGATCCCAAATAGGAAAGCGCGCTCATCGAATTCATCCATGAGAATCGGGACATCTTTGCATGGAAGCCTTCTGACATGCCGGGTGTACCGAGAGAGTTCGTTGAGCACAACCTTAATGTGGATCTGAAGTTTAAGCCGATTAAACAGTTTCTACGACGGTTCAACAAAGAGAGACGTAAAGCTATTGGGGAGGAAGTTGCCCGGCTCTTGGCTGCAGGCTTTATAGTGGAAGTTTTTCACCCGAAGTGGTTGGCTAACCCGGTGCTAGTGCTCAAAAAGAATGACACCTGGCGTATGTGTATAGATTACACGGACCTTAACAAGGCTTGCCTGGCTGACCCTTTTGCACTCCCTCGTATCGATTAGATTATTGATGCTATAGCCGGGTGTGAAAGTTTATGCTTCCTGGATGCATATTCAGGTTATCATCAGATCAAGATGGCAATGAAAGATCAGGAGAAGACGACGTTTATTACACCCTTTGGGGCGTTCTGCTATGTCTCCATGCCTTTCAGGTTCAAGAGTGCCCAGGCGACTTACCAACGATGTGTGCAAAACTGCCTTCAGTGTCAGATTGGCCGAAATGTTCATGCTTATGTAGACGACATCATGGTTAAATCCAGAAAGAAAGAAACTCTCCTAGAGGATCTGAAGAACACTTTTGACAATCTCCGGGTCTACAAGATGATGCTTAACCCGACGAAGTGTGTTTTTGGTGATCCAGCAGGAAAGCTTTTGGGTTTCTTGGTCTCTGAGCGGGGCATCGAGGCTAACCCAGATAAAATTAAGGCTATCACTTCTTTAGGAGAGCCGACGTGCATTAATGACGTTCAGCGCCTTGGAGGACGGATTGCTGCGTTGAGCCGGTTCATAAGCCGGCTTGGGGAGAAGGCCATTCCCTTATACCAGATGATGAAGAAGACAGACAAGTTTAAGTGGAGCAAGGCAGCGGCTGAAGCACTTGAAGCTCTTAAAAAACAGTTGACTGAGCCGCCAGTGTTTGCGACTGAGAAAGAGCCGTTGCTCCTTTATGTGGTGGCTAACAACAGAGCGGTCAGTGTAGCAATTGTGGTTGAGCGCAAGGAGGCAGGGAAGGAATATCCTGTGCAAAGGCTGGTTTATTACATCAGTGAAGTTTTGGCAGAGTCTAAGCAGAGGTATCTGCATTGGCAGAAGCTGGTATACGGAGTTTTCATGGCTAATCGCAAGTTAAAACACTACTTTTTGGGGCACCAGATAACCGTGGTCAGTTCTGCCCCGTTGGGAGATATCATTCAAAATAGAGAAGCCATAGGGATGATTTCCAAGTGGGCCTTAGAGCTGGGTCCTCTTAACATCAAATATCTTCCTCGTACAACAATAAAGTCTCAAGCTTTGGTGGATTTCATAAATGATTGGACAGAATGTCAAGCTCCTGAAGAGAAGCCGGATAACACATATTGGACTATACACTTTGATGGGTCCAAGCAGCTAGAGGGGTCCGGTGCAGGGGTTGTTCTCACCTCCCCGGAGGGTGACAAGTTTTGTTATGTGCTCCGGTTAATGTTTCCTTGTACTAATAATGCAGCTGAGTATGAGGCACTGCTCCGTGGTCTCAGAGTCGCTAAAGAGATGAACTTAAGGCGGGTTAGATGTTTAGGTGACTCAGATCTTGTGGCTCAGCAAGTTTCAGGTACTTGGGACTCCAAGGATCCGCGGATGGCGGCTTATCGACAGGCGGTTGATATCATTGCCGGTCACTTCAAGGTGTACCAGGTGGATCATATTGATCATCGTAGGAATGAGGCAGCTGAGGCCTTATCACAGTTAGGTTCTCAACGAAAGCCGGTACGACCTAATGTTTTTCTGGACGTATTGCATCATCCGACTGTCAAGATACCCTCTGAGGAGGATCTGGCTATTCCTGACCCAGAGGCGGAATTGGTGGCGGCTCTACATGCTATCCCAGACTGGACTATTCCTTGTTTGGCGTATGTGACATGCGGCGAGTTGCCTCAGGAGGAGGATCTGGCCAGAAAGATCACCCGTCATTCTAAGTCTATGACGATTATCAATGGTGAGTTACATAAGTGTAGTGTGACGGGTGTCTTTCAGCGCTGCGTCTCACCGGAGGAGGGCCGCCAGATCTTGAGTGAAATTCATGCTGGCAACTATGGACATCATGAGTCTATGACGATTATCAATGGTGAGTTACATAAGTGTAGTGTGACGGGTGTCTTTCAGGGCTGCGTCTCACCGGAGGAGGGCCGGCAGATCTTGAGTGAAATTCATGCTGGCGACTGTGGACATCATGCCGAGTCAAAATCTTTAGTGGCCAAGGCTTTTTGACATGGGTTTTTCTAGTTAATGGCTCACAAGGATGCAGAAGACTTAGTCCGTAAGTGTGACGGCTGTCAGAAGTTTGGCCGACGTGCTCACATTCCGGCTCAAGAGTTGAGGATGATACCAATCACTTGGCCGTTGGCGGTCTGGGGGCTTGATATGGTAGGACCTTTCGAGAGATCCAAGGATAAGAAAACACACCTTCTGGTGGCGATTGATAAATTTATTAAGTGGGTAGAGGCAGAGCCGGTCAGCAAATGTGACGCGGCTACAGCGGTTCAATTTATTAAGAAGCTGATCTATCGCTTTGGTTACCCGCACAGTATCATTACGGACAATGGAACAAATCTATCCAAAGGAGCTATGAAAGCATTCTGTGAGAAGGAGCATATCCGGCTTGATGTTTCAGCCGTGGCACATCCACAGTCTAATGGTGAGGCGGAGCGAGCCAATCAGGAAATTTTAAGAGGAGTCAAACCACGGCTCATGGTTCCTTTGAAGTGGACACCCGGATGTTGGGTTGAGGAGTTGCCTTCCGTCTTATGGAGCATCAGAACTACCCCTAATAGATCTACAGGTTTCACGCCTTTCTTCATGGTGTATGGTGCTAAGGCGGTTCTACCCAGCGATATCCGGCACGAATCTTATGTTGAGACGGACAATGAGGTAGCACGCCAAGATGCGTTGGACGCCTTGGATGAAGCACGAGAGTGAGCAGCAGCCAGGTCGGCAATTTATCAACAAGACTTGCGACGCTATCATAGCCGTAGGGTGAAGACCCGGACGTTCCAGGAAGGTGACCTGGTGCTCCGGTTGATTCAAGACCAATCTGGAATGCATAAGTTATCTCCACCATGGGAGGGGCCTTTTGTGATCAGCAGAAACCTTAACAATGGGTCATATTACCTCATTGATATCCCAGATGAGTCGGAAACTGTGGGTCATGAGACGTTGCGGCCATGGAATATCGCGCATTTGCGACCATACTTTACTTAGGAGGCGTTGAAAGCCACTATCATTGTATATATGATGTTTACATGAGTAAAAGCTAGCATCACCACAAAGATTGGGGCCTCTGCTCTTATGTATATCTTTGTGCAATCAAGATGAAATTTTTCCGGCTCAAAAATTTGAGTTGAAGTGGTTTGTTCGCCGTCAAAACGACTGATCTATCATCTGGTTTATGCCCTATCAAGCACTGTTGCAGGGAGTCTTCTTGCCTTTGGGTATAGCTTACATCTCCCCTGCACAGTCTGCTTTTATGCTGTTGCAAGGAGGCTTCTTGCCTTCGAGTATAGCTTACATCTCCCTTGCACAGCCGGCGTTATGACCAATTAAGCACTGTTGCAAAGAGGCTTCTTGCCTTCGGGTATAGCTTACATCTCCTTTGCACAACCAACTGTTATTAAACTGTTGCAAGGAGGCTTCTTGCCTTCGGGCATAGCTTACATCTCCCTTGCACAGTTGGCTTTATGCCTAGTTTGGTTACATGAAGCGCTGTTGTTGATGGAGACTTCTTACCTTTGGTATAGCTTCCATGACCCTAAGACAATAGCGTGTACACCAAATTCCAGTTGCTTATCAACTGCGGCCATCGAAGGGGGCTTCTTACCGACGGGTATCGCTTATCTCAACCTAATGGCCGGCTTTATGCCACTTCCGGTTACTTATTAACCGCGGTTGTCGAAGGGGGATTCTTACCGACGGGTTCGCTTATCTCACCCTAACAACCGGCATTTACGCCAAAACTGAGTTGCTTATCGACTGTAGCTGTTGAAAGAGGCTTCTTGCCTTCGGGTATAGCTTACAACTCCTTTCAAACAGCCAGCTTTATGCCGTCTCAGGCTAATTATTAGCCGCGGCTATCGATGGAGGCTTCTTACCTTGGGGTATAGCTTACATCTCCCATCGACAGCCGGCGTTCGCACAACATTTGCTGTTAAAAGGAGGCTTCTTACCGTCAGGTATAGCTTACATTACCCTTCATACAGCCGGCTTTAGGCCGCTTCCGGTTCATCAATAGCCGCAGTTGTCGATAGAGGCTTCTTACCATCAGGTATAGCTTACATTATCCTAAGACAACCGGCTCCTTAACAGATTCATCCGACAAGAGCCGGAGCCATGTTGCTCCAGTTGAAAAAATTCAAGTTTTCAAAGATATTATCCGGCTCTAATCTTTTGGAGAAGGAATGACGTCTTCAAAGACAAACACCCCTCATCAGAAAAGCTCAAGGTATATTTATGCAAAGGAGTGATCAATCAATGGAGAGCCGGCAACACATCAAATTGAAACATGGAGAGACGGAAAGTATACACAAAGAGATGGAAATATATATAGTCGGCACTATCTTTAGAACGGCAGAGTCATCCTTAAGCTATTACAAAAATTTCTCTCAGAAGGAGCAAAGGAATTACCAAGTTTATATCGCCCACGGTGGGTCATTGCATGAGCCATCGCTCAGAAGGTTACAAAATGCAAAGTCAGATGGTCGGATGATCCTACTCCGGCTCTTCTACTGGCTTCATCTGGAGAGTTTCCAAATCCCAGTTGCAGTCAACCAGCGCGGTGAAGGACCCTTCCTCAAAAAAGGGAGACGTGTCGAGATCATTAGGAAAGAGTTCCTTATTGTGGGTGGGTGTTAGAGATTTCCACTCGTAGAGAGGCCCGCGGATCCTCTTATCCTCTCCATCATAAGCCGCCTGGTAGACATTTAAGTTGGCTTCATCTGCAAGTACAGACGCCAAGAAGCGGGAGTCCTTGACACACTGGATGTAGTCCGCCTCTGTGAATTCTGAGCCGTCGTCTTTCTTCGATGGATAGCCATCCATCATTTCAGCCGGCGTCAGCTCAGGGGCGAAGGCCAGAGCCCGGCTCAATCTGGCGACTGCTCCTTGACGAAAAGCTGATTTCTTTAGTTCTTCAATCTGTTTTGACATGGTGGAGAGGAGTTCCAAGACCCCTTTCAGAGCGATAGGGATCTTCTCCTTATATTGAACACTCTTGATCATGAAGATGGCGCTACAGTATAGTTGTTCCGCAAAGGTGTAGATGGCCTTCAGTAGCAGAAGGCTATCAGAAGCCAATTGTCGGCTCCTGGGACCTGGATAAGCCGGATAAAGCTAATGAGTCGCCAGTTTTTCAATAACAATGTTAAAATACAAAGTAAAACAGAAGCTTACCAAATAGGGCGGCTGATATCTTCGCTATGTGCCGCTTCAGGCCTTGGAGTTTCTCCGCCATAGCTATAAGCCGCTGGTCGGCGTCGTCCACCTATTTGGTCAGAACGGCCTTTTCAGATTCTGCCGTTTTTTCAAAGAGGTAAGCTCAGCAGTGGCATTGGCCAGCTCCTTAGAGAGAAGCCAACACTTTTCGTCAGCAATGCTTCGGGCTTCTTGCTGAGCCGCCAAGTTGGCCTTCAGATCAGTCAACTGAGACCCGGCTTTGTTTAAGGCTTCCTACAACACATCAAAATACATGATAAGTTGGCAAAATATAGGACGAGTGCTATAAGCGAATTTCTGCAAGTCTCAAACAGATTGCAAGCAATATATTTGACACTTGGGGGCTAATGTATATTTGCTTTTTCAGTATGCAGTACAGTTCTGGGTCATCTCCTTCGAAGTTAATCCAGAACTTAGGGGCTACACTATGGCTCTTCAAAGACTACTCCTGATGAAAGATCCGACTCAATTTTTTCAATGTTGACTCAGCCCTTGGGGGCTACGCTTAGATCTTCAAGCTGTCTACATTAAAGATCCGACTCAAATAAAATCTAAGACGGCCCTTGGGGGCTATGATTGGCGGTTCACTTTATCTACAGTATTAAGCTAAAGCAACTCTAAGTGAATTTGGCATGACAATATCTACAGAGGTCACAGAAAGACCCGGTTCAACTATAAAATAGATTAAACCAGCTCTTTGGGGCTAAGTAAGGATATGGTAAGAAGGAAAGGTACCTCATATTTTGTTTTCATCAAAGTCACCAACCGAAGCTCCAAGTCACGGCTGGTATTTAGCCGGTTCATATATCCGGCATGGAGCTCATCAGCTGTCATCTTCTCGTACGAAGAATCAAAGTTTAATTTCCTCGAGGCCTCTAACGGTTCGGTATGTTTAGTCAGCAGATGAGCCAGAGGCGTGTGGTGAGCTGACTCGGTGATGACAACATTCGGGGTTGCAGGAGTTTTTGCAGGAGTCGGCGGTTTGGAAGGAGCTCTGGGAGGACTCTCCATAATGACATCTTCAGCGGCCGGCTCCGCAGAGGCAGCCGGTGGAGTTACTTCCGGGTGAACCTCCTCCGGGTGTTCGATTTCCTGGTCTTGGATGACAGGGCCGGGGGAGGGCTTGTTGGTCTTACAGTGCTTCGTTTGAGCACTGCAAAATGAAAAGAGCAGCATTTGAAGAGGTTACTATCATATTAAGATCCGGAGATCCGGATGCCATGATAAAGAATACTTACAGCGGATTGATCTTGGGCGGTGGTAGAGCCGACACCGAAGAGTCGCTAGAGGATGGGGTTTTCTAAAAGAATGAAACAGGAAAAATGAGAAAGCATCAAGATTACAAAGGAGAGACAAAGAAAACTAGAGACGTAAACCTCCGCGGGGTGCTTCTTGGGAGCCGGAGAGTTTGGTAACCCGGACATGAGCTCAGTAGAACCGGTACTCCGAGTTTGTCAACGCTCGGCCTGCTGTTGCTTTTTCAAAAGAAAGTTGGGAGCCAGGTAAGCTAGAGGATGAGAAAGAGGAACTTTTCGGATAACTTGCCGCAGCTTTTGGGGGACAAAACGTTCTGAGTCGGAAGAAATATAAGTTACCTCGGGAGCATCGGCATGGCTGGTTTCCACTTCATCCTGCGAATACAATAAACATTAATAACAAGTAGAGGGGGCAAAGGGTCAAGCAGGCAAATCAAGACTTTACCTTTGAGTCGAATGACGGAGGCGGCTCAAGCCAGTTTTCTTGTGGAGCGCTCTTCTTTGGCTTCTTGCCCGCAGTTTTGTTTTTGCCCTTCTTTGGAGGAGGGACATACTCCTTCTTTCAGAAGTCTGAGTCAGCCTAGAAAAGTGACCCGGAAAAAGGGGAATGAATCAGCAAGTTACAAGCAACATACAAGAGACGGACGTGAAGAGATCAACTTACATTTGGAGCGGGGTTAGTGACGCAGAAAGGTGCCAGCCCGATGGTGCTGCAGGAGCCGAAGGCTTTGTGAACAAGACTCTGGACAGTCATGGCGATATCATCCTCTGTCAAGGTCGATTTGCTGAAGCACAAGGAGCTATCATACTTGCCTTCGTACTCGCACATTAGCCGGCCCCTGCGGCTTAAGGGCATGATCCGCCAAGAAACCCAGCAGCGGATTAGATCTATTCCTGTTAATCCGTTGGCCATGAGCGCCTTGAACCTGGCATGAGCCGGTTCCAACTTGGCACGTTCTGATACTGAAAGCCGGCCCCAAAGTTCCGAATCTGTCTTGAGCCGGGAAGCACGATAACCCGGCAAGGGGCATTCACCCTCAGGAGAAGTATCCTTGCAGTAGAACTAGGTTTTATTCCAGTCCTTTGGGTGACTCGGCATCCTCATAGCCGGGAAGGTAATGTCTCTGCGCTGCTGAATAGAAATCCCTCCAAGCTCTAGACTCGGACCGCCCTTCACCTCAGTTTGGCGGTTGGCATAGAAGAACTCCCGAAAGAAACCAACAGACGCTCTAGACTGCAGAAAAGCTTTGCAAAGAACTTGGAAGTTGCATATATTCGAGATAGAGTTGGGGGCCAAGTCTTGAGGGTGCAGCTTATACAAATGAAGAACGTCCTAGAAAAATTTAGAGCCGGGCGGCACGAACCCTCGCTCAATGTGGTCGGTGAAAACGACTACTTCTCCTTTCTTGGGTGCAGGCCGGGTCTCATTACCCGGAACCCGCCAGTGAAGAACCTCTTTGGGAGGGAGAGTGCCCGCTTTGACAAGATCTGCTAAATATTCTTCCGTGACGCAGGAGCCAACCCAGTTGCATGAGGTTGATGCACGAGACATGGCGGTGACTTAACTACTATACAAAGGATAAAGACGACAAGTCAAGAACAAGCAGGAATCTACGGCGGCTTACAATTTTAAGGACTCTACGATATCATGCTTCCTTCCGGGTGACCAAAGCTGGACGTGGCTTAGCGACTCATCCAGGGAAAGGAAGATTGAAAATCGGCTAAGTCCAAAAACCAGATTCCGCAAACTATTGCTATGGCTACGGATCTAGAAAAACGGAGGAAAAGATTTTATCCCGACCTAGTGACGAACAGCCGAAGGAAGGAAATGGACCGCAGCCATCGTGGTCCACGCATTGCGTGCGGCCGGCCCGCGTGGGGCGGCAGAGCAAGCGCACGTTCTAAAAACGCCTACGGCGTCAGGGTATACCCGCAGGCGGGGGCGCCGGAGCCCGAGCGACGGCGGCAGAGCTCCCGGTGAAAACCCTAGTACGACGGTGGTGATCTAGAAAACAGGAGAACTCACCTAAGAAGGCGCGATGGAGGCGGAAGAATCTCTGGGACGTTCAGGGTGATGCAGCGGCCAAGTTGGGGAAAACGTACGGACGGCGCCGGAGCAAAGCTTGAAGACGCTGGGGCGGCGACAGAAAGAAGAAGAAGAGGCACGAGCGGGAGCATGAAAAGCTTTGACCCGCACGAGTCATATTTAAAGAAGGAATGAGGAAGACGCGAAAATCTAGGCGACGACAACGTTTTACCGAGGCGGACGCCTCGATTCTCGGGATGACAGTTAATGAAAGATTCGGTGATACATCAGCTGATCTCATGACGTCACGCCGGGTCATTTCCAGGCGGCTCACCAAAATCAGAAGAGAAGGATGAAGTGAGCAAGCTCAATTCAACCTGGGGCCTAATGTTGGGGATATAACCCCGCAATATGACCCGCCTTAGAGGCTCCGATTCACATTGATGACTTTTAAGACGGCCCATGGGTGAGCCGTAAGACTGGTGGCCCACGAAGATAGACGACTCAAGATGTGGGCCGCATGATAGCCCGGACGTAGAAGACCCGGGTGTGTAAGCCGCCTCAAGGACAACTTGGACTGAAAGATAGAAAGAGACTCGGAGTCACAAGAAGACCCGGATAGATAATTGTAAAGACCCGCTGGTCCTGACCTCCTATATAAAGTCAGACCCGGGGCGACTTAGAGGATAGGTTATCGAGAACTAGGTCAAGCTTCTAGCTCCTTGCAATCGATACACAAGCAATACAAACACAAGCAGGACGTAGGCTATTACCTCGACTTGAGGGGCCGAACCTGGGTAAATCCGTGTCTTTCGTCTCGATCAACCCCTTTGAGTCCACCCCGTTAGCGATGGCCTCGCATCCAAGTCCGTTCACTCGGACATCTCCCGTGATAAATCCACGACAATACCGGTTCGGTTGCTCACATTTGCAACTCAAAGCAGGAACTATAGAATAGACGAAGGCTGGCGAAGGACGAAGTGACGATGCGCGTGGGAAATGGTTACAAGGTTGATGTGATCGCTGTCGGCATGCTCTCTCTTTGATTACCATCGGGATTACTGATGAACCTAAATAATTATTATTTAGTGTCTGCGTTGAGCATGAACATTATATCTGGATCTTGTTTATTGCGAGACGGTTACTCATTTAAATCAGAAAATAAAGGTTGTTCTATTTATATGAGTGATATCTTTTATGGTCATGCACCCAAAGTTAGGGGTTTATTCATAATGAATCTTGATAGTGATGAAACACATGTTCATAACATTGATGCCAAAAGATGTAGAGTTGATAATGATAGTACTACTTTCTTGTGGCACTGCCGTTTAGGTCATATTGGTGTAAAACGCACGAGAAAGCTCCATGCTAATGGACTTTTGGAGTCACTTGATTTTGAATCACTTGACACATGTGAACCATGCCTCATGGGCAAGATGACTAAAACACCGTTCCCTGGAACAATGGAACGGGCAAGTAATTTATTGGAAATCATACATACTGATGTGTGTGGTCCAATGAATGTTGCAGCGTGTGGTGGATATCATTATGTTCTCACCTTCACTGATGACTTGAGTAGATATGGGTATATTTACTTAATGAAACACAAGTCTGAAACATTTGAAAAGTTCAAGCAATTTCAGAGTGAAGTTGAGAATCATCATAACAACAAGATTAAATTCCTACGATCTGATCAAGGAGGTGAATATCTGAGTTATGAATTTGGCAGTCTCTTAAGATAGTGTGGAATTGTTTCACAGTTGACACCGCCCGGAACACCACAGTGTAATGGTGTGTCCGAACGTCGTAATCGAACCTTATGAGATATGGTGCGTTCTATGATGTCTCTTGCTGATTTGCCACTATCATTTTGGGGTTATGCATTAGAGACAGCTGCATTCACTTTAAATAGGGCACCATCGAAATCCGTTGAGACGACGCCATATGAACTATGGTTTGGCAAGGGGCCAAAGTTGTCGTTTCTTAAAGTTTGGGGATGTGATGCTTATGTCAAAAAGCTTCAGCATGAAAAGCTGGAACCCAAAGCGGAGAAATGCGTCTTCATAGGATACCCGAAAGAGACAGTCGGGTATACCTTCTATCTCAGATCCGAAGGCAAAGTGTTTGTCGCTAAAAACGGAACATTTCTAGAGAAAGAGTTTCTCTCGAAAGAATTGAGTGGGTGGAAAATAGAGCTTGATGAGCTTATTAAACCTTTACTTCAATCAGAAAGTAGCGCAGCGCAGAAAGTTGTTTCTGTGAAACCTACGACGGTGGAAGAGGAAGTTAATGATGATGATCATGAAACTTCGGATCAAGCTACTATTGAACCTCGCAGGTCGACAAGGGCGCGTACTACTCCTGAGTGGTACGGCAACCCTGTCTTAGAGGTCATGTTGTTGGATAACAATGAACCTACGAGCTATGGAGGAGCAGTGATGGGCTGTATTCCAAGAAATGGTTAGAGGCCATGAAATCCGAGATGGGATCCATGTATGAAAACAAAGTATGGACTTTGGAAGTATTACCTGAAGGGCAAAAGGCCATTCAGAACAAATGGATCTTTAAGAAGAAGATAGACGCAAACGGTAATATGACCGTCTATAAAGCTCGACTTGTGGCAAAGGGTTTTTCACAAGTTCAAGGAGTTGACTACGATTAGACATTCTCACCCGTAGCGATGCTTAAGTCTGTCAGAATCATGTTGGCAATAGCTGCTTATTTCGACTATGAAATTTGGCAGATGGATGTCAAAACGGTGTTCCTCAGCGATTTCCTTGAGGAAGAGTTGTATATGATGCAACCCGAAGGTTTTTTCGATCCAGAGAATGCTGACAAAGTTTGCAAACACTACCGATCCATTTATGGACTGGTGCAAGCATCTCGGAGTTGGAATAAACGCTTTGATGAGGTGATCAAAGCGTTTGAGTTTATACAAGTTTATGGAGATTCTTGTATTTACAAGAAAGTGAGTGGGAGCTCTATAGCGTTTCTAGTGTTATATGTGGATGACATATTGCTGATTGGAAACAATATAGAAATGCTGGAAGGCGTGAAGGAATATTTGAACAAGAGTTTTTCAATGAAGGACCTAGGAGAAGCTGCTTTCATATTAGGCATTAAGATCTATAGAGATAGATCGAGATGCTTAATATCACTTTTACAGAGCACATACCTTGATAAAGTTTTGAAGAAGTTCAAAATGGATCAGTCCAAGAAGGGGTTCTTGCCTGTGTTACAAGGTGTGAAGTTGAGTAAGACTCAATGCCCAGTAACTGTAGAAGATAGAGAAAAGATGAGTGTCATCCCCTATGCTTCAGCCATAGGCTCTATCATGTAATGCTGTGCACAAGACCCGATGTCAGCCTTGCCATAAGTATGGCCGGAAGGTTTCAAAGTGATCCTGGAATGGAGCACTAGGCAGCGGCCAAGAATATCCTTAAGTACCTAAAAAGGATTAAGGAAATGTTAATCGTTTATGGAGGTGATGAAGAGCTCGTCGTAAAGGGTTACGTCGATGCAAGCTTTGACACTGATCCGGACAATTCAAAGTCGCAAACCGGATACGTATTTATTCTTAACGGGGCAGCGATAAGCTGGTGCAGTTCCAAGCAAAGCGTGGTAGCTGATTCTACGTGCGAAGCGGAGTGCATCGCAGCCTCGGAGGCGGCGAAGGAAGGTGTCTGGATGAAGCAGTTCATGACAGATCTTGGAGTAGTGCCTAGTGCACTGAATCCGATGAACCTGTTGCGTGACAACACTGGTGCCATTGCTCTAGCCAAGGAACCAAGGTTTCACAAGAGGACCAGACACATAAAGCGACGCTTCAACTCCATCCGGTATTACATCGAGGAGAAAGATATAAATATTTGTAAAGGCACACGGATCTGAATATTGCAGACCCGTTGACTAAACCTCTTCCAAGGGCTAAACATGATCAACACTAGAACTGCATGGGTGTTCGATTCATTACCATGTAAATCACATAGTGATGTGAACTAGATTATTGACTCTACTGCAAGTGGAAGACTATTGAAAATCTATACTTCTATACTTATACTAATTTGTGACTCCCTAAAAATTCCCACGTTAATTAGATTTTACGAGCCGTTAATCTGGTGGGACCAAATTATTACGGTCGAGATTGTACGTAGTTTTTTGCCGTTAATCTGGATGGACCGAATTATTACAGTCGAGATTGTACGTAGTTTTTTTCCAGTTCTGCGAAAAGATTTTTCCCTTGAAAGGCTCACGTACCTTCCTCAGTTTTCTAACGAAGGAGATTAGACCATCTACTATTCCACCAATCACAAAACCCTAATTAACTGATCGGAGGGTAAATCTCACTCCCGGCCTTTGTCCCCTTTCAATCTATACGTCACAGCGCCGCCGCAACCTGGAATTCATCTCTCCTTAATCCCCAATCAATCTCTTCTCTATCCCCTTCTTCTCCAATCTTTAAATCTCTTCTTCCATGTTTCTGAATTCCAGATGGCTGATGTATCCTTCCAATTTGCGTTAAGGGCGCACATGCGAGGAGTCATGACAAGTATTGCGCAGCAGCAGTTGATCATCAGATCCTGCATGGTCTGGTCTTACAGGTATGTATGTATGTATCTCCAGATGAGGCTGTTGTGCGTATGTATCTCCACATGGAGAATTGAAGATAAAGTTCTCCTTTTTTAAAGGAAGTTATTTTTTAAACTGATGCACGCAAAGTTAATGGCGTGAATGTGCAGGTTTGATCTACCTACATCCTCGATGAGCAGTTGAGTGAGAAGACTACATGTAAATCTCTTTCTGTCCGTAATGGTGGCGAGTAGGTCATGCTGCTATCTTATTGGCGTTCATACGTATGTATCTCCAGATGAGGCTGATGTATGTATGTATCTTCAGATGAAGAGTTGAAGATAAAGTTCTTCTCCTTCTTTTGTAAGGGAAGTTCTTTTCTTAAACAGATACATTCAAAGTTAATGGCATGAATGTGCAGGTCCGATCTACCTACATCCTCGATAGGCAGTTTAGTGAGAAGACTACATGTGAATCTCTTCCTGCCTGCCATGGTGACAAGTAGGTTATGCTACTACCTTAATGGCATGTTGATACTCCCTATGGTGCCAGCGTGTGGGGTTGTAGACATCCGAACAAGATTAGTCGTCATCCACCTACATGGCCAAAAGATTGATACCCAGGGCAGCAATCATGTCATCGGTCTTGACAGCGGCAACTTGCAGGTCTGACGTGAACATGCACCCCCAAGCCATGGTGCCCAATGGTAGATTTCCACTCACGGTGCATTGATTTTTTACCTAAGCAGCATGAACGTCCGTCTTTCTCAGTTGAGAGAATAACTGGAGCATGTTATTAATAGTATTTGTGTATATGCCAAATTTCTACCTGCTGAAAGCAACATGGGGCGATATGGTGAGCGGAATTATTTGATGCATGCAGTAAATGGAATACAAGCAGACAATAGGTAATTTCGGACAAATATGCCAAGTTTTACATGTCTCAAATCCTTATAAAGTTGCATGTAAAATATATCCTACAAAAGTATTATTTCAATGATTTTAGCACCTAGCCGTGCAGAAGCAACCTTCCCTGCATTTTTTGCTTCCCATGCTCTAAACATCCTTGCTCCCTTCAAGGCCGAAGCGCAGTCCAGTAAGACCACGTCTTCCTTTGTTTCTGTCTCTGTTGGATGTCTCCCGTCCTGCTTCCATCTTCCTTTGTTGTTGTTACTACCTCATATAATCTTCTACAGCGTTTCCCTGTGGACTCAGATGGCACCTGTATATTAAAATGACGGCTAGCAGATGCGGCTGCATAGAGAAGAAATACATGGTCTATTACTACTGCTATGATTGACGCCCTCTTCCAGCAGAAACAGTAGCAATTAGCAGCACCAACGCTGACTGTGTGGCAATAACATCTTACACATCTGTGTTGATTGGATTGACCCCTGCAGGTACTTGCTCCTCTAAGTTTTATCTTTGCTAGCGTTTTATGAATGAAACTTGGGTGCACATATTCACCACATGCGTACACTGTACAAATATCTATGTATTTACCAATGATGTGTTGGACAGCTATTTCTTATAAACAGTTTCAGTATTCATTAGATCATTCTATTTCTTAGTTTCTTTCCATGATACTACTAATGGTCTGGATGATTTTCTGATTAAAGGATTTCAGGGCATGAATTGGTTAGAAGTGGAACACGAAACTCCCAATTATATTTCAGATCAATATTATGTCGTTGGCCACCTGCTAGCTCTGTGCATTGGAAATTCTCTGTGTTATGTTCTAAAGAACGGATATTAGAAAAATAGAAGTACGCATATAAATCTGCATGCACTAGCAACTTCCAAATTGATGAGTTGAGTGATGTATAATAGTTTTGCATGGCTTCTATATCAGTAAAAATATGTGGACAAATGTTTTCATTTTATCCCTTATGGATTATATTGGCCATGACATCCATTTGACAATGCATGCCTAGGATTGCGCAATTACGTTAATCATGTTTTATAAAATGGTGTACTTTTGTTCTTATTACCTATACTGTACATAAATAAGTTAGGTTTGATCCAATTTTTTATAACCTTTTACATGTAATTAGGCATATGCAAAAATTAATGCACATGGTGTTATTAAGACAACAGGAACATGTTGATGGCATATTTGTGGTAAAATGTGATATTTCCACATGTGCACTTATTATTAATCTTAATAATTTTTAATAAAAAAGCGTACCACGGTTTCAAGCGCAATCATTTTGCACCCAGCCTTCAAATAGCAAAAAACAAAATAACAAATAGTCAACTACCCCATTAAGATTTCAGAAAATCTTGACTATTTTTGTAAATGTCCATACTAGCATTTTATTACTAAATATTTTTATTTGCAGGTTACAAAATAAACTAATGTGTGGAACTAGATACAAAATAATAAGTAGTACAAAGACTTTAAAGTTACAAAGGAGCAAGTTGTTTGCTAACATACAAATAAAATAATTTCATAATGGTGTTTTAAAGTTACGGAGCACATATCTAAATACACAATTTTCTGGACCTTTGGCATAAGCTTTTGTTCCCTTTTTTGTAATCGAGGTCAGGAGACATTTTGATTTTTCACACAGAGTCATTTGCCAAGCACACAAGATTTCACTCGCACTACTAACGAAGGTAAAATATATTGTACATTATTTCCGATTGAGAAAATATCTATCATTTTTAGGTAAGGTATTTTACCAAATGTTTTTTTTCAAGGAACAAGTTTGGGCTTCAAAAGATTTAGGTAATAATATGTATACAAAAGGAGATTGTTATTCACATGTTGTAGTGTACAATGTATTCCTTCATTATGTGTGTTATATATCTACCAACCCGGACCAAAAAATATGACTACATAACTAAACATTAGTGTAATATAGTTTGTACATATACGAAAATAGCGGGATCTGCAATTAATTGAAATAGTTACTTTTTATCACACAATAGCCAATATGCATTGATCTGTGTTATTGGTTGCAAGAAATTAGAACCACATTCTAATTAATTTTACATTTTAATTTCCATAAAGTATTGCACCCACCAGATGATAATGCAAGGTCATATTATATAACCATACTTATTTGGACGACTAGTATGCCCTAGAGGCAATGAATAAAGTGTTTATTATATTTCCTTGTTCATGATAATCGTTTATTATCCATACTATAATTGTATTGATTGGAAACACATTACATGTGTGGGTAAATGGACAACGCTCTGTCCAGAGTATGCCTCTAGTGAACTAGCTCGTTGATGAAATATGATCAAAGTTTCCTAGCCATTGACATGTGATGTCATTTGATAACGGGATCACATCATTAGGAGAATGATGTGATGGACAAGACCCAAACTACAAACGTAGCATATGATCGTGTCAGTTTATTGCTACTGTTTTCTGCATGTCAAGTATATGTTCCTATGACCATGAGATCATGCAACAGTCGAACATCGGTGGAGTGTCTTGTGTGTATCAAATGTCGCAACGTAATTGGGTGACTATAAAAGTGCTCTACAGGTATCTCCGAGGGTGTCTGTTGAGTTGGCATGGATCAAGACTGGGATTTATTACTCCGTGTGACGGAGAGGTATCTCAAGGCCCACTCGATAATACAACATCACAATAAGCCTTGCAAGCAATGTGTCTAAGTGTTAGTCACGGGATCTTGTATTGCGAAACGAGTAAAGAGACTTGCCGGTAACGAGGTTGAACTAGGTATGGAGATACCGACGATCGAATCTCGGGCAAGTAACATACCGAAGAACAAAGGGAACATCATACGGGATTAACTAAATCCTTGACACAGAGGTTCGACCGATAAAGATCTTTGTAGAATATGTAGGAACCAATATGGGCATCCAGGTCCCGCTATTGGTTATTGACCGTAGAGGTGTCTTGGTCATGTCTACATAGTTCTCGAACCCGCAAGGTCTGCACACTTAAGGTTTGGTGACGTTTCGGTAGTATAGAGTTATGTATGGTGGTGACCGAAGGTTGTTCGGAGTCCCGGATGAGATGCCGGACGTCACGAGGAGCTCCAGAATGGTCCAGAGGTAAAGATTGATATATAGCATAATAGTGTTTGGTCTACGGAAGGGTTTCGGAATTCATCGGAAATAGTTTCGGATGTTCACCGAAATGTTCGGGGTACAGGAACACTTTATTTGGGCCAAGGGGTAAAGCCCACGAGGCTTTAGGAAGGTGCAAAAGCTGTTTTGCGGAGGCGAGGGGCCAGATGCCAGGGACCCTGGCGTTTGGGGCCAGACGCCATGGGCCTTGGCGTCTGGTCCTGGAGTCCAAGAAGGACTCTTGCCTTGCGAGCAAACCGACCTTCAGGAGGATTTTTCTCCAAGTTTCGACCCCAGGGCTCAGCATATAAATAGAGGGGTGAGGCTAGAACTTGGGAAAAATCAAGAAACCCTAAGCCACGTGCTGCCTCTCCTCTAGTTCGTAGTTTCTCCTCTAGATCGGTTTCAACGGCGAAGCCGTGTTGGAATTGCTCCACCACCATCGCCGCAATGCCGTCGTGCTGCCAGATTACTCGTCTACCTCTCCGCTCCCTCTTGCTGGATCAAGAAGGTGGAGATCGTCATCAAGCTGTACGTGTGCTGAATGCGGAGGTGTCGTCTGTTCGGTACTTGACCGGGATGGATCGTGAGGACGGTTTGTGATTGGATCGCGGGACGCTCGGCGATTTGGATCGCGAAGACGTTCGACTACACCAAACGCGGTTCTTAACGCTTCCTGCTTAGGGATCTACAAGGGTACGTAGATCCACTCTCCCTCTCGTAGATGCTGCTCACCATGGATAGATCTGCGTGCGCGTAGGAAATTTTTTGTTTACCATGCAATGTTCCCCAACAGTTAGTACCTATATGGCTCTCTCTCTCTCACTCTCTCTTGATCCTCAATACAACGATCATCGCATCTTCGCTTTGATCTATTCGATGTAATTCTTTCATATGGTGTGATTGCTGGGATCCAATGAATTGTGGGTTTACGTTTAGATTATTCATGGTAAGTATTTGAGTCACCTCTGAAATATACTATGATTCTCATTGCATGATTATTATAGCTTCGTAGATCTCCCCGATCTATTGAAATAGTTTGGCCAACTAGATTGGTATTACTTCAGTGAGAGGGGTGTGTTGTAGTGGGTTCAATCTGGCGGTGCTCTACACCCTAGTGGCAGAAAGGGACAAGATACATCTTTGTATTTTTGACAAGAAGGATTAAATGATGAGGTTAGTTAATATTAATTGAATTCTCTTTGACTACATCATGTCATTGTTCTCCAAGCATTACTCTGTTTACGTAATACTCTAGGTGCATGATGGATAGCGATAGATGGGTGGAGTGCTACTTCTCGAGCATGCATTGGTTTCCGTGAAGAGGAATGGTTGATGCAGCAAAGTAGATAAGTATTTAGAACCAAGGTATCAATCCAGTAGGATATACAAGCAAGTCCCTAATAGATGTACCTACACAAAGAATCAAACACTTGCACCCAACGCTATAAAGGGGTTGTCAATCCCTTCACGGTTACTTGCAAGGATGGGATCTGATAGAGGTAGATAGAATAGATTGCTTGAACAGAAAGTAAAAAAAAGGTAAATAAATTGCAGCAAAGTATTTTTGGTATTTTTGGTTTATAGATCTAAAAATAAATTATGAAAAGTAGACCCAGGGCCATAGGTTTCACTAGAGGCTTCTCTCATGGTGGCAAGTATTACGGTGGGTGAAAAAATTACTGTCGAGCAATTGATAGAAAAGCGAATAATTATGAAGATATACAAGGCAATGATTATGAATATAGGCATCACGTCCATGTCAAGTAGACCGAAATGATTCTGCATCTACTACTATTACTCCACACATCGACCACTCCTGCCTGCATCTAGAGTATTAAATTCATGAAGAACAGAGTAACACATTAGGTAAGGTGACATGATGTAGAGGGATAAACTCAAGCAGTATGATGAAAACACCATCTTTTTATCCTCAAGGGCAACAACACAATACGTGCCTCGCTACCCCTACTTTGTCACTGGGTGAGGACACCGCAAGATTGAACCCAAACCTAAGCACTTCCCCTATTGCAAGAATTACCAATCTAGTTGGCCAAACCAAACCAATAACTCAAAGAGACTTGTAAAGATATCAAATCATGCATATAAGAATTCTGAAAAGACTCAAATAATATTCATAGATAATCTGAACATAAACCCACAATTCATTAGATCTCGACAAACACACCGCAAAAGAGTATTACATCGGATAGATCTCCATGAAGATCATGAAGAACATGGTATTGAAGAGCAAAGAGAGAGAAGAAGCCATCTAGCTACTAGCTATGGACCCGAAGGTCCATGGTGAACTACTCACGCATCATCGGAGGGGCAATGGAGTTGATGTAGATGCCCTCCGTGATCGAATCCCCCTTCGGTAGATTACCGGAAAAGGCTCCAAGATTGGATCTCTCGCGAACGAAGGCTTTCGATGGCAGAAAAGTGTTTTTGTAGATCTCTCTGGTATACAAGGAATATTTGTGAATTTATAGGCTGAGAAATAGGGTCAGGGGAGCTGCCGTGGGCCCACAAGCCTGGGGGCGTGCCCAACCCCCCTGGGCGCGCCCCTGTGGCTTGTGGCCACACGGCGGCTCCCACACACGGCGGTTTGCTTCTAGTCCAAGAAAAATTATTCCAAAGATTTTATTCTGTTTGGACTCTGTTTAATATTCCTTATCTGCAATACTCAAAAACAAGGAAAATACAGAAACTGGCACTAGGCTCTAGATTAATAGGTTAGTCCCCAAAATAGTATAAAATAGCATATTAATGCATATAAAACATCCAAAACAGAAAATAAAAGAGAATGGAACAATCAAAAATTATAGATACATTGGAGACATATCAAGCATTCCCAAGCTTAATTCCTTCTCGTCCTCGAGTAGGTAAATGATAAAACGGAATTTTTGATGTGGAATGCTACCTAACATATTTTTCCATGTAATATTCTTTATTTTGGCATGAATATTCAGATCCATAAGATTCAAAACAATAGTCTAATATTGACATAATAACAGTAATACTTCGAGCACACCAACAAGGTAATCGTGTCCTTTCAAAATAACATGGCATTATAAAGTTATCCCTACAAAATCATATGGTCTGGCTATGCTCCATCTTCCCCACACAAAGTATGTAAATCATGCACAACCCTGCTGAACAAGTCAAGCAATTGTTTCACACTTTTGGTGTTCTCAAACCTTTTCAACTCTCACATAATACATGAGCGTGAGCCATGGACATAGCACTATAGGTGGAATAGAATATGGAGGAGGTGCAAGGAGAAAGGGAGAAGATAGTCTCACATCAACTAGGCATATCAACGGGCTATGGAGGTGCCCATCGATAGATATCAATGTGAGTGAGTAGGGATTGCCATGCAACAAATGCACTTAGAGCTATAAGTGTATGAAAGCTCAAAAAGAAAACTAAATGGTCATGCAAGATGAATATCCACTAGTTATACGAAAGTGACAAGATAGGAGACTCTCTATCATGAAGATCATGGTGCTACTTCGAAGCACAAGTGTGGAAAAAGATAGTAGCAATTTTCCCTTCTCTCTTTCTCTCATTTATTATTATTATTATTATTATTATTATTATTATTATTTTGGTGGACATCTTTGGCCTCTTTTATTTTTTGTAAAGTACGGATACTCAGCCCAACTTGTGAGGGAGTCATGGCTTCCATCATCCTTTTCTCACATGGGACAATGCTCTATTAATGAAAATCATCACACTTTTATTTACTTACAACTCGATACCTAAAACAAAATATGACTCTATATGCACGATGAAGTGATGGTGCATGTCATGAAAAACTGAATGGTGGAAGTTGCATGGCAATATATCTCGGAATGGCTATAGAAATGCCATAATAGGTATGTATGGTGGCTGTTTTGAGGCAAATATATGGTGGCTGTTTTGAGGAAGGTGGGTTTGATGTACCAGCAAAAGTTGCGTGGTGTTCGAGAGGCTAGCAAAGTGGAAGGGTGAGAGTGCGTATAATCCATGGACTCAACATTAGTCATAAAGAACTCACATACTTATTGCAAAAAGTCTATTAGTTATCAAAAAAAGTATTAGACACATGCTTCTAGGGGCGAGGTTGGTAGGAGTTAACCATCGCGTGCTCTCGACCCTCAGACAAAGGTTGACAATCATTAAACAAATCATGCTCCGACTTTATTACATAACGGTTCACCATACGTGCATGCTACGGGAATCACAAACTTTAACACAAGTATCTCTTCCAATTCACAACTACTCACTAGCATGACTCTCATATTACCATCTCTATTATCTCAAAATGATATGCAAGGAATCAAACTTCTCATAGTATTCAATGCACTAAATATGGAAGTTTTTATTATATCCCTCTTGGATGTCCATTATATTAGGACTAAATTCACAATCTAAACAAATTACCATGCTGTTTTAAGAAACTCTCGAAATAATATAAGTGGGGTACGGGAGTTCAATAATTTCTATAAAATATAACACCACCATGCTCTAAAAAGATATAAGTGATGTACTAGAGCAACATTGCCTAGCTCAAAAGATATAAATGAAGCACATAGACTATTCTAATAAATTCACGATTCAGTGTGTCTCTCTCAAAAGTTGTGTCCATCAAGGATGATTGTGTCAAATTAAAAAGCAAAGACTCATATCATACAAGACGCTCCAAGAAAAACACATATCATGTGGTGAATAAAAATATAGCCTCAAGTAAATTTACTGATGGATTGAAGATGAAAGAAGGGATGCCTTCCGGGGCATCCCCAAGCTTAGTATTTTTATTATCCTTGAATATGGCTTGGGGTGCCTTGGGCATCCCCAAGCTTAGGCTCTTGCCATTCTTTATTCCATAGTCCATCAAATCTTCACCCAAAACTTGAAAACTTCACAACACAAAACTGAACAGAAAACTCATGAGATCCGTTAGTATAAGAAAAATAAACCACCACTTTAGGTACTGTTGTGAACTCATTCTTTATTTATATTTGTATAATACCTACTGTGTTCTAACTTCTCCATGGTTCATACCCCCCTATAGAACCCATAGATACATCAAAATAAGCAAACAACACAAAGAAAACAGAACCTGTCAAAAACAGAATAGTGTGTAGCAATCTGTAGACTTCGAATACTTATGAAACTCTAAAAATTCTGAACAATTAGGATACTCAGGGAAATTTGTATATCAGTCTTTTGTAACAATTTCAAATCAATTCGATGCTCTGAAAAAATGAGAAAAGTCCTGGACTGAGCGCAAAAGTTTCTGTTTTTCAGCAAGATCAAATCAACAACTATCATAGATCACCCCAACAATTTTACTTGGCTCAAACACTAATTAAAACACAAAAATGCAATTATTACAGAAGTAATAATGTGCAAAACATGCCAAAACAGAAACAAAAAACCAGAAAGCAAAGTAAAACTGGGTTGCCTCCCAACAAGCGCTATTGTTTAACGCCCCTAGCTAGGCAAAACGCAATAGATCTAGGTATTGTCATCTTTGGTATGCAATCCATAAGTAGCTCTCATGATAGATTCATAAGGTAATTTTAGTTTCTTTCTAGGAAAGTGTTCCATGCCTTTCTTTAATGGAGATTGGAATCTAATATTTCGTTCTTTCATGTCAATAATTGCACCAATCGTTCTAAGGAAAGGTATACCGAGAGTAATAGGACATGTAGGATTGCATTCTATATCAAGAACAATAAAATCTATGGGCACATAATTCCTATTTGCAACAATAGGAACATCAGGAATCACATGGCAAGTATATTTAAGTCTAATCCACTTCCTATGCATAGGGATTTTGTGAGCAAACAAATTATGGGAACAAAAATCAACTACCATAGTAAGGCAAAACAAGCATAACTTCCAAGCTTTGAACACATAGAGAGGAAGCTTGATATTATTGCAATATGTAAAAGCATATGTTCCACTCTCATAGTAATTTTCAGTAACATCATGAAGGAATCTCACAATATAACTATCACACAAAGCAGAATCTCACAATATAACTATCACACAAAGCATTCTTTTCATGATCAGTTATAGCATACGTGTCATCACAAAAACTTGGGGAACAAAAAATATCATCTTTATCAAGCATAGTATCCCCAAGCTTGTGGTTTTGCATATCATTGACATCATGGATAATCAGAGAATTCATACTAACAACATGGCAATCATGTTTTTCATTCAAGAAGATATTATGAATCACTTTATAATTTTATTCTTTCAACACTTCATCAAAATTTTCATTATGTTCAAGCAAAACTTCATAGAGATAATCAAGTGCACTCAACTCACTCGCAATTGGTTCATAATAATTTGAACTTTTGAAAAGATTAGCAAGTGGATGAGGATCCATATCAATAGATTTTTAGCAAGCGAAGATGCAAGCAAATAGAAGGCACATGGCATCACAAGCAAACATAGCAAACAAGAGATTTGATGAGGAAAAGGCAAACGAAAAAGAGATGGTGAATAAAACGACAAATTTGTGAAGTGGGGGAGAGGAAAACGAGAGGCAAATGGCAAATAATGTAAATGCAAGGGATGAGTTTGTGATGGGTACTTGGTACGCTTGATGTAGATCTCCCCCGCAACGGCACCAGAAATTGGCAAGTTAACGGGAGAGTTCTTATCCTGACTTGCTATGTATCTCCCTAGCAACAACACTAGAAATCTTTCTTGCTACTTCTCGAGCATGCGTTGGTTTCTGTGAAGAGGAACGGTTGATGCAGCAAAGTAGATAAGTATTTCCCTTAGTTGTTGAGAACCAAGGTATCAATCCAGGAGGAGATACCAGCAAGTCCCCAATAGATGTACCTACACAAAGAATCAAACAATTGCACCCAACGCTATAAAGGGGTTGTCATCCCTTCACAGTTACTTGCAAGGATGAGATCTAATAGAGATAGATAGAATAGATTTCTTGAACGGAAAGTAAAACAAAAGGTAAATAAATTGCAGCAAATTATTTTGGTATTTTTTGTTTATAGATCTGAAAATGAATTATGGAAAGTAGACCCAGGGGCCATATGTTATACTAGAGGCTTCTCTCATGATGGCAAGTATTACGATGGGTGAACAAATTATTATCGAGCAATTGATAGAAAAGTGAATAATTATGAAGATATTCAAGGCAATTATTATGCATATAGGAATCACGTCCGTGTCAAGTAGAACAAACAATTATGCGTCTACTACTATTACTCCACACATCAACAAACTCCTGCCTGCATCTAGAGTATTAAGTTCATGAAGAACAGAGTAACGCATTAGGTAAGATGACATGATGTAGAGGGATAAACTCAACAAATATGATGAAAACTCCATATTTTTATCCTCAATGGAAACAATACAATACGTGCCTCGCTACCCCTACTTTGTCACTGGGTGAGGACATCGCAAGATTGAACCCAAAACTAAGCACTTCTCCTATTGCAAGAATTACCAATCTAGTTGGCCAAACCAAACCAATAACTCAAATAGACTTGCAAAGATATGAAATCATGAATATAATAATTCATAAAAGACTTAAATAATATTAATAGATAATGTGAACATAAACCCGGAATTCATCGGATCTCGACAAACCCACCACAAAAGAGTATTACATCAGATAGATCTCCATGAAGATCATGAAGAACTTGGTATTGAAGAGAAAAGAGAGAGAAGAAGCCATCTAGATAATAGCTATGGACCCAAAGGTCTATGGTGAACTTCTCACGCATCATCGGAGGGGCAATGGAGTTGATGTAGATGCCCTCCGTGATCGAATCCCCCTCCGACAGATTATTGGAAAAGGCTCCAAGATTGGATCTCTCGGGAACGGAGGCTTCCGGTGGCGGGAAAGTGTTTTCGTGGCTCTCTTTCATATACAGGGAATAGTTTTGAATTTATAGGCCGAGAAATATGATTAGGGGAGCTGCCATGGGCCCACAAGCCTGGGGGGCGCGCCCTACCCCCCTGGGCGTGCCCCTGTGACTTGTGGCCACACGGCGGCTCTCCCAACTTCATCTCCAAGGCTCCTGGTTTGCTTCAGGTCCAAGAAAAATTATTCCAAAGATTTTATTCCGTTTGGACTCTGTTTAATATTCCTTATCTGCAATACTCAAAAACAAGGGGAAAACAGAAACTGGCACTAGGCTCTAGATTAATAGGTTAGTCCCAAAAATAGTATAAATTAGCATATTAATGCATATAAAACATCCAAAACAGATAATATAATAGCATGGAACAGTCAAAAATTATAGATATGTTGGAGACGTATCATGGAGTAATAGTAATAGGTGTAGGCAGGAATCAGCCTACTTGCTTTGCTATCAATTATCCAATAGTAATTTGTTTACCCACCATATGCTTCCTACATGAGAGATACCATTAGGGAAAACTATTGCCCCCGGGTCTATTCCCTTATATATTTACAAACACTATCAACACAATTTACAAACTATTTACAAATGCTGCCATTATTTGTATTTTACTTTATTTTACAATTTACAATTATCTACTATCATCTACATACTTCATTTGCTTGCAAATAACGAGTCCAAGGGGATTGACAAGTCTCTTGCCCGCATTGGATGCAAGTGTTTGCTCTTTTGTGTGCAGTCACTTAAGATGGTGGTTGACCGTTACTCCTATTGGTTTGATAAACATTGTTTCTTAACTGAGGCAAATACTTATCTGTAGTGTTCTCCAATAACCCGTTCCTCCTCAAGGAAAACTCAATGCAGATCACAAGTATTAGAAAGGACTTCTGGCGCCGTTGTCGTGGAGTATCATCAATATAACCATCAAGTAACTTCGCACAAATTATCATTCACTTGTTCATCTTTTTATTGCTTGTTATATTTAGTTTGCTTCATAAAAATCAAAAATACAAAAATATTTCTATTTTCTTGCTTGTCCAGTTATGTTATGTTTATTTTTGTCTCACACAAACAAAAAGTAAAAAGCAAGAAATATAATATAAATGTATCACGATCCACTTGCTAATCTTTTAAAAAGACGTGATTATGTTGAACCAATTTTTAGTGAGCTCGCTGCACTAGATTATGTTTATGAGGTCTTGCTTGAAAATCACATATCTAAAAATCGTGATGAAGTGTTAAAAGAAATTCATAAAGTGATTCATGATAGTTCCTTGAATGAAAAGCACGATTGCCATGTTATTAGTATAAACTCTATGAATATCAATTTTGCTAATGATCATGATTGGGGTGATAATCATGATGTTTCTTGTGATCTTAATAATTCTAAGCTTCATGATGAAACTATTATTGATTATGATATTTGCAATACTACTAAAAGTGGGTTTGGAGAGGTCATGACTTTAGTTAATGTCAATCCCACTATCTTGGAAGATTGTAAGACTTTTGTGCATGTGGATCATGGAGAAAATATTTTATATGATAGCTATATAGTTCAATTTCAATATGATCCTACATGTAATTATTATGAGAGAGGCAAATATGGTTATAGAAACTTTCACGTTGCTCAATTGCCTCTCTTTGTGTTGAAATTATTAATGCTTCATTCTTCCTATTTACATATGCTAGATTTCACTTCTCTAGATAATTTGTTTTCCTAAAAAATTCCTATGCATAGGAAGTATGTTAGACTTAGAAGTTTTTTTCACATGCTTTATGATGCTCCTTTTTTGCTTCAATTCTTGTCTATTATGTGAGCATTATCGAAATCTCAAGCCAATCTTAATGGCTATAAAGAAAGAGCTTGTTGGGACACAACCCAATACTTTCTATTTGTGTGTGATAACATGATTATTGCCTCTTAATGATTGTGATTTTATATTTTAATTATTGTTTGTGCCAAGTAAAGCCTTTGGGATGACCCACAAGATAAGTAGAATTGATACAGTGCAAAGCAGAAACTTTAGTGTGGAGTGCAGAATTTTGGTGATTTTACTGAAACAATTTTTTATTTGAATTTTTTACACAGTATTGCTATACAATACCTATTATTCAATAATAAAATATTAATAAATTTGTAACAGTACTTAAAGTATTTCATATGTTCCTTATACTAATGGATCTCATGAAGTTTTGTTGAGTTTTGTGTGATTGAAGTTTTCAAGTTTTGGGTCCTATCACGGTGGAAAATGGAATAAGGGGAGGCAAGAGCCTAATATTGGGGATTACCAAGGCACCCCAAGGTAATATTCTAGGAATAATAAAGCATCTAAGCTTGGGGATGCCCCGGAAGGCATCCCCTCTTTCGTCTCAATCCATCGGTATGTCACTTGGAGCTATATTTTTATTCGTCACATGATATGAGTTTTTCTTGGAGATCGTTTGTTTTTGTGTGATTTTATTTTTAGTTTTTAACAATCATAGTTTTTTGGATACACCTATTTGGGAGAGATGCGCCTTCATCATAATTTATTAGAATACTCTATGTGCTTCACTTATATCTTTTGAGCTTAGCAGTTGCTCTAGTACTTCACTTATATCTTTTTAAGCATGGTGGCGTATAGATTTGATAGAAATAATTGCACTCTCATTCTTCACATATATTTGTTTGAGAGTTAATAAATAGTGATAGTAATTTTCATGGGTTTTAAGAGTAGTCCAAAAATAATAGGTATTCGGTTTATTAGTGATAATCAAAACCATCATGTATTACATTAAAGAGAAATTTTGGGTTAATGATATTGATGTGGTAATGTGAAAGGGTGTGAGTGCATGGTTGTCGGTTCATAGAAGTATCAGTACCAAGAGGTGTTAATTTCTTGTTTCTCTAAATTTTGGAAAAGGGCATGGTGCGGATGTGTGAGATTTCTATTTCTCGTTGAAATCCTAGTGTTGTTCCGGGTCGGAGGCGCGCGATGCTTAACTCCTCCCAATCTCCTCCCTTGGGGCATGCGAGTAGTACTTTGATTTGTGATAAGACTAATAAAATTTTGCAATAATTATTTGTGTTCTTTATGACTAATATGAATATGTGTACATACGCAATCTCACCATCTCATATTTTGCTAGTCTTTTCGCGTACCATGCATTGCACATTCTCACCTCGAGGATCGGTGAAAACTTCATTGGTGCGTCCAAACCCTATGACATGATATGCTCTGTCACACATAAATCTCCTTAGATTTTCCACAAAACAGCCACCATACTGATGTCTACTGCACAACCTTCTTCTTGTAGACTCGTGTTGGGCCTCCAAGCGCGGAGTTTTGCAGGACAATGGCAATTTCCCTCAAGTGGATGACCTAAGGTTTATCAATCCGTGGGAGGTGTAGGATACAGATGGTCTCTCTCAAACAACCCTGCAATCAAATACTAGAAATCTCTTGTGTCCCCAACACACCCAATACAATGGCAAATTGTATGGGTGCCCTAGTTCAGCGAAGAGATGGTGCTACAAGTGCAATATGGATGGTAGATATAGGTTTTTGTAATATGAAAATATAAAAAAGCAAGGTAACAAATAGTAAACGGTGAGCAAAACGTTGTATAAATTCTTGGAAACAAGGCCTAGGGTCCATACTTTCACTAGTGCAATTTCTCTTAACAATATTGACATAGTAGAATCATATGTAAATACCTCTCGTGCGACAAAGAGTTCACTCCAAAGTCACAAATAGCGGAGAACTAATGAAGAAATTATTGTAGGGTACGAAACCACCTCAAAGTTATCTTTTCCGATCAATCTTATGAGCTATCCCTGTAAGTGTCACAAATAGCCATAGAGTTCGTATTAAAATAACACCTTAAGATACACATCAACCAAAACCCTAATGTCACCTAGATACTCCAATGTCACCACAAGTACCCATGGGCTTGATTATACGATATGAATCACATAATTTAAGATTCATCATGTTCAATCCAACACAAAGAACTTCAAAGAGTGCCCCAAAGTTTCTACCAGTAAGTCAAAACAAAAACGTGTGCCAACCCTTATGCATAGATTCCCAAGGTCACGGAACCCGCAAGTTGATCACCAGAACATACATCAAGTGGATCAATAGAACATCCCATTGTCACCACGGATATCCCATCGCAAGACATACATAAAGTGTTCTCAAATCCTTAAAGACTCAATCTGATAAGAAAACTTCAAAGGGAAAATTCAATTCATCACAAGAAGATAGAGAGGGGAAAATTCCATATGATTCATCTATATCAATAAAGCTCGCGGTACATCAAGATCGTGTCATCTCAAGAACACGAGAGAGAGAGAGAGATATCAAAAACATAGCTACTAGTACATACCCTTAGCCCCGAGGGTGAACTATTCCCTCCTCGTCATGGAGACCACCGGATGATGAATAAGGCCTCCGGTGATGGTTTCCCCCCTCCGACAGGGTGCCAGAATGGGCTCCGATTGGTTTTTCATGGCTCTAGAGGTTTGTGGCGGTGGAACTCCCGATCTAGGTTTCTTTTCGGAGGTTTCTATATTTATAGGAATTTTTGGCGTTGGAATCACGTCAAGGGGTGCCACGAGGGGCCCGCAAGCTTGCTATGCGCGGCCAGGGGGTGGCCGCGCCTAGCAGTCTTGTGACCTGCTCGTCCACTTCCTAGCCCAACTCTTTGCTCCAGTATTTTTTATATTTTCCAAAAATATTCTCTGTAAATTTTCAGCCTATTCCAAGAACTTTTATTTCTACACAAAAACAACACCACGGTAGTTCTGCTGAAAACAGTGTCAATCCGGGTTAGTTCTAATAAAATCGTACCAAAATCATATAGAATTATTGTAAACATGGCATGAATACTTCATAAATTATAGATATGTTGGAGATGTAAACATGGCATTTCCATAGCCATTCCGGGATATATTGACATGCAACTTCCATCTTTACATCACATGAGTAGTTCATTCATCGTGCTATTGCTTTGCATGATCATATAAAGCTGACATAGTATTTGTGGCATATCCACCATTAATCATTGTTTGATACATGTCACACTAGATCATTGCATATCCTAGTACATTCCAAGAGGCAATCATATTGACTCATGTTGTTTCCTTGTTCTTCATATTGAGTTGTAAGTAAATAAAAGTGTGATGATCATCATTTTTAGAGGATTGTCCCAATGAGGAAATAAAAATGGGGGAGGCCAAATGATCCCACCATAATAAGAAAAATAGAGAAAAGGAGAGAAGGGACTTTTCAACTATCTTTTACCACACTTGTGCCGCAAAGTGACACCTTATTATTCATATAGAGAGTCTCATGTTATATAATATTCATATGTTGGTGGGAATTATTTTCATTATTAAAAACTTGGCTTGTATATTCTGATGTCGGGCGTCCTCAAAT
Source organism: Hordeum marinum (assembly GCA_022496015.1). Taxonomy (NCBI): domain Eukaryota; kingdom Viridiplantae; phylum Streptophyta; class Magnoliopsida; order Poales; family Poaceae; genus Hordeum; species Hordeum marinum. The sequence continues at coordinate 523,826,814 of CM039673.1, forward strand.
GTTCGAGGTCTTCATGAGTAAGAAAGTTGGATGCATACCCACTTAACTTCAATTGAGTTGTCATACACTTATAGATCTAGTGCATCGGTCGCATGACAATCCCTACTCCTCGCATTGATATCTATAGATGGGCATATCCATAGCCCGTTGATACACCTAGTTGATGTGATACTTTCTTCTCCACTTTTTACCCCTTTGATATCTACCACCATATTCTATTCCACCCTTAATGAATACATGAACTTCTCAAACTATGACAATTCCTAGAAAGAATCCCAATTATTTTCACCTTGGGGTATGCGGATCATGACACGTAATAGGTGCATACAACTTGCAAGATATGATCTAAAACACTCTCATATTCATGAAAACATAATAGGTTCAGATCCGAAATCATGGCACTCGGGCCCTAGTGACAAGTATTAAGCATAGCAAAGTCATAGCAACATCAATCTAAGAACATAGTGGATACTAGGGATCAAGCCCTATCAAAATAACTGGATTACATGATCAAACTCAACCACACCCATCACCGTCCAACAAGCTTACAAATTAATTCCTCACTCCCTATGGTTAGCATTATGGAATTGTTTATGAAGAAGGGTTGGTGATGACGATGGCGACGATATCGACTCACCGGAGCTCAAACGGACTCCACCTCAACCCTCCCGAGGAAGAATAGGAAGTGGCGGAAGCTCTGTCTCGTAAAAGGTGATGAAATATTCTCTCTAGTTTTTTTCTCCGAAGATGTGAATTTAGAGGACCGGAATTAGTGTCGAGGGAGAAAAGTGGGCCCCACAAGCTAACAGGGCCCACGAGGGGGTTGGGCGCAACATGTTTGCTCGTGGCCCAAAGGAAGCCCCCCCTCTAGTGGTTCTTCTCTCGAAAATTCTTCATATAGTCTAGAAATAATTCACAAAAAGTTTCGTCCAATTCTGGTAACTTTTATTTCTGCACAAAAATAACATCAAGGTAGTTCTGCTGCAAACAGCGCAGGTCCCGGTTAGTTTCATTCGAAAGATGCAAATTAGAGTCTAAAACAAGAGCAAAAGTTTTTGCAAAAGTATATACGTTTGAGACGTATCAACTCCCCCAAGTTTAACTCATTGCTTGTCCTCAAGCAATTTAGTTGATAAACAAAAAGTGATAAAGAAAAGTTTTACAAACTATTTTGTTATTGTTGTTATACATATTCTTAGCTAGTGTTTAGGTTTTCAACATAAATCACAAATAAATATATTGATGATATCACTTAGCTATTATATTTACTCATGACAATAACATAACCAACTAGCAAGCAATAATAAAATATTTCACATGCCTACAATTCGTCAAGACTATCTTGATATAATATGATCACATGGTATCTTGCTAGCCCTTTCTAAGACCGCAAAACATAAATGCAGAGCACCTGTGAGGTTCAAGCTACGACTAAACATTATAATTTAGGATAGAGCAGATCCAATCATGCTCACATCCAACAATAACTAGAGCCAATGCATAAGAATGACAATAATGCTCTCGGGTCTGGTGCTTTAGTAAGGAGACGATGAATCAAGAATAAAAATAAAATAACATGGAAGTAAATAGAAAGGCCCATTTCGGAGGGAAGCATTGATTTGCAGAGTTGCCAGAGCTCATGGTTTGAAACTGAGATGAAATTGTAATTTTGGGTGGTGTGCTTTTCCTGTCAACGTCACGACTAAGTTTTCAATATCTTCCATGCTAAACATATTATTGGTAGTTACCAAGTGGAAATTTAAAGTTTACTCCTTCTACCATACATACACCAACCATGGCTTACCGAATCCACAGGTGCCTGCCAACATATCAACTTGTCCCAAGAGGTATGTTTAATTAATTTTTTATTATGTAGGACTGGGCATCATTTTTACTAGCCTCTCTCATTCAATAACAAGCGAATAAATGCCCATCTTGAGAATAAACCTCTTAGCATGGAAGATACTGAATGCCTCGTTGCTCATTGAGTGGTACGAGCACACAAAACAGATGTTTATTTGAATGTGTAAAGGTGGCACATGCAAATTTACTTGGAATGGTAGGGTACTGTATATAGGTAGATATGGTGGACTCATGTGGAACAACTTTGGGTTTAAGGATTTTTGGATGCACAAGCAGTGTTCCTACTTAGTATAGGAAAAGGCTAGCAATAGATTGAGAAGCGACCATGTAGAGAGCAAAAATAGTCATAATCATGCATTGAGAATAATTAACATTGAACAACAGCCTGAGTAGGATATGGACAGTCTGAACTTAAACATCATGGAGGCTGCATTGGTTTTGGATCAACTACATGTTTGCACATGGGCCAAGTCAAGCCGCTCAAATTACTCACAGGAGGATACAATACTACCATACCACATCATAACCATTCTAATGCATGTTGACACATAAGATAAATAATTATTCACTTCTAGTTATTTAGGCATGTTGACACATAAGATAAATAATTATTCACTCCTATTTATTTAGGCATGGCATGAGAAACTATAATCTCTAATTATCATCATAAACATGTTTACTCATAATATGTTGAATCAAGATCGAACGAGCTAAATAAATTTACAACTACGGAGAACAAGAAGAGTCTATACCAGCTTTCTTTACTACGACCATGTCATCCAATATCGTCTTTATTGACTTTCACTTGCACGACCGAATGATGTGACAACAATAATAGTGCAAGTTTGCCATGGACTAAGCTGGCATTTGCGATCATTTAAACAAAGGAGAAGACAAGGTAATTTTGTCTCTTTTGTTAGATCAACATTAATGCATACGAGAGCCACTCAACATTTTCATCGTGGTCATATCTTTTCAATTAATCAGCAAAAAGAAAAGAAATTCAGAGACACACTCTAAATTATTTTTTGGTGGAAGGGAGCAAGCAAACAAAGGAAAAAACAAAAACAAAAAAACTATTTTACGCGAGAAAGCTCCCAACAAGTACAGGAAATCTTTTTGAGTTCTAATACTATAACTAATTAAAAGGGAGAGAAAAACCAAAAATAAACAAGAAGTATTTTTGGATTTTTCAAAGTTTTTCAAACACACTAGAAGAAATCAGAAAATAAAAGCTAACATGGATTTATAATGAAAGAGGATGAACACCGACAATTGATATGAAGTGTGTAAACATGAATGTAATGTCGGTGAGAAATATGTGCTACCCCAAGCTTATGCTTTTGGCCTAGCTTGGTTATCACCACTGGTGGTCTGGATAATGGTTGAAGTGATAGCTCGTGGAGGCGTTCCGTGCCACCTCCTCAGCCAAGCGAGTGACCTCTACTTCAATGTTGTACTCTTGCACTTCGTCCTCGAGAACATAGTTATACATTTCCAACGTATCTATATTTTTTTGTTGTTCCATGCTATAGTATTATCATTCTAGTATAGTTTTTGAGTATTTATTTACCAATTTATATTATTTTGGAGCACTAACCTATTGACACAGTGCCCAGTGCCAGTTGTTGTTTTCTGTATGTTTTTGGCTTTTTAGGTTTACAGTACCAAACGAAGTCCAATTGCCCCGAAACATTTATATGATTTTTTCTAGGCCAAAAGAAGACTTGGATGCTTTGGGAGGAGACTGGAGGCTGCATAAGGGAGGCACAAGCCAACAAGGCGCACCCAAGGGGTCGGCGCGCCCTGATGGCTGGTCCCCTTGGTGGGTGATACTCGTGATGTGTGTTAGATTTTCTATGAAGAGGAATAGGTTATCGCAGCACAAAGTGGGTAAGTATTTCCCTCAATTATTATACCATGGTTTATCGAACCAATATGCATACCAATCCTCAACCGTCTTCAGCGGCTGCACACAAAAGTACAAACAACTTCCACGCAACACCGGCAAGAGGGTTGTCAATCCCCTTGATCTCGTTATTTGCAAGCAAGTGAGATGTGTAGATAATTTTAGATAGTTATAGATTGAAAAATAAAATAAAAACAAATAAATAACAGCAAGGTAATGAAAGCGTTTGTGAATATATAAGTGAATAGTCCCAAGGGCTATAGAGTTCTCTGGTGGTATCTCTCATATAAATAGCATACGGTGGGTAAATAAATTACTGTCGGGCAATTGACAGAAAGCGAATAATTATGTGATTTTCATGGCAATGATCATGTGTATATAGGCATCACATCCGTAAGAAAATAGGCCGACTCCTGTCTGCACCTATTAGTATTACTCCACTTCAAGAGTGCTTTTATGCTTGCCTCTCTACATATTAAGTTCATGACAAACAGAGTAATGCATGGACAACGGTGACATGATGTAGACAAAGTAAACTCAAGCAATATGAATGAACCCCGTCGATTTATCCTTAGTAGAGACAACACAAAAATGCAACTTGTCCCCTTCTTTCACTGGGATATAAAAACTCGTCAAGTTGGACATACTACAACGCACCACTCCCACTGAAGAAATATCAATCTATTTGGCCAAACTATCTCAATAGATCAGAGAGCATTACGAAGCTATGATGACCATGCAAATAAGAATCATAATATTCAGAGGTGACTCAAATACTTTTCATGAATAATCTGAACATAAACACACAATTCATCGTATCCCAACAAATGCACCATACACAGGGATTACGTCGGATAGATCAAGGCAAGGATGCGATGAACATGATTGTATTGAAGATCAAGAGAGAGAGAGAGAGAGAGATTGCTATATGGGTACTACCTACGGACGTATAGGTCTATGGTGAACTACTCACACATCATGGTGAGGGCAGCAAGGTTGATGAAGAGGCCCTCCATGATCGATTCCCACCTCCGGCAGGGTGCCGGAATGGAGCTCTAGATCGCCTCCCATCGGAACAGAGACTTCCGGTGGTGGAAAAGGTGTTTTGGGAGTGCTCTTGGAGTTTTTAGGGTAAATAAGAATTTATAGGCCAGAGAGGGGCATCGGGACGCGCCCGAGGGAGGCACAAGCCATGAGGGCGCCTGCCCCCTAGTGGCACGCCCTATTGGCTTGTGGGTCCTTCGTGGCTCCTCCGGCCTCCTCCCGAACCTTCCAGGTCTTCTTTTAGTCTAGAAAAAATCATCAAAAAAGTTTCGTGACAATTGGACTTCGTTTGTTAGTGTAACTCTGAAAAGTCAAAAACACGGAGAAAACATCAACTGACACTTGGCACTGGGTCAGTAGGAAAGTGCTCAAAATTATTATAAATTGGTAAATAAATGCCTAAAAAGTATCCTAGGATGATAATATGTGAGCATGGAATAATAAAAAATTATAGATACATTGGGGACGTATCGGTGGGTCTCCCGACCCCGTTCTCTGGCCTATAAATTCACATATATTCCAAAAATACTTAGGAGCATCCCAAAACACTTTTTCCACCACAAGAAGTGTTTGTTCCACCACGATCCCGACTGAAGCCTTGTTCTAGTGCCCCGCTGGAGGGGGGATCGTTCATGGAGGGCCTCTACATCATCCTTGATGTTCGCATGGTGATGTGTCAGTAGTTCACCATATACCTACAGGTACATAGTTAGTACCTAGATGGTTATCTCTCTCTCTCTCTCTCTTGATCTCCAATACAATGATCATCACAGCTTCGCATTGATCTATCTGATGTAATTCTTTTGTATGGTGCATTTGTTGGGATCCGATGAATTTTGGGTTTATGTTCAGATTATTCATGAAAAGTATTTGAGTCACCTCTCAAATATATTCTTATTCTTATTGCATGATCACTATAGCTTCATAAATCTCTCTGATCTATTGAAATAGTTTGGCCGACTAGGTTGATATTTCTTCACCGAGAGGGGTGCGTTGTAGTGGGTTCAATCTGGCGGTGCTCTATACCCTAGTGACAGAAAGGGACAATACATGTCTTTGTATTGATGCCACTAAGGATAAAACAACGGGGTTAGTACATATTAATTGAATTCTCTTTGTCTACATCATGTCATTGTTCCCCAACTATTACTCTGCATGCTGGATAGCGGTCGATGGTTGGATTAATAGTAATAGGTGGAGGAAGGAGTCGGCCTATTTGCTTATGGACGTGATCCCTATATATACATCATCATTGTCGTGAATATGAACATAACTATGTGCTTTTCTATCAATTTCCCAACAGTAATTTTTTTACCCAGCATATGATTCCTAAATCAGAGATGCTGTCGTGGGAACGAGCTTGACAGTAGACGATAGGGATACGAAAGGAGAGGGCAAAGTCCTAGCTACGACGAGGGTGTACACATGGATGTATGAGTTCAGGCCCCTCTCATGGAGGTAACAGCCCTACGTCTCAGTGCTCGGGAGCTTATGTCGTGTGGAATATAGAGATTACAATGGTTGCGAAACCTTCTGCCAGAGGGGAGGGACGGCATATATAGAGTTCGCTGCCCCTCATAATTACCCAACATCTAAGGGTCCGATCGTGGGGTTTAAAGTCTACCGTTACTGGTAACGTACACAATAAAAGCTATTAATGACGATTGAACCAACGTCTTCTCGTTGGGCTCTTGATGATGGCTCCTGGTCTTTTGGTGTCGAGTGAGAACGAGGTCTTTCGAGTGACACGCAACTGCCGAGTGACGGAAGGAGTCTCCGAGTGGATAGTCTGTCGACTGACCTTGAACGTCTCCTGGAATCCACTCGGAAGTTTATGCTTGATCTTCAAGTCCTCCAACGTAGTGTCCTTAGGTAGGGTATGCAGGCCTTGCCTAGGACCCTACCCTAGGTACGTATCCTTGTCATTAGCCTCCGAATGGATTGGGGTTTGAGTGGTGAAACGGAGTATCAATGCCAATCTTGAGTTAGAGCATCAAACCTTCCGAATGATATTCGGGGTTTCAATGAAACTTGCGTCAACTGAACTCTGAGTATTAACGTCAATTCAGGATCAACACGCCAAATCTTCCGAATGATATTCAGGGCTTTAACGAATCTTGCGTCGATTGAATTCTTCTCCATTCGCCCGGATCCATTCAGCCTTAAAAGTATCCGAGTGGATGTTCAATGCCTGTTTTGCTCCGAGTGAACTGAAAGCATCTTTGGAGGTGATGGGTTGGTCTGTCAGGCCCGAATTTTCTGGGATACAAAAATTTGGGAAGCACGCGCATGCGACGAGGACGCCATGATCAGGGCAAGTGGAGGCACAACGCCTCGATTCTCGTGCCGGTCATATAGCCACGTACTGGGCGCCGTCAGCGGTTGGCGTGTGTGGTTATCTCGCAGGCCCACTAGTCAGCGGGACACTTGGCGGGGTATAAATCTCCGCGCGATTTGCATAGTACCTTCATCCATTCTTTCTCCTTTCCTCCTTTCCTCTGCCTCCTACGCCCCACTCTGTTCCTCCTCGACGAGAGCCGCCACGCCAATGATGAAGAACGCGACGGAGAAGCTGGAGCAGGCTAAGAAGGGGGCGACAAAGCTCAAGGTCAAGAAGCCCTCGACCACTCCGTTCACCACGCCGGCGGGATGGATGCAGGGGGATTTTCTCCCCTCCGTAGTCACTCGCGAGGACATGGAGGGCCTTGTTGCCGATGGGCTCGTGGCGGACGGCGCCTGGAGGCTACCGGAGGGAGAGCGTGAGCCGGAGCCGCTCGACGGGGAGTGGGTCCTCCTTCTCTCCCATGTCGAACGCGGTTTCTCTATGCCACCCCACCCCTTCATTAGAGGATTCCTGAATTTCTTCGGTGCCCAATTGCACCATCTCCCACCGAATACCATTGCATACTTGTCTGCCTTTGTTACTCTGTGCGAGTGTTTTCTGGGTTGCTCTCCTCATTGGGGGCTGTTCAAGCACATCTTCATGGTCAGATCCCAAACAATGAAGAAAGCTCTTCCTGTTGATGGCAAGACTCATCTGCTTCAATTGTGTGGAGGTTTAGGACTTCAAAAAAGAGCTCGTGGTTCCTTCCCTGCCATGACTTTCCTCGAGTCTCTTAGAGGTTGGTAGTCGACTTGGTTCTACTGCAAAGATATGGCATCACCCAATATGTCGACTGGCCTTCCCCCCTATACACCCGATCGTCCAGTTGTCCCCAAGTCTCTGAAGGTGACCAAAGAGGAACATGTCTAGACGGGAATCTTGGTTGAGGTTGTGGTGCAGTTGATCCTGGTTGGGGTGACTCGCATGGATCTGTTGGAGACGTTTCTCAGTCGACGTATTCAGCCGCTCCAAGCTAGAGATCACACTATGTGGCACTACGCGGGCCCTGAGGACTCGACCAGAGCACACCCAGAAGAGGTTCCGCAAAAAACTGTCGAGCAGTGGCTTCGCAGCATCACTAGAGCCTGTGACAACCCTTTGGGAGCTAAGAGGATCCGACCCTACTTGGCCGAAAACCCGTCAAAGAATCTGGTGAGTTGCATGGTGTCGACTAATGTATTTGTACTATCGAGTGATATATTGATTTTATGAACTGACTTCTTTGCTTGAATCATGCAGGAGTGGACGCACATGCACTCGCCCATTCCCAATGGGAACCATGTTGAAGATGGCGTAGTGAGCGAGGGTGCCAGCATGGATGGTGACGGTCCTATTGACTCAAGGAAGAATACGAGGACTCTGGCATAGAGGAAGAAGTCGAGTCACCTCCTCGGCGCGAAGGCCGCACCAAGTCCCGCAACGATCCGGCAACTGTTGAGGACATGGCTCTAGGCCCTAGCGAGAAAACCCCGAAGCGGAGTCGCCCTTCAGCTGTTGAGTCGAGTGAAAGACTGGCCAAGCAGCCCAAGCAAGTCCGACAAAACCTCGCAAGGCTCGGACTCGCATGAGGATGGCCGTACCTGTCATCTCCACATAAGTATTTATTTTCTAATTCTTTCTTTTGACAATGAGTTTGAGTTGTAGCTGACCGAGTGTTGTTCAATCCATCAGAGCTGCTATGTCTATAACCTCATCACATCGAGACGGAGGGGAGGCGATGGACATTGACACTGCTGACGCTGCCACTTCTCATAGAGGTTAGTAAGTTGTTGATTCATCCGAATGGGACTCATCACATGAAAATGTTAACACTATCGGTTGTTGTTGCAAACATCATTCAGGTGGAAGACGACGAGGAGCACCTGGACACTTCACGCACCAGCACCCGAAGAGCTTCATCAGCGCAGGCGCTTCAACGCTCGACTGCAGAGTCCTCCCAGGGAATAGGTGACTCGACACAACCCAGAACTGAACCTGCAGCACCTCTGTCGAATGCCCCTCCAACTGTCTCGACCGTTGTGACGTCGACTCCAACCGGACCCACTCAGACTACCTTAGCTGCCCCAGCAACAACGCCGATTCCGCCTATGACGGCTTTCTCTCTGCATCACGTCCCGAAAGATTAGATCGGAGGTGCGAAGGAGGCTATGATCTAGGCGGAGCAGATAATGCTGCGAACCAACGAGGTGTACGAGGCCAGCAAGCTAGCTTACGATGTCAACGCAGCCCTCCGCACCAATGTCCAAGTAAGTTCGATTGTAAGTACATTTCTGATTGAATTCCTTTCTTTTCTTGACAATACACCCAATGGTTGATTAGTGTAGAATGTTTGAAGTTTCTCCACTCGAATAGGACAGATCGTAGTCAAGTAGGATTGGGATCGAGTACGCGTGGTACTAGAGTCGCTCGACATGTGAGTGTATTTTTTTTCTGATGAGTTACTCGACGGATCGAGAGTTAACCGTCTCAGTGGGGGCACTCTGAGTGCACACCCACTGGGTGTAGTCCCCGAGACCGCTGCCGAGTGCTTGCACTGGCAGGGCTCTTAGAGCTTGTCATATCCACCACTCCGCAGTTAGACTATAGGTTTCATGGATATTATTGAAAAACCATGATATGACGCTGCATAAGGATAGACAGCACTTCTCAGAGTTATGGATATTCCAATGATGGATGTTTCTGCCACTCGACTGATCGCTAGTCGGCAGATCCAGTGGGGGCACGCTAAGTGCACCCACTGGGTGTAGTCCCCGAGACCGTTGTCGAGTGCTTGCACTAGCAGGGGTCTTAATAGAGACAGCTTTGAATTTGTTTACAGCGCGCGGAGCGCCAGGGCCACTCGACATGTCGAGTGGAATTTTTGCTTGATGGACATCATAGATCGACCCATATAGCCCAGTCAACCGTCATTCGCATTATTTGTCGATTGAATTTCTTTCTTTTGTCAGTTGCAGAGGGCTTGCGAACTTGGCATGCAGTACAAGGACCTGGAGGATGAGAGGAACCGGCTGTGAGTGCATCTGGAGGCCTCCAATAATGCTCTAGAGCGAGCGCGTGCTGAGCTGAAGTCTCTGGGAGGTAATTGCTGCTGACTTTCTGTCTCCCTATCTTCGCTCTTCATGTTTTGAACCGAGTGCTCTCACTCGAACAGACATACACAATGAAAACAATTGAATCCAAGCGCGACTCAATAATGTTGTTTCTTTAGATTCCATGAAGGCGGCACTGGAGGAGAAGGACAAGGCACTTGCTGACACCCAACGAGTGGACAGCGACAAGACTGAAGCTGCAGATCGGAAGCTGGTGGCCGCCAAGAAACTTGAGGAGGATAATGCAAAGTTGAAGTAGGAGCGTGTGGACCTTGTTAAAAGGACTGAGCAGCTAAACAAACGGAGCAACGGTCTAGAGAAGCACTTGGGCAAATTCTCGAGGAAGATGTATATCCTGCTTGATGGTAAGTGTTTCTTGTTGACTGAAGTTCGTAAAACCTTTGAAGGTCACAGCTCACCGATTCCCCTCCCATTCCAACTCTTCAACAGAATTCTGTCAAGACTTCGAGAAGGAGACAGAGGAGGTTGAGCCCAATCTGGAACCCACTAAGTCACCAGTCGCAGATGCAGTGGCCATGAACATGCTCAGAGTCAACTTCCGGCTCCAAGGTGTCCAGGCATATATTGCCCGACTGAAATCTGCAATGGAGAGAATCGACAAGGAGCTATGCCCTGAGGACACTCTTCAGCTCGACCTCAACTCTATGATGGCTCACCAGAACAAACTTCCTAGTCGAGTGGAGGCATGGAAGAAATCTGCTGCTCGCTGTGGGGCCGGCGTGGCGTTACCACTTGTCAGGGTCCATTGCAGGGATGTGAGGGAAGAGAAGCTGAAGGAGCTCTAGGTGGTAACACAAAGAAACTCCAGTTTGAGGACTTCATGGAAACCTTCATTGAGGCAGCCACCAGAATCACTGACGGCATCGACTTGGACACTTTTATCGAGCCAGCCAGCCCGTCACCTGTTTAAAAAACTTGGTCTTTTGAGAAATACTTTTATTCGCCTCGGTATGCCGAGTGAAATTGTATCCCTTAAAACTTCATTCAGGCCTTAGGCTTGAGGACATTTGCTTCTGTACGATGCGTTTATCCGCGGTTTACTCTTTGGATTTTATTCGCGTTTGGCTTTCAATCGTCTGTTCGACTGGTTTTGTTTAACTTAGGCAAAACGTGTTCACAGCTAAGCCCCCGAGTGTGAGGATCGCTCATCACTTGGGATATTTTCGAACTAGGGCGAATGGCGATTCGTATCTAAGCTGCCGAGTGAATGGATTACTATCCACCCGACGAGGATTTTAACTTAGGCGAAATGTGTTTCGCAGCTAAGCCCCCGAGAGTGAGGATTGCTCATCACTCGAAGTTATTTTCGAACTTAGGCGAATATCGATTCGCAGCTAAGCTGTCGAGTGAATGGATTGCTATCCATCCGACGAGGTTTTTAACTTAGGCAAAACGTGTTCGTAGCTAAGCCCCGAGTGTGAGGATTGCTCATCACTCGAAGTTATTTTCGAACTTAGGCGAATGTCAATTCGCAGCTAAGCTATCGAGTGAATGGATTACTATCCACCCAACGAGGTTTTTAACTTAGGAGAAACGTGTTCGCAGCTAAGCCCCCGAGTATGAGGATTGCTCAGCACTCGGAGTATTGTCGAACTGAGGCGAATGTCGATTCGCAGCTAAGCTGTCGATTGGATGGACTGCTATCCACCCGACGTTTTTTTTAACTTGGCGAAACATGTTCGCAGCTATGCCCCCGAGTGTGAGGATTGCTCATCACTCGGAGTATTTTCGAACTTAGGCGAATGTCGATTCGCAGCTAAGCTGTCGAGTGAATGGACTACTATCCACCTGATGGTTTTTTTAACTTAGGCGAAACATGTTCGCAGCTAAGCCCCCGAGTGTGAGGATTTCTCATCACTCGGAGTATTCCCAAGAATGAAACTGTATGATTGGAATCGACAATAGATATTGTAGAAATGTGGATTGCATTGATGAAGTATTCTTATTACATCAGAAGATTCTTGTCTCAAGTATAAAAACGCCGGAGCAGATCTGTATTCGAGGCCTGTGGTTCGTCTATCCGCTTCATGAGATTGTACAGGTGATATGCTCCATTGTTTAGCACCTTAGTGACAATGAAAGGACCTTCCCATGCAGGAGCAAGCTTGTCAGGTTGGTGTTGATTAACTCGAAGCACCAGGTCTCCCTCATGAAACGACCGACTCTTGATATTCTTCGCATGGAAATGCCGGAGGTCCTGCTGATAGGCAGTAGTCCGGATCAGAGCCATCTCTCGTTCCTCCTCCAGAAGATATACACCGTCCTGTTTGTCCTGTTCATCTTCAGCCTCAGAATATAGCTTCACTCGAGGAGAATTGTGAACCAAGTCACTCGGCAATATGGCTTCAGCACCATAGACAAGAAAGAAAGGAGTTCGTCTAGTCGACCGATTTGGAGTAGTTCTCAGGCCCCAAAACACAGACGGCAGCTCGGTTACCCAGGCACCAGCGGCATGATCGAGGTCGCGCATGAGACAAGGCTTAAGACCTTGGAAGATGAGGCCATTGGATCGCTCGACTTGCCCATTGGTTTGTGGGTGAGCGACAGATGCATAATCCACCCGAGTGCCTTGGGAGTTGCAGAAGTTCCTGAATTCTTCCGAGTCAAAATTTGTGCCATTGTCTATGATGATGTTGTGTGGAGTGTCGTACCGACAAATTATCTCTCTCATGAATGTGACCGTTGTGCAGGAGTTCAGCTTCTTGATTAGCTTGGCTTCTATCCACTTGGTGAATTTGTCGATTGCTACCAGTAAGTGAGTGAATCCTCCTTTTCTGAGTCAGAAGGGGCCAACCATGTCGAGTCCCCAAACCGCAAACGGCTAGGCCAGAGGAATTGTCTTCAGAGCAGATGCCGGCTTGTGTGACAAATTTGCACAGAACTAGCAACCATCACAATGATCAACGATGTCTTTATCCATCTCATTAGCTCGTGGCCAGTAAAAACCAGCACGATATGCTTTAGCGACAATCGTCCTTGAGGATGCATGGTGGCCGCAAGTTCCCGAGTGAAACTCATCCAGAATCATTCGACCTTCCTCGGGGGAAATACAACACTGTGTAACACCAGTTGCACTCTCTCTGAACAACTGATCTCCCATAACAGTGAAAGCCATGGACCTGCGCACAATCTGTCGAGCCTCTATCTCATCATCAGGGAGATCTTGTCTGAGTATATAAGCGATGTAAGGCATAGTCCAATTGGTAATGATAACTAAGATCTCCATGACCAGGTTAATCATTGCGAGAACATGAACTTCTATTGGGTCAGTGGAACTCAAAGCTTGTGGGGGCTCTTCGGTGAAAGGATCTTCTTGAACCAAAGGAGTGTGCAAGTGCTCCAAGAACACACCGCTGGGGACAGGCCGTCGAGTGGAACCAATCTTGGATAACTCGTCGACCGCCTGATTTTTCAGTCGGGGAACATGATGAAGTTCCATGCTTTCAAACTTCTTCTCCAACTTTTGGACTGCATTGCAGTATCTAGTCATACCAGGGTTTCAAACATCCCACTCTTTCATCACTTGATTCACCACCAGATCTCAGTCGCCATAAACCATCAGGCGCTTGACACCGAGTGAGATAGCCATGCGCAACCCATACAAAAGTGCTTCATACTCTGCCTCATTGTTGGAGGAATCGAAGTGAATTTGCAAGACATAGATGAGCTTGTCGCCCCTAGGAGATATCAGGACAACACCAGCACTAGACCCATTCAACATTTTGGTGCCATCAAAGAACATTATCCAATGCATCGAGTGAACTTGGATAGGTTGTTGCTGTTTAATCCACTCGGCCATGAAATCTGGCAATGCTTGGGACTTGATTGCTTTTTTGGCTTCGAATCTGATGTCAAAGTGTCCAAGCTCAGTAACCCATTTAGCCACTCGACCTGAAGCATCTCAATTATTGAAAATCTCGAACAAAGGAGCATCACTGACGACTGACATCGAGTGGTCTTGGAAATAATGAGCCACCTTCTTCGCTGATAGGTAAATACCATAAAACAGCTTCTGATAGCGTGGATATCTTTGCTTTGAGGGGGACAATACTTCCGAGACATAATAAATTGGCTGCTGGACTTTATAGGCTTTACCCTCCTCTAACCGCTCGACAGTTAGTACTATACTGTCAACCTAATTTGTAGCCGCGATGTACGGGAGCAAGGGCTCTTTGCTGGCAGGAGCGGCAAGCACCGGCTGGGTGGAGAGCAGGGCTTTGAGCTCAACAAATGCTGCTTTGGCTTCAAGAGTCCAGTCGAACGTATCGGACTTCTTCATCAATTGATATAAAGGCAGGGCCTTCTCACCAAGACGAGAAATGAATCGAATCAATGCTGCCAAGAAACCTGTGAGCTTCTGAACGTCGTGCACTTGCACAGGAGTCTTCATATGGGTAATGGCGCTAATTTTCTCGAGGTTGACATCAATTCCTCGCTCAGAAAAGAGAAAATCGAGTAATTTGCCGCCAGGGATGCCGAAAGGACATTTGGCCGGATTCAGTTTTATGTCGAATCGCCTCAGATTGGCGAATGTCTCGGCCAAGTCAACCAGCAGGTCGAAACCTTTGCGGGTCTTGACCACTATATCATCCATGTACGCCTCGACATTCCGAGGGATCTGGTCAAGTAAACATTTCTGAATCATGCACAAAAAAGTAGCGCCGGCATTCTTGACACCAAAAGTCATAGTGATGTAACAAAAACACCCGAATGGGGTGATGAAGGTTGTCTTTATTTCGTCCGGGCCATACATACGGATCTGATGGTACCCAGAATAAGCATCCAAAGACGATAAGTGCTCACACCCCGCTATCGAGTCAACAATTTGATCTATGCGGGGGAGCGGAAAATGATCTTTTGGGCACACCTTGTTGAGATGTTTGAAGTCAATGCACATGCGCAATGAATAATCTTTCTTTGGCATCATCACGACATTCGAGAGCCACTAGGAGTGGTAAATCTCCCGAATGAACTTGGCTTGCAAGAGACGGGCCACTTCTTCTCCGATTGCCTTGTGCTTCTCTGCCGCTGAGCGACGCAAATGCTCCCTGACGGGTTTGGCTTTTGGATCCACTCGCAGGCAGTGCTCAGCCAGCTCCCTGGGAATCCCCAGCATGTCAGCAGGCTTCCTTGCGAAGATATCCAGTTCTCACGGAGGAACTGGATGAGCTCAGCTCCCTATTTGCTGTCGAGTGTTGATGAGATATTCGTCTGGGCAGCAGTAGGATCCGCGGGATGGATGTGTACCTTCTTCACCTCCCCTGCTGACTAAAATGCCGACTCGGAAGCCGGCTTCTTTGGACGGAGCAAATCAGCAGGGTCGGTGGTTTTCTTGTACTACTCCAACTCAACCATGGCCATCTGGTGATCGGTGATCTTGGAGCCTTGCTAGAGGCACTCTTCGGCCTGCTGTTGATTGCCAGTGACCATGATCACGCCCTTAGGCCTGGCATTTTGAACTTGAGATACACATAACATGGTCGGGCCATGAAACGTGCATACGCGGGTTGACCCAGAATGGAGTGGTAAGCACTCTTGAAATCCACGACTTCAAATGTCAACTTTTCTTTTTGGAAATTTTTGTCATTCCCGAATGTCACATCCAATGCTATCTGGCCGAGTGACTTGGCCTTCTTTCCTGGGATGACCCCATGAAACTGAATGCTGCTCTCACTCAAACAGGACATCGGGATGCCCATCCCTTTCAGGGTATCCGCATAGAGAATGTTCAGGCCACTGCCACCGTCCATGAGGACCTTTCTAAATCGAGTCCTTCCCACCACCTGATAAACTACCAGAGCATGTCGACCGGGAGTGGCCACATGAGCAGGATGGTCTGTCTGGTCGAATGTGATAGAATATTGGGACCACTTGAGGTAGGTGGGGGTATCTGGCACAGCCATGTTGATTTCTCTGTTGATGACTTTCAGACGGCTCTTGCTCTCGACATCAGCAAAGATCACTAGTGTAGTAGTGACATCTGGGAATGTTTCTTTATCTTCATCTTCATCACCCTTCTCAGGAGATTTATCACTCGTCGGGTCACCCTTGAATTGCTGGATTAGGGGCCGACTCTGTCGAGTGGTGTGCTTGGGCAAAATCAGATTGCCTTCTGCATCTTTCCTCGTGTAAATTACACACGGATGATCCATGCTATCAGTTCCTGACTGATTTTTCCCTTTCTTGGGGGCATACTGTGCTTTTTCTTTGCCCTTGTTCTTTGATTGAGTCGCCAGTGCTGGTGCTTCTGCTTGGACCGGATCTTCAACTTTTCGCTTCTGTTTCCGATTGTTGCTGCCACCAGCCTCATTGATGACTGCCTTTCCTTTGCCGCTACGGAGGCGGTCTTCTTTGTCTCCATTGGCGTACCGAGTGGCAATTTCCATCATCTTGCCGAGTGAAATATCACCCATCCGCCCAAATTTCAGGTATAGCTCTCTGTATCTCACACCGGCCTTGTATGCACAAACAGCCTGGTGTTCCGACACATTCTCCAATGCAGAGTGGACCATCGCTGAATATAATCTCTCAAAGTTTCATTGGGCTTCTGGACATAGTGTTGCAAGTCGACCAGGCCTGCCGAATGCTTGCAGGTGCTCTCAAAGGTTTGGACAAACACTCGGGTAAGATCCTCCCAGCAATGTATACTGGAAGGAGCCAAACGATTCAGCCAAGCTCGACCTGGACCATCTAACATCAAGGACAGGTGCCACATGGCAACATTGTCATTTCCGCCACCAATTTGCACAGCCACTCGGTAATCATCTAACCAAGTCTCTGGATTTGTTTTGCTAGTAAACTTTCCGATCCCCGCCGCCAACCTGAAGTTGGGGGGAATCTCTACGGAACGTATGGGTCTGCTGAAACATTCAGGACCAGAAACCACAGCTGAGCTTCCACTCGGAAAATCTCTGTCGTGTCCTTCTCTGTGGGCTCTGCCCCTGTCAATCCGCTTCTGAACGAGGAGGTCGCGGGCGTCAAAGCCCGCATTCTGCTCGTCACCGAAGGAGCGCCTATCGTTGTGGTGCTGGGGCGCGTATGGACCACTCCGCGGAGGAGTGGGCACTCGACGGCGGTCTTCACGGTGAAACTGATCTCTGACCTGCTCTTCACAGAAACCTCCGCCCCGATGATGCAAGGGCGATCCAGGGTTGTGTGCCGACTGAACGGTCTCTGCCCTGGGTGAATTGCTATGTATCCTGTTGCGGGACTGAGAAACTACTGAATTCTGTAGCTGCGCTGCATCTAATAGTGCTCTGATCTGCATCAACCCTCTTCCATCCTCTGACCGGGACGGCTGAATGGAATATGCTATCCTAGCGGCATCAGCAACATTTAACACGGGAGTTTGATATACCTCGATGTTGTCATGAGATCCAGTCGGAAACAACTGCCGCTAACGTCGACTGGGGCGTGGGGGAAGCTGGCGAGCGCGCTCATCAAGTTCTGCCTGGAGTTCTTCCAGATGAATGCGCGCGGCCTCCAAAGCTTGAGCCTCGGCAGTCATGGCAGTAATGGGAGTATGAAGAATCTCCTCTTCGCGGTGCGGCTGCTCATTCGATGGATCGCTAGCCTCGTGCCTGCCACGGCCAAAGCCAGGCGGTGAACTCTGATGAGAACCCGCCATCAAGACCTCCGCTGTAGGATCACAGCTTTCGCACTCGGAAGGCACGTCGGACCGATTGGAATCCGACCCGAACACGCCGTGAAGGGACTCGGCGGGCTCGAGTGCTGCAATTTGCGAAGAAGTTTGACGTGCCACTACGTGTTTGACCTAGCACTGAAGTCATGAGCGTCCGTTCCGCTTGCGACCACAAACAACGAGGGGAGCCGACGTGTAGGGAGTCGGAGGCTGACACAGCAACACACCACAGGAACTCGCGCGGAAATGTGCGGCCCCACGGACCGGGAGCACCTCGACATCCAGTGGCGCTTCCTGGAGCCATGATGAATTGTCGGCTATGAAGGTGAGCGCCCCCAAACGGATCTCGTGGCCCAGCGCAAGAACACCGCCGGAGGACATGTCAAAGGATGAAAAACACAACCTCGCCGAAAGTCGCTTAGACGCCTGCCCCACGGTGGGTGCCAACTATCGTGGGAACGAGCCTGACAGTAGATGATAGGGGTACGAAAGGAGAGGGCAATGTCCTAGCTACGATGAGGGTGTACACACAGATGTATGAGTTCAGGCCCCTCTCGTGGAGGTAACAGCCCTACGTCTCAGTGCTCGGGAGCGTATGTCGTGTGGAATATAGAGATTACAATGGTTGTGAACCCTTGTGCCACAGGGGAGGGGCGGCTTATATAGAGTTCGCTGCCCCTCATAATTACCCAGCATATAAGGGTCCGATCGTGGGGTTTAAAGTCTACCGTTACTAGTAACATACGTAATAAAAGCTATTAATGACGATTTAACCAATGCCTGCCCGTTGGGCTCTTGATGATGGCTCCTGGTCTTCTGGCGTCGAGTGAGAACGAGGTCTTCCGAGTGACACGCGACTGCCGAGTGAAGGAAGGAGTCTCCGAGTGGATAGCCAGTCGAGTGACCTTGAACGTCTCCTGGAATCCACTCGGAAGTTTATGCTTGATCGTCATGTCCTCCAACGTAGTGCCCTTAGGTAGGGTATGCAGGCCTTGCCTAGGACCCTACCCTAGGTACATATCCTCGTCAGATGCCATTAAGGAAAACTATGGCCCAGGGGTCTATTCACTTATATAATTACAAACTTTATCAATACATTGCTTACATTATTTGTATTTTATTTTATTTTGCAATTTAAAGTTATCTACTATCATCTACCCACTTCATTTTCTTGCAAATAACGAGTCCAAGGGGATTGACAACCCTCTTGCTCGCGTTGGGTGCAAGTGTGTGCTTGTTTGTGTGCAGTCGCTAAAGATGGTCATTGACCGTTACTCCTATTGGTTTGATAAACCTTAGTTTTTAACTTAGGGAAATAATTATGTGTATTCTGCTGCTATAACCTCTTCCTCTTCATGGAAAACCCAACGCAGATGACAAGTATCACAGAGTATCTCCGTCTAGTCTAAAAGTCAAAGAGAGCAGGCGCAGGCAACGTAACAAAAACATGCTTATATTTATAAAACGTTAGTTCATACTCATAACCCATAGCACTACTCGTAATAAAGTCATGATGGCGCATGGCTCCAAAGTGTAAATTTCTCTCAGGTAACATAGGATCATTAGGTTGAGGTGAGACTCCCAGTTTTGCGGGTATGCAGGAGGCATAAATGCCCCCGTTAAGGTGCAGCCTCCGAGCAACAATTGCACCAAGGTTATAATGTGTTTTTACCAGTCACCATAATGTGAATAAGTCTCAACTCGGGAGCACAGAGTACACTATAGTCTTGCTTTCGTACTACACATTTCCTATTAAACAAAGCAAAGTAGCGAATAGAGGGAAAATGAATACTTTTTATTCTAGCTTTTTTCACTCCTCTATCCTCTCCAACGCAAAGACTCTCTAGAAACATATTATAATCGGATTTTTGTGTTTTTTCTAGTGGGACTCAATATGGAAGTTTGCACGCATCATAGAATTCCTCTAGAGTCATACTAAAAGATTTATGATAGAGATTAAATTACCCTCTAGAGGTATGGTGATGATATTGAAATCCTTGCATTAATGAGTGGGTAATATCATAGTATTGAACACACTTATTTGCAAGGAAGTCAGTGAGGATGGTATTATAAATATATTGATCAAATTCTTCCTTAATGTGTGCACCTCTCCTGAAGTCATCACATGATGAGCAACATGATTTAGCATCAACCATGACTATTGAGATTGCTCTAGGCTCAACATAAGCTTGTCGTGTCGAGCCCTCGCTTGACTACTCACCCGAAGGACACCTTCTTGAAGAACTCCTCCTAAATAAACTCATTGCCCTATTACAATTTTTTGAAATTTTAGACCACAAAATTATGTCCATAAAACTTTGCAAGATTGGTAGCAACTACTCATATAGGTACCAAGAGGCCGTATCAAGCATTCCCACTACTTGGAACTCAAAGAATTCAACATGCAAGCTCATTTCAGAAGCACCAAGTGAACGAAAATATGCAAAATATAAACCAGTAAAGCAAAACTAATTGGAGGAATGGAGGAGTCACATACGAAGGAGCAATCCCCCAAAACAGTTTTGAAAACGGAGTTCCAAGCAAGGAGATCGAAAATTTCAGTTTCAGGAGCAAGAACACAAGAGATAGAGAGTTTATGAATTTTTGCTGGAGCTAAGGGATGACATGGGCTAAATAGATAAGGCAATGGCTCCTGTGGGCTCCACGAGCTAACAGGGCGAGCCCAGGGGGTGGGCGCTCCCAGTTGCCTTGTGGCCCACAATATCACCCCCTGATGTGTTTTTAGTACCAATTTTTTAAAAATATTCTAGAAAAATTCATGTTAAAATTTTGTGGCAATATTAGACATTTTATTTTTGAGTCATTTTCATTGCATGGGAATTTTAGAAAACAGGGAACTAATGGCATTTTATTTTATTTAAATAAAAATAACAGCGAGTAAACTAATGATATAGAAAGTTGTGTTTACTAAATTCATCAATTCCATGTCTTCAAAAAGGTTCCATTAATAAGGTCGATCAAGTCTTATTAATAACCGTTTCCAATTGACATGAAAGTGAAGAATCTTCGTATAATGCTAAGTTACCTTAATGGGGATTTGCTTATTCCCAGTAATAAGAATATCATATTTCTTCTTGACAGTAGGGAGAGGAAATTGAAACCCTCAATAGCGAGTGTGGCAATTGGCTCAATTGCATTAATATTATTCACCGAAGATTGCTTCTTTGGAAAGTTCACCATATGTTGTTTACCATTGACATGAAAAGTAACCTTTCTTTTGTTGCCATCAATAACAGCGCCTGCAGTTTTTAGAAAGGGTATACCAAGGATAATCGACATGTTGTCGTCCTCGGGCATATCAAGAATAACAAAGTCTGTTAAGATAGTAACATTTTCAACCACAACAAGAACATCCTCGCAAATTCCAATAGCCAAAGAAGTGGTTGTTTCAGCCATTTACAAAGATATCTATGTAGGTTTAAGCTTATTCAAATCAAGTCTTTTATATAAGGAGAAATGCATAACACTAACACCAGCTTCTAGATCACGTAAAGTAGTTTTAACATAATTTCATTTAATGGACCAAGGTATTATGGGTATATCTTGATCTCCTAACTTCTTAGGCACTCCACCATCAAAATAATAATTAGCAACCATGGTAGCAATTTTAGTTTTAGGCATCTTTCTTTTGTTGGTAATAATGTCCTTCATATATTTAGCATATAGAGGCATCTTTAATATATCAGTCGAGCAAGTGCACAAAAAGACAGGTTTAATCATTTCAGCAAAGCGTTCAAACTACTCCTTGTACTTACTCTTAGAAGGCTTACGAGGGAATGTCATAGGTTCCTGAACCCATGGCTCTCTTTCTTTACCATGTTTTCTAGCAACAAAGTATTTCTTTTCATAGCATTTATTTTAGGATGTGGGTTATCAAGGTTTTCAGTGGGTTCTATTTTCACATCATTACCAAGTTCCTTATTACACTTCAGCGGAGCATCTACATGAGCATTTTCATTATCACTAGGAGAATGCTCACTACCAGATTGTGTCTCAACATCAGAAATAGAAACAACATTATGATTTTCAGCAGGTTTTCTATAACACATTTATTTTTCTTTTTCTTTTTTAGTTGTACTAGGTGCATCATCATTAATTCTTTGAGAATCATGTTCTATTCTTTTAGGATGACCTTCAGGATAAAGAGGTTCCTGAGTCATTCTACCTTCTCTAGTAATTACTCTAACAACGTAATCATTCATGTTATCGTTCATTTCAACAAACAAATCATTTTCTGACTTAGCAACTTGGTCTAGTTGGGTGTAAACCATAGAAGCATGTTTACCTAGACCTTTAACATCATTAGCAATTCTAAACATCAAGTCATTCAATAGTCTCTCATCATGGCATTGCGTCTTAATTGATCTTTGACATAATTATTGAAATGTTCGTGCTTAACTATGTAATTATCAAATTCATCCATGCATCAACTAGGAGTTTTATTATAAGGTATATTACTTTCATTAAATGTATGGAGAGAATTTACCTCTACTAGCTGTGTTGGGGTGTCAATTCCATGTATTTCTCTGATAGGTCGTAAATTCTTGACATCTTCAGTTTTAATACCTTTCTCATCCATAGACCTCTTGGCTTCTTGCATATCTTTAGGGATGAGGAAAAGAATACCTATCTTATTTTGAATAGGTTTCAGCGGTGGTTCAGAAAGTGTCCAATTATCAGCATTTTGCAATATGTTATTCAATAATTCTTCGCCTTGTCCAAAAGTTCTTTCCTGAAAAACACAACTAGCACAACTATCTAGGAAATTCCTAGAAGTATCAATTAGTCCATTATAAAATATATCAAGTATTTCATTTTTCTTAAGAGGATGATTGGGCAAAGCTCTGAATAACTGGAGAATGCTCACCCAAGATTGAGTGAGATTCTCTTCTTCAATTTCCACAAAGTTAAATATTTCCTACAAGGCAGCTTGTTTTTTATGAGCTGAAAAATATTTTTCAGAGAAGTAATATATCAAATCCTGGGGGATACGCACACAACCACGAGCAAGAGTGAGGAACCATTTCTTACCATCACCTTTTAGCAAGAAAGGAGAAAACCTTAAGGATATAGTAATAGCGCATCTTTTCCTCACGAGCAAACAAAGTGGCAATATCATTCAATTTAGTGAGGCGTCCCACAACAAACTTAGTTACATAACCATGGAAAGGATCAGATTCTACTATAGTGATTAACTCACGATCAACACAGAGTTCATAGTCCTTATTAGTAACACATATAGGAGAAGTAGCAAATTTAGGATCATCTTTCATTTTCTCTATCATAGATTGTTCTTTCAATTTGCATAGTAGTTTCCCCACATCATCTCTA
Organism: Hordeum marinum; assembly: GCA_022496015.1. Classification (NCBI taxonomy): domain Eukaryota; kingdom Viridiplantae; phylum Streptophyta; class Magnoliopsida; order Poales; family Poaceae; genus Hordeum; species Hordeum marinum. Next base: position 523,850,117 of record CM039673.1, read on the forward strand.
TTATTAGAAGCAAGAAAGTCCCTACCTGTCTCCCCATTCAGAACGTAACCCTCAGGTACATCATGCAATTCATCTCTATTAGGATAGCTAGGCGTAATAGGTGATTCATAATCTTCATCAATTTCTACATTTTCATGTTCTCTAGCTTTAGCAAGATGAGCATCAAGTAATTCATTTAGTGGAACAAATTTATTTTTATGAAGCATAGTAGTAGCATCATCATAAGTTTCATAAGTAGTATCATCAAGTAATTGCGACATATCAGGACGATTATGAACTGCTGGTGTCATAAGTTGATGCAAAACAATATGTGAATCAATACAGAGCTAGATGGCAGTTCCTTACCCGCTCTCGTACAAGTGGGGACGAACTTGGTTTTAGCGTCTTACAGATTCTTGATAGTGACACTAGAGTAGCCTTGGTGAACACAATAAATAGAGCTATGCTCCCAGAAGTGGCACTAGAAAACAGTCTTGGTAACCCATTAGTATAGGTGATCGTAACAGTCTTCGAGGAAAGTATTTTACCCAAATTTGTTGATTCAACACAAGGGAGCCAAAGAATAATTATTGGTCTTAGCAGTTGAGTTGTCAATTCAACCACACCAAGGGTATCTTTCTGTAGCAAAAGTTTAGTAGCAAACAGAATAGCAATAGTAACACTAAGAGTAACAGCGGCGGTTTTGTAGTGATTGTAATAAGAACTTGTATGACATCTTTTTTCCTACCCTCCCATGGAAGAGGGGTCCATAAGGAAACTAAGGGATATTAATGACTCCTTTTAATAGAGAACCAGAACAAAGCATTAACCCAAAGTGAATACATGAACTCCTCAAACGACGGCAATCACTGGAAAGAATCCCAATTATTGTCACCTTGGTCTATGCGGATCATGACACGTAATAGGTGCATACAACTTGCAAGATAGGATCGAAAACACACTCATATTCATGAAAAAATAATAGGTTCAGACGTGAAATCATGGCTCTCGGGCCCTCGTGATGAGCATTAAGCATAGCAAAGTCACATCAGCATCAATTTCAGAACATACTCGTTACTAGGTATCTAGCCCTATCAAAATAACTCGATTACATGATCAATATCATCCAGAACCATCACCTTACAACAAGCCTAAAAAGGAAATACTCACTCCTGGTGGTGAGCATCATGGAATTGTTGATGGAGAAATGTTGGTGATGACGACGGCGACGATCTGCACTCTCCGGAGCCCCAAACGGACTCTAGATCAGCCCTCCCGAGGAAGAACAGGAGGTGGTAGCAACATGATGAAATCTTCTCTCTGCTTTTTTTCTCCGAAGATGTGAAATTATAGGACAGGAATTAGGGTCAGAGGAGCCACGTGGGCCCGACGATCTGGCTCGTGGCCCACAGACAGCCCCTCCCCCTTAGATGGTTCTTCGCTCCATAATTCTTCATATATTTCGGAAATAATTCACAAAAAGTTTTGCCCAATTCCGGAAACTTCTATTTCTACAAAAAAATAACACCAAGGTAGTTGTGTTGAAAACAACGTCAGTCCGGGTTAATTTCATTCTAATCATGAAAATTGGAGTCCAAAACAAGAGAAAAAACGTTTGGAAAAGTGCATACATTTGAGATGTATCACAGCCCTCCCCGCGTCGTCGTCGTCCCCTGTCCTAGCCCTCCCAGCATTGTTGTCCTCCCCGCGCACACCGGTAGACCACTGTAAGCACATCTCTCCGCCCAACCCACCATGAGCACCTCCCTCTCCTATGTATTTAGTTTTAGGTTTTGTTTTTTATTAGATGGATTTTTAGATGGATGAATTATTAGATGTATGGATGTGTGGATGCATCAAGCATTGGTGCACTCTTATTTGTTTTGTTATGAATGCTAGATAAATGGATAGATCCAATTATTTTTTAGGTTCTGTGTAGTTTATTTTGTTGTTACATAGATAGATAACATGGAAGGGTGAATGAAGTATTGTTTTGTAGGGAACACCTTCGACTGGCCTATATTTTGCTGGTATGTTGATTCATTTTCATTTCGGCAAATTCCAGGTGCTCGATACGTCCTCTTTTAAGCGAATGTCATGCCAAAATTTCGACATGACTTGTGTTATAAAGTGTAATGTGTCTAGTCTCGGGTACACTTGTGATTTAAAATTAGGCATGACTTTTGCTTCAAATTTTGGTTGTATCTTGGACATGTGTATGATTTTGCGGGAACACCTCCGAGTGACCTATGTTTTGCCAGAATGTTGATTCATTTCCATTTCACCAAATTTGAAGTGTTTGATATGTCCTCTTTCTAGCAAAGCTCATGCCACAATTTCGACATGACTTGTGATATAAAGTACGATATATCGAGTTCCCGGGGCACTTGTCTTATAAATTTAGGCATGGATGCTACTTGAACTATTTTTCTCTCTCTTTGGACATGTGTATGATTTTGTAGGGAACACCTCAGCGTGGCCTAGGTTTTGCTGGAATGTTGATTCATTTCATTTTCAACAAATTTCATGCGCTTGATATATCCTCTTTCAAGCAAAGGTCATGCGAAAAATTTCCATGAACACAAATCAGACGACATTCCGAGAAACCTAGGTTTTTTATGTCATTAGTTGATATAGGTAACGTTAATTGGTTGATGCTTGGAGCTGAATTTTGGTCTGTCAGAGCTCCTTGTGTGACTTTAGTCCATCCTTGAAACAAGAATCCCTATTGTTGTCGTGGAGGTCGCTTCCTCCTTCTTTCATGTGTGCTGGACATTTTGGTAACGCACGCGGGGACGGAAGGAGGAGCGACCAGCCCTGACGGTCAAAATATCACAGAGGAAGAATCCCGGTTGTTGTCGTGAAGGTCGCTTCCTCCTTCTTTCCCGTGTGCTGGATAGTTTATTAATGCATGTGGGGACGAAAGGAGGAGCAACCAACACCAACGGTTGTAATACCAGTGTGAGGGAGTGTCCGCCATGTACACCACCATATCATTGGGAGGGAGTTCCGACCATATACATCACCAGATTATTGTGAGAGATGAGAGTTTTTCAAGGAATCAATCCTTGATAGAACGAAAGTCATCCCGTGTTGACTTATGTTGAGTTCCTCGTATTTGTCGGGTATTTTAATATCTGAGTTATGAACACATGAAATTTCTGATGACGATAGAATCCTCGAGTGTGATTACTGCTCCCACGACGGGGTATGTGTGGTAGACCTCACATGGAAAACGGTAGGCACTTCACCCTCACGCTAAAGGAGTGCTTTGAATACGAGACGGTATGTAACGATGACAAGTATTTAATTAAGCATATGACCATGGTTTTTGTTTAACGTTTTATTTTAGTTTCTTACTATTCGACTAGTGCACCCCCTGCTATGCAAGACCGTGTGTGTTAGACAAGCTTGATTTCGAAGATAGGGAGTGTATATAGACGAACAAAGCTCACCTCAAAACAAAACATGGTTTCATTTTTGAGGTTAAGCTCTACAGTGGAGTACATCACTCCCATTTTGGTTGTTCAAATTAGAGAGCATTGTGCAGGGCCTACGCATTTGAGGAGGACATAAAAATAACCTTCGATATTGGTGGTCAAGATGATCCTGAAGATAATATCAAAATTTGGGTGGATGTGGACATGATTCCAATTCTACCTCTATGTGAGTTTATCAAACTAATTTGTTAATTAATTTATATTTTATTAAAAATAGTTGGTATTCATCCGTACTAAAGTTTTTTTTATTAACAATTTATTTCTTTGCTCCAAGAAATACAAGGAATGCAATAGACAAGACGTACTACACTTATGGCTCAGAGGTATTTTGAGGAGAAAAAATCTCTTGTCCCATTTATGAATGATGTTGAGACTTTTAAGATCAATTACCAAATTGGCAACAATTATACTGGATATGTGCCACTAGTCCACGTGTTGAACCATGGTAACATACGTGCGCATAGCATGGCAAGATTTTTTACAATGGTGTCACTAGTCCATCTTTTGCATACATTCTTCTTAGGAAAAACTACATTGCTAACTATGTTACTATTATGTTCTTCAACATAAGCTACCGAAGGATGTTGTGCCTGACATGTTGTTGATGTGAGGTAACATGCATATTGTTAGCTTACTACCAAGGGTGGCGGTGTCTTCCTCTAGTGCATACTAGATTTCTTCAACCGTTTTGGATGCACCAACATCAAAGGATGTACCAAAGTAATGAATGTGTGCAAGTAAACAATTGTAGACAACATGGATGTGCGCAGGCCACATATTGGAGACACGTGAATCTCTATTCTCCATTAGGTAGATGGAGTGGTTTATTTGTTTTATACAATTTCACCTAGGAGAGAAGAGTAGGTCATAGCTAGTACTTGTCATGTGCAAGAATGATGATGAGTTATTTACCTTGGATGATAATTTAGTTTTGTTTCACTTATCATGTGTCATGGTTTTATCTTCGGACATGGTTATAAATCAATCATGATGTATGAATATATTATAATTTTTATATAATGTGTATGTACGTATGAACACCTTGTATTACATCACATGTACTGTGATGTCACATATACGTAGTATAGTCTGTGTATTTGTTTTAATTCCTTAAATTATTAGTAGTGACGGGCATCAAGAAGAGCTCGCGACACAGAGTGTGCACCGTTAGCGCCATTAGTGGTCGTAACTAGTGGAGGGCGCTAGGAAATGTTCGCGACTACTAGGTACGTACCATTGTGGGCGGGCTCCCCATCACTAATGTCGTATTAGCAGTGGCCAGAGAGATCAGTGGAGGGCGTCCTTGAGAGCCTTGCCCATCACTATTGGGCTTCTTGCCCCCCCTGCTAGGCATTCCTACCGTATTGCATGTCTCTCCGCATATCGGGGGAAAACCCTAGGACCAGTCCGTGCAGCAGCGTCATCTTCGTCGCGTTACTTCCTGAGGGTGTTGCTTGGTATGCGGAGATTCAAGCTGCAAGGAGCGAAGTGGATACTCTCTGGTGGGCGCAGCAATTGCGGGTCATCATCGTTTTCGTCGATCCGATGTAGTTGACATTAGTTTCTTTCTTATTTCTCTGTTGTTTCGTTTGGGCGTGCTTGTGTTGTTTGCCCCAGCATTGGACTTACTGATGTATCGGATGGTTGTTGTATCTGTATAGTGGGGTGAAAGCCTATTTAGAGCTTATGAGAAAGCTTTAGCATTCGGTCTTGCTAAATCTCAGTCGACTAATAGTCGGTTATGTCTGGGTCAGTATTATATTCATAAGATTTTACATTGTGATTCGGAAAAAAGAACATATTTTTTTATTTTTTCTTTCTTACGTGTTATCTCACTTGATTAAATCTTAGTCGACTAAGACCTATCCACACGCTTTAGCATTAGCATTTTAGTTAGGCTATTTGGGCCCGACTTAGATGGAATTTTCTCTTGATTACTTCCTAGCTGGTCGTTTCAGGTACGCACGGTAGAGATTAAAAATATATTTAAGCCGTCCTAGAGGATGTCCTAACTAATCAACAAGCTGGATAATTTACATTCATTGTGATGATTGCAGCCATGCACATAAGTATGCTATACATATAGACAATCTTTGCTCATCAGGGTGATGATATGTCCTTTTAGCGATGCTTAAAAATCGCTTGCTTGTACTAGATTACGGATGATGATTACGTAGTATATGTCCTTTAAGCGAGAGATTTGGACGCTGGTCTAAGAGGGTTGAAAGTATGATGGATATACACTAGTTAACTTGCGTCTGACGAACGTACGGTCTGCCGTTTTATTGTTTTCTAAACAGGACGGAGGCACAGTCCTCAAATTCCGCGGAAAATAACTTGGCTGAACTCCATGAGAAGCAGCTCAGCTCCGGCACAAACCCAGTGAAACTCTCAGGTTCTATGATAGTGTTAAAAAATATCTATGATAGTGTTAAAAAATATTTTATATTTTGACACAGAGTAGTAGAAATTTATATTACACGGATGCCAAGAGAATCGTTTTTAGCATGGGACGCGGGCTGCCCAGTGCACCACAAGCCCTGTTGCCGGCCCCTAGTACCCCGGCCAATGGAGACGACGGGACGTGAAGAGGAAATGGCCTTGATGTTGCCCGTCAATGAAAAAAAGCATCATTATTGGCATGAGGGCGGGCTGACCAGTGCACCGCGAGCTGTGTTGTGGGCCTCCGCTTCTGACAATGTTGATGAATATGACGAAAAGAAGTTGGGCCCAGAATGTCGGTTGCCACCAAGGCCCTTGACTTTTAAGGGATTTGTGTGGGACAATGACTCGGGCACAGGTGAGGGGTGGCAGGAGGTGCTACCATGGCGTCTGACTTCGTCACCATCCTCACCATCCTCGATGATGGCTTTTCGTCCTATCCCTGCTTGGCTTCGAGGTAGATATTGCAGATGCCTTGTTTATTGGCATCATGCAGCTGTTTGTAGAGATTCGTTGCGGTGCTCCCGTTGTTTAGAGAATGGTCATCGTGCGTGTGAATGTCGCAAGCCCCGTCGTCCTCTGAGCTCATTGGCATGCCTTGATGTGCCGCATGTGTCCCTCCTCAGCACCGTGCATCGTCTTGCCCTTACTTCATGTGAGGGTCCACTGAGATCCACACTCCCTTCCAAGGTGCTTCACCGTGTGTCTTAGGTGTTTGTCGTCTCTGCTACTCCTGGCTCGGCAACCTCATCCGAGATGATGTTGTAGTCCACTCCGGCTGATCAGACTGCAGTATTTGCCGCAGGTTGAAATCCTTTTGGAGCGAGTTGAGGCTACTCTGAGTAGAGTATCCCTTATGCCGGCTATGTTGTAGATCACGTTGACGTCTCATTCTCCTTGTGCGGCCGATATTTGCTCCACGAAGGACCGGGGCGGGGAATTGTATGACTCTTTCTCCCGTCGTGTTGGGGTCCATTCATCGTCGTTGTCTCACTAGTGTAGAAACGGCCTATTGTCGCGGTTGGTAAGGGCCTTTAGTGCCGGTGAACCGGCATTAAAAGGTGGGGACTAAAGCCTATCCCCTTTAGTTCCGGTTTCACACGGCCCGGCACCAAAGGCCCTCCACATGGGCCGGGGGACCTTTGACACCAACCGCGACTAAAAATATTTAATTTTTTAAATTTTATTTTATTTTTCTTTTTAATTCTTTAGGGGTCTATGAATTAATTTTCCTTTTAATTTTGTATTTTCATTTAATTAATTTTCATTTCAAACATATATTACACTACTACATATTGTACATACGTTGTGCGCATATATACATATGTGTGTGTGTGCGTGTGTGTGTGTGTGTGTATATATATATATGTATACAATTTCTTTTATAATTTAAGGATCATTATATATATATGCATACATTACTGCTTCTTGTTCTTGATCTTATGATAGTATTCTCCTTTGGGATCTATGACCTGGTCGACCAGAAATCTAGCTAATTTCTCTTGAACTGCTCGTAGCCGAGCCTCTAGTATGAGCTGGCCCCGCATCTCCGCCAGCTACAAGATGGAGATCAAGATGAATATATTAGTTGTGTGTATATATATTAACTAGATCATGATAAAATAATATGAATAATGTTCTGACAAACGTACCCAAAGATTTCTTTCATCTGTGCTCCTTTCAGACGTGATCATGCGAATGTTCTCGCAAACGTAGTATGCGCATAACTAGTCCCCTGCTCCTGCCTCATGCGCTTTACGAGAATAAAATTCAATCAGGTAATAATTAATCAAGCATGATAATGGTATTGAAACTAGAATTAAAAAGATGAACGGACGTAGCTAGCTAGCTAGTAGTACTTAATTACCTTGGGTCGGACCTATTTCAGCTCTTGTGCCCAATCGCCTGGGACCTGTTTCATGAACTTGTCCCAAGCCCTGCCCACCGGCAAAAAAAAATGAATAAATGAGTTATTAACTAGTTGATATCAGGAAATGAAGTAATTAAAGAGGCCGACATAGTGCGATAATGATTGAAATTACCTGTCAAGCAGCCCCCTCACGATTGCGTATTCGGATGCATCCTTAAATAGCGAGTCGAGTACTTCAACTTTTCCCTTGTCAACTTCAATGATTAACAATATCCAGTGATAACTGTATAACTCATCAACAACACTTATTAACATCTAGTAAGCAAAAAATAGAATTTGTAATACAAGATATATATAGTAACACTCACCCTAAGTTGTAAGGAAGTGGTATTTCTGGTTGGGTGTTTAGATGCTTCAAAAAATCTAGCATGGCTTTCTCTGTGTCTTTTCTCGAATATGCAGTTTCCATGTCTTTTGATTAATCGTATTTGGGTCAATGAACCCAATGCCATAGCGTCCAGCTTGCTTCATTTCATACATCTTCATTCTGCATAATACCACAGAAACGAATATAGTGAGGATAATCACAGGTAATGAACGAGAGTACAAATAGCTAGAGACTTAAATTATAGAAACAAATCACTTACAGACAATAGCAACTGACTAAAGATTTTTTGAGTGTGTCTTGATTCAATAACTGAAACAACTCTGAATAATGAATCCACAAATCTTTTTTATGGAAGTAATGCCTCCCTTTGACTCTCATCATGAGGGACTCTTGATTGGTATTTGCTGTTATTTGCATGTACCACGTATGCAAATTGTACAATCTCGTTGGTAGAAGCTTGACATCTTCGGGCTTGACCAGAGGTTTGCCGCGGGCATATTGATATTTTACTTCCTCCTCTTTAAGCCCGGGGATTTCCTCAAGGCCTAGGAGTTGTTCAACACTGACACCGGCCTCTTTAACCATCCTAATATGATCTTCGGTTACTCCTGGCTGACCGGCAGTACTCAAAGGTGTTTGTACAATGAGCGGGGGAATCGATTGCATTGCCTGTTCTCCCGGCTGGAGGGTAGTTTTCCCGCTTTTTTTCCCAACTCCTTGGCTCGAGCTCGAGCTCGACTCCTTTTGTCCTGCAAGATATGACTTCTTGATAGACGGCACATAGTCTCTGTCCTTCTGATTGACAGCCGGTCGAGCCATATCAATGAAGTGTTGTGAGACATGCTCAGGTACTTTCTCCTTTGGCGGCTGGGGCGGTTTCGGTCCAAAATGGGCCTTCACTTTGGCATCCACTGCGCTGTCGAATTCCTCGTCAGTCAGGTGGTAAGGCAACTTCGAAAGTGGCTTCAGGCTCGGACCATATTTGAATATCTTGCTTGTTGTACTGCTAGTCGTCGTAGCTGTGGCCTCTCTCTTCTGCTTTTGCTTAGGCGATGGAGCACGCTGAGTCGATGGAGCATGCTGATATCGTGCCGGACTTGGAGGAGGAGGAGGCTGACGCAGTGCCGGACTTGGAGGAGGAGTTGGCTCACGCCACGCCGAACTTGGAGGAGGAGTTGGTTGACGTGGTGCCAGACTTGGAGGAGGAGGAGGAGTCAACTGACGTGGCAGCAGACTTGGAGGAGGAGGAGTCGATGGCCTTGGAAAGACGATGCAATCCTTTTTCCATAGAACGATACGATGTATGGCCTCTCCCAGTGTTCTCTCCTCGTCACCTCCAAGAATGTCAAGTTGTAGCTTGTGATATCCTAACATCACTTCATCAACCCCGACACGAGCATAGCCAGCTGGAATGGGATTGCAATGGAAGGTTGCTTCTAGGCGATTTGCTAAAGCATAGTCGTCCGCCACCTTCATGGATAAGTTCTTCACTTTCATGTGTAGCTAACAGTTAGTCATGTCTTTGATATCATCCACAGGGTAGCTAGCTAGCAGTGCATCGTCATCGATATTGGCCGGTGCGGAACCCACGCTGCTTCTCGGTATAGATTGGACAGTGGTATCCAATGCTGGATCGATCTGCTCATGCTGCCACTGAGACGCCCTTTCCTCGCTGAGTGAGTCGATCTGCTCCTGCTGTCGCCTGACTTTGGATTCCAACTCCAGGTGATTTGATTCTAGGCCTTCAAGGCGGAGTGCTTCCTCCTTCTTATTTCGCTCCTCCTCCATCTTCTTTCTCGCATGGCTTCTGTAGTCGTCGTTCCCACCAGCAAAACCCTCAAACCACGGAACAATGCCTTTCCCTCGTGTTCTTCTCAGGTGTTCAGGATTCTTCACGGCGCGCGTAAGCTCGTCGTCCTCTCTGTTGGGCATGAACACCCCCGTTCGAGCTTATTCTATTTTCATCAGAATTTTGTTTCTCACTTTTTTAAGACTTGCCTTCACCATAATAGCCCATGTCTTTGGGTCCAACTTCCCCCCATGCGCATAAAACCATGTCCTGCACCTCGAGTGCCAGGTCACTGTAACTGGAGTGACCCGTGCACTAATCATATCTTGTTCGGATTGATCCCACTTAGGCAGGACAGTCTGGTAGCCACCTAGCCCCAGAGTATGGTGTCACTGCTTTTTCGCAGCATTAATCTTGTTCTTTCTCGACCGTTCCTTAGCTAGTTCCGATTCCTTGAACTTCACGAAATCATCCTAGTGATCTTTTGCCTTCACCAGTGCTTCCTCGAATTTTGGATTCATCTTGTTCGCTTTGACGTACGCAGCCCATGCATTTTTCTTGAAGGTGTTGAATGTGATCGCCGTCTTTTTAAGAGCATAGTTTCTGACTTTCTTCAGATCTGCATCTGTCAAGTTATCTGGTAGTGTGAAATGTGACATCAGCTCGGTCAAAAGCACATCTTTTGCTCTTTCATCGACAAAAGTAACTCCTTCTCGATCTCCCTTTGCTGGCTTTTTGCATTCTTGTGTGGAGATCGGGATTTGGTCCCAGACAATAACTCCGCATTGATTCTTGAACTTGGTCGCATTTTTCTTAGGTTCAAGCAGTTCGCTAGTTGATGTATTGATGGGATCGACGTTGAAATTTACGTCAGGGTCCAACTTTTTGGCCGGGCCTTGAACTACCCTGTCACTTGTAGAAGATCTGCTCGATCCGGAGGCCGAAAAGAAGAAAGATCGATTCGTTAATACATATACAACTCAATTAAGACATGTAATGATCACCGAATGGCTTGTATAATAAATATGCCTCACCGTTCTTTGTTATTTGAAGAACATTTTCTTCGTCAACATCGTTGTCAAATCCATCTATTCTTTTGTCTTCATCAAATATACAACCCTCACCGGAATTGTTCAGATATTGCAAGCCATCATCATCTTCATGTTCATGCTGTGGGCTCGTGGAGCGTATGATGTTGAACAGAGCCTCTTCTCTTTCTCTGCCAATATTGTCCATAACTTTTATTTAAATAACCCAAGAGAAAGATAAAACAATTTAGTATTCAAATTAGAATGCATGCAATCAATAAGGAAAACTGAATCATAGTACATAATATGCATCATCGAATATAATCTCGAATAAATCGTCTCGAATATTATCGAATATAATCTCGAATACATCTCGAATATTATTACTAATACATCTCGAATATTATTAATCGTATAATATCACTACGACAGATCCAGTTGACATCTCGCGCGGCAGGCGGTGGACACCCAAAGAGAAGGAACTATGACAGGATCATAGCTCGGGTGAGATACCTGAAGAACCTGCCAGGTATTGGAGAATCTGACGTCCAACGCATCCATGTAGCGACGGACGTGCTCGTCCTCCTCCCTGACACGACGACGTACCACCTCCGCCGGGGCCGGCTGCCTCCGCACCGAAAGTGACCCACGCGAACGCCACCAAAGAAGCTTCGGATCGACGACGGGACCCAGGTTCCTCACCAAGATGTGCGCACCTAAAGGTAGCACCTCCGAGTGCCAGCCAGGCGGAGCCCAGTCCTGAACATTGCCCCTCTAAGGACGTCGTCGCGAATGATTCGATGACGAGGATGGGGGCCAGACACCGTTGACTCCGAGAAAAAAATTCTTATGAGAAAAATTCCAAGGTTATGACTACCCTAATAATATTCCTAATAAAATTCCTAGGTTATAACTACACTAATTATAGAAAAACAACATTATATAAAAAATTCAAAATTCATCTAATTAACATTCATATATCTAAAATTCATCTAACATTTCTATACATCTAATTAACATCTAAAAATTCAAATTTCATATAATTAATATTCATATATCTAAAATTAACATCTAAAAACAACATTATATATTTCTATACATCTAATTAACATCTAAAAATAATATCTAAAATTAACATCAAAATTCATCTAAATTAACATTCATATATTTCTATACATCTAAAAACAACATTATATAAAACAAATCCATGGCGGCAGGGGCTCATAGCGGGGCGACGGCCGGCAAGGCGAGGCGACTCGTCGGCGATGGCGCGCGAGCTCGAGGAGGGGGTGGTGTGCGACGGGGGCGGCACGCGATGGGGACGACGACGGGGGGCGGCGCGTCAGGGGCGGTGACGGTGTGGGCGGCACGTCGGGGGGGTGGCGATGGTGTCAGGGCAGGCGGTGCATCGGGGGCGCGCGACGGTGATCTCCTCTATTCAGTGGTTAAAGAGACAAAGAAGCAGAGGGAATATGAAAAAAAATTCAACTCCTGCTTATATAGGAGGACCTTTAGTCGTGGCTGATGGCTCCAACCGCGACTAAAGGTGGGTCTTTAGTCGCGGTTGGAGCCACCAACCATGACTAAAGGTGAATTTCACCAGCCGAAGTGGCGGGAAGCAAAACCCTTTAATCGCGGTTGGTGGCTCCAACCGCGACTAAAGGGGGTTCTTTAGTCGCGGTTGGAGCCACCAACCACGACTAAATGGGGTTCTTTAGTCGTGGTTGGAGCCACCAACCGCGACTAAAGGGGTGTTCCTGGCACAGCGCACTACGGTAGAAGTTTAGTCCCACCTCGCTAGTCGAGGGGCGCCTCGACCAGTTTATAAGCCCCGACGCGGGCACTGCATTGAGCTCCTCTCTAATGTAGGCCTTCTGGACCTACCTCTTCTGTGATTCCCTATGGGCCTACTGGGCCTGACAGGGCTGCGTCATGGCCCAACTAAAGGTTGGGTTTCTAGTCATATGCAGGCCGTTGTGACCCAGTAGGCGGGATTTTTTAATTTATTTATTTTTCATTTTTCTTGTTTTTTGCTTTATTTTTTTATTTCTGAGTTGTTTTTTTTCTTAATTTAGAGTTTCTTTGTGAATCCTTTTGCTTTAGGTAAAAAAATATACACTTTCTGTTAGTGCTAGTAGTTTTCAAATTTGAATAGTTTAAACTTGAATTATTTGAAATTTGTGTAAATCACTAGTTTGTGAATAACTTCACTTTAAAAATAGAGTTTTCAGTGATTATTTTTTCTTATGTTTAATTTTACTGTGTTTTATCATTATATTCAATTTGGTAATACTTAGGTTATTTAAAAAAATGAAATGCCTTTGTAACAGAAGAGTTTTCGTCTGAAACTCTGATACTTCGGAAGAGATTGTCCATTTTGTCCATGAAGTGCATCCAACTTTGGTCGTAACCCTCTCAACTTTTTAGCACATGCTATGTGGGTGAATTGATGATATCATGCCAACTTTCAACCTTTTCAGAGTTCATTTGTAGTGTTTATCAATTTCAGGGTCATTTAGCTCAAAAAAATAGTAAATGCATGAAAAATAGCAAATGAAGTCAGAAAGGGTTGAAAATTGATGGCTTGCCTTCGAATGGTGCATACTGAATGCACAAAACACATAAGTACACACTACTATTACAAAGATTCCCTTCGGTTTGTCCGAAGTGGGACTTTCCACATATATAAGTCCGGAAACTAACCTGAGAAGCCGGTCACATCCCAGAGTGGGATCTTTGGGTGTAAAACTTTTTCTTCGCGTGTGTCCTTTGTGTCGTAACCATGGACAATCTTCATCGTTTAACTTGATGCTCAGGTCAACATTCACTGTGAAGGGAGCAATTTCATGAAACTTTTCATAACCTTCTGACATGTCTGTCTTGTCCTCCACTCCCATGATGTTTCTTTGCTCTAAAAGAACTATGTGGCGCTTGTTGGAAATATGCCCAAGAGGCAATAAATAAAGTGTTTATTATTATATTTCCTTGTTCATGATAATCGTTTATTGTCCATGCTATAATTTTATTGATTGGAAACACATTTCATGTGTGGTTAAATAAACAACACTTTGTGCCTAGTATGCCTCTAGTGAACTAGCTCGTTGATCAAAGATGGTCAAGGTTTCCTAGCCATTGACATGTGATGTCATTTGATAACGGGATCACATCATTAGGAGAATGATGTGATGGACAAGACCCAAACTACAAACGTAGCATATGATCGTGTCAGTTTATTGCTACTGTTTTCTTCATGTCAAGTATATGTTCCTATGACCATGAGATCATGCAACTCACGGACATCGGAGGAGTGCCTTGTGTGTATCAAACGTCGCAACGTAACTGGGTGACTATAAAGGTGCTCTACAGGTATCTCCGAGGGTGTCTGTTGAGTTGGCATGGATCAAGACTGGGATTTGTTACTCCGTGTGACGGAGAGGTATCTCAGGGCCCACTCGGTAATACAACATCACAATAAGCCTTGCAAGCAATGTGACTAAGTGTTAGTCACGGGATCTTGTATTACGGAATGAGTAAAGAGACTTGCCGGTAACAAGGTTGAACTAGGTATGGAGATACCACGATCGAATCTCGGGCAAGTAACATACCGAAGAACAAAGGGAACATCATACTGGATTAACTGAATCCTTGACATAGAGGTTGGACCGATAAAGACCTTCGTAGAATATGTACGAACCAATATGGGCATCCAGATCACGCTATTGGTTATTGACCGTAGAGGTGTGTCGGTCATGTCTACATAGTTCTTGAACCCGCAGGGTCTGCAAACTTAAGGTTTGGTGATGTTTCGGTAGTATAGAGTTATGTATGGTGGTGACCGAAGGTTATTCGGAGTCCTGGATGAGACCGCGGGCATCATGAGGAGATACGGAATGCTCCGGAGGTAAAGATTTATATATAGGAAGTCCTGTTTTGGTCGCCGGAAAAGTTTCGGGCTCATCGGTAGTGTACCGGGAGTGCCGGTAGTGTACCGGGAGGCATCCGGGAGGGGTATTTCGACCCAAGAAGCTTCATGAGCTGTGGGAGAGTGAATATAAGCCCTGAGTGGGATGGTGGAAACTCCCACACAAGGCCCATGTGGCTGGAGAAGAAAACCCGATAGGAAAAGGTGGAAAAGGCAAAAAAAGGAGCAATCCTAGTCCTACTAGGATTGGAGGAGGAGTCCTCCTCTCCTAGTGGGTTTGGCCGAATCCAAGGAGCCTTGGCCCTTGCGCCAAGGCTCTCCTCCTCTCCTCCTATATATACTGGTGGGTTTTAGGGTTTTACACTAGTTTTTTTAGCCACGTGCTACCCGTTCCTCCAGGGCATAGTTTCTCCTCTAGATCGGATTTCTGCAGTGCTTAGGCGAAGCCGTGCTGGAATTGCTCCACCACCATCGCCAGAGCACCGTCACGCTGCCGGAGAACTCTTCTGCCTCTCCGTTCTCTCTTTCCGGATCAAGACGGCAGAGATCGTCATCAAGCTGTACATGTGCTGAACGCGGAGGTGTCGTCCGTTCGGCGCTAGATCGGAAGGATCGTGATCAAGCTCGTGGGATGGATCATGACCAAGTTCGTGGGACGGATTGTGATCAAGTTCGTGGGACAGATCGTGATTAGATCGCGGGACGGATCATGATTGGATCGCGGGATGCACGCGATTTGGATCGCGAAGACGTTCGACTACACCAACCGCGTTTCTTAACGCTTCCCGCTTAGCGATCTACAAGGGTACGTAGATCCACTCTGGTAGACATGTCCTTCACATAGAAAACCTACGCCACATCATGGGCTAGCACAAATGGTTCGTCTGCATACCCAAGATTGTTGAGATCCATTGTTGTCATTCCGTACTGCGGTTCTTCGTTTACCCCGCCTACTGTGAGACTGACCCATTTGCACCTCAACAAAGTGACCTTCAAACCAAGTCCATAGTCAAGTTCCCATATCTCCTCTATGTAACCATAATATGTGTCCTTTGGACCATTGTTGTTTGATGCATCAAAGCGGACACCACTGTTTTGGTTGGCGCTCTTTTTATCTTGGACGTTCGTGTAAAATGTATTCCCATTTATGTCGTACCCTTTGAAAGTCAATATAGTCGAAGATGGTAACTTGGACAGCAAGTACATGTCATCTTCAATAGTGTCATCATGCATGAGATGTGTGTGCAACCAACCGGCGAAAGTCACCATTTGTTCATGTCTAATCCATTCGTCACACTTCTCCGGGTCTTTGGAGCGTAGAATATTCTTGTGTTGCTCGATATACGGAGCCACTAAGGCGGAACTTTGTAGAACTGTATAGTGTGCTTGCGCCAAAGAATGCACGTCCCATTATATTAGTGAATTCTTTCCTAGCATGCCTTTTCCATCCAGTCTGCCCTCGTGCCACAGTTCAGGAACTCTAATCGGCTTAATGTCAGGAATAAAGTCAACACAGAACTCATTGACCTCCTCTATTTCATGGCCCTTGGAGATGCTTCCTTCTGGCCTAGCACGATTATGAACATATTTCTTTAAGACTCCCATGAACCTCTCAAAGGGGAACATATTGTGTAGAAATACAGGACCCAGAATGGCAATCTCCTTGACTAGGTGAACTAGGATGTGTGTCATGATATTGAAGAAGGATGGTGGGAACACCAACTTGAAATTGACAAGACATTGCACCAAATCATTCTCTAACCTTGGTAGAATTTATGGATCGATTACCTTCTGAGAGATTGCATTCAGGAATGCACATAGCTACACAATGGCTAATCGAACATTTTCCGGTAGAAGCCCCCTCAATGCAACCGGAAGCAGTTGCGTCATAATCACATGGAAGTCATGAGACTTTAGGTTCTAGAACTTTTTCTCTGCCATATTTATTATTCACTTTATATTTGGCAAGAAGCTAGACGGGGCCTTCATACTGAGTAGGCATTCGAAGAAGATTTCCTTCTCTTCTTTGGTAAGATCGTAGTTGGCATGACCCTGAAACTGCTTTGGATCCATGTCGTCTTCTCCATGCATACGTTGCTGGTCCTCCCGTGCCTCCGGTGTATCTTTTGTCTTCCCATACACGCCCAAGAATCCTAGCAGGTTCATGCAAAGATTCTTTGTCACACGCATCACATCGATTACAGAGCGGACCTCGAGGTTTTTCCAATAGGGTAGGTCCCAAAATATAGATTTCTTCTTCCACATACGTGCGCATTTGTCAACGTCATTCGGAACTGATTCTGTGCGAGGACCCTTGTCAAAGATTACTTTTAAATCCTTGACCATATCAAGTATGTCATCACCCGTACGGTGGTAAGGCTTCTTCCGGTGATCCGCCTCACCTTTGAAATGCTTGCCTTTCTTTCTTACGGGATGCCTGCTCTGAAGAAATCGATGATGCCCCAGATACACATTCTTCTTACATGTATCCAAATATACACTGTCGGTCTCATCTAAAAGTGCGTGCATGCATGGTATCCCTTGTTTGTCTGTCCTAAAAGGTTACTGAGAGCAGGCCAATCATTGATGGTTACAAACAGCAATGCATGTAGGTCAAATTCCTCCCGATCTTTCGAATCCCACGCACGTACACCTTTTCCATACCACAGCTATAAAATTTCTTCGACCAGTGGCCTTAGGTACACATCAATGTCGTTACGGGGTTGCTTGGGGCCTTGGATGAGCACTGGCATCATAATGAACATCCACTTCATGCACAACCAAGGAGGAAGGTTATAGATACATAGAGTCATAGGCCATTTGCTATGATTGAAGTTCTGCTCCCCAAAAGAATTAATGCCACGTGCACTTAAACCAAACCATACGTTCCTTGTATCCTTTGCAAAGTCCTTCCACTTTCTCTCAATTTTTCTCCACTGTGATCCGTTAGTGGGCACTCTCAACTTCCCGTCTTTCTTACGGTCTTTGTTGTGCCATCGCATCAACTTGGCATGCTCTTTGTTTTGGAACAAACGTTTCAACTGTGGTATTATAGGAGCATACCACATCACCTTGGCAAGAATCTTCTTCCTGGGGTGCTTGCCCTCAACATCACCAGGGTCATCATGGCCGATCTTATAGCGCAATGCACATCATACCGGGCATGCATTCAAATCCTCGTACTCACTGCGGTAGAGGATGCAGTCATTAGGGCATGCATGTATCTTCTCCACCTCTAATCCTAGAGGGCAAACAGCCTTCTTTGCTTCGTACGTACTCTCTGGCAATTCGTTGTCCTTTGGTAGCTTCTTCTTTAACATTATCAGCAACTTTTGAAATGCCTTGTCAGATACACCATTCTCTGCCTTCCACTGCAGCAATTCCAGTGTGCTACCCAGCTTTTTCTTGTCATCTTCACAATTTGGGTACAATCCTTTTTTGTGATCCTCTAACATGCGATGCAACTTCAGCTTCTCATTTTCACCTGCGCAGTTTCTCTTTGCATTGGCAATGGCCCGACCAAGATCATCAACAGGCTAAGCTGATGCCTCTTCTTCAGCTCCTTCCCGCATTTTCGGCTCAGCTTCTTCCCGCATTGTTGTACCATCGTATTCATGGAATCCATGGCCAGGATAGTTGTCGTCATCCTCTTCTTCATTTTCTTCCATTACGACCCCTCTTTCTCCGTGCTTGGTCCAACAGTTATAGCCGGACATGAAACCGGACTCAAACAGGTAGACATGAATGGTTCTTGAGTTAGTGTAATTTCGATCATTCTTACAGCCAGCACATGGACGATACATAAAATTATTTGGCCGCTTGTTTTCCTCACCCACAAACAGAAAAGTATGCACGCCATTAATGAACTGGGGAGAGCATCGGTCGTCGTACATCCATTGCCGGCTCATCTTCATTACACAACACCGAAAAGACCAAATTAATACAAGTTCGTACATAAAGTTCATACACACTTGTTTTCATAAAACAACATACAAACTCTCTAGCTAAAGCATTTAAATGCAACAACAAATGCGATCAACATCGCAACTAAGGTAACAATTGATCCAACAGCATAGTGGTACCAAGCCTCACTATCAATGGCATACCTTTTAATTTTCTAATCTTCAAGCGCATTGCACCCATCTTGATCTTGTGATCATCTACGACATCGGAAACATACAACTCCAGTTTCATCTTCTTTTCTTCAACTCTATTCAATTTTTCTTTCAAATACTCATTTTCTTTTTCAACTAAATTTAACTTCTTGACAAGAATATCTATGTCGGTTGGAATCTCCGGTTCACATACCTCCTACATAAAAATATCTATGTCAACTTGATTGGCATAATTGTCATAAACATGAAATGCAACAAAGAGTTATAAAAGAGAGTATATACCACATCCGCATCATAAACTGGACGAGGGCCGATGGGGACAGATTTCAAAACCATGCCACTATCTATAACAAATAACCATATAGGTAAGAAAACTATACAAGTAACTAACTAAATCTTACAAACATGATTTTTTTTATAAGAAGGATAAGAACAAGAGGCTCACCAAGGTGGTGCCGGCGACGGGACGGTGCAGGCGATCGACGGTGGTTAGGACGGGGACGGGAAGGCACTAAGTAAACCGCACCTACAAATGCAAAGTAAGAAGTTAATTTGAGCTCAAATTGCATAAATCAAATAAACTACCACATACAAACTAAAACCCACAAATTACTATACTTATAGAGCATTGCAAGAGCTAATCTAGCAATGAGAGATGAAAGGACAAAGTTGCTAACCTTTGTGAACACTTGGATGGATGGGATGGCTCCAAATCTTGACAAATTTTGGCAAAAATGGAGGATGAGCTCGAGGAAGAGAGGAAGAACAGAGAGGACAAGAAAGGGGAAGAACAGAGAGGAGAAGAAAGGGGAAGAACAGAGAGGAGTGTGCTCGGGCTGGCCGAAGAGTTTCATGTAGGGGACCTTTAGTCCCGGTTGGTGGCAAAGGTTAGCCTATAGTCGCAGTTGGAGCCACCAACCGGGACTAAAGGTTTCCGTGGGGCCCAAGGATGATGCCAGCCTGCCACCACACCTTTAGTGCCAGTTCGTGGCAGGAACCGGGACTAGAGGTCCAGAACGAACCGGCACTAATGATGCCCGTTACGAACCCGGACTAATGAGCACATTAGTGTCGGTTCATAACCCAGCCGGGACTAATGAGGCGGACGAAAGGTCTATTTTCTACTAGTATCTACCTCCCCTCCTATGGTGTTTTCCACTGAGGGCAAATCCATCGCCGTGCCTGTGGCTCCGGTTTTACAAGTCATACCCGAGATTAGAGCAGCTCTAGCAGACCCCGCATCCCGCCGGCCCGCAAAACGCGTTTGCAATTCGCGGAAAACGGCATTTGCGGGTCAGCGCGGACGGCCACAGATGCAGCTCCCCAAACGGACCGTATAAAAATATATTCGTGGAATATGCTTTTTTACGGGTCAGCTTTGCGGGGTCTGCTCGGGCACCGCCGCATTGACCCGCAAACCAAAGACGCTCAATTCTCGAATTTGACATAGGTTCCGACAAATAAGTTCAAATTCAAACAACATAACACAATTTACGCACAAATAAAAGCGTCAGTTTAGTAGGACAAACACAAAAGAGGGTCTTGCAAAAGTGACGACCACGTCCGGCATCATCTTGGTCGATCTTCAGTTCGCGGCATCGAGTCCATCTTGAAGTTCATCGCCACCACCGAATCCACCTCCGGCGCTTGATCCAACTCCCGCACCAAAATCATAGACATTGGCACCATATGGAGCAAAGAAACCATCTCCAGCACTGTAAAACGCACTGGCCGACGCATACATTCTCCTCTTCAAGATTCCTCTCCTTCCCATATCATGCCATTCTTTGGTGAGGTCGTCCATGCCATTGCGGTTCATTGTCATGATCTTGTTCTCCTCGACGAGCAACTTGGACATGGCTTTTGTTTTCAGCGGCACGTGCTCTTCTCTCCTCAATGGCCGCTTTGCGCAGCCCCTCTTCCTTGAGCAATTGCCACTTTTCTTGCTTCTCCTTTGGCTTCTTCTCGGCCAACTCCTTCTTGATCTCCAACGACTTCAACAACATCAACTCATTTGATTGCACCATGACATCAATCTTCTCCCTCAAGACCGAAAAGTGCGTGGAGTCCTATTGGGATACTTTGCCATCATGCGGAAGTATTGATCTTTGATCCTTTTCCAATACCTTTTGGCGGTTTGAGAAGTACTTGTGCATTCATCAAGAGAGACCACGCTCCATGCCTTGGTCAAGATTCGATCTTCCAAGATCGTGTAGTTCTTCGATCACTGGCTTTTTCCAGTTTTTGTTTGCGATTTCTCATACGCCATCTCATCAATCTCCTCCAGTTCTTCCTCACCACCATGATCATCCATGCCGCCCTCTATTTCATTGTAAGCAAATGCGGCGAATGGGGCTTGATATATGTCAACAGCGTTGGTGTGCAACAAGTTCATGAACTCGGTAGTTGCATTGTTCGAACCACTGCTATATTGAACGACAGCAAGTCAAGAACTATCGCAAATGGCGAAACGCAAAGAAAATTGCCATGACCGAAGACACTTACCTTCCGGCCATTTCGTCGAACACCTCGCTTGCGGTGGGAGCAGCACCATTGAAAGGCATCGCCAGGGAACGCATTTCCGGGGCGGAGGGAGTGGATGAAGTAGCCAACTTCTTTGTAGCCGGAATCTTCCTCTGCTTTACGCCGGAGACCTTGCCGACCTTCTTGGCCGCCGGCCGGGATCGCGCAGCGGCGTTGGCGCCCATAGCGCGGGCCTTCGTGGCGGGGGCAACCGGATTCCCGCCCTGCACGACCACGTTGCCCTGCCGCTTGCGGGCAGGCGCAGTGGTGCCTTAGGCGACGGCCGGGCCAACATAGCCAGCGACGAGATCCGCTCGAGGGGATTGAGCGTGCGCGACCTCGACGGTGACGGGTGACAGTAGGGAGTCATCCATGGTGGCGAAGGACTGACGGGGAATTTGCATCAGAGCTGGAGGTGGACGGGCAATGGTGGCGGAGGGTGCGGGGAGCGGGAACGGCCGTGCGGAAATGTCCCTCCCGCCAAATCTCGCTGCAGATAGGGGTCGAGCTCGGGTCGTCCTCCGCCCCCGTGAATCTAGAGGTCGGGAGAGATCTTTTGCCGCGCCCCGCAAAAACTTTTACGGGTTGGACGCTTATGCGGTTTCTGATCGGGCTAGTTTTTCCGCGCCGACCCGCATTTTGGCGGTTATTTTGCGGGTCGGGGCGGGAAGCGGGGTCTGCTAGAGATGCTCTTAGGGAGGTCTGTATAAGTCTATGAGTGGAGCATATGAAGGTGGCTATGTCGGCGGCCTCGCGTGGGGGACAAGTTTTGCCTCTATCAAGTGAGCAATTGAAGGTTCTTATGGTTGATGATGCTAAAGAGAAGAAATCCGCAATTTCATGATGGGTAGTGCTGAGTTTCTCATGTAGTTGACTTGGCTTTGGTCTTCTCAGTCATACAAGTGTTGAGGATTGTGATTGTCGCGTGTTGGAAGCAGTTGTAGGTGTCGTCTATGTGATCCTGTGAGTGACCGCTTTTAAAGTATTTGTATCGGTTTTTATCCTGTTTTACATAAATTAACTGAACAATTTTTTTCTTCTTAATTAATCAATAAAGTAAATACGTTTGCCTCCGTTTTAAGGGGGAAAAAGTAGCTGACTGGTCAGGCGCATAACGCACGCTGGCCAGTCAGCCAGGTGGTTGGTGGTTAGGTCAGGGGATTGGCAAATCACCAGGGGTTTGACACAGCAAATTAACATTTCGCTAATGGACGGAAATCTCATGATCCAGTCAGTGTACATCCACTCGCGACAATGGCGTTGCCACCCCAACTTGGGCCGATGGCTGATGCCCCGGTGACTAATATAACCCAAAGACGGCAGAATCTGGTGCTCTGCTACTTACTGGTGCTCTGTTTTGTCCACAGGTAGCTGGTGCTTTCTGCTTAGCTAGATTGACTCGAGCGGCCAGGAATTTGTTCCACTCGTGTCCAAGAGGATTGTCCGTTTCCAAGATGCCTTCGATTTCTTCTTTGTAAGTTGTATCATGCATCTGAACCATTTTAAACCAATGCAGAATCAACCACGTACAATCTCAGAGGTTATCCAAAGGTCAAAAAACACGAATCTCAAGTTAACAAAAACGTCAAGAAAGCTCTTTTTTCTTGTATGAATTGTCAAAAGGTTCTCTCCTTTCTTGAAAGGAAGGTCACAACATTTTGTCGAGAGGACAAATTAGTCCGTCGTCACCACAGCAGTGGGCCTTGCGATGTGGATTTTGATCATGCAAACTGTTTGCCACCACTCGGCAACCAGCTGACTCTCCGGTGTTTGTCTCTTTGCAGATAGAGCATGCCGAGAAAACAGAGGGGGAATGTTCGTTCAGTGGTCTCATATCTGTCAGCATGACAATAGAGCAGGTACAGGTGTTGTGCTCCACATCCACAGGCTTGGGTCAGCTTTGTCTAGGAAGGATTATCAAGAATTAAAACGGGACAGATGAGACTAGTGGCTAATTAATTATAAGCATCGATAATGAACTCATAGCTCGTTATCCACATCTCTTGTTTTGTCAGTCACATCCTTACTTTCCGATCAACATGGGTAGTTGGGTTCATACAGCACAGCGTACACACTGCTGTAGTGTTATTTCAGAAAATTATGCTACTTCGACTCGAACTAAATTCTGGTTTGTTGCCGTCCATTGATGAAGAAAAAGCAAAACCCACAGCATTTGCATCATCAAAATGCAAGAAATCCATCTGCGTGATCTAGAAATTCATCGTGGAGGTGTTCTGGGGCAGCTTAGTAGAGTGTAGATTGCATCCCGGAGCCAAGGATGATGATCTCCGTGTTTCTAGTACTACTCCGTGAAGATTATGTGAGATCACTGGTCATCCCGACGCGGACCCGCACCACCACGACATTGCACAACTTGAACCCCGGACCACGGCACGGCTCATCTCATCGGCACCACCACGACGCGGACGGAAGAACTGGCTTATTGGGACGATGTAAAACACGACAGTGGGCGACGTGGGCTCGGGGAGGTTTGCATCGCGTAGTGTCCTTTCCGACTTTCCGTGTGGCCCGCTTCTGGACAGAGACCGAGAGGGTAGGACGTACGTACAGCCGACCTATAGTCACCAACTCCCGCAACAGTTTCATACGGCTTTTGTTTTATGTGTGCTATGAATACTTCGCGTTTTAACAGGATTGGTTTGCTTTTCACACAAGACAAGATGAATGTGTAGTTGATGAAGACATTGATGCCCACATACAATCTTAACTTCCACAAATAAGTAGTACACCATGGAAGCACCAACTTTCCACACAAAAGACTAAATGCACAGGTCGAAGTGCATACATAATCATTCAAAAGATAGCCATCTCCTAACAAATCCTGTCTACAGGCAATGGACAACGTAAGGTCTGTTTCGGCGAGGGAAGGAGGGACCAAGCAATGGTAACCTCCACCGCGGTTTCACCAACATGACAGATACCTTTGGTTGCGCCACACTTTTGTGGTGTGAAGAGGACATGACCGCCAGTGATTTTGCCAGATGGTGCATATGCTTGAATCATAACTTTGAGCTTCCCTTCTAATTCTACCGAGACAACCTGTCTAGATAGCTCAAGACAACGGTGTTTCCCCATTGGCATTTTTCCACCTTTTGTATCAAGCATCACAATTTCCTCGGATTGCTCATGAGGAAGCGAGAAGCATGCAACTCGGCCACCATGCGTAAAAGGCATTGAGTCCCTTTCAACAAGCTGAACACGTGAGATTGTGGCCTGAATGGACTGCTTAAGTTGCTGAAAGCATAATTCTATCCCACAATGCATGTCGCCGACAAGATAGGTACCTATACTTTCACCATTGTAGTGATAGACTTTGCTGATCAATATCTTGTCTTCGGACTTGGTTGCGCCCTTTAATTTCAGCTCTATCTCAATGTCAACAGGGTTCATAGACACAATTGCACGACATGGGCCAGTTAAATTTAGAAAGGGATCCTGCAAGCATCATCAGTTGTCATGAACTAATCAACAGCAACAAAGATGTCAAAAAAATAGTTGAATAACCATACATACCTGTACATTGAGGATTTGGCAGCCATTTCTTGGACGAAGGAAGATTGGGTTACGACTGCTATCCACAGTGTCTCGGGCAGCAACCACGCCATACACCTTCAGAGGGCTCTCGAAGCCATGTATTTTTGCAACCTTAACCTTAACTGAGTAGATCTGCAAGGCGCTCCCAACGATGGCATTTTTTGGCATACGACCTGGTGTACAGTGCGTAAAGAGCATGGAACTCGCTAACGCTGCATGCCAATGAAGTGTTGGTTAGAAATTTAACAACTACAAACTAAGCATGTAATCTCCTTATGCGTTAAGTTATCAGTTACCTAATTATAGAACAACTATTAAAGAATGAATGGAACTACGTTCTTTGCATAGTGAAAACTGCAATGCGAGCAAGTAGAATAAGGCTTAAGAAACAATAAGAGTTAATATACTTCATAAACACTAATTAAACTTGTGTTGCCTATGTGGAAGGTAGAGCTTTTCGTAACTCTAAGAATTCTGTATAAGTATTGAGTACTATGTTCCTGGCATTTTTCCTATAGCATTGCCTCATTTAAGTAATCACATGGGTAGCTTTGCAATCTACAATGTTATTTTCAATTTCTCATGCCAACATTACTTTTCAACTAGGAAAATAAACATTTCAAATGTAAACTATTGACCTTCCCAAGTTCCATCTATAGTTAGACAATGAAACAGACACTTTAAGCTATATAATCCATGAACAACAAGTAGACTGACACCCACATGTTCAGAAAACAAGGCATGCCCCAAAATCTTTGTGTTCTGTTCACTGTTCCTTTCTAATAAAGAAAGAATGGCAATCTATCAGAATAGTACATAATGTACACTTAGATTTGTATAATGGCCTGTCTTTATTTCGGAACACCAAACTATGTGAGATCAATTGAGAGCCTTCTTTTTTTCCTTCAAATTTGGCAATGAGGCATTCAACTCAGAGTTTAACTGCAGTGCCAATGTTATCGCCGTAATGCAGAAGTATATGCTGAGATTCAGTTTCTATTGTACTTCATCAACTTTGAGATTTATGCTTACATTGATGATCCAATGTGCTTTGATATGTTGATAGAGGGTTTCGCTGAATGATTAATATCACGGGGTGGATATTGTTTAAGGGAGCGACCTGGTTCGTGTATTTTGTTTCTTTTTTTCTTGCCTCTTTTTATATTTTTAATGGTTGTATTAGTCACCCTGATAAAACTTCAGCTATAATTTATCAAGTGTGTAGCCTGTTTTCTTGTCACAGGTGTACTGTTTTGGAAGGCTAAATGTGGTGAGCTTATGGTAGCCAATTTCATTAAAAAAAATCTTTGTTATTATGAATTGTGGAAGTAGAAAAAAAAATAGATCGAGTCAATTGAATATAGATCAAATATTTATGGCAATGCAATGCAAGCATGGTTTGCCTAGGTTTCTAGTTATTGAACAAATGTTAGAGAATGTATGTGATTAGGTTTGCTTACATAGTGAAAAGTGCAGTTGGACCAAGTTGAAAAGCAAACCAACTGTAAACACGATCATGGTGAAAAGCATGTGTGTAGTCGTCTACTTACTCATGTCCTCGAAACTCCTCGCAGGGGACCATAGCGACTCCCAGCATCTTCGGTAGGCATCCAATCCCTAGACCACCGCCCCGGCCATTAATTCAGATTTTGTTTCTTCAGTCTTGCTCGTCTCATCATCATCAACCTTCAGCTCCATCGATCTCAGCTTGCTGTCAAGATCATCCTTGCCGATCTCCTCCTCGCCAGCCTTCACCTCCATGGATCTCAGTTTCCTGTCAAGCTCCGGTTCCAGTCTCCGAAGCATATCGATGTTCGCAGAGATGGATTGCACCTTGGAGAGAAGTCTGAGATTGTGCTGGTATCTCGGGAAGTGTTCCCACAGATCACGGATGACCTCGGAGCACGAATCCAATGCGCAGACGGGATCCTCTTCCTGCTCCGCCATGGTTTCTTTTTCTCGGAGCGCGAATTCCGCCACCATCGACCTCGATATCTCTCCGGCGAGAGTGTCGACCTGGGCGCCCAGATCTCCGATTCTATCGCTCTTCTCGATCTGTGCTGGTACTGGTACCCCTGTGATCGGCTGTTGATGTTGATGCATGATCCAGGTCTGAAACTGCTGCAGCGCCAAGATCCGCTCGCCCTGGTCGTCGATGTCCCTCAACCGACTCGATATCTGATCCTTTATCCTGGTTTTCAACGCCTCTGTGAGGAGCAGATTCAGCGTTTCTGAGGGGATGCCCGTGCGCTTCCTTGATCCGACCCCCTTCCGCTTCCCGGATCCGTCGCCACTTCTCATCGGCTCCATCACGCAATTAGGGCTACGTGGTACGTACGTGCACACTTCTTTCTCTTCAATCTTTATTATCCGGGAGCAACCTCAACTTTGCTGTGGAGGGCCGCAATCCGCCTTTCCCATATCCACCTCATGGATCCGTAGCCAGTTCTTATCGGATTCCAACACGGCGACGTGCACTCTATTTCCTCTTCTTCGGCAGGTTTTTTTTAGTGGGGTCCTTGGAGATAGATCGCCAGGGAGCTCGATCCTGGCCCATTGTGGAGCACGTAGGGGAAAAAAGTTAGCGAGGCCCAAATAGCATTTTTTCCAAAACATAATGTCATTAGCAAGAAAAGGAAAAAAATATCTGCATAATCAGCTCTCCGGATCCAACAAAATTTAGATTTAAAATACGTATAATAGTTGAAACGAACATGTTCACAACTCTCCACTTTAGTCGAGTGGTGTGTGCCCCTGCCCCCTGTGCAGGAGGTCGCTAGTACAAACCCCTCATCGTGTGCCTTCGTGCTGCATTTTTCAAGGTATGTGCAACAGCAAGGAAGAGATCACTAGGATTGGCCTGGGCACCGTTCGCCAGTTACAATTTCCGGGATTTTTTAAGCTAGAGCTAGGGATTCAATGGTACTTCCTCCGAGTTTTTTTTTTTGTCTGCATATAAAATTTGTCTGGAAAACCAAACTTCGTAAAGTTTGTCGTAGTTTATAGGAAAAGATCTCAACATTCAAATATTGTTTTGTAGATATTGATAAGTTTTAATATAAATTTTGATAAACTTTTTGTGGTTTGACTTTAAAAATTATTGATACATGAAGTAAAAAAATAAATGAAGGGAATAACGGCAAACAAGGGGATGTGTTTTTTTTCTTTTTAACCGGTAGTTCTCAGTTTCATTATTATTTTAGAACCAATTTTAATCTTTTTAATCATCTCCTGTGAGATGCTACGCGTCGGGTGTGTAATAATGATGATGATGATGATGATGATGATGATGATGATGATTAATGATGATGATGATTAAAAAAATAACAAAAACAATAATACAAGATTGACCATTCCCTCTATTTCTCTTAGATCATCTTGACTGTAACTCTACTACTATAACACTAGTAAAAAACGGGGCTTTGGTTGAGGCCAGGATAACGGCATTAATCCCGGTTCACTCACGAACCGGGACCAAAGGGTGCATCAGTTGGTTCGTGAGGCCAGGGAGCCGGCCGGGCCTCGGGGGCCATTGGTACAGGTTTGTCCGACAATTTTGGTCCCAGTTCTAGATACGAACCGGGACCAATGGGCCTCGCTCCTGGCCCAACACCTTTAGTCCCGGTTGGTAGCTGGAACCGGGACCAAAGGTTAGTATTCTGTCTCGGTTCTAACCACCAACCGGGACTAAAGATATAAGCCTATATATACCCCTGCCCCGCCCCTACTCGCTCACTCTGTTTTTTGGTCGTCGGCGTGTGCAAGTGTGTGTTGCTTTAGCTCTCACCTCCTATCCACATGAGGTGTTTGATGAAATGCCCGAGCCACACTTAAGCTTTCTCCTTTCCAAGCTCGACCTCCAAGCTCCATTTTCCTCAAGATTTGTCTAGGTTTGACGGTCTGCCCTGTTCTGTCCCCGTCCTCACCACCGTCGATCGCCCGTGCCGATCTCGTCGCCGGCACCACCGTGGTGAGCCTCTTGTTCTTATCTTCTTTGTAAAAGAAAGAAATTATTATATGATTTAGATAGATACTTGTACAATTTTATTACTTTTATTATTGTTTGTTGTTATATAGTGCCATGGTTTTGGTATCCGCCCCCGTCGTACCTCGTCATGTCTATGATTTGGATGTGGTATATTATCTTTTATAGCTATTTGTTTCATTTAGTGTTTATGACAATTATGCCGACCAACATGATATAGATGTTTTTATCTAGGAGGTATGTGAACCGGAAATTCGAACCGACCCTCTTGTCAAGAGGTAAAATTTGTTAAAAAAGAAAACAATTACTTGAAGAAAAATTGAAAAGAATTGAGGAGGAGAAGATGGAATTGGAGTTGCATGTTGCCAATATCATTGAAGATGACAAGATCAAGATGGATGCAATGCGCTTGAAGATTAGAAAGATTAGAAAATATGTCATTCATACCGAGGCTTGATATCGTTATGTCGTTGGATCAATTGGTACCTTAGTTGAGGTTATGATCGCATTTGTTGTTGCATTTAAATGTTTTACATAGTTTTGATGTATGTTTTAATTAATTAGATGCTCTAGAGAGCTATATGTTGTTCAATGAGAACTATGTATAAACTTTATGTATTTATTTTGGTCACTACTGTACTTTGGTTTTAATGTGATGATGAACTTCTATTAATTTAGTCACTTCTCTATTCATGATGTTCTGTAATGGTTTTTGATACACTTAATTATATAATGCATGTGGATGAACCAGCAATGGATGTAAGGTGACCAACGCACCTCAGAGTACATTAAGGGTCTGCATAAATTTCTCGAAGTGGCTGAGGCAAATAAGTACAATGGTTTTATGCATTGTCCATCACGCTGGCCTTCCCATGCCCGTCCCCATCACTCCCATTCCTGTCCCCACGAGAGCCTTCCCATGCCCGTCCCCATCCCCATACCCATCTGCGGGGATAAAAATATTTCCATCCCCATCCCCGTCGGGTTTTGTATCCCCGTGGGGAAACCCATGTATCAATCAACAACAACCTTCGATAGAATTTCAGTAGAAAAGATTAGCATTTCAGCACAATAAATAATATATAGTGGCTAGGTTAGATTTTTTAGGGTATTTTGGCCAAATTGATGAGATGAATAGAAATTTGGATGGGTAAGGACAGGAATTACATGGTGTCCAGTAACTTTAGATGACACATGTAAGGGTTTCATGGGTAAAGAGGGTAATGGGCATGGGTAATGCTATCCCATCCCCATCCCCATCTTGCGTGTTGGGTAAGGTATTTAACCCACCAACTTCCCCATGGGCATTAATGCTGGCATATCCCCGTTCCCTGATAGAGTAATTACCCGTGGGGTCGTGGGTAATGGTTAACCATTGCCAGGTTTAATTGCCCATGTACTGTTTGTGGGAATAAAAAGGATTACTCCAACTCTAAACCCTTCACTTCCACCTGCTTGAGAAGGGTTTCATGCCACACTATAATGTTTGGACCAAGCACGGCGAAAGAGGGGTTATGATGGAAGAGAATGAAGAAGAAGAGGATGATGAAAACTATCCGCCCCCTGAATACGGTGATGCTGCAATGGGGGAAGCTGAAGATTAAGAGGAACAAGACGATGTGCTCGATGATGATCTTCGACGGGTCATTGTTGATGCACAATGAGAATGCGAAAGTGAAAAGGAGAAGTTGAAGACCGATTGCATGTTAGAGGATCACAAAAAAGGGTTGTACCCAAATTGCGAAGATGACAACACAAAGCTCAGTACCACACTAGAATTGCTGCAATGGAAGGCAAACAATGGTGTATCTGACAAGGGATTTGGTTCGCTACTGAAAATAATGAAGAACACGCTTCCAAAGGATAACGAATTGCCCGACAGTATGTACGAAGCAAAGAAGTTTCTATGCCCTCTAGGGTTGGAGGTGCAGAAGATACATGCATGCCCTAATGACTGCATCCTCTACCACGGTGTGTACGAGGATTTGAACGCATGCCCGATATGCGGTGCATTGCGGTATAAGATCAGACGAGATGACCCTGGTGATGTTGAGGGCCATCGCACCGGGAAGAGGGTTCCTGCCAAGGTGATATGGTATGCTCCTATAATACCACGGTTGAAATGTTTGTTCAGAAACAAAGAGCATGCCAAGTTGATGCGATGGCATGCTACCTCTTGAGCATGTGTTGGTTTTCCCTTGAAGAGGAAAGGATGATGCAGCAAAGTAGATAAGTATTTCCCTCAGTTGTTGAGAACCAAGGTATCAATCCAGTAGGAGGAAAAAGCAAGTCACCAATGGTTGCACCTACACAAACAATCAAACTCTTGCACCCAACGCTTTAAAGGGGTTGCCAATCCGTTCACGGTTATTTGCAAGGATTAGATATGAAAGAGATAGATGTAAACGAGTGCGGAAAGTAAAAGATAAATAAATTGCAGCAAGTATAGATCTGAAAATATATGATGGAAAATAGACCCGGGGGCCATAGGTTTCACTAGAGGCTTCTCTGTTGAAGGCAAATATCATGGTGGGTAAACAAATTACTGTCAAGCAATTGATAGAAAAGCGAATAATCATGTAGTTATCCAAGGCAATGATCATGCATATAGGCATCGCGTCCGTATCAAGTAGACCGAAACGATTCTGCATCTACTACTATTACTCCACACATCGACCGACTCCTGCCTGCATCTAGAGTATTAAGTTCATGAAGAATAGAGTAACGCATTAAGAAAGATGAAATGATGTAGAGGGATAAACTCAAGCAATATGATGAAAACCACATCTTGTTACCCTTGATGGCAACAATACAATACATGCCTCGCTACCCGTACTATGTCACTGGGTGAGGACACCATAAGATTGAACCCAAAACCAAGCACTTCTCCCATTGCAAGAATTACCAATCTAGTTGGCCAAACCAAACCAATAACTCGAAGAGACTTGCAAAGATATGAAATCATGCATATAAGAAATTGGAGGAGATTCAAATAATATTTATGGATAATCTGAACATAAACTCACAATTCATTGGATCTTGACAAACATACCACAAAAGAGGATTACATCAGATAGATCTACATGAAGATCATGAAGAACATGGTATTGAAGATCAAAGAGAGAGAAGAAGCCATCTAGCTACTAGCTATCAACCCGTAGGTCTGTGGTGGACTTCTCATGCATCATCATAGGGGCAATGGAGTTGATGTAGATGCCCTCCGTGATCGAAACCCCCTCCAGCAGATTACCCGAAAAGGCTCCAAGATTGGATCTCTCGGGAACAGAGGCTTTCGGTGGCGGAAAAGTATTTTCGTGGCTCTCTTCGATGTTGGGGTAATATTTGGGTATTTATAGGCTTGAGAATAGGGTTGGGAGACCTGCCAGGAGATGACAAGCTCGCTAGGCGCGACCAAGGGGGCGCGCCTACTAGGCTTGTGGCCTTCAGGCACGTCCCCTGGCGTGCACTCCAAGTTTGGATGATTTGTTAACTTCCAGAAAAATTCCTTCTGAAGGTTTTATTTTGTTTGGACTCCGTTTAATATTCCATATCTGCAAAACTGGCACTTGGCTCTAAATTAATAGGTTAGTCCCAAAAATAATATAAAATAGCATATTAATGAATATAAAACATCCAAAACAGGTAATATAATAGCATGCCATCATCAAAAATTATAGATACATTGGAGACGTATCATGGCACAAGGAAGACCGTAAGAAAGACGGGAAGTTGAGAGCACCTGCTGATGGGTCATAGTGGAGAAAGATTGAGAGAAAGTGGGGGGGCGTTATTGGTGACCTAGGGAATGTATGGTTTGGTTTAAGTGCACATGGCGTAAATCCTTTTGTGGATCAGAGCAGCAACCATAGCACATGCCCTCTGACTCTACGTATGTATAACCTTCCTCATTGATTGTGCATGAAGCGGAAGTTCATTATGATGACAGTGCTCATCCAAGGCCCTAAGCAACACGGCAATGAAATTGATGTGTACCTAAGGCCATTAGTTGATGAACTTTTACAACTGTGGAATAAAAAAGGTGTACGTGTGTGGGATGAGAACGAATAGGAGGAATTTGACCTATATGTGTTGTTGTTTGTAACCATCAACGATTGGTCTGCTCTCAGTAACCTTTCAGGATAGACAAACAAAAGATACCACGCATGCATGCACTGTTTAGATGACACCAAAAGTATATATTTGGAAAATGCAGGAAGAATGTGTACCTGGGGCATCGTCGATTTCTTCCGACCAACCATCAATTAATGTCGAAGGAAAAGAAAGCATTTCAAAGGTGAGACATCCCACCGGAAGAAGCCCGCCCTCCGTACTGGTGATCATATACTTAATATGGTCAATGATTTACAAGTAATCTTTCGAAAGGGTCGTGACGGACTATCTGTTCCGACTGACGCTAAGGGACGCGCACCCATGTGGAAGAAGAAATCTATATTTTGGCCTATTGGAAAGACCTAGAGGTGCTCTCGGCAATCGACATGATGCACGTGACGAAGAATCTTTGTGTGAACCTACTAGGCTTCTTGGGAGTGTACGGGAAGACAAAAGATACACCGAAGGCACTGGAGGACCAGCAACATGTGCATGAAAAAGACGGCATGCATCCAAAGAAGTATGAAGGTCCTACCATCTATGCTCTTACCAAAGAAGAGAAGGAAATCTTCTTTGAATGTCTGCTCAGTATGAAGGTCCCGTCTGGCTTCTCGTTGAATATAAAGAGAATAATAAATATGGCAGAGAAAAAGTTCCAGAACCTAAAGTCTCATGATTGCCACGTGATAATGACACAACTGCTTCCGGTTGCATTGAGGGGGCTTCTACCAAAAAACGTTCAATTAGCCATTGTGAAGCTATGTGCATTCCTCAATGCAATCTCTCAGAAGGTAATCGATCCAGAAATCCTACCAAGGTTAAAGAGTGATTAGATGCAATGTCTTGTCAGTTTCGAGCTGGTGCTCCCACCATCCTTCTTCAAAATCAGGATGCACGCCCTAGTTCATCTAGTCGACGAGATTGGAATTCTGGGCCCTATCCTTCTACACAATATGTTCCCCTTTGAGAGGTTCATGGGAGTCTTAAAGAAACAAGTTTGTAACCGTAATAGGCCAGAAGGAATCATCTCCACGGGCCATCAAACAGAGGAGATCATTGGGTTTTGTGTTGACTTCATTCCTGGCATTAAGACGATTGGTCTCCTCAATCGCGGTATGAGGGGAGACTGACTGGAAAAGGCACGCTAGGACCGGACTCAATAATATGTAGGGACGGGCATTCTTGGTCTCAAGCACACTACACAGTTCTATAGAATTCTACCTTGGTAACCCAGTATGTCAATGAACACAAGAATATTATGCGCTCCAAACATCCGGAGCAGTGTGACGACTGGATTACATGTGAACACATCAGGATTTAGGCTGTTGGTTCCAAACACATCTCATGGGTAATAGCACTGTTGCATATGAGCTATACTCGTTGGCTAGGGGTCCATCTTCGACTATATTGACTTACAAAGGGTACGAGATAAATGAGAATACATTTTACACGATCGCCCAAAGATCAAAAGAGCACCAACCAAAAAAGTGGTGTCCGCTTTGATGCAGCAACCAACAAGGGAAAGGACACATATTATGGTTACATAATGGACATATGGGAACTTGACTATGGACATGATTTTAAGGTCCCTTTGTTTCGGTGCAAATGGGTCAATCTGTCAGGAGGCGAGGTGGATGTAAACCCACAGTATGGAATGACAATAGTGGATCCGAACAATATTGGGTAGACAGACGAACCATTCGTGCTAGCCAATGACATGTCCAAACCGAGAAAAATATAAGATAAGGAAGCGAATACATCATACGATGAGCCAAAGCGCCACATAGTTCTTTCAGGGAAAAGAGACATCGTGGGACTGGAGGGCAAGATAGACATGTCTACAGATTATGAAAAGTTTCATGAAATTCCTCCCTTCAAAGTGAAGGCTGACCCAAGCACCCTATTAAATGATGAAGATTATCCATGGTTACGACGCTATAAGCAAGGGACACACGCGAAGAAAAAGTGAAGACTTTCTCTCCACAACTATTCTGATGATGGATTTGATCTAGAATATCACTTCAGTTACACGTCAGGAAATGAAATGCCTTTTGTAACAAATATGTTTAAAAAGTTGAAATCCTTTTGTAATAGACGAGTTTTCATCCGAAACCATGATACTTCGAAAGAGATTGTCCATTTCGTACAGGAAGTGCATCCAGTATTTGCCGTAACCCTCTCAACTTTTAAGCACATGTTATGTGTGTGAAACGATGATACCATGCCAACTTTCAACCATTTCAGAGTTCATTTAAATTGCTTTTCAATTCAAGGTCATTTTAGCTCAAAATAAATCTTGAAATGCATGAAAAATAGCAAATGAAGTCAGAAAAGGATTCAAAAGTGATGATGTGGCTTTGAATGGTGCATATTGAATGCGGAAAAAGTACTGAGTTCAAATATGTTTAGAAAAGTAAACCCTTTTGTAATAGACGAATTTTCGTCCGAAACCCTGGTACTTCGAAAGAGATTGTCCATTTCATACACGAAGTGCATCCAGTTTTTGTCGTAACCCTCTCATCTTTTTAGCACATGTTATGTGGGTGAAATGATGATACCATGCCAACTTTCAACCATTTCAGAGTTCATTTGCAGTGCTTTTCAATTTAGGGTCATTTTAGCTCAAAATAAATCATGAAATACATGAAAAATAGCAAATGAAGTCAGAAAAGGATTGAAAAGTGATGATGTGGCTTTGAATGGTGCATATTGAATGCAGAAAATGTCTTGAGTTCAAATATGTTCAAAAAATTGAAATCCTTTTGTAATAGACGAGTCCCCGAGCCCGAGCCCGTTCTCGTCGTTGCCGCCAACCCCGAACACTTCCTAACCGCCGCCCCTGAGCCCGTCGTCACCGCCGCGCCCGAGCCTGACCTCGCCACCATCCCGAGCCCATCCCCGCACGCCTCCTCGTCCTTGTCGACGTCGTTGCCGTCCACGCCACCTCCCCGACCCCTGTCGTCACCGCCCGCGCCTCCTCCCTGAGCCTGTCATTGCCGGTGAGCTCCTGCCCCCTCTTTCGCGGCCACCGCAGTCGCGTGCGCCGGCGCCGCTGGCCTGCCCTGTCCCTCGCCCGCATTTTAGTTTTTTTGTTTTTATTAGTTGTTTTACTTTGTTTTATTATTATTTTTAGTTTATTTTATTAATTTTTTATTTTAGTTGTTTTAGTTGTGAAAACGTTTTAGTTGTTTTACTTGTTAAGGAGTCCCGAGTCCCGAGTCGCCGAACCCCGAGTCCCGAGTCAGCGAACCCCGAGGAGTCCCCGAGGATCGCCAGGGAGGAGTCCCCGACGATCGCTTAAGTAGAAAATGTGTCATTGTTGTTAAATATGTTATTATTGTCATAGTTGTTTTAGTTTGTTTTATTAGTTGTTTTAGTTTGTTTTATTAGTTGTTTTAGTTTGTTTTATTAGTTGTTTTAGTTCGTTTTATTAATTTGTTGTTTTAGTTATTTTAGTTGTAAAAAAGTTTTAGTTGTTTTAGTTGTTGAGGAGTCCCGAGTCTCAAGTGGCCGAACCCGAGTCCTGAGTCGGCGAACCCTGAGGAGTCCCCGAGGATCGCCGCGGAGGAGTCCCTGACGATCGCCGCGGGGGAGTCCCCGAGGATCGCCACGGAGGAGTCCCCGACGATTGCCGAGGAGGAGTCCCCGACGATCGCTTAAGTAGAAATTGTGTCATTGGTGTTAAATATGTTACTATTGTCATAGTTGTCAAATGCAATCATCTTTATTAAAGTTTATTAAATAGTACAAATTTGAATAGTTGTAGAATTTGTTCTCGACGTCGACAATGCCCGGCCCGCATCCTAATCGTCAACTCGACACCGGTGACCACCTGCTTGAGAGGCGACAGCATGTCCAGGACTGGGCTCCATCGGGCTAGCACTAGGAGGTGCTGCCTTCCGGGGCGCGCAGCTTGGTGAGGAATCAGGGTCCCGTCGTCGACCCGGAAGTTCTTTGGTGGCAGTAGCATGGACCACTTTCGGGTAGAGGGAGCCGGCCCCACGGAGGTGGTCCGTCGACGTGTCAGGGAGGAGGACGAGCACGTCTGATGCTACATGGCTGCGTTGGACGCTAGGTTCTCCAATACCTGACAGGTTCTTCACGAATCTCACCCGAGCTATGATCATGTCATAGTTCCTTCTCTTTGGGTGTCCATCGTCTGCGCCGCGAGACGTCAACTAAATCTGTATTAGTGATATTATATAATAATATTCGAGATGTATTAGTGATAATATTCGATGATATATTAGTGATATTATATGTTTGTATTGTTGCATTTCCTTGTATTGATTTGCATATCTCATGTTTGTATATTGCCATGTTGTAATATTTGCAGAAACTATGGATCACAGAGACATAGAGCAAGAAGAGTTGTTGGGGGATATAATCCGCGCCGGAGGTGATCCCTTGTTGTACCTCAATGATATTGATTGTTAGGAAGGAGAGGATGGCTCCGGTGATACAACAATGGAGGAGGCAAGAGATCATGACGGCTCCGGTGACCGAATGGCGGAGGAAGGAGATCGTGATCACGGCTCCGGTGACTGAACGGAGGAGGGAGCCTCAACTATTGCAAAGTCCGGTGAGGTAAGGAGACGAGGCCCGAAGAAAAGGTTGCGCCCGGATGAAAGGTTCACGATCACAGAAGTCGCGAAAGATGGCCAACATTACTCCCAAGCGGACCAAGGATGCATTTGTACATCAGTGTGGATTTGTTGTTAAGGAATTCGTCTCGATCAGAACCCAGCAATGGAATAAGAATAATAAGGACCCTGAAGTTTCTTATGTCCACGATATACTGAAAGATGATCTTTGGACCGAGCTAATGAAAAATTTCAGCCTACCGCGAGAGGAGAATCCGAATAACCTAGTTATAGAGCGAAAGGTCAAGGCGTTTCCTCTTAAAATGATGGCAGAAATATTCAGGAACTGGAAGAAAGAGTTGAACACAAAGTTTGTCGAGAAAGAGGAGACTCTGGAATTCATCGGTCGATATGAGAAGATAAGAGATCAATGGCCCGAATTTGTGGCCTACAAGAAATCGAGGAAGGGTAAGAAAATGTCACTGACAAACAAGAAAAATGCTGCAACAAAGAAGTACCACCATCGCACGGGGTTAGGTGGCTACTACAAAGCCCGGCCGTTATGGGACAAAGCTGAGCAAGACTTGCTTGCTAAGAATGTCCAACCGGCGACATTGCACTAGCCAGATCGTTCAAGGACTTGGTTCTTCGGGGTTGGGGTAACTTTGGACCCAGAAACAGGGGAGTGTGTTTGGACGGACGAGCAACTTGTCATACCCTTCCGGAAGCTTCACGCAGCAATCAAGGCAGCGCAGGTAGGGACGTTCATTCTCGACAGAGATAAGGACGAGCTAACAGAGGCCCTCGGGAATCCTGAACACCCTGGACGAACACGACGTACATCAGGCTCCGTTTCGTGGGTTCATGGGTTTCCCGACAGCGGTGGTTATAGAAGCCAAGAGGGAAAGAGGAAACATGAAGCAAGCGAAATGTAGAAGCTCGGTGAAAAATTAGCAAAACTAGAGGAACTTGAGAGCCAGCAAGCTACCGGCCAACCATCTGAGTGGCACGAAGATCCTTCCTTCGATGTTGCCCGAGAAGCTACCCCACCATCTCAATGGAGAAGCAGCATGGCTTACATGGAGCTCGTTCAGCCTGATTTCACGGCTTCTTGCTACCCTGTGGATAGTATCACGGAGGCCAAACATTGCGAGCTAATGACAAAATGCCACAACCTGACCTTCAAGGCGGCAGACGGCTCTGTTGTATCTCCTCGAGCTTAGGGAACTTTCCATTGCTGTCCGATTCCACATGGCTATGCTGTTGTGATGGTGGATGATATAATGGATGGATTTGAGGGACTGGAGCTTGACAACCCTACAGGTGAAGAGGATATTATTCTTCTGGAAAATGCTTTGAGGAGTACCTGTCTATGGAGAAAGGAGTACATCAGGCTTACAAAATGGACGCCGCAGCAGACTCAGCCTCCTCCGACGCCTCACGACACTCCTCCTCCTCCTCCTCCTCCTCCGGCGTGTCAGGGCACTCCGCCTCCTCTTTATCCTCCTCCGGTGCGTCAGGGCACTCTGCCTCCTCCTTCGCCTCCTCCGGTGCGTCAGGCCACTCCGCCTCCTCCTCCTCCTCCTCCTCCTCCGGCGCTTCAGCAATGGCAGAAGAGAGACACCGCCACTCTGGCGGCTAGCAATACAATAGGCGGGAAGAAATACAAATTTGGTCCAAGCCTCAAGCCTCTTCCAAAGTTACCATATGAGAGG
The DNA here is from genome assembly GCA_022496015.1 of Hordeum marinum. Taxonomy (NCBI): domain Eukaryota; kingdom Viridiplantae; phylum Streptophyta; class Magnoliopsida; order Poales; family Poaceae; genus Hordeum; species Hordeum marinum. The sequence goes on from CM039673.1 coordinate 523,889,621, forward strand.
ACTGATAAGGAAAATGCTAAAATCACTAAAGCCGAAGTGCAGGCCCATTTTGAATGGAAACATCCACCTCCTAAGGAAACAGTAGATCCGGTGAAAGCGAAGCGCACTCTGGATGCCCTGAAGCGACCACCACCGCCTCCGCTGCAATCCAACTATGACTGATGTATTCAAAAGACATATGATGAAGCGCGGCGGACGGGAAGTACTTCCAGTGCTGCAAGAGTCAAAAAATGAAGAATTAGGAAAACAAATCCCCAGCTCGGCGAACAGGAGAAGCAATCGTGCCCCCGCTCAAGGTGTCTAGTGATATCGCTAATCATCCGGTGCTACTGCCCGGTACCACTCTTGGTGATTACGTGGGCGATGATGTACAGTTTGAAACGGTTGAGGTAGTATTACAAGACTTTATATACGAGCATGGGAAGCCTCTCGTCAAACCTGATCATCCTCATCTAACAACGATGATGAACAAATTGCATGAGTGGTACATGAAAACCTGCAGGGAGTCTGTGACGGACAGTTTGATGGTCGGAATTAAGAAAAGAGAACAACTTCATTGGACTCGACCTGATGCCTATTGACTTTGTGGAGTTATTTCAGTTATTCAATCAAGAGGCCCTCGAGAAACAACTCATGACTTGTTGTTGTTTGTAAGTACTACTTTTGTAATTAAGTCACTAGCTCAGCTCATTCATTGCATGTATATATAATTATCCTCACTGTATTATGCAAATTGAAGATCATTGAATGCAAAAAAGAACAAATCTATAACATTAGGTTCATTAGCCCAAGTACCGTAAATGAATGGTCGGTACGAAACAAAGCCAAAGATACTGAGGACAACTTGCTAGAATCGTTCCTTAGACATCAAAACAAAAGGAAAATACTCCTTCCTTACAACTTCAAGTGAGTGTTACTGTCTTCTGTATATTCGGTTTCGCTTACTCAAGGTTAAGTAATACAATTGATGTGTTATGCGTGCACAGGTACCATTTTATTCTGCTATCCATTAAGCTTGACGGGGCATTAGTAACTGTCTTAGACTCTATACGTAAAGATCTCGAGGATTATACGGACATGACTGCAATGCTCCAGAAGTAAGTTCAATCAATACCAGGACCATATCGAAAACTTTCGTTCATTTCCTGATATCAAGTAATCATTTTCTTTGCCTGGCAGGATTTGAAAACAGTTCACCGGAATGGTTCCCGGTCTAAACAACGAGCTGCAAATTTACACACTCCAAAGTAAGTAGTATTAGCTAGTTCCGCGCATCTCTAATTGATTCTAGTTTCATCAATACCATTATCATGCTTGTTTATCAGTTTGATTGAACTCTATTCTCGTAAAGTGCTTGTACCAGGCACCCGAGACTGTTTTATGTGGATACTACGTATGTGTGTTTATTCGCCACTCGACCTCTAAGCGGGGCTTCTCTGACAAACAATTTAAAGTACGTAAATAATATTCACAAATTTATTTTATATATTACCATCAATTGTGTTGAGTTTTATTGATATATATGTATTGACCCCCTTCTTTAAATTAGATATGGAAGATGCGGGATGAACTCCTACCACATGATCGCATACGAGCAATTCAAGAGGAATTGGCGGGATTCTTTTTTGATCACGTCATACCTGAAGACGGAGAATACCATGTGAAATTACAAATGGATCTTAGGTAGATGATGTTAGAGATTGTAAGAGATGTTATATTGTACATGTGTAGTAGCGTCGGATAGATATACGAAAACTTGTTGTTCGATCAAGTACGGAGAAAGAGATGTCACTTCTCTCCATATGTGTTCATGACGATCTTGTGTAATTAACGGTTTCCTTCATTTGCTTACGAGCTAGCGTCGAGTTCTCTCTATATGTATAGTGGCTATCGTCGACCAAGCAAGGAGAAAGAGAGGTCACTTCTCCCTATTAGCTAGCTAACACAATATAAAATCCTTAAATTAACCCTCCAAAACCCCTAAACCCCCACTTAAAAAAACAGCGCATGCGAGCTGCTGACGTGTGACTGTCTTTTGGTCCCGGTTGGTGTTACCAACCGGGACTAAACGTCCTGCTGCCTGAGCTCCCCGCAGCGGTCACGTGGAGCCCCTTTGGTCTCGGTTCGTAAGCAAATTAGGACTAAAGGTTTTGGGTATTAGTCTTGCCTGTTTTGTCACGATTCCAGAACCGGGACTAAAGGCCCTCTGAAACCGGGACTAGTATCATGTTTTCTACTAGTGTAAGTTAATAAGGTTCCCTTCTTCGTCGCGAAAAAGGGACCACACGGTGGTCGACGACCCGTCGTTTTTTGAAAAGCTGATCCGAGAGAGGTGCCCCGCCACCACCTTCCTTGGCGCCTGCCCGGGCTTCGTCTGCGGCCCTCATGTGGCGGCGTGGCGAGAGGAGAAAATACCTAAAGAAGATGAAAACGATGAGGGAACCAAAGGCAAGCAATCATTTCCTCGTTTTCTGTTGATGAGCACAAAATCTTGCTACTCGTTTAGATGACTGGAGTACTACCATTACTCGTTGCACACTAACAATTGGCATGACTGAACTACGCGTGTGTATCTACTATCTATATCATGACTGATTGACAACAAGCACATCAAGGTGGCTTAGAAATGTAACTGTTTGTGATACAAAAATGACAATAGAGTATAATAACATACGGTCTAGTGAGAGTTAGTACAACTAGAACACAATGGCAGAGACAAACCAGCATCAATTCTAGTAATATCAAATAGGCAGAAATAACAAAGAGATAACTCTCTCTCACACACACATACACAAATATATATTATATATACCTCCTATATACATTTGTCCTATATATATATAGCAGTTAAGCAATAACAATCGTACGTACATAAGCAGGCCAGTTATTGTCTCCAGAAAGAAGTGCTAATTGTAGACAAGCTGACAATGCAACATAGACCAAAGGTTCAGACAACAAAATATTGATTCTACTAGCAAAGACTAATACACAATTTATTTTTCTGAACATAACTAATACAGATCCTTCCAAAGACTAAGCATAAAGCGACAAATTCATTTCATTCAACAGAGAGGGATGTAGAGCTGGGCACATCCCAAATGGGTCCACATGGCCACTTGCCTGGATAGACACATCATCATCAACCAGTAAAGACCAAGCCACTGTAACCTCCACCTCCATGTCCCCAAAGACAATCCTCTTTGTACTGAAATTGCACTTCTTAGGCGTAAAGTGAACATCACCACAGATGTCACCACATGGTGAGCACACCTTGATACATACGATCAATTCTCCTTGTAATTCAGCAGAAACAACATTCCTCTGCAGATCAATATAACCATGCTCGTCTATAAACCTTCTCCCGTCAGCTGAATCAAGCAACAGAATTTGTCTAGACGGGGGCCAAGCGACTTCGTGTACACCACGAGGCAGCGAGGAGCAAACAACTTGCCCGCCATGTGGAAAAGGCGATGATCCATGTTTAACAACATGAACATCCATGATAGTAGCCTGGACTGAGTGCTTAAATCGCTCAACACAAAGCTCCATCTTGCAGAAGTGATTGCTGACATTCAGAGTAGAGAACTGGTCACCAGCATCCGCATCATGAGACAAGTTAGCACTGATGAGTGCTCCATCTTCGGACTCTGCTCTTCCGTTTAATTTTAGTTGGATTTCAAATGAAACGGCGTCTTCACACAAAATTGCACGTGCTGGCCCAGTCAAACGCAAAAAAGGATCCTACAACCATTGTCATTTTCGTCACTTCCTGACCAACGAAGCAACAACAAAAAGAAAGATTATACCATGCATACCTGTTGAGTGATGCATTGCCACTCATCCCTTGGACAAAGGAACAGAGGGTTCCGGCGGTCGTCCACGGTGTCTCGGGCGGCAATAATTCCATAAACCACTAGCGGCCACTCGAGATCAATAATTTCTGTAATTTTGATGGAGTAGATCTGCAAGCTCATCTGGGAAACGGCGTACCATGGCATGCGTCCAGGTGTGCAGCTTGTAAAGAGCATAGAACTTAGTGATGCTGCATGAAAAAGCCAAGTGAAGTGCATTAGGAATCTAACACAGAGACTAGAAGAGTGAACATGTGATTTCGTTCACTTAACCTCAATCTAACATCTATGCACAGGCTCATAAGCATCCATGACTATAATTTATCAGTTCGACTGCAAAAAAAATATAAATCTTAATTCTAGCAGATATAAATTGTGAATATTGTTGGTTCATCCAATTTAGATATATTTTCTCAAAATGTATCAATTTGCCTATGTTGTAGTGTGCCTACATAATGCAAAACATTCGCTCAACAGCTACCGAAGTTTGACTTTGACCAAATTTTATATGCAGACTAAAAAGAAACGGAAGGAATAATAACAAGTCAAACTACTCATCTGCTCAACAAAGGATATATATGGACACCACAAGGAAAAAGGTCGTGTGGTACCGAGGCCCCAAAGTACATATATGTTACTACTACTTACTACTCCCTTCATCAGCAGACACTTATTTTGAGACGAAGGGAGTACAAAGCAACTAGTTAGTCGTGTAATCAACTACCACATAAAGAAAAGACTAATCAGCCACATCAAAGGAATAACCAAACACCATGCACAATGCAGCCATCTAGCTAGCTGGTTACAAGTATAGATAAACATGCAGCAAGAGCAAAAATATTATACTCACTCAATTCTTCAAACTTGTTGCCGTTGATCAATTTCCACACGCGACGCTGGGCAGCGAACTGCCGCTCCTCCTCCGCGGAGTCCGATTCATGCTCGGAAGATCTCAGCGTCATTTTCAGTCCATGATCGAGGGCAGGGTTGGACCTACGGATATCATCGATGCGCGCCGAGATAGACTGTAGTTGCGAGAGGGCGCACAGGCAGCGCTCGGACTTGAGCCAGGATGATCTCACTGCATCCCTCTCGTTGGTCGAGGAAGATCGCAGCAATCTCTGCATCTCGTCTTGGAGATGATCCATGTGCGACTCCTCGAGTGATTTCTGGGGCATCCCGAACGCCGGCACCTCCTCCTCCTCGGCTTGGCGACCGGCCATCTCCGCTTTACTCTCCGCCATTCCGATGAGATCACCCTCGAGCCTGCTGTCCGTCGGAAGTCGGGACTAGCCTTCGCTTTCTCGTTCTCCCCAGCTATCTTATGGCCGTCTTTTCTACCCGGCCGGATCCGTCGCTATTTCAGAGCGGCTGCAGCTCGGATCCGAGACCAACTAGGAGATCTCGCCAGCCAGTCCGTGCGTTCGCCGCCTGTGAGAAACGGAGGGAAGCAGGCGCGATTGATCCGTACGAATTCCCTCGCGTCGCACTCGTGAAATACAGACTGCTGTACTACTATTGTCTTACTGTCTATTGGGCTGTGAGCCTGTGAACATATGAGAAACGAAGGCACAAATTGGCTTTGCCCGGGTATAGCCAGCTACTGAACAGGTTTAGCCATGGATCTTTACCCCTAGTCATCCCAAGGATTGAAATCGAACCTGGTTCTACTAAAGAGACACTTCCCCGGATGGAGAAAGACCATTGCCAGGTTATCGTCCCTTCCGGCTGTGCACCACCACCGTCCTCCCAGACCGGATGACTGCCGCAGAGCACGCCCAGTATCTTTAGGCATTTTTAAAGATCAAGGCCTTAATGGTCAATGGATTGACTAGTGTTGATCTAACCTGGTGCTAGGTCACTCGGAGAATCTTACCGCTGAGCCGACGCGATAGGCTAATGTGTGAATACACTGGTGAAGAGAACGACCCTCTACGTTTTAACCAAACTCCTTTGACAAAGAAAGACCTCAATATGATCATTAAATCCCTACTTGGAGAACCTCAAGAAGTCTGCAACCAAATCGGACTAGAAACCTTCTACACTCTTAACCCGGCTCTAGAGGTAAAAAAACTTTTGAGCAGATGTTTGTTTATTCTCAGTTTGGTGTCTCATACTCTTTTATAATCCTTCTGTAACTATGCAGACCAAGTCCTCCTTCTGGAAAAAGAAACTAATTTCATCTTCCAAGAAGAAGACAAAAGCTGCGAAGGCCCGTTCCAGGTCGTAAAAATCTGCTCGAGTTTGACGACTCGGATGTAGAACTTGACTCCTTTGGTCTTCTCTTTATGCAACTTATTAACGCTGATTGCTCTCATGAGGAAATGGAGACAAGCCACGCCGACGTCACTGAGGTAACCTACATTTCCTTCAACTCAGAAACCTTGCCACGAGAAAAAACGCGGTGGGTCATCAGGAAAGTTCCATTTTCACATCCTCTTACTTACTTAGATCCCAATTTTCTTTTGAAAAAGCAACAACATGACTCCAGGTGTCAGACCCGGAGCATCGGCTTTGAAGATCTTGTGGCCGGCATACGTAACTCTCCGGCTCCTCGGAAGCAGCATACCAAGGTATTTCATTGCTTAAACTTTCATTTCTTCTGCATACTAATCTTGTGATGTAGCTTACTCATATTTCACAATTTTGATTTTTCCAGGACTCACCTACTTCTTCTGGCGACTCAACCGCCATGAAATTGCCTCCCCTTGTTATTAACCCGGGGTAAGCGTCTTTGGCTTCCATATCGTTTGCTAACATTCTATCCTTGAATATGACTTATATTGTAGAATTTGCTCACAAGGCACAAGCTAAAAGGAGGAAGCTAAATGTGCTAGCCGCCCATCCTGATACCCCAGAGCCGGAGGATCCGAAGCTTGGCACTTCTGAAACTCATGTCGAGCCATTCGAAGCTGAGCAAGGCACCCATGATGAGACTCCCCAGCCTAACAAACCGGCAGATGTTGATGTTGTGGCTCCTAATGCTCATTCGGAGGCTGATCCTAAGCCACCCGACCCTCAGCCAGCAGCTCAAGACATGACTTCTCATGAAGAGGTTACCGTCACTCGGGCGGCTTATAAATCTCCAGCTCCTTCCAATGTGTTGTCCAAGCATACCAGTAAGGATGAAGCGGCTTCACCCGAGAAGGAGAAGACTAACTTTGATCTTTCTAATATGGAGAAGCTTACTGTTGACGAGTTACACTCTGGCTATTTGAGCCGCCTCTCCACAAGCCGAGACATGGAAGCCAACTTAGTTGGTAGGATGAAGAAAAAATACGAGGTATTCCACCTCCCTTGCCTTCCATATATCCTTACGTAGCCCCCAAGAGCCGGCTTAATTTCTTAAAAATTAAGCCGGGTCTTCAGCACTTTGTAGATTTCAATAGCTCGACATGTAGCCCCCAAGGGTTGGGTCATTATGTAAATAATGAGCCGGCACTTACTATATAGTAAGAGCTAAGTGTATCCCAAGGGTCGGGTCATTATGTAAATAATGAGCTGGCACTTACTATAGAGTAAGAGCTAAGTGTAGCCCCCAAGGGTCGGCTCATCTTCCTGAAGATGATCTGGGTCTTGTCTAGATTGTAAACCTTGAAAAAACTCATACACATTAGCCCCCAAGTCTCAAGTATATTGTCTGCAATCTCCTTGAGACTTGTAATGACCCTCTTCATTGCCCCCAAGTGCTATTGTATACTGTTCTGGCGGCTTAAAAATGAATGTAAACTTGTACTTAACCATTTGTACTGTGCAGGAAGCCTTGAACGTGGCCGAGTCTAGCTTGACTGACCTTAAAAAGGATCTTGTTTTTCAACAAGACGCCCGGCTAAACTGAAGAAAAGTGGCGCTCTCTGCAATAGAGCTGGGGAAACAAAAGACGGACTTCGAAGCCTACAAACAAACCACTGAAGCTGAACAAGCCGCCTTAACCAAGCGAGCAGAAGACGCATAGGGTAAACTGGAACCCATTACTGAAGAGCTGACTAGCCTGAGATGCCACATAGCTCGTATGACTGAAGTTGTTTTTGGTAAGTGTTGTTGACTATAAATATTCCTTTCAAAGAGTCTTAGAGAGATTCTCCCGACGACTTAGAAAATTTTGACTGTGTGTAGGCCGATGAACTCGCCAGCTTTTCGACGATAGCCCGCTAAAGCAGAAAGCTTTGTATTCACTCACTAAGCAGCTGTACGCTAGAAGCCTTTTCACTATCAGGGTTGTTATGGGTGAAAAGGGTGTACCAAAATTTATGAAAGGTGTGATGGAGGTCCTCTCCACCATACCGAAGTAGCTAGAAGAACTAAAGAGATCAGCCGCCCATAAAGGTGCAATGGACGCTTTGAGCCGGTCGCTGGCTTATGCTCCCGAGCTTAACCCGAAAGAAATGAAGGACGGCTTTCCTCAGCTAAAGGACGACGACTCAGAGTTCACCCAAGAAGACTACGCCCATTGCATGAAAGCATCACGAGAACTGGCTAGCCGGCTTGTCGCAGAAACCGACTTGTCATCATATGAGGCGGCTTATGATGAGAACAACACGCGAATTCGGGGGCCCACCTTTGAAGCAAAGAACCTGATTCCTCAACACCGCAAGCACCTCTTCGCTCTTGACGTTGGCTCGTCTCCAATATTTCATGATGAAGCTGAATTTGAGGCTTTAATGAACTGCACCTGGGATGTGGACCACCTTCAGATCCAGGATACCGAAAACCCGGCGCAGGATGACCCGGAAGCGAGTTAAGTAAGAAGCTGACTCCATATGAAGGTAACCCAAGTTTGTTTATTTGTTGGGTTATAAATTTTGTAAAAAACTTAGGTCAGCATATTTTGGGCTCTCAGACAGCCTTGTAATAGCATTGGTAAAAAACTTAGTGCATGGCCCGTGCCTTCATGCATGTTTGGAGTTTGAACAGCCTTTATACTTATCCATCTTCTGTCTATTTTGTTATCATCATACTTCCTAATGTTTGGTGACAGCTTATCATGAAAGAAAACCTGCAAAATAACAAGATAAAAAATATATGCATATCCTCTATCATTATCGTATCCAGCTTTGAAGGCACAGCCAAAGTGGCAAACTCTTGGTTTATAATTTTGAGAAAAACTCAAGTTTATTGCTTCAAAAAAGCTAGGCTTGACTGCCCAAAATCTCATAAGTTGGCTCTCCCATGACATAAATACGTCTTTTTAACCTTAACCAGTTCAGGGTACTTAAAAAGATTGACTGTTAAGAGTATGAACGAGTCATATAGTGGAGAGACTACAGCAGGGCATGAGTACCCCCATGATCCCATAAGCCGGCTCTCAAGTGACATAAATCTATCGTTTTAACCTTAACCAGTTCAGGGTCTTAAAAAAGATTGACTGTTAAGAGTATGAACAGGCCACATAGCGGAGAGACTACAGAAGACGAGTGAGTTTATGCTAGCTCTTTCTAAGTTGGCCCTCTCGTGACATAAGTCGTCGTTTTAACCTTAACCAGTTCACGGTCTTATTGGAAGATTAACTGTCAAGATTCTTGACAAGTTCATGGTCTTTTCTTTCAAGATTGACCGGTAAGAGTTCGACGGGTCACATTGTGGAGTAACAAGTTGCAAACAAGCAGATTTAACTCATATATGGCGTGCAAGCTGGTCAAGAGGGTATGAAAGCTAAACCCAGTTGGTTCGAAGCCCCCAAGTGACATGTTGAATGATCAAAAAAATTCCACAACACTTATTGCACGAAAATGGCAGAGGCCCCGAATTGTGGGTATACCAACTTTATTATATGAAAAAGGTATATACAATGATGGATGTATGTACATTGATGAGAGCTAGCGACTCAAGTATAGTAAGGCCGGAGATGAGCAATATTCCACGGCCTGCTGGTCTCTTGCCCGAAAGTGTGTGACTCATCGCTCTCCCGTATATCAATGAGGTAATATGACCCGTTCTTGAGATTCCTGCTGACCATGAAAGGTCCTTACCAGGTAGGAGATAACTTATGCATATCTGACTGATCTTGAATCAAACGTAGCACTAAGTCACCTTCTTGGAACGTCTTGGTCTTGACTCTGTGGCTATGATAGCGATGCAGATCTTGCTGATAAATCGCCGATCGTGTTCTGCAAGGTCCCGCTGCTCATCCAAAGCATCTACTGCATCCTGACGCGCCGTCTCATTATCAGTTTCAAGATAAGCCGCCACCCTGGGCGAGTCATGGCGGATGTCACTTGTGAGAACAGCTTCTACACCATAAACCGTGAGGAAAGGCGTGTAGCATGTTGATCTGTTGGGGGTTGTTCTGATACTCCATAGAACCAAAGGTAATTCCTCCACCCAACAACACGGCCTTCGCTCCAAAGGAACCATAAGCCGGGGTTTTATCCCTCGCAATATCTCTTGGTTAGCACATTTTGCCTGGCCATTGGACTGTGGATGAGCCACGGAGGAGACATCAAGGCGGATATGTTCACTTTCGCAGAATGCTTTCAGAGCCCCCTTGGACAGATTTGTGCCATTGTCAGTAATTATACTATGAGGGTAACCAAAACGAAAAATCAGCTTCTTGACAAAGTGAACCACAGTTGCTGCATCACATTTGCTGACTAGCTCTGCCTCAACCCACTTGGTAAACTTATCAACCGCCACCAAGAGATGGGTCTTCTTATCATTAGACCTATTAAATGGTCCCACCATATCTAGCCCCCAAACTGCAAACGGCCAGGTGATCAAAATCATCCGCAACTCTTGAGCCAGAACATGAGCTCGTCGCCCAAATTTCTGACACCGGTCACATTTACTAACTATGTTTTCTGCATCTCCATGAGCAGTCAGCCAGCAAAAGCTGTGACGAAAAGCTTTGGCTAACAAGGACTTTGAGCCGGCATGATGACCACAGTTGTCGGTGTGTATTTCGTGAAAAAAATCCTGGCCCTCCTCAGGGGAAACACAACGCTGAAAAACACCATTCACACTGCATCTGTGCAACTCACCATTGACAATAGTCATGGACTTGGACCGCCTCACAATTTGCCAAGCCAAGGTCTCGTCCTCGGGTAACTCGCTGCGAGTCAGATATGTGAGATAAGGAAACGTCCAATCAGGAATAGCACGGAGAGCCGCAACCAACTGTCCCTCCGGGTCAGGTATCGCAAGATCCTCCTTCGAAGGTAATTTGACTGACAGGTGATGCAATACATCTAAAAACACATTAGGCGGCACCAGCTTACGTTGAGACCCTAGTCTTGACAATGCATCAGCCGCCTCGTTCTTTCGACGATCAATATGATACACCTGGTAACCCTTGAAGTGACCAGCAATGACGTCAACCTCCTGGTGATAAGTTGCCATACGGGGATCTTTAGAATCCCATGTGCCTGAAACTTGTTGAGCCATAATGTTTCATTCGCCTAGGCACCTGACCTAGCTTAAGTTCATCTCCTTGGCCACACGGAGTCCGTGGAGCAAAGCTTCATACTCAGCTACATTGTTAGTACAAGGGAACATTAACCTTAACACATAACAAAACTTATCACCTCTAGGGGGAGTTAAAACAACTCCAGCCCCCAAGCCTTCCAACTGTCTAGATCCATCAAAGTGAATCGTCCAATATGTATTATCCAGCTTCTCCTCAGGCGCTTGAATGTGAACTCAATTGTGTTTTTAGTTATCAGTTTGTTTCAGTATAACCATTGTACTAATCAAGATTATTCTAGATGAAGTAGCAGATAGAGATCATATCCTTTTGTATCTAGTTCATACCAGAGAAGAATTTTGAGTTTAACTGCTTGAAGAAAAGAAAAGTTCAGATTAGACAACTTTATTGAATTCAATAGAGGATGGCACAAATAAATAACACACTGTGTCAAAATGAGAGTCTTCATTCTTAACACTAGAGAGCAATCACATATGCTCCAATATTAGTAGCAAACCATGACCATATATAGAATGTGCTAAGTAATAAGAGTAGCTGCAATTGTAGATTTTATATCACTTGTACTTTATGTTCCTGTCAAGCTCTCCAGAAGTTGTGATGATTATCTGCATGCATGTATCACACAATTAAAATTAAACATTTTGCCGACAGGGACACTCATGGCTATGGAAACTGGCACAAAAAGAACAGTGGCCCATCCAACAGAAATGCTCCTACTCTAATTATCATGTGGTCAGAGAGAGAAACTAACCAAATGTTCCTATCCACAACTCGGCATATTGTTCGTTGTTGAGTTTCCTCTGGAGGAACTCCTCATTGCACCTGGATGGTTGCACGTGCTCCACACAGACATAGATCCTCTTCTTGATGATCTGGTTGCCGACCTAATGACGGTGAACACATGTTGCAATCGGTATCAAGCATTAGCTAGCGAATGATGCTTCATACATAAAGCTTATGTAACACATGCTTATGCAGCATTTGCATGGAGATGTAAGGCAATATCTATGAATCGAGATAGGAAAAAACAAACACTAATTGAAAACATCACACATTAGTTTACAGACAGTGAAGTGCAGAAATAATATTAGACAAAACAAGCCATGAAATGCATCCAAATTGCATGCCCATTAGGTGAAAGAGGCTAGGATATGCATCCAATATGCAGACATTGGCAGAAACAAACTAGGGTATCCACTAAATATCAAACCAGCTATTTATAGGTGTATCATCCAATTAGGCTCTCATAACTGCTACACGTAAAACATGAAGTCAGGGGAAGCTAGAATGAAATTTTGATGTATGCCCATCACATGAATCGTGTGCCAAAAAAACTCTCCCGTGGAATACCAAGCCTTCCCATAGTTGAAGGGGAAAGCGCTCCACCTAGGGCATACATAATTAAACAGTCTAATGCATAAACCATTCAATGTTTGGATAACAAATCCTTCCTCAAGATGAAACATAACATAACAAATCATCAAATCACTATAGGACACTACAGAAATGTGCAACTATGAAAGGAACTTGATAGACATTAACAGTACAAATTACCAAGAATTCTAATACTTCCATGGTAACTAAACAACCATCGAGAAAGTAACAAAAATTATCCAACTTTCTATTGGGCACCTAAATCCTAGTTCTTGACTAAGCACCTCGCCGTTGAGGACTCATACACCCTAACTCAGACTTGTGAGGATCTGGAACAACACCTGATAGGACGGATGCGAATGCAACACCTAACAGGTAAGAAAGTGACCTCTTGTACACGTCATCGAATGTGCCGCCTGAAAGGCGCTTCCGGAAGAGCCCATCGGCGCATTGGTGGCCCTCCCAGAGCTCGAGCCCTCTTGTGACGATCCCCGATGTGAGGATGACGTGATGCTTGGTCTGTAACCCCTCCTTCTACAGCTTGACCCCAGGCGGGTCCGGGAGCGGGCCTGTGATTGCCATCATGACTTACTGCGGGAAGGAGGCCGACATGGCGTTGTAGAGGAAGAGCAGCATCCACCAGGAGGAGTAGACGCAGCATCTTCTCCTCCCTCCTTGCCTTCTCACCCTGCGGTTGTGCAGTGATGGTGGTGTACTTGGGAGTGAGGGCAGGCAAGGCGACTAGGGAAGGGGGGCAGGCGGGTGGCGACGGAGTGGAGAGTGGGGGCGGGCGGGCGACGCCGACACCCTAGCCGTCGGAGGGTGGATCGGGGGGAGGAAGACAGAGCGAAGCAGGTGGCGGCGATAAGGAGGAGCGAAGCCTAGGGTTTGGTGGGCACGATGGTGGGCACGAGAGGATTGGTGGGCGAGAGAGATAGGTTTGGTGCGGTTGGTTGGATGGACGGATGGATGGATGTACGTGTGGACGGATGTTTGAGACATCATCGATCCATGCCATAACCGATTCCACCAATCAGAATTAAGAATATATATTTTTGCTTTTTTGCTTTTGTTTACCCTCTTATAGTTTGTTAAAATGACCCAATATTGTCCACATGTGTGTACCTTGGTATGAAAAAAAATGTTGCCAAAGAGAGTTCAAACTTTCTTTGCACAAAAAAAATATTTTCTATTTTCGAAGTGTCAAAATCAGTTTTTTTAAGAACCTACCAAACCTTGGTTGTAAAATCGTACCAAATCAATTTTATAAAATATTAGGTCATATTGAATGTACAAATAACCAAATGATTGGGTTTCAAAAGATTTGATTCACCTCTCGTGAAAAAGACAAATTTTCGTCGATTTAGTAGGAAGTGGGTCAAGTTTGAACTACAACTGCCTAATAGTTTGGTCATTCTTTTTTGAAAAAATAATTTCTAGATACAGAAGTATTAATTTAATAAGAGATACTCCAAAAGTTCTCCAAGATTCAGTCACTAGATAGGAACAGTCATGCCTGGCGTTTTGACCGCATTTTGAAATGGACGTAAAAAATTAAAAAAATGGGAAACCTTCGCGGTGTATCATTATATGTGACAAAATTACTAGGAAAAATACTACACTTGTAATACGACAATTATTTTTAAAAAGTGTTCTAAAAATGAGCTATCATGTGTGAAGATTCATGGCATTCAAGCCAAATGATCAATCTTATGGCCACATTCAGGGCATATTTTGTTCAAATTATCTAATATTGTGCACAAGTTTGCATCTTGGGATGTCAATCAATGTTGCCTAAGGGATTTTTCATTATCTTTGGACAAATAATTCATTTTCCATTACTCGGGTGCCCAAAATGAGTTTTTTGTGAAGGACCTACCATATAGTTGTTACAAAATTGGACCAAATCAATTTTCTAAAATACTAGCACATATTTAATGTACAATTGAACAAATGATTGGGTGTCAAAATATTTGATCCACCTCTCATGAAAAATACAAATTTTCGCCGATTCAAGACGAAGTGGGTTAAGTTTGAACTACATCTGCCTCATAATTTGCTCTATATCTTTTAAAAATCATTTCTAGGTACATAAGTATCTATTTAATAATAGATACTCCAATTTTTTGCAATATTCAACCCCTAGCTATGACCGGTCATGCCCAACGTTTTGACCGCATTTTGAAACGGGCATAAGAAATTCCAGAAAATGAAAAAAAATGAAAACCTTTGCATTGTGTCATCATATGTGACTTAGTATCGACGAAAAATAACAATCTTTGACTACGGCAAATGTCTTAAAAAATGTTCTTAGAAACGAGCTATCACGTATGAAGGTCCATGGTTTTCAAGGCAAATGGTCAATGTTACGGCAACATTCATGGCATAGTTTGTTTGAATGATATCATATTTTGCACACAAGGGTGCATCTTGGAATTTCAAACAATGTTGCCTAAGGTATTTTTCATTATCTTTGGACAAAAAATCATTTTTCATTCTTTGAGTGTCCAAAATGAGTTTTTTGTGAAGGATCTACCATATATTTGTTGCAAAATTGGATCAATTTAATTTTTTAAATATTAGGCCATTTTTAATGTGAAATTTACAAAAAAAATTGGTGCCAAAATCTTTCGATCCACCTCTCGTGAAAATGACAAATTCCCGTCGGTTTAGCTCGAAGTGGGTCAAATTTCAACTACAACTGCCTCATAGTTTGCTCTTTATTTTTTCCAAAAATAATTTCTAGGTACATAAGTATCTATTTAATCATGGATACATGGTTTGGTAGAGAGACGTCGAGGTTTGGACGGTGGCCGAGGGCCCCAACTCAAGAGCGCATAAACTAGCATGCAAGACGTGTGGACACAGCGTGACTGTGGGGTTGCCATGCGTTCTAGGCAGCCATGGCATTTTTGGTCGGTTGGGAACTCCCCTGGTTGGTGTTAGGAAGAAGAATACAACAGAATAATCTCACGAGGAGACTGAACTAATCTCAAACATGAATTAGCAGCCAAGTGTTTGATTAGCGGTGAGGGAAATTCACATGGACAATGGGCCTAAGTTTTGGCTGACGATGATCATCTACTAAGCAGACTTTCTTGGAAATTTTGCAGCTCAAATTAAGGCTCTTAGGTGGCACTTTCTTTGTAAAGTACCACGCTAGAAAAAAATATGGATGTTGAAGCTAGGCTCAAATGAATGAATGGATTGATCTGAAATTTGGTTGAGGATGGTAACATGGGCATAGGAAAGCACTGCAGAAATTTGATACCATTTGGACATGCCAAAGTGGTACTTCCTTCACAATGCTCTTCTCATTAGGATATCAAAAACTTAGGAAATTTGATACCATCTGGACAGAAACTTAGGAAAATTATCGAGAGAAATTGGATACATTAAGTGAGCTCTAATTTGGTGGAGGGAAGTAGGTACAAGTATGCCCTGGTAAACTTTTAGCAATAATTAATCAATATAAAATATAGTTGCTTCACAAACTCAAAATATGACCAGAATAAAATATTGGATGATGAGCTCACAAGGATTGTTGTATAAATCTCAATTTTTGTGGAAAGTGATTATCTGAGCATATAAAAAAATTCGAAAAATCTCATATCATTTCGATAATCCTAGATAGTACTTCGTTCACAAAGCTTCTCTCTGGATAGAAACTTTGGAAATTTTCTGAGGAAGATTTACTATGCAAATGGAGCTGAATATTGTCATGTGGCAATGATTTGAGTAGGGAAGAGTGAAAAAACGTTTGAGGGCAATAGGAGGGGTTGGATAGCACTTGCTTTGCAATGTGTCAATTTGGTCAGAAAATAGAAATTGAAGTTGGGATCACATACATTATTGGATTGAGTTGTAATTTGGTGGGGAAGGATACAAACCATTTGTAAAGATAAAAATGGTACTTCCTTCACAAACTGAAAATATTACCAGAAACAAAGATTGGACGGTGAGCTCACATAGATTTTTAGATGGGGCCCAAATTTTGTACACAGATACTATTTGGACATATAACATATGAGGAAAAAAATATAACTCATTAGGATATGCTTAGCTAATACTTCCTTCACTAAGCTTTTAGCTGAACAGAAACTTTGGAAATTTTCTGAGGAAGATTTTCTAGGAAAATGGAGCTGAATTTTGTCACCGAGCAATGATTTGGATAGTAAAGAGTGCCTAAAATTTTTGAGGTCAATCAAGAAAAATATAAATAGCACTTCCTTCACAAAGTGTTGTTCTAAGCAGAATAGGAAAATGAATATTCCTGAATTATTTTTGAACTAGGCAAGGAAGGTTCTTGACATATTTAAGGAAGATATGATCCAAAGAATTTATGTGAATTTTTGGGAATTTTAGGAATGACATAAATGTAGGCTGCTTCACAACCTAGGGAAAAAAAGTGACACATGGACTTGACACATAGGCAAAACTAATGAGGTGGCTCCTAGTCATAGCAATGCACCACAATTTACAAGGCTATGACCATATATATTGGTTGTGATCAGCTAGAAATAAGGTAGCGGACCAGTGTTATCTGCTTTACGACTATTTCATGTAACGAAATTACGACATTTCTAACCAAAATGGTCGTTATGGTTTAGGGCTTGGAGCCCTCCGAACAGCTTACGACCAATTGGTCTCAAATGGTCATAGATTACGTCCATTTCTCCTAGCGTCACTGCTAGAAGGTCACAAGTTGACATATTTCTTGTAGTGATCCAACTCATCGATTGTTTATAAATTTGTCAAAAATAATAGTGCGAGAAAGGGTCAGAACACGAACACACTTGCATGTGGACCAAATATATGTATGAAAAGGGTGGTTTGATGTTCAAATACCCAGTGCACAAGTTTGATGTGGCATCTGTCGCACAAAGCACACATTATTGCTAGTTAGCCACCCCCTACGAACCCCACTTTGTGTCGGCGGTAAGGGAATCCTAGCTACGAACGCATGCCCCCAAATAGCTAGCTATGAAATCTCACCATACCGTCACACAAAACCTATAGGAGTCCATCATGGTCAAACCCCCTTTCACTTCTAGACAAAGGTGGATCATGTGCTGGCCTACGAATGTGTGCTTGTGGTGTGAGATAGGTGAGACCACATATGAACCACCTGCAGGTGGCCCTACTATATGTATGAAAAGGGTGTGGTGTGATATTTAACTACCATTCACAACTTCGATGTGGCACGTGTGCCTCGCAAATTAACCGGACCTTCCTGACCCCACGGAGGTTGCAGGTAGTGCGAAGTAGCCCCCCCCACCCCGCCCACACACACGCTTCGGGAGGAGAGGGCATATCACCAAGACGTACTATAACGCGGGGCAAGGAGAATCCAACTTGGTCATAACCTCTCTCGCTCGCTGTTGGTCAAAGTGATGGACGTCCACACGGCCCCGCAAAATGGGCTAGCTTGTCACTGATAACCTCGTGAGGGAGTTCTTGAAGACAAAACCCACTTTGTGCATGTGGCCCAAACATATGTATATGGAAGTGGTATGTGGTGTTTGAATACCCAATGTGCAAATTTGATGTGGCACCATGCTTTGGAACCGTAAAATCCCCACACTGAGTGAGGGTTCACGACGCATAGCATGTGCTCGAACTTAATTAGGCCTGGAATGATCGACCTACTCTACGGTAACACAAACCAAAGAAGAATAATCCACCCTGGTAACCTTTCTCGTCGTTGGTCGAAATAATGGACGTCCACGTGGGCCCACAAATATATAGGCTTGCCACTAATAACCAAGCGAGTGAGAGTGTCCAAAGACAACCATTGCATGCATGTGTCCCGAACATATTTATGGAGGTGTGATGCATGCATATGTGTTGAATACCCAATGCACAACATTGATGTGGTCCATGCATCGAAAATCATACATTCCCCACACAGAGCAAGAGGTTCATGACGTGTCGTGCACGTGCTCGCCCCCCCCCCCCCCCCCACACACACACACACTTCGATCCAACGGGATAGAATCAAGTGTACACATGCGCTATTATGTAATCTCACATCATGAACTATACCATGAGAAAAACATAAAAATAATTCCCTCCTAAATCAAATTAATTAACCTCTCTCGCTGTTGGTGAAAGTGATGGACCAAGCGGTCCCACAGATGGAAGCATCGCCGATAACCGTGTGAGTAAGTGTTAGAGGACAACCACCATCGCTTTCATGTGTTACAAACATATATATGGAGAGGTGTGTGGTTGTGATGTTTTGAATACCTAATGCACAACTTTGATGTGGCATGTTCCAGAAATTTGTAAAGTCCCCACATGGAGTGAGGTTCATGACACCTATATACTCCTACCGTATATGTTGGTCCCATCCCTCCTTCGACACGTACTATATACTCCTACCGTAATGCAGACCTAAAAGAATTAATCCTCCTTGTTCGTCAAACTATACCTCTCTCTCGTTGGCTCAAAATGATGGACGACAACCTTGCGGACCCATAGGAGTGAAGCATTCGTCGCACGCGAGTGAGCATCCTATATATGACAACCACCGTCTGCATGTGTCACAAAGAGGTGTTTGTGTGATGTTTGAATATGCAATGCACAAATTTTATGTGGCACCTATACATATATATATACCTCGGGAACCGAAAAGTGCCCACAGAGAGTGGGGTTCATCATGCGCGGTATGTGCTACGTACTCCCCCCCCCCCCATTCGAACCGTGGTATATATATAATCCTACTATAGGACGAACCAAAAAGAATCATTCCTTGATGGTCAAATTAACATCTCTCCCGTTGGGTCAAAGTGATGGCGGACACCTCGTGGGCCCACAGATGGAAGCACCGCACGCGAGTGAGTTCCTATAGGGTAACCACCGCCTGCATAGCATTGTGTGATGTTTGAATACCAATGCACAACTTTGATGTGTGACGTGGCTTGAGACTGCGTAGGTATTTCCCCAAAGAGGAAGGGATGATGCAGCACAACTACGGTAAGTATGTCCCTCAGTTATGAAACCAAGGTTATCGAACCAGTAGGAGAACCAAGCAACACTATGTAAATGGTACCTGCACACAAAGAACAAATACTTGCAACCCGACGCATAAGAGAGGTTGTCAGTCTCTCCACGGTAAAAGATAGATCGGTTTGTATGATATTGGATAAGTAGATCGTGCAAGAAAACAAAATAAAAGATACAAATAAAAAGTGCAACAAGGTATTTTGGTTTTTTTTGAATAATAGATCTGAAAGCAAATGTGGAAAAGATAGATCGGAAAGCAATATGTTAAAAGATAGACCCGGGGCCATAGGTTTCACTAGTGGCTTCTCTCATGAGTATAGCACACGGTGGGTAAACAAATTACTGTTGGGCAATTGATAGAAGATCAAATAATCATGACAATATCCAAGGCAATGATCATTATATAGGCACCACGTCTAATATTAGTAGACCGAAACGATTACGCGTCTACTACTATTACTCCACACATCGACCGCTATCCAACATGCATCTAGTGTATTAAGTTTATGGAGAAACGGAGTAATACAATAAGAACGATGACATGATGTAGACAATATCTATTCATGTAGGAATATTATCCTTAATAGCAACGATACATGTGTTCCTGGTTGCCCCTTCTGTCACTGAGAGAGGATACCGCAAGATCGAACCCATCACAAAGAACGTCTTCCCATGGCAAGAAAAATCGATCTAGTTGGCCTAAATAAACCAACGATTAGAAGAAGAAATATGATGCTCTAAGTAATCATGCATATAAGAGATCAAAGAAGACTCAAATAAATATTCATGGATAGAAATTGATCATGAACTCAAGCATCATCGGATCCCAACAAACACACCGCAAAAAGTCATTACATAAAATAGATCTCCAAGAGACCATTGTATTGAGAATAAAATATAGAGAGAAAGCCATCTAGCTACTGTCTACAGACCCGTAGGTCTATGGTGGACTACTCACGCATCATCGGAGAGGCACCCATGAAGACGATGCACCCCTCTGTGATGGTGTAAGATTGGACCTCGTGGTTTTGGGACTTGTGGCGGCTGGAATTGTGTTTCGTAGACTCCCCTATCGTTCTTGGAATATTTTGGTATTTATAGATCTGATAGGCGGTGGAGAGGACTCCCGTGGAGGGCAAACCTGTTGGAAATATGCCCTAGAGGCAATAATAAATTAGTTATTATCATATTTCCTTGTTCATGATAATCGTTTATTATCCATGCTATAATTGTATTGATCGGAGACTTAAATGCATGTGTGGATACATAGACAAAACCATGTCCCTAGTATGCCTCTAATGGACTAGCTCGTTGATCAAAGGATGGTTAAGGTTTCCTAGCCATGGACATGAGATGTCATTTGATAACGGGATCACATCATTAGGAGAATGATGTGATGGATAAGACCCAAACTACAAACATAGCATATGATCGTGTCAGTTTATTGCTACTGTTTTCTGCATGTCAAGTATATGTTCCTATGACCATGAGATCATGCAACTCATAGATATCGGAGGAGTGCCTTGTGTGTATCAAACGTCGCAACGTAACTGGGTGACTATAAAGGTGCTCTACAGGTATCTCCGATGGTGTCTGTTGAGTTGGCATGGATCGAGACTGGGATTTGTTACTCCGTGTGACGGAGAGGTATCTCGGGGCCCACTCGGTAATGCGACATCACAATAAGCCTTGCAAGCAATGTGACTAATTGTTAGTTGCGGGATCTTGCGTTACGGAATGAGTAAAGAGACTTGCCAGTAACGAGGTTGAACTAGGTATGGAGATACCGACGATCGAATCTCGGGCAAGTAACATACCGAAGAACAAAGGGAACGTTATACGGGATTAACTGAATCCTTGACATAGAGGTTCGACCGATAAAGATCTTCGTAGAATATGTAGGAACCAATATGGATGTCCAGGTCCCGCCATGGGTTATTGACCGTAGAGGTGTCTCGGTCATGTCTACATAGTTCTCGAACCCGCAGGGTCTGCACACTTAAGGTTCGGTGACGTTTCGGTAGTGTAGAGTTATGTATGGTGGTGACCGAAGGTTGTTCGGAGTCCCGGATGAGATCCGGAATGGTCTAGAGGTAAACATTCATATATAGGAAGTCCCAGTTTGGTTTCCGGAAAAGTTTCGGGCTCATCGGTAGTGTACCGGGAGTATCGGTATTGTACCGGGAGTGCCGGTAGTGTACCGGAGGACCTCCGGGAGGGGTATTTCGATCCCAAGAGGTCCATGGGCTGTGGGAGAATAATAACCAGCCCTTAGTGGGCTGGGAAAACAGCCACAAAGGCCCATGGCGCAGGAGAGAAAGTCCTAAAGCAAAAAGTGGAAAATCAGCCAATAGGAGGCAATCCTACTCCAACTAGGATTGGAGGTGAAGTAGGATTGCTCCCACCTCCTATTTCGGCCGACCCAAAGGCCTTGGATGCCTCTCCTCTCCTCTCCTCCTATATATACTAGTGGATTGGGTGGTTTTTGGACAGAATTTCCGGCCACGTGCTACCCGTTCCACCGGTGCATAGTTTCTCCTCTAGATCGGTTTTTCGCAGCGCTTAGGCGAAGCCCTGCCGGAATCACTCCACTACCATCACCGGAGCACCGTCACGCTGCCGGTGAACTCTCTCTCCTCTCCACCTCCTCTTGCTGGATCAAGACGGTGGAGATCGTCATCAAGCTGCACGTGTGCTGAACGCGGAGGTGCCGTCCGTTCGGCGCTAGATCGGAAGGACCGTGATCGAGATCGCGAGACGGTTCGTGATGTGATCACGGAACGGATCGTGATGAGTTCGCGGGACAGATCGTGATCAAGATTGTGAGACGGATCGTGATGAGTTCACGGGACGGATCATGATTGGATCGCGGGACGGATCATGATGAGATCGCGGGACGCTCGGCGATTTGGATCGCGAAGATGTTCGACTACACCAACCGCGTTTCTTAACGCTTCCCGCTTAGCGATCTACAAGGGTATGTAGATCCACTCTCCCTCTCGTAGATGCTCATCACCATGGATAGGTTTGCGTGTGCGTAGGAAAATTTTTGTTTCCCATGCGACGTTCCCCAACAGTGGCATCATGAGCTAGGTTGATGGTTCGATGAGATCTCGAGTAGAACACAAAAGGTTTGTGGGCATTGATGCTTAGATTGCTTCCTCCCTTGGTCGGATTTTGGTTCAGCGGGATTGTGAGATGAAGCGGCCCGGACCAACATTACTCGTACGCTTACGAGAGACCGGTTCCCTCGATGCAACTTGTTGCTTAGATGGCTTGCGGGTAACAGTTTCTCTCACTTTAGTTGGATCGGATCCGACAAAGGCGGTCCTTGAGAAGGTTGAAAAGCAATCTATGTATCACCGTTGTGGTTTATGCATAGGTGAGAATCGTTCTTGCTAGATACCCGTAGCAGCCACGTAAAACTTGCAACAACAATTAGAGGACGTCTAACTTGTTTTTGCAGGGTATGTTGTGATATGATATGGCCAATTACATGATGTGATATATGTGATGTATGAGATGATCATGTGATGTATAGATTATCACGACTTGCATGTCGATGAGTACGGCAACCGGCAGGAGCCATAGGGTTGTCTTTAATTATTGTATGACCTGCGTGTCAATCATTAAGCGCTATGTAATGCTTTACTTTATCGCTACGGTAGCAATAGTAGTAGAAGCATGCAGGGCGTGACAACCCCAATGGCAACACATTGATGGAGATCAAGATGATGGAGATCATGGTGTTGTGCCGGTGACGATGGAGATCACGCCAGTGTTTCGAAGATGGAGATCTTAAACACGAGTTCATGGCCATATCATGTCACTTATGAATTGCATGAGATGTTAATCCTTTTATGCACCTTGTTTTGCTTAGTACGGCGGTAGCATTATAAGGTGATCCCTCACTTGAATTTCAAGATGAACTGTGTTCTCCTCGAGTGTGCACCGTTGCGAAAGTTCGTCGTGTTGAGACACCACGTGATGATCGGGTGTGATAGACTCTACGTTCACATACAACGGGTGCAAGCCAGATTTGCACGCGCAGAACACTCGGGTTAAACTTGACGAGCCTAGCATGTACAGACATGGCCTCGGAACACGAGAGACCGAAAGGTCGAACATGAGTCATATAGTAGATATGATCAACATAATGATGTTCACCATTGCAGCCACCTCAACTCACGTGATGATCGGACTTGAGTTGGTGAATTTGGATCATGTATCACTCGAATGATCGGAGGGATGTCAATTTGAGTGGGAGTTCTTAAGTAATATGATTAATTGAACTCATTATCATGAACATAGTCAAAGTGTCTTTGCAAATTATGTTGTAGATTACTAGCTCGAGCTGTAGCTCCCTTGTATTTTTATATGTTCCTAGAGAAATAGAATTGAAAGATGTTGGTAGCAAAATTGCGGACTGGGTCCGTGATCTGAGGATTGTCCTCATTGCTGCACAGAAGGCTTATGTCCTTAATGCACCGCTCGGTGCGCCACCCCCTCTAGCGTCGTCTATAGATGTTGTGAACATCTAACAGGCACTTTTCGATGACTACTTGATAGTTTAGTGCGTCATGCATTACGGCTTAGAATTGAGGCTCCAAAACGTTTTGAACGTCATGGAACATATGAGATGTTCTAGGAGCAGAGATTGTGATCTCAGGCTCGTGCCTTTGTTGCGAGATATGAGATCTCCAACAAGATTCTTTGCTTGTAAGATGAAGGAGAATAGCTCAATCGTTGAGCATGTACTCAGATTGTCTGGGTACTACAATCGCTTGAATCAAGTGGGAGTTGATCTTCCAGATAAGATAGTGATTGATATAGTTCTCCAAGTCACTGTCACTAAAGCTACTAGAACTTAGTGATGAACTATAATACACCAGGGATAGAAGTATTGATCCCTGAGCTGTTCGCGATGTTTGACACCGCGAAGGTAGAAATCAAGAAGGAGCGTCAAGTGTTGATGGTTAATCAAACCACTAGTTTCGAAAAGGGCAAGAGCAAGGAGGGAAACTTCATGGATAGCAAGTCAGTTGCTGCTCCAGTGAAGCAACCCAAAGTTGAACTCAAACCCGAGACTAAGTGCTTCTATTATGAGGTGAGAGGTCGCTGAAGCGGAACAACCCTAGATACTTGGTAGATAAGAAGGCTGGCAACATCGACAGAAGTATATTTGATATACGAGTTATTGATGTGTACCTTGCTAGTACTCTTAGTAGCACCTGGGTATTGGATACCAGTTCGGTTGCTAAATGTTAGTAACTCGAAATAAAAGCTACGGAATAAATGGAGAACTAGCTAAGGGTGAGGTGACGATATGTGTTGGAAGTGTTTCCAAGGTTGATGTGATCAACATCGCACGCTCTCTCTACCTTCAGGATTAGTGACGAACCTAAATAAATGTTATTTGGTGTTTTGCGTTGAGCATGAACATGATTAGATCATGTTTATTGCAATACTGTTATTCATTTACGTTAGAGAATAATGGTTATTCTGTTTACATGAATAATACCTTCAATGGTCATGCACCCAGTGAGAATGGTTTGTTGAAATCTTGATCGTAGTAGTACACATGTTCATAACATTGACGTCAAAAGATACAGAGTTAATAATGATAGTACCACATACTTGTGGCACTGCCGCTAAATGTCATATTGGTATAAAGCGCATGTAGAAACTCCATGCTGATGGATATTTGGAATCATTCGATTTCGAATCGGTTGAGACATGCGAACCATGCCTCTTGGGCAAGATGACTAAAGGACCCCGTTGGATGGAGCGGGCAAGTGATTCATTGGAAATGATACATGTTGATGTATGCAATCTAGTGAGTCTTGTAGCGTGCAGTGGATATCGTTATTTTCTTACCTTCACTGATGATTTGAGTAGATATAGTGTATATTTACTTAATGAAACACAAGTCTGAATCGTTTGAAAGGTTCAAGCAAATTCAGAGTGAAGTTTAAAGATCATCGTGACAAGAAGATAAAAATGACCACGATATGATCGTGGAGGTGAATATCTGAGTCACGAGTTTGGCATACAACTTAAGACAATGTGAAAGTTGTTTCACAACTAAACGCCACCTGGAACACCATAGTGTGATGGTGTGTCCGAACATCATAGTTATGCTCTATTGGACATGGTGCGTAATATGATGTCTCTTGTCGTTTTACTACTATAATTTTGGGGTTATGCATTAGAGACAACTACATTCACTTTAAATAGGGCATCATCTAAATCCGTTGAGATGACACCGTGTGAATTATGGTTTGATAGAAACCTAAGCTGTCATTTCTTAATGTTTGCGGCTGCGATGCTTGTGTGGAAAATGTTTTCACATAATAAGCTAGAACCCAAAGCGGACAAATGTATCTTCATAGAATACCCTAAGAACAGATGGGTATGCCTTCTATCTCAGATCCGAGTGCAAAGTGTTTGTTTCTAGAACTGGGTCCTTTCTCGAGAAAAAGTTTCTCTCGAAAGAATTGAGTGGGAGGAAGATAGAACTTGATGAGGTTGTTAAACCTTTGTTCAACCAGAGAGTAGCGCAGCACAGAAAGATGTTTCTGTGAAGCCTACGTTAGTTGAAGAGGAAGTTAATGATGATGATCATGAAGCTTCAGGATCAAGTTACTATCGAACTTCGTAGGTCGACAAGGATGTGTACTGCTCCTGAGCGGTACGACAACTCTGTCTTGGAGGTCATGTTGTTGGACAACGATGAACCTACGAGCTATGGAGAAGCGATGATGGGCCCGGATTCCGACGAATGGTTAGAGGCCATGAAATCCGAGATAGGACCCATGTATGAAAACCAAGTATAGACTTTGGTAGACTTGCTCATTAGACGGCAGGTCGTTGAGTACAAATGGACCTTTAGAATGAAGACAGACACTGATGGTGAATGTCACCATTTGTAAAGCTCGACTTGTTGCAAAGTTGTTTGTGACAAGTTCAAGGAGTTGACTGCGATGAGGCTTTCTCACTCATAGCGATGCTAAAAGTCTGTTGGAATTATGTTAACAGTTGCTGTGTTTTCAATTATGAAATCTGGCAGATGGATGTCAAAACATCGTTTCCTTAACGGTTTACTTGAGGAAAGGTTGTATGTGATACAACCAGAAGGTTTTGTCAGGCCTAAGGATGCTAAAAGGTGTGCAAGCTTCGGTGATCCTTCCATGGACTGAAGCAAGCATCTCGGAGTTGGAATATACGCTTTGATGAGGTGATCAAAGTTTTGGTGTTTATACAAAGTTTACGAGAAACTTGTATTTCCAATAAAGTGAGTGGGAGCACTATAGAATTTCTGATAAGTATATGTGGATGACATATTGTTGATCGGAAATAATGTAGAGTTTCTGGAAAGCATAAAACGGTTATTGGGAAAGTGATTTTCAAAGGAAGACCTGGATAAAGCTACCTAATTGTTGAGCATCAAAATCTATAGAGATAGATCAAGATGCTTGATGAGACTTTCAATGAGTGCATACCTTCACAAGATTTTGAAAGAGTTCAAAATGGATCAGCTAGAGAAATAGTTATCGTCTGATTTGTAAGGTGTGAAGTTGAGTGAGACTCAAAGCTCGACAACGGCAGAAGAAAGAGAAAGGACGAACGTCGTCCCCTATGCCTTAGCCATAGGCTCTATATTATGCCATGCTGTGTACCGCACCTATGTGTGCCTTGCCATGAGTCTGTCAAGGGGTACAAGAGTGGTCTAGGAGTGGATCACTGGACAGCGGTCGGAATTATCCTTAGTAACCAGAGGACTAAGGAAATGTTTCTTGATTATGGAGGTGATAAAGAGTTCGTCGTAAAGAGTTACGTCGATGCAAGCTTTAACACCTATCCGAATGACTAGTAGTAGCAATCTGGATTCGTATAGTGGAGCAGCCATTTGGAAATAGTACCAAGTGGAGTGTGGTAGCAGTGTTTACGGTTTGACATAGAGATATGCAAAGTACACACGGATCTGAATATCGCAGACCCGTTGACTATAAGACCTCTCTCACATGCAAAGAATGATCGAGCCCCAGAACTCATTGGGTGTTAGATTCATAACAATGCGAATCACATGGTGATGTGAACTAGATTATTGACTCTAGTGCAAGTGGGAGACTGTTGGAAATATGCCCTAGAGGCAATAATAAATTAGTTATTATCATATTTCCTTGTTCATGATAATCGTTTATTATCCATGCTATAATTGTATTGATCGGAGTCTTAAATGCATGTGTGGATACATAGACAAAACCATGTCCCTAGTATGCCTCTAATGGACTAGCTCGTTGATCAAAGGATGGTTAAGGTTTCCTAGCCATGGACATGAGATGTCATTTGATAACGGGATCACATCATTAGGAGAATGATGTGATGGATAAGACCCAAACTACAAACATAGCATATGATCGTGTCAGTTTATTGCTACTGTTTTCTGCATGTCAAGTATATGTTCCTATGACCATGAGATCATGCAACTCATAGATATCGGAGGAGTGCCTTGTGTGTATCAAACGTCGCAACGTAACTGGGTGACTATAAAGGTGCTCTACAGGTATCTCCGATGGTGTCTGTTGAGTTGGCATGGATCGAGACTGGGATTTGTTACTCCGTGTGACGGAGAGGTATCTCGGGGCCCACTCGGTAATGCGACATCACAATAAGCCTTGCAAGCAATGTGACTAATTGTTAGTTGCGGGATCTTGCGTTACGGAATGAGTAAAGAGACTTGCCAGTAACGAGGTTGAACTAGGTATGGAGATACCGACGATCGAATCTCGGGCAAGTAACATACCGAAGAACAAAGGGAACGTTATACGGGATTAACTGAATCCTTGACATAGAGGTTCGACCGATAAAGATCTTCGTAGAATATGTAGGAACCAATATGGATGTCCAGGTCCCGCCATGGGTTATTGACCGTAGAGGTGTCTCGGTCATGTCTACATAGTTCTCGAACCCGCAGGGTCTGCACACTTAAGGTTCGGTGACGTTTCGGTAGTGTAGAGTTATGTATGGTGGTGACCGAAGGTTGTTCGGAGTCCCGGATGAGATCCCGGACGTCACGAGGAGCTCCGGAATGGTCTGGAGGTAAAGATTCATATATAGGAAGTCCCAGTTTGGTTTCCGGAAAAGTTTCGGGCTCATCGGTAGTGTACCGGGAGTATCGGTATTGTACCGGGAGTGCCGATAGTGTACCGGAGGACCTCCGGGAGGGGTATTTCGACCCCAAGAGGTCCATGGGCTGTGGGAGAATAATAACCAGACCTTAGTGGGCTGGGAAAACAGCCACAAAGGCCCATGGCGCAGGAGAGAAAGTCCTAAAGCAAAAAGTGGAAAATCAGCCAATAGGAGGCAATCCTACTCCAACTAGGATTGGAGGTGAAGTAGGATTGCTCCCACCTCCTATTTCGGCCGACCCAAAGGCCTTGGATGCCTCTCCTCTCCTCTCCTCCTATATATACTAGTGTATTGGGTGGTTTTTGGACAGAATTTCCGGCCACGTGCTACCCGTTCCACCGGTGCATAGTTTCTCCTCTAGATCGGTTTTTCGCAGCGCTTAGGCGAAGCCCTGCCGGAATCACTCCACCACCATCACCGGAGCGCCGTCACGCTGCTGGTGAACTCTCTCTCCTCTCCACCTCCTCTTGCTGGATCAAGACGGTGGAGATCGTCATCAAGCTGCACGTGTGCTGAACGCGGAGGTGCCATCCGTTCGGCGCTAGATCGGAAGGACCGTGATCGAGATCGCGAGACGGTTCGTGATGTGATCACGGAACGGATCGTGATGAGTTCGCGGGACAGATCGTGATCAAGATTGTGAGACGGATCGTGATGAGTTCACGGGACGGATCATGATTGGATCGCGGGACGGATCGTGATGAGATCGCGGGACGCTCGGCGATTTGGATCGCGAAGATGTTCGACTACACCAACCGCGTTTCTTAACGCTTCCCGCTTAGCGATCTACAAGGGTATGTAGATCCACTCTCCCTCTCATAGATGCTCATCACCATGGATAGGTTTGCGTGTGCGTAGGAAATTTTTTGTTTCCCATGCGACGTTCCCCAACAAAATCAACCAGGCCGCTCCAGGGGCCTTTGGCATGCCCTCGTGTCTTGTGGCCTCCACAGGCCTCCTCTCAGGTGCTTCCTTGGCTCCCAATTTTTGTCTTTGTGCCCAAAAAAATCTCCAAAAAGTTTCGCGGTGTTTGGGCTTCATTTGGTACTGATATTCTGCGAAGTAAAAAAACAAGCAAAAACAGCAACTAGCTCTTGGCACTATGCCAATAGGTTACTCCCAAAAACTGATATAAAGTTGCTATAAAATGATTGTAAAACATTCATGATTGATAATATAAAAGCAAAGAACAATGAAAATCTATAGATACGTTGGAGACGTATCAATGTGGCACCCGTCCGCCTCGGGAACCGGAAAGTCCCAAGATGGAGCGAGGTTATGACGCATATATAGTATATATGTTGCCCCCTCTTTGACATGTACTACATACTCCTACCGTGCATATACGTAACACAAGCCAAAAAAAGAACCAACCTTGTTGGTCAAATTAACCTCCCTCTTGTTGTAGGATGAACTAATCGACGACGACCTCGCGGGCCGACAAAGAGAGTCACACGCGAGTGAGTGTCATAGGGCAACCACCACGTGCATGTGCCCAGTGTGTTGTGTGATGTTTGAATACCCAATGCACAACTTTGATGTGGCACATGCTTCACAAACCGGAAACACACTATACATAGAGGTTTCACAACGCGTAACCCCCTCACTTCGAGCCGGTGGGAGGGACTCATATGTATGCACGTGCCCGAACTTTGATATGGAATCTCACCGTGATCCACCCCATAAGACACATGCCAAGATGAATCCAGCTTTGGTAAAATGCCTCTCGTGGTGGAGACTGAAAACCTTTGCAGGCTAACGAATGGGCACATCAGTGATACCTGCACGAGGGAGTTCAAGAGGGACACCAATGCATGCATGTGGCCCGACCATGTATGTATCAAAGGGATCTGTAATGTTCTAAGTAACCAATTCACAGCTTTTTTAGAATCACCAATTCATGACTTTGATGTGGCATATATGACTCACAAAATGATCAATCCCACACGGAGGCTCACAACTCGTATTGTACAGCGAGACCCCCCCCCCCACACACACGCACACACAGACACACACATCCCGCACCAGTACTGCCACTCCGAGGCATGTCAAACATTTTCTGCAGTGAACATGTTGCCAAAGGAGTGTCATGCTAAAATTTCAAAAAACGGAGATCATTCGACCGGTTTTATACATTGATTGATTTCCTGGGGATTTACCGTGCAAAACTCAAATTTGAGCTACATGTGCACCAAAATGGATTGCAAAATCATATGTGTCTCCCTGGATGCATGTTTCCCCATGCAAGAGATTTCAAAACATTGAGAATATTGATTTTTAAAATTCGATAAATCCAAAATTTAGTTGAAATTCATGAAACTTATCGTGGTGTCATATGGACACCAGTAGACCGTGATATTGTACTTTTTCATCAAATTTGAGATAAGTTTTGATATGATATTCTTACAAACGGAAGATTGTTAATAATTGGCAATTAATATCGCATACAGATTATTTATTCGAACCGTGTGTGTTAGACCAACAATGTATATGTGCCATGCTTCGGTTAAGCAATAAAGCGGCAGAACTAATAATCAAAAAAGAAAAAACGATATAGATGCCACCACACACCCCGTGTCTCGTGCGAGCAGGCGTAAGTTGACGGGATGCATGCGAGCAGTCCGCTGTGCAGGCAGACAGGGAGGCGTGCGGGCAGGTGTGTGAATTGACGGGAGGAGTTTTTGTTGGAAATATGCCCTAGAGGCAATAATAAATTGGTTATTATCATATTTCCTTGTTCATGATAGTCGTTTATTATCCATGTTATATCGTATTGATCAGAAACTTAGATACATGTGTGGATACATAGACAACACCATGTCCCTAGTATGCCTCTAATAGACTAGCTCGTTGATCAAAGATGGTAAAGGTTTCCTAGCCATAGACATGAGATGTCATTTGATAACGGGATCACATCATTAGGAGAATGATGTGATGGACAAGACCCAAACTATAAACGTAGCATATGATCGTTTCAGTTTATTGCTACTGTTTTCTACATGTCAAGTATATGTTCCTATGACCATGAGATCATGCAACTCACTGACACCGGAGGAGTGCCTTGCGTGTATCAAACGTCGCAACGTAACTGGGTGACTATAAAGGTGCTCTACAGGTATCTCCGAGGGTGTCTGTTGGGTTGGCATGGATCAAGACTGGGATTCGTTACTCTGTATGACGGAGAGGTATCTCGGGGCCCACTCGGTAATACAACATCACAATTAGCCTTGCAAGCAATGTGACTAAGTGTTAGTCACGGGATATTGTATTACGGAAATGAGTAAAGAGACTTGCTGGTAACGAGGTTGAACTAGGTATGGAGATACTGACGATGGAATCTCGGGCAAGTAACATACCGAAGAACAAAGGAAACAACATACGAGATTAACTGAATCCTTGACATAGAGGTTCGACCGATAGAGATCTTCGTAGAATATGTAGGAAACAATATGGGCATCCAGGTCCTGCTATTGGTTATTGACCGTAGAGGTGTCTCGATCATGTCTACATAGTTCTCGAACCCGCAGGGTCTGCACACTTAAGGTTCGGTGACATTTCGGTAGTATAGAGTTATGTATGGTGGTGACCGAAGGTTGTTCGTAGTCCCATATGATATCCCAGACATCACGACGAGCTCCGGAATGGTCTGGAGGTAAAGATTCATATATAGGAAGTCCTGTTTTCGTCATCGGAAAAGTTTAGGGCTCATCGACAGTGTACCGGGAGTGCCGGTAGTGTACCGGGGGACCATCGGGAGGGGTATTTCGACCCAAGAGGCAACATGGGCTGTGGGAGAAGGAATACCATCCCTTAGTGGTCTGGCCTAAGTCCCACAAAATGCCCATGCGGCTGGAGTGGAAGGAGAAGGAAAAAGGCCAAGGTGGAAAGAGTTTCCAAGTGGTAAATAAGGAAGGAGTCCTAATCCTACTAGGATTGGAGGAGGACTCCTCCTCTATTCCTTGTGCCAAAGGCCAAAGGGCTGGCCCTTGTGTGCCAGCCTCCTCCCTCTCTCCTCCTATATATACTAGAGGTTTTGAGGGTTTTGAGACACAGAAAAACAGCCACGTCCTGCCCTCTTCTCTAGATCGTAGTTTCTCCTCTAGATTGGTTTCAGCGGTGCTTAGGCAAAGCCCTGCTGGAATAGCTCCACCACCATTGCCGCAATGTTGTCGCGCTGCTGGAGAACTCATTTACCTCTCCGTTCCCTCTTGCTGGATCAAGAAGACGGAGATCGTCATCAAGTTGTACGTGTGCTGAACGCGGAGGTGTCGGCCGTTCGGTGCTAGATCGGAAAGACCATGATCAATATCACCGGACGGATCATGATGAGATCGTGAGATGGATCATGATTGGATCGCGGGATGGATCGTGATGGGATCGCGGGACGCTTGGCGATTTGGATCGCGAAGGCATTCGACTACATCAACCGCGTTTCTTAACGCTTCCCTCTTAGCGATCTACAAGGGTAAGTAGATCCACTCTGCCTCTCGTAGGTGCTCATCACCATGGATAGATCTTGCGTGAGCGTAGGAAAATTTTTGTTTCCCATGCAATGTTCCCCAATAGTGGAATCATGAGCTAGATCTATGTGTAGATGAGATCTCGAGTAGAACACAAAGAGTTTGTGGGCGTTGATGCTTAGATTGCTTCCTCCCTTGGTTGCGTTTTGGGTCAGCGGTATTGGGGATGAAGCGTCCTGGACCAACCTTACTCGTACGCTTACGAGAGACCGGTTCCATCGACTGACGTGTAACTTCGTTGCACAAAGATGGCTGGAGGGTGTCTGTTTCTCCTACTTTAGTTGGATCGGATTCGACAAAGGCGGTCCTTGAGAAGGTTGAAAAGAAACTTATGTATCACTGTTGTGGTTTTTGCGTAGGTGAGAATTGTTCTTGCTAGATACCCGCAACAGCCACGTAAAACATGCAACAACAATTAGAGGACGTCTAACTTGTTTTTGCAGGGTATGTTGTGATGTGATATGGCCAATTACATGATGAGATATATGTGATGTATGAGATGATCATGTGTTATATAGAATATCACGACTTGCATGTCGATGAGTACGGCAACCGACAGGAGCCATAGGGTTGTCCTTGATTATTGTATGACCTGCGTGTCAATCATTAAGCGCTATGTAATGCTTTATTTTATCACTAAACGGTAGCAATAGTAGTATAAGCATGGTGGACGCGACAACCCCGATGGCAACACGTTGATGGAGATCAAGATGATGGAGATCATGGTGTCATGCCGGTGATGATGGAGATCATGCCGGTGCTTTCAAGATGGAGATCAAAAGCACAAGTTCATGGCCATATCATGTCACTTATGATTTGCATGTGATGTTAATCCTTTTATGAACCTTGTTTTTCTTAGGACGACGATAGCATTATAAGGTGACCCCTCACTTAATTTCAAGATAAATTGTGTTCTCTCCGAGTGTGCACCATTGCGAAAGTTTGTCGTGTCGAGGCACCACGTGATGATCGGGTGTGATAGACTCTACGTTCACATACAACGGGTGCAAGCCAGTGTTGCACATGCAGAACACTCGGGTTAAACTTGAAGATCCTAGCATGTACAGACATGGCCTCGGAACACAAGAGACCGAAAGGTCGAACATGAGTCATATAGTAGATATGATCAACATGATGATGTTCACCATTGAAACCACCTCAACTCACTTGATGATCAGACTTGAGTTGGTGAATTTGGATAATGTATCACTCGAATGACCGGAGGGATATCAATTTGAGTGGGAGTTCTTAAGTAATATGATTAATTGAACTCATTATCATGAACATTGTCAGTCGTGTCTTTGCAAATTATGTTGTAGATTACTAGCTCATGTTGTACCTCCCTTGTATTTTTATATGTTCCTAGAGAAATAGAGGTTAAAGATGATGGTAGCAATATTGCGGACTGGGTCCGTGATCTGAGGATTGTCCTCATTGCTGCACAGAAGGCTTATGTCCTTAATGCACCGCTCGGTGTGCCGCCCCCTCTAGCGTCGTCTGTAGATGTTGTGAACATCTAACAAGCACATTCCGATGACTACTTGATAGTTCAGTGTGTCATGCATTATGGCTTAGAATTGAGGCTCCAAAACGTTTTGAACGTCACGGAATATATGAGATGTTCTAAGAGATGAAATTGGGATCTCAGGCTTGTGCCCGTGTTCTGAGATATGAGATCTCCAACAAGATTCTTTGCCTGCAAGATGAAAGAGAATAGCTCAATCGTTGAGCATGTGCTCAGATTGTCTGGGTGCTACAATCGCTTGAATCAAGTGGGAGTTGATCTTCCACATAAGATAGTGATTGATATAGTTCTCCAAGTCATTGTCACTAACCTACTAGAACTTGGTGATTAACTATAAATTGCCAGGGATGGAAATAATGATCCCTAAGTTGTTCGCGATGTTTGACACCGTGAAGGTAGAAATCAAGAAGGAGCATCAAATGTTGATGGTTAGTAAAACCACTAGTTTTGAGAAGGGCAAGGGCAAGGAGGGGAACTTCATGGATGGCAAGTCAGTTGTTGCTCTGGTGAAGCAACCCAAAGTTGAACCAGTGCTTCTATTATGAGGAGAGTGGTCGCTGAAGCGGAACAACCCTAGATACTTGGTAGATAAGAAGGCTGGCAACGTCGAGACAAGTATATTTGATATATGTTATTACTGTGTACCTTACTAGTATTCCTAGTAGCACCTGGGTATTGGATACCGGTTCGATTGCTAAATGTTAGTAACTCAAAGTAAAAGCTACGGAATAAACGAAGACTAGCTGAGTGTGAGGTGATGATGTGTGTTGGAAATGTTTCCAAGGTTGATGTGATCAACATCGCACGCTCTCTATACCTTCAGGATTAGTGACAAACCTAAATAAATGTTATTTGGTGTTTGCATTAAGCATGAACATGATTAGATCATGTTTATTGCAACACAGTTATTCATTTAAGTTAGAGAATAATGGTTATTCTGTTTACATGAGTAATACCTTCAATGGTCATGCACCCAGTGAGAATGGTTTGTTGAATCTTGATCATAGTAATACACATATTCATAACATTGATACCAAAAGATAAAAAGTTAGTAATGATAGTACCACATACTTGTGGCACTGCCGCTAAATGTCATATTGGTATAAATCACATGAAGAAACTCCATGCTGATGGATCTTTGGACTCATTCGATTTCGAATCGGTTGAGACATGCAAACCATGCCTCTTGGGCAAGATGACTAAGGACCCCGTTTTCCGGTTTGATGGAGCGGCCAAGTGATTTATTGGAAATGATACATGTTGATGTATGCAATCCAATGAGTCTTGTAGCGTGCGGTGGATATCATTATTTTCTTACCTTAACTGATGATTTGAGTAGATATAGTGTATATTTAATTAATGAAACACAAGTCTGAATCGTTTAAAAATTTCAAGCAAATTTAGAGTGAAGTTTAAGATCATCGTGACAAGAAGATAAAAATGTCTATGATATGATCATGGAGGTGAATATCTGAGTTACGAGTTTGGCATACAACTTTAGACAATGTGAAAGTTGTTTTACAACTCACGCCACCTGGAACACCATATGTCCGAACGTCATAGTCGTGCTCTATTGGATATGGAGCGTACTATGATGTCTCTTATCGTTTTGTTACTATAGTTTTGGGGTTATGCATTAGAGACAATTACATTCACTTTAAATAGGGCACCATCTAAATCCGTTGAGATGACACCGTGTGAATTATGGTTTGATAGAAACCTAAGCTGTCATTTCTTAATGTTTGGGGCTGTGATGCTTGTGTGAAAAAATGTTTTCACCTAATGAGCTCGAACCCAAAGCGAACAAATGCATCTTCATAGAATACCCTAAGAACATTTGGGTGAACCTTCTATCTCAGATCCAAGCATAAAGTGTTTGTTGCTAAAACTGGGTCCTTTCTCGAGAAAAAGTTTCTCTCGAAAGAATTGAGTGGGAGGAACATAGAACTTGATGAGGTTGTTGAACCTTTGTTTCAACTAGAGAGTAGCGCAGCGCAGAAAGATGTTTCTATGCAGCCTACGTCAGTTGAAGAGGAAGTTAATAATAATGATTATGAAGCTTCGGATCAAGTTACTATCAAACCTCCTAGGTCGACAAGGATGCGTACTACTCCTGAATGGTACGACAACCCTATCTTGGAGGTCATGTTGTTGGACAACGATGAACCTACGAGCTATGGAGAAGCGATGATGGCCCGGATTCCAACAAATGGTTAGAGGCCATAAAATCCGAGAAAGGATCCATGTATGAAAACCAAGTGTAGACTTTGGTATACTTGCTCGTTGGATGGTAGGTCGTCGAGTATGAATGGACCTTTGAGATGAAGACAAACGCTGATGGTAAATGTCACCATTTATAAATCTTGACTTGTCGCAAAGAAGTTTCCGACAAGTTCAAGGAGTTGACTGCGATGAGACTTTCTCACTCGTAGCGATGCTAAAGTCTGTTGGAATTAAGTTAGCAGTTGCAGCATTTTTCAATTATGAAATCTGGCAGATGGATGTCAAAACA
The DNA here is from genome assembly GCA_022496015.1 of Hordeum marinum. Lineage (NCBI taxonomy): Eukaryota > Viridiplantae > Streptophyta > Magnoliopsida > Poales > Poaceae > Hordeum > Hordeum marinum. The sequence goes on from CM039673.1 coordinate 523,927,023, forward strand.
TCATTTCCTTCCTTAAGGAAAGGTTGTATGAGATACAACCAGAAGGTTTTGTCAGTCCTAAGGATGCTAAATGGTGTGCAAGCTTCAGTGATCCTTCTATGGACTAAAGCAAGCATCTCGATGTTGGAATATACACTTTGGTGAGGTGATCAAAGTTTTTGAGTCTATACAAGGTTTATGATAAACTTGTATTTGCAATAAAGTGAGTGGGAGCACTATAGAGTTTCTGATAAGCATATGTGGTTGACATATTGTTGATCGGAAATGATGTAGAATTTCTGGAAAGCATATAGGGTTGTTTGAAAAGAGTTTTTCAAAGGAAGACCTGGATAAAGCTACCTAATTGTTGAGCATCAAGATCTATAGAGATGGATCAAGATGCTTGATGAGACTTTCAATGGATTCATACCTTGCCAAGATTTTGAAAGAGTTCAAAATGGATCAGTCAGAGAAAGAGTTCTTGCCTGATTTGTAAGGTGTGAGGTTGAGTAAGACTCAAAGCTCGACCACGGCAAAAGAAAGAGAAAGGACGAAGGTCGTCCCCTATGCTATAGCCATAGGCTCTATATAGTATGCCATGTTGTGTACCGCACCTGTGTGTGCCTTGCCCCTCAAGGGGTACAAGAGTGATCCAGGAGTGGACCACTGGACAGCGGTCAAAGTTATCCTTAGTAACTAGAGGACTAAGGAGATGTTTCTCGATTACGGAGGTGATAAAGGGTTTGTCGTAAAGAGTTACATCAATGCAAGCTTTAACACCAAACCAGATGACTCTTAGTAGCAATCCGGATACGTATAGTGGAGTAGCAATTTGGAATAGTTCCAAGTGCAGTGTGGTAGCAGTATTTACAGTATGACATAGAGATTTACAAAGTACACACGGATCTGAATGTCGCAGACCCGATGACTAAAAGACCTCTCTCGCATTCAAATCATGATCGAGTCCCAGAACTCGTTGGGTGTTAGATTCATAACAATGTGAATCACATGATGATGTGTACTAGATTATTGATTCTAGTGCAAGTGGGAGACTGTTGGAAATATGCCCTAGAGGCAATAATAAATTGGTTATTATCATATTTCCTTGTTCACGATAATCGTTTATTATCCATGCTATAATTGTATTAATCGGAAACTTAGATACATGTGTGGATACATAGACAACACCATGTCCCTAGTATGCCTCTAATAGACTAGCTCGTTGATCAAAGATGGTCAAGGTTTCCTAGCCATAGACATGAGATGTCATTTGATAACGATATCACATCATTAGGAGAATGATGTGATGGACAAGACCCAAACTATAAACGTAGCATATGATCGTGTCAGTTTATTGCTACTGTTTTGTACATGTCAAGTATCTGTTCCTATGACCATGAGATCATGCAACTCACTGACACCGGAGGAGTGCCTTGTGTGTATCAAACGCCGCAACGTAACTGGGTGACTATAAAGGTGCTCTATAGGTATCTTCGAGGGTGTCTGTTGGGTTGGCATGGATCAAGACTGGGATTTGTTACTCCGTGTGACGGAGAGGTAGCTTAGGGCCCACTCGGTAATACAACATCACAATAAGCCTTGCAAGCAATGTGACTAAGTGTTAGTCTCGGGATCTTGTATTACGGAAATGAGTAAAGAGACTTGCCAGTAACGAGGTTGAACTAGGTATGGAGATACCGACGATCGAATCTCGGGCAAGTAACATACAGAAGAACAAAGGGAACAACATACCGGATTAACTGAATCCTTGACATAGAGGTTCGACCGATAAAGATCTTCGTAGAATATGTAGGAACCAATATGGGCATCCAGGTCCTGCTATTGGTTATTGACCGTAGAGGTGTCTCGGTCATGTCTACATAGTTCTCGAACCCGGAGGGTCTGCACACTTAAGGTTTGGTGACGTTTCGGTAGTATAGAGTTATGTATGGTTGTGACCGAAGGTTTTTCAGAGTCCCGGATGAGATCCCGGACATCACGAGGAGCTCCGGAATGGTTCAGAGGTAAAGATTGATATATAGGAAGTCCTGTTTTGGTCACCGGAAAAGTTACGGGCTCATCGGTACTGTACCGGGAGTGCCGGTAGTGTACCGGGGGACCATCGGGAGGGGTATTTCGACCCAAGAGGCTACATGGGCTGTGGGAGAAGGAATACATCCCTTAGTGGGCTGTCCTAAGTCCCACAAGAGTCCCATGCGGCTGGAGTGGAAGGAGAAGGAAAAAGGCCAAGGTGGAAAGAGTTTCCAAGTGGTAAATAAGGAAGGAGTCCTAATCCTACTAGGATTGGAGGAGGGCTCCTCCTCTATTCCTTGCGCCAAAGGAAAAAGGGCTGGCCCTTGTGCGTCAGCCTCCTCCCTCTCTCCTCCTATATATACTAGAGGTTTTGAGGGTTTTGAGACACAGAAAAACAGCCACATGCTGCCCTCTTCTCTAGATCGTAGTTTCTCCTCTAGATTGGTTTCAGCGGTGCTTAGCCAAAGCCCTGTTGGAATAGCTCCACCACCATTGATGGAATGCCGTCACGCTGCCGAAGAACTCATCTACCTCTCTGTTCCCTCTTGCTGGGTCAAGAAGGCGGAGATCGTCATCAAGCTGTACATGTGTTAAACGCGGAGGTGTCGTCCGTTCGGTGCTAGATCGGAAGGACCATGATCAAGATCGCGAGACGATTCGTGATTGGATCGTGGGACGGATCGTGATGAGATCGTGGGATGGATCATGATGAGATCGTGGGATGGATCATGATTGGATCGCAGGACGGATCGTGATGGGATCACGGGACGCTCGGCGATTTGGATCGCGAAGACGTTAGACTACATCAACCGCGTTTCTTAAGGCTTCCCGCTTAGCGATCTACGAAGGTATGTAGATCCACTCTTCCTCTCGTAGATGCTCATCACCATGGATAGATCTTGTGTGTGCGTAGGAAATTTTTTGTTTCCCATGCAACGTTCCCCAACAGTTTTTGCTGCGCAGTGTCACCAGGATGCGTGTGAGTATATGTGTGAAATGATGGTAGTCATGCCAGAAGTCCATTGCATAGGCTCACCAAGAGGCGAGACAGCCTTTCACTGTCGCCCGCCTCGCTCCCACTGCTCCATATTAATGGCGTGCCCAAGCCGCTGGCCATATTATGCAGCCGCACCCCCGATCCACAATGGTCACCGCCGTCTGGAGCGTATGAGGATGCCGTCGAAGCGCACCATCGAAGGGAGTGGCGACATCGGGGCTGGTGAAGCACCCGCGTAATGCATGAAGCTGGGTACAAAGGTTACCGTCGCCCCCCCCCACCACCACCACCACCACGAGGTCTCGTTCGGGAAGTAGCACGACCTTGACTTCATCGGCGCTGTTGTGCCCCCCCCCCCAGCCGAAGCTGGAGGTCCACAGCAACTCCGGCAACGACTGCGACTCCGACAGAATACCGGTTAGTCATCTATACCCATTTGTGCGCCAAACATATCATGTGTTTTCTCTGGTTACTCCCCCCACCCCCTCTAATTTTATTGGAATACAAATCCTATGGTTATGTTCTCTCAGTCCATGAAATCAGAGTAATTAAGATCCTTAGATGCATGTAGTGTATTGATTGTTTGAATGGTACCCGTATAGGGTTAGTGATTAATTATTTTTGCTAATAATCCGACTAGGGTTAGCATGCGTGCTAATAATTTGTGGCCAGATGTTGAGCAATGATTTTGAATGTCCTACATATATGTTTGTGCCTTTTTTTCTTCCAGATCTTGAGAATTGATTTTGAGGGTCCTACATGTATGTTTCTACCATTTTTTCACATTGGTACACAGATGAGGCTCTGGCCAGGGGCGCCGCCGGTTGTAGATCCTACACCCGGCAGCGCGTCCAGAAGCGGCCATGCCCCCCCCCCCTTGATCTGAGGAACCTGTATAATCTCGGGTGAACCGCATCAGCGATCTACCGGACACCATCCTTAGGGAGATATCCCTTCTCCCCACAAAGGATGGCTGCCGCACACAAGTCCTCGCATCTCGCTGGCGCACTCAATGGCGTGCCTCGCCTCTTAATCTCGACTGTCATCAGCTATCTATCGATGATGATTCTGAAATCCCCGAAACCATCATCTCCTTCGACCAGGGCTCAGTTCAATGCATCTGCATCCCGGCATGCTACCTGCTGGACATACCCTGCATGGTGGGCACCTGGCTGACATTCCGTTAATTAAAAAAACTCCAGCATCTTGAGGTCGACCATTACTATAGCGATAGGTTACTATCAATCACTATATCTCTGCCCTCACCACCGATGTCCATCTCATGGTTTTCCTCCTCTCTCCACACCGCCACCTTGACTTGGTGCCATCTAGCAGACAATATGGTACAAATGCTTTGACTCACACTGCTTAAAAACTTGCTCTTATGTTGGTTGATCTGTCAGAGGCCTCGCTGCATAGCATCATCCAATCCAGCCGCCCTGCCGTGGAGCGATTGCTGCTTGTTTTTTAAAATGGAATCCATATCCCTTGTCTCAAAATTAAGTCGCCTCACCTTGTAAGCATTAGAATTTTTTTTGAAGAACAAGAGCTCATCATCAAAGATGCCCCTTCACTTCAAAGGTTGCTCCTTCATTGGTGTTATAAACCTTTGCAAATAACTATGGTCTCTGCGCCTAAAATGGAGACCTTGGTGCAATTGATGATCCGTTTAAATCGTTCAAGATGGTGTTTGGCTCCACACTTATTCGCGTACTATATATTATTCATGTACACTTTTGTAATTTGCATTTTTCATTTGTGCGCATAAGTTAAATATCATCTTGGAGTACACTTTCAGTGCTAATATTATGTTCTATATTGAATGAAGAGCTTGTCCATGGATGGCGTATCATTGGTGTTGGATTCTATCAAGACCTTCTATATCAGTATGTGTGTCTTGATCTGAACACGAATATAGGCTTGCTGTGATGCTTTCCATGTCTGGAGAATTTGTATATAAAGGTGACGATTTCACGTACATTGAAAGCCCATATATAATGTGCTAGAATTAACCGGTAAGCTGTGGCTCCTTTGACATAATCTGTTTTAGACATTAACTGTTTTCAATCTTCGTGTCTATTTAGGTACTAGCACTTGGAGAAAAAGGTATAACCAATCGATGGGTGAGGAAGCACAAGGATTTTCTCAGATATCAAGACATTTGTTTGAAGACAATAATGTTGGAAGGATATGCATCCAACCCTGCAAATACTAGCTTTGCCACATTCTTCATCTTGAATGCGAGGTTACTATTATCTGTGAGGATTAAGTTTTTGAACAAGAATTTTCTCACTAATGGATATGTTGAAGAACATAAAAAGAAGTTTTAGGTGGACCTAAGGGCTTCTGAACGTGCTCGGCTTCTATTTACAAAAACTTGTCATCATCATGGACCAGTAGAATTTTTGTACCCAGATCTTGATTTTATGGATCAGACCGATCCATTTCATTGTGACTGCCCAAAACTTTGGTGTTATTAGATGTTATTGCCCTGTTCAATCTGAGTTTTGTCTAAACCTGATGAAAAATTAAGCCTCGTGCTTTTGGACAGTTTGTAAGCTGGAGTCAGATATTGCTGCCCTTTTCAACTCGGCTTTGACCCATATTATCTTTCATACTGGGCCAATGGCTTGACAATTCTTTAATTAAGACATAAATATTATAAGCAATCACAACATAGGGAAAGAACATCACTCTCGCGGGATCCTTGAGATCATTGTTCATTACAGAACCCGCAAGTTCTTAGCGCCCACCAGCACCCACAAACTTATTTTCATTTAGCACCAAATGGGATGTAATTCTTAATAAGAAAAGATGCATGGCAGTGACGAATTTGGATTCTGACATTTCGGACCCACGAGGAAAAAGCCTATCCAAGGTGGTGTCGACTCGGCAGTAAACATTGAGAAACATGGTTTTAAAATTACTTTAAATCCAAAACTCACCTCAAAATCATGAAATTTGGCATGGTGTTATGACATGGCACCAACATGCTGTGGTAAAAAATTAGTCCAATTTGGGACAAGTTTTGGTATGAACTTCTTACAAACTGGAGCTTCTCTCAAGAAGCCTCATGGTTCCGAGTCGGAACTTGTCACCTATATGTGTGCAAAACAACATACACCGTCTCTTCCCACCTTGATTTATTTTACATAGGAAATATGCAACTATAGAAGTACCCTCCTAAAAATATGAAATTATTTCGCGTTTGTTTTGATTTTTTATACATTATATGAGTTTTCTAGCCATTTTGGAACATACTATGGGGTGGGCAGCAGCAGCAGCTGCGGGAGTAGCAGCGGGGCGGACGGAGAGGAGGTGGCCGGCGGCAAGGAAGAAGATGGCCGGCGGCAGAGGAGGAGATGGCCGGCGATGGAAGAGCTAGAGCGCACGGAGTCATTGCGTGCGGAAGAGGAAGAACCAGACAACTGATACCATGTTAGAGAAATGAGAAACTACATTCACAGAAGGGCCAAGGGCCAGTACATATACATATATACAATGGGGATAAACCGAACAAGGGACTATACACATCTAACTGCTTGCATGTTTCAATGGTCCAAGGACAAAGAGGTTTGTTATGGTATGTTTCCTTCTACTCTCCACCTTTTTAATTAAGTTGGGATGTGAAATTTTGTATACCTTATCCATCTTTACTAAATGATGAAGATGCCATACTTATTTAGTTTCTTTGTAATTGTTGTCACTTCTATCCAAGGTTGCAAATCTATTATAATTGCTTGTTCTGACATATGATTTTCATTGGACATGGTAGCACTTTTGAACTTGTACTACTCTCTTGCATTTCCACTTGCTAAAAAACCCTTGCCGCCCTTGGGAAGGATGCAACCATCGCCACTTCGTCGAAGGACCGCTCCTCCGATGTGTTGGCAAGCAACACCGGGATGATTCGTGGCGCCTACCAATGCCACGGCACGGTCGGGCGAGCTCTTGGGCAACACCGTGAGCCAGATGCCGGTTCTGGTCGAGGCAGTAGTGGACCGGGCTGGCTCCTATGTTTTCAGGTTATGGTAATGTATATTCTTACCATGATATTCCACTCCTTTTTATCTGCAGTTTCTGTAGAATTATGTTCACCAGCAAACATTTTTATGCTTACAAGCAGTAGCATATCTTATCGGAGTACTGTTTTTTTTTATAACGGATGAGTGATGCATGCTCACCTCTGACGTCCACGCCTATCAACAAGACGGAACTTTAATAAACTGAGAACCAGTTAATCAACCAATTTGAAGGTGTTTGTGTTAGAAATCCATCACCTTATGCCTAGATATTTTCCGCAGAGAATACACACTATGTTTTTCCAGCCATACAAATAGATTTATTTAACATTCTTGAAGTTTTTTTTAATAGGATACCTTGTCTGGATAAACATGGGGTCACTTCGTATGTTTTTAATAATGTTTCAGTTTCTTTGTTTTCTTTGTAATACTGGCCATCGCTTTTACATATTTTTCTGATGTATATGAGCAAAGGTCTGGTTCTTTTTATTTCATTTAACTGAAACCGTCTTACTAGATGTACATAGTCATGGCATTTTCTTTTATCATGTTGTTGTTCCCTGCGTCCTTGTGATTAGGTTGTTCAAGAACCAAGATCAAAGCTGGTGCATGACAATACCCAGGACCTTTGGCTCCTCCAATTAACGGTTGGCTTTCAAGGTGGTAGTCTGAGCTTGTCGTTCTGCTGCATGTATTCAGATTATCGAATAAAAAAGTCATGTCGGTTACAGAATACCTCTATTTTTATTTGTATGTTGGCTGATGTTTTCTTTGTTCTATTGTTTGAGAGTTTACCAACGAGAAAAATAGTGCGCTACAAAATATGGCGAGACCCTTCTCCAAATGCTACACAAGTTATAGCGCGTTAATAGCGTGCTATATTTCAAAATAGCATTTGTAAAAAATGTCAAATATATCAATAAATAAAGTATTTCTACAACTAAATCTTTCCCCGGAGCAACACATGCACAAGGGCTTAATCCAAGGCAAAAAAAAGGAATGCATGTTTATCCTATCGTGGGACAATAGATAACACAAACTTCAATTCAGTACAACGTGTAATTACGAAGAGAAGAAAGAATCAAACTTGTTAGTTGTTACTTGTGGTATAATAAATAATACAAGTTTCAGTTCACTACATAGCATAATTATAGGGAGTACAGAGTATAAACACAAGCTAAGTTCAGTAGCGAGTATAACACAAGCTACTCTTTAGAAAGAGAAAGATGAATCAAAATAGGTTGTACTCCCTGCATGTTTTCCATCTGTGTACAACTAAATACTCAGAACAAACTTGTGGCCTGATAACTCAGTTACACGAAAATATGCATAGTTACTTAGCCAAACCATAAACTACGGAGGAAAACTAGGGTTGGGTCCTTGTCGTGTGAGAATCTGAAAAAGAGAGAGAGAAGGGTGTGGTCTAGGGGTGGTTTGGACTTTTAGGCCTGCTGAGTTGTGGTTTTCTTACTTTTGCATCATGTGCATGTTATAGCGTTATAAGTTACAACGAGGCGTAGCACACTAATTACGTGATTAGCGTTGTAGCGGCCGAATTTTTTAAAACGTAGTGTCTCCTTTCCTAATACGCTGTCACCGTGTTATAACAACGAAAAAGAATTGAATGTTTGATTTTTTTTTCTATATAGAAAACACATAACTATCCCCGCAAAAAAACTGAAAAAGAATTGCCAACAAGTTATTTGGAAGCTTACAATTTATTAAAATTGGAATGCAGACTCACTCCACTAAAAACCATGCTGCCACTCACTCCTGGTAAAAATGGTCCGCGTCTCACCGATGAATATGTATTATATATGAGCTTTTTTGTCCCTTCAAAAAAAGTAGTTTGATTTTATTTTAGTATTGTTTATATGTTTACTATTGCACATCAGAATAAAAATTAATGGAAGTCCAACGATGCTTTGAAAATGCCGATTGACAAAGCTTTATGAAGGACCGGATTAAAAAATTGTCGAGTTTTAACAATTAGAAGAGATGCATAAAAATAGTAATTATTTATATTTCTTGTGCATGATAATACAAAAGGTTTGTTTCTATATATATTTGCTTTTGCAGAGTATCATAGAGATAAAGATGGATTATGTCGATGTCCAAAAGGAATTTATCGACAAGGGTATTGAGGCAATGTTGTTAAAATGGATCAAAAATTTACCGAGTTTTATATAGCAAAAAGACTCGTAACAACGCACGGACATTCTACTAGTATTTAGTATACGACAGTGGATCAATGGTGGATGAGAATTTTGCAGAGACCGTACCACACACGTGCCAAACGTCTAAACACAAATTTAGCTAACAAATAACATGCCAACACTCCTATAAGCCAGCACACACGCGAAACAACCGACCATGCACAAAATCAGCATGGAAATCGCATTTGAAAGATAAAACCAATCTAAAACAGCGACACACATAGTTATCTAAAACGTCTCATATTAATTTACGGAAGGAGTATAAAGCAAAATCGCCTCATCTCTCCTAGTGGCCCCTCTCACGTATATGCAGCGCACGCGTGAAATAAAAAAAGGCCAACGCTAGGCGCCGACGCGCCGGCCCAAGTTTCGGCCGGTCAGCTGCCAAGCGTTGGATCCCGTACGAAATCAACGGTCAAACATAACCACGGTTGTCTGAGTTGTCTTCTTCTTTTTGCACACACGTGAAAATAGGAAAAGGGGGGAGATCTCCATGCTCGTCCTCACCGTGCACCACCCGTGATCACCGGCCAACCCTGCACCGCCCGCGATCGGCAGCCACCCCCGCGCCACCAGCGCTCGTGTTGGCCTGCTGCGCTCGCCGTCTTCTGTCACCAGATGTAGCACACAATCTCAGCAACAAAAAATAAATGTATGCAGCGAAAAAATCATAGGTCATACCAAAAAGCAACGACGGTTGCAACAAAAAATCACCGTCGCCGTCGTTGAGCCTGTAGCTCCACCATTAAAAAAGGTTGTAGCAAAAATTCACGACAGACGTAGCAAAAACTACAAAGGTTGCAGCAAAAACGGTCGCCGTCGTCACGGGACGCAGCTCGGCCGTGAATGAATGTAGCAAAAAATGAAATGATTATAGCAAAACAAATCATCGACTGCAGGAATAATATATACCGGTTACAACAAAAAAACATACGTCGCCGCCGACGGTCGCAACAAAAAACTTCGCCGGATCCAGCAAATCCAGTAGCCGTTTCCAGCATATCAGCTCGCAGGTTGCAGCAAAAAATACCTCCCCACCAATGCTCACCACCATGGATACAGCGTCTTGAAATCTTCTTGTAGCAAATCGAGTAGCCGGTTCCAGCAATTTACTTTGCTGGTTCCAGCACGGGCGTGGCTGAGCTCCAACACGGCGGCCGTAGAGCTTCTAGCACGGCGCACCGATGGATCTAGCAAATCAGCGACGGGTCCAGCACGGGAACCTGTCCCCTTGCAGCATGGCGAATCGCTACATCCAGAGCCCCCGCCGTCTGTGGCCATGGATAGTGGAGAGATAGAATAAGGAGAAGGTTCAAGGGGCAGCACCGGCTAGCCGGAGTGGCTTGCTGCTTGGAGTCAGAGGAAAGAGAGGGAAAGATTTCATGGCGGATTTGCATCTAGGGAGGAGAGTTGTGAGGCAGGGGATAAGAGAAGTACATGGATAAGCTTTTTGATATGCGGCAGAGAGTAAAGCGGTGGGGTGGTATGAGCTGTGTGGGGCCCCGTGAGCGTCGCTTGGAAAGCGACCGGCCAAGCGTTCGGCCGGCGCACCGAACCGAAACGTTTCCCAATAAAAAAGTCGCCCATATGATTGCGTGTCTTCACCCAATTGCTTGATTTATACTTCAAACAAAACTCAAAAAACGTGAGAAAAGAATCGTACCGAGAATTAGAGTAGGTAAGATTATTATCAGTGAATGATAACTTGATACTCTTCTATACACTTGTCTTGTAGCATCGTTGCATTCCCCTTTGCAACCATGTAGTAGATGAACTCTTTTCTGCTTACTAAAGATGGGGCTGAAGTCGGGAGGAGTTTTTGCTCTGAGGCTCGTATGCTTCCTCTGAAAAAAAAATTGTGATAAACTGTGACAAATGTTTTGCATGTTTTCAAAATATTAGCTCGAAATGACATTTGTGGAAGTCGCGGCAAAAAAAAAATTGATGCTCCAAAAATGCTAGTTTTGAATACATTTTGAACTGTTGATTTTATTGTTTTTGTCACGACTTCCACGAATGTTTTTTCTTGCTGAATTTTGATACACATGTAAAACATTCAAAGTCTACCAAAAAATCATTTTTTACTATTTATTTCGATTTTACTATTCACGGGAAAGCATATGAGCTCGAGAGTAGAATAAGACTTTGCTGAAGACGACTGAAGTGTAGTATGAAGTTTCTACTGCTGAAGACGACTGAAGTGTAGTATGAAGTTTCTACTCTGAAATAAAGACGGCTGTGCTTATTAGGTAGACAAGCCTTCTCTGAAATTAAAATGGCTTGCTCATTAGGTAGAAAAGCCGCAACATGGTGCTCCTCTACTTATAGTGTCTCTCGAACACTGCTCTGTAGTTGTGCTAACTAATCCTGATGTTGGTCCCTTCATAAACCTAATGTACAGTGACTTTCATGTATGTCTATATTACAGCCTTCTTACCAGTAGTTTGGTAAGCCAAAAAAAATGAGCTCATGCAAAATAGTACTCCCTTCGTCAGAAATACTTGTCAAGTGAATGTATCTAGGAAAACTCAACTCTGCACCCATGCTTATCTGCTCCCGCTGACGAAAAAAATAAAAACAAATACTAGAAAATTTTAAAAAAATCTAATTTTTTTGTGTGTGGTATATATTTTGATGCGTAAGGTTTTTTGATCCGATTTGTTTTTTTTGCCAAGAGCTGCTCGGATGTCCAAATAAGTTGAAATTTGAAGCGGACCTCACACATCAAAATATGTACCACACAAAAAAAAATTAGAATTTTTTGAATTTTCTAGTATTTGTTTTGATTTTTTTCATGAGCGCGGGTGCAGATGCACCCGAGAACCGAAACACCGCTCTCATGTATCTAGACTTACTTTAGTTATAAATGCATCAATTTTATTTATTTTAGGATAGGACAAGTATTTCCGGAACGGAGGGAGTACTAATTATGCAACGATGACAAGAAGCAGATAAAACTGATAGTACATTCGTAGTTTGTGCTATTGCAGATAACTCAATAGCTTAATAACTCATCTAGCTGGGTATCAAAACATGTCACCGAATGATAATTAATATCACCTAATTAACATTTTTTTTTAAATTGCAAAAAACTAGACATACCGACTCTCTCACAAAAAGACTAGACATACCCATCCATTTCTCTCAACAGAGAGGGGTGTAGAGGTGGACACATTCCAAATGGATCCACATAACTACTTGTCAGGATAGACTCGTCATCGTTAACCATCAAAGACCAAGACACTGTAACCTCCACTTCCAAGTCTTCAAGGTGAATTTTTTCTTGACTGAAATTGCATTTCTTCGCTATAAATTGAACATGGCTAGAGATGTCACCACGTGATGAGTGCGCCTTGATATAGACCTTCAACGTCCCGGACAGTTCAACAGAAACAACACGCCTTTCAAGATCTATGTAACCATGCTCATCTACCATCTTTCCAGCAACTGAATCAAGCAGCACAACTTGCCTAGATGGGGAATCAGCGATGTCTGTACACCCACGAGGCAGCCAGGAGCAAGCAACTTGTCCGCCATGTGGAAAAGGTGTTGATCCCTGTTTGATGACCCGGACAACCAAGATAGTGGCTTGGACTGACCGCTCCAAGCGCTCAACGCAAAACTCCATCTTGCAGAAGTGATTGGATACATTCAGGGTAGAAAAGTGATGACCAGAACCCCCATTATATGACAACGTAGCACTGATGAACCCTCTATCTTCAGACTCTGCTCTTCCCTTTAATTTTAGTTGGATTTCAAATGAAACAGGGTCTTCACACAAAATTGCACGAAATGGCCCAGTCAAGCGCAAAAAGGGATCCTACAACCATCATCATTTGTCACAAAATAATCAACTAAGCAACAGCATGTAGAACAGACTTTATACTATGTGTACCTCTTGAGTGATGATTTGCCACTCGCCCCTTGGACGAAGGAACAAAGGGTTCCGATGGCTGTCCACAGTGTCTCGGGCAGCAATAATTCCATACACTGCTAGGGGCCACTCAAGATAACTAATTTCTGTAACTTTGATGGAGCAGATCTGCAGGCCCATCTTGGCACCAGCATACCATGGCATGCGCCCAGGTGTGCAGCTTGTAAAGAGCATGGAATTCAATGACGCTGCATAAAGCCAAGTGAACTGATTTAGGAATGTAACCCGGACTAAAAGAGGGAAGATGTGATTCCGTTCACCAAACATCAATGTAACATGTAGGCATAGGCTCATAAAGCATCCACAAAACACGACTATTATCTATCAGTCCGGCTGCAGAAAAAAATGTGGTTGGCCCTCTTATACCTCCTTCCTGTATTTTTTTCCTTCATCTTTAGAACTGCAGTGTACCTAACCAACGCTGTCCTTTTTCTATTGCTGGCAGTAATTTATGATTTCGTGAATGAGGTGAGCATTCTACACCACATGCTGTCAATACCAGATCATGAATATTGTTTCTACTGTCAAAACTTTACATCATGTGCCTTCTCTTCCCTTTCTATCGGTGGCAGTAACTTTAGGATTTTGTTAATGAGGTGAGCATTCTACCGCACATGCTATCCTTAATGGATCATGAATTTTCTACTGTCAAAGCTTCACATCATGTGCCTTCCCTTCCCATTCTATTGGTGTTCTAGTGTATATACATAATGCAAAACATACGCTGAACAATCTACGTTGAAGTGATAATAACAGGTCAACTAATCATACACTCACTTCGTTCCTAAATATAAGCTTTTTTAGAGATTCTACTACGGACTACATACGAAGCAAAATGAATGAATCTACACTCTAAAGTATGTCTATATACATCCGTATGTAGTCCGCATTGATATCTCTAGAAAGACTTATATTTAGGAACTGAGGGAGTATACTACAACAAAGATAGCCAAGGTGCAAGGAAAACGGCAGTGTGATACTGAGGCCCCAAGGAAAACTAGTCATGTGCTCAACTGCCACGTAAGGAAGAGATTAATAGTCATAGAGTTAAGAGCACCATTATTGAAGGGATGACCAAATATCTAGTGCAACGCAGCCATCTAGTTACAAGTAGATACACATGGAGCAAGAGCAAAGAAAAGATTTACTCACTCAATCCTTCAAACTTGTTGCCGTTGACCAATTCCCATGTGTGACGATAGGCAGCAAATCTCTCCTCCCCCTTCCTCTCCTCCTCCTCCGCGGAGGAGGATCCGTGCTTGGACGATTTGAACACCGCTTTCAGTTCCTGATCGAGATCTGGGTTCAACTTCCGCAGATCATTGACACGTGTGGAGGTAGATTGTAGCTGAAAAAGAGTGCGCAGATAGTGCTCGGTCCTGCACAATGGTCTAACTACATCTGTTTCTCCAGTTAAGCAATACTCCAGTAAGGTTTGCATCTGGTCCTCGAGACAATCCATGATGTCCCCGTCCCCATCCTCTTCCTCTTCCTCTTCCTCTTCCTCTTCCTCTTCCTCTTCGGCGTATTCCATTTTGGCGTAGCTACCGATCTGTTCTTCAAGTATCTTCTTCACTTTCGGTATCACCCTTTGGATGAGAATATGCTCGGGCTCCTCCCCCTTCGCCTTCTCCATCATGATCTCTTTCTTCGCATTGACCTTGTAGGCATTCCGCAATGTTATGGCCGTCATCCCTAACCAACTCAACGTCGATTCCAAGGATCCTTCGCCACTTCGCATCGGATCCATCACACGAGCGACGTGCACTGCTCTTTCTCTTCTTCACCGCCGCCGCCGCCGCCGCCGCCGCTCTCGTCTTGGGAGTAGCTAGGGCTTCTACGCTGCAGGCAACAACAGGGAAGACGGGTGTTTATCTGTCCTGCCTTAGGCTCAGCCCGGCCCAGTTGACCTAAACGGGCTGTGCCCATAACATCTGAAGCTCTAAATAAAGTATAAATCGCGCACGACCCACATTATGGGGCACTCCTATTGAGCGCTTTAAGCGCCGCAGAAGCCAACCGACGGCCTCTGCCTAGTGGGCCAGCACACGAAAAAAATACGCAGCGAACAGTCTTGAGAAAAAAATCAGCAAAAAAACTGCTGGTACGAGGTTCCTAATGCAGAAATGGTGTTCCTAACCACTACACCTTTCCAATGACAATTGACGATCGCAACACAAACCTTTTAAGAAACATCATAGCCGCGCTATTTATTCATTACGTATTACATACTAGCACTTAGATTTTTGAATTTTATGGAAAAGTTGATTTCTTATAGAAACAAAGTTCATCAATTTAGAGAAAAAGTTCATGGATTTTTAAAAAGTTAACGAATTTGAAAAAAGTTCACCCATTCGAAAAGAGTTCATCGAATTCGATAGTTCACGAATTTGGAAAAAAGTTCACCAATTTTGAAAAAAGTTCATTGAATTCGTAAAGTTCATTGAATTCGAAAATATTTCATAGATTTTGAAAACAATTCATATAGTTAGAAAACAAATTCAACGGATTTGAAATAAGTTCATCAAATTTTCAAAAAAGGTTCCTCGATTTTTTTTAAATCATCGAATTTGAAAAGAAAAGTTCATCATATTTTATCAAAAAGTCGTAAATTTGGAAAAAAAATCATAATTTCTGAGAAAAAGGGTGCATTTAGGAAAACAAAAAAAGAAAAAAGAAAAGCAAAAAATGAATAAAAAACTGCGTTCTTGGAAAACTAAGTAAGGTAATAAATTGTGTACAAAACCAATGATAAACGAAGGTTGCTGGCTGGCCTAGTAGTGACTACTGTTGTCCTCTAACACTCCTGTTGGAGATTCGATTCCGGTACGCTGCATCTTTTTTGTCTCTGATTTAAATGGAAGAGAAAGGTGAATATGGGCCCGCCCAGATCGGACGCCTTCAGGCGTCCGTTTGCAAAAGTACACTATTATGATACCTCCTATGTGACGAGACCTCCTATCCGCGGCAAATAGGCGTAGCTTCGCATAGGAGGCGAGTGACTAGGCCGGCCCATTCACTGCACAGAAGGTTCGTGCTTTTATATTTACTAGCAAACATGCCCGTGCGTTGCACCGGTAGAAAAAATGACCCCTCATACCAACACCCGACGACATCAGCAAATTCTTTGAAATCTTTCACATTGTTCGGATGAACACCTCATACTTGTTGTAACCTTTAGCATATGGTAGTTTATTGGAATCAACATCCCCGACTGTGCTAATAGCTTTTGTGCCAATTTAAATGATATAGGAAGATATATAATAGTCATTTTCAAAATCATCATATAAAGAAGGTATTAATTAAGATCGTATCTTAAATCAAATTTTAAAAATGATTAACATGCAAGATGATAGTATATTTAAAATCTACACATTTTTCTGAGAAGTTTTCATATATAATATGTTAGATTTTGAGTTAGGATTAAAAATATACGAGTATTTTAAAAAGTATTTGAATATGCTCAATAGAAAAAAGTACACGGGAAATTGCACTGACCTAGGATCAAACCCAGGCCTATCAGGTGCAACGGCCGTGCCCTAGCCATTGGGTTGCTTGCATGTTGGTAGCAAATCTGTGGGCGTGTGTCTAATTAACCATATTCGGTGTAGCGGTGTCACACCCTGTGTTTTGCCTCATGACTAAGTTATCATGACTCAAAAATCAGGGCCAATTAAAACTTTTGTGTGCTTGTTATGTTTGACTTGATTGCTGATTGTTTGATTGCTTACTAGCGCTCTATACTCATAAAACTTCCTCCTACTGTCAAAGATCTTTTCCTTGATCCAAACTTCTTGCCCAATAATTGTGACATGTAAATAGTATCAAAACTATTTTTATCAAATATTATTTTGGCCAAAAAGGTTTTTATTAAAATTAGGTTTGCAAAAACCCCTGATTTGAGATTTGCACTACAAGTCCCCAAATTGGGTGGATCCTTTTTCCCCAAATGCTTTATTTGGAACCTACTATATATATATATAACTTTCCAAAACCATAAAATATTATTTTAAAAAATTATTTTCATATTTTATTTAAAGTCTTTTACTTAAGGCCAGAAAATGGTCTTTTATAGGGAAAAATTATTCAAATGATTTCAAAATATTTGAGAAAATTTGGGAGAACTCAGTGGACATATATTGTCTATATATAAGAGTTTGAACACACGGTCATGTTCAAAGTATTGGACAAAACCCTTCAAGACCAATTCCACCTATTCCAAGCATTTGAAATATTTTTATAAGAAATATTCTCAAATAAATCCAGGGAAATTTTAGCATGTCACATATGATATGTGTGATCATCTTGCCAAGTTTCAGCTCAATACTGATTGTTTTTATTCACAAAAATATCCCCAAACCCTCTCTGTCCAGGTTCAAATTTGAGCAACTCTTCATTACCAAATTCCTCCTACTGAGCACAAACTTTGTGGACATGATATAATCCTCCAATAATGCATCCATACCAAATGGTGCATCAAGGAGAATAGATTAACTTGTCCAAACCATTTCTGTTCATTTCAAGAATTTGGTAATATTACATTGCCAAGTTTCCCCATTGGGCCCCAAACTTTTTGTGCATGTTATAGTCCTTAAGATATGTCACCACATCAAGTGGTGCATCAAGGGGAATGGATTCGCATAGCTAGATCTAAGCAAATGCATTTCTTCCCATTTCTAGGGTTTACAACATTTGTATTGCCAACTTTTCCCAAATGAGCTCAAAACTTGTGATCACTCCTATTTTTACCCATAATTTTATCCTGTTAAAACCCACAGCAAGTGAAGGCCTTTTGCTTGCCCAAAACTCCATCAAACACCTTCTGCAACAATTTTGTGATCAATGATTGGAGCACCATATGAGTTCTCCTTGACCCCCAAATTTTACCACAGCCCCTTGTAGGTAACCTGCAACCCGAGTAAAATTTTCATGGCCATTGCTCAAAGGTTGATGTGGTAAAAAAACCCTGTTTACCCCCCTGGACAACCAGATTCCACCTCTTCCACCATTTCCTCTCTAGTCTATTGAATCTCCAGGGTATCCAAGGCCACACAGACCTTCTTTATCCCCCCTATATACCCTAGACGCAAGAGGACACGCCAAAGGGCCGCGGATAATGCCATGGCATGCAGAGCTCGTGCTCTGGAGCATGCTACAGTACATCCATGCACTGTAGCTTGCCCAATCAGAGGTACCCAACAGCCTTGGGCGCCGGGGTCATGTCCCCCGAGGTCTCCTCGACGTCCTCAGCACGCCGAACGGTCGGGCCCCTCCTCCCTCGCCCTCTTTTGTCCCCTATGGGGCTCGCCCGAAGGCCGCCATGGACCCAGACCACGGTGGACGTGAGCTCGGCTATTTAAAGACCTCCCGAGCACCCCTGTGATGCCCTTGGCCCTCCCTCTGTCCTATCTTCCTCCCCCTCGTCATCGTTCCTCCCCGGGGCGTTGAGCACCCAAGGCCAGTGGTGGTCGGAGGTCCCTTCCGTGGCCCTCCGTGTCGGCGCCGCTGTGCCCCCTGTAGGCGCGCAGCTCGGGGATGGGTGCGGCAAGGCCTCCCGAGCTCGCCGGCGTGCCAAGCCTCGCCGGAGGTGGCCGATGGAGCGAGCGTCGGTGCACGCTCGGCCTCCCATGCCTCCCCTTTCCGGGAGCGGAAGGAGGGAGATGAACCTGCCAGTGGGCCCCCCTGTTAGCCAGCCAACGGGGATGGGCCACTCATGGGCGGGCCCAGGTTCCTTTTAAGTGGAGGCGCCTCCTCCATTTTCCGCCTCCATGTAGAGGAGGCGTACTCTTTGGAGTACGCCTCTGGCATGGCCCATGCTGCCGAGCAGTTGGGCCGACCCAGTCTGATTTCCACTATACTCCGCCTTGTTGCGCAGTTTAGCCTTAGGTAAAATTCTTTCCTTTTTCTATTTTTCAGAGAGACAAAAATAATCCCACAAAATTCATTCTAGCTCCAAATTTGATGAATCAAATTTCTACATACTCCTAGAAATACCGCCTATCCAATGAAGCTACTCCCATAATTTTTCACCACAAGTCTCTGCCCTATTCATATTGAAAATTCAAATTTGAGCTATTAAGAGCCCACCTTGTAAAATCTTTAGGTCATCCATTGTAGCTCCAAATGGAGTGGTTGAAGTTCCTAGGTTCATCTAAAATCTTGTGTTAGTATGTGAGCATTTTTCCTTACACTTATTCTGCCATGTCAATTATTGGACCATTTCTTCATGTATGATTCACTTTGAAAATTCATAGGATATTCATACCAACTCCAAATCCAGTGAAACAACTTCCCACATGTTCCTAAAAACATGCCCTATTTGACGAGTGCCTTCTCTCATTTTTATAAAAAATATCTTCTGTGAACATCTTATAGGACAATCATTTCCTTCATTTCCACCATTCAAAAATCCCCCTTGATCCACATCCAATGAAACCTTCATGATTATTTTTCTTGTGACCCAAGGTGTCCAAGAAAAATGAAACTCCTATTTATAGAGCACTTTTATTTTCTGTTTGTTGTGTTGCTTATTGCGGTTGTTTCCGGCGATAGTTGACGAAGTAGATGAAATGCTCGGAGTGGACAAGAAGCGGGTGAAGACCTCGAAGACTTGGATAATCCAGGCAAGCAACCCTTTGACCATGATAAGAAACCATTTTCATTGCATGACATATAGCACTTTACTTTTGTTATACTTGATCATGTGGAGTAGCGACCCCTCCGGTGGGTCGCCTCTGATGCTTTTACCATTGACACTTGCATCGTGCATGACCCTACCACCTTATGAGGGTTATGCGGGTGGGTGTAGATAGGATGCAAATAGATGGTACGCAAGTGGGTTGGGATTTATGCATAGTGATCGAAAGGAAGAAGTGATTTCACAGACTTTTCGAAAACCCCGTTGGGTGCCACTAATGCCCGAGGGAGATGATGTTGAGTTGGGTAACCACTTGAGGGAGAAGTGGTGTATCGGAGCAAGTGAGTGTGTGTGGTCTCAAAAACGGATTGGTGTAAGTTGCGACCGTTACTCCAACCTTACCTGCACAACCACTCTACGCATATATGGTAAGGGGCTATGTTGATTACTTTGGTGGGTACTGGCAAGGAGCCCGTATTACTAGTGGCAGGAGTGGCTTGGTCACTCTTGATACGGGGTCGTATCAGAATGGACGATCATGCGCTGTCTTTAAACTCACCGGGCACATTGTTGGTGTTGGAAATATGCCCTAGAGGCAATAATAAATTGGTTATTATCATATTTCCTTGTTCATGATAATTGTTTATTATCCATGCTATAATTGTATTGATCGGAAACTCAGATACATGTGTGGATACATAGACAACACCATGTCCCTAGTATGCCTCTGATGGACTAGCTCGTTGATCAAAGATGGTTAAGGTTTCCTAGCCATGGACATGAGATGTCATTTGATAACGGGGTCACGTCATTAGGAGAATTATGTTATGGACAAGACCCAAACTATAAACGTAGCATATGATCGTGTCAGTTTATTGCTACAGTTTTCTACATGTCAAGTATATGTTCCTATGACCATGAGATCATGCAACTCATTGACACCTAAGGAGTACCTTGTGTGTATCAAACGTCGCAACGTAACTGGGTGACTATAAAGGTGCTCTGCAGGTATCTCCGAGGGTATCTGTTGGGTTGGCATTGATCAAGACTAGGATTTGTTACTCCGTGTGACGGAGAGGTATCTCAAGGCCCACTCGGTAATACAACATCACTATAAGCCTTGCAAGCAATGTGACTAAAGAGTTAGCCACGGGATCTTGTATTACGGAATGAGTAAAAAGACTTGCCGGTAACAAGATTGAACTAGGTATGGAGATACTGACGATCGAATCTCGGGCAAGTAACATACCGAAGAACAAAGGAAACATCATACGGGATTAACTGAATCCTTGACATAAAGGTTCGACCGATAAAGATCTTTGTAGAATATGTAGGAACCAATATGGGCATCCAGGTCCCACTATTGGTTAGTTACCATAGAGGTGTCTCGGTCATGTCTACATAGTTCGAACCCGCGAGGTCTGCACACTTAAGGTTCGGTGATGTTTCGGTAGTATAGAGTTATGTATGGTGGTGAACAAAGATTGTTCGGAGTCCCGGATGAGATCCCGAATGTCACGAGGAGCTCCGGAATGCTCAGGAGGTAAAGATTGATATATGGGATAATAGTGTTTGGTCTCCAAAAGGGTTCCGGAATTCATCAGAAATAGTTTCGGATGATTCCCGAAATGTTCGGGGTACAAGGACACTTTATTTGGTCCAAGGGGTAAAGCCCATGAGGCTTTAGGAAGGTGCAAAAGGTGTTTTGCGGAGGCCAGGGGCCAGACGCCATAGACCCTGGCGTCTGGGGCCAGACGCTGAGGACCTTGGCGTCTGGTCCTGGAGTCCGAGGAGGACTCTTGCCTTGCGGGCAAACCAACCTTGAGGAGGAGTTTTCTCCAAGTTTTGACCCCAGGGCTCAGCATATAAATAAAGGGGCGGGGCTAGCACTTGGAACACATCAAGAAACCCTAAGCCACGTGATGCCTCTCCTCTAGTTCATAGATTCTCCTCTAGATCGGTTTCAGCGGTGCTTTGGCGAAGCCCTGCTGGAATAGTTCCACCACCATCGCCGCAACGTCGTCGCCCTGCCGGAGAACTCGTCTACCTCTCCTCTCCCTCTTGCTGGATCAAGAAGGTGGAGATCGTCATCGAGTTGTACGTGTGCTGAACGTGGAGGTGTCGTCCGTTCGGCGCAAGATCGGAAGGACCGTGATCAAGATCGCGAGATGATTCGTGATTGGATCGCAGGACGAATCGTGATGAGATCGCGGTATGGATCATGATTGGATCACAGGATGGATCGTGATGGGATCACGGGACGCTCGGCGATTTGGATCGTGAAGACGTTCGACTACATCAACGACGTTTCTTAACGCTTCCGCTTAGCGATCTACAAGGGTATGTAGATCCACTCTCCCTCTTGTAGATGCTCATCACCATGGATAGATCTTGCGTGTGCATAGGAAATTTTTTGTTTCCCATGCAATGTTCCCCAACAGTGGCATCTGAGCTAGGTCTATGTGTAGATGAGATCTCGAGTAGAACACAAAGAGTTTGTGGGCGTTGATGCTTAGATTGCTTCCTCCCTTGGTCGTGTTTTGGTTTAGCGGTATTGTGGGATAAAGCAGCTCAGACCAACCTTACTCGAACGCTTACGAGAGACCGGTTCCATCGACTGACGTGTAACTTTGTTGCACAAAGATGGCTGGCGGGTGTCTGTTTCTCCTACTTTAGTTGGATCAGATTCGACAAAGGCGGTCCTTGAGAAGGTTGAAAATCAACTTATGTATCACCATTGTGGTTTTTGCGTAGGTGAGAATTGTTCTTGCTAGATACCCATAGCAGCCATGTAAAACATGCAACAACAATTAGAGGACGTCTAACTTGTTTTTGGAGGGTATGTTGTGATGTGATATGGCCAATTACATCATGAGATATATGTGATGTATGAGATGATCATGTGTTGTATAGAATATCACGACTTGCATGTCGATGAGTACAGCAACCAGCAGGAGCCATAGGCTTGTCTTTAATTATTGTATGACCTGCGTGTCAATCATTAAGCGCTATGTAATGCTTTACTTTATCGGTAAATGGTAGCAATAGTAGTAGAAGCATGGTGGGCGCAATAACCCCGATGGCAGCACGTTGATGGAGATCAAGATGATGGAGATCATGGTGTCATGCTGGTGACGATGGAGATCATGCCGGTGCTTTCAAGATGGAGATCAAAAGCACAAGTTCATGGCCATATCATGTCACTTATGATTTGCATGTGATGTTAATCCTTTTATGCACCTTGTTTTGCTTAGGACGACGGTAGCATTATAAGGTGATCCCTCACTTAAATTTCAAGATAAATTGTGTTCTCCCCGAGTGTGCACTGTTGTGAAAGTTCGTCGTGTCGAGACACCACGTGATGATCGAGTGTGATAGACTCTACGTTCACATACAACGGATGCAAGCTAGTGTTGCACATGCGGAACACTCGGGTTAAACTTGACGAGCCTAGCATGTACAGACATGGCCTCGGAACACAAGAGACCGAAAGGTCGAACATGAGTCATATAGTAGATATGATCAACATGATGATGTTCACCATTGAAACCACCTCAACTCACATGATGATCGGACTTGAGTTGGTGGATTTGGATCATGTGACACTCAAATGACTAGAGGGATGTCAATTTGAGTGGGAGTTCTTAAGTAATATCATTAATTGAACTCATTAACATGAACATGGTCAGTAGTGTCTTTGCAAATTATGTTGTAGCTCACACTGTAGCTCCCTTGAATTTTTATATGTTCCTAGAGAAATAGAGTTGAAAGATGATGGTAGCAATACTTCGGACTAGGTCCGTGATCTATGGATTGTCCTCATTGCCGCACAGAAGGCTTATGTCCTTAATGCACCGCTTGGTGCACCACCCCCTCTAGCGTCGTTTGTAGATGTTGTGAACATCTGACAGACACGTTCCGATGACTACTTGGTAGTTTAGTGCATCATGCATTATGCCTTAGAATTGAGGCTCAAAAACGTTTTGAACGTCATGGAACATATGAGATGTTCTAAGAGCTGAAATTGGGATCTCAGGCTCGTGCCCGTGTTGTGAGATATGAGATCTCCAACAAGATTATTTGCCTGCAAGATGAAGGAAAATAGCTCAATCGTTGAGCATGTGCTCAAATTGTCTGGGTGGTACAATCACTTGAATCGAGTGGGAGTTGATCTTCCAGATAAGATAGTGATTGATATAGTTCACTGAGTCACTATCACTAAGCTACTAGAACTTTGTGATGAACTATAATTATGCCAGGGATGGAAATGATGATTCCTAAGCTATTCGCGATGTTTGACACCCCGAAGGTAGAAATCAAGAAGGAGCATCAAGTGTTGATGGTTAGTAAAACCACTAGTTTCGAGAAGGGCAAGGGCAAGGAGGAAAACTTCATGGATGGCAAGTCAGTTGCTGCTCTAGCGAAGCAACCCAAAGTTGAACCAAACCCGAGACTAAGTGCTTCTGTTATGAGGAGAGCGGTCGCTGAAGCGGAACAACCCTAGATACTTGGTAGATAAGAAGGCTGGCAACGTCGACAGAAGTATATTTGATATACGTGTTATTGATGTGTACCTTGCTAGTACTCCTAGTAGCACCAGGGTATTGGATACCAGTTCGGTTGCTAAATGTTAGTAACTCGAAGTAAAATCTACGGAATAAACGGAGACTAGCTAAGTGTGAGGTGATTATGTGTGTTGGAAATGTTTCCAAGGTTGATGTGATCAACATCGCATGCTCTCTCTACCTTCGGGATTAGTGACAAACCTAAATAAATGTTATTTGGTGTTTGCGTTAAGCATGAACATGATTAGATCGTGTTTATTGCAACACGATTATTCATTTAAGTTAGAGAATAATTGTTATTCTGTTTACAAGAATAACACCTTCAATGGTCATGCACCCAGTGAGAATGGTTTGTTGAATCTTGGTCGTAGTAATACACATGTTCATAACAATGATGCCAAAAGATACAAAGTTAATAATCATAGTACCACATACTTGTGGCACTGCCGCTAAATTTCATATTGGTATAAATCGCGTGAAGAAACTCCATGCTGATGGATCTTTGGACTCATTCGATTTCGAATCGGTTGAGACATGCAAACCATGCCTCTTGGGCAAGATGAGTAAGGACCCCATTTTCTGGTTTGATGGAGTGGGCAAGTGATTTATTGGAAATGATACATGTTGATATATGCAATCCAATGAGTCTTGTAGCGTGCGGTGGATATCGTTATTTTCTTACCTTCGCTGATGATTTGAGTAGATAATAGTGTATATTTACTTAATGAAACACAAGTCTGAATCGTTTGAAAAGTTCAAGCAAATTCAGAGTGAAGTTTAAGATCATCGTGACAAGAAGATAAAAATGTCTACGATATGATCATGGAGGTGAATGTTTGAATTACGAGTTTGGCATACAACTTTAGACAATGTGAAAGTTGTTTCACAACTCATGCCACCTGGAACACCACAGTGTGATGGTGTGTTCGAACATCATAGTCGTGCTCTATTGGATATGGTGCATACTATGATGTCTCTTATCGTTTTGCCACTATCATTTTGGGGTTATGCATTAGAGACAACTACATTCACTTTAAATAGGACACCATCTAAATCCATTGAGATGACACTGTATGAATTATGGTTTGATAGAAACCTAAGTTGTCATTTCTTAATGTTTGGGGCTGCGACGCTTATGTGGAAAAAGGTTTTCACCTAATAAGCTCGAACCCGGAGCGGATAAATGCATCTTCATGGAATACCCTAAGAACAGTTGGGTATACCTTCTATCTTAGATCCGAGCACAAAGTGTTTGTTGCTAAAAATGGGTACTTTCTCGAGAAAGAGTTTCTCTCAAAAGAATTGAGTGGGAGGAAGATAGAACTTGATGAGGTTGTTGAACCTTTGTTTCAACCAAAAAGTAGCGCAGTGCAGAAAGATGTTTCTGTGGAGCCTACGTTAGTTGAAGAGGAAGTTAATGATGATGATCATGAAACTTTGTGTCAAGTTACTACCAAACCTCGTAGGTCGACAAGGACGCGTACTGCTTCTGAGTGGCACAACAACCATGTCTTAGAGGTCATGTTGTTGGACAACGATGAACCTACGAGCTATGGAGAAGCGATGGTGGGCCCGGATTCTGACAAATGGTTAGAGGCCATGAAATCCGAGAAAGGATCCATGTACGAAAACCAAGTTAGACTTTGGTAGACTTGCTCGTTGAACGGCAGGACGTCGAGTACAAATGGACCTTTAAGATGAAGACAGACGCTGATGGTAAATGTCACCATTTATAAAGCTCGACTTGTCGGAAAGTAGTTTCCGCCAAGTTCAAGGAGTTGACTATGATGAGACTTTCTCACCCGTAGCAATGCTAAGGTATGTTGGAATTATGTTAGCAGTTGGTGCGTTTTTCAGTTGTGAATATGGCAGATGGATGTCAAAACATCATTGCCTTCCTTGAGGAAAGGTTGTATGAGATACAACCAGAAGCTTTTGTCAGTCCTAAGGATGCTAAAAGGTGTGCAAGCTCTAGTGATCCTTCTTTGGACTGGAGCGAGCATCTCGGAGTTGGAATATACGCTTTGATGAGGTGATCAAAGTTTTTGAGTCTATACGAAGTTTATGAGAAACTTGTATTTACAATAAAGTGAGTGGGAGCACTATAGAATTTCTGATAAGTATATGTGGTTGACATATTATTTATCGGAAATGATGTAGAATTTCTGGAAAGCATAAACGGTTGTTTGAAAAAGGTTTTTCAAAGGAAGACCTAGATAAAGCTACCTAATTGTTGGGCATCAAGATCTATAGAGATAGATCAAGATGCTTGATGAAACTTTCAATGAGTACATACCTAGAAAAGATTTTGAAAGAGTTCAAAATGGATCAGTCAAAGAAGGAGTTCTTGCCTGATTTGTGAGGTGTGGAGTTGAGTGAGACTCAAAGCTCGACCACGGCAGAAGAAAGAGAAAGGACGAAGGTCATCCCCCGTGCCTTGTCCATAGGCTCTGTATAGTATGCCATGTTGTGTACCGCACCTGTGTGTGCCTTGCCATGAGTCCCTCAAGGGGTACAAGAGTGATCCAGGAGTGGATCACTGGATAGCAGTCAAGATTATCCTTAGTAACTAAAAGACTAAGGAAATATTTCTCGATTATGGAGGTGATAAAGAGTTCGTCGTAAAGAGTTACGTCGATGCAAGCTTTAACACCAATCCGAATGACTGTTAGTAGCAATCCAGATATGTATAATGGAGCAGCCATTTGGAGTAGCTCCAAGTGGGGTGTAGTAGCAATGTCTACAGTATGACATAGATATTTTTGAAGTACACACGGATCTGAATGTCATAGACCCGTTGACTAAAAGACCTCTCTCACATGCAAAGCATGATTGAGCCCCAGAACTCATTGGTGTTAGATTCATAACAATGCGAATCACATGGTAATGAGAACTAGACTATTGACTCTAGTGCAAGTGGGAGACTGTTGGAAATATGCCCTAGAGGCAATAATAAATTGGATATTATCATATTTCCTTGTTCATGATAATCGTTTATTATCCATGCTATAATTGTATTGATCGGAAACTCAAATGCATGTGAGGATACATAGACAACACCATGTCCCTATTATGCCTCTGATGGACTAGCTCGTTGATCAAAGATGGTTAAGGTTTCCTAGCCATGGACATGAGATGTCATTTGATAATGGGGTCACATCATTAGGAGAATGATGTGATGGACAAGACCCAAACTATAAACATAGCATATGATCGTGTCAGTTTATTGCTACAGTTTCCTGCATGTCAAGTATCTGTTCCTATGACCATGAGATCATGCAACTCATTGACACCGGAGGAGTACCTTGTGTGTATCAAACGTCACAACATAACTGGGTGACTATAAAGGTGCTCTGCAGGTATCTCCGAGGGTGTCTATTAGGTTGGCATGGATCAAGACTGGGAATTGTTACTCCGTGTGACAGAGAGGTATCTCAGGGCCCACTCGGTAATACAACATCACTACAAGCCTTGCAAGCAATGTTACTAAAGAGTTAGCCATGGGATCTTGTATTACGGAACGAGTAAAGAGACTTTCCAGTAACGAGATTGAACTAGGTATGGAGGTACCGACGATCGAATCTCGGGCAAATAACATACCAAAGAACAAAGGGAACAACATACGGGATTAACTGAATCCTTGACATAGAGGTTCAAACGGTAAAGATCTTCATAGAATATGTAGGAACCAATATGGGCATCTAGGTCCCGCCATTGGTTATTGAGCGTAGAGGTGTCTCGGTCATGTCTACATAGTTCTCGAACCCGAAGGGTCTGCATACTTAAGGTTCGGTGACGTTTCGGTAGTATAGAGTTATGTATGGTGGTGACTGAAGGTTGTTCGGAGTCCCGAATGAAATCCCGGACGTCATGAGGAGCTCCGGAATGGTCCGGAGGTAAAGATTGATATATGGTATAATAGTGTTTGGTCTCCGGAAGGGTTCCGGAATTCACCGGAAATAGTTTCGAATGTTTCCTGAAATGTTCGGGGTACAAGGTGTTGGGGAACGTCGCATGGGAAACAAAAATTTTCCTACGCACACGCAAACCTATCCATGGTGATGAGCATATACGAGAGGGAGAGTGGCTCTCTGTACCCTTTTAGATCGCTAAGCGGTAAGCGTTAAGAAACGCGGTTGGTGTAGTCGAACATCTTCGCGATCCAAATCGCCGAGCGTCCCGCGATCTCATCACGATCCGTCACGTGATCCAATCACGATCCGTCCCGTGAACACATCATGATCCGTCCCGCGAACTCATCACGATCCGTCTCACGATCTTGATCATGATCTGTCCCGCGAACTCATCACGATCCGTTCCGTGATCACATCACGAACCGTCTCGCGATCTCGATCACGGTCCTTCCGATCTAGCACCGAACGGACGGCACCTCCTCGTTCAGCACACGTGCATCTTGATGACGATCTCCACCATCTTGATCCAGCAAGAGGAGGTGGAGAGGAGAGAGAGTTCACCGGCAGCATGACGGCGCTCTGGTGATGGTGGTGGAGAAATTCCGGCAGGGCTTCGCCTAAGCGTTGCAGAAAACCGATCTAGAGGAGCACCGGTGAAACGGGTAGCACGTGGCCGTAAACTGTGTCCAAACAGCACCCAATCCACCAGTATATAAAGGAGGGAGAGAGAGGAGGGCTGGCGCAAGGAAAAACTCAAATAGGAGTCGGCCAAACTAGAGGGGGAGGAGTCCTACTCCTCCTCCACTCCTAGTAGGAGTAGGACTCTTCCTTTTTAGCCTTTTTTCCACCTTTTCCTTTAGGACTTTTGCCTCCTGCGCCATGGGCCTTGGTGTGGCTGTTTTTCCAGCCCAATAAGGGCTGGTTATTATTCTCCCACAGCCCATGGACCTCTTGGGGTCGAAATACCCCTCCCGGAGGTCCCCCGGTACACTACCGGCACTCCCGGTACACTACCAATGAGCCCGAAACTTTTCCGGCTACCAAACTGGGACTTCCTATATATGAATATTTACCTCCGGACCATTCCGGAGCTCCTCGTGACGTCCGGGATCTCATCCGGGACTCCAAACAACTTTGGGTCACCACCATACACAACTCTACACTACCGAAACATCACCAAACCTTAAGTGTGCAGACCCTGCGGGTTCGAGAACTATGTAGACATGACCGAGACACCTCTACGGTCAATAACCAATGGTGGGACCTGGACGTCCACATTGGTTCCTACATATTCTACGAAGATCTTTATCGGTCGAACCTCTATGTCAAAGATTCAGTTAATCCCGTATAACGTTCCCTTTGTTCTTCGGTATGTTACTTGCCCGAGATTCGATCGTCGGTATCTCCATACCTAGTTCAACCTCGTTACTGGCAAGTCTCTTTACTCGTTCCGTAATACAAGATCCCGTGACTAACACTTAGCCACATTGCTTGCAAGGCTTGTTATGATGTTGTATTACCGAGTGGGCCCTGAGATACCTCTCCGTCACACGGAGTAACAAATCCCAGTCTCGATCCATGCCAACTCAACAAACACCATCGGAGATACCTGTAGAGCACCTTTATAGTCACCCAGTTATGTTGCGACATTTGATACACACAAGGGACTCCTCCGATATCCGTGAGTTGCATGATCTCATGGTCATAGGAACATATACTTGACATGCAGAAAACAGTAGCAATAAACTGACACGATCATATGCTATGTTTGTAGTTTGGGTCTTATCCATCACATCATTCTCCTAATGATGTGATCCCGTTATCAAATGACATCTCATGTACATGGCTAGGAAACCTTAACCATCCTTTGATCAACGAGCTAGTCCATTAGAGGCATACTAGGGACATGGTTTTGTCTATGTATCCACACATGCATTTAAGTCTCCGATCAATACAATTATAGCATGGATAATAAATGATTATCATGAACAAGGAAATATGATAATAACTAATTTATTATTGCCTCTAGGGCATATTTCCAACACAAGGACACTTTATTTTGGCCAAAGTGTAAGGCCCATGAGGCTTTAGGAAGGTGCAAAAGGTGTTTTGCGGAGGCCAGGGGCCAGACGCCATGGACCCTGGCGTCTGGGGCCAGACGTCGAGGACCTTGGAGTTTAGTCCTGGAGTCCGAGGAGGACTCTTGCCTTGCGAGCAAACCAACCTCGGGGAGGATTTTTCTCCAAGTTTCAACCCAGGGCTCAACATATAAATGAAGGGGCGGGGCTAGCACTTGGAACACATCAAGAAACCCTAAGCCACATGTTGCCTCTCCTCTAGTTCATAGTTTCTCCTCTAGATCGGTTTTAGCGGTGCCTAGGTGAAGCCCTGCTGGAATAGTTCCACCACCATCGCCGCAACGTCGTCGCGCTACCGGAGAACTCGTCTACCTCTCCTCTCCCTCTTTCTGGATCAAGAAGGTGGAGATCGGCATCGAGCTGTACGTGTGCTGAACGTGGAGGTGCCGTCCGTTCGGCGCTAGATCGGAAGGACCGTGATCAAGATCGCGAGACGATTCGTGATTGGATCGTGGGATGGATCGTGATGAGATCGCGGTACGGATAATGATTGGATCGTGGGAAGGATCGTGATGGGATCACAGGATGCTCGGCGATTTGGATCGCGACAACGTTTGACTACATCAACCGCGTTTCTTAACGCTTCCACTTAGCGATCTACAAGGGTATGTAGATCCACTCTCCCTCTCGTAGATGCTCATCACCATGGATAGATCTTGCGTGTGCGTAGGAATTTTTTTGTTTCCCATGCAACATTCCCCAACAGTTGGTCCCCTCATGGATGGTACGATCTGGAGCGAGGCTCGTGTGATGTACATCGTGAGGGCTGGGTACCAATCCAGTGGACTCTTTGTTTAGTATCGCTAGGGGAAAGTCATTGTTCGAGTGCTTACCTCGGGTATGTGATGTACCGCGAGTCGTGGATGACACAGAAGTTCCCCGAGTCTTGTGGGTAAAGTGTGCAACCTCTACAAAGTGTAAAACTATTCGAATAGCCATGTCCACGATCAAGGACAGTTGGATGTCCGCTCTTGTGTTACCTCCAGATGTTTCCTCAAAACTTGGTGAGTGAGTGAGTGGTGACAAGGATGATACTTGAGTCGAGTCGGATGACTTGGCATGATGACCGAACATTAGATGTTCAGACGGTACTTGAGACAGGTCTAAGGACTTGGTGTGATGGTTGAACATGAGACGTCCAACCCCCCTGCTTAA
The DNA here is from genome assembly GCA_022496015.1 of Hordeum marinum. Lineage (NCBI taxonomy): Eukaryota > Viridiplantae > Streptophyta > Magnoliopsida > Poales > Poaceae > Hordeum > Hordeum marinum. The sequence continues at coordinate 523,958,614 of CM039673.1, forward strand.
GATGATGAATGTGACGTGTTCTTATGAGCACGTGTCTATGGTTGATGAGTGCTTACTTAAGTTACTTGATCATGTCATTGCACTCAAAACTAGCTTTCTGCAGAACTTCCTATTAGTGCTATTTCATGCATTGTTATTGCCTTGTTTCAAACATGGGTTGCTTGCGAGTACATTCAAAGTACTCATTGGCTTGTCACTGGTTATTTTATTGGCCAGGCATGAAAGATCAGGTTATGATGAGGATTACCTTGGTGACGAGCATGCGAGCTAGGATGCTTCCCAGTCAGAATGCCTATAGGGTTAAGGCAGATAGCATGGGTTCACGCTATCATTGAAGATTCCCGCTGCAATCATATGAAGACTTGGCCATGAAGGCCATATTTGAGTAAACCGGTATGTAATGGATGTAAGACTCTTGTTGTTCAGTTTCTGTGTGTTCAGTGAGCATTGATCTTTGGGATCACTGTGCACGTACATTCGGTGATCACGACTTATGAGTCAGGGTCCCCACAGAGCTGGTATTAGAGCCATCCTGACTGTAGAAAGGCCTTAGTTAGCATGGATGTTAGTTAGGACAAAATTGTTTTTCCGAGACCCTTCAAAACACTTGCAAAGGCTACCATATTTCTTAGCTCTTCTAAGCTTTCAAATAAACTAAAGGATTGTGCCTAGCACTTCCACCATTTTTCTTTTTGGCTCTCCTCGTCTACTTTTCAATTACAAATGGTCACTACTACCCTTGTGCCCCTAACCATGGGATTCCTTGTAACCCTCGTGGGTAACCTGGAAGGGAGCCACCTTGCCAGACGATTGCCGACATATCTTGGACCCAAGTTGGCGACACTAGATAAGGAGCTGCCAACGGAAGACACCTTCTCGAAGGATGAGGATATCAAGACTTAGATGATAGTGACACCCTCGACACAGCCCGAGGATGAAGCCACCTTGGCCTTCGATGACCAGGGCACAAGACATGCAATGTCATGATATGCATCGCTAACAGAGCAACCCTGTCCTTTTCGTTGTTATATAGGCAACCACCGGTGGATGAGAACCTCGCCATTTGGTCCGCCTCACCATAGTGAGCAGGAAAATGGTTCTCATCATCCCCCGCTCTTGGTGTCGATAATATCGTCAACATGACTGGTAGGATACAACTCTACCATGCCTTGCTAATGTCATTGCATAAAAGGTTGCCTACCTAGAACCCTCGACGTCTGAGAAGACTAGAAGACATTGGCATGACTACGAAGACACCAGAAGACCCTATCAACAACTGCCATGAAGATTCACCTTCGTCGTCAACTTAACAGACCCGAAGTCATCAAGGACTCTTTAGGAGCAACCATGATCGTTTTGATGAACAACAACCAAAGACATAGCGACACCCGAGGAAGACCCAGAAGGCTAAGCGGACTCCTCTCCAAGACACGAAGCAAGCATGACTACTGAGTCTGAGAACCCCTAGGGTAGGATAGGTCGTGTGTCCCCCATGCGAGGTCAAGTCCGTATGATGGTTCTAATGGAACCATGATGTGTGTTGCTTGTTTTCCTGTTTGTGCTTTGGTGTGAGTCACACTTTTGCCCTATGCAACAAGTGCGCGACTATATCACCTACCTTATCTTGATGTTTGTGTTTGGCCTTTTTGGCACTTGCTTGATTGCACTTGCACTATACCACCCCCTTAGGCACTCCTCTCGGTGCTACTACCTCTCCCCCATCTCGTCAACTGAAGACCAGCAAGACAAGATGCACCAAGGATCCACCTCGACAAGCAACTGACACCGAAGACTTCGACTACAACGAACTCAACAAGACACAACCCCGTAGAGTCATGCTTTTCCCTCAAGATTGGAAACCCCTCCCTTACCCAACCTATACCCCACAAGCTCCCCACCACAAGTCTCTGATCACGTGTTCAATACACGGATTTGCCAGAGCACTTATTGAGCTTCAATAATCCCCTGCTTTGCACTGGGTTCATTATGGAACTAGTGATCATAGTGAACAAACATCCTTCATTCTGACTCTAGCACAAGAACCTTGATGCCATAGGAAGGATCTTTTTAAGGGTATGTGAATTGTGGACAATGATTGGATTTAGCCATAATAAATGTCTTGAGGAAATAGTTGAGACCCTTTGGTGGATTGCGAGGCTTAATGTTGGTAGACGAACTTGGTGGGTCCAAATTGATAGAGTAGCATAACTTACTTGTCCCTTGAGGAAATTGGATTAGTAGGGAGAATATGGTCACAAGATGAAATTCTTGGTGGATACATGACTTGACTTTGGCAGGTAATGATTAATATTGGATTGATGGTGATATGATGGTGACTGGAGTAACTAGTAGGAAGTTCTTACTAGATGTAAAACTTGGACTGAAATAGGTGGTTCTAATAGGTGCTCAAGATCAATTAAACCACATGGAACGAAATGACTTGGATTTAGTCCAATGATCTTGATCATGGTACCATGTTTCTCATTGGATGATAGTAGAAGGAATCAGATGATGTTAGGGATAATTTAGGGATTTATATAAGGTCGACCTTGGAGTGTAGTTGGCCATGAGATTGGAAGTTCATGACAATAGTCCTTGCAATGATATATGGATTATATGAACTCGAGGAGGTTATGTTGGACGCCATCGATGCTGGATTTGTAGCAGTAATGGATCATGTAATAGTGGATGTGATTCATGGGTCGTCTAAACTGGATTCGTAGGAAGGAAACGACATCTCGGATTGGTGCACTACTTGTGTCCTTAGCATAGAGATGCAACACCTTAGACTTTGGATACATTAGCCAAACACTTGGATTTATAGTGTCATGATCAAGCTTAGCAGCTTGTATGCTATCCTGAGGCCCGCTCCTCTCACATATCCCATGAGCAATGTGTTTATGTGATACTTCGGGAAATAGGTTGTTGTCCTTAGGGATGACATACTTATTTACCCAATGAGAGGAGGAACAACTTAGTCCAGTTTGTACCAGCCCTAAGAACACTAACTACCATGCCTCTCAAGTATAAGAGTTCACCTTGAAAAGTTGGACTCCTTGAAGCACCCTCCCTGCAGAAGAAGACTTTCTTGCCCAATCAAATGAAGAACCACTGCGATTGCGAAGCCACGACAACGACGAAGAAGAAGCAAAAAGAAGTCAACCACCACTCCTCTGTCGGCTACCTCAACTAGACTATATCCGGAAGCACCGACGTCCAAGCATGATGAAGCCCTTGCACATCAAAAGGATTATAGAGCCCCTCACTTTAAATGGCCATCTATTAGTTCCTGACTAGGAAGGAACCGAGGAGGTAATAACACCCCTCACTCCACCACTTTGATGGTGTACGATGAGCATGACATCCCTACTCCCTTCAGATGCCTGGAATGGAGTGGACAACTGTCATGGCTTTGTTATTAGCCCTTTTTAGACAATCTAGGGCATGAACCTAACTCGATCGTGCTAAACCACCTGTCAAAAGTTCACCCCGCTTGCCAAGCCTCAGACCTTAGGGATTGGATACCTGGTCTGTACTTTGGGTAGCCAGCTCATCTAGGACCCCCTTGGGAGCTTTCTTAAGTGGTAGAACCCATTTTGACACCAAGTCTCTAAGCTCAGTCTTAGGGACAAGACTCAGCGCAGTCCTTTGCCACAGAGAGACGAGTAGACCAAACACTCATAGACCCTCTAGAAACATGCGTCCGTGACGATGAAGACTAACGGCCAAGGAAGAATGAAGAATCTACCTGGGAAGCTTACTCAAGCAGAAGATCTCGACGGGAAGCCCACGATGACGCACCTCAGCACTCTCAAGGATGGAAACCACCTACGACTGAAGACCCCTGCTTTAAGAAAGATAAGGACTTCCCCGTAAACGAGAAGCTACACCAAGACTCAACCCTTCTATTCTAGCGCGAGACATCTAGATGTCAATAACCAACGTGAGAAGTCCCAAGACCAGCACACATACACACTACTTGGCCACGTATTCCGACCTTGGAATACACATGCAAGCCAGGCCCTTGCGAAAACCCTGTTCACCCTTAGACGAAGTCAACAATGCACTCGAAGGCATATCATCAGGCACTTCAAGATCCATAAGGACAACCATGCTGGAGCAAAAGCCACATGGGAACGTGAAGATTACCTCATCTCTGTATTTCCGCATCTCTTCTACGCCTAGCCTAGGAATCTCAGGGACGAGATTCTTGTAAGGGGGGTAGGTCTATCACACCCTGTGTTTTGCCTCATGACTAAGTTATCATGACTCAAAAATCAGGGCCATTTAAAACTTTTGTGTGCTTTTTATGCTTGACTTGATTGCTGATTGTTTGATTGCTTGCTAGCGCTCTATACTCATAAAACTCCGTCTTACTCTTAAAGATCTTTTCCTTGATCCAAACTTCTTTCCAAATGATCATGCCATGTTAATAGTACCCAAAACAATTGTTATCAAATATTATTTTGGCCAAAAAGGTTTTTATTCAAATTAGGTTTGCAAACCCCTGATTTGAGATTTGCACTACAAGTCCACAAATTGGGTGGATCCTTTTCCCCCAAATGCTTTATTTGGAACCTACTATATATATAACTTCCCCACAAAATATTATTTAAGAAAAAATATTTTCATATTTTATTTAAAGTCTTTTACTTAAGGCCAGAAATGGTCTTTTATAGGGAAAATTATTCAAATTATTTAAAAATATTTGAGAAAATTTAGGAAAACTCAGTGTACATATATTGTCTATATATAAGAGTTTGAACACATGGTCATGTTCAAAGTATTGGACAAAACCCTTCAAGACCAGTTCTGCCTATTGCAAGCATTTGAAATATTTCTATAAGAAATATTCTCAAATAAATCCAGGGAAACTTTAGCTTGTCACATATGATATGTGTGATCATCTTGCCAAGTTTCAGCTCAATACTAATTGTTTTTATTCACAAAAATATCCCCAAACCCTCTGTGTCCAGGTTCAAATTTGAGCAACTCTTCATTGCCAAATTCCTCCTACTGAGCTCAAACTTTGTGGACATGATATAATCCTCCAATAATGCATCCACACCAAATGGTGCATCAAGGAGAACAAATTAACTTGCCCAAATCCCCTCAGAACCATTTCTATTGATTTCAAGAATTTGGTAATATTACATTGCCAAGTTTCCCCATTGGGCCCCAAACTTTTTGTGCATGTTATAGTCCCTAAAATATGTCACCACATCAAGTGGTGCATCAAGGGGAATGGATTTGCATAGCTAGATCTAAGCAAATGCATTTCTGCCCATTTCTAGGGTTTACAACATTTGTATTGCCAACTTTTCTCAAATGAGATCAAAACTTGTGATCAGTCCTATTTTTAGCCATAATTTTATCCTGTTAAAACCCACAACAAGTGGAGGCCTTTTGCTTGCCCAAAACTCCATCAAACATCTTCTGCAACAATTTTGTGATCAATGATTGGAGCACCATATGAGTTCTCCTTGACCCCCAAATTTTACCACAGCCCCTTGTAGGTATCCTGCAACCCCAGTAAATTTTTCATGGCCATTTCTCAAAGGTTGATGTGGTAAAAAACCCTGTTTACCCCCCTGGACAACCAGATTCCACCTCTCCCACCATTTCCTCTCTAGTCTATTGAATCTCCAGGGTATCCAAGGCCACATAGACCTTGTTTATCCCCCTTAGATACCCTAGACACAAGAGGACACACCAAAGGGCCGTGGATAACGCCATGGCATGCAGAGTTCACGCTCTGGAGCATGCTACAGTGCATCCACGCACTATAGCTTGCCCAATCAGAAGCACCCGACAGCCTTGGGCGCCAGGGTCGTGTCCCCTGAGGTCTCCTCGACGTCCTCAGCACGCCGTACGGGCGGGCCCCTCCTCCCTCGCCCTCTTTTGTCCCTTGTGGGGCTCGCCCGAAGGCCGCCATGGACTCAGACCACGGTGGACATGAGCTCGGCTATTTAAAGACCTCCCGAGCCCCCCTGTGATGCCCTTGTCCCTCCCTCTGTCGTATCTTCCTCCCCTCCGCGCCATTCCTCCCCGGGGAGTCGAGCACCCAAGGCCAGTGGCGGCCAGAGGTCCCTTCCATGGCCCTCCGTGTCGGCACCGCTGTGCCCCCCTATAGGCGCGCAACTCGGGGATGGGCGCGGCAAGGCCTCCCGAGCTCGCCGGCGTGCCAAGCCTCGCTGGAGGTGGCCGGTGGAGCGAGCGCCCTCGGCCTGCCCTGCCTCCCCTTTGCGGGAGCGAGAGGAGGGAGATGAACCTGCCAGTGCCCCCCCCTGTCAGCTAACCAACGGGGATGGGCCACTAACGGGCGGGCCCAGGCTCATTTGAAGTGCAGGCGCCTGCTCCGTTTTCCGCTTCCATGCAGAGGAGGCGTACTCCAAAGAGTACGCCTATGGCATGGCCCATGCGCTCGCACTACCGAGCAGTTGGGCGGCCCAGTCTGGTTTCCGCTATACTCCGCCCGGTTGCATAGTTTAGCCTTAGGTAAAATTCTTTCCTTTTTGAATTTTTCAAAGAGACAAAAATTATCCCACAAAATTCATTCTAGCTCCAAATTTGATGATTCAAATTTCTACATACTCCTAGAAATACCACCTATCCAATGATGCCACTCCCATAATTTTTCACCACAAGTCTCTACCCTATTCATATTCAAATTCAAATTTGAGCTATTACGATCCCACCTTGTAAAATCTTTAGGTCATCCATTATAGCTCCAAATGGAGTGGTTCAAGTTCCTAGGTTCATCTAAAATCTTGTGTTAGTATGTGAGCATTTTTCCTTACACTTATTCTGCCATGTCAATTATTGGACCATTTCTTCATGTATGATTCACTTTGCAAATTCATAGGATATTCATACCAACTCCAAATCCAGTGAAACAACTTCCCACATGTTCCTAAAAACATGCCCTATTTGATGAGTGCCTCCACTCATTTTTATAAAAATGTTTTCTGTGGACATCTTATAGGACCACCATTTCCTTCAATTCCACCATCCAAAAATCCCCCTTGATCCACATCCAATGAAACCTTCCTGAATATTTTTCTTGTGACCCAAGGTGTCCAAGAAAAAATAAAACTCCTATTTATAGAGCACTTTTATTTTCTGTTTGTTGTGTTGCTTATTGCGGTTGTTTCCGGCGATTGTTGACGAAGTAGATGAAATGCTCGGAGTGGACGAGAAGCGGGTGAAGACCTCGAAGACTTGGATAAGCCAGGCAAGCAACCCTTTGACCATGATAAGAAACCATTTTCATTGCATGACATATAACACTTTACTTTTGTTATACTTGATCATGTGGAGTAGTGACCCCTCTGGTGGGTCTCCTCCGATGCTTTTACCGTTAACACTTGCATCGTGCATGACCCTACCACCTTATGAGGGTTATGAGGGTGGGTGTAGATAGGATGCAAATAGATGGTACGCAAGTGGGTTGGGATTTATGCATAGTGATGGAAAGGAAGAAGTGATTTCACAGACTTTTTGAAACCCCCGTCGGGTGCCACTAATGCCCAAGGGAGATGATCTTGAGTTGGGTAACCACTTGAGGAAGAAGTGGTGTACCGGAGCAAGTGAGTGTGTGTGGTCTCAAAAACGGATTGGTGTAAGAGGCGACCGTTACTCCAACCTTACCTGCACAACCACTCTACCCCTATATTGGAAGGGGCTCTGTTGATTACTTTGGTGGGTACTGGCAAGGAGCCCGCATTACTAGTGATGGGGGTGGCGTGGTCACTCTTGATATGGGGTCATACCGGAATGAACGATCATGCACTGTCTTTACAAGCACCGGGCACACCGTTGGTCCCTTCATGGATGGTACGATCTGGAGTGAGGCTCATGTGATGTACATCGTGAGGGCTGGGTACCAATCGAGTGGACTCTTTGTTTAGTATCGCTAGGGGAAATGCATTGTTCGGGTGCTTACCTCGGGTATGTGATGTACCGCGAGTCGTGGATGACACGGAAGTTCCCTGAGTCTTGTGGGTAAAGTGTGCAACCTCTACAGAGTGTAAAACTATTCGAATAGCTGTGTCCACGGTCAAGGACAGTTGGATGACCCCTCTTGTGCTATGTCCAGATGTTTCCTCAAAACTTGGTGAGTGTGTGTATGGTGACAAGGATGATACTTGAATCAATTCGGATGACTTGGCATGATGACCGAACATGAGATGTTTAGACAGTACTTAAGACAGGTCTGAGGACTTGGTGTGATGGTTGAACATGATATGTCCAACCCCCCTGCTGAAGATGATGACTGTGACGTGTTCTTATGAGCACCTGTCTATGGTTGATGCATGCTTACTTAAGTTACTCGATCATGTCATTGCACTCAAAACTAGCTTTGTGCAAAACTTCCTATTAGTGTTATTCACGCATTGTTATTGCCTTGTTCCAAACATGGGTTATTTGCGAGTACATTCAAAGTACTCATTGGCTTGCCACTAGTTATTTTATTGGCCAGACATGAAACATCACGTTATGATAAGGATTACCTTGGTGATGGGCATCGAGCTAGGATGCTTCCTAGTCAGAATGCTTGTAGGGTTAAGGCAGATGGCATGAGTTCACGCTATCGTTGAAGATTTTCGCTGCAATCATATGAAGACTTGGCCATGAAGGCCATATTTGAGTAAACCGGTATGTAATGGATGCAAGACTTTTGTTATTCAGTTTCTGTGCGTTCAGTGAGCATTGATCTCTGGGATCACTGTGCACGTACATTCGGTGATCACGACTTATGAGTTGGGGTCCCCACAAGCGGCTTTAAAAAAATGAAACTTTTTTTCTGACTTATGGGTGCCATAGTGGGTAATTTGGGACAACTTAGGGGGCAATTTTTGTGATGTATGGGCAGAAGCAATAGCCCCTTTAATAGTAGGTATAGATATAGATTTCCTGTTTCTTTTTTCTCTTTCTGCTTATTTCCTTTCTTTTCTTCTTTTTTTGGTTGGCTTTTTCTTTCCTTTTTCCTTTTTTATGAAAACGAACAAATGTTGAATTTCCCATTTTATTAGAAAAAACATGAATATTTTTAAAATGAAGAACAAGTTTGAAAGCGCGCACAATTTTTTGAAATTTGAGAACAAAATTGGAAACCGAGAACAATTTTCAAAAATCCTAAACAAATTTTGAAGCGCGTACAGTTTTTGAAAGCACAAACATTTTTTTGAATCTTGAGAACAAAATTTTGAACGGAGAACAATTTTGAAAACCCCCGAACAAAATTGGAATCGCAAACAAAATTTTAAAGCATGAACATTATATGAATCTTGATAACAAATTTGGAAAATGAGAATAATTTTGAAAAATCCTGTACAGATTCATAAACACGAACAATTCTTGAAAGCAGGAACATTTTAGGAATCTTGTGATTTTTTTTTGAAAAACAAGAACAATTTCCCAGAAAAAAAATATCTTTCTCAAAAACAGAACATTTTCCTAAAATCTAGGACATTTTTTGAAAATGCACAACATATTTTGAATTTAAGAACAATGTTTGAAAAATGTCAAATTTTGGAAATATGGGACAATTTTTAAAATCAAGGAGTTTTCGATTTTTTTTAGAAAAAGCGAACATGAACTTAGTTTAACAATTGAACTTAATTCCTAATTTTCTACGTTTTTTGAAAATACAGAACATTTTATTAAAATATCGCACATTTCTGAGAATCCTAAACATTTTTCAAAGTTGTGAATGTTTTTGAAAATAGACAATTATTTAAAATTTAGATCATTTATTTTTGAAAACTCATGTTATGCATTTAAAGAAAAAAAATTCAAACACGAACTTATTTTTGAAAAAGATAAAATAATATTGAGAAACAGAAACCAAAAAAAGAAAAGAAAAAAGAAAAAGCAAGCAGAAACATAAAAATGAAAAAACAAAAAAACTGGTAAAGGTTCAGGTTCCCAAAACCGGTGTCTCAGCAAATTGGACTAGCCCAAATATGATCTGGGGGTGTGCGGAGCCCCAGCTAGTTGCCGTAGAATGCGGCAAATAGCATTTTCCTTATGTGACGCTCTTTGCTTCAAACTGGTGGGGTTTCGCACAATGCGCGGCTGACCCGGGCCGTACCTTTTACTTCGCCTTTTCTCCCCTTTTGTTCCTTTTCTTCTATTTTCTTTTATTTTCTTTACTCTTTCAGCTTTCCATTTTTTTTCTTTTTCCCTGTATGTTCTTGTTTTCAAAAATTTCCCCTAATTTAGAAAATGTTTAGGAATTTCAAAAAATACTCTCAGTCTCGAATTTTGTTCAAAATTTCAAAAAATGATCGTGTTTCAAAACGGCTTTCAGGAACTACAATTTTTGTCCACGAGTTCAAAAAATGTTCTCGTTTTCCAATTTTGTTTTGTTCATGTTTGTAAAAATTATTCAGGAATTTCAAAAAATGTTCTCGTTTTCAAAATCTGTTCAGAATGTCAATCATAAATTGTTCATGTTTCAGAAAATGTACAGGAATTTCAAAATATGTTATCATTTCAAGAATTTTTGCAAAATTCAGAAAATATTAATATTCAAAAAAATGTTCAAGAATTCCAGAAAAAGTTTGTCGTTTTCAAATAAATTCACACTGTTAGCGTTTTCAGTTTTGTTCGGGAGTTTTAAAATTGTTCCCATTTCCAAAATATGTTCACATTTTTAAATTATTTCAGTAGCTTCAAATGATATTCGTGTTCTTTAATGTTGTTTGCAAGTTTTTTTAAGAAACTCGTTTTTTCATATTTTTCTCGAACATTTTTCAGAATTCCTGAGAACTTTTCGAACCTTCAACACTATTCCATTTTGAAAACACATTTGCGAAAAAGAACTTTTTCTGGAGTTCCTGGACATTTTTTAGAAATTCTTACTTTATATTAAAAATACGAACATTTTTTCAAAATTCTTGTTCGTATTTAAAACTTAAATATTTTTTCATTTGTGAATAAATTTCAAATCGATTAAAATGCTTTGGAGATCTCAAAAAAGCTGGAATTTTCAATAAATATTAAAAGAAAATCTCAACTTGAAAAAAGAAATGATAAAATAGAAAGAAAAGAAAAAAGAAACAAATTTCTGAAGTTCTGAGTTTTTTGAATTTGTATAAAATAGGAAAATGAAAAAAGAAACAGAAGGAACAGAAAAAGAAAAAAAGAAACAGAAAAAAACATAAAAAAGAAAATGAATCGGAAAAGGGGAAAACAGAAAGAAGAACCAGAAAAGACCAGCTGGAACCTCTTCTCTAACACTGGGAAGGACGAACAAATTAACCAGGCCGGCCTAACTAAAAGCTTTCTCGCGAGCCTCCTGTGCGAGATCCAATCTAACACCATCACAGAGGGGTGCATCGTCTTCATGGGTGCCTCTTCGATGATGCGTCAGCACTCAACCATAGACCTACGGGTCCGTAGACAGTAGCTAGATGGTTTCCTCTGTTTCTTTTGATTCTCAATACAATGGTCTCTTGGAGATCTATTTGATGTAATGACGTTTTGCGATGTGTGATGGTGTCCTCGACTAGGGGGTACTCAGCATGTCATCTCCCGATCTATGGTTTGGGCCGAGGACCCCCATGACGATTCATTAATGGGCAACTTTAGGCAGCCCATAATGCATACGAGGAATATTCCACAAGACTTGATGATCAAGACAAGGACTCCTCTCCATCGACGTAGACGACTAGGACTCTTGTTATCCTAGGCCTCTGGTGTGTTATATAAACCGAGGCCAGGCTAGTCATTAGGGATAATCAGATCATCATAGATCATATCATCATACGAGCATGGCTCTTAGCGTTTAGATCACTACATACGATCTCGAGGTAGATCAACTTTGTACTTGATACACCATCATCAATACAAACAAAGCAGGACGTAGGGTTTTACCTCCATCAAGAGGGCCGAACCTAGGTAAATACCGTCTCCCTTCTCTCCTTTTACCCATCGATCCAAGACCCATAGATCGGGACCCCCTATCCGAGATCAACCGGTTTTGACACCGACATTGGTGCTTTCATTGAGAGTTCCGTTGTGGGATCGCCAGAAGGATCGATGGCTCGTGTGCAGATTGCAGTTTTTCTCGATAGAGAATTTGTGTTCGTCGTACCCATTTCCTCGAGTGCCGCTTTTACAATTGCTTCCGTGGAATTGTGCGGAATTGTCTCTATAAACACCCTACAAAATTCCGTGGCGTTCCGATGGAGGTATCTCCGGCAATCTCCGATCTACCGAAGCCATGTCGAATCTGCACGAGAATCTGGATGAGTTTGGGGCGAGGAGTCCAGCGTCTAGCTCGAACGTCCGTTGGAAAATCCCATCGTTCATCGACTGCGGAATTTCCCTCAAAATTTCAGCTCGATCCGATTGTCCAAACTTCGGGAAACATCCGATTAGCACAACGAATTTTGGATCTATTTTCTACGCGAAAACGAATCCGACCCGAGTTCATCTTTTTCATGAACGGGTTGTCGGACATCCTTTTTGAAGGAAATTTTCTCATCATCTCGGTCATCCGACCAAGAGTTTGGCATCACGAGGGCCGAATAATCATCAAGCAAACCTCGTCATCCGCGGGTTGTACGGGTCAGACGCTCCATTGCTTCTCAAGCCAGCATCGACCTCGTCACAAATTCCGACCTGCGTCGGCATCGCCGTGCCATTACTTTCTCAAGCTGACGTCCACCACGCCAACCTGCTTTGACACGTCGGCTGGCATGTGACTCTAGCGTCACCTTATAGATCTGCTCCGTCACCTCGGGTAGACCGGGGGCTTCGTCATCCCTTTATCAACCCGCTTTGGAGACTTCGACGTCACCAGCCGACCAGCTTCGACACCTCGGCTGGCATGAGACTTCGGCATCACCAGCCGACCAGCTTCGACACCTCGGCTGGCGTGAGACTTCGGCATCACGAGTCAACCTACTTCGACACCTCGGCTAGCCTGAGACTTCGGCGTCACCAGCCGACCTGCTCCGTTACCTTTGCTAGACCGGGGCTTTGTCATCCCTTCATCAACCTGCTCCGGGGACTTTGGCATCACCAGCCGACCTGCTTCAACACATCGGCTGGCATGAGACTTCGGTGTCACCAGCCGACCCGCATGAGACTTCGGCATCAGCCGATCACAACTTCACCATGTTAACTAGACCGAGGACTTCATCTCGCCACATCGACCGTGCAGCGACGCCACTTCGTCAAGCCGAACTCTTCATTCAGGCACCTTAGTGCCCAGGCCATATTCTTTTACTTATTTTCTTCACTTAAATTAACTAAGTAGAAGATTTAAATTTTTTTATATTATTACCTTTATTTGTTGTTACTCTTGGCTTGCACTATATTGTGTGCACATGCAATTGACTTTGGTTGTGTCATGCAGTCACCTTGGCGTGCCTACATCGTTGTCCTGCCTTCATCAACCAAATTGTGTCGTTGACATGGCCTACGGACTGGGGGCTTCGCTGCCACGCTGCCGAACTACTCTGTCTGCTCGACTCGCTCGGGGGTTTCTCCTCGGCCTTCGGAAGTGTTGTGTTGTTACTTCATCAAGTCGATCTCTTCTTCGGCTACCTCGTGACCGGCTTGGGGGCTAGGACCTTGACCCACTACCATCTCGGCACACGTCACAAGCACATTAACCAACTAAGTCGCTTTCATGCTCAGTTTTTTCAATTTTTAAATTTTGTTCAGTTGGACCAAGCATTATACTTTTTTTGAAAAAAAGTTGTTTGCGAAAAACTTTCCTTGTCAAAACTTTGTTTGTTACAAACAAATTCAAATACCCCATTTACTTGGGGGCTTCCTTTATGAAGCCATTCCTCTTGCATATGATTATTAATGTATCACACCCTTCCTTGTTTGTGTTTACGCCAATATATGCATCATGTTGACTTAAGTGTTTCGCAAAGTTGGGTTGCCTTGCTCCTATGCTTACCTCTACGTTCCCGACTGTTCGGCTAGGGAGTAAAGGGAGCACCTCTGCGATTGTTATGATCGGGTCATCCGAACTCGTACCTCAGACGGGTGAAGCCGAAAGCTAGCACCCTTACTGTTCTCAACTATGGCCGGCCATGACGGAAGACAAGCATATATAAATCTATTGCACACCCCTCATGGTAATCATGAGAACCCAAAGAAAGAAACCGTTGGCAGAACTATTTTCTTTGAAGATGCTTCTTATGTTAAATAGTAATATAGCATAAGTTCCCTGGACGCGCTTTGTCTGTTATAGCCTAAAGGCCTAATTGCCTGGTTATTCGAAACACCTCCGATATCCTTGGATGGCGTAGTAGATAATCGTTTTTGTCCCTTGGCCGAAGAGGGAGAAGCTGATGGTCGGTTAAGACGCATTTAAAGTTTGGACGAACACATATATGATATAAGTACTTCGGTACATACAATCATTATACATAAAATTCTTTTACCCAAGTCACTTGGGGGCTCTGAAATTTGTATGAGCCATTTCATAACAAATGTTTCTTCCTAGTCGTTGCGAAGTATTTTTCTACTACTCCCTTTTCCGACACTAGCGCGTGGTCAATAGCTGGGTAGCCTAGTTTCTCTCTAAAGGCGCTTGAGTTTAGTTCGCTAAACAGGCCTCGGAGAAACACTCCACCCTCGGGATATGGAGGTTGAAGCCAAAGGCTGACCCGCTTGAAGTCTGAGAGATCGGATGTATCATGTTAAAGCACGACCGAAGCACATGTTAATTTTAAGACCAATTTTCGGATTGGCACCAAAACACTTGATTTAGTTCGAACGTCAAAGTTTTTACGTAAGTTTTTTGGCTTTTCGAGATTATGGCAGTTTTAAGCTATTTGTATGTTTTTTAGGAGGAGGGACATCGTCTTGACCAAGGTGCCCTATGTAATAATTCAGCTCGAGAAATCTTTTCTGACCCGCTGTTTGGCATCTTCTCTGCCGACCTCCACCTCGACGTCTCGAATATTGCTCTATATGCATCAGTTTCGAATTGTGTCTTTGATGAATAGTTGGGTTGCCCTGCTCCTATGACTGCCTCCTACGTTCCGCTTTGTTCGGCTAGGAGTGCAAAGGGAGAACCACTGCGATTGTACTTCCGGTTTAACTGGTCAAGTACCTCAGTGGAGAAAGCCGAAAACTGTCTGTCACAATGAGCATAAACTGGTCGGCGATCCGATGACCGCATTAAATGACGGGCCTTTCATAAAATTGGCCGGAGTGTTAACGGCTTGACCCTGTCTGACGCCAAACACTAACCAAGGGCTAGTAACTGGCCTCCCAAACTTTAAGCTCCCATGACCAAGTTAAAGTTATAAAGCCCAGATATCTGAGTGCCTCGTTTCCGCAAACACAACCGCCTCCGGGCACCGAGATGTTGGCTAAGGGTTGTCTTGTTACTGCAGAAACACCCCGCGTAGCATCTAGAAAGGGGTAGAAGCCGATGATGGGCCACTCACAAATGATAAACGGTCACAAAGGAGTCAAAATAGCATATAGCATAAAAGCATTTGTATTCAATATGCGAGTGCTGCCTTCCGTAATCATTGTTATAAAGCCATAAATATGCATCAATTTGACTTAAGATTTTAGCCAAGCTGGGTTGCCTGGCTCCTATGCTTACCCCCTACGTTCCTGATTGTTCGGCTAGGGGGTAAAGGGAGCACCTCTGCGATTGTTACTTTTGGTTCATCCGGGTTAGTACCTCAAAATGGGCGAAGCCAAAAGCTAACCATCTTAAGAATATAATTGATCGGCAATGATGGAAGTAAAATAATTTGGTTCATTGAAAGACCACAGACTTTGGGAACATTTTCCGAACTAAATCCTCAATATTTTCCTCCCACATTGATCGGAGTTGAGGTTTCACGATCATGGTCAACATGACATCCTGGGAAAAGGAACTTATAAAGGAACTATTTTTCCCAGAAGATGTTTCTTACGGTAATAGTAATATAACATATATCTCCGCGTACCTTTGTTTATAAAATCGTATGACCGTATTACCTTATTTATCGTAAATCTTTGTCGTTCTAAAGGCTTTATAAAGTATGACAAACACTCCTCGGCTACTGGCCGAGGATGTTGAAGCCGATGATCGGTCAACAAAGTCTTGTACAACGCGGATCCGAGCATTAATGATCTAAAGTACTTGGATACATAGAATCATATCAGATAAATTGTGTCGACCATAACAAAGTTTGTGTCAACCAAATATCGATCCTTAGTTCGACCACTCGTGCCTAAATTAAGGCTCAGGGGCTACTGCATTGCCTATTCAATGCAGCAAATCCAAAGTGCAATATGGTTTCCTAGGAGATTCGATCCTTAGGTTGGTCGGCCGCACCCAACCTGAGTCTTGGAAACTACTACGTACCCCGTTTACATCCCTAACGTATGCCGCCGAGCAAGAACTTGATCCTCAGGCCGATTTTGCAAATCGACCTAAGTCTCAGGGGCTACTGGGATCAACGGTTTTATTTTGATTGTTATTTTTCCCTTTCAGGTGCATCTCAGGTTACAGACCGACACACACCTTGAGGGCTACTAGGCTATATATCTTGATAGAGAATAAATTGCAGCGATCGGAAATAATTTCCACAAAAAATCAGCCCTGCTACTAAGGTGGTGCACTATTTTCGAAGTAGTCCGGTCTAATTCTCGGATGCAGGTGGTTGGCTCAATAGAGGGCATTACCGGCATTAAGCTCGGCTGAACTCGTTCAACCTTTTCAAAGGCCGAAGTAATATATGACACCTCAGATGTCGACCAGCGTTGGAGCTCGGCTGCGCAAAATACCTCGGAAGCTTTCCGTCATAAAGCCCGGATGCAAATGGCTGGCTCCATAAAAGACTATTCTGGCATTTAGGTTCGGATGGACTCCTTCAAATTTCCAGAGACCGAGGTAATTTATGACACCTTGGATGCCAACCAGCGTTGGAGCTCGGCTGCAAAAAGATACCTCGGACACAATCCGGCGTTGGAGCTCGGACGCAGCCCGTCATTGGAGCTCAGATGCCGATCAGCGTTGGAGCTCGACTGCAAAAAGGCACCTCAGATGCAGTTCGGCGTTGGAGCTCGAATGCAAGAGGACACCGCCGCATGGGAAACACTTCAAACCTAAGGTCTGGCATAAAAAAATTACAGGGCATTGATAAAGGTCGAGAACTTAAAGGGGCTCCTCGGATGCCCGACGTGTGAACTCTTTAGATACACCTCGACGTTCCTCAAGATCGGAGATGGGAAGATTTGTTGAACCAGTTTTCAAGACCGACGGCTGAAGATGAAGAACAGTTCGGAAGAACCGAGGAGCGTCCCTAACTTGAAGACCGGTTCAGGGGGCTACTAACGGTGTCCTGGACTAGGGGTACTCACCACGTCGTCTCCCGACCTATGGGCTGGGCTGAGGACCCCCATGATGATTCACTAATGGGAATCTTTGGGCAGCCCATAATGCATACGAGGAAGATTCCACAACACTTGGTGATCAAGAAAAGGACTCCTCTCCATCGACGTAGCCGACTAGGACTCTTGTTATCCTAGGCCTCTGGTGTGTTATGTAAACCGAGGCCAGGCTAGTCATTAGGGACAATCAGATCATCATAGATCATATCATCATACGAGCATGGCTCTTTTGGTTTAGACCACTACATACGATCTCGAGGTAGATTAACTATGTACTCGATACACCATTATCAATAAAACAAAGCAGGACATAGGGTTTTACCTCCATCAAGAGGGCCCAAACCTGGGTAAATACCGTCTCCCTTCTCTCCTGTTACCCATCGTTCCAAGACCCACAGATCGGGACCCCCTACCCGAGATCTTCCGGTTTTGACACCGACAGTGTGTTGTTGGGATCCGATGAATTTTGAGTTCATGATCAGTTTCTATCCATGAATATTATTTGAGTTTTCTTTAATCTCTTATATGCATGATTAATTATATCCTTGTATTTCTTATTTGAATCTTTGGTTTAGTTAGGCCAACTAGATCGATTTTTCTTACCATGGGAAGAGGTGCTTTGTGATGGGTTTGATCTTGCTGTGTCCTCTCCCAGTGATAGAAGGGACAACGAGGAACACATGTATCGTTTCTATTAAGGATAACAAGATGAGGTCTATCCCTACATGAATAGATCTTGTCTACATCATGTCACCGTTCTTATTGCATTACTTCGTTTTTCGATGAACTTAATACACTAGATGCATGCTGGATAGCAGTCGATGTGTGGAGTAATAGTAGTAGATGCATACTCGTTTTGGTATACTTATCTTTGACGTGATGCCTATATAATGATCATTTCCTTGTATATGGCATGATTATTTGATCTTCTATCAATTGCCCAACAGTAATTTGTTTACCCACCATGTGCTATACTCATGAGAGAAGCCACTAGTGAAACCTATGGCCCCCGGGTCTACTTTTCCAACATATTGCTTTCCGATCTATCTTTTCGCCGCTTTTGTTTTCAGATCTATTAATCTAAAAACCCAAATATACCTTGCTGCACTTTTTATTTACTTATTTTATTTTTTGTTCTTGTGAGATCTATTTGCCCAACCTACTACAATGTAATATATCTTTTTATCGTTGATAGATTGACAACCTCTCCTACGCGTTGGGTTGCAAGTATTTGTTTTGTGTGTGCATGTACCATTAACATAACATTGTGTGGTCTTCCTCCTTGGATCGATACCTTTCTTTCATAACCGAGGGAAATACTTACCGTAGTTGTGTTGCATCATCCCTTCCTCTTTGGGGAAATACCTACACAGTCTCAAGCCACGTCAAAGGAATTTCTGGCGCCGATATCGGGGAGGAGGTGCGTAAGCAGTCTCTCTTTAGTATGCCAATCACTGACACCGGGGAGACATCATCAACATCTATCAGGTTCCTAATCACAAATCTCATCTCCTAGCAATTTACATTATTTACCATTTTCCTCTCGTTTTCCTCTCCCCCACTTTACAAAATTTGCCGTTTTATTTGCCATCTTTTTCGTTTGCCTTTTTCTCATCAGATCTCTTCACTATTACTGGCATCACTACCCCCTTGTCACCATATTTTGAAGTTCTATACTTCAAACAAAACAAGGGGAAAATCTAAAAGATGTGTGGTATAGATTGATGGAATCTTATTGCGTTTGCAATCTAAAAGGAGATGCAAAGATTTTGCTTCGATTTTTTGACATAGGATTAACTTTGCATCATAGACAACTCTTGGATTTTGCCGCTAAGGGAAACTTTACTGAGCTTTATCCCAATACTACTTATGAAATTTTAGAAGGGATATTGGGGGTTCCTCCACCAAAAAGGGGTTTTCTCTTACACAAGAAGGGTTTCAAATTCTAGACAAATTTAGTGATTTACATAAACATTTGGTCAAGTTGCAAAAATATCATGAACCTCTCTCAAACATATTGGTGGAAACTTAAATCACATGAACACTTTGATTACCCCTTGCAATAAGCATTTGGATATTTTAGATCTCAAGATGGTATCTTCTCCTAAAAATTTGGGGAAGCGTAAAGAGCCTCCCGGGTTTGAGAAAGCCCTCACAAAGGTGGCAAAAACTAAAGATGACAACTTGAATCTTTGCGTTATGCCTAGCTAGGGCGTAAAACGATAGTGCTTGTTGGGAGGCAACCCAATGAATAAAATTTATTTTATATTTCCCTTTTTGTTTTTGAGTGTTTACATAATTATGCCTCTGTTATGATTGTGTTTTTATGTTTTATTTAGTGTTTCGGCCAAGTAAAGCCTTTAGGATGATTCATAAGATGAGTAGAAACAACACTGAATCTAAAACATAAACTTTGACTCCGCTGCATGAATTTTCATTTTTTAACTGGAGCATGATAATGAGCTGAAATTTTAACAAAGTATTTCTATACAAATTTTTTACATTGTCCTAATTTTTCAGAATTTTTAGAGTTACAGAAGTATGGTTAGAGTACAGATTACTTCAGACTATTCTCTTTGAGACAGATTCTATTTCTGTTACATTGTGTGCTTATTTTGATGAATCTATGGCTTGTATTGGAGGGTATAAGTCATGGTAAAGTTAGAATACAGTAGATATAATGCAATAACAAAATATGAATGGGTTTGCAACAGTACTTAGAGTGGTGGATTGCTTTATTATACTAACGGATCTCACAAAGATTTTGTTGAGTTTTGTGTGATTGAAGTTTTCAAGTTTTGGGTGAGATCACGATGGATGAAGGAATAAGGAGTAAGAAGAGACTAAGCTTGGGGATGCACATGGCACCCCAAGATAATATCCAAAGAGGAACAAGCAACTAAGCTTGGGGATGCCCCGAGTGGCATTCCCTCTTTCTTCTAACAACCATCGGTATTTTACTTGGAGCTATATTTTTATTCGCCAAATATGATGAGTTTTGCTTGGAGCGTCTTGTATTATATGAGTCTTTGCTTGATTTGCTTTTTATTTTGCACAAGTATCCTTGCTGGACACACCTATTTGAGGGAGCCAAAATTATGCTATGATTTGTTAGAATTGCTCTATATGCTTCACTTAATTATTTTTGAGCTATGTAATTGCTCTAGTGCTTCACTTATATCTTTTGAGCACGGCGTGCCTTTACATGTTTGAAGAAATGCTATCATGCTTCACTTAGATTTATTTGAGAGTTAATAAACTTTGAAGAAATTCTCTCATGCTTCACTTATATTATTTTGAGAGATGAAACTTTTATGCTCATGATCTTCACTTAAATTTATTTGAGCTTGCCAAAAAGCAATGGCAATATATGAAACTAGTTCCAAAGAGATAGATATTCAAGAGGGATATAATAAAAACTTTCATGAAGATCATTGGACAAATTAAACTTGATTCCTTGTAATTGTTTTGAGACATGATGATAATAATATGTGAGTTATGTTGGTGAGTAATTATGCTTAGTAAGAATATTGGTGTTAAGGTTTGTGATTCCCTATGCAAGCACGAAAGTCAATAGTTGTGCAATGAAAATACATCCTACTTATGGTGCATTATTCGGTGTTAGTTATGCTTACTGATCGCTTCTGTGAATTTTCGTTTCTTGGTTGGTTGCTTCTCAATATATTTGCTAGCCTTCACCTATACTAAGTATTAATACTATTTGTGCATCCAAAATCCTTAAACCCAGTTCTGCCATATGAGTCCACCATACCTACCTATATGCGGTATTTCCATGTCGTTCCAAGCAAATTTGCATGTGCCACCTCTAATTTTCAAAATGAATTTTCCTTTTTGTGTGCTCATACTGCACATGAAGTGTAAGGGGGTGACCGATATTTTTCCATGATAGATGTGTTATTCTCAAGATGAGTGTTTATTCACTTCTCATTGCACGAGAGTATGACAATAATAGGGATGCCCATTCCTGAAATGAAAAATAAATTTACTTTATGTTGTCAAATAATAAATTCCTCAGAAAGTGTTGGTATGAAAGGCAACCGTGGATTCGGCTAGCCATGGATGGTGAAGGAATTGTGGAAAAAGGAATAAACTTTATTTTCTGTTTGGGAACTGCTTCTGATATATCTAGCATGGAAAGGTATTGAAAGCTCTCGGTCGTTTTCATTGACATGAAAGGCATGCCACCAAAAATATTTTTCTCTATGAATTTAAACATTGAGCTCCGACACCTCTACAAATCCCTACTTCCCTCTGCGAAGGGCTTATCTATTTAGTTTATGCAAATTTTACTTTTATTTGAGTCTCCTTCTCTTATAAAGCACCAACTAGGGGGCACTTTGATCGTACTTGAGCATTAGGTGTAGCTAATATTTGAGTGTGTTTCATGAATGGATCAATGATTGAGCATGATGGGTTAGGGATAATTTTATTCAGTGTTGATTTTTTGAAAAACACGATTGCTTGTTGATATGCTTGAGTATTAAAGTCTTCATGTCAAAACTAGACTATTGATTCGAACCATCTAAAAGTCCAAATGTCCACGCTACAAAAGAAAATAATATGTGATGAACATGTAAGGCAACATTCCACATCAAAAATTGTGTTTTTATCATTTACCTACTCGAGGTCAAGTAGGAATTAAGCTTGGGGATGCTGATACGTCTCCAACGTATCTACAATTTTTGATTGTTCCATGTTGTTATATTATCAATCTTGGATGTTTTACAATCATTTTATAGCAACTTTATATCATTTTTTGGGACTAACCTATTGACATAGTGCCAAGTGCCTCTTGCTGTTTTTACATCGCAGAATCTTAGTACCAAACGAAGCCCAAACACCGTGAAACTTTTTGGAGATTTTTTTGGGCCAAAAGACATCCAGTGGGCCAAAGAAGTGCCAAAGAGGAAGGCCAAGGATAGCACAAGACACTGCTACCTCTTGAGCTTGCGTTGGTTTTCCCTAGAAGAGGAAAGGGTGATGCAGCGAAGTAGATAAGTATTTCCCTCAGTTGTTGAGAACCAAGGTATCAATACAGTAGGAGGAATAAGCAAGTCACCAATGGATGCACCTACACAAACAATCAAACTCTTGCACCCAACGCTATAAAGGGGTTGTCAATCCCTTCACGGTTATTTGCAAGGATTAGATCTGAAAGAGATAGATATAAATGAGTGCGGAAAGTAAAAGATAAATAAATTGCAACAAGGTATTTTTGGTATTTTTGATTTATAGATTTGAAAGTATATGATGGAAAATAGACCCGGGGGCCATAGATTTCACTAGAGGTTTCTCTCTTGAAGGCAAATATCATGGTGGGTAAACAAATTACTATCAAGCAATTGATAGAAAAGCGAATAATCATGTAGTTATCCAAGGCAATTATCATGCATATAGGCATAACGTCCGTGACAAGTAGATTGAAATGATTCTGCATCTACTACTATTACTCCACACATCGACCGACTCCTGCCTGCATCTAGAGTATTAAGTACATGAAGAACAGAGTAACGCATTAAGAAATATGGCATGATGTAGAGGGATAAACTCAAGCAATATGATGAAAATCACATCTTTTTACCCTTGATGGAAACAATACAATACGTGCCTCGCTACCCCTACTATGTCACTGGATGAGGATACCGCAAGATTGAACCCAAAACCAAGCACTTCTCCCATTGCAAAAAATTACCAATCTAGTTGGCCAAACCAAACCAATAACTCGAAGAGACTTGCAAGGATATGAAATCATGCAAATAATAATTCAGAGGAGATTCAAATAAGATTCATGGGTAATCTGAACATAAACTCACAATTCATCGGATCTTGACAAACACACCACAAAAGAGGATTACATCGGATAGATCTCCATGAAGATCATGAAGAACATGGTATTGAAGATCAAAGAGAGAGAATAAGCCATCTAGATACTAGCTATGGACCCGTAGGTCTGTGGTGGACTACTCACGCATCATCGGAGGGGTAATGGAGTTGATGTAGATGCCCTCCGTGATCGATTCCCCCTCCGGCAGATTACCGGAGAAGGCCCAAAGCTTGGATCTCTCGGGAACAGAGGATTCCAGCGGCGGAAAAGTATTTGTGTGGATCATTCTGATGTTGGGGGAATATTTGGTTATTTATAGGCCAAAGAATAGGGTTAGGAGACCTGCCAGGGAGCGACAAGCCTGCTAGGAGCGACCAGGGGGGCCCGCGCCTAGCAGGCTTGTGGCGCCCTGGCACCTCCCCTGACGTGCAATCCAAGCTTGATCGACTTGTTTCCTTCCAGAAAAATCCTTCTGAAGGTTTTATTCTGTTTGGACTCCGTTTAATATCCCATATCTGCAAAACTCAAAAACAAGGGAAAAACATAAACTGGCACCATGCTCTAGATTAATAGGTTAGTCCCAAAAATAATATTAAATAGCATAATATGCATAATAAACATCCAAAACAGATAATATAATAGCATGCCATCATAAAAAATTATAGATACGTTGGAGACGTATCAACATCCCCATGCTTAATTCCTGCTCGTCCTCGATTAGGTAAATGATAAAAACAGAATTTTTGATGTGGAGTGCTACCTAACATATTTATCCATGTAATATTCTTTATTGTGGCATGAATATTTAGATCTGTAAGACTCAAAACAAAAGCTTAATATTGATATAGAAACAATAACATTTCAAGCATACTAGCAAAGCAATTGTATCTCTTCAAAATATAATGGCAAAAGAAAGTTATCCCTACAATATCATATGGTCTGGCTATGCTCCATCTTGCCCACACAAAGTATTTATACCATGCACAACCCCGATGAAATGTCAAGCAATTGTTTTCACACCTTTATTTTCTCAAAGAATTTCAACTCTCATGAAATACATGAGAGCGAGCCATGGATATAGCACTATAGGTGGAATAGAGTATGGTGGAGTTTATCAAGGAAATGGAGAAGATAGACTCACATCAACTAGGCGTATCAACCGGCTATGGAGATGCCCATCAATAGATATCAATGTGAGCGAGTAGGTATTGCCATGCAACGGATGCACTAGAGCTATAAGTGTATGAAAGCTCAAAAAGGAACTAAGTGGACGTGCATCATGAAGAAAAATTTCCACTGGCTATATGAAATTAACAAAATAGGAGACTCTATCATGAAGATCATGGTGTTACTTTGAAGCACAAGTGTGGAAAAAGTAGTAGCAATGTCCCTTCTCTCTTTTCACTCATTTTTTTCATTTTTTGTGGGCATCTAAGGCCTCTTTTATTCATTTTTTTATTTGGGTTTCGCTGGCCTTTTTTTCATATAGTCCGGAATCTCATCCCCACTTGTGAGGGAATCATAGCTTCCATCACCCTTTCCTCACATGGGACATGCTCTATTAATGATAATCATCACACTTTTATTTACTTACAACTCAAAAGAAAATTACAACTCGATACGTATGACAAAATATGACTCTATATGCAATATGGAAGTGATGGTGCATGTCATAAAAGGAAATGGTGGAAGTTGCATGGCAATATATCTTGGAATGGCTATGGAAATGCCATAATAGGTAGGTATGGTGGCTGTTTTGAGGAAGGTATATGGTGGCTGTTTTGAGGAAAGTATATGTTGGCTATTTTGAGGAAGGTATATGGTATACCAGCGAAAGTTGCGCAGTAATAGAGAGGCTAGCAAAAGTGGAAGGGTGAAAGTGCGTATAATCCATGTACTCAACATTAGTCATAAAGAACTCACATACTTATCGCAAAAATCTATTAGTCATTGAAGCAAAGCATTAAACGCATGCTCCTAGGGGGTGGTTGGTAGGAGTTAACCATCGTGCGCCCCCGACCCTCACACGAAGGTCGACTATCTATAAAGAAGTCATGCTCCGACTTCCTTACATAATGGTTCACCATACGTGCATGCTACAGGAATCACAAACCTTTACACAAGTATTTTTACCAAATCACAATTTACTTCCTAACATGTCTCTTAACATTACCATCTTTATATCCCAAAACTTTATGCAAGGAATCAAACTTCTCATAAATACTCAATGCACTTAATATCGAAGTTTTTACTATGTCCCTTTTGGATGCCTATCATATTAGGACTAAATTCATAACCTATAGAAATTACCATGCTGTTTTAGAAACTCTCAAAATAATATAAGTGAGGTATGAGAGTTCAAGTATTTCTATAAAACGGAAACACCACCGTGCTCTAAAAGATATAAGTGAAGCACATAGAGCAAAATTGCCCAACTCAAAAGATATAAGTGAAGCACATAGAGTATTCTAATAAATTCACAATTCAGTGTCTATCTCTCAAAAGATATGTGCAGGAAGGATGATTATGGCGAACTAACAAGAAAAGACTCATATCATTCAAGACGCTCCAAGCAAAACACATATCATGTGGTGAATAAAAATATAGCCTCATGTAAATTTATCGATGGATTGAAGACGAAAAAGGGGATGCCTTCTGGGGCACCCCCAAGCTTAGGCTCTTTGGCATCGTTTAATATGACTTGGGGTGCCTTGGGCATCACCAATCTTAGGCTCTTTCCACTCCTTATTGCATAGTCCATCAAATCTTTACCCAAAACTTGAAAACTTCACAACACAAAAGTTAACAGAAAACTCGTGAGATCCGTTAGTATAAGAAAGTAAATCACCACTTTAGGTACTATTGTGAACTAATTCTTTATTTATATTGGTGTTATACCTACTGTAATCTAACTTCTACATGGCTCATACCACATGATACAACCCATAGATTCATCAAGAAATAGGCAAACAACTCAAAGAAAACAGAATCTGTCAAAAACAGAACAGTCTGTAGCAAACTAAAAACTTTGTATACTTCTGTAACTCAAAAATTCTTAAAAATTAGGAAGAATAGGGAAATTTATATATCAATCTAGTGTAAAACTTTCAGACCAATTGGACGCTCTTAAACAATTATAAAATTCCTGGATTGAGCGCAAAAGTTTCTGTTTTTCAGCGAGATCCAATCAACAACTACCATAGATCACCCCAAAGGTTTTACTTGGATTGAACACTAATTAAAACACCAAACCACAATTACTACAGAAGTAATAATGTGCGAAACACTCAAAAACATAAGCAAAAACATAACACAAGAAAAATTGGGTTGCCTCCAACAAGCGCTATTGTTTAACGCCCCCAGCTAGGCAAAACGCAATAGATCTAGGTATTTTCATAATAATAATAAGGGATATCATTCATGCTCATCTCATACTCCATTATTTAAGCAGCTAATTTCCTTTGTGTCAAGCAAAAATAATCAAAAGGGCTGAATTTAATAGGATAGTGATCCTTATGATCAAGTACGGGAGGGATAGGTTCCTCCTTTGGCCCCTTATAGTGTATAATCAATTCATCATTATAAGCTTTCCTTTGGGTAAAGTCCATGAGGCATTTTCTAAGAATGAACTATAATATGTTATTCTGAATAGAAAAATTATCATTGAGTTCAGAAATCTTATCAACCAAAACCTCGGTAGGGACCTTTTTTCTCAAATTTCATTATAAGCAACTTTATCCGGAGATCGTAGTCTCATTATCTCTTCTTGATTAAAAAGGATCTCCTCAATAGGGGGACATACACCATTAATTTTTTAATGAGAAAAAAATTCACTAGCCTCTTTCATGATAAATCTAAACTCATGGGCTAGGAATATAGTGGCGGCACACTTATCAGAAGAATGTTGAATATTAGAGAACTCAAGAAAAATCATTTGTATGCAAGGGTTCATATGCAAGAATTGCCTCTCAAGTTCACTTATTCACAAAATTATAGCATCCACAAAACTATTAGTTTTATTGAGAATGGAAGCTCCTAAGGTAGGAAGCGTTCCCGCACAAGTGAAGAAATCTTGAATAACACCTTTTCCAATGATATTACCACTACCTATGCAGAACTTTTTTGTATGAATGATAGTGGGTTCTTTTTGAGGGTTGAAATTAGAAAGGTCAACAAAATTCTTCTCAAGATTATTACTATCTCTTTCATTGAACATCTCCCTAGATTCTGACATGGTGGCAAAGCAAGCAATCAAGCACACAAGCAAACGAAAGGCAAACGAAAGAAGGGCGAACAAAAAGGAAAATCTTTTTGGTATTTCCTGAAAATCATTTTAGAAGTGGGGGAGAGGAAAACGAGAGGAAAATGGAAAATAATGTAAATGCAAGAGATGAGTTTGTGATGGGTACTTTGTAGGCTTGATGTGTATCCTCCCCGGCAACAGCGCCAGAAATCCTTCTTGCTACCTCTTGAGCTTGCGTTGGTTTTCCCTTGAAGAGGAAAGGGTGATGCAGCAAAGTAGATAAGTATTTCCCTCAGTTGTTGAGAACCAAGGTATCAATACAGTAGGAGGAACTAGCAAGTCACCAATGGATGCACCTACACAAACAATCAAACTCTTGCACCTAACGCTATAAAGGGGTTGTCAATCCCTTCACGGTTATTTGCAAGGATTAAATCTGAAAGAGATAGATATAAATGAGTGCGGAAAGTAAAAGATAAACAAATTGCAGCAAGGTATTGTTGGTACTTTTGATTTATAGATCTGAAAGTATATGATGGAAAATAGACCCGGGGGCCATAGATTTCACTAGAGGTTTCTCTCTTGAAGGCAAATATCATGGTGGGTAAACAAATTACTGTCAAGCAATTGATAGAAAAGCGAATAATCATGTAGTTATCCAAGGCAATGATCATGCATATATGCATCACGTCCATGACAAGTAGATCTAAACGATTCTACATCTACTGCTATTACTCCACACGTCGACCGACTCCTGCCTGCATCTAGAGTATTAAGTTCATGAAGAACAAAGTAACACATTAATAAATATGACATGATGTAGAGGGATTAACTCAAGCAATATGATGAAAAGCCCATCTTGGTACCCTTGATGGCAACAATACAATACGTGCCTCGCTACCCCTACTATGTCACTGGGTGAGGACACCGCAAGATTGAATCCAAAACCAAGCACTTCTCCCATTGCAAGAATTACCAATCTAGTTAGCCAAACCAAACCAATAACTCGAAGAGACTGGCAAGGATATGAATTCATGAAAATAAGAATTCAGAGGATATTAAAATAATATTCATGGATAATCTGAACATAAACTCACAATTCATCGGATCCTGACAAACACACCACAAAAGAGGATTTCATGGGATAGATCTCCATGAAGATCATGAAGAACATGGTATTGAAAATCAAAGAGAGAGAATAAGCCATCTAGCTACTTGCTATGGACCCATAGGTGTGTGGTGGACTACTCACACATCATCGGAGGGGCAATGAAGTTGATGTAGATGCCCTCCGTGGTCGAACCCCCCTCCGACAGATTACCAGAGAAGACCCCAAGATTGGATCTCTTGGGAACAGAGGCTTCCAGTGGTGTAAAAGTATTTGCATGGCTCGTTCTGATGATGGGGGAATATTTGGGTATTTATAGGCCAAAGAATAGGGGTAGGAGACCTGCCAGGGAGCGACAAGCCTGCTAGGCGTGGCCAGGGGGCCCGTGCCTAGCAGGCTTGTGCCCCCCTGGCACCTCCCCTGACATGCACTCCAAGCTTGATCGACTTGTTTCCTTCCAGAAAAATTCCTTCCGAAGGTTTTATTCCATTTGGACTCCGTTTAATATCCCATATCTGCAGAACTCAAAAACAAGGAAAAACAAAAACTGGCACTTGGCTCTAGATTAATAGGTTAGTCCCCAAAATAATATAAAATAGCATAATAATGCATATAAAACATCCAAAACAGATAAATAATAGCATGCCATCATAAAAAATTATAGATACGTTAGAGATGTACCAGACACCAGGGCACGCGAGAGGCCCCTGGCGTAGCTTGGTGTATCGTGCCCACCTCGGGACACCTCTCCACTACCTATCAGCTCTATAAAATACCCAAATATTCCAAAAACCCTAGGGGAGTCGACAAAACACAATTCCAGCTGCCGGAAGTTCCAGAACCGCGAGATCCAATCTAGCATCATCACGGAGGGGTGCATCGTCTTCATGGGTGCCTCTCCAATGATGCGTGAGTCGTCCACCAGAGACCTACGAGTCCGTATGCATTATCTAGATGGATTCCTCTCTCTCTTTTGATTCCCAATACAATGGTATCTTGGCGATCTATTTGATGTAATGACTTTTTGCGGTGTGTTTGTTGGGATCCGATGAATTTTGAGTTCATGGTCAGTTTCTATCCATGAATATTATTTGAGTCTTCTTTGATCTCTAATATGCATGATTACTTATAGCCTCGTATTTCTTCTTTGAATCTTTGGTTTTGATAGGTCAACTAGATCGATTTTTCTTGCCATGGGAAGAGTTGCTTTGTGATGGGTTCGATCTTGCGGTGTCCTCTCCCAGTGACGGAAGGGGCAGCGAGGCACACATGTATCGTTGCTATTAAGTATAACAAGATGGGGTCTATTCCTACATCAATAGATCTTTTCTACATCATGTCACTGTTCTTATTGCATTACGCCGTTTTTCCATGAACTTAATACACTAGATGCATGCTAGATAGCGGTCGATGTGTGGTGTAATAGTAGTAGATGCAGAATCGTTTCGGTATACTTATCTTTGACGTGATGCCTATGTAATGATCATTGCCTTGGATATCATCATGATTATTTTATCTTCTATCAATTGCCCAAGAGTAATTTGTTTACCCACCATGTGCTATACTCATGAGAGAAACCACTAGTGAAACCTACGCCCCCCGGGTCTACTTTTCCAACATATTGCTTTCCGATCTATCTTTTTGCCGCTTTTTTTCAGATCTATTAATCTAAAAACCCAAAAATACCTTGCTGCACTTTTTGTTTACTTCTTTTATTTTTTGTTCTTGTGAGATCTATTTGCCCAATGTATTACAATCTAATCTACATTTTTACTATTGATAGATTGACAACCTCTCCTACACGTTGGGTTGCAAGTATTTATTCTTTGTGTGCAGGTAGCATTTACATAGCGTTGCGTGGTCTTACTCATTGGACTGATACCTTGTTTTCATAATGAGGGAAATATTACCGTAGTTGCGCTGCATCGTCCCTTCCTCTTTGGGGAAATACCGACGCAGTCTCAAGCCACGTCAATCACCATGCCATAACCAATATTTAGATGAACAACAAGTAACATGTTTTAATTACCAATATTTCTACTAACCAACAATCATGTACTCATGCCCTTTCATATTATTACATCAATATCATTAACCCATAGTTTGTTCTTATAGTGAGCTACATGAAAGTTTTATTATAGACTCCTTGAATACCTATCCTTTTTGGACTAGTCTTATAACCTGTGAAATAAATTGTAAATATTTATGTAGACTCCCAAAAAATTTAAGTGAAGCACGAGAGTTCAATTATTTATATAAAATCTACACGCCACCGTGCTCTAAAATATATAAGTGAAGCACGAGAGAAACTGATAAGCTCAAAACATATAAGTGAACCACATACAGTATTCTAAGAAATCATGACGAACATGTGTCTCTCTCAAATAGGTGTGTCCAACAAACAATGAATGTGGAAACCTAAAAATAAAGCAAACTATAATACACGATTCTCCAAGCAAAACCCATATCATGTGATGAATAAAATATAGCTCCAAGTAACAAACCAATGGAATGGAGACGAAAGAGGGGATGTATTCCGGGGCATACCCAAGTGAAAGGATAGATATGGTTGACTAGAGGGGGGTGAATAGGCTACTACCGATTTTTAGCTTTTCTTTAACAAGTTATGTTTAGCAACAAATATGTTGTCTAGGTATGCAACTAAGTGAAGAACCTATATGATGCTAACAACGACAACAACAACAACAACAACAACAATAGCAAGCAAATGATACAACACAAGTAAAGATTGCACAAAGTAATGGTAAGAAGTAACCACAAGTGGAGCTGATGGAGACGAGGATGTGTTACCGAAGTTCCTTCCCTTTGAGGGGATGTATGTATGTGTTAGAGTGGTGTGGAGGCACAATGCTCCCCAAGATGCCACTAAGGCCACCGTATTCTCCTCACGACCTCACACAATGCGAGATGTCATGATTCCACTAGTGGTGCCCTTGAAGGCGGCGACCAAACCTTTACAAACAAGGTTGGGGAAATCTCCACAACTTAATTGGAGGCTCCCAACAACACCATGAAACATCACCATAATGGATTGTGGCTCCGAGGTGACCTCAACCGTCTAGTGTGGTCAAACAACCTAGAGTAACAAGATCCACAAGGGTTTAGTGGGGGGAATCAAAATTCTCTTGGTGGAAATGTAGATCGAGGCCCTCTCAACCAAACCCTAGAGCAAGAACAAGTTTCGTTGTCTAGGGAGAGAGATCGGGTGAAAATGGATCTTGGAGCAATAATGGAGCTTAGGGTTAGGAGAGGTGGCCTTCTTGGGGAAGAAGACCCCCTATATATAGTGGGGGGGGGGTACAAATTCAACCGTTATCCCCACTCAGCCTGCATACAAGCAGTACTACCGCTCGGATGGCAAGGCTAGTCACACGATGCAATGGCACGAGTCCACGAGGTAGTAGTGCCGCTAGAGCGGTATACTACCGCTCGCCCCAGGGTACTGCCGCCAGGGTTGAAGTGTAGCAGCCCACAGACATAGAGGCAAGTAGGAATAGGGCAGTTCCGCTAGAGTGGTACTACTACAGATAAGTAGTAGTATCGCTTACTACTACCGCTTTGGGTCCACTAAGGATTCCATGTCAAGAATGATGAGCGGTACTGGCACGGTAGTAACAAGCGGTACTACCGCTTGGGAGAAGTACTACCGCGCCATACTACCGGTCAGAAACTGCTAAGTTCGACACAAAAAATGTCGAGACATCCACCCAACAGTACAAAGCACGGCACTGAGCAAACACACTACCGCCCATAAGCGGCACTACTACTGCCTAGAGCAGTACTACTGCAGATTAGAGATAGTGCCGCTGCCAGGAGCGGTACTACTGCTGATAAGAGGTACAACCGCTGCCTTGCGTGATACTTCCGCATGGATTCTTCCAAACCAGAAAGAAGACATAGTTGGAGCTCCAAAGACGCTTGAAAGGAACATGGGTGCTGATAAATGTGTACATGTTGATTCCACCCAAACCTTTCTGATGCAGACCCCCTCTTGATAGTACAGTTCTCCTGTGATGCAAATCCATCGAAAATGATGTGCTGGAACTCAACCGTATTTTCTCTAATCCACTGAGGGGCTAGCATTGTCTTATACCATATGTTGAATTATCTAAAAGGCTTAATGCACACGATTAGTCCTCAACAGCATTGTCATCAATCACCAAAACCACTGGGGGTTCAAATATGTCCTTAGAGTCTCCCCCTTTTTGGTGGATTGATGGAAACACAAGATTTGCACGAATAATATCAGGAGATAGAAAGAAAACCCCAATATCTACAAAATATATACAGGCTCCCCTAGATGTGTGGTATATTTTATATGCTTTTGGAATGCAAAGCACACATACTAGGATCAACACTCCCCCTATATTTTATAGACTAACACTACTTGCATTAAGAGAATAAGAGATATATATATAAATGCAAGGAGTGACATGTGAGTATAAACATAGGGCACAAGATAAGCATAACTCACATAATAAGACATATACATTTAATTAAAGGGTGGCATATGTCTCACACCATATGACATAGTCACTGAAGTCTCACACACATAAAACAAACCAAAGAAAATGATAAAAGAGTTCACGAGCAAAGAAAGCAAGCAACTAAAAACGCGCACTCGTGACTTGGCAAATCCCTACACTATCTCCCCCTTTGGCATCGAGACACCAAAAGGGCAGAGAGGACTAAGACGATCTGAGGTGGCAGCAGCTCATGGGATCATCTTCAATATTCTCCAGAATCTGAACTGTTGGCAGTGGTGCTAGGCGGAGCAGAAGAGCCAGGTGGAGCAGAAGAGCCAGGTAGATTGACATCAGAGTCCCAATTGTAGTGCCTAGAGATCCAGACCTCCTCATGTAGAGTTCTCAAAACCACTCCAAACCTCCAGTCCTACCTACCTGCCAATCGCCTTGTGATGAAGCCTAGCTTCCTTCTCAGCAACATGAGCTTTGTACTGTCCATGAGCCTGCATGTAGAATAGCTTCTTCATCTTCTCCTTGAGCTTCTTAGCCCAAGATGGCTCAGCAGTAGAGGGCGCGAAGCTGGTAGTAGTGTCCCCCTCAACCACATAGTCCTCATCATCAGGAAAATCCATCTCAGGAGCAGTATGAGTGGGCCACTTGTTTTTCTGTCTCAGCTGAATAACCTTGTGAGGAACCAACTCACCACACTCACACTAAACACCTGGAAATGTGCTTTCCTAGGTCGTCTCAATCAAGTGCATCGGATATGGAGCATAAATAGGGCACTTGCGCTCAGACACAACAAAGAGGAGCTCATACCACATGACATGTGAAACATCCAAAGGCAACACATCCTCCTTGTTCCTGACAAGGTGACAATAAAGCAACATATTCACTAGGTAGGAATATACCTGATCCAAATTCCCAACACGAGGAAACATAGTGTTCCTGGATATGTGGTGCATAATGTCAAGAAATGACTCTAGCACATAAGTTCACTTGCCGTTGGTGGAGGAAATCTTCTTAGAGCTGAAGGGCCAAAGATGACTCTTGTGAGTGGATGTGGTCTCCTTGTGGAGTCGGAATCCAAGTGGGGTATGGAGCCCCTTATCCTCATAGCCAAGAAGATTCATGAACAACTTCCATGGAGTAGACAATCGCCTACCATTGGTCATCCAAGTCAAAGTTATTTCCTCATCAGTTCCAAGATGGAATATGGCATAGAACACAACAATCATTTTAGCATCAAAGTACTTATTGAACTACATAAGGTTGGTAATGGAAAGCTTGACACATAGCTCCAGGGCATCACCAAAGTATTAACCATTCTTCTCCAGATACTCCATGTCAATGGACTTGACATTGGGAACATATAGGTTCTCCTTGTGCTTGAGAACATCAGTGTAGATAGAGAGCAGCTGTCGGTTCCAGAAAGGACGGTTGCGAAGTGTTGAATCTTGGGGAACATCATAGGGGTATTGCTTGCGAGCTTGCCAGAATTCCTTGTTGGGAAACAGAGCAAAAGATTTGGACTTCTTGGGCTTGTTGGCAGGTTGCTTGGCCTTCTGCTTGGGAGGTTGTTGATTGGAACAGTCCTCCCCAAAGTTGCGTTAACACTTGGAGCTCTCACGACTCGGTTTCATCCCTCGGTCCGAGCTACAGCTGATGGGGAATGTTGCATGGGAAACAAAAAAATTCATACGAACACCCAACATCTATCTATGGACATCAACAACTATGAGAGGGAGAGTGGATCTACATACCCTTGTAGATCTCTAAGCGGGAAACGTTAATAAACACGGTTGATCTAGTCGAGCATATTCGCGATCCAATCACGATCCGTCCCGATCTAGCGCCGAACGGATGGCACCTCTGCGTTCAACACACGTACAACTTGATGGCGCCTCTGCCTTATTGATCCAGCAAGCGAGGGTGGAGAGGTAGATGAGTTCTCCGTCAGAACGACACCGTGGTGGCGGTGGTGGTGGAGCAATCTCAACAGGTCTTTGCCAAGCGCTGCTGCAGTTGCGTTTTCGGTGGACAAATAGATCTAGGAAGAGAGGGAGGGCTGCACCTATGCCTTGGGGTGCATCTGTCCTCCCTCTTCCTCTCTCTATATAGGAGGAGGGGGTAGGTGGGCGTAGCCTTGGCCCATCCTCTAAGGAGGGCTGGCCGGCCGAGGTGGGGAGGAGTCGACCTCCCACAAGGGAGGTGCGCTCCCTAGGGAGGACTCCTCCCTCCCCAAGGCACCTCCCCCACCTATCCTTTGGGCGCATGGGCCCTTTGGGCTCGGTTTCCCATCCCACTAGGGGTTGGTGCACAACCCCATAGGACCATGTGCCCCCCGGGGTCAGTCGGCCCCTCCCGGTGGACCCCCGGAACCCTTTCGACACTCTCGGTACAATACTGGAAACACCCGAAACTTTTCCGGAACCCGAATACCACTTTCCTATATATTAATATTTACCTCCTGACCATTACGAGGCTCCTCGTGACGTCCGGGATCTCATCCGGGACTTCGAACAACTTTCGGTCACCAACATATATAACTCAACAATACCAAATCGTCACCGAACGTTAAGTGTGCAGACCTTGCGGGTTCGAGAACTATGCAGACATGACCGAGAAACCTCTACGGTCGATAACCAATAGCGGGATCTGAATAGCTATATTGCTTGCCACATATTCTATGAAGATCTTTATCGATCAAACTACAATGTCAAGGATTCAGGCAATCCTGTATACGGTTCCCTTTGTCCATCGGTATGTTACTTGCTCAAGATTCGATCGTCGGTATCTCCATACCTAGTTTAATCTCGTTATTGGCAAGTCTCTTTACTCATTCCGTAACACATCATCCCATGGCTACTCCTTAGTCACCTTGCTTGCAAGCTTCTTGTGATGTTGTATTACCGAGTGGGCCTAGAGATACCTCTCCGTCATACAGAGTGACAAATCCCAGTCTCGATCCATGCCAACCCAACAGACACCCTCGGAGATACCTGTAGAGTACCTTTATAGTCACCCAGTTAAGTTGTGACATTTGATAAACACAAGACATTCCTCCGATGTCAGGGAGTTGCATGATCTCATGGTCGTAGGATCAGATACTTGACATGGATAAAGCGGTAGCAATAAACTGACACGATCAACTACTATGCTTACGGTTGGGTCTTGACCATCACATCATTCTCCTAATGATGTGATCCCATTATCAAATGACAACTCATGTCTATGGTGAGGGAACCTTAACCGTCTTTGATCAACGAGCTAGTCTACCAGAGGCTCACTAGGGATGTAGTGTTTGACTATATATCCACACATGTATCTGAGTTTCCATTCAATACAATTATAGCATGGATAATAAAGATTGTCATGAACAAGGAAATATGATAATAACCACTTTATTATTGCCTCTATGGCATATTTTCTATTGTCTTCCACTTGCACTAGAGTCAATAATCTAGTTCACATCACTATGTGATTTACATTGTGATGAATCTAACACCCATGCAGTTCTGGTGCTGATCATGGTTTGCCCGTGGAAGAGGTTTAGTCAACGGTTCTGCAACATTCAGATCCGTGTGTACATTGCAAATGTTTATGTCCTCCTCCTTGATGTAATTTCGGATGAAATTGAAACGACTTCTTATGTGTCTGGTCCTTTTGTGAAAACTAGGCTCCTTGGCTAGAGAAATGGCAGCAGTGTTGTCACACAAGAGGGTCATTGGGTCTAGTGCACTGGGCACAACTCCAAGATTCGTCATGAACTGCTTCATCTAGACACCTTCCTTCGCTGCTTCCGAAGCAGCTATTGTGACGCCCTGGATTTGCTGCTACAGTGATGTCTGTAATTAAGCTACAGTGACGGCCATGACCAAGCTTAATGATTTTTCTAAATGGTGCTTGATCATATTAGGATTCATATCTCTTTCTGTTTCCTTACTTTTAAAAGCCTATGATTTTTGTGTGATAAAATAATTCCTCAAACTACAAGGGGAAAATGTTGCACACTTGTGAAATAATCCAAAGCATTTAGTATTAAGGAAAACAACATCACCTTTATGTTGGTGTGGACCCCACCATGCAAAATAGAACCCAAAGACAATTGCCTTTTTTAAATTCATAATTAGTTCAAACAGTTTCCAAAAATGCCCAAACTTTTTGTGGCAATGCTTAATAATGCATGTAATTTAAAGGAGCAAGTCATATATTTTTGCTACACGGAACTGGAGCAAAAATATGAAATGAAACAGAATCTAAAAGAAATAGAAAAAAGAAACAGGAAAAACAAAACAAAACAAAAATAGAGCCCCCCCGGACCGGCCCAACTGGGCCTCGACCCAGCTGGCCAGCCCAACCGGGCCACTACTAGGGCATCGGTGCCCCCCCCACACCGACACCCCCACCCCACTCGCCCCCGCAACCCCCCGTCTTGCTCCCGATCCGGATCTGGATCGGGGCAGAGCGCCGCCGTCACTCGCGCCTTCTCGCCGTCGCCTGGTCGCCCCCTGCCGTCGCCGCACCTCATCCCCGCCGACCTCCTCGAACCTCGCCGCCCCAGCCACCCTGTAGCCGCCGATGAGCCCTCCGGGCTCCTCCCGTCCTCCCCCTTTTCCCCTCGCATTGGCCGCGCCCGCAGCCCGCGGCCCGCACCACCGCGCATGTCGCACGTCGGTGCCGTCGCCGCGGCCCCTGTGCCTCCGTCTCGCCTCGTGCCGCCTATACCTACGCCCTGTCGCCGTGCCGTGCGCGCGTCCACCCCCTTGTTGCCGCGCCCCTCGCACTGCCCACGTGCGCTCACCGTCGCCCCGCGCGCACACGTGTGCCGCCTCTCCCCTAGGCACCTCGTCGGCCACCACCATGGCCATGGCCGCCAGTTGCCTGTGGCCAGACCTCGACCACCCCTGACCTTTTTGGTTAGTGAACTAACCCCACTAACCCCTCCCCTGAGAATGACAACAGGGGCCCACCCCCTTGTTAATAGGAAAAACGTTTTTATAGAGAAGAAAATAACAAATAAATAATTAAATAATAATAAAATTAATTGACTTAATTAAGTTAATTAAGACTGATTATGTTAATTAAATTAAATTAATTATGTTAATTAATTAATTAATCACTCGCTCAAATGAACAAAGATGACATGTGGGCCCAGTCAAATTAGTGCTAATTAAAACTGCTTAATTAATTCTGATAATTAACTTAAACTAAATAGACACTCACACGTAGGACCCACCGGCCAGTTTGACCAGTCAACTGTGACTTGACTGCTGATGTCAGCATGACATCATGCTGATGTCATAATTCATTATTGAATTAAAATAATCTATTTTAATTTCTGAATATTAATAAAACTTTAAAAATTAATATAAAATAAAACCGTAAGTCAGCTGAAAATATTTTATACACGAAAGTTGATCAGAAAAATCCTACGAATGCAAATACGTTGTCCGTTAGTCTCTCAATTGCTCCTATCATAGCAAACATGGAACTTTTCCATCCATTTCATCCCTCCGGTAGTAGCCCGAGACCCAGAAAATATCGTCAGGTATTCTTCCGATCCATCCGTGACGTCTAATACTGCGTTAGTGCATGCCTAGCCCTGCACATTGCCATGTCATGCATCGTGATGCATTTGTTTGCTTTATATTTATCGTTTCTCCCCCCTGTTCTTACCGGTAGACACCGAGACTAACGGTGCGGCCGAGTACAACTACACTGCCGACAATCAGGCCTTTGAAGCAGAGCAGCAAGGCAAGCAATCCCACCTTGAGCATTCTGATATTGCCCATTTCTTTCCCTCCCATTCTAGCATTAGATTTTGCTATTGCATTAGTGATACGTCTCCAACGTATCCACTTTTCCAAACTCTTTTGCTGTTGTTTTGGACTCTAATTTGCATGATTTGAATGGAACTAACCCGGACTGACGCTGTTTTCAGAAGAATTGCCTTGGTGTTATTTTTCTGGAGAAATAAAAGTTCTCGGATTGACCTGAAATTTTACGGAGATTATTTCTGGAATTAATGAAAAATATTGGCGAAAGAATCAACCGGAGGGGGCCCACCACTTGGCCACGAGCCTGGTGGGTGTGCCCACCCTCCTAGGGCGCGCCAGGCAGGCTTGTGGGCCCCCTGTTGCTCCTCCGACCTTGTTTCCACTCCTATATATTCCTATTCGGGGAGAAAAAATAAAGAAGAGGAGTACATCGCGTTTCACAATACGGAGCCGCCGCCACCTCCTGTTCTTCCTCGGGAGACCAGATCTGGAGTCCATTTTGGGCTCCGGAGAGGGGAAATCGACGCCTTCGTCATCACCAACCATCCTTTGTCACCAATTCCATGATGCTATCCACTGTTCGTGAGTAATCCCATCGTAGGCTTCGTGGACGGTGATGGGTTGGATGAGATTTATCATGTAATCGAGTTAGTTTTGTTAGGGTTTGATCCCTAGTATCCGCTATGTTGTGAGATTGATGTTGTTATGACTTTGCTATGCTTAATGCTTGTCACTAGGGCCCGAGTGCCATGATTTCAGACCCGAACCTATTATGTTTTCATGAATATATGTGTGTTCTTGATCCTATCTTGCAAGTTGTAGACACCTATTACGAGTTATGATCTGCATCCCCTAGGGTGACAATAACTGGGCTTCTTTTCGATGATTACCGTAGTTTGAGGAGATCATGTATTCACCAAGTGTTAATGCTTTGGTTCTGTTCTCTATTAAAAGGAGGCCTTAATATCCCTTAGTTTCTAATAGGACCCCGCTACCATGGGAGGGTAGGATAAAAGATGTCATGCAAGTTCTTTTCCATAAGCACATATGACTATATATTGAATACATGCCTACATTACATTGATGAATTGGAGCTAGTTCTATGTCACCCTATGTTATAACTATTCCATGATGAATGCCATCTGACATAATTATCCATCACTGATCCATTGCTTACGAGCTTTCCACATATTGATCTTTTCTAAGTTACTTTTCCGTTGCTACTGTTACAATCACTAGAAACTGCTACTATCACTTTGTCACTGTTACCGTTACTTCCATAGTACGTTGCTACTGAATACTTTGCTGCAGATATTAAGTCTTTTAGGTGCGGTTGAATTGACAACTCAGCTGCTAATACTCGAGAATATTCTTCGGCTCCCCTTGTGTCGAATCAATAAATTTGGGTTGAATACTCTACCCTCGAAAACTGTTGCGATCCTCTATACTTGTGGGTTATCAAGACCTTTTTCAGGCGCTGTTGCCGGGGAGCATAACTCCATTCTCTAAGTCACATGGGATATATATCTGTTGATCACTATGAGGAATCTTAAAGATCCAAAACCAAGATCTACCCCTCAACTATGAGGACGGGTAAGGAACTGCCATCTAGCTCCGCACTTGATTCACCTTATGTTATGAGTAAATTTGCGACACCACCACCTGCTAGTAATTTTGATATG
This sequence comes from Hordeum marinum, assembly GCA_022496015.1. Classification (NCBI taxonomy): domain Eukaryota; kingdom Viridiplantae; phylum Streptophyta; class Magnoliopsida; order Poales; family Poaceae; genus Hordeum; species Hordeum marinum. The sequence goes on from CM039673.1 coordinate 523,999,135, forward strand.
TCGCAAGTAATTGATGATGCTACGCATGATGCTTATGATGATACTTTGCTTAACGATACGATGCCACTGGGTGAAATTCTTGATGAACAAATTGCCAGAGCCAATGCTGAAACTGATAATATTTCTGAATCTGATGAAATTATTTAAACTGAACACTATGATACACCTGCTAGACCTAGCTCTCCTAGATACGAACTGCCTAATATACCAGAGGATTATGTTATGGAAAGATAGGTAGCTAGGGACTTTCTTGCTTGTAAGGATATAGACGATCTGAAGAAATTACTTCGCAAGTGGAAGGGAAAATCTTTGAATGCTAGAATGCAATATGATCCTAAGTTTTCTACTTCACCTATCTTTGTTACTGATAAGGATTATGAATTCTCTGTCGATCCTGAGTTAATTACTTTGGTTGAATCTGATCCTTTTCATGGTTATGAATCTGAAACTGTTGTGGCACATATTACCAAATTGAATGATATAGCCACCTTGTTTACTCATGAGGAAAAAATTCGCTTTTACTATATTCTTAAGTTGTTTCCTTTCTCATTAAAGGGTGATGCTAAGATATGGTTTAATTCTCTTGCTCCTGGTTGTGTGCGTAGTCCCCAGGATATGATTTATTACTTCTTTGAAAAATATTTTCGTGCCCATAAGAAACAAGCTGCCTTGCAAGAAATATTTAACTTTGTGCAAACTAAAGAATAGAGTCTCCCACAAGCTTGGGGGAGGCTTCTCCCATTACTTAATGCTTTGCCTGATCATCCTCTCAAGAAAAATAAAATACTTGATATCTTTTATAATGGACTAACCGATGCTTCTAGGGACCACCTAGATAGTTGTGTTGGTTGTGTTTTCAGGGAACGAACTATTGAACAAGCTGAATCACTATTGAATAATATATTGAGCAATGATAATGATTGGACTATTCCCGAACCACCTTCAAAGCCAACTCCGAATAAAAGAGGTATTCTATTCCTCAGTCCTGAAGATATGCAAGAGGCAAAGAAATTTATGAAAGAAAAGTGTATTAAAGCTGAAGATGTTAAGAATCTACCACCTATTGAAGAAATACATGGTCTTGATAACCCGACACAGGTAGTAGAGGTAAATTCTCTCTGTAGATTTGATGGAAGAAATATTCCTTATAATAAGTCTGCTAGCCAATGCTTGGATGGATTTGATAATTTTATTGTGAAGCAAGAAAATTTCAATGCTTATGTTAGTAGACAATTGAAACATAATGCTTATATGCTGGATCCCTTGAGTGATTATTTGAATAGAACTGTCAATGATCTTAAGCTTATTAATAAACATGCTTCCATGGTGACCACTCAAGTAGAACAAGTACTTAAGGCTCAAAATGATTTGCTTAATGAGATGAATAGTAAAGACAATGATCATTCTGTTAAAGTTGTGACTAGAGGTGGTAGAATGACTCAGGAACCTTTGTATCCTGAGGGCCATCCTAAGAGAATCGAGCAAGATTCTCAGAGAGTTAATACTGATACACCTATCTGTTCCAATAAGAGTGGGAAAAAAATGATGATAGTACTTTGCATGCTGCTAGTGAACCTGTTATAGATACATCTAAGAATCCAAATGATATTTCTATTTCTAATGCTGAGACACAATCTGGGGATGAACATGAGCCTAGTGATAACATTAATAATGTTCATACCTATGCTCAACCTAGTAATGATAATGATGTGGAGATTGAACCTGCTAATGATCTTGATAACCCACAACCTAAGAATAAAAGAGACTTCATTTCTAGGAAACCTGGTAGAGAAAGAGAACCATGGGTTCAGAAACCCATGCCCTTTCCTCCCAAACCATCGAAGAAGAAGGATGATGAGGATTTTGAGCGCTTTGCTGAAATGCTTAGACCGATCTTTTTACGTATGCGCTTGACTAATATTTTGAAAATGTCTCCTTATGCTAAGTATATGAAAGATATTGTGACAAATAAAAGAAAGATACCGGAAGCTGAGATTTCCACCATGCTTGCTAATTATTCTTTTAAAGGTTGAACCCTAATAAACTAGGAGATCCCGGAGTATCGACTATATCATGCTCTATCAAAGGAAATTATGTTAAATTGCTTTATGTGATCTCGGAGCTGGTGTTAGTGTTATGCCTTTCTCTTTATACCATAGACTTTATTTTAATAAGTTGACACCTACTGAAATCTCTTTGCAAATGGCTGATAAATCAACTACTCTACCTATCAGTATTTGTGAGGATGTACCTATCGTAGTTGCAAATGCTACTATCTTGACGAACTTTGTTATTCTTGATATTCCCGAGAACGATAGTATGTCGATCATCCTTGGTAGACCCTTTTTGAATAATGTAGGGTCTGTTATTGATTGCAACAAGGGCAATGTAACTTTTCCTATTAATGGTAATGAGCATACGGTACACTTTCCGAAGAAACAACCTCAAGTTCATAGTATCAACTCTATTGAAAAAATTACAATGATTATTATTGGAGACTTTGAGTTCCCTCTTCTTACTGTCAAGAAGAAATATGAGATACTTATTGTTGGGGAAATGCATATCCCCATTGAGGTAACTTAGTGTTATTCGAAAATTCTTCGGTTTCATGTTATTCGAAAGAAGTTTGTTAATAAGACTTGATCAACCTTATTGATGGATTCCTTTTGACGAGCATGAGATGGATGAATTTAGGAGGCACAACTTCCTGTACCTAACTTTTACTTTCTGCTAACTAGAAGAAATTAAGTAAAAATGCTATTATTTTCCTCTTTTCTGAGTTTCCCGTGCAATAAAAAAGTGACATGAAAATAAAAGTTTTTCAAATCTCCTGAAAATGGAGTATGATTTTTTTTGGAATATTTATGAATTTTTGGCACTGAGTATGTATCCGGGGGCTGCACCAGTGGGCCACAAGCCTGCAGGGCGCACCCACCCCTAGGCATGCCCTGGTGGCTTGTGGGTCCCATGTGGCCCTCCTCCACTTATTCCAGCACCCATTCACTTCATCTTCCTCCAGAAAAAATCCCACCATTGCTCAAACCTGTGTTCTAGCTCATCTTGCTGCCATTTTCAATCTCCTTGCTGAAAGCTCCATTCACAAAACCGTATTAGGGGATTGCTCATCGGTATGTGACTCCTCCAATGGTCCAATTAGTTTTTGTTCTAGTGCCTTATATATTGCAGATTTTTGCTATTGTGGTGACTATTTTTTTGATCTTGCATGCCAAATTTGTATGGTCCCAAGTAGTTTTGATGCATGATATAGTCTCTAGGCACTTGAGGGAGTAGTTGCTATGAGTTTTGTTGAGTTTTGTTCACCTTTATTTTAGTTCACTAAAAATTTCAGATTTTTTTCAAAGAAATAAAAGATGTTGAGGAGAATGTACCAAGGTGGTTCCTTGAGCAAGAAAGCCCCGAGACTCGCGTTACGTGAGCCCGATTTTGAACCACCAAGGGAAGCTCGAGTACTGCCTTGTGAATGGCCGTCAGATCAACTCATGGACAACGCCGGATTCAAGGAAGAGTTTCATGCGTACATAAGGAATGCTGGCCTTGAGGATTTCATTTCAGATCGATGCAAGAAATATTATCAACTCACTGATTCTTTCATGCGGAGGTTTGAATTTTCATCTAGGCATAATTCTTATTCTGTTCTATTTAATCTTCATGATAAGACCTATACCATGGACCTAGAAGATTTTAATGATGCATGCAAAATTCCACAGTGGGGTAATCGTAGCGATCCTTGTAAAAATGAATATAATGATTTCCTTGCTAGCATGACGGTGGGAGAAACTAGAATCATTACACAAGCCACCTTGGGGAGCATTCACTTTCTGGCTATACATTATGTTCCTCTCTTCATAGGTAGATGTATTAACGGTAAACATGAGCACATTCACCTTTGCGTGCCTGATCTGAGTATTCTTAAGAGTGCTGTAATGGTAGATAGACGATATAACTTGGGGGCTATTATTGCCAGGAGGTTACATCATAATGCTAAGGATGGAGATTTCTTTGGTGGAGTTTATGCCACCCGTGTAGCTAAGTATCTTGGGGGTACCTATAAGAGAGAATGATGTTGAGTTACCCCTTGCTTTTCTTGATTATGAGGCTTCGGTGCGCTACCAGTTTCTTGAAAGAAACGAACAATCCCTCCAGTACCAACTAAGTTTTGACAGGCAACGTGTTGTCCATGTTAGACTTCCTGCTCCTGCCTTCTTTAACTTTCAGGAAAAGCAGAGATACTTTATAACTAGAGAGGAGGCAAACGAGTATGAGCGAAATGTAGAAACCGCCCGCCTTCACGCTGCAGTAGTTCAGGCGGTAGCCGCCGTAGCCCAGTACAACCCCAACTTTGACTTTGGATATTATCCGGGCCAGCCGTGGCCCTAGACCAACTTAGGCCAAAAGCCTAAGCTTGGGGGAGTATGTATTTCTCACCGACATTACATTCATGCTCACACACTCATTTCAGTTGTCGGTGTTCATACTTTTTCACTGTACTATCCATGGTAGTTTATTTCTTGTTTTGCTTTCTTCCTGTGTGTTTAATCAACTTTAAGAAAATTTAAAAAAACAGTTCTAGCTTTACCCTCTAGTTTGTTTTAGTTGTAGCATTAAAGAGAAAACCCAAAAATATTTCTCTTTCTTGTTCTGCTTGTTGGGAGATTTCCCGTGTAAATAATTTTCCTTTCTTTTCTTTGGGTCGTAAGGAGAAGACCACGATGACATGTTGAGTGGCTCTCATATGCATTATTGTTTATCTTACAAAGAGCCCATATTGCCTTGTCTTCTCCTTTGAGTTATTGTTTGCAGATTCTAGCTTAGTCCAATGCACATGCACTCTTATTATTATCCACACCGTTCGGTCGTGCAAGTGAAAGGCAATAATGACGATATTTGATGAAAAGATTGAGATGGGGAAAAGCTGGTATGGACTCGACCTATCTTGCTTTTGTAAATATGATTAGCTCATTGTTCCGGATTCAGTACATTATGGGCTGAACATGTTTGCAATGACAACTAGAGATTATAGTTATTCATGCCATGCTTAATTGGCTAAGAGTGGATAATGGTTTGTCTTGAGTGCCAACATGCGCATTAAAATGGTTGTGATGTAGTATGATAGAATGGTATCCTCCTCTGAATGATTCAAGTGGCTTGACTTGGCACATGTTTACGCATGTAGTTGAAACAAATCAACATAGCCTCCACGATATTTATGTTCATGGCGGATTATATCCTACTCATGCTTGCATTCAATGTTGGTTAAGCTCAAAGCATGTTGATGACTGTGTCGCTCTCTAGTTGGTCGCTCCCTAGTCTTTTGCTAGCCTTCACTTGTACTAAGCAGGAATACTGCTTGTGCATCATCTCAATAAACCCAAAGTTGTTCCCTATGACTCCACCATATCTACCTATATGCGGTATTTACTTGCCGTTCCGAGTAAATTTGCTTGTGCTAAACTTTAAACCTTCAAATAAATATTCTGTTTTGTATGCCCAAATCGCTCATGTGGCGACAGGGCTGTTAGTATCTTCCATGCTAGGTGGGTTATTCTCACGGTATATGTTGATTCACTATCATTCACGAGAAAGTGGCTGGTAATCAGGATGCCCGGTTGTAGGCTCGAAATAAAAAGCAAATTATAATTAAACAAACTCCCCCAGGACTGTGTTTGTATGGACGGGACCCGTGGATTCGGCTCGCCATCGAGTGTGACTAATTGGTGGAGGGGGAGTAAAAACTTTACTGTTCTGTTGGGAACCGCCTATAATGTATCTAGCATGGAATATATAGAAAACCTCTTGGTCGTTATGTGAGCAATGAAAGCATACTGCTCCAAAACCATTACCTATCTCTGTTTTAAAAGCTTGAGCTTTGGCACCTCTGCAAATCAATGCTTCCCTCTACGAATGGCCTATCTATTTGCTTTAGTGTTGAGTCATCATCCTCTTATAAAAAGCACCAGTTAGAGAGCACCATTGTCATTTTTATGCCTTGCTACTAATTGATATTGAGTATGAGCATAACTGGATCTCTCTCACCATGAATTACAATGTTTAGTCAGTCCTTGTTCTCCAGAGGTGCTCTGCATTTATGTTTTGTGGTCTCAGAAAGGGCTAGCAAGATACCATTATGTCATATTGTATCATGATCGTTTTGATAAAATTGTTGTCATCCGAGACTTATTATTATTGCTCGCTAGTTGATTATGCCATTGATATGAGTAAATGTGAGACCTAAATGTTATTGTGAATGTGGTTAGTCTATAATCTTTGCTAAAAATCGGAACATAAGTTAGACATATTTACAACAGCAAGATCAAACAAAGTTTGTAAAAGTTTTTCTTTATCACTTGCAGTTTATCAACTAAATTGCTTGAGGACAAGCAAAGGCTTAAGCTTGGGGGAGTTGATACATCTCCAATGAATCCACTTTTCCAAACTCTTTTTCCCTTGTTTTGGACTCTAATTTGCATGATTAGAATGGAACTAACCCGGACAGACGCTGTTTTCAGCAGAATTGCCTTGGTGTTATTTTTGTGTAGAAATAAAAGTTCTTGGATTGACCTGAAAATTTACGGAGATTATTTCCAAAATTAATGAAAAATATTGGCGAAAGAATCAACTGCAGGGGGCTCACCACCTAGCCACAAGCCTGGTGAGAGCGCCCACCCCCTAGGGGGCGCCGGACAGGCTTCTCAACCCCTGCTGCTCCTCCGACCTCGCTTACACTCCTATACATTCCTATTTGGGGAGAAAAAAATAAAGAAGAGGAGTTCATCGCGTTTCACGATATGGAGCCGCCGCCACCTCCTATTCTTCCTCGGGAGACCAGATCTGGAGTCTGTTTTGGGCTCCAAAGAGGGGAAATCGATGCCTTCGTCATCACCAACCATCCTTCATCACCAATTCCATGATTCTCTCCACCGTTCATGAGTAATCTCATCGTAGGCTTGCTGGACGGTGATGGGTTGGGTGGGATTTATCATGTAATCAAGTTACCTTTGTTAGGGTTTGATCCCTAGTATCCACTATGTTCTGAGATTGATGTTGCTATGACTTTGCTATGCTTAATGCTTGTCACTAGGTCCCGAGTGCCATTATTTCAGACCTGAACCTATTATGTTTTCATGAATATATGCGTGTTCTTGATCCTATCTTGCAAGTTGTAGACACCTATTACGAGTTATGATCCACATCCCCCAGGGTGACAATAACTGGGATTCTTTCCGGTGATTACCGTAGTTTGATTAGTTCATGTATTCACTAAGTGTCAATGCTTTGGTCTGGTTCTCTATTAAAAGGAGGCCTTAATATCCCTTAGTTTCCAATAGGACCCCACTGCCACGGGAGGGTAGGACAAAAGATGTCATGCAAGTTCTTTTCCATAAGCACGTATGACTATATATGGAATACATGCCTACATTACATTGATGAATGGGATTTTTATTTCTATGCCCCTGGTCCCTTAGCTCTACTCATTCATACCCATGCTCTTAACTTTTTCTCACTTTTCCCCACTCCATAGTCCGAAACCCTCAGAACAGGTTACAACGAAGGTTGCCGTCGGGTAAATGCCTCTGACCGTTAACTCTGACGAGTGGGGCCACTCCCACACATGCATCTGACCACGGTCGTGGGGTAGCACGTGTATATGGGACTTGCCCGAAACATCCCATCATATAAAGAGGGGGAACCACCTCCCGACACATCGCCCCTACCATTTCCCGCAAATCCCCTCCCTGTCACATTGTCTTCCTCTCTCCCACCGCGTCCTCTCACTTTCCTCCATTGCCTCCACTGGACCGTCTCGCTCTCCCCCTCTGCAACCTCTTCCTCACCTTCATCGCCTCCATCTGTCTGATGGCAGCCGCTCGTGGTGACACCGGAGCAGCGGCCGGAGATCTAGTAGTGGAGCTGCAGGGCACGGTGACAATGGATGAAGTGAAGGACGTTGGCGGCTTCCATGGTGGTACAGGGAAACTCGCAACTGCTATAGATGTGGAGAGGGAGGTGGCAGGCTCCACCTCAGCGCTGCCGGAGCTGAAGGTGACGGCGTCGAGCGACGCACTCCATCCCGATGCGTAGCCTGGCGAGGAGCAGGAGGTATTTGCACTTGCTTTTTAGTTCCAATATTTAGCTTGTAGAGATAGTTGCATTGGTTAGATTGTCATTCATATGGTAGTACAGATGGTTAGAGTAGTTGGTTTGATGGATGGGCCAGGGTTTTCTGTATGGGGGGATTGGGGTTTTTGTACTAGGTTTTTTTTGGATTACATTCTTTGCAAAAATGCTAGATAGATCTGTATGAGAGATAGGGATCTCTGTGCTTCAATGCTACACAGATGTATGCTTATTAGATTTTGTTTTTAATGCTCACAGATTGGGGCTTTTAATGCTATAGACATGCATGCTTATTAGATTGGGTCACTATTAGATTTGTTTTTGAATGCTACTCAGATTGGGGTTTTGAATGTCATATACGCAAATGGAATCCATTGATTAAGAAGTTATTTGAATCATTAGTATATAAATTTGTCCACAATATGTACTTATATTAGCTCCGTTGTTCAATGTGTGTGCATGACAATGGAAGATGCAAATAGGATCATAGTATATTAGCCCTATGATCAATGTAAAATGCATATCTAAATTTTCAGTGGGATGTAATTGTATATTCAGGAGGATGAAGGTTGGGGAAAAAAGAGGAAGCTCGACCTTACTGACTTCAAGGACCCGTACGATCTAGGGTATTGGAACGACGAAGAGTGTGAGGTAAGCCTGCTTGAAATTTAGATTGTTCATTTACCCTAGTTCCTTTGACATGGTGTATATGAAACTATAATGTATATATCTAAATTCATTCGTGTGTGCAGTACATCTCTGGAGAAAATGTGGATGTGGACGAGGGCAACTTTGCGTCCTTCAAAGTGAAGGAAGAGGAGAAGATGAGGGCCAAGGGAGATGATTACTACTACAAGAGCAGGACCAAAATTTGGCGGTGCCCTACTGCACCACCAAGGCAAAGCCAAAGTCCGAACGCTTCATTCACCTTCTAGCTCATGCAAAAGATGTAGCCATCCACGACGAGGACTACAAGATCAGGGGCCAGCATGCTACCCTCCCGAAAGTCCTGACTCCCATTCCCAACTAATTGATGATGTGATGATGTGTTTTAATGTGAACTTTGTGTGTTTTGTTGTTTGGGAACTTTGCTTGTGAATTGGATGTGTTCTATGGATGGTATGGTACTATGTGGTTTTCTATATATGCATGTGGCTATCTATATTGCTTATTTGTGTGTTTTTAAATTTGTCTGCTATGATTTGTTTCAGTGTTTATTTTCAAAGTTTAGGTGCTGCAATGATCACACATGTTGTTTCAGTGTTGCTTCACTGATCAGACATGCTGCAAAGAATAAGAAAAAAGAGCAAATAGTCCATCATTTATCAAATATTCCAATAACAGAGCAAAAAACAACATTTGAATGAAGATGTAATGATTTTTGTAATAAAGGAGTAAAAAATTATTTGTCTCATGTTTTATAATCAAATGCATGCTTTTTCCCACCAGCATGTCTCATTATCTGATGTTTTGAACTGACATTCGACAGGATAGTATAAATTCAATAAAATACAATAAAAACCTTGGCAAACTATCTATGTTTGCGTAGGATATCATGTGTGCAAAATTTGAGGTGATTTAGAGGAGGTCAAAGAAATTTGAATTTGAGAAATGTGCTCCAAATGAGCTTCCAGGCTAGGGTAAACAGCCCATTTGTACTCAAGTTTTTTTGGACCTACCCAAATATTTTTTATTAACACCTATTGAATCTATATAGTGTAGATTTGAAGTCTCACTATTTTTTGAATTAATCTTCATATTTTTACATTTTCTTTTGAAAAAATATGCTTTAATATAAAAACTATAAAACACGTTTAAAATATGAAAATGGAAAACTAAGTTCAGATGCTTCTTATTCACTTTGAAATAAAGCTTTGGTGATTTATTTATTTATTTTTTAATTTTCCAGACCCTGTAGGTAACCCTACCTCCTCTCCTTAAACTCTATGAAATCTTGTACATGATAGCTCATATGTGTGAAGGTTTTCTCATGAAAATGACCATAGACCAAGTTTAAGATTTTTGCTTGGTAACATGTCACATAAGACAACATTGTGCGCAGGTTATATATATTTTTGATTTTTTTAAATTAATGGTGCTCATTTCACCTCGATTGTGCCAGCTAGGATTTTTTCATGAAAATGACCATAGACCAAGTTTAGTATTTTTCCTCGTAAGCATGTCTTATAAAACGACGAACGGCGAAGGTTTCGTATTTTTTTGATTTTTATGCTCAGTCAAAGCCTTCGAAACCCCATTGACCAGCTCAAAACCCCTCTAAACCCCGTAGGGTTTCGCTTAACCCTAGCTCTGAACATCATCCATCTGATCATACCCTAGCGTCAAGTGACACCCCTTAGATGTGGTCTTCTAGAAGGAATTCGGTGGGCAGGCTGCGTGCAAGCTCCGTGCCATTGGATCACAAGGAAGGCTCCGCATCGTTGGATCGTGGTGCTATCCGCGAGAGGCGATCCCCTTAGATCGTGGTGCATCGTTTGCTCTGTTTTTTGTGAACATGCTGGCTCTGTTTTTTGTGAACATGCTGGCTCTGTTTCTTGGTTTCATCGTTTCACATTACACAACAATTGGCATTGTGTAGAAAATTTAGTTCTTTTTGTTCTATACAAATGCAAAATGACCAAATTTATAAGGGCCAAATTTATTTTTATCATGCAAAATGGCCACAAACTATTCAAAAATTGTCTATTTTTGTTCATAAAGTATATTTTTTGGGATTTGTTTGACGTATGTGTTCATATAATATATATGACACGTGTGTACACTCCCGATGCGTGTCTAATTTATAAGCTTCTTTTTATTCTTCTTTTCAAACCACCTTTTCCCACGCGTGTACACTCCCGATGCTGCGGTGGGTTTGAAAACGGGCTACTTCACATTTGACCCTATTATTGCCACAGCCAAATAACATATAGCACTACGGCTATTTAAGCTGCCCTCTGCCTCTGCCATCCCTCATCCATCTCCCATCCTCTGCCATCTACCCTTCTTGCTCTTCGCCCCCTTCTCTTCCGTACACTCTTCCGTACCCAATCGACAACGCCCCAGAGGATCAGTGAAAAGGGCGCTCGGAGGAGGAGCGAGATGGAGAAGGCGGTGACTAGGGTTCTAAACCCTCTATCTTTTTTTAGTCTATGTTATGTTAAGTTGTAATTGAACTATGTTGGAGTTGTTATGGGCTTGTTGGCCCTTTTCTTAAGTTCTATTATTAAGTTTTCTATCTATTCTCGTATTAAGTTCATCCTTGTTTGAACTATGTGATCGTGCTATGGGCTTGTTGGCCCTATCTACATATTGGGACTACATATTTGTTGATTGTTTTCTTAGAGAGCTCACTTTGTTAGTAGGGTTCCCTTGTTAGCAACCACCTAGTGCATGCAGCCACAACGAACACTTCTCTTTTTTACACAAGCCACAAATATGTAGCCACCTAGCTAGAAGAGAGGAACCAGCGGCAGTGACTATCGCTGCATCCGTGGCGGCTGGCGTGCAAGAAAGCTGCTCGGTCAGTGCATCATGGGGACGCATCGACGCATGCAGGCTCGGTCGGTGCATTGTGGCATCGGCGCATGCAGGCTCAATCGACACATGCAGGTAGGCTTTGCTGGGTGCATGCATAGCAGGCTTCTGTCCTGGCGGCGCGCATAGGCGTTTAATGCAAGGGATGGCCCAATGAAACCACGGCCCAACGGTCGAACGACGACACCACCCAACGCGGCCCCACTTGTCAGGTCCAACGGATGACACAGTCCAGCGCAACCCCACTCGTCAGAGTTAACGGTCAAGCCTTTGACCCGACGGCAACGTCTGTTGTGACCAGTTCTGAGGGTTTGTGGCAAGGAAGTGGGGAAAATTGCACAAAAGTTAAGAGCGTGGGGATGAATGAGTAGAGCTAAGGAACCAGGAGCACAGATGTGAAAAACCCATGATGAATTGGAGATAGTTGTGTGTCACTCTATGTTATAACTGTTGCATGATGAATGCCATCCAACATAATTATCCATCACTGATCCATTGCCTATGAGCTTTCCACATATTGATCTTTGCTAAGTTACTTTTCCGTTGCTACTATTACTGACGGGGATATACCCCATGGTATGACCCGGCCAGGCAACTCATAGGAGACCCGTTAAAGACATGACATCTTATTTATGACCCGGCAAGCGGGTCACAGGATGATCAAGCCCAAGACCCGGCGGGTGAGCCGGCGCGAGGCGGCTCGCAAGAGAAGGCCCACAGGAGAAGGCCCACAAGAGAGAAGGATTCCCTTAAAGGAAATAAGACCCGGAGGAGGATTCGTGAGAGACTAGTCCTAGTCCTACTCCTAGTAGGACTCTATTTGTAAACCTACCCTCTCCACTTATATAAGGAGGGGTAGAGCACCCCTAGTGGGACAAGTTCTCAAGAGACACAAGTCTACAAGTTTAGACAACACAAGAGATTAGAGGCACAGGAGATTAGAGGTAGCAATTAGCACCCTTGTAACCGAGAGATCTTCATCATCATATATACCAGACAAGTAGGACATAGGCTTTTACCTCCATCGGAGGGGCCGAACCTGGGTAAAACTCCGTGTCTTCTCGATTGCGATCAACCCCTTCAAGCCGCCACGCAGTTGCATCTCACCCCGAGCCTAAGTCCGTTCACCCGGACATCTGCCGTGACAAATCCACGATAGTTGGCACCCATCGTGGGGCTTGCTGGTGGTATCTTTCTTGGAGGGAGTACTCCCAAGGAATCGAGGAGTTCACAGTCGAGTAGTTCAGGAAAAATCATAAGAACCCGGATCACCGGAGGCTGCTACTGCGTTCGTCTGATAAGATCAACTTTGCAAAGACTCTCACAACACAGCCTGTCGGTTTCGTTCGGATATTACTATATTTGGAAGTCGCCAAAGATTTTCGTCTTTTACTTTTACTCAGCTACCAAAGGAGAGTTGATCGGTTGTCGGCGGATCCAGCCAGTATTAGCGCACTATTGTCAGTACATATCCGGGATAACCATAGATCCCAACGTATTGACGCTTCCATCTAAGTGGAATTTTTTCGGATTAAGTCAAAAGAACGAATAACCTGAAGTCTCGAGCCTGGTGTTTTCCAAAGCAAGTTTGTCGGCTGATGCACGATGTCCATTAAGAAGCAGATGTATACTTGTTCAGAGGAGAAGAAAAGGTGATACAGAACTACTCAGGTACTATGCATGGTACTACCTCCTCACGCGAGACCATCAAACAAGAAAAAGAAAGGATATTAAAGTCTCGGGGCAAACACAGCGTCATATGGATAAGGAAAAAGGAGGAGAAGAAGACCGCCACAGGCTCGGATTCCGCCTGTCGCCACTGCTTCTACAACCGCCTCCGAGTCGCTAGATTCCGTTGTGCCTGCGAGCCGGCCGTCCCGCGGGCTCCGTATCGTCTCCAGTCATCCTTCCACGTGCGCACGTCCTCACCGTCCCAGCTCATGGCCTCGCCTCGATGGCTGCACTGCCGCGCTCGAGCCAGCTCACACTTCCACGGTCTAGCACCGCCCTGCTTTGCAATGCTCATGTTGCCTCGCCTCGTTCTATCATCGAGCGCCCGAGCCGCCCTGGCCCCGTCATCACCGTGGCCTTGCACCCCCTTGGCTGCACCACTTCCACTTTGACCCGCCGCTGCTGCACCTGCTGGCCCCGCTCTTGCCGGTTCAGCGCGCCGGCTCAACCCGCCGCTGCACCCCTGTTTGCGCCGGCGAGCCACCCTAGATAAACCACCACAGCATTCTCCGCCTCTGTGCCATGCCCCGCTGCATCCGGCTCCACCACGACTCGAGCTACCGCCGCCGCCTTGAGCCGCCGCCATGCCGGCCATGCTGCCGCGCTTCACCTCTTCCACTGCCGCATAAGCACCCGCCGGTTGGTGAGCCGCCCGCAGCCACCATCCGCACGTGTAGCCTGGCGAGCCACCCTGGCAGGCCGCCGCGCCAGCTGCTGCCGCCCGCGCACCACAGCACCGCTCCACGCCGGCCGGGTCGCCCCCGAGCACCTCCTTCCACCTCATTGTGACCTCGCCCCAGCCGCTTGCCGCGCCGCTCCCTGGCTGGTTCCTCTATAGGTATGCCGAGCGCAAGCCCTCTATCATGGGGAGCAACGGCGGTTCTGCCCACACGGACAAGAAGCGGATTGGGAGCTGTTTTGGTTAGAAAAAAATATATGGGAGTTCAGTCAAAATTAGACGTACATCCGTTCGTCTAATTACTTTCACTATTGTTTAGTGCCGGTGTCTGTATTCATCGGACAACAAAGAAACCTGGTGCTATCTATTCCATCCATTATGTTGGTATATATAATCTTTTCCAAAGAACAGTTACTCTGTTTTTGTCATATGTCTTATACAGGACAATTATTCAAGTGGTACCATACCACGGAGATGGAGGCATACAAACATCAGCCTGGACCGGCATTCCACCACCGGCGACTCGCACGTCCGTGCTGGCTTACAATGCCATCGCCGTCTCTCATCATCCACGCCGGCTTACAACGCCGTGGCGTCTTTCACAACATCACCGGTTTTCAATGTTGCGGCCATTTTCTACGTCTACATCAACATATTGGTATAGTGCTCGCCTGTACAAGCCGCCCAACGGATGCGCGCAAGACGCCACCCACAGTTTGATCTACATCAATATATCGGTGCAGTGCTCATCGATATGAGCCGCCCGACGGACAGGTGCACAAGTCGCCACCACTACAATTTGGTTCACTTCAACAAACAGCCGGAACGAACCATCGACCGGATCATTGAAACAATTCATACGAGATCATCTATAAACCACCACGGCCAACCTCAACTTTCAGTGGAGATTCTCAAGCCACCTCTTCGAGTCAACTTGAGGCTTAGGGGCTACAGACATGGCAAGACACATTTGGTCGTTTTCAATGAGAAGCCCGGGTCTTTGCAAGATGAATTTTTCTGGCTCAGAAATTTGAGTTGAAGTGGTTTGTTCACCGTCAAAATGGCTGATCTATCATCCGGCTTTATGCCCTATCAAGCGTTGTTGCAGGGAGGCTTCTTGCCTTCGGGTATAGCTTACATCTCCCCTGCACAGTCTGCTTTTACGCTGTTGCAAGGAGGCTTCTTGCCTTCGGGTATAGCTTACATCTCCCTTGCACAGCCGGCGTTATGCCCAATGAAGCACTGCTACAAAGAGGCTTCTTGCCTTCGGGTATAGCTTACATCTCCTTTGCACAGCCAGGTGTTATTAAACTGTTGCAAGGAGGCTTCTTGCCTTCGGGTATAGCTTACATCTCCCTTGTACAGTTGGCTTTATGCCTAGTTTGGTTACATTAAGCGCTATTGTTGATGGAGGCTTCTTACCTTTGGTATAGCTTACATGACCCTAAGACAACAGCGTGTACACCAAATTCCAGTTGCTTATCAACTGCGGCCATCAAAGGGGGCTTCTTACCGACGGGTATCGCTTATCTCACCCTAATGGCCGGCTTTATGCCACTTCCTGTTACTTATTAACCGCGGTTGTCGAAGGGGGCTTCTTACTGACGGGTTCGCTTATATCACCCTAACAACCGGCGTTTATGCCAAAACTCAGTTGCTTATCAACTGTAGCTGTTGAAAGAGGCTTCTTGCCTTCAGGTATAGCTTACATCTCCTTTCAAATAGCCGGCTTTATCAGTAAGCCGTGGTTGTCGATGGAGGCTTCTTGCCTTCGGGTATAGCATACATTACCCATCGACAGTCGGCGTCCGCGCCTACAACTGTAGCTGTTGAAAGAGGTTTCTTGCCTTCGGGTATAGCTTACATCTCCTTTCAAATAGCCGGCTTTATCAGTAAGCCGTGGTTGTCGATGGAGGCTTCTTGCCTTCGGGTATAGCTTACATTACCCATTGACAGCCGACGTCCGCGCCTAAAACTGTAGTTGTTGAAGGAGGCTTCTTGCCTTTGGGTATAGCTTGCATTCCCTTCAAACAATCGGCTTTATGCCGTTCTGGCTTATCAGTAGCCACGGCTGTCGATGGAGGCTTCTTACCTTGGGTATAGCTTACATTACCCATTGACAGCCGACGTTCGCGCTTACAATATTTGCTGTCAACAGGAGGCTTCTTACCTTTGGGTATAGCTTACATTACCCTAAAAATAGCCGGCTTTATGCCATTCAGGTTGACATGTCAGTCGTGGATTATTCAAGGGGGCTTCCCACCTCCAGGTAACATGTCGGCTTATCAAGCCAGGTCAGAGCAAGGTTATGAGAAAAGGAGCAATGTTATGAAAGGTATACATCTCCGGGTTGAGCTTCTTTAAGCCGCCCTCACAACAATGCATAATATATTCTGTCTTGTTCGTTTTTGCATGTTTTATCTCTTAAGATGAGCCGCCGTTAAAGTATTTTGCAAAAGCAAATGAATTTTTTAATAGCCAACATGGCTAGATCTTCATGGTTTATCATAACCGGTAATAAATGATTGGGATTTTTTCAAACCAGCTCGGAGAAATTATTATCTTTCAAGAGACGCCCTATTAATTATAATGCCGTGTCATCTAATTGGCCGGTTCTCAGATTTCTTTAATTGTGCTCTATAGTAATCTACAACACTCACGGATTTCTCAAACTTATATTCGCCGAGTTGCACCGCAACCACGAGCAGGAATTTCATGTCAAAGACAAAGGAATTATTCCAGGATATTCATTCCGGGTTATATTACGACCACGGTCGAAGATTCATTCAACTAATTATGGTGAGACGTATTATTCTCACATAGTCCCGAGTCGCCGCAGGCAGACGACCCGACACTTGGGGGATACATTATCCAAGTCCAAGTTTATATCGATTATGCAAAGTCCCATGTCGCTGCAAGCATGCACCACGGCACTTGGGGGCTAATGCAAGCCGGTTTTCAAACCATTACATTGTCAGCAAGACCATATTATCTCAAAGAGATGAGCCAGCCCTTCTATATTTTTCTAAAGTCCCAGCCCAGTAATTCTTACTGATCCGGCACTTGGGGGCTACAGTATTTAGTTGTTCCAACAGATTAAGAGATTCAAATTGAAGACCCGGCGCATCACATTCTGATGAGCCGGCCCTTGGGGGCTACACCCACCGAAGCATTCTGATGAGCCGGCCCTTGGGGGCTACACCCGCCGAAGCTTTCTGATGAGCCGGCCCTTGGGGGCTACACCCGCCGAAGCTTTCTGATGAGCCGGCCCTTGGGGGCTACACCCGCCGAAGCATTATAATATATAAGGCAATTATAAGTCCCAGGTTGCTGCAGGAAGGACAACCCGGCACTTGGGGGCTACACAGTCCAAAATGTTATTTGCAAAGCACCAAGTTATCATGGATAATCTCGGAGCTTGGGGGCTACAGGTAATATGGACATATCAAAAACTTTGAGGAGAATTTTCAAGATATTAATTATAGAGTTCAGTTGTTAGACCCGGCGTCACCAACACTTATGACCCGGTGTTATCAAAAGATCATAAACCCGCCAGAGTTTATATAAGCCGCCCTGCTTCACAACAATGGAAGTCCGGTTCTACATCAGATGGATTTTCATCCAAATATTTATCAAGACAGCAGGATTCTAGTTATTTAACCTGGAGTCACCAACGATAATGACCCGACATCATCAATGATTATGACCTGGCGGAGATGACCCGCCAAGAGTATTGGAAGCCGACTCAATGGCATATGGGTGTTCTATTCTCAATATGTTTCAAAAGACATTGACAAGCAAGATGATTATCAAGATGACTCATTCATATGGAGAAAATACCCGGATTTCTGAGATGTCATTTTATAAGCCGGCCAAAGGAGCAAGCCGGCCACTTAACATATTTGTTACTCTTATTTCAGGAGCTTATCATGAATAAATTCAAGCTAACCTGGGGGCTAATGACGGGGATATACCCCATGATATGACCCGGCCAGGCAACTCACACGAGACCCGTTAAAGACATGACATCTTATTTATGACCCGGCAAGCGGGTCACAGGATGACCAAGCCCAAGACCCGGCAGGTGAGCCGGCGCCAGGCGGCTCGCAAGAGAAGGCCCATAGGAGAAGGCCCACAAGAGAGAAGGATTCCCTTAAAGGAAATAAGACCCGGATTAGGATTTGTGAGAGACTAGTCCAAATCCTACTCCTAGTAGGACTCTATTTGTAAACCTACCCTCTCCACTTATATAAGGAGGGGTAGAGCACCCCTAGAGGGACAAGTTCTCAAGAGACACAAGTCTACAAGTTTAGACAACACAAGAGATTAGAGGCACAAGAGATTAGAGGTAGCAATTAACACCCTTGTAACCGAGAGATCTTCATCATCATCAATACCAGACAAGCAGGACATAGGCTTTTACCTCCATCGGAGGGGCCGAACCTGGGTAAAACTCTGTGTCTTCTTGATTCCGATCAACCCCTTCAAGCCGCCACGTAGTTGCGTCTCGCCCCGAACCTAAGTCCGTTCACCCGGACATCTGCCGTGACAAATCCATGACAATTACAATCACTACAAACTGCTACTATCAGTTTGCCACTATTACCGTTACTTCCATATTACTTTGCTACAGAATACTTTGTTGCAGATATTAAGTCTTTCAGGTGTGGTTGAATTGAAAACTCAGCTGCTAATACTCGAGAATATTCTTTGGTCCCCTTGTGTCGAATCAATAAATTTGGGTTGAATACTGTACCCTCGAAAACTGTTGCGATCCCCTATACTTGTGGGTTATCAATTAGCTAGATCCTATTTCTGATGCATAGCTTGTTTTTGATAAACTGCTACTATACCTGTTGCTATATCAACTGCTTTGTATAGGTTGATCGATGAATCCCCTCTGACCCCCCTTAGTCCCAGATGCCCCTGCTTCTTCATCGACGACTCGATGACTTTAAGACTCGTTCGACTGACTGACAAGCCATGCCCGTCACATTTACCGCACACCCCTTATATGTACGACTCTGCAGAGCTACTATCAAGTACCAAGGGTGACACCTCGTGAAGTAGTCATGATGCTAGCTCTATAGTGCATCTAGTTGGTTGTGGTTATTGAGGATGATTCCTCCTTCACCACTCTTGAATATGACTCTGTCGTGCAAGCCCTCAAGTGTGGGACCCTCGAGGGTGATTCCTCTAAGTCCACCTTGATGGTTTCATCAAGCGGGGCCCTTTGAGGGTGATTACTTAGGTTCCGTCTTGATGTTTTATACACACAGCTACTATGACCTGGTTACAGAAACATGTTGGTGATGGGTCGGCCCTGAGGGGTATCCACGGTTTGATGATGACGAGGCGTGGACGGGCAGGAGAGGCCCTTGCCACACATCCTTGAGACTAGGCGACGGGACCGCACTTCATGGGTCGTGCTTGCCCCACATTAATAAAATGCTAATGGGTTGGGTATTTAATCTCAGTTGGTCGTTTGGCCTATTACACACTAACCTTCATGTGGGAGAAGTTATGGGTACTCAGCGACGTGGTATCAGTCGAAGCTCTTCGGACGTTAGCAATTGAGCGACGTGCGCCTGAGTGGTCCGCAACGGCACTACGCTTGTTATAAAGGGGTGCTAGGACTGACCTTGTCCGCCTTTGCATTGTGTAGGAGTGCAAAGGGCGATTGGCCCATGACCCCTGCGTGCTTGGGATTTAGACCGGCGGGCTGGCCTCTTCGTTGAGACTAGGTAGGACTACGACGTGTTGATATCCGGAGGCCGGGCATGACCAAGGAAAGTGTGTCCGGTCGGAGGTATCAAGCGTGTTGGGGAATGAGGTGCACCCCTGTAGGGAAGAATTTATCTATTCGAATAGCCGTGTCCATCGTAACAGGAAGACTAGGAGTTGTACTTTGACCTTCTACAACTATAATTGTGACTTTTAAATTGAAATGAATGATTGGCTCCGGGATTGCTTCTCGTAGGGAGTCGAGGAAGAATCTCTAGGCGTGGTTACTTAATGAAAAATTGCTACAATAATATTGCTATATATGAGATACCAATCTACTCTCTTCTAATGCTGCAAGAGACTGAAGCTGCTAGTCTTCCATAGGACTAGGCCTTCCCCCAATTCTTTGTTTCTGCAGTCAGCCCAGATATAACCCCTTTCCTTGATACTGATGCATACTTAGCATAGTTCCGATGTCAGTCTTGCTAGTACTTTGGATGTGTACTCACCACTGATTTGCTTCCTCTTTCCCCCTTGATATGATTGCTGCATTTAGACGATGAAGCCCTGGAGATGGAGTGCACCGGAGACGACTACTACACCACCGCAGGAGCCTACTACTACGTGGAGGCCGCCCCCGACTAGCAGTAGGATAGGAGGTTCCCAGGCAGGAGGCCTCGCCTCTTTCGATCCGCATTATGTTTGTGCTAGCCTTCTTAAGGAAAAACTTGTTTAACTTATGTCTGTACTCAGATATTATTTGCTTCCTATTGGTATCAAAACCATGGGATCTCGGGTAGGGGGTCCCGAACTGTGAGACTAGGATCAGCAGTAATAGGAGATGAAGGGGACACGAGTTTACCCAGGTTCGGGCCCTCCAATAGAGGTAATACCCTACGTCCTGCTTGGTTGTGTTGATGGTGTAAGGGGTTACAGAGTTGATCTACCTCGAGATCCTATGTCTAACCCTAGATGAGTTGTTCTATCTCAATACCCTAAAACCCTCCGGCTTATATGTTGGCGAACGTTGCATGGGAAACAAAAAATTTCCTACGCACACGCAAGATCTATCCATGGTAATGAGCATCTACGAGAGGGAGAGTGGATCTACGTACCCTTGTAGATCTATAAGCGGGAAGCGTTAAGAAACGCAGTTGGTGTAGTCGAACATCTTCGCAATCCAAATCGCCGAGCGTCCCGCGATCCAATCGCGATCCGTCCCGATCAAGCACCGAACGGACGACACCTCCGCGTTCAGCACACATTCAACTTGATGACGATCTCCGCCTTCTTGATCCAGCAAGAGGGAGCGGAGAGGAAGAAGAGTTCTCTGGCAGCATGACGGCGCTCCAGCGATGGTGGTGGAGCTATTCCGGCAGGGCTTTGCCTAAGCACTGCAGAAATCCGATATAGAGAAGAAACTATGCACTGGAGGAACGGGTAGCACTTGGCTGAAAATCTAGTGCAAAAACCCAAAAACCACCAGTATATATAGCAGGGAGGGAGGAGAGGCTTGGAGCAAGGTCCAAGCCTCCTTTGGTTCGGCCGAAGTGGGGAGGAGAGGACTCCTCCTCCAATCCTAGTAGGACTAGGATTCCTCCTTTTTTGCCTTTTTTCCACCTTTTCCCTTTGGGCTTTTCTTCCCTAGCCGCATGGGCCTTGTGTGGGACTTCGACCAGCCCAATAAGGGCTGGTATTCACTCTCCCACAGCCCATGAAGCCTCTTGGGTCGAAATACCCCTCCCGGTGGTCTCCCAATACATTACCAGCACTCCCGATACACTACCGATGAGCCCAAAACTTTTCCGGTGACCAAACCAGGACTTCCTATATATGAATATTTACCTCCGGACCATTCCGGGGCTCCTCGTGATGTCCGAGATCTCATCCGGGACTCAAAACAACCTTCGGTCACCACCATACATAACTCTATACTACCGAAACATCACCAAACCTTAAGTGTGCAGACCCTTCGGGTTCGAGAACTATGTAGACATGACCGAGACGCCTCTACGGTAAATAACCAATAGCGGGACCTGGATGACCATATTGGTTCCTACATATTCTACGAAGATCTTTATCGGTCGAACCTCTATGTCAAGGATTCAGTTAATCCCGTATGATGTTCCCTTTGTCCTTCGGTATGTTACTTGCCCGAGATTCGATCATCGATATCTCCAAACCTAGTTCAACCTCGTTACCGGCAAGTCTCTTTACTCGTTTCGTAATACAAGATCCCATGACTAACACTTAGTCACATTGTTTGCAAGGCTTATTGTGATGTTGTATTACCGAGTGGGCCTTTTGATACCTCTCCGTTACACGGAGTAACAAATCCTAGTTTTGATCCATGCCAACTCAACAGACACCCTTGGAGATACCTTTAGAGCACCTTTATAGTCACCCAGTTACGTTGCGACATTTGATACACACAAGGCACTCCTCCGGTGTCCGTGAGTTGCATGATCTCATGGTCATAGGAACATATACCTGACATGCAGAAACAATAGCAATAAACTGACACGATCATATGCTACGTTAGTAGTTTGGGTATTGTCCCTCACATCATTCTCCTAATGATGTGATCCCGTTATCATATGACATCACATGTCAATGGCTAGGAAACCTTGACCATCTTTGATCAATGAGCTAGTTCACTAGAGGCATACTAGGGACAAAGTGTTGTCTATTTACCCACACATGTAATGTGTTTCCAATCAATACAATTATATCATGGATAATAAACGATTATCATGAACAAGGAAATATAATAATAAACACTTTATTTACTGCCTCTAGGGCATATTTCCAACAGTCTCCCCCTTGCACTAGAGTCAATAATCTAGTTCGCACCACTATGTGATTTACATTGTAATGAATCGAACACCCATGCAGTTCTGGTGTTGATCATGTTTAGCCCTTGGAAGAGGTTTAGTCAATGGGTCTGCAACATTCATATACGTGCGCACTTTGCAAATATTTATGTCCTTCTCCTCAATGTAATTGCGGATGGAGTTGAAGCGTCGCTTTATGTGTCTGGTCCTCTTGTGAAACCTTGGTTCCTTGGCCAAAGCAATGGCACCAGTGTTGTCACAGAACAGGTTCATTGGATTCAGTGCACTGGGCACTACTCCAAGATCTGTCATGAACTACTTCATCCAGACACCTTCCTTCGCCGCCTCCGAGGCTGCGATGTACTCCGCTTTGCACATAGAATCAGCTACCACGCTTTGCTTGGAACTGCACCAGCTTACCGCTCCCCCGTTGAGAATAAATACGTATCCGGTTTGTGACTTAGAGTCATCTGGATCAGTGTCAAAGCTTGCATCGACGTAACCCTCTATGACGAGCTCTTCATCACCTCCATAAACAAGAAACATTTCCTTAGTCCTTTTCAGGTACTTAAGGATATTCTTAACCGCTGCCCAGTGCTCCATTCTAGGATCACATTGAAACCTTCCGGCCATACTTATGGTAAGGCTGACATCGGGTCTTGTGCACATCATTGCATACGTGATAGAGCCTATAGTTGAAGCATAGGGGATGACACTCATCTTTTCTGTATCTTCTGCAGTCACTGGGCATTGAGTCTTACTCAACTTCACACCTTGAAACATAGGCAAGAACCCCTTCTTGGACTGATCCATTTTGAACTTTTTCAAAACTTTATCAAGGTATGTGCTCTGTGAAAGTGCTATTAAGCGTCTCGATCTATCTCTATAGATCTTAATACCTAATATGAAAGCAACTTCTCCTAGGTCCTTCATTGAAAAACTCTTGTTCAAATATTCCTTCACGCTTTCCAGCATTTCTATATTGTTTCCAATCAGCAATATGTCATCCACATATAATATTAGAAACGCTATAGAGCTCCCACTCACTTTCTTGTAAATACAAGCTTCTCCATAAACTTGTATAAACTCAAACGCTTTGATCACCTCATCAAAGCGCTTATTCCAATTCCGAGATGCTTGCACCAGTCCATAAATGGATCGCTGGAGTTTGCAAACTTTGTCAGCATTCTCTGGATCGACAAAACCTTCTGGTTGCATCATATACAACTCTTCCTCAAGGAAACCATTGAGGAACGCTGTTTTGACATCCATCTGCCAAATTTCATAGTCGAAATAAGCAGCTATTGCCAACATGATTCTGACAGACTTAAGCATCGCTACAGGTGAGAAGGTCTCACCGTAGTCAACTCCTTGAACTTGTGAAAAACCCTTTGCCACAAGTCGAGCTTTATAGACGGTGACATTACCGTCCACGTTTGTCTTCTTCTTAAAGATCCATTTGTTCTGAATGGCCTTTCGCCCTTCAGGTAATACTTCCAAAGTCCATACTTTGTTTTCATACATGGATCCCATCTCGGATTTCATGGCCTCTAACCATTTCTCAGAATCCGGGCCGATCACTGCTCCTCCATAGCTCGTAGGTTCATTGTTGTCCAACAACATGACCTCCGAGATAGGGTTGTCGTACCACTCAGGAGCAGTACGCACCCTTGTCGACCTATGAGGTTCAATAGTAGCTTGATCCGAAGGTTCATGATCATCATCATTAACTTCCTCTTCTACCATCGTAGGTTCCACAGAAACATCTTTCTGCACTGCGCTACTTTTTGGTTGAAGTAAAGGTTCGATAACCTCATCAAGATCTATTTTCCTCCCCACTCAATTCTTTCAGGAGAAACTCTTTCTCAAGAAATGTTCCGTTCTTGGCGACAAACACTTTGCCTTCGGATCTGAGATAGAAGGTATACCCGACTGTCTCTTTTGGGTATCCTATGAAGATGCATTTCTCCGCATTGGGTTCCAGCTTTTCAGGCTGAAGCTTTTTGACATAAGCATCACATCCCCAAACTTTAAGAAACGACAACTTTGGCCTCTTGCCAAACCATAGTTCATATGGCGTCGTCTCAACGGATTTTGATGGTGCCCTATTTAAAGTGAATGCAGCTATCTCTAATGCATAACCCCAAAACGATAGTGGAAAATCAGCAAGAGACATCATAGAACGCACCATATCTAATAAGGTTCGATTACGACTTTCGGACACACCATTACGCTGTGGTGTTCCGCGTGGTGTCAACTGTGAAACAATTCCACACTGTCTTAAGTGACTGCCAAACTCATAACTCAGATATTCACCTCCTCGATTAGATCACAGGAATTTAATCTTCTTGTTACGATGATTCTCAACTTCACTCTGAAATTGCTTGAACTTTTCAAGCGTTTCAGACGTGTGTTTCATTAAGTAAATATACCCATATCTACTTAAGTCATCAGTGAAGGTGAGAAAATAACGATATCCACCACGCGTTGTGACATTCATTGGACCGCACACATCAGTATGTATGATTTCCAATAAGTCACTCACCCGTTCCATTGTTCCAGAGAACAACGTTTTAGTCATCTTGCCCATGAGGCATGGTTCACATGTGTCAAGTGATTCAAAATCAAGTGACTCCAAAAGTCCATCAGCATGGAGCTTCCTCATGTGTATTACACCAATATGACCTAAACGGCAGTGCCACAAGAAAGTGGTACTATCATTATCAACTCTACATCTTTTGGCATCAATGTTATGAACATGTGTGTCATCACAATAAAGATTCAATATGAATAAACCCCTAACATTGGGTGCATGACCATAAAAGATATTACTCATATAAATAGAACAACCTTTATTCACCAATTCAAATGAGTAACCGTCTCGCAATAAACAAGATCCAGATATAATGTTCATGCTTAATGCAGGCACTAAATAACAATTACTCAGGTTCATCACTAATCCCGATGGTAATCGAAGAGAGAGCGTGCCGACGGCGATCACATCAACCTTGGAACCATTTCCCATGTGCATCGTCACTTCGTCCTTTGCCAGCCTTCGTCTATTCCGTAGTTCTTGCTTTGAGTTGCAAATGTGAGCAACCGAATCGGTATCAAATACCCAGGCACTACTACGAGAGCTAGTAAGGTACACATCAATAACACGTATATCATATATACCTTGTTTGTCGTTAGCCACCTTCTTGTCATCCAGGTACTTGGGGCAGTTCCGCTTCCAGTGACCAGTTCCCTTGCAATGAAAGCACTCAGTTTCTGGCTTAGGTCCATGCTTAGGGTTTTTTACAGGAGTAGCAACTGCTTTGCCATCCTTCTTGGTTTTACCCTTCTTGCGCTTGCCCTTGCCATTCTTCTTGAAACTAGTGGTTTTATTGACCATCAACACTTGATGTTCTTTCTGGATTTCAGACTCAGTGACTTTCAGTATCGCAAACAGCTCGACGACGACTTGTTCATCCTGTGCATGTTATAGTTCATCACAAAGCTCTTGTAACTAGGTGGTAGTGATTGAAGAACTCTGTCATTAATCGCCTCTGGCGGAAGGGTGATTCCCAACTCTGCTAGACGAGTTGAATACCCAGACATTCTGAGTATATGCTCACGGATAGACCCGTTCTCTTCCATTTTGCAAGCATAGAACTTATCGGAGGTCTCATACCTCTTGATCCGGGCATTCTTCTGAAAGATAAACTTCAACTCCTGGAACATCTCATACGCTCCATGATGTTCAAAACGTCTTTGAAGTCCCAGTTCTAAGCCATACAATATTGCACACTGAACTATTGAGTAATCTCCAGTACATGCCTCCCAAGCGCTCTTAACGTCTTCGGAGGTCATGTCTTCTGGTTGGTCACCAAGCGGTGCATCAAGGACATATGATTTCTGGGAAGCCGTGAGGATAATCCTTAGATTACGGGCCCAGTCAACAAAGTTACTTCCATCATCTTTCAACTTAGCTTTCTCTAGGAACGCATTAAAATTCAGGGGTGCTACTGTGCGAGCCATTGATCTACAACATAAATATGCAAAGGTTACTTAGACTATTGTTCAAGATAATGAGTTTAGTTAATCAAATTACTAAATCTCCCACTCAAATTGGCATCCCTCAGGTCATCTGAGTGTCACATGATCCAAATTCACCAACTCAAGTCCGATCATCATGTGAGTTGAGGTGGCTTCAATGGTGAACATCATTATGTTGATCATATCTACTATATGATTCATGTTCGACCTTTTGGTCTCTTGTGTTCCAAGGCCATGTCTGTACACGCTAGGCTCATGAAGTTTAACCCGAGTGTTCTGCATGTGCAACACTGGCTTGCACCCATTGTATGTGAACGTAGAGTCTATCACACCCGATCATCACGTGGTGTCTCAACACGACGAACTTTCGCAATGGTGCACACTCGGGGAGAACACAATTCATCTTGAAATTTAAGTGAGGGATCACCTTACAATGCTACCATCGTCCTAAGCAAAACAAGGTGCATAAAAGGATTAACATCACATGCAAATCATAAGTGACATGATATGGCCATGAACTTGTGCTTTTGATCTCCATCTAGAAAGCACCGGCATGATCTCCATCGTCACCGGCACGACACCATGATATCCATCAATGTGTCGCCATTGGGGTTGTCGAGCCCAACATGCTTCTACTACTATTGCTACTGTTTAGCGATAAAGTAAAGCATTACATAGCGCTTAATGATTGACACGCAGGTCATAGAATAATTAAAGACAACCCTATGGCTCCTGCCGGTTGCCGTACTCATCGACATGCAAGTCGTGATAATCTATACATCACATGATCATCTCATACATCACATATATCACATCATGTAATTGGCCATATCACATCACAACATACCCTGCAAAAACAAGTTAACAAGTTAGACGTCTTCTAATTGTTGTTGCATGTTTTACGTGGCTGCTATGGGTTTCTAGCAAGAACGATTCTCACCTACACATAAACCACAACGGTGATACACTAGTTGTTTTTCAACCTTCTCAAGGACCGCCTTTGTCGAATCCGATCCAACTAAAGTGAGAGAAACTAGCACCCGCAAGCCATCTATGCAACAAGTTGCACTTGAGGGAACCGGTCTCTCATAAGCGTACGAGTAATGTTGGTCCGGGCCGCTTCATCTTACAATACCACTGAACCAAAACACGACCAAGGGAGGAAGCAATCTCAGAATCAACGCCCACAAACTCTTTGTGTTCTACTTGAGATCTCGTCTACACATAGACCTAGCTCATGATGCCACTGTTGGGGAACGTTGCATGGGAAACAAAAAAATTCCTACGCACACGCAAGATCTATCCATGGTGATGAGCATCTAGGAGAGGGAGAGTGGATCTATGTACCCTTGTAGATCGCTAAGCGGGAAGCATTAAGAAATGCGGTTGGTGTAGTCGAACATCTTCGCGATCCAAATCGCCGAGCGTCCCATGATCCAATCACGATCTGTCCCGATCAAGCACCGAACGGACGGCACCTCCGCGATCAGCACACGTATAGCCTGATGAAGATCTCTGCCTTCTTGATCCAGCAAGAGGGAGCAGTGAGGAAGAAGAGTTCTCTGGAAGCGTGATGGCGCTCCAGCGATGGTGGTGGAGCTATTCCGGCAGGGCTTCGCGTAAGCACTGCAGAAATCCGATCTAGAGGAGAAACTATGCACTGGAGGAACGGGTAGCACCTGGCTGAAAATCTAGTGCAAAAACCCTAAAACCACCAGTATATATAGGAGGGAGGGTGGAGAGGCTTGGTACAAGGGCCAAGCCTCCTTTGGTTCGGCCGAAGTGGGGAGGAGAGGAGGACTCCTCCAATCCTAGTAGGACTAGGATAACTCCTTTTTTGCCTTTTTTCCACCTATTCCCTTTGAGATTTTCTTCCCTAGACGCATGGGCCTTGTGTGGGACTTACACCAGCCCACTAAGGGCTGGTATTCACTCTCCCACAGCCCATGAAGCCTCTTGGGTCGAAATACCCCTCCCGGTGGTCTCCCGGTACACTACCGGCACTCCGGGTACACTACCGATGAGCCCAAAACTTTCCCGGTGACCAAACCACTACTTACTATATATGAATCTTTACCTCCGGACCATTCCGGAGCTCCTCGTAACGTCCGGGATCTCATCCAGGACTCCAAACAACCTTCGGTCACCACCATACATAACTCTATACTACCGAAACGCCACCAAACCTTAAGTGTGCAGACCCTACGGGTTCGAGAACTATGTAGACATGATCGAGACACCTCTACGGTCAATAGCCAATAGCGGAACCTGGATACCCATATTGGTTCCTACATATTCTATGAATATCTTTATTGGTCGAACCTCTATGTCAAGGATTCAGTTAATCCCGTATGATGTTCCCTTTGTTCTCCGGTACGTTACTTGCCCGAGATTCGATCGTCGGTATCTCCATACCTAGTTCAACCTCGTTACCGGCAAGTCTCTTTACTCGTTCCGTAATAGAAGATCCCATGACTAACACTTAGTCACATTGCTTGCAAGGCTTATTGTGATGTTGTATTACTGAGTGCGCCCTGAGATACCTCTCCGTCACACGGAGTAACAAATCCCAGTCTTGATCCATGCCAACTCAGCAAACACCCTCGGAGATACCTGTGGAGCACCTTTATATTACCTAGTTACGTTGCGACGTTTGATACACGCAAGGCACTCCTCCGGTGTCCATGAGTTGCATGATCTCATGGTCATAGGAACATATACTTGACATGCAGAAATAGTAGCAATAAACTGACACGATCATAAGCTACGTTAGTAGTTTGGGTCTTGTCCATCACATCATTCTCCTAATGATGTGATCCCATTATCAAATGACATCACATGTCAATGGCTAGGAAACGTTGACCATCTTTGATAAACGAGCTAGTTCACTAGAGGCATATTAGGGACAAAGTGTTGTCTATTTACCCACACATGTAATGTGTTTCCAATCAATACAATTATAACTTGGATAATAAACGATTATCATGAACAAGGAAATATAATAATAAACACCTTATTTATTGCCTCTAGGGCATATTTCCAACATTATATAGATGCCGAGGCGTTCTAGGGTTTACACATGGTCAATTACATGCCGAAGAGATAGACATGCATATTTACTACATCAAACTTGGAGTGCAAGCCATGCTCCTCAAAGATGCCATCCTATGAACTGGGCCTTCGAATCATCCATTGTTCGGCAAGTAGCCCATATAGTCCGGCCCACAAACAATAGGTCGCCTATCCGAGGACCCCCCATATTCGGGACTCCCTGAGTAGCCCCCGAACTTGTCTCCAACGCCAAGAGTCTTCAACTCCAATTGCTTCGCGAACAGAGTCTTCGGCTTGCGAGGTGAGTTCCTTCTTGCCGAACCATAGTTCGGCCTCCGATGATAAGATGTTTCCCGCATAGTGGTACGTCTGAATTCTGTGAAATAAGTTCACTTTGAAGGCCAAACGTCAGGGAAAAAATGGTAATGTTTCCCGACAACCTCTCTAACGAAAGGTCACAGCCCACCACGACCGATAGGCTAGTTACAGGCACTCGATGCGCGGTTCGAGGCCTTTCCATCCACATGATCTATCAACATGTCAATCTTGACCCATTTTATACGGGATTTACTTAACCACGCATGCGCAACGGCTCGCGCGTCTTGGGAAGTGGACGGATTCATGGCGTAGCAAGGGGAGCCCAAATCGGTAGACCTCATAAAAGGAGAAAGAAAACCCCAAAGGCCTTTCACACTCTCCATTCGACTTCTCCGCCTCCTATCCCCTTGCGCCATCAGATCATAGATCTAGGCTTCTCGACCCCCGCTCCCGAGCTCAGCAATGGCAGGCTCCAATGGCCAGTGCGAGGCTTCCATGATCACCAACAAGGACATCCTCGACCTCAAGAAGCTGGTTACCTCCCCACCGACATTGCTCACCGTGCGGCGGAGGAGGGCCAAGTGATCCCCATCCCCAGGCTAGGTGAGAGGGTGGTGTTCATCTCTAACTTCATCAGGGGGTTGAGCTTCCCATTCCACCCCTTCGTCAGGGGGTTAATGTTCTTCTACAACCTCAACTTCCATGACCTCTCGCCGAACTCCATCATGCACATCTCGGCGTTCATCCTCGTCTGCGAGGCCTTCCTGCGTGTCGAGCCGCACTTTGGGCTCTGGCTGCGGGTTTTCAACATCAATCCCAAGTGCGTCGGCGGCAAGCACGCGGACTGCAGCAGGACAATCATCGGCAAGCTCGCCCGCGTCGGGTGTCCGTCGGGCACCTTCATCGACACCATGAAGGGATGACAAAAGGAGTGGTTCTATGTCACCGAACCACGAGAAGAGGGCCAAATCACCGCTGCCACATTCAGATCCGGTCCCCCCACCAGACTGACTTCCTGGCCCGAAAAGGGCCTGGTTTGGGGATCGGGCAAAGAGGTGACCGATCTACAGAAGCGCCTCCGCTCCCTGGTCGAGGGGGCATCAAGCTGGGCGATGTGGTCCAGGTGATGCTCCGAAGACGCATCCTCCCCTGCCAGCGTAGGGACACTCCCCTGTGGGCTCTAGAACTCGAAGCCGAGCCCACAGTCCAGAACCTCTTCCGCACTATGCAGGAGAAGCTATGGAAGGCGCTCTTCAAATCGATGAAGAGCTGGCCATCCGAGGAGGAGGACAAGGGTCTGGCGCTGCCAAGCCTGATTCCAAGGTATGATATTCCCCAGCTTGGTTGGTTTTACTACGCAACGAATCCCCATAACCTCTTATCCGATCTATTCTGGCAGAGATGGCATAAGAAAGCCATCAACATCAATAGTCCGGCTCCTCAGCGTGAAGACGAGAGGACCGGGATATTAGCTAGGATGGTTGTGGAGAAGCCTTACAAGGCTCCCACGAAGAAGGAGAAGAAGAAGAAACCAGGTCAGGTTGGCCTTCGTATCATGGACCATCCTGATGCTACATCCGAAGACACCCCCGCCTCCTCAAATCAGGAGGAGGCTGAAGAGGAGGAAGAAGAGGAGGAGGAGGTCGAAAGCGAGGGGGGGCAATTTCCTCTGCGCCAAGAAGAGAGTGGTGTCTTCGGACGCCCCAGGGCAAGCAGCATCTCCTGCCCCGAAGAGAGTGCGGTAAGTGCGGATGATCCTGTCCGACGATAGCTCGGAATTGAGCTCCGCATCCGAAGATCCCGAGGAGGTTCCACGGAGGAGCCTAAGGGTCAAGCCCCCTCCATCCAGGTTAGGATCCGAATTCCATCCTTCCTATAAGTAGTAAATTCAGAGTTTGCTAACATGCAGGTTCTTGCTCCTACAACCCACCACTCGTCATCCCCACCGAGGTGGTATTGGATGGGGAGACCTCGCCCGTCGAACTAGCGGAGAGCGGGGATGCCTCACACCCCACCACTCCAGGCGCTACGAATGACGTCATGGAAGTGTTGTCCCAGCTTACTCCAATGGAGGCGGACGTAGGGGTGAGGGAGATATTACCGTGGCCGAGGCTAACGCTTCGGCCACCAAAGACCAGGGGACAATCCCTTGTCCGGACACCAAGGAGGCCGGCTGGACGGGCCATCAGTCCCCTCCAAGGACATCTTCAGAGCGCACTATGCCTCCAGAGGCACCGGTCCAATCCCCGATGGGTGATCTGGAAATCCGATCATCCTCGGCACCACCGACCAATAGGTGGTCGACCATGGAGGAGGCTCTATCGAGCGCCTCCATCCCCGAAGAAAGGGTGCGGTCCTACAAAGCATCCAGTCCGTTGACAACGGACTGAAGGAGGCCTTCAAAGGTCTCCTTGTGGGCTTTCAAGTAAGTCACCCAGAATTTTGTGAAGTATTCTTATTTATCCGTATTGTAGACATGGCAGCCCCCGAGCTCTTGGTGATATGGACAAGCTCACCTAGGGGTCATAACTTTAATTTCGGGAAGTGAGTGCCGATGTGATGCATGCATTGTGTAATGTAGGCTTCATCATCAGCGGCGGCCAAAAATGGTGCCAAGCTGGATGCGGTACATCGGAAGCTCAAGCACTTCAAGGATGAGGGGGAAGCCCTCAATAAGAGGTTCGATGAGGTGTAGGGTAAGTCCGAACTACATTTGGATACTTTCTCCTGAATACTGTCAATGTAGATTCCTAATAAAGTCGCATCGTGATGCAGCTTCCTCGAAAGAGATCGAAAAACTCAAGGTCGAGCTTCAACGTGCCAAAGATGAAGCGGCCGTGAAAAAGGCGGCGGCTAAAGAAGCGGACACCACACTCTCTGCTCTATGATCCAACAATCATAAACACCAGGCTCGTGTGGCGAAGATACAGGATGAGCTCAAGGACGCCAACAACAAGTACAAGTCCTTGGAGCAAAAGAATACGGCGATCTCAGCCGAACTGTCCACCATGAAGTCCGATCTCTAGAAGGAGCGGGTGGACAGACGGTTCTTCGAGGAACAAGTTCGCCAATCCGTACTCACTCAAGTGCGTGTTTGGAGATATCAAATTCGAATTGCTGACCCGGGTGTGGCGATCCTCAGGTGCGGTCGCCGATCTCCAGAAGAGCGTGGTGCACGCCAATCAGTTGCTTGCCTCGCGGGGAGAGGAAGACAAAGCTCGGACGTTTTGGCATAGTTCGGAGCCTCCGAGCGTCCTCCTCTTCTGGTGAAGTAGTTGGAACAGCTGATGGAGATGCACGAGATGGCGAAGCCGGCCATCAAGGACCTTTGCATCTGCTTATGGCCCGGCGAGCCACTCCCAGGCAGCTATTTCGGCATGGTGCAAGAGCTGATTAATGCTACGCCTTGCTCGACACCATCCTGTGCTCCTCCTGCATCGAAGGAGTCCGGATGGCCCTTGTTAAGGCCAAGTGCACTGGCCAGGGCTTAATCCGATGAAGGTCGCCACCGACCCACCGCCGCCTAGAAAGGAGCACTGATGCCTCGAGCTTTACTTCGATGGAGTGATGGAGAATGCACGGGTGATAGCGTTGCAATGTTCGGGCGAAAAATATATTTGAACGAGCTTGTTATATGTATGAAGACTTGTTATAACTTGCAATGAAATTAGTATCCACTCTTATATGGTTTTATATTTCATTTTAACTCCTGTATGGTTGCTTAATACTGAAAGATGCGAGTCGTTGGCTTCAGCCCCCACGTAGATACTACATGGGGTGTCTATGCCAATGCAGTGTCTCCCTTAGCCAAATTATAGGAACCCGAAGGCGGTTTAGTGTGGCAGACTAGGCAATTGGACTATTGTGCTTTATTTCTTTCACTTAACCGAAGGGGCGCAAAAAGGACTCCAGGAAATGTACGATTAGCCACCGGAGTATTTGTGATATTCGGACGAACCGAGGCCGAAGCCGACATCATAGTATTTGCACAAAGGGAGAATTCCTCGTATAACACGGAATAACCGCTTACGAGGGTGAAGTATAATACTTCTAACTTGGGGTTCACAGATCGGGTCACACATACTATGATAATCCGTTTTCGGCTTTCTCCCCGGAGGTGCTTGACCGGGCTATCCGGAAGCACAATCGTAGGGGTGCTCCCTTTGCCCTTTTAGCCGAATGAGCGGAACATAAAGGGGCAAGCATAGGAGCCAGGTGACCCAACATAATGACCAAATACATATTTCGGAACTGATGCATATAACGAGAAACGCCAAGACGCCGAACACATAGTGGTTAAGGAGATTTGTGTTTGAAATCGAGCTCCCGGTCTATTAGCCGGTGACCTCAAGTCATACCTAACAGGTTCATGAGAAGAGGGGGGGGAAAAAGGGTACGCGCCAAAAATAGGACAAATGAGGCATATGTGCACCATGCAATTTCGCATTTCCTCAACAAGTCTTATAACTCGGATTGCTGAAGCAAATGTTTAGAGGTATGTGATAAGAAATAAATTTCTACAGGCGCTGTTGTACCAGGGGGCTTCAATTGGTGACCAGACATCTTCGATAGGCCCTCTTGCTAGGTGACTCCTGCTTTTAGATGCGCCTTGATGGGTGTTAGTGCAGGCGGATCTTGCGAACAAAAATCTTGAGAGGCCACAATGTTAAAGGTAAGCTTTACGCCATAGGCATACTCTTTTAGGAGCGCCTGCATCTTGTTCGAAGACGTGTTGATGGTAACAGTTCGGGACAACTGAACACCCATCGTAAGTTCCCCGTCGCTACCCATGGAATCTTAAGTGCGAAGTTGTGCCTCCTCGACATGTACTTCACTACTCCTGAGGTTGTGTGATGGGGGGTGAGTCCTTATTGAGGGGACGAAGGAGGGTCGGAGGTTTCATCCTGAATCCGAACTCGCTTCCCAGCCTTTCGTGCCTTTACGGCGAATGCCGGAGCTTGCCGTCTTCTTTGTAGCTGAATTCGGCCGCTAGTGTCAGTGCATGTTCCTCTGTTCTAAGGGACCGTTCTGTATTGCCTTTGATAGTAATGACCCTCTTGGGGCCAGCATCTTGAGCTTGAGGTATGCGTAATGTGGGATTGCGTTGAACCGAGCAAAGGCCGTCCGGCCGAGCAGCGCGTGATAGCCGCTGCGGAAGGGCACAATGCCAGCGATCAAATCCTCGCCGTGGAAGTTATCGGGCAAGCCGAACAAAACCACCAGGGCTACAAAGCCCGTACATCGGGCCTCGACACCCGAGATCACTCCCTTGAAGGTAGTGCTGCTAGGTTTGATCCTTGACGGATCTATACCCATCTTTTTCACCGTGTCTGAGTAATTAGATTGAGGCTACTTCCTCCGTCCATTAGGACTTTAGTGAGGTGATACCCATCTATAATGGGATCTAGGACGAGGGCAGCCGAGCCCCCATGATAGATACTGGTCGGATGGTCGCGCCGGTCAAATGTGATCGGGTATGCTGACCACGGGTTATACTTCGGGGCTACGGGATCCACAGCATAGACCTCCCGAAGGGCCCGCTTCCTCTCTTTCTTAGGTATGTGGGTGCCATATTGTTGGAAATATGCCCTAGAGGCAATAAATAAAGTGTTTATTATTGTATTTCCTTGTTCATGATAATCGTTTATTATCCATGGTATAATTGTATTAATTGGAAACATGGATACATGTGTGGATACATAGACAAACACAATGTCCCTAGTATGCCTCTAGTGAACTAGCTCGTTGATCGAAAGATGGTTAAGGTTTCCTAGCCATGGACATGAGATGTCATTTGATAACGGGATAACATCATTAGGAGAATGATGTGATTGACAAGACCCAAACTATTAACGTAGCTTATGATCATGTCAGCTTATTGCTACTGTTTTCTGCATGTCAAGTATATGTTCCTATGACCATGAGATCATGCAACTCACAGATATCGGAGGAGTGCCTTGTGTGTATAAAACGTCGCAACGTAACTGGGTGACTATAAAGGTTCTCTACAGGTATCTCCGAGGGTGTCTATTGAGTTGGCATGGATCAAGACTGGGATTTGTTACTCCGTGTGACGGAGAGGTATCTCAGGGCCCACTCGGTAATCCAACATCACAATAAGCCTTGCAAGCAATGTTACTAAGTGTTAGTTGCAAGATCTTGTATTACGGAATGAGTAAAGAGACTTGCGAGTAACGATGTTGAACTAGGTATGGAGATACCGACGATCGAATCTCGGGCAAGTAACATACCGAAGAACAAAGGGAACATCATACGGGATTAACTGAATCCTTGACATAGAGGTTCGACCGATAAAGATCTTTGTACAATATGTAGGAACAAATGTGAACATACAGGTACCGCCATTGGTTATTGACCATAGAGGTGTCTCGGTCATGTCAATTCTTGAACCCGCAGGGTCTGCACACTTAAGGTTTGATGACGTTTCGTTAGTATAGAGTTATGTATGGTGGTGACCGAAGGTTTTTCGGAGTCCTGTATGAGATCATGGACGTCACGAGGAGCTCCGGAATGGTCCGGAGGTAAAGATTTATATATAGGAAGTCCCATTTTGGTCGCCGGAAAAGTTTCGGGCTCATCGGTAGTGTACCGGGAGTGCCCGTAGTGTGCCGGGAGGCCTCCGGGAGGAGTATTTCGCCCCAAGAGGCTACATGGGCTGTGGGAGAGTGGAAACCAGCCCTTAGTGAGCTGGTGGAACAACCACAAGAGTCCCATGCGGCTGGAAGAAAATGTCCTAAGAGAAAAGGTGGACAAAGGCAAAAAAAGGGTGAATCCTAGTCCTACTAGGATTGGAGGTGGACTCCACCTCCACCCTTCGTTCGGCCGACTCCTTAGTGGCTTGGCCCTTGGGCCAAGCCACCTCCTCTCTTCCTCCTATATATACTGGTGGTATTGAGGGGTTTTGCACTAGAATTTCACCACGTGCTACCCGTCGCTCCAGTGCATAGTTTCTCCTCAAGATCGGATTTCTGCAGTGCTTAGGCGAAGCCCTGCCGGAATTGCTCCACCACCATCGCCGCAGCACCGTCAGGCTGCCGGAGAACTCTTCTTCCTCTCCACTCCCTCTTGCTGGATCAAGACAGTGGAGATCGTCATCAAGCTGTACGTGTGCTGGACACGGAGGTGTCGTCCGTTCGGTGCTAGATCGGAAGGATCGTGATCAAGATCATGGGACAGATCGTGATCAAGTTCGTGGGATGGATCGTGATCGGATCGCGGGACGGATCGTGATTGGATTGTGGGATGGATCGTGATTGGATCACGGGACGCACGGCGATTTGGATCGCGAAGACGTTCGACTACACCTACCGCGTTTCTTAACGCTTCCCGCTTAGTGATCTAAAAGGGTATGTAGATCCACTCTCCCTCTCGTAGATTCTCATCACCATGGATAGATCTGCGTGTGCGTAGGAAATTTGTTGTTTCCATGCAACGTTCCCCAACAGTGGCATCATGAGCTAGGTCTATGTGTAGATGAGATCTCGAGTAGAACACAAAAGGTTTGTGGGCGTTGATGCTTAGATTGCTTCCTCCCTTGGTCGGATTTTGGTTCAGCGGTATTGTGAGATGAAGCAGCCCGGACCAGCATTACTCATACGCTTATGAGAGACTGGTTCCCTCGACGCAACTTGTTGCCTAGATGGCTTACGGGTGGCAATTTCTCTCACTTTAGTTGGATCGGATTCGACAGAGGCGGTCCTTGAGAAGGTTGAAAAGCAAATTATGTATCACCGTTGTGGTTTATGCGTAGGTGAGAATCGTTCTTGCTAGAAACCCATAGAAGCCACGTAAAACAAGCAACAACAATTAGAGGACGTCTAACTTGTTTTTGCAGGGTATGTTGTGATGTGATATGGCCAATTACATGATGTGATATATGTGATGTATGAGATGATCATGTGATGTATAGAATTTCACGACTTGCATGTCGATGAGTACGGCAACCGGCAGGAGCCATAGGGTTGTCTTTAATTATTGTATGACCTGTGTGTAAATCATTAAGCGCCATGTAAAGCTTTACTTTATCGCTAAACGGTAGCAATAGTAGTAGAAGCATGTTGGGCGCGACAACCCCGATGGTGACATGTTGATGGAGATCAAGATGATGGAGATCATGGTGTTTTTCCGGTGACGATGGAGATCATGTCGGTGCTTTCAAGATGGAGATCTAAAGCACAAGTTCATGGCCATATCATGTCACTTATGACTTGCATGTGATGTTAATCCTTTTATGCACCTTGTTTTGCTTAGGACGACGGTAGCATTATAAGGTGATCCCTCACTTAAATTTCAAGATAAAATTGTGTTCTCCCTGAGTGTGCACCGTTGCGAAAGTTCGTCGTGTTGAGACACCACATGATTATCGGGTGTGATAGACTCTACGTTCACATACAACGGGTGCAAGCCAGTGTTGCACACGTAGAACACTCGGGTTAAACTTGACGAGCCTAGCATGTACAAACATGGCCTCGGAACACAAGAGACCGAAAGGTCGAACATGAGTCATATAGTAGATATGATCAACATAATGATGTTCACCATTGAAGCCACCTCAACTCACGTGATGATCGGATTGAGTTGGTGGATTTGGATCATGTGACACTTAGATGACCTGAGGGATGTCAATTTGAGTGGGAACTTTAGTAATTTGATTAACTAAACTCATTATCTTGAAAAATAGTCTAAACTTTGCATATTTATGTTGTAGATCAATGGCTCACGCAGTAGCACCCCTGAATTTTAATGCGTTCCTAGAGAAAGCTAAACTGAAAGATGATGGAAGTAACTTTATTGAGTGGGCCTGTAATCTGAGGATTATCCTCACGGCTTCCCAGAAATCATATGTCCTTGATGCACCACTTGGTGACCAACCAGAAGACATGACCTCTGAAGACGTTAAGAACGCTTGGGAGGCACATACTGGATATTACTCAATAGTTCAGTGTGCAATATTGTATGGCTTAGAACCGGGACTTCAAAGACGTTTTGAATGTCATGGAGCATATGAGATGTTCCAGGAGTTGAAGTTTATCTTTCAGAAGAACGCCCGCATCGAGAGGTATGAAACCTCCGATAAGTTCTATGCTTGCAAGATGGAGGAGAACGGGTCTATCAGTGAACATATACTCAGAATGTCTGGGTATTCAACTCGTTTAGCGGAGTTGGGAATTGCCCTTCCGCCAGAGGCGATCACTGACCGAGTTCTTCAATCACTGCCACCTAGTTACAAGAGCTTTGTGATGAACTATAACATGCACAGGGTGAACAAGTCAGTCGCCGAGCTGTTTGCGATGCTAAAAGTCGCTGAGTCTGAAATCCAAAAAGAACATCAAGTGTTGATGGTCAATAAAACCACTAGTTTCAAGAAAAATGGCAACGTCAAGGGCAAGGGCAAGAAGGGTAAAACCAAGAAGGATGGCAAAGCAGTTGCTACTCCTGTAAAGAAGCCCAAGCATGGACCCAAGCCAGAAACTGAGTGCTTTCATTGCAAGGGAACTGGTCACTGGAAACGGAACTGCCCCAAGTACCTGGCTGACAAGAAGGCGGCCAATGACAAACAAGGTATATATGATATACATGTTGTTGATGTGTACCTTACTAGCTCTCGTAGTAGTGCCTGGGTATTTGATACCGGTTTGGTTGCTCACATTTGCAACTCAAAGCAGGAACTATGGAATAAACGAAGGCTGGCAAGGACGAAGTGACGATGCGCGTGGGAAATGGTTCCAAGGTTGATGTGATCGCCGTAGGCACGCTCTCTCTTCGATTACCATCGGGATTAGTGATGAACCTGAATAATTGTTATTTAGTGCCTGCGTTAAGCATGAACATTATATCTGGATCTTGTTTATAGCGAGACGGTTACTCATTTAAATTAGAGAATAAAGGTTGTTTTATTTATATGAGTAATATCTTTTATGGTCATGCACCCAATGTTAGGGGTTTATTCATATTGAATCTTGATAGTGATGACACACATGTTCATAACATTGATGCCAAAAGATGTAGAGTTGATAATGATAGTACCACTTTCTTGTGGCACTGCCGTTTAGGTCATATTGGTGTAAAACGCATGAGGAAGCTCCATGCTGATGGACTTTTGGAGTCACTTGATTTTGAATCACTTGACACATGTGAACCATGCCTCATGGGCAAGATGACTAAAACGCCGTTCTCTGGAACAATGGAACGGGCGAGTGACTTATTGGAAATCATACATACTGATGTGTGCGGTCCAATGAATGTTACAACGCGTGGTGGATATCATTATTTTCTCACCTTCACTGATGACTTAAGTAGATATGGGTATATTTACTTAATGAAACACAAGTTTGAAACGTTTGAAAAGTTCAAGCAATTTCAGAGTGAAGTTGAGAATCATCGTAACAAGAAGATTAAATTCCTGCGATCCGATCGAGGAGGTGAATATCTGAGTTATGAGTTTGGCAGTCACTTAAGACAGTGTGGAATTGTTTTACAGTTGACACCGCCTGGAATTGTTTCACAGTAGTTATGAGTTATGGTGTGTCCGAACGTCATAATCGAACCTTATTAGGTATGGTGCATTCTATGATGTCTCTTGCTGATTTGCCACTATCTTTTTGGGGTTATGCATTAGAGACAACTGCATTCACTTTAAATAGGGCACCATCAAAATCCGTTGAGACGACGCCATATGAACTGTGGTTTGGGAAGAAGCCAAAGTTGTCATTTCTTAAAGTTTGGGGATGTGATGCTTATGTCAAAAAGCTTCAACCTGAAAAGCTGGAACCCAAAGCGGAGAAATGCGTCTTCATAGGATACCCGAAAGAGACAGTCGGGTATACCTTCTATCTCAGATCCGAAGGCAAAGTGTTTGTCGCTAAGAACGGAACATTTCTTGAGAAAGAGTTTCTCTCGAAAGAATTGAGTGGGAGGAAAATAGAGCTTGATGAGGTTATTGAACCTTTACTTCAACCAGAAAGTAGCGCATCGTAGAAAGATGTTTTTGTGGAACCTACGACGGTCGAAGAGGAAGTTAATGATGATTTTCATGAAGCTTTGGATCAAGCTGCTATTGAACCTCATAGGTCGACAAGGCCGCATACTACCCCTGAGTGGTACGACAACCCTTTCTTGGAGGTTATGTCGTTGGACAACAATGAACCTACGAGCTATGGAGGAGCAGTGATGGGCCCGGATTCCGAGAAATGGTTAGAGGCCATGAAATCCAAGATGGGATCCATGTATGAAAACAAACTATGGACTTTGGAAGTATTACCTGAAGGGCGAAAGGCCATTCAGAACAAATGGATCTTTAAGAAGAAGACAGACGCGGACGGTAATGTCACCGTCTATAAAGCTCGACTTGTGGCAAAGGGTTTTTCACAAGTTCAAGGAGTTGCCTACGATGAGACTTTCTCACCCATAGCGATGCATAAGTCTGTCGGAATCATGTTAGCAATAGCTGCTTATTTCGACTATGAAATTTGGTAGATGGATGTCAAAACAGCGTTCCTCAACGGTTTCCTTGAGGAAGAGTTGTATATGATGCAACCCGAAGGTTTTCTCGATCTAGAGAATGTTGACAAAGTTTGCAAACTCCAGCGATCCATTTATGGACTGGTGCAAGCATCTCGGAGTTGGAATAAGCGCTTTGATGAGGTGATCAAAGCGTTTGAGTTTATACAAGTTTACGGAGAAGCTTGTATTTACAAGAAAGTGAGTGGGAGCTCTATAGCGTTTCTAGTATTATATGTGGATGACATATTGCTGATTGGAAACAATATAGAAATGCTAGAAAGCGTGAAGCAATATTTGAACAAGAGTTTTTCAATGAAGGACCTAGGAGAAGCTGCTTTCATATTAGGCATTAAGATCTATAGAGATAGATCGAGACGCTTAATAGCACTTTCACAGAGCACATACCTTGATAAAGTTTTGAATAAGTTCAAAATGGAACAGTCCAAGAAGGGGTTTTTGCCTGTGTTACAAGGTGTGAAGTTGAGTAAGACTCAATGCCCAGTAACTGCAGAAGATAGAGAAAAGATGATTTACATCCCCTATGCTTCAGCCATAGGCTCTATAATGTATGCAATGTTGTGCACAAGACCCGATGTCAGCCTTGCCATAAGTATGGCCGGAAGGTTTCAAAGTGATCCTGGAATGGAGCACTGGCAAGTGGTCAAGAATATCCTTAAGTACCTGAAAAGGACTAAGGAAATGTTTCTCGTTTATGGAGGTGATGAAGAGCTTGTCGTAAAGGGTTACGTCAATGCAAGCATTGACACTGATCCGGACGACTCTATGTCGCAAACCGGATACGTATTTATTCTTAACGGGGGAGCGGTAAGCTAGTGCAGTTCTAAGCAAAGCGTGGTAGCTGATTCTACGTGCGAAGCGGAATACATCGCAGCCTCGGAGGTGGCGAAGGAAGGTGTCTGGATGAAGCAGTTCATGACAGATCTTGGAGTAGTGCCCAGTGCACTGAATCCAATGAACTTGTTCTGTGACAACACTGGTGCCATTGCTCTAGCCAAGGAACCAAGGTTTCACAAGAGGACCAGACACATAAAGCGACGCTTCAACTCCATCCTCGATTACATCGTGGAGAAAGACATAAATATCTGCAAAGTGCACACGGATCTGAATGTTGCAGACCCATGACTAAACCTCTTCCAAGGGCTAAACATGATCAACACCAGAACTGCATGGGTGTTCGATTCATTACAATGTAAATCACATAGTGATGTGAACTAGATTATTGACTCTAGTGCAAGTGGGAGACTGTTGGAAATATGCCCTAGAGGCAATAAATAAAGTGTTTATTATTTTATTTCCTTGTTCATCACAATAGTTTATTATTCATGCTATAATTTTATTAATTGGAAACATGGATACATGTGTGGATATATAGACAAACACAATGTCCCTAGTATGCCTCTAGTGAACTAGCTCATTGATCGGAAGATGGTTAAGGTTTCCTATCCATGGACATGAGATGTCATTTGATAATGGGATCACATCATTAGGAGAATGATGTGATGGACAAGACCCAAACTACAAACGTAGCTTATGATCTTGTCAGTTTATTGCTATTGTTTTCTGCTTGTCAAGTATATGTTCCTATGACCATGAGATCATGAAACTCGCAGATATTGGAGGAGTGCCATGTGTGTATCAAATGTCGCAACATAACTGGGGGACTATAAAGGTGCTCTACAGGTGTCTCCGAGGGTGTCTGTTGAGTTGGCATGGATCAAGACTGGGATTTGTTACTCCGTGTGACGGAGAGGTATCTCAGGGCCCACTCGATAATACAACATCACAATAAGCCTTGCAAGCAATGTGACTAAGTTTTAGTTGCGAGATCTTGTATTACGGAACGAGTAAACAGACTTGCCAGTAATGAGGTTGAACTAGGTATGGAGATACCGACGATCGAATCTCGGGCAAGTAACATACCGAAGAACAAAGGGAACATCATACGGGATTAACTGAATCCTTGACATAGAGGATCGACCAATAAATATCTTCGTAGAATATGTAGGAACCAATGTGGACATCCAGGTCGCGCCATTGGTTATTGACCGTAGAGGTGTCTCGGTCAAGTCTACATAATTCTCGAACCCGCAGGGTCTGCACACTTAAGGTTTGGTGACATTTCGGTAGTATAGAGTTATGTATGGTGGTGACCGAAGGTTGTTCAGAGTCCCGGATGAGATCCTGGATGTCACGAGGAGCTCCGGAATGGTCTGTAGGTAAATATTGATATATAGGAAGTCCCATTTTGGTCGCCGGAAAAGTTTCGGGCTCATCGGTAGTGTAGCGGGAGTGCCGGTAGTGTACCGGGAGGCCCCCGGGAGGAGTATTTCAACCCAAGAGGCTACATGGGCTGTGGGAGAGTGGAAACCAGCCCTTATTGGGCTGGTGGAACAACCACAAGAAGCCCATGCGGATGGAAGAAAAAGTCCTAAGAGAAACGGTGGAAAAAGGCAAAAAAAAAGGGTGAATCCTAGTCCTACTAGGATTGGAGGTGGACTCCACCTCC
Organism: Hordeum marinum; assembly: GCA_022496015.1. Classification (NCBI taxonomy): domain Eukaryota; kingdom Viridiplantae; phylum Streptophyta; class Magnoliopsida; order Poales; family Poaceae; genus Hordeum; species Hordeum marinum. The sequence continues at coordinate 524,043,233 of CM039673.1, forward strand.
ACCTTTGGTTCGGCCGACTCCTTGCTGGATCGGCCCTTGCGCCAAGCCACCTCCTCGCTTCCTCCTATATATACTGGTGGTATTGAGGGGTTTTGCACTAGAATTTCAGCCACGTGCTACCCGTCCCTCCAGTGCATAGTTTTTCCTCTAGATCGGATTTCTGCAGTGCTTAGGCGAAGCCCTGCCGGAATTGCTCCACCACCATCACCAGAGCGCCATCAGGATGCCGGAGAACTCTTCTTCCTCTCCATTCCCTCTTGCTAGATCAAGACGGTGGAGATCGTCATCAAGCTGTACGTGTGCTGAACGCGGAGGTGTCGTCCGTTCGGTGCTACATCAGAAGGATCGTGATCAAGATCGTGGGACGGATCGTGATCAAGTTCATGGGACGGATCGTGATTGGATCACGGGACAGATCGTGATTGTATCATGGGATGGATCATGATTGGATCGCGGGACGCACGGTGATTTGGATCGCGAAGACGTTCGACTACACCAACCGTGTTTCTGAATGCTTCCCGCTTAGCGATCTACAAGGGTATGTAGATCCACTCTCCCTCTCGTAGCTGATCATCACCATGGATAGATCTGCGTGTGTGTAGGAAATTTGTTGTTTCCCATGCAACGTTCCCCAACACATATATCATATTCACCGTTTTGACTTTAGGAGGGAATTTCTTCTGACCACCACCCAACCCGTTGGATCCCGAGGCTCATCTTCGTCCTTGATACGCGAGTTCTTGCCCTGGTCTTCGGGTCGTATCTTGTCGGCCTGTTTAAACACCCGGCAGTTGCGGTGTGTGTGTGATTGGCTGGCTTTTCCGAAATTCCATGGATTTGGCAAGTCCTGTCCATGATCTTCTTGAGCCGAGTTGGTCCGTCATGATTGCCTTTAGGGGGCTTCTTCTGCTGCCCAGATCGGGAATTGCGGAATCCGGCATTCACTGCCGTGTCCTCAATGTCATTGCTGTTGTGCCAACATTTGTTCTTATTGCGCTTCGGCTTTGAGTTGCCATCCTGGGCTTCAGGTGCCACTGGATCTTCAGAATTGTGGCTGCGTCTTGCTAGCCAGTTATCTTCGCGCGCACAAAAGCGGGTCATGAGGGAGGTAAGGGCGGACATAGTCCGAGGCTTGTGCTGGCCTAGCTGGCGGGCTAGCCATTCGTCCCGAATATTGTGCAGGAAGGAGGCTATGGCTTCAGCATCCGGATAGTCGACTATTTGGTTCTTCTTAGTCAAGAACTGATTCTAGAACTGTCGGGCAGACTCGCCGGGCTTCTGGACGACGTTGCTAAGGTCGGAAGAGTCCGACGGGCGGACATAGGTCCCCTGGAAGTTAGAGCGAAATGCATCTTCCAAGTCTTCCCAGCATCCTATGGAGTTTTCGGGGAGGCTGTTTAACCAGTGCCGAGCTGGCCCCTTGAGCTTAAGAGGTAGGTATTTGATGGCATGGAGATCATGTCCTCGTGCCATATGGATATAGAGGAGGAAGTCCTCGATCCATACAATTGGGTCAGTGGTCCCATCATACTGTTCTATATTTATGGGTTTAAACCCTTCGGGGAACTGATGCCGCATTACTTCATCTGTGAAGCACAGTGGGTGAGCGGCGCCTGTGACCCAAGCTATGTCCCACCTGTACTCGGTGTCTGTATGGGGCCGGTGGCGTTCCGGACTCTGTGGTTTTGGTCGAACCATGGTCTATACTCTCCCCGTCTATCCGGTGAGTAATCTCTGGATCCATAGATGGATTTTGTACGACCTGCTCTATGATCTAGGTCATCGCGCAGGTCGAACCTGTCATTGGGTTTGAGTGGCTCATTACCCCATCTTCAGGGCATCGACGGTATATAACGAGTGTCATTGGGCACTCTGTCATGCCCACGAGGAGGGTGGTCCGGCTTGTCATATGGGGTATGATGTGGAGACGGGGTGTCAGTGAGCTCATCGTCAAATTGTGGTAGCAGCCTTCTCCGAGGGTAGCTTTTGGGATGGTTTGACAGACCAGCGTCGTATACTTCCTCGGGTGAGAGAACTTTCGTCCGTCGATCGCTGAGATCGGCCTGTTCGGCTTTGAGTTGCCTCTCTTTGTACTTTGGGCTGCGAGCCGTTGCTATGAGCTGCTGTCTGATTTCTTCCTGATCTTCGAGGTTATCAGGGATGTACAAGTCATCGGCTTCTGGTATGTCTTCCTCCTCGATGGGGGGAAGGTAATCATCGCCTTCAGGGTCATTGATGGTAACAGGGTCATCTTGGTCCTCAGGTTTGTCCGGAACCTCAAACGGGTGCTCGGGGACATCAGGATTGTTATGATCGGCGGGGGTGTTACCGTCCACGTTGCTGATAATAGCTCTTCTTCCCTTTTTTGCTTTTGGACCGCTTATGTGATTTCCGTCGCCTTGATGGCACATCGCCCGATTTCTCACCGTCGTTGTGAGGCGTGTTGTCGCCATTGGTGGCAAGGGTATCCACCATGTAGACGTCATATGTAGAAGTGGCGGTCCAATTCCCGGTGTTGACGGGAGTGGGAGCACGATCCTCTTCATCCATGTATTCTGCCTCTTCGGAGGCATAGTCCAACACGTCCGTTAAGTCTTCGACGGTTGCTATCAAGTGGGTGGTGGATGGGTCAAAAAATCCGTCCTTGCTCGAACTGTAACCGGGCCAGACGTGGATCGAGGCTGGATCATCAGTGATCCTCATCGACGAGAGTTTCTCCAAGGCCTCGTCAACCGTTGAGGGCCCGGTCTGATCTAGTTGTTCGGAACTCGTGGGGTTTACCCCCATGAGGTCCACTGATACGTCTCCAACGTATCTATAATTTTTGATTGTTCCATGCTATTATATTATCTATTTTGGATGTTTTATATGCATTAATATGCTATTTTATATTATTTTTGGGACTAACCTATTAATCTAGAGCCTAGTGTCACTTTCTGTTTTTTCCTTGTTTTTGAGATTTGTAGATAAGGAATATTAAACAAAGTCTAAAAGGAATAAAACCTTCGGAAGGAATTATTCTAGAGCAAAAGGAAACCAGGAGACTTGAGAACCAAGGCAGGGGAGCCACCATGGGGCCACAAGCCCTAGGGGCGTGCCAAGGGGGGTAGGGCGTGCCGGGCAGGCTTGTGGGCCCACAACCGCTCTCCTAACCCTAATCTTCGGCCTACTCAAATATTCCATTATTATCAAAACAAGCCACGAAAATACTTTTCCGCCGCCAAAAGCCTCAGTTCCCGAGAGATCCAATCTTGGAGCCTTTTCCGGTAATCTGTCGGAGGGGGATTCAACCACGGAGGGCATCTACATAAACTCCATTGCCCCTTCGATGATGCGTGGTAGTTCACCATAGACCTTCGGGTCCATAGCTAGTAGATAGATGGCTTCTTCTCTCTCTTTGCTCTTCAATACCATGTTCTTCATGATCTTCATGGAGATCTATCCGATGTAATACTCTTTTGCGGGGTGTTTGTCAAGATCCGATGAATTGTGGGTTTATGTTTAGATTATCCATGAATATTATTTGAGTCTTTCCTGAATTCTTACATGCATGATTTAATATCTTTGCAAGTCTCTTCGAGTTATTTGTTTGGTTTGGCCACCTAGATTGGTAATTCTTGCAATGGGAGAAGTGCTTAGTTTTGGGTTCAATCTTGCGGTGTCCTCACCCAGTAACAAAGTAGGGGTAGTGAGGCATGTATTGTATTGTTGCCATAAATGATAACAAGATGGGGTTTTCATCATATTGCTTGCGTTTACCCCTCTACATCATGTCATCTTACCTAATGTGTTACTCTGTTCTTCATGAACTTAATACTCTAGATGCAGGCAGGAGTCGGTCGATGTGTGGAGTAATAGTAGTAGGTGTAGAATCATTTCGGTCTACTTGACACGAACGTGATGCCTATATGCATAATCATTGCCTTGGATGTCATCATATTTATTCGCTTTTCTATCAATTGCTCGACAGTAATTTGTGTACCCACCGTAATACTTGCTATCATGAGAGAAGCCTCTAGTGAAACCTATGCCCCCCGGGTTTATTTTACATCTTATACTTTCAGATCTAAAACCAAAAATACCAAAAATGCTTTTCTGCATTATTTTTATCTTTTGTTTTACTTTCTTTTCAAGCAATCTATCTCTATTAGATCTCATCCTTGCAAGTAACCTTAAAGGGATTGACAACCCCTTTATAACATTGGGTGCAAGAGTTTAATTCCTTGTGTAGGTACACCTATTGGGGACTTGCTTGTATCTCCTACTGGATTGATACCTTGGTTCTCAACAACTGAGGGAAATACTTATCTACTTTGCTGCATCACCCGTTCCTCTTCATGAAAACCAACGCATGCTCGAGAAGTAGCAAGAATTTCTGCGCCGTTGCCAAGGAGATCTACATCAAGCCTACCAAATACCCATCACAAACTCATCTCTTGCATTTACATTACTTTCCATTTTCCTCTCATTTTCCTCACCCCACTTCCCAAATTTGTCGTTTTATTCGCCCTCTCTTTTTTGTTTGCCTTTTTCTCGTCAAATCTCTTGTTTGCTATGTTTGCTTGTGTTGCCATGTGCTTTCTATTTGCTTACATCTTCGCTTGCTAAAAATCTATTGATATGGATCCACATCCACTTGCTAATCTTTTCAAAAGACCAAATTATGATGAACCAATTGCTAGTGAGTTGAGTGCACTTGATTATCTCTATGAAGTTTTCCTTGAACATCGTGAAATTTTTGATGAAGTGTTGAAATAAGAAAATTATAAAGTGATTCATGATATATCCTTGAATGAAAAGCATGATTGCCATGTTGTTAATATGAATTCTCTGAATATCCATGATACTAATGATATGCAAACCACAAGCTTGGGGATGCTATGCTTGATGAAGATGATATTTTTTGTTCCCTAAGTTTTGGTGATGACAGGTATGCTATAATTGATCATGAAAAGAATGCTTTGTGTGATAATTATATTGTGAGATTCCTTCATGATGTTACTGAAAATTACTATGAGAGAGGAACATATGCTTTTACTTATTGCAATAATATCAAGTTTCCTCTCTCTATGTGTTCAAAGTTTGGAAGTTATGCTTGTTTTGCCTTCCTATGGTAGTTGATTTTTGTTCCCATAATTTGTTTGCTCACAAAATCCCTATGCATAGGAAGTGTTTTAGACTTAAATATACTTTACATGTGATTCATGATGTTCCTATTGTTGCAAATAGGAATTATGGGCCCGTAGATTTAATTGTTCTTGATATAGAATGCAATCCTACATGTCCTATTATTCTTGGTAGACCTTTCCGGCCTTAGAACGATTGGTGCAATTATTGACATGAAATAAGGAAATATTAGATTCCAATCTCCATTAAGGAAAGGCATGGAACACTTTCCTAGAAAGAAAATAATATTTCCTTATGAATCTATTATAAGATCTATTTTTGGATTGCATACCAAAGATGACAATACGTAGATCTATTGCGTTTTGCCTAGCTAGGGGCGTTAAACAATAGCGCTTGTTGGGAGGCAACCCAATTTTATTTTGCTTTATTCTTTTTGCTTATGTTTTGGTGAGTTTGGCACATTATTACTTCCATAGTAAAAAAATTGAGTTTTAATTAGTGTTTGAGCCAAGTAAAACCTATGGGGTGATCTATGGTAGTTGTTGATTTGATCTTGCTGAAAAACAGAAACTTTTGTGCTAGGTCCAGGAATTTTGGAAATTTTTCAGAGCGTCGAATTGATCGGAATGTTTTACAAAAGATTGATATACAAATTTCCCTGATTCTCCTAATGTTTCAGAATTTTTAGAGTTCCAGAAGTACTCGAAGTTTACAGATTGCTACAAACTGTTCTGTTTTTGACAGATTCTGTTTTATTTGTGTTGTTTGCTTATTTTGATGTATCTATGGGTCGTATCAGGGGGGGTATGATTCATGGAAAATCTAGAATACAGTAGGTATTACACAAATATAAATAAAGAATGAGTTCATAATAGTACCTAAAGTGGTGATTTATTTTTCTTATACTAAGGGATCTCACGAGTTTTCTGTTGAGTTTTGTGTTGTGAAGTTCTCAAGTTTTGTGTGAAGATTTGATGGACTATGGAATAGAGACTGGAAAGAGCCTAATCTTGGGTGTGCCCATGGAACCCCAAGTAATATTCAAGGATACCAAAAAGCCTAAGCTTGGGGATGCCCCGGAAGGCATCCCCTCTTTCGTCTTCAATCCATCGGTAAATTCACTTGAGGCTATATTTTTATTCACCACATGATATGTGTTTTGCTTGGAGCGTCTTGTATGATATGAGTCTTTTCTTTTTAGTTTGCCACAATCATCCTTGCTGCACACACCTTTTAGAGAGACACGCTGAATCGTGAATTTATTAGAATATTCTATGTGCTTCACTTATATCTTTTGAGCTAGGCAAGGTTGCTCTAATGCTTCACTTATATCTTTATAGAGCTTGGTGGTGTTATATTTTATGGAAATTATTGAACTCTTGTTCCTCACTTATATTATTTTGAGAGTTTCTTAAAACATCATGGTAATTTTTCCAGGTTATGAATTTTGTCCTAATATAATGGCAACCAAGAGGGATATGATAAAAACTTTCATATTAAGTGCATTAAAAATTATGAGAAGTTTGATTCCTTGCATATAGTTTTGAGATAATAGGGATGGTAATATGAGAGTCATGCTAGTGAGTAGTTGTGAATTGGAAGAGATACATGTGTTAAAGCTTGTGATTCCCGTAGCATGCACGTATGGTGAACCGTTATGTAACGAAGTCGAGCATGATTTGTTGAATGATTGTCGACCTTTGTGTGAGGGTCGGGAGCGTGCGATGGTTAACTCCTACCGACCTCTCCCCTAGGAGCATGCGTCTAATGCTCTGTTTGATAACTAATAGACTTTTTCAATAAGTATGTGAGTTCTTTATGATTAATGTTGAGTCCATGGATTATACCTACTCTCACCCTTCCATCTTTGCTAGCCTCTCTAGTACTGTGCAACTTTCGCCGGTACATCAAACCCTCCTTCCTCAAAACAGCCATCATATATTCCTCAAAACAGCCACCATACCTACCTATTATGGCGTTTCCATAGCCATTGCGAGATATATTGCCATGCAACTTCCACCATGTAGTTTTTCATGACTTGCATCATCACTTCACAATGCATATAGAGTCATACTTTGTCATAGGTATCGAGTTGTAATTTCTCTTTTTTGAGTTATAAGTAAATAAAAGTGTGATGATTTTTCATTAATAGAGCATTGTCCCGTGAGAGAAAAGGATGATGGAGGCTATGACTCCCTCACAAGTTGGAATGAATATTCGGACTTTACAAAAAATAAAAGAGGCCGACGAAGCCCAAACAAACAAATAAATAAAAGAGACCAAAGAAGCCCACCAAAAAAGAGAAGAAAAGAAGAAAAAAGAAAAAATGATATAAAGAGAGAAGGGACAATTGCTACTACCTCTTTCCACACTTGTGCTTCAAAGTAGCACCATGATCTTCATGATAGAGAGTCTCCGATTTTGTCACTTTCATATAACTAGTGGATATTCATCTTGCACGACCACTTAGTTTTCTTTTTGAGCTTTCATACACTTATAGCTCTAAGTGCATTTATTGCATGGCAATCCCTACTCACTCACATTGATATCTATTGATGGGCATCTCCATAGCCCGTTGATACGCCTAGTTGATGTGAGACTATCTTCTCCTTTTTTCTCCTTGCACCTCCTCCATATTCTATTCCACATATAATGCTATATCCATGGCTCACGCTCATGTATTGTGTGAGAGTTTAAAATGTTTGAGAACACCAAAAGTGTGAAACAATTGCTTGACTTGTTCATCGGGGTTGTGTATGATTTAGATACTTTGTGTGGGGAATATGGAGCATAGCCAGACCATATGATTTTGTAGGGATAAGTTTCTAAGGCCATGTTATTTCGAAAGGACACAACTACCTTGTTGGTGTGCTCGAAGTATTACTGTTTTTATTCCAATATTAGACTATTGTTTTGAATCTTACGGATCCAAATATTCATGCCAAAATAAAGAATATTACATGGATAAATATGTTAGGTAGCATTCCACATCAAAAATTCTGTTTTTATCATTTACCTACTCGAGGACCAGCAGGAATTAAGCTTGGGGATGCTGATATGTCTTCAACGTATCTATAATTTTTGATTGTTCCATGCTATTATATTATCCATTTTGGATGTTTTATATGCATTAATATGCTATTTTATATTAGTTTTGGGACTAACCTATTAATCTAGAGCCTAGTGCCAATTTCTGTTTTTTACTTGTTTTTGAGATTTGCAGATAAGGAATATTAAACGGAGTCCAAACGGAATAAAACCTTTGGAAGGAATTGTTCTGGAACGAAAGGAAACCAGGAGACTTGACAACCAAGGCAGGGGAGCCACCATGGGGCCACAAGCCCTAGAGGCACGCCCAGGGGGTAGGGCGCGCCGGGCAGGCTTGTGGGCCCACGGTCGCTCTCCTAACCCTAATCTTCAGCCTATAAATTCAAAAATATCCCATCATTACCAGAACAAGCCACGAAAACACTTTTCCGCCACCAGAAGCCTCCGTTCCCGAGAGATCCAATCTTGGAGCCTTTTCCGATAATCTATCGCAGGGGGATTCGATCACGGAGGGCATCTACATCAACTCCATTGCCCCTCCGATGATGCGTGAGTAGTTCACCACAGACCTTCGGGTCCATATCTAGTATCTAGATGACTTCTTCTCTCTCTTTGCTCTTCAATACCATGTTCTTCATGATCTTCATGGAGATCCATCCGATGTAATACTCTTTTGTGGTGTGTTTGTCGAGATCCGATGAATTCTGGGTTTATGTTAAGATTATCCATGAATATTATTTGAGTCTTTCCTGAATTCTTATATCCATGATTTCATATCTTTGCAAGTCTCTTCGAGTTATTTGTTTGGTTTGGCCAACTAGATTGGTAATTCTTGCAATGGGAGAAGTGCTTAGTTTTGGGTTAAATCTTGCGGTGTCCTCACCCGGTGACAAACTAGGGGCAGCGAGGCACGTATTGTATTGTTGCCATCAAGGATAACAAGATGGGGTTTTCATCATATTGCTTGAGTTTATCCCTCTACATCATGTCATCTTACCTAATGCATTACTCTGTTCTTCATGAACTTAATACTCTAGATGCAGGCAGGAGTCGGTCAATGTGTGAAGTAATAGTAGTAGATGTAGAATCATTTCAGTCTACTTGACACGGACGTGATGCCTATATGCATAATCATTGCCTTGGATATCATCATAATTATTCACTTTTCTATCAATTGCTTGACATGTAATTTGTTTACCCACCGTAATACTTGCTATCAAGAGAGAAGCGTCTAGTGAAACGTATGGCCCCCGGGTCTATTTTACATCTTATACTTTTGGATCTAAAACCAAAAATACCAAAAATACTTTGCTGCATTATTTTTATCTTTTGTTTTACTTTCCATTCAAGCAATCTATCTCTATCAGATCTCATCCTTGCAAGTAACCTTAAGGGGATTGACAACCCCTTTATTGTGTTGGGTGCAAGAGTTTGATTCCTTGTGTAGGTACACCTATTGGGGACTTGCTTGTATCTCCTACTGGATTGATACCTTGGTTCTCAACAACTAAGGGAAATACTTATCTACTTTGCTGCATCACCTGTTCCTCTTTAGGGAAACCAACGCATGCTCGAGAAGTAGCATCCACCCATGGAGATTGTTCGGAAGGAACATATGTCCGGTCGTACGATTTAACAGTCGGACCGGGATGAGAGATCGTACTGTCGTCGTGGGTGATCCCATTAGCATGTACGAAGAAGGGGATCGAGGTTAAAGCCTCAGAGCCCTCGGCGGCTACGAGCGAAGCCGCGAGCCCGGTTAGTGACAAGTCGCCCCGAGAGTCGACAGAAAACTCTAGGTTTTTGAATCTAACCTCTTGATCGAGGGCGAAGTTCTCCACGCGGCCTAGATGGCCGGTGGAATCAGCATGCAGCACAACGCCGACAAAGACAAAGATTTGTCCGGGGATGAAAACGTCCATGTTGCGGACCTCTTCGTTAATGACAAGGCGAGGTGTCGATCCCATCTCGCTCACAGAGGAACTCTCAATGAAAGCACCAATGTCGGTGTCAAAACCGGCGGATCTCGGGTAGGGGGTACCAAACTGTGAGACTAGGATCAACGATAATAGGAGACGAAGGGGATATGAGTTTACCCAGGTTTGGGCCCTCCAATGGAGGTAATACCGTACGTCCTGCTTGGTCGTATTGATGGTGTAAGGGGTTACAGAGTTGATCTACCTCGAGATCCTGTGTCTAACCCTAGATGAGTTGTTCTATATCAATACCCTAAATCCCTCCAGCTTATATAGATGCCGAGGAGGTCTAGGGTTTACACATGGTCGGTTACATGCCAAAGAGATAAAGATGCCTATTTACTACATCAAACTTGGAGCACAAGCCGTGCTCCTCGAAGATTCCATCATGTGAACTGGGCCTTCAAATCATCCAGTGTTCGGCAAGTAGCCCATATAGTCCGGCCCATAAACAATAGGTCGGCTATCCGAGCACCCCCATATCCGGGACTCCCTCACTTCCGTTGACTCGTGCTTGTCGAGCTTTGTATTCGAGTCCTCGAGGTCCCTGGCTTTTAATATGAAGTTGTATGACTTTAATTTGTGTCTAGAGTTGTGTTGTGATATTGATTAGTGAGTCCCTAATCTTGTCCATATGCATTGCGTGTATGTTTAGCGTACGGTCGAAATTGGGGGCGTCACAAGTTGGTATCGGAGCCAGCTGCTTGTAGGTAGCTCCCTTTCCAGCTGCTAGTACTAGAAAAACTTTTACTAACATTGTCGCATGGGTTACGGGCCCAAATCTCAATCGGGTGGTATTAGGATCTTTTATTCCTTGTCTATACTCTGGGTTCTGATCTCTCTTCTCTTTCGAGTTAAAGATTTTTGCTAATTCTAACTCTAGGTTCTCGTAACTACTTCCCTGGAGAGCCCCTCATTCCAGATGACGGCTTGATTCACCAGAAGACTCCGAAGATCCTCTCTGATGTACTCTTGCGAACTTGCATTCATCGCTCTTGCGGTTCCCTTCTACCATCATCCCCCCTATGCTTACCGGGGATTCGTTCGTCCTCAGTCGTTATGAGTTTCACCAAATCCTTCGAATTCCTATTCGATCTTCTAAAATCCCCAGTAGCCTTTTTCTCTTGACCTTTCCCACCTGCTTACATTATGGTTAATTCCATATGTCTAGCAATATTCATTGAAATCCTTGGTGGTTGTCATTTGTTTTTATTGATTCAACCTATGTGTGGATGCACACAGTCATCAGTTGTTTCTCATAAATTATCTGTCTGACTCAGACGTCTTTCCAATCAGGAGCTGGTTCTCGTTAAATCAACTTAGATTGATTGTCCATCTACGTCCATTCAGCTTACTTGTATTCGATCGGAGCATCTGATTCTAATACACCAATTGAGAAATCGTAATTCCTTTGGTTATTTAAGCATTGAATTAATTGGATGTTCTGTAATCTGATGCCTTGCATTCCACTGACTGAGTTCTGATACTCATATCAGATCCCTTTGTGGGATGCCAAACCATTGTTGGGTTATTATCCGATAGCATACTTCATCTTCTAAATTCGTGTGGTGTTCTTCCCCTGATACATGATGCCATTGGTAAATTGTGTCTTCTCCCTCTCATAAGTTGTATCCTATATTGTTGTCCGCCATGCTCTGTTGTCAAGCATGTGTTAATTACTCTTGAAGCTTGTGGCATATGTTCCTAAGAAGCCCCGATGGTTTGAACCTATACCTTCGTTACTTTGTGTGAACCCGAGGGCTTTCACGAGTCCTACTCTTCTGGTGTTTTGCCGGATAATCTTTCCTTTGTTTTTTTGACCTTGTATATGTGATTTGATACGTTACAACCGTGGTTTTGACCATGATTGTTCTTCTAAGGTCCCTTTTTAGACCAGTTGAAGAACTTGTCTTTTGCATATCAATACATCAGTCCAAGCTTTAATTTTGATCTACATCCAAGTAATTACCCCTGGTATCTCGAGAAAATCATGGAGCTACATATATTCTTATAAGCTCCTCATTAGATATGTTTTCCTTCACTGATTCCAGTTTCCTCTTGTTTTGAGTTGTTGGACACTCAAGGACACCGATAATTGAATCGAGCCCGCATTGCGATTCAACAACTCTTAGTAATCTTATTTGCTTATGAGTTTGTACTTGATCATGCCATTCCAAGCTGTTAGGCTACATCATCATCGTTATGCTAAAGCTTGACCATTCTATCTATGTCCTTCATCCCTGAAGCACCATTCCAACAATGCACTAAGCTTACATCGATCTTTCAACGTCATGTTGGTTGTCTTGAAAGGCTATTTCGATTTTGAGCTAGCACCCTCATTTGTGGTTCCAATAACTTTTCGCTTCACCATTTCTTTGCTTGATGTCGTTGCTGATCGATTACATCTTCGGGAGACTTCTCGACAAATGTGTTGTGATCCTCATCAGCATTCTGGGCTCTTCCAGGATATCAATTAGATTCATAATGAGAATTAGCATCCTTGCCTTGGTAATTGGTATGGTCTTTGACGACACCTTTGCCTTCCTTCCAAATGAAGACTTGGTCTTATTTTTGGGTGAACCTTAAGCTCCTTTCTTGCCATTTTTTGTTTTGTTCTATCTTGGGACATTACCATCTTTTGTCATGAATGTCGTGAGGATTTCAAACGTCTTCAGAATTCTTGATATGGTGATACTCCTTGCCATCAGTTTTTCTTTTCTTAGTTCCCGTTTTGTTCTAACCGGATTATTGACAAATGGAATATGATGTGTAAATTTAACACGTGTGGCATAGTAACTCTATTACCTTAGAGTTAATGAACTATAAGCCCATTCTTTGTGCTTTGGCCGTTGAATCAACATTCTAGCATTGGTCATGCTACCTAGTCCGGATTTTGGGTGCACCTTTAAATTAATGTTTAATTGTGGATGTTTCCCTCGGGCATACCTCAATATATCATATGGTTTGACCAATGCTATCACCTTGTTCACATAATCTTGGGAATCCATTTTTGTGGAATTCTCGACTAGTTGTTGCTAAGCCCATCAACCACCTCCTCTTCTTATTTGTGGTTCATGATGAACATTTAAGATAGTGTTGGAAACCATGAAAGAATTGTCTTTGTGCCTAGCTCATGAATAATATGTTTGATAAAAGACTCGTTTTTCTCTAAGTTCACGTGCATTTTTTCTACCGTGGTTATGAGGAAATTTTGTTCCGCTTCCTCTGGAATCATTCTAATTCATTCATGGATGTGTGAAGTATTCTATGGTTTGATAGTTTGCTACCTTCATTCCATATGTATTTTCCTAGCACGCTAAGCCACGAATTGATTTGATCTCGGAAAATAAGTTCTACGTAAGGTCTAGTGCAGACTTACACTTGGAACTTTGATATCCTCTATGAAGGTTCCCAACCAGATCTCAATCTCGGGAAGATACGATGGTTGGAACATTGTCCGAGAATTATGACATTGGTCCTTAAGTAGCCTGATAAGGTGATGTCATGCATAGCACACCTGGCCGGAGGGCCTATTGATATATTATCTCCCTTGGTAAGGTTAACCATTCTTCCATGAGGGAATTGTATGGCTTATTTGGTAAGTTATTCCCGATGGATCCTTTGTGTACCCGGAGTCCTACCTTTACCTAATGACCATGTCGATGCTCCCCCGAAGCATGACCGTGGTACCCCGATCCTCGGGCAAGAACATTGGAAGTACAATGCTAAATGTTTCCTAATCAATTATCCAAACATCATTGTATGGGTAAACATCTTTCTTCACCTTGCGCCTTTTATCCAAAGGATTATGCGTTTGGTGCCCTGTCATGTTTATCGTGTTGTGCTTTTCCTTGGGAAAGTTATGCTCGTATTAGTTGTGTATAAATACCTGTTCATTTCAATTGGCCTATTTTACCTCTATTGAGGTTATATGATCTAAGAAGTAATAATTCCCTATTTGGGGAATCCCCTCGGTGAACAACACTGTCAGTAAGACCCTGTTACTATTGTTGATAACATTTCGGTAACCGCCGGTCGACGAGAACTATACCTATTGGTCCGCCTCGTTTCAACGAGCAGGAAAATGGTTCTATTCATCCCCCGCCCTTGGTACCGACGTTGTTGCCAACTACCTGACAAGCTCTCCTCTGGCAGGTCTTGCTACCATGACCATGTAAGATGTCACCGCTCTTTCTACTCTTAACCGCATGGCAGGCCCATAACCCAAAGTTCCACAGGATCAAAACCCGACTCTCCTATACATCTCTAAATCCAAAGTTATTGTTGCACTTGGCTTCGTATGTAAATATCGAGCCACCATCCAAGGTAATGATTTTTTTCTTGTCGTCATTGACCGACTGTCCAAAGTTGCACACTTTTTGGCTGTCAAGGAAACTATCACTGCTAGTCAGGTGGCAGATCTATATATGTCCAGGCTGGAATTCCATTGGTGATTAGTTCAGGCCATGGCAGCTTATTCAATTCAAGGTTCTGGGCAAGTTTTTAAGAAGCTATGGGAACTCATTTGACATTCAGCACCGCTTTTCACCCTCAATCCCAGGGACAAGTTGAAAGAGCCAATCAGATTCTCTAAGACATGCTTCGAGCTTGTGTCATTTCTTTCGGCAAGAAATGGGAGGAATCTCTCCTGTATGCTGAGTTCTCCTATAACAATAGCTATCAAGATAATATGAAGATGGCTCCCTTTGAAGTTTTATATGGACGGAAGTGTCGGACTCGTCTGAATTGGTCAGAAACTGGGGAACGCTCACTTATCGGTCCGGATATTATCCAACATGCCGAAGATCAAGTAGGCATTCTTCAGGCAAATCTGAAGGCTGCCCAGTCGAGTCAGAAGTGTTAGTATGACCGTCATCGCAAGGATATGGTCTATCAACCTGGTGAAAAGGCTTATCTTCGAGTCACGCCAATGAGAGGGACACACCATTTTGGAATCAAGGGCAAGCTGGCTCCTCGATATATTGATCCTTTCACCGTTTTGGAAAGGCGTGGTAAGGTGGCATATCAACTGAAACTACCGCCAAACCTTTCTTAGGTTCACGATGTGTACCATGTGTCACAACTTCGTCGCTGCTTTAAGGATCCTATCCGAGTAGTAGATCATGATATGCTTGAACTGCAGCCAGACCGTTCTTACAAAGAGCAACCAGTCCGCATTCTTAGTGAAACTGAACATCGGACTCGTCAAAAGGTTACCAAGTTCTTCAAGGTGCGGTGGGCAAATCATTCTGAAGATGAAGCCACTTGGGAACGCGAAGATCATCTTCGTTCAGAATACCCCTAGCTCTTTCCTTCTACTTCTTAATTCTCGGGATGAGAATTCTTTTTAGTAGGGGAGAGTTGTGACGCCCTGGATTTGCTGCTACAGTGATGTATGTAATTAAGCTACAGTGATTGCCAAGATCAAGCCTAATCATTTTGCTAAACAGTGTTTGATCATATTGGGATTCATATCTCTTTCCCTTTCCTTACTTTTAAAAGCCTCTGGTTTTTATTTGTGATAAAATAATTCCTCAAACAGCAAGGGAAAAATGATGCACACTTGTGAAATAATCCAAAGCATTTGGTATTAAGGAAAACAACATCACCTTTATGTTGGTGTGGACCCCACCATGCAAAACAGAGCCCAAAGGCAATTTACAAGTCCTCTTTAAATTCATAATTAATTAAACAGTTTCCAAAAATGCCCAAACTTTTTGTGGCAATGCTTAATAATGCATGTTATTTAAAGGAGCAAGTCATATATTTTTGCTAAAGGGAATTGGAGCTAAAAATCAAATGAAACGGAATCTAAAACAAATAGAAAAAAAGAAAAAACTAAATCAAAAACAGAGCCCCCCGGACCGGCCCAACTCGGCCCCAACCCAGTTGGTTGGCCCACCCGGGCCACTACTAGGGTGCCGGTGCCCCCCCCCCCCCCCGCACCGACACTCCCACCCCACTCGCCCCCGCAACCCTCCTCTCTCGATCCCGATCCATATCTGGATCGGGGCAGAGCGCCGCTGCCGCCAGCGCCTTCTCGCTGGCGCCTTGTTGCCCCCTGCTGTCGCCGCACCTCATCTCCACCGGCCTCCTCGAGTCTCGCCGCCCCAGCCACCCTGCAGCCGACGGTGAGCCCTCCCGGGCTCCTCCCGTCCTCCCCCTTTTCCTCTCGCTTCGGCCACACCCGCGGCCCGCACTCCCCGTCATCCGCACCACCGCGCGCGCCACACGTTGTCGCCGCCGCCGCGGCCCCCGCGCCTCTGGCTCGCCTCGTGCAGCCTACGCCTACGCCCGTGCGCCACGCACCGGCCCCGTCGCCGTGTCGTGTGCGCTCCCGCCCCCTCGTTGCCATGCCCCTCGCACTGCCCATGCGCGCTCACCGTCGCTGCGCGTGCCCATGCACGCTGCCTCTCCCCTAGGCACCTCGCCGACCACCACCACGACCACGACTACCGACAGGCCCCCGGTTGCCCGTGGCCAGGCCTCGGCCGCCCCTGCGTGTTTCGGTTAGTGGGCTAACCCCACTAACCCCTCCCTTGAGAATGACAACAAGGGCCCACCCCTGTTAATAGGGAAAACGTTTTTATAGAAAAAAATAATGACAAATAAATAATAATAATTATTATTATTTAACTTAATTAAGACTGATTATGTTAATTAAATTAACTTAATTATGTTAATTAATTAATTAATCACTCTGTCAAATTAACAGATATGACATGTGGGCCCACTCAAATTAGTGCTAATTAAAACCGCTTAATTAATTATGATAACTAATTTAAACTAAATAGACACTCACAGGTAGGACCCACTGGCCAGTTTGACCAATCAATTGTGACTGTTGACTGTTGATGTCAACATGACATCATGTTGATGTCATAATTCATTATTGAATTAAAATAATCTATTTTAATTTCTAAATATTGATAAAACTTTGAAAATGAATATAAAATAAACCGTAAGTCAAATGAAAATATTTAATACATGAAAGTTGATCATAAAAATTCTACGAATCCGAATATGCTGTCCGTTGGTCTCTCATGTGCTCCTATCATAGCAAACTTGAAACTTTTCCATTCATTTCATCTGTCCGGTAGTAGCCCGAGACCCGGAAAATATCACCAGGTATTCTTCCGATCTGTCTGCGATGTCTAATACTGCGTTAGTGCATGCCTAGCCCTGCATATTGCCATGTCATGCATCGTGATGCATTTGTCTGCTTTATATTTAATGTTTCTCCCCCTCTTCTTACCAGTAGACCCCGAGACTGACGGTGCTGCTAGGTACGACTACACCGCCGACGATCAGGCCTTTGCAGCAGAGAAGCAAGGCAAGCAATCCCCCCTTAAGCATTGCAATATTGCCCATTTCTTTCCCTCTAATTCTTGCATTAGATTTTGCTACTGCATTAGCTAGCTCCTATTTTTGATGCATAGCCTATTTTTGATAAACTGCTACTATACCTGTTAGTATATCAACTTCTTAGTATAGATTGATCAATGAATCCCCTGTGACCCCCTTAGTCCCAGTTGCCCCTGCTTCTTCATCGACGACTCGACGACTTGAAGACTCGGTCAACCGACCGACAAGCCATGCCCGTCACATTCACCGCACACCCTTTATTTGTATGACTCTTCAGAACTACTATCGAGTAATAAGGGTGACACCTCGTGAAGTAATCATGATGCTAGCTCTATAGTGCAGCTAGTCGGTCCTGGTTATCGGGGGTGATTCCTCCTTCGCCACTCCCGACGATGACTCTGTCACGCAAGCCCTCAAGTGTGGGACCCTCGAGGGTGATTCCTCTAAGTCCACCTTGATGGTTTCATCAAGCGGGGCCCTTTGAAGGTGATTCCTCAGGTTCCGTCTTGATGTTTTATACACACAGTTACTATGACTTGGTTACAAAAACATGTTGGTGATGGGTCAGCCCTGAGGGGTACCCACGGTTTGATGATGATGAGGCGTGGACAGGCAAGAGAGGCCCTTGCCACACATCCTCGAGACGGGGCGACGGGACCGCATTTCATGGGTCGCGCTTGCCCCACATTAATAAAATGCTAATGGGTTGGGTATTTGATCTGAGTTGGTCGTTTGGCCTATTACGCACTAACCTTCTAGTGGGAGAAGTTATGGGTACTCAGTGTCGTGGTATCAGCCGAAGCTCTTCGGACTTCAGCAATGGAGCGACGAGCGCCTGAGTGGTCCACAACAACACTGCTCTTGTTATAAGGGGTGCTAGGATTGACCTCGGCCACCTTCGCATCGTGCAGGAGTGCAAAGGGTGATTGGCCCATAACCCCTGCGCGCTTAGGATTTAGACCGACGGGCTGGCCTCTTCGTTGAGCCTAGGTAGCACTACAACGTGTTGATGTCCCGTGGCCGGGCATGACCCAGGAAAGTGTGTCTGGCAGGAGGTATCAAGCGTGTTGGGGAATGTGGTGCACCCCTGCAGGGAAGAATTTATATATTCGAATAGCCATGTCCATGGTAACAAGACGACTTGGAGTTGTACTTTGACCTTCTACAACTATAATTGTGACTTTTAAATTGAAATAAATGATTGGCTCTGGGATTTCTTCCTCGCAGGGAGTCGAGGAAGAATCTCTGGGCGTGGTTACTTAATAAAAATTTGCTACAATAACATTGCTATATATGAGATACGAATCTACTCTCTTCTAATGCTCCAAGAGGCTGAAGGTGCTAGTCTTTGATAGGACTAGGCCTTCCCCCTATTCTTGCTTTCTACAGTCAACCTAGATATAACCTCTTTCCTTGATAATGATGCATACTTAGCGTAGTTCTGATGTCAGTCTTGCGAGTACTTTGGATGAGTACTCATCGCTGCTTTGCTTCCTTTTCCCCCCTTGATATGATTGCTACGTTCAGATGACGGAGCCACAGAGATGGAGTACGCCCGAGACGACTACTACACCACTACAGGAGCCTACTACTACGTGGAGGACGCCCCCGACCAGTAGTATGATAGGAGGTTCCCAGGCAGGAGGCCTCGCCTCTTTTGATCCCTTTATGTTTGTGCTAGCCTTCTTAAGGCAAAACTTGTTCAACTTATGTCTGTACTCAGACATTATTTTCTTCCGCTAACTCGTGCTTGTCGAGCTTTGTATTCGAGCCCTCGAGGCCCCTGGCTTGTAATATGAAGTTGTATGACTTTAATTTGTGTCTAGAGTTGTGTTGTGATATTGATTAGTGAGTCCCTAATCTTGGACATATGCATTGCGTGTATGTTTAGCGTACGGTCAAAATTGGGGGTGTCACAGCTATGTACTCCGCTTCACATGTAGAATCTGCTACCACGCTTTCCTTGGAACTGCACCAGCTTACCGCTCCACTGTTAAGAACAAATATGCATTCGTTTTGAGATTTAGAGTCATCCGGATCTATGTCAAGCTTGCATCAACGTAACCCTTTATAGCGATCTCTTGATCACCTCCATAAACAAGAACCATGTCCTTAGTCTTTTTCAGGTACTTAAAGATATTCTTGACCACTATCCACTGTTCCATTCCTGGATTACTCTGAAACCTCCCCGCCATGCTTATGGCGAAGCTGACATATGGTCTTTATGCACAACATCGCATACATTATAGAGCATATGGCTGAAGCATAGGGGTTGACAGTCATCTTTTATCTATCTTCTGTAGTCGCCAGGCATTGAGTCTTACTCAACTTCACACCGTGTAAGACAGGCAAGAACCCCTTCTTGAACTGATACATTTTGATCTTCTTCAAAACCTTATCAAGATATGTGCTTTGTGAAAGTCCTATTAAGCGTCTCAATCTATCTCTATAGATCTAGATGCCTAATATGTAAGAAGCTTCTTTGAGTTCTTTCATTGAAAAACTTTTATTCAGATATATCTTCACGCTTTCTAAAAGTTTTATATTGTTTCCAATCAGCAATGTGTCATCGACATATAATATTAGAAACGCTATAGATGTCCCACTCACTTTCTTGTAAATACAAGCTTCTCGATAAACTTGTATAAACCCAAACGCTTTAATCACCTCATCAAAGCAAAGATTCCAACTTCGAGATGCTTTCACCAGTCCATAAATGGATCGATGGAGCTTGCACACTTTGTTATCATTTTTAGGATCGACAAATCTTTCTTGTTGCATCATATACATCTCTTCCTTAAGGAAACCATCAAGGAACGATGTTTTGACATCCATCTGCCAGATCTCGTAATCGAAAAATGCGGCTATTGCTAACATGATCCTGACGGTCTTAAGCATCGCTACGGGAGAGAAAGTCTCATCGTAGTCAACTCCTTGAACTTGTGAAACCCCTTTTGCAACAAGTCGAGCTTTATAGACGGTGACATTACCGTCCGCGTCTGTCTTTTTCTTAAAGATCCATTTATTTTGTATGGCCTTACGATCATATGGTAAGTCCTCCAAAGTCCACACTTTGTTCTCATACATGGATTCTATCTCGGATTTCATAGACTCTAGCCATTTGTTGGAATCCGGGCCCACCATCACTTCTTCATAGTTGTAGGTTCACTGTTGTCCAACAACATGACCTCTAAGACAGGATTGCCATACCACTCGTGGGCAGAACGAGTCATTGTCAACCTACAAGGTTCGGTAGTAACTTGATCCGAAGCTTCATGATCATCATCATTTGCTTCCTCTTCACTTGGTGTAGGTGCCGCAAAAACATCTTTCTGCGTCATGCTATTATGCAACTGAAGTGACGGTTCAACGACCTCATCAAGTTCTACTTTCCTCCCACTCAATTATTTCGAGAGAAACTCTTTCTCGAGAAAGTAACCGTTTTAGCAACAAACTGTTTTAGCACGTGGTAATTAGGGGCTTTCCCCTATAAATCCTCTAGTATATATAGGAGGGAGGGAGGGGAGGAGGCAGCCTCAAATCCTCAAGGTTCTGTTCAAAATTGGAGGTGGAGGAGTCCTACTCCAATCCTATTAGGAGTAGGATTCCTCCTTTCCACTTGGAAACTCTTTCCACCTCTCCACCTTTTGGGTTTTCCTACCCCTAGCCGCATGGGCCTTAGTGGGGGCTTAGAGCATCCCACTAGGGGCTGGTTTGACTCCTTCCACAGCCCATGAGGTCCTTTAGGTCGAGACACCCCTCCCGATGGTCCCCCGGCACCCTCCAGGCACTCCCGGTACACTACCGATGAGCCCAAAACTTTTCCGATGACCAAAACAGGACTTCCTATATATAAATATTTACCTCCGGACCATTCGGGAGCTCCTCGTGATGTCCAAGATCTCATCCGGGACTCCGAACAACCTTCGGTCACAACCATACATAACTCTATACTACTGAAACGTCACCGAACCTTAAGTGTGCAGACCCTGCGGGTTCGAGAACTATGCAGACATGACCGAGACACCTCTACGGTCAATAACCAATAGCGGGACCTAGATTCCCATATTCGTTTATACATATTCTATGAAGATCTTTATCGGTTGAACCTTTATGTCAAGGATTCAGTTAATCCTGTATGTTGTTCCCTTTGTTCTTCGGTATGTTACTTGCCCGAGATTCGATCGTCGGCATCTCTATACCTAGTTCAATCTCATTACCGGCAAGTATCTTTACTCCTTCCGTAATACATGATCCCGTGGCTAACACTTTAGTCACTTTGCTTGCAAGGCTCATTGTGATGTTGTATTACCTAGTGGGCCCTGAGATACCTCTCCGTCACACGGAGTAACAAATCTGAGTCTTGATCCATGCCAGCTCAACAAACACCCTCGAAGGATACCTGTAGAGCATCTTTATTGTCACCCAGTTATGTTGTGACGTTCGATACACACAAGGTATTCCTCCGGTGTCAGTGAGTTGCATGATCTCATGGTCATAGGAACAAATACTTGACACGCAGAAAACTATAGCAATAAATTGACACGATCATATGCTATGTTTTATAGTTTGGGTCTTGTCTATCACATGTGATCCCGTTATCAAATGACATTTCATGTCTATGGCTAGGAAACCTTGACCATCTTTCATCAACGAGCTAGTCTTTTAGAGGCATACTAGGGACATGTTGTCTATGTATCCACACATGTATCT
Source organism: Hordeum marinum (assembly GCA_022496015.1). NCBI lineage: Eukaryota > Viridiplantae > Streptophyta > Magnoliopsida > Poales > Poaceae > Hordeum > Hordeum marinum. The sequence continues at coordinate 524,065,462 of CM039673.1, forward strand.
GAGTTTCCGATCAATACAATTCTAGCATGGATAATAAACGATTATCTTGAACAAGAAAATATGATAATAACTAATTAATTATTGCCTCTAGGGCATATTTCCAACATGAACTTGCTATCGGGATGAATGATAAACTACAAGCCCAGTTATTATCATATTTCCTTGTTCATGATAATCGTTTATTATCCATGCTATAATTGTATTGATCGGAGACTTAAATGCATGTGTGGATACATAGACAAAACCATGTCCCTAGTATGCCTCTAATGGACTAGCTCGTTGATCAAAGGATGGTTAAGGTTTCCTAGCCATGGACGTGAGATGTCATTTGATAACGGGATCACATCATTAGGAGAATGATGTGATGGATAAGAACCAAACTACGAACATAGCATATGATCGTGTCAGTTTATTGCTACTGTTTTCTGCATGTCAAGTATATGTTCCTATGACCATGAGATCATGCAACTCACGGATATCGGAGGAGTGCCTTGTGTGTATCAAACGTCGCAACGTAACTGGGTGTCTATAAAGGTGCTCTACAGGTATCTCCGATGGTGTCTGTTGAGTTGGCATGGATCGAGACTGGGATTTGTTACTCCGTGTAACGGAGAGGTATCTCGGGGCCCACTCGGTAATGCAACATCACAATAAGCCTTGCAAGCGATGTGACTAATTGTTAGTTGCGGGATCTTGTATTACGGAACGAGTAAAGAGACTTGCCGGTAACGAGGTTGAACTAGGTATGGAGATACCGACGATCGAATCTCGGGCAAGTAACATACCGAAGAACAAAGGGAACGTTATACGGGATTAACTGAATCCTTGACATAGAGGTTCGACCGATAAAGATCTTCGTAGAATATGTAGGAACCAATGTGGACGTCCAGGTCCCGCCATTGGTTATTGACCGTAGAGGTGTCTCGGTCATGTCTACATAGTTCTCGAACCCGCAGGGTCTGCACACTTAAGGTTCGGTGACGTTTCGGTAGTGTAGAGTTATGTATGGTGGTGACCGAAGTTTGTTCGGAGTCCCGGATGAGATCCCGGACGTCACGAGGAGCTCCGGAATGGTCCGGAGGTAAAGATTCATATATAGGAAGTCCCAGTTTGGTTTCCGGAAAAGTTTCGGGCTCATCGGTAGTGTACCGGGAGTGTCGGTAGTGTACCGGAAGTGCCGGTAGTGTACCGGGAGACCTCCGGGAGGGGTACTTCGACCCCAAGAGGTCCATGGGATGTGGGAGAATAATAACCAGCCCTTAGTGTGCTGGGAAAACAGCCACAAAGGCCCATGGCGCAGGAGAGAAAGTCCTAAAGCAAAAGGTGGAAAATCAGCCAATAGGAGGCAATCCTACTCCAACTAGGATTGGAGGTGAAGTAGGATTGCTCCCACCTCCTATTTCGGCCGACCCAAAAGCCTTGGCTGCCTCTCCTCTCCTCTTCTCCTATATATACTAGTGGATTGGGTGGTTTTTGGACAGAATTTCCGGCCACGTGGTACCCGTTCCACCGGTGCATAGTTTCTCCTCTAGATCGGTTTTCTGCAGCGCTTAGGCGAAGCCCTGCCGGAATTGCTCCACCACCATCACCGGAGCGTCGTCACGCTGCCGGTGAACTCTCTCTCCTCTCCGCCTCCTCTTGCTGGATCGAGACGGTGGAGATCGTCATCAAGCTGCACGTGTGCTGAACGCGGAGGTGCCGTCCGTTCGGCGCTAGATCGGAAGGACCGTGATCGAGATCGCGAGACGGTTTGTGATGTGATCACGGAACGGGTCGTGATGAGTTCGCGGGACAGATCGTGATCAAGATTGTGAGACGGATCGTGATGAGTTCGCGGGACGGATCATGATGTGTTCGCGGGACGGTTCGTGATTGGATCGCGGGACGCTCGGTGATTTGGATCGCGAAGATGTTCGACTACACCAACCGCGTTTCTTAACGCTTCCCGCTTAGCGATCTACAAGGTTACGTAGATCCACTCTCCCTCTCGTAGATGCTCATCACCATGGATAGGTTTGCGTGTGCGTAGGAAAAAATTTGTTTTCCATGCGACGTTCCCCAACACTTGCTACCGGGATGAATGATAAACTACAAGCCCAGTTATTTAGTCGAGCGTGAACTTCCAACTAGGATGGAAAATAAAACACATGCCAAGTTGTCGGTCGAGTGCGGAGTTGTAACTGGAACAATTCGAATCGAGGCTGGACTCTACAAATTCTCCCCCATGCCAAAAAAATCGCATAGCAAAAGCAAACAAAAGAGAAACGGGCCGTCCCTCAAAATAAAACACATATGGGTCCCTGTGAAAAGAAACATGAGAACAAAATTACACAAAACAAAATAGGACAAGAGGATGGACTTACAACTGAGGAAAAAGTCGGTCTAAAGAGAAAAGAACGAGCTAATACGGACGCGCATGATCAAGTTTGTGCGAACATTAAAGCAAACAAATCAGACGATTATAGGCTTAGATAAGACATTACGAAATGTCATGTTGATGAGATTTAGCAAATCCAAAAATACTAATCTAGTTACACTTTTCTCTAGATACGCAGTCGAACCAAAATAAACAAAAACGGGAAATTGAAAAGACACGTGGCCCTTAAAAAAGCTACATACCGGAAAACGAATACACAAAATATAAAACCGGCCATTATAAAAATTCATATTGGGCCTCACTGCTTAGTGGAAAAGAAAGTATGAGCAGAGGGAAGAAGAACACGAGGATAAGATTAGTTGAGGAGAGATGCGGTACGTGGGGCCGTACAGTTGACCGAGTCATGCACAATAGGGGTGGACGTACGTGTGGCACGCAGACAAGGCGGCTGATTATTTTCCAGAAATCGGCCGGATGGATCTAAGTGTTTTCCTTTGAATATCTACAACTGTAAAAGTAAATATGTTTTTATGTCCTTCTCAGTGTATGTATATGATCCGAAGTATGTGTCATTTTATGATTTGCTACGTGCAAGCTTGTCTTGAATGATTACCCCAAAACACAACAGTAATCCTTTTGCGTGCATATAGAAAGTAGCATGATTTTGCCTATATATTATCTGTTGGTTTTGGACTTTGTTCCTTTGTATACATATATAAGAAGTCTGCTGCTTGCATATCTCTAGATATACTGAGCTCTCTAGAAATGAGGTTTTTTTTTGCGGAAAAACATCTGATCTATTCATCTTCAAACATGGTAGTACAACCAATACCAGAAATAATAAAAATTACATCTAGATTCATAGACCACCTAGCGACGACTACAAGCACTGAAGCGAGCCGAAGGCGCACCGCCGTTATCGCCCCTCCGTCACCGGTGTAGGAGATATGCCTTAGAGGCAATAATAAATGTTATTGATTATCTACCTCTTCATAATTAGGTTTATGTTCCATGCTATAACTGTTATGGTTCTCGAGTCTGCAATAACCACGAGGCTCGGAGGAAGACTCATATGCATGTGTGGAATAATAAACGATAAATGTATTCCTTGTCTGGCCTCTAAGACTGGCTCAAGTATTGCATGATGATCCTGTTTTCCTGATCATGGGCATGGCTATGCTGGCAATTTTGACGGCACAATGTTAGAAGAACATTTGTGTTGAATCAACCCGAATTGATGTTATGCTATGAGATACATTCGTCACTAGTTAAATGGTTTATAACACAAAGATGGTTTACGTTTGCATGATTCCTTAGACCATAGGAGCATTGAGTTTCTTCATGCTTGCTTCATGAACTTTGGGGTTTGTTAAATGTCATCCGTAAATGGGTGGCTATTACGATGGCTTACGGGTTCATGGAAAAGTATGTCAAGTAACTTGATAGCTCAAGATTGGGATTTACTCCTCCGACGATGGAGAGATATCTCTAGGCCCTCTCGGTGTTACGGTATCCATCATCGTCTGGCCAGACACTTTGTGATTTGATCACGGGGATTCCGAAACACGGGAACGAGAAAAGAGAACAATACCGATAACGAGGTAACTGGCATAGTGGACAAGTTGTTGATCCACGGGGATGCGAACATGTATCACCTCGGGTATTTGTAACATATCACGAAGCAATAGGAATAGCACACGGCAACTGAAGTTTCACTAGAATATTCATTCATGTGGGTATAGGGGTCAATATGGGTGTCCACGGCTCCGATGTTGATCATTGATCAGAAGGGGTTTCGGGTCATGTCTATGCTTCACCGAACCTATAGGGTCACACGCTTAAGGGTCATCTATCTGTTGAATACTAGACAGGGAGTGTGAGAGAAATTCACCGAAAAAGTTTCGGAGACAACGGAAGAGTTTCGGAGAGAGAGAGCACTCGAAGAGTTTCAGTAAAACCGAAAAGTTGCTTCGGAGTGTACCATTAAGTCAAATTGATTTCGGCACATGCCTGGAAACTATTGGAAGGTACCAGAATTGTTCCAGTAACTTCTGAGATTTTTCAGAGACAAAAACCGGAAATGTTCCGGACTGCCGGAATCGCTTTAGTCGCTTTTCACAGATGAAAAACATTAAACCGAAAAGTTGTTTCGGACTACACCATAAAGTCAAATTGGTTTTGGCACATGCCTGATAATTCTTGAAGGGTGCCAGAATCGTTCTGGAAACTTTCTGGAATTTTCCGGGATGAAAATCGGAAATGTTTCGGAGCTGCCGGAACCGCTTCACATGCTTTTCGCAGATGAAAATCACTAAACCGGAATTGTTTCAGAACGCGTTGAAAATTATTTTAGTGGGTACTAGAAATGTTCTAAGCCCACATAAATATTTTCAGTTCAAACGGACGCTGAAATATGTCGTCGTGAATAGTAAAAGTGCTTTTTGGATTACTTTATGAAAAGCCACCTTTTGGGGCTTTACTCACAAATATCTCTAGGGATGACATGGAAGGATAAGGGCTGCCCACTTGCTTTTATCTTTGTGCCCTTGTTAAGGGCATTTTGGGTATTTCAAGTGTCACCCTACGCCTTGGGTTTTCCTATAAATAGAGGTGGAGATGCACTCTCCACACTCGCTCTTTCTCACATACACATGCTATCTGATGTTATCTGGCTTCTCTCTCCTTCGAGTGAAATAGTTTCGTAGAGCCGAAAGGTTGTCTAGGTTCCGGTGGGAACTAGTTCTGGACGGCGAAGCCTTGCCGGATAGATGACACCGTATGTGTGCAACTCTATAGAGAGATCGTAGTTTCGGTCTTAGTTCGAGAGTGCCTCCCGAAGGGCTGTCCGAGTGACTAGCCGAGTTTTGAAGGTCCTCCCGAAGGGCTATCCGAGTTTCGATGGTCCTCTCGAAGGGCTGTCTGTGACACCGTTCGGGGGACTGTCCGGCCGCCTCCCGGAGGGCTGTTCGAGGGGTGGATGAGGGTATACATCCTCGCGGTTGGAAAGTTGTAAATCCTAGCTGCGGGGATCTACACCGCCAATCTCATCGACTCTACTTCCGTTGCGCTACGAGTCAGTAACGAAAAAGATCAAACCTTGTATGCAGTCTTCATAGTGGTCTTGGGCTGGTGCGTAGGTCGGATTTTTTTGTTTTCTGTTGCGTTACCCTACAACCGAAGCCGCGCAAAACTTTTTGTAATAGATCGAAAAGTCGCCATGCTAAGGCCCCATAGGACCAGGGCACCAGAACAGTAACTGCCGGCGATGAAGAGTAACGTAGATCGAAAGGATCCAACCTGAGAACACATGAACGCAGACGAACGACGAACACATCCGAGCAAATCCACCAAAAACAGATCCGTTGGAGACACAACTCCACACGCGCCCCAACGATGCTAGATGCATCACTGGAATGGGGGTTGGGCAGGAAGAACCTTATTCCATCTTTAAGGAGTCATCGCCGTCTCGCCTTCTTGAGCATGGCACAAGCTATAATAAAACTCGAGAACACATTAAACGGAGCCTTGGTTGTAAGAGAAGACTAGCATCGAAGAAGCGCGGCGCACGCCGCGCCCGTGATCGATTTTGTCTGTATTTTATCGAAGTAAGCAGAAAACAAAATGTATTATGCGAGAAAAGGGAGAGTACAAACTCTATCTTTACCCCATAATCTGTGTAAGCATGTAACGAACACTAAACAATTTAACAAATTAAGTAAACCGGCTGGCTTATTCATATTTTTTTCGTAAGCTCATATTTTCCCATTTCGTAAGTAAAAAGAATGTGATGGGTGTGGTAGTGATTTGTTTTGAATTCCTTCTCATATGGCCTAGTTGATTAATAATGACATTGAATGGAATTGTTACCAATGTGTAGGCCCTATTGCATGGAATTATTTCTTGTCCAGTTTGTGCATCCTTTTCAGGTCGGCGCTCTTTCATCCTCTTTCAAACATGGATTTATTTAATAAAACTGAAATTTAAATTTTATAAATAATTTGTTCCCCAAATCTGTCGCGGTGTAAAAATGGATAGTAATTGGTAAAAAGCTTATTTTATGAATGATTAATATGACAATAGGATGTTCTAGCCAATGCATTTTTCAAATTGTGGTATATGATAAGTGGTATGTCCGTCCTTAGGAAAATTTGGGCGGGTGAGGTATAACTGCTTCTATAATAGTTTTTTGAGCAAAACTACCCTCTACGGATAAGCCATTGTTCTTGCATTTTTCTTTGAATCGGTCAAGGAAATATAATGGGGATTGCAGTGAAGAGGTTGGTCGAGTGATGGTTTCTATTTTCATGTTGTCCCTTGTCGTTGGCTGCTTAGACTATTATGATAGGGCGCATCGTACAGGTGTTTTCAGTGTCACCATTGTGGTTGAAGCCTCGATCTGGTTGGTCAAAGGGAAGGAGAAAGTGAGGTAGACGACGATAACATCATCGATTATTCTCCTCGCGTAGGTGAACGCAGTGAGGGGGCCATATTCTCAGTTTTTTGGGGGTATTTCTTCTGGATTATTGTTCATCTGAATGCATAGTGCTGACTTATCTTTTTTGTTGTCCCGGTTTATTTGGGCGTATTGCTTTGGGTTACAATTCAGATACTATTTCGGTTTATTGTTTGGGTGGGTTAATATTTTCAGTTTATTCGAGTGTTGTTTCGTTTTACTGGTTTTGCTGTTTCAGGTCGAGGGACGAGGAGTCTCAGTATTTTTGGGAATTTTGTGGGTACTTCTTCTGGATCACTATTCACGTGAATGCATAATGCCGACTTACTTCTTTTGTTATCCCGGTTCATTCGGGTGAATTTCTCTGGCTTACAATTGGTAATTGTTTCGGTTTATGGTTCGGGCCGGTTAATGTCTTCGGTTTGTTTGGGTGTTGTTCTGTTGCCCTGGTTTTACACTTTGGGGTTATTCGAGATTGCTATTACGTTTTATTTGGGCTATTGTTTTGGTTAGCAGTTCCTGGTTTATTTGGATATTGTTTTGTTTTTTTTCCAGGTAATTGTTGGTGCACTGTTTAGTGATGATGTGATGTAAAAAATGGACATTAATCGGTCGAGAACTTTTTTCCATTGATCACTGTTCATGCAATATATTGTTCTGGTCTATTGTTTTGTGTGTTGGTACCAATATCACCGGAAAGGGTTGGGAGACGATTTATATGGCTCTGCATGGGTATGCCGGTGGAGAGAAATGATGTATAAAAAATCATGCTGTTTTGATAGGGCACGTTGTAGAGGTGGCTTCAGTGTGACCATTGTGGTTGAAGCCTTGATCTGGTTGGCCACAGGGAAGAAGCAAGCGAGGTACACGACGATAACAGGATCGACTATTCTCCTCACATAGGCGAACGCACTGAGGGAGCCATAGTCTCAATTTTTTGGGGTATTTGATCTGGATTATTGTTCATCTGCGTCGTAGAGGTGGCTTCAGTGTCACCATTGTGGCTGAAGCCTCGATCTGGTTGGTCACAGGGAAGGAGAAAGCGAGGTAGGCGATGATAACATCATTGATTATGCTCCTCGCGTAGGTGAACGCACTAAGGGAGCCATATTCTCAGTTTTTTGGGGTAATTTCTTCTAGATTATTGTTCATCTGAATGCATAGTGTTGACTTATATTTTTTTTGTCCCGGTTTATTCGGGCATATTACTTTGGGTTACAATTAAAGTACTATTTTGGTTTATTCTTTGGGTGGGATAATATTTTTGGTTTATTCGAGTGTTTTTTCGCTTCATTGGTTTTGTTGTTTCAGGTCGAGGGAGGAGGAGTCTTAGTTTTTTGGGGGATTTTGAGGGTACTTCTTCTGGATCACTGTTGGCGTAAATGCATAATGCCAACTTACTACTTTTTTAGGGATCATTCGGGTGAATTGCTGCTTACAATTGGGTAATTGTTTTGGTTTATGGTTCGGGTCGGTTAATGTTTTCGGTTTGTCGGGTGTTGTTCCGTTGCCCTGGTTTTACACTTTCGGGTTATTTGAGTTTGCTATTTCATTTTATTTTGACTATTGTTTCGGCTAGCAGTTCCTGGTTTATTTGGATATTGTTTTGTTTTTTCCAGGTAATTGTTGGTGCACTGTTTACTGATGATGTGATGTAAAAATGGACATTAATCGGTCGAGAACTTTTTTTCCATTTGGTTAATGTTCATGCAATATATAGTTCTGGTCTATTGTTTTGTGTGTTGGTACCAATATCACCGGAAAGGGTTGGGAGACGATTTATATGGCTCTGCATAGGTATGTCGGTGGAGAGAAATGATGTGCTAAAAAAATCCCGTTGTTTTGATAGGGTGTGTCGTAGAGGTGGTTTCAGTGTCACCATTGTGGTTGAAGCCTTGATTTAGTTGGCCACATGGAAGGAGCAAGCAAGGTAGACGATGATAACATCATCGACTATTCTCCTCGCATAGACGAACGCACTGAGGGAGCCATAGTGTCAGTTTTTTGGGGGTATTTGTTCTGGATTATTGTTCATCTGCCTCATAGAGGTGGCTTCAGTGTCGCCATTGTGGTTGAAGCCTCGATCTAGTTGGCCACGGGGAAGGAGAAAGCGAGGTAGACAATGATAACATGATCGACTATTCTCCTCGCGTAGGTGAAAGCATTGAGGGAGCCATAGTCTCAGTTTTTTGGGGTAATTATATTTCTTCTAGATTATTGTTCATCTGAATGCATAGTGCTTACTTATCTTTTTTTGTTGTCCCGGTTTATTCGAGCATATTACTTTGGGTTACAATTCAAGTACTATTTCGGTTAATTGTTTGGAGTGTTGTTTCGCTTCACTGGTTTTGCTGTTTCAGGTTGAGGGAGGATGAGTCCTAGTTTTTTGCGGGATTTTGTGGGTACTTCTTCTGGATCACTGTTCGCGTGAATGCATAATGCCAACTTACTGCTTTTGTTGTCCGGGATCATTCGGGTGAATTGCTCTGTCTTACAACTGTTGGGGAATGTTGCATGGAAAACAAAAAATTTCCTACGCACACGCAAGATCTATCCATGGTGATGAGCATCTACGAGAGGGAGAGTGGATCTACATACCCTTGTAGATCGCTAAGCGGGAATCGTTAAGAAACGTGATTGGTGTAGTCGAACATGTTCACGATCCAAAATGTCGTGCGTCCCGCGATCTCATCAGGATCCGTCCCGCGATCCAATCATGATCCGTCCCGCGAACTAATCATGATCCGTCCCGCAATCCAATCATGATCTGTCCCGCGAACTCATCATGATCCATTTCACGAACTCATCACGATCCGTCTCGCGATCTTGATCACGGTCCTTCCGATCTAGCGCCGAACGGACGGCACCTCCGCATTCAGCACACATACAACTCGATGACGATCTCCGCCTTCTTGATCTAGCAAGAGGGAGCGGAGAGGTAGAAGAGTTCTCCGGCAGCATGAAGGCGCACCGGCGATGGTGGTGGAGCTATTCCGGCAGGGCTTCGCCTAAGCACTGCAGAAATCCGATCTAGAGAAGAAACTATGCACTAGAGAAACGGGTAGCACGTGGCTGAAAATCATATGCAAAAACCCTAAACCTTCTAGTATATATAGGAGGAGAGGAGGAGAGGAGGCAGCCTTGGCTTCCAAGCCAAGGCTGGTTCGGCCGAATAGGAGGGAGGAGTCCACCTCCTCTACTCCTAGTAGGATTAGGCCTCCTTCCTTATTTTGTCTTTTTTGCCTTTTTCCATCTTTTTCCTTTTGGGCTTTTCTTCCCAGCCACATGGGCCTTGTGTGGGACTTCCACCAGCCAACTAAGGGCTGGTATTCATCCTGTCACAGCCTATTTAACCTCTTGGGTCGAAATACCCCTCCCGATGGTCTCCCGGTACACTACCGGCGCTCCCGGTACACTACCGATGAGCCCGAAACTTTTCTGGCGACCAAAATAGGACTTCCTATATATCAATCTTTACCTCTGGACCATTTCGGAGCTCCTCGTGATGTCCGGGATCTCATCCGGGACTCCAAACAACCTTTGGTCACCATCATGCATAACTCTATACTACCGAAACGTCACCAAACCTTAAGTGTGTAGACCCGCGGGTTCGAGAACTATGTGGACATGACCGAGACACCTCTACGGTCAATAACCAATAGAGGGAATTGGATGCCCATATTGGTTCCGACATATTCTACGAAGATCTTTATCGGTCGAACCTCTATGTCAAGGATTCAGTTAATCCCGTATGATGTTCCCTTTGTTCTTCGGTATGTTACTTGCCCGAGATTCGATCGTCGGTATCTCCATACCTAGTTCAACCTCATTACCGGTAAGTCTCTTTACTCGTTCTGTAATACAAGATCCCATGACTAACACTTAGTCACATTGCTTGCAAGGCTTGTTGTGATGTTGTATTACCGAGTGGGACCTGAGATACCTCTCTGTCACACGGAGTAACAAATCACAGTCTTGATCCATGCCAACTCAACAGACACCCTCGGAGATACCTGTAGAGCACCTTGTAGTCACCCAGTTACGTTGCGATGTTTGATACACACAAGGCACTCCTCCGGTATCCGTGAGTTGCATGATCTCATGGTCATAGGAACATATACTTGACATGTAGAAAACAGTAGCAATAAACTGACACGATCATATGCTACGTTTGTAGGTTGGGTCTTGTCCATCACACCATTCTCCTAATGATGTGATCCCATTTATCAAATGGCATCACATGTCCATGGCTAGGAAACCTTAACCATCTTTGATCAACGAGCTAGACTATTAGAGGCATACTAGGGACATGGTTTTGTCTATGTATCCACACATGTATCTAAGTCTCCGATCAATAAAATTATAGCATGGATAATAAACGTTTATCATGAACAAGGAAATATGATAATAACTAATTTATTATTGCCTCTAGGGCATATTTCCAACAGTCTCCCACTTGAAGTAGAGTCAATAATCTAGTTCACATCACCATGTGATGAATCTAACACCCAATAAATTCTGGGGCTCGATCATGCTTTGCATGTGAGAGAGGTCTTATAGTCAACGAGTCTGCGACATTCAGATCCGTGTGTACTTTGCAAATCTCTATTTCAAACCGTATACACTGCTACCACACTCCACTTGATACTATTCCAAATGGCTGCTCCACTATATGTATCCAGATTGCTACTACGGGTCATCCGGATTGGTGTTAAAGCTTGCATCGACGTAACTCTTTACGACGAACTCTTTATCACCTCCATAATCGAGAAACATCTCCTTAGTCTTTTAGTTACTAAGGATAATCTTGACCGTTGTCCAGTGATCCACTCCTGGATCACTCTTGTACCCCTTGACGGACTCATGGCAAGGCACACACAGGTGCGGTACACAGCATGGCATACTATATAGAGCCTATGGCTAAGGCATAGGGGACGACATTCGTCCTTTCTGTTTCTTCTATCGTGGTCGAGCTTTGAGTCTCACTCAACTTCACACCTTACAAAGCAGGCGAGAACACTTCTCTCTGACTAATCCATTTTGAACTCTTTCAAAATCTTGTCAAGGTATGTACTCATTGAAACTCTTATCAAACATCTTGATCTATCTTTGTAGATCTTGATGCTCAACAATTAGGTAGCTTTATTCAGGTCTTCCTTTGAAAAACTCTTTTCAAACAACCGTTTATGCTTTCCAGAAATTCTAAATCATTTCCGAATAGCAATATGTAATCCACATATACTTATCAGAAAATCTATAGTGCTCTCACTCACTTTATTGCAAATACAAGTTTCTCATAAACTTTGTATACATTTAAAAACTTTGATCACCTTATCAAAGTGTATATTCCAACTCCGAGATGCTTGCTTTAGTCCATAGAAGGATCACTCAAGCTTGCTCACCTTTTAGCATCTTTAGGACTGACAAAACCTTCTGGTTGTATCTCATACAACCTTTCCTTCAGGAACGAAACGATGTTTTGGCATCCATCTGCCAGATTTCATAATTGAAAAATGCAGCAACTGCTAACATAATTCCAACAGATTTTAGCATCGCTACGAGTGAGAAAGTCTCATCGTAGTCAACTCCTTGAACTTGCCAGAAACTTCTTTGCGACAAGTCGAGCTTTATAAATGGTGACATTCACCATCAGCGTATGTCTTCATTTTAAAGATCCATTTGTACTCAACGACCTGTCGTCCAACGAGAAAGTCTACCAAAGTCTATACTTGGTTTTCATATATGGATCCTTTCTCGGATTTCATGACCTGTAACCATTTGTCGGAATCCGGGCCCATCATCGCTTCACCACAGCTCGTAGGTTCATCGTTGTCCAACAACATGACCTCCAAGACAGGGTTGTCATACCACTCAGGAGCAGTACACATCCTTGTCGACCTACGAGGTTCGATAGTAACTTGATCCGAAGCTTCATGATCATTATCATTAACTTCCTCTTCAACTAACTTAGGCTTCACAGAAACAAATTCATGCGCTGCGCTACTCTCTGGTTGAACAAAGGTTCAACAACCTCATCAACTTCTATCTTCCTCCCACTCAATTCTTTCGAGAGAAACTCTTTATCGAGAAAGGACCCGGTTTTAGCAACAAACACTTTGTGCTTGGATCTGAGATAGAAGGTTTACCCAACTGTCTTTAGGGTATTCTATGAAGATGCATTTATCCGCTTTGGGTTCGAGCTCATTAGGTGGAAACCTTTTTCACATAAGTGTTGCAGCCCCAAACATTAAGAAATGACAGCTTAGGTTTCTATCAAACCATAATTCACACGGTGTCATCTCAACGGATTTAGATGGTGACCTATCTAAAGTGAATGTAGTTGTCTCTAATGCATAACCCCAAAATTATAGTGGCAAAACGATAAGAGACATCATAGCAAGCACCATTTTCAATAGAGCACGACTATGACGTTCGAACACACCATCACACTATGGTGTTCCAGGTGGCGTGAGTTGTGAAACAACTTTCACATTGTCTAAAGTTGTATGACAAACTCGTAACTCAGATATTTACCTCCACAATCATAACGTAGACATTTTTATCTTCTTGTCACGATGATCTTAAACTTCACTCTGAATTTTCTTGAACCTTTCAAACGATTCAGACTTGTGTTTCATTAAGTAAATATACACTATATCTACTCAAATCATCGATGAAGGTAAGAAAATAACGATATCCACCGCACGCTACAAGACTCATTGGATTGCATACATCAACATGTATCATTTCCAATAAATCACTTACCCGCTCCATCAAACCAGAAAACGGGGTCCTTAGTCATCTTGACCAAGAGGTATGGCTCGCATGTCTCAACCGATTCGAAATCGAATGAGTCCAAAGATCCATCAGCATGGAGTTTCTTCATGTGTTTTATACCAATATGGCATTTAGCGGCAGTACCACAAGTATGTGGTACTATCATTATTAACTTTGTATCTTTTGGCATCAATGTTATGAACATGTGTATTAGTACGATCAAGATTCAACAAACCATTCTCACCGGGTGCATGACCATTGAAGGTATTATTCATGTAAACAGAATAACCATTATGCTCTAACTTAAATGAATAACCGTGTTGCAATAAAAACGATTTAATCACGTTCATGCTCAACGCAAAACAACAAATAATATTTATTTAGGTTTGTCACTAATCCCGAAGGTAGAGAGAGCGTGCGATGTTGATCACATCAACATTGGAAACATTTCCAACACACATCGTCACCTCACCCTTAGCTAGTTCTTCGTTTATTCCATAGCTTTTATTTTGAGTTACTAACATTTAGCAACTAAACCGGTATCCAATACCCAGGTGCTACTAGGAGTACTAGCAAGGTACACATCAATAACACGTATATCAAATATACTTCTGTCGATGTTGCCAGCCTTCTTATCTACCAAGTATCTAGGGTTGTTCCGCTTCAGCGACTGCTCTCCTCATAATCGAAGCACTTAGTCTCGGGTTTGGGTTTAACTTTGGATTGCTTCACTGGAGCAGCAACTAACTTGCTATCCATGAAGTTTCCCTCCTTGTCCTTGCCCTTCTCAAAACTAGTGGTTTTACTAACCATCAATACTTGATGCTCCTTGATTTCTACCTTCGCGGTGTCAAACATCACGAACAGGTCAGGGATCATTATTTCTATCCCTGGCGTTTATAGTTCATCACCAAGTTCTAGTAGCTTAGTGACAGTGACTTGGAGAACAATATCAATCACTATCTTATCTGGAAGATCAACTCCCACTCGATTCAAGCGATCGTAGCACCCAGACAATCTGAGCACATGCTCAACGATTGAGCTATTCTCCTTCATCTTACAGGCAAAGAATCTTGTTGGAGATCTCATATCTCGCAACACAGGCACAAGCCTGAGATCCTAATTTCAGCTTTTAGAACATCTCATATGTTTCATGACGTTCAAAACGTTTCGAAGCCTCAATTCTAAGACGTAATGCATGATGCACTAAACTATCAAGTAGTCATCATAACGTGCCTGTCAGATGTTCACAATATCTATAGACGACACTAGAGGGGTTGGCGCACCGAGCGGTGCATTAAGGACATAAGCCTTCTGTGCAGCAACGAGGACAATCCTCAGATCACGGAGCCAGTCCGCAATATTGCTACCATCATCTTTCAACTCTATTTATCTAGGAACATATAAAAATTCAAGGGAGCTATAGTGCGAGCAAGTAATCTACAACATAATTTGCAAAGACACTACTGACTATGTTCATGATAATGAGTTCAATTAATCATATTACTTATGAACTCCCACTCAAATTGACATCCCTCCGGTCATTCGAGTGATACATGATCCAAATTCACCAACCAAGTCCGATCATCACGTGAGTTGAGGTGGTTTCAATGGTGAACATCATCATGTTGATCATATCTACTATATGACTCATGTTCGACCTTTCGGTCTCTTGTGTTCCGAGGCCATGTATGTACATGCTAGGCTCGTCAAGTTTAACCCGAGTGTTCTGCATGTGCAACACTGGCTTGCACCCGTTGTATGTCAACGTAGAGTCTATCACACCCGATCATCACGTGGTGTCTCAACACGACGAACTTTCGCAACGGTGCACACTCGGGGAGAACACAATTTTATCTTGAAATTAAGTGAGGGATCACCTTATAATGCTACCGTCGTCCTAAGCAAAATAAGGTGCATAAAAGGATTAACATCACATGCAAATCATAAGTGACATGATATGGCCATGAACTTGTGCTTTTGATCTCCATCTTGAAAGCACCGGCATGATCTCCATCGTCACCGGCAAGACACCATGATCTCCATCAACGTGTCGCCATCGGGGTTGTCGCACCCAACATGCTTCTACTACTATTGCTACCATTTAGCCATAAAGTAAAACATTACATGGCGCTTAAGGATTGACACGCAGGTCATACAATAATTAAAGACAACCCTATGGCTCCTGCCGGTTGCCGTACTCATCGACATGCAAGTCGTGATAATCTATACATCACATGATCATCTCATACATCACATATATCACATCATTTAATTGGCCATATCACATCACAACATACCCTGCAAAAACAAGTTAGACGTCCTCTAATCGTTGTTGCATGTTTTACGTGGCTGCTACGGGTATCTAGCAAGAACAATTCTCATCTACGCAAAAACCACAACGGTGATACACTAGTTTCTTTTCAACCTTCTCAAGGACCTCCTTTGTCGAATCCGGTCCAACTAAAGTGAGAGAAACTGGCACCCGCAAGCCATCTATGCAACAAGTTGCGGTTGAGGGAACCGGTCTCTCGTAAGCGTACGAGTAATGTTGGTCTGGGTCGCTTCATCTCGCAATACCGCTAAACCAAAACACGACCAAGGGAGAAAGCAATCTAAGCATCAATGCCCACAAACTCTTTGTGTTCTACTCGAGATCTCATCTACACATAGACCTAGCTCTGATACCACTGTTGGGGAACGTTGCATGGGAAACAAAAAATTTCCAACGCACATGCAAGATCTATCCATGGTGATGAGCATCTACGAGAGGGAGAGTGGATGTACATACCCTTATAGATCGCTAAGTGGGAAGCGTTAAGAAACGCAGTTGGTGTAGTCGAACATCTTCGCGATCCAAATCGTCGTGTGTCCCGCGATCTCATCATGATCCTGTTGGAAAATGCCCTAGAGGCAATAAATAAAGTGTTTCTTATTGTACTTCCTTGTTCATGATAATCGTTTATTATCCATGCTATAATTGTATTAATTGGAAACATGGATACATGTGTGGATACATAGACAAACACAATGTCCCTAGTATGCCTCTAGTGAACTAGCTCGTTGATCAAAAGATGGTTAAGGTTTCCTAGCCATGGACATGAGATGTCATTTGATAACGGGATCACATCATTAGGAGAATGATGTGATGGACAAGACCCAAAATACAAACGTAGCTTATGATCGTGTCAGTTTATTGCTACTGTTTTCTGCATGTCAAGTATATGTTCCTATGACCATGAGATCATGCAACTCACAGATATCGGAGGAGTGCCTTGTGTGTATCAAACGTCGCAACATAACTGGGTGACTATAAAGGTGCTCTATAGGTGTCTCCGAGGGTGTCTGTTGAGTTGGCATGGATCAAGACTGGGATTTGTTACTCCGTGTGACGGAGAGGTATCTCAGGGCCCACTCGGTAATACAACATCACAATAAGCCTTGCAAGCAATGTGACTAAGTGTTAGTTGCAAGATCTTGTATTACGAAACGAGTAAATAGACTTGCGAGTAACGAGATTGAACTAGGTACGGAGATACCGACGATTGAATCTCGGGCAAGTAACATACCGAAGAACAAAGGGAACATCATACGGGATTAACTGAATCCTTGACATAGAGGTTCGACCGATAAAGATCTTCGTAGAATATGTAGGAACCTATGTGGACATCTAGGTCCCGCCATTGGTTATTGACCGTAGAGGTGTCTCGGTCATGTCTACATAGTTCTCGAACCCGCAGGGTCTGCACACTTAAGGTTTGGTGACGTTTCGGTAGTATAGAGTTATGTATGGTGGTGACCGAAGGTTGTTCGGAGTCCTGGATGAGATCCCGGACTTCACGAGGAGCTCTGAAATGGTCCGGAGGTAAAGATTCGTATATAGGAAGTCCCGTTTTGGTCACCGGAAAAGTTTCGGGCTCATCGGTGGTGTACCGGGAGTGCCGGTAGTGTACCGGGAGGCCTCCGGGAGGAGTATTTCGACCCAAGAGGTTACATGGGCTGTGGGAGAGTGGAAACCATCCCCTAGTGGGCTGGTGGAACAACCACAAGAGGCCCATGCGGCTGGAAGAAAAAAGTCCTAAGAGAAAAAGTGGAAAAAGGCAAAAAAGAGGGTGAATCCTAGTCCTACTAGGATTGGAGGTGGACTCCACCTCCACCCTTGGTTCGGCCGAAGCCCTTGGCTTGGGAAGCCAAGGCTGCCTCCTCTCCTCTCTTCCTCCTATATATACTGGTGGTATAGAGGGTTTTTGCACTAGAATTTCAGCCACATGCTACCCGTTCCTCCAGTGCATAGTTTCTCCTCTAGATTGGATTTCCGCAGTGCTTAGGCGAAGCCCTACCGGAATTGCTCCACCACCATCGCCGGAGCGCCGTCAGGCTGCCGGAGAACTCTTCTTCCTCTCCACTTCCTCTTGCTGGATCAAGACGGTGGAGATCGTCATCAAGCTGTACGTGTGCTGAATGCGGAGGTGCCGTCCGTTCTGTGCTAGATCGGAAGGATCGTGATCAAGTTCGTGGGACGGATCGCGATCAAGTTTGTGGGACGGATCGTGATTGGATCGCGGGACGGATCGTGATTGGATCGTGGGACGCACGGCGATTTGGATCGCGAAGACGTTCGACTACACCAACCGCGTTTCTTAACGCTTCCCGCTTAGCGATCTACAAGGATATGTAGATCCACTCTCCCTCTTGTAGATGCTCATCACCATGGATAGATCTGCGTGTGCGTAGGAAAAATTTTGTTTCCCATGCAACGTTCCCCAACAGATCCGTCCCGCGATCCAATCACGATCCGTCCCGCGAACTCATCACGATCCGTCCCGTGATCCAATCATGATCCATCCCGCGAACTCATCACGATACATCTCGCGATCTTCATCACGGTCCTTCCAATCTAGCGCCGAACGGACGGCACCTCCGCATTCAGCACACGTACAACTCGATTACGATCTCCGCCTTCTTGATCCAGCAAGAGGGAGCGGAGAGGTAGAAGAGTTCTCTGGCAGCGTGACGGTGCTCCGGCGATGGTGGTGGAGCTATTCCGGTAGGGCTTCGCGTAAGCATTGCAGAAATCCGATCTAGAAGAGAAACTATGCACTAGAGGAACGGGTAGCACGTGGCTCAAAATCATATGCAAAAACCCTAAACCCTCTAGTATATATAGGAGGAGAGGAGGAGAGGAGGCAGCCTTGGCTTCCAAGCCAAGGCTGATTCGGCCGAATAGGAGGGTGGAGTCCACCTCCTCTACTCCTAGTAGGATTAGGACTCCTTCCTTATTTTGCCTTTTTTGCCTTTTTCCACCTTTTTCCTTTTGGGCTTTTCTTCCCAGCCGCATGGGTCATGTGTGGGACTTCCACCAGCCCACTAAGGGCTGGTATTCATCCTCCCATGGCCCATGTAACCTCTTGGGTCGAAATACCCCTCCCGATGGTCTCCCGGTACACTACCGGCACTCCCGATACACTACCGATGAGCCCGAAACTTTTACGATGACCAAAATAGGACTTCCTATATATTAATCTTTACCTACGGACCATTCCGGAGCTTCTCGTGACGTCTAGGATCTCATCTGGGACTCCGAACAACCTTCGGTCACCACCATGCATAACTCTATACTACCGAAACGTCACTAAACCTTAAGTGTGCAAACCCTGCGGGTTCGGGAACTATGTGGACATGACCGAGACACCTCTACGGTCAATAACCAATAGCGGTACCTAGATGCTCATATTGGTTTCTACATATTCTACAAAGATCTTTATCGGTCGAACCTCTATGTCAAGGATTCAGTTAATCCCGTATGATGTTCCCTTTGTTCTTCGGTATGTTACTTGCCCGAGATTCGATCGTCGGTATCTCCATACCTAGTTCAACCTCGTTACCGGTAAGTCTCTTTACTCGTTCTATAATACAAGATCCCGTGACTAACACTTAGTCACATTGCTTGCAAGGCTTATTGTGATGTTGTATTACCGAGTGGGCCCTAAGATACCTCTCCATCATACGGAGTAACAAATCCCAACCTTGATCCATGCCAACTCAACAGACACCCTCGGAGATACCTGTAGAGCACCTTTATAGTCACCCAGTTACGTTGCGAAGTTTGATACACACAAGGCACTCCTCCGGTATCCGTGAGTTGCATGATCTCATGGTCATAGGAACATATACTTGACATGCACAAAACAGTAGCAATAAACTGACACGATCATATGCTACGTTTGTAGTTTGGGTCCTGTCCATCACACCATTCTCCTAATGATGTGATCCCGTTTATCAAATGACATCTCATGTCCATGGCTAGGAAACCTTAACCATATTTGATCAACGAGCTAGTCTATTAGAGGCATACTAGGGACATGGTTTTGTCTATGTATCCACACATGCATCTAAGTCTCCGATCAATACAATTATAGCATGGATAATAAACGATTATCATGAACGAGGAAATATGATAATAACTAATTTATTATTGCCTCTAGGGCATATTTCCAACAACAACTGGGTAATTGTTTTGGTTTATGGTTCGGGTCCGTTAATGTTTTCGGTATGTTCGGGTGTTGTTCTGTTGCCCTGGTTTTACACTTTCGGGTTATTCGAGTTTGCTATTTCGTTTTATTTGGGCTATTTTTTAGTTAGCAGTTCCTAGTTTATTTGGATATTGTTTTGTTTTTTTCCAGGTAATTGTTGCTGCACTGTTTGTTGATGATGTGATGTAAAAATGGACATTAATCGGTCGAGAACTTTTTTCCATTGGTTACTGTTCATGCAATATATTGTTTTGGTCTATTGTTTTGTGTGTCGGTACCAATATCACCGGAAATGGTTGGGAGATGATTTATATGGCATAGGTATGCCGGTGGAGAGAAATGATGTGTAAAAAAATTCCATTGTTTTGATAGGGCCCGTCGTAGAGGTGGCTTCAGTGTCACCATTGTGGTTGAAGCCTTGATCTGGTTGGCCACAGGGAAGGAGCAAGCGAGGTAGACGATGATAACACCATCGACTATTCTCCTCGCGTATGCAAACACATCGAGGGAGCCATAGTCTCGTTTTTTGGGGGTATTTGTTCTGGATTATTGTTCATTTGTGTCTTAGAGGTGGCTTCAGTGTCACCATTGTGGTTGAAGCCTCGATCTAGTTGGCCATGGGGAAGGAGAAAGCGAGGTAGACGACGATAACATCATCGACTATTCTCCTCGCGTATGTGAACGCATTGAGGGAGCCATAGTCTTAGTTTTTTGGGGTAATTTCTTCTGGATTATTGTTCATCTGAATGCATAGTGTTGATTTATCTTTTTTGTTGTCCCGGTTTATTCGGGCATATTGCTTTGGGTTACATTTCAAGTACTATTTCAGTTTATTGTTTGGGTCGGTTAATATTTTTGGTTTATACAAGTGTTGTTGCGCTTCACTGGTTTTGCTGTTTCAGGTCGATGGAGGAGTTTTAGTTTTTTGGGAGATTTTGTGGGTACTTCTGCTGGATCACTATTCGTATGAATGCATAATGCTAACTTACTGCTTTTGTTGTCCGGGATCATTCGGGTGAATTGCTATGGCTTACAATTGGCTAATTGTTTTGGTTTATGGTTCGGGTCGGTTAATGTTTTCGGTTTGTTCGAGTGTTGTTCCGTTGCCCTGGTTTTACTCTTCCGGGTTATTCGAGTTTGTTATTTCGTTTTATTTGGACTATTGTTTCGGTTAGCAGTTCCAGGTTTATTTGGATATTGTTCTGTTTTTTCCAGATAATTGTTGGTGCACTGTTTACTGATGATGTGATGTAAAAATGGGCATTAAACGATCGAGATTTTTTTCCATTTGTTACTGTTCATGCAATATATTGTTCTGGTCTATTGTTTTGTGTGTCGGTAGCAAAATCACCGGAAAGGGTTGGGAGACGATCTGGATGGCTCCGCGTAGGTCTGCTGGTGTAGAGAAATGATGTGTAAAAAATCCCAGTGTTTTCCACAAGGCATATTTTTTCTTTTGCTGACAAAAACGTTTACATAGGTATGTAGTTACAGTTCACGGTGGTGATACCGTTCACTGTAAATATTGTTCACGGACGGTACTGTTTACTGGGAGTTGATGTTCACTTCCCGCTGGCCACGTAATTGCATAATAACCTTCCAAAAAATATCAAAAATCAGGAAAACTAAAACCTTGCCGCTTTAGTATAACTTATTATTATTATTATTCGTTGTTTCAGTCGTTTGGATCAAGCAATTGGGTTGGGTGTGTGGCATGCATGTAGATTTCTCTTGGTCATATGTCACATGTAAAGCCGCAACACTGGCTCACACTCGCACATCAATTGACAGTGAATATCATATGTGCATAAACTCAAGAACCACAACCTCTCACTTCTCTTGCACTAAAACTAGCGAAACCCACGTCGCGGCACGCCGCGCCCGTCCGTACTGTTCTGTGTTATTTGTATATATAATGATGAATGATTATGTTTTTCTTGGTAAGAAGAGAACATCTTTATCGATGAATGTACAGTTTTATATCATGTGTGTGAACAGTGTCATATAAGAAGAAAATTTAAAAAGAAAACAACAGTTTTATTGATGAACACCACACGGACAGCACACTGGTTTACACAGAAGTAGGTAAAGATACATCCGTAAAGATTTTTCTAATCTGAACTAAAAACACACTGGCAGGAAGAAACACAGATAGTAATGCAGCTGGAAGGAAATAAACTAACTCCACCTAAACTTGAGTAAACAACATAAAACTAATGAATGATCTAAGCTTAGATCATCCCGATGGAACCTCTTGTTCGGTTGGTGCCAATAATGAAGTGATAGAATGCTTTTGTAAAGAGTTGCAGCCGGACTATTGGTGGGTGGTCACCTACATAACTGATAATACAGTCTTGAGTGTATAGACGTTGTACATGCATTCGGAGCGGAATCACGTCAGAGAAGTCATCACATATATGCTCTAAGCCTTCTGTCTGCTGCGCTAAGGCTTCTCTCTGCCTTGCGAGCTCAGCTTGCTGACCAGCCATTTCTTGCTTGGCCATGTTGAACTGCCATTGTTTTGTGCGAAGTTTATCCTGGACGGAGAGCAGCTTCTCCTTTGTTACCTGCAACATGCAATGATTATAATCGTTGATGGTAATACTACAATTGGCACAAATGTAATCCAGTGCCGTTTGAGCAGCTCCTTCTTTAGCTTCTACAATTGGCACAAATGTAATCCAGTGCCGTTTGAGCAGCTCCTTCTTTAGCTTCTACAATTGGCACAAATGTAATCCAGTGCCGTTTGAGCAGCTCCTTCTTTAGCTTCGCCTTGCGTCATGGCTGGGTCTCCTTTAAATACCATGGGGTCTGTGTTGGTATTGCGTGGATGGCCAGGTGCTCTCATAAGAACGGCTGCCTGTACTGTACCATCAGGATAGGTATAGTGGAGATATCCTTGGACATCTTGCTTCATTGGGGAGCCAACCATCTCAAGAATGACACGCCTTGATATCATTAAATCTTCTTGCTACACACGCATAAAAAAGACGATTAGCACATTGTATTACGAGGGAAAATAGCTTAAATGTAAAGAAAAACAGGCCATGCACGTAAACTCCAATGTACACCACGGGGTAGACGTACCACGTAAACTCAAGTATCGTCGTCCGCATGGCCCATGCAGACACGGACACAAATCCATGCAACACCTACCACACACATCGAGCTCCACGTGCATGGGACATGTACGCAAATTCCCACGTACACCATGGGGTAACCGTAGCAGCCAACTGCAGTCAACACCAACAACATAGGTCATACGCACGAGAAAAGAGATTCTATCATGCATGGGAGGTCCCGTGCACGTCTCAGCCTCCATTTGATTGGAGATCGGTATCCATGCATGTTCATTATTTTTTATTGTATGTCTTAGTTAATAATTAATTATGGAGGGTCCCATGCATGCATGCTTTTGTCAGAGAGTTGCATTCCATCCCACCTCTCCTGCTTTTTACATTTCATCTTCTAATTTTAATTCACTTTATCTTTTAAAACGAAAATCTAAATTAATTTTTGTTTGCATATTTGTGTTCATCGCGACAAGAACTTTCAAACAAGACCAATTTTGAATACATTTCAACATTTTTTGTGAATCTAAGTTTTAAATACTGAAATTTGGTAATTATAACATTAATTTTTACCAAGTTTTACAAAATTTCATATGATTTTAGGGTTTTAGGGTTCTGGGCTTACGGTTTTAAGTTTTGGGGTTTTAGTTTTAGTTTCGAAACTTGATAAATTTATGATTGTTTTTATTAAGTTTTAGTAGTTGAAACTTGCTCGACTATCCAATTTAGCTCGCATTCCGCAAAGTCATTGGATTCCTCACAAGGGCACACCATTTTAAGTTTCCGTTTTTGAATTTGCAAGTTTGTCATTCGTGTACCAAGTTTCAGCAGTTAAAACGTAATGAATTTTTTAAAACTCGTCAAAACATATTCAAAATTGATGCTATTTGAAAGCCTTCGTCACAAACAACACGAATACGAATCTGAATACGGAAATTAAATTAGACTTATCATTCAAAATATATAGAAAATTAGTAATTAAACATAAAAAATAAAAGGGTGTGAGATGGGACGGGTGAAGCTGCCAAAACCTGCAAAAAGTTGCATGCAAAGGGCCCATTCAAAATAATGAATCCACTAGTCTATCCACGGGACCTCCCGTGCATGGTAGAAAATCCACTCTCGAACACGGAGACATAGACAAAGCGACACAACACCAACGAATACAAATAAAATAATCAAGTACCCCGCAGCCAACACTATTCTACAGGAGTGCATGGCTACAAACCATCACGTCAACCCAGGTAGGTAAAAAATTAAGCAAATTAGCAATCAGAATAAAATAATAAAGCCCCCCACAGCCCACGGTATACTATAAAAGTGCGTCGGTATGAACCATCGCATCAATCCAGATAAAAAAAAGAAAGCAAATTAGCACCCAACTTAATCATTAAGCAAAGAAAAAATCGAAGAACAGACCACATACCAACAGTAGATAGTAGACTGTCGGAAGAAACAACGCGCTCCATCTAACTATCAGGCAAGCATAAATCAAAACCTAGAAAAAACAAGAAGAAGGAAAACGTTCCCATCAAGTCAATCATAGTCAGCAGCAGCACATAAATTTAGGGAAGCAAAGAAACTAACTAAAAAAACACATAACACTGTACTAACCAAGCGTGGAATCAACAGGGCGTTTTCCCAATCGAATCTCCTCTCTCGCTGCCTAGAAGAATTACTGGAAGCAAAAGAAGCATCCCCAAGAGAAGCAACTACGGAAACAAATGTGAAGAAAACAAATAAGCCACTCAACAACAAGAGAAAAGTATAAATCACACAGGGGCAAAACAGAGCATGCACATGCAAGAAAAGACTGACCCAAGGAGAAAGGACGGTCCACCGTCGACGGAGACTCTGAAGACCGAACAGAGCGGCAAGCAGCACGCGACAATCGAGTGCCAGCCCCCGGAGGCTCTGTTGTAGAGGGAGCACTACGACGGCCAACAACAGCCCCTCGCACTACGACGACTACGGAATGGACGAACCATTGGTGCTATATAGTATAGCAAAGGCAAGTGCGAAAGAATAAACAGACACAACTGCAAAGCCGCGACACAGAAGGCCTTATTTATAACCGACGGAAAGGCAAGTAGTACGTAGCCAAATCGTAAACAGCCATATACGTGGCACCCTGTCGGTAGAATGGCAGAACACGCGAGAAAAGGAGACGAAGCTGCCGAAAGGTTTGCGCGACACGCTCGCACATGCATGCATGTGGGATGCAAATAAAAAAGACAGAAAAAGAAGAGCGGTACAACAGCCAAAGGAATGAGCGCATGCAACCAATAGACAAGGAGCATCTGAACCAAATTAAGCAGCACCGATCGACTGCAAAGACACACAAGAACGACAGCACAACACATCCAACAGGAACAAAGACATGCGGGAGGACACGCAGTGGAAGACCATCCGTACGGGTCATAGCAGGTTCGTTCATTCACCGAGTCACTTTCAGCCAAATGGCTAAACGTAGGGAAAAATTCTTCATTAGAATTAGATGTTCCGGTATTCATGCCTAGTTAAAAAATGACCTATGAAAACAAACATCACATTGTACAACAAACATCGACAATAATGAAATGACAAAAAAAAACCTACACAACAGACACGACAACGAAAATCGGCGCAAGGAAGTGCAAGTCAAGTTCTAGTATCAGTTCATTTCTCTCAACAGAGAGGGATGCAGAGATGGACACATCCCAAAAGAGTCCACATAGCTACTTGCAAGGATAGACACATCATCATTAACCATTAAAGACCAAGCCATTGTGACCTCCACTTCAAAGTCTTCAAAGACAATTTTCTCATTACTGAAATTGCATTTCTTCGCTGTAAACTGAACATGGTCAGAGATGTCGCATAATTCAACAGAAACAACTTGCCTTTCCAGATCGATGTAACCATGCTCATCTATCATCTTCCTATCAAATGAATCAAGCAACACAAGTTGCCTAGATGGGGACTCAACGACGTCAATACAACCACGAGGCAGCCATGAGCAAGCAACTTGGCCGCCATGTGGAAAAGGCGATGATCCTTGGTGAACGACACGAATACCCAATATTGTGGCCTGGACTGACCGCTACAATAGCTCGATGCAAAACTCCATCTTGCAAAATGATTGCTGGCATTTAGGGTAGGAAACCGATGACCAAAACCCCTGTCATAAGACAACGTAGCACTGATGAATGCTCTATCTTCAGACCCTGCTCTGCCCTTTAATTTTAGTTGGATTTCAAATGAAACAGGGTCTTCACACAGAATTGCACAAGATGGCCCAGTCAAACGCAAGAAAGGATCCTGATACCATCATCACTAGAAGGACGGTGCGCGCTTTGCCGTGTCGCTTATATTTTTGGGATTGTACATGTTTCATGTAATTTTTTAAAGTTTTGAAAAATATTTACATATTAGTTGGTTTGGCGTATGGGGGATACAATGAAGTGCATTATGTTACTCCTGCGGACATACTTTACGGAATCATGCTTACAAATGGATGTATCAATTTATGGTCAGAGATTGGGAAAAAAGTGGGCCAAAGGTGCAAACCGGGGAAGTGTTAGATAACGTTTGGTATGACCAATCCGTAGCGAATCGTTTTTGAATGTGTCATTTTTATTTTTTTATTGTGGTGTTTAGGTGGATTTTTTTGACCATGTGATTAGAGGATGTCTTTTAGTTAGTACATAAACATTAGAAATTACGTTGTTGGACGCGTGTGTTATGCTGGTGCTAAACGTGTCATGGGCGACACTTTCGTTTTGTCACCCATTCGTCGAGAGATCCCACAATGAAGCCAGGGTGAACGACCCAATCAATTATGTATCCAATCAAAATTAAAAAGTTGAACGAGGAGCTTTAAAACGGGATAGCTTAACGAAGTTAGAGATTTCATTGCCACAACAAGGATTGACCGGAGAAGCTTTTAAAATTAGGGAGCATGGTGTATTAAAACATGAATGAAACATATGCCAACATAATAGCACACGAACGCAGAGGGAGCATAGTGTATTAAAACATGAATGAAAGAGTCTGGAATGTGTTATGCAGTCGAATAAATTCGGCTACGTCAGAGTGAACAGTCTGACGGATCGACGCGGGTCGGTTGTTACAGAAAACGGTGATGGGATCGGCGATGACGACATAGATGCGTGATGCTGATGATGATCGACTTCTGGGCGTGGAAACACGCGACACAAGCTCAAGACTTGTGTGGCTTCGACAAGACTATGGCACGGGGTTGATTCAAGGCGGTGTTGGAAATATGCCCTAGAGGCAATAATAAAATGGTTATTATTGTATTTCCTAGTTCATGATAATTGTCTGTTATTCATGCTATAATTGTGTTAACCGGAAACCGTAATACATGTGTGAATACATAGACCACAACGTGTCCCTAGTGAGCCTCTAGTTGGCTAGCTCGTTGATCAATAGATGGTCACGGTTTCATGACCATGGACATTGGATGTCGTTGATAATGGGATCACATCATTAGGAGAATGATGTGATGGACAAGATCCAATCCTAAGCATAGCACAAGATCGTGTAGTTGTTTGCTAAAGCTTTTCAATGTCAAGTGTCGTTTCCTTAGACCATGAGATTGTGTAACTCCCGGATACCGTAGGAATGCTTTGGGTGTGCCAAACGTCACAACGTAACTGGGTGGCTATAAAGGTACGCTACGGGTATCTCCGAAAGTGTCTGTTGGGTTGACACGAATCGAGACTGGGATTTGTCACTCCGTGTGACGGAGAGGTATCTCTGGGCCCACTCGGTAAGACATCATCATTATGAGCTCAATGTGACTAAGGGGTTAGTCACGGGATGATGTATTACGGAACGAGTAAAGAGACTTGCCGGTAACGAGATTGAACAAGGTATGGGGATACCGACGATCGAATCTCGGGCAAGTACCATACCGATAGACAAAGGGAATTGTATACGGGATTGATTGAATCCTTGACATCGTGGTTCATCCGATGATATCATCGTGGAGTACGTGGGAGCCAACATGGGTATCCAGATCCCGATGTTGGTTATTGGCCGGAGAGGTGTCTCGGTCATGTCTACGTGTCTCCCGAACCCGTAGGGTCTACACACTTAAGGTTCGATGATGCTAGGGTTATAGGGAAATAATGTACGTGGTTACCGAAGGTTGTTCGGAGTCCCGGATGAGATCCCGGATGTCACGAGGAGTCCCGGAATGGTCCGGAGACGAAGATTGATATATAGGAAGTGAGGTTTTGGTTACCGGAAGTGTTCCGGGTGTCTCCGGTAGTGTACCGGGACCACCGGAAGGGTTCCGGGGGTCCACCAAGTGGGCCCACCTGCCCCGGAAGGTTCCATGAGCCAAGAGTGGGAGGGAGCCAGCCCCTAGGTGGGCTGGTGCGCCTCCCACCCCAGCCCAAGGCGCAGCAAGGGTGGAGGGGGCAAACCCTAGGCTTAGATGGGCCTTAAGGCCCACCCTAGGGCGCCTCCACCTCTCCCTGACCTGGCCGCCGGCCAGATGCCATCTGGTGGCTGCCGCCAGCCCCTAGGGTGGAACCCTAGGGCGCAGCACCTCTCCTCCCCTTCCCCTATATATAGTGGAGGTATTTGGGGCTACACAACACACGAGTTCATCTCCTCCCTGGTGCAGCCCTACTCCTCCCTCTCCTCGTTCTCCGTAGTGCTTAGCGAAGCTCTATCGGAGTACCACGCAGCTCCACCGCCACCATGCCGTCGTGCTGCCGGAGCTCTCCCTCAACCTCTCCTCCCTCCTTGCTGGATCAAGCGTAGGAGACGTCACCGGGCTGCACGTGTGTTGAACGCGGAGGTGTCGTCCGTTCGGCACTTGATCGGATCTACCGCGATCTGAATCGCTGCGAGTACGACTCCATCAACCGCGTTCTAGCAACGCTTCCGCTTAGCGATCTTCAAAGGTATGAAGATCCAATCTCTCCCCGCTCGTTTGCTGGTTTCTCCATAGATAGATCTTGGTGACACGTAGGAAAATTTTGATTTACTACTACGTCTCCCAACAGGCGGTGCACCTGAAGCTTGAAGTCGACGGGGCATGAGGATGGACTGATCATCTACTATGGAGTCATGTTGAAGGTGGAGTTGGGGTCTAGAGAACTTCACTCGGGGAAAAAGCGAGTGACACGTAGTTCGGACCGGAGCCCAGTGGTCTGATGGAAACGTGGAACTCATCATCGGTCTGTGGTGATCGGTGGTACTCTGTAGTGGGGGTTGAGTGGTGTGGGTTCGCGACCCTTGAGACTCGACCGGGACAGCGGAGGCTCAACGCGGTAATAACGCCGAGGCGTGCGGTATGCGCGGGACATAGGGACGGGTCAGGGCTCTGGTGGTCATACATGTGGTGAGACAAGTGCGAATTTGACTCGGGATGATGACAAGCAATGGTGAAATTCCTTGAAGTTTCAGACAGGCAGTCAAGGAAGAGCGATGATGTTGAGTTCAGGTAACTCTTATGTGTGACACTCAATATGCGAGTTGTTCACTTTCACGCAGGTCATTGATCGGTGTGTGATGGTGTTGGATACTCTGTAAGTTGGGAGCGCAAACAAGAGTAATGTGGAACTTAATTTCGCTCGAGCGTTGACTATGGTAAAAAAAAGGGACTAAAAGTTGCAGGTGGAGTCATATGGAGTCTTTGGAGTAGCAGCGATGCTCATGGGATAAGCTCAAGTCCAATGTACATGGAAGTTCGACGCATGGACGAATTCAAGGTGGTGGAGAATATTGGCCAAGGTGGAGTTTGTTAGAGTTGTGCCGAATATAGTGTACAAGGTAGGTTATAGTTGGACTTGTAGTTGTATTGTGTTTACATAGGATATGGAGTCATGTCCTAATAGGACACTTGTATCCTAGGCCTCTCATATATAGCGGGGGTAGACACACGATGTAACATATGCCAACATAATAGCACAGGAACGCAGGGGGAGCTGGCGGCGTGTGCCGGTGCCCAAGGCGGCTAGGGTGCGGTATTGTGACGGTGTCATAGGGAGGAGCGTCATTAGTCAGACCCCGGGGATGTAGCCATATCGATGAACCTCGTTAACAAATCTCGGTGTCGTGCTCGTGTGATTCTTGGTCCTCGGATGATCAACGATGTGCCTCGGATTTATTCTAACAAATGTGACATTTAGGCATATGCTTGTAACCACCCACGACTATTATTTATCAGTTCGACTGTAAATATTATTTTTCTTGGAGAAAAATAAACAAGCAATAAATGCCGACCGTTATAAATTGTGAATATTGTTGGTTCATTCAATTTAGATATATTTCTCAAAATGTATCAATCTGCTTGTGTTGCAGTGGTTTATAAAATGCAAAACATTCGTTGAACAACTATCGATGGTGAAGGGATAATAATGAGTCAAACTAAATATCTAAACTAAAACCACGACACTTGTTATGGATCGGGGGAGTAATATTCTACTCAACAAAGGATAGCAAGGATATTGTCATCACAAGGGATGTGCTTTTTTTTTGCGAACGAATGTACCACAAGGGATGTGCGAATCTACCACATAAGAAAAAGACTAATCCGCCACATCAAGAAATTCTCTTAACACTACACATGTACCACCAAGTCCAATACTGATAATACTCATTGAGTTAAAGACAGAGCTAGTGCTACACAAAGGGATGACCATATAGGCAAATACCACGCTCAACCCAGCCATCTACTCCAGCTAGTTACAACTAGATACACATGCAGGAATGAAGGAGCGAGAGCAATAAAAGATGTACTCACTCAGTTCTTCAAACTTGTTGCCGTTAACCAATTCCCACATGCGACGGTAGGCGGCGAACTGCCGCTCCTCCTCCGCGGAGGCTGATTCATGTTTGGAAGACCTCAACATCAACTTCAGTTTGTGGTCGAGGCCTGGGTTCAACCTATGGAGATCACCGATCCGTGCGGAGATAGACTGTAGTTGCGAGAGGGCGCGCAGGCAGCGCTCGGACTTGAGCCAGGATGATCTCGCTGCATCCCTCTCGTTGGTCGAGGAAGATCGCAGCAATCTCTGCATCTCGTCTTGGAGATGATCCATGTGCGACTCCTCGGGTGATTTCTGCGGCGTCCCCAACGCCGGCACCTCCACCTCCTCCTCCTCCTCCTCGGCGTGGCGACCGGCCATCTCTTGCGCCCTTCCGACGAGATCACCCTCGTGACTAGCTAGCCTTCTCCTTCTCCTTCTCCCCAGCTATCTTATGGCCGTCTTTTCTGTAAACCGCCTGGTTTGTTGGTCACAGAGGTGGAGGCTGGTTTGCAAAAGCCAAAAGAGGATCCCTCCCGATTCAGGACGAAACCGCAACAGAGGGCTTTTTTCCATTCTACCCCCAGCTTCTGTGCACCCAAAACAAGTCGATCCAGGGGCTTTTCGAGAATCAACATCGAACCGTACGGTTTTCTGTAAACCGCCTGGTTTGTTGGTTTTCATAAAACCGGCCGCTTCGTCCGGTTTCTTCAGTTCGATTATACGGACAGTTTGCACCTCTGTTGAGCTTATTAAAAACCTGATGAGATCTCTGGTTTTAGTTTTTTTCGTCCGATCGTCGATCCGATTTATAGTTTTTTTAACTATGGGCTAACCAGGCCAATTTTCTTTTTTTTGCAAACGGTCATACGTGTGGCTTTCATTGGGACCGACGTAGCTAGTCATTTGTTCTTTCCTTTTTTGATGGTTTTCTCTTCGGTTTCTTATTTCATTTTTTATTTTTATTAATTCTTGTTATTCTTTTTCCTTTTCGTTTTTGTTTCTCTTTTAAAACTCATTATTTTTGTAAGTTCTTGCTTATTCAAATTCATGTCCTTTTCAAATTTCATGACCAGTATTCTCATGAACTTTTTTCAAATTTGTGAAGTTCCCCTTTTTCTAGTTCGTGATTTGAAAAAAAGCAAATTTGTGAACTTTCAAAAAAAATGATGCATTTTTTTTCAATTCACAAACAATATTTATATTTATGAGCATTTTTTATTCGAAAACATCTTCGGTATTTCGTTTACGTTTTTTACAAAATAATACTTTATCCGTCCTATAATATAGTGTTAAAAAACGTCTTACATTATGGGACGGAGGGAGTACATATTTTCAAAAAATTCAAACATTTTGAGAATCCTTGTTATTTTTAAAAAATATTGTTAATAAAAATTAAAACATTCTCTTCTTCATCTATTTTATTCTTACTTTTGTTTGTATTTGGAAGTATTCTAAATACATTTATTTCAAAAATAAAGAAGGGTCCTTTTACGTGTCAGCTGTCGAATCTTTTTAAAAGATCCACCGCCTCGGCAGCCATTAGATTTGGTGCCATTAGCGGCCAGCCCTGCCCTCATCATTGCAATAAATGCAGTATTTGTAGAATCCTTTGCAACAAAGCTCATGTTGCAGAAATATTCGTAACAGAAATTGTTTTGCAGAATCTCTTCTTTAGTTTTCACTTTTTGCAACTTAGATGATGTTGCGAAATGACTTTTGCAACATGGATGATGTTGCGGATTTTTTTTATAATGAAAGATGATGTCGCAACAGCACCATCATCACTTTCATCGTCGTTTGCAACTCCGTCATTATTGCAGAAATTTGTCTCAGTAGCATCACCGCCCCTATTCGTCGATGCACCGTTTGTCTCTCCTCTTCCTTCGCCTTGTCTCCTCTGGGATTGCGGCATGCGTGCAAAAGCGCACGGCTAGCATGCCCCATCTTTGCAGCGATCAAACATTGGAGTGGGTGGGGGTGCCCTGCGGCTCTCACCCAGATGTTGGAAGTTGTGGTGTTGGTTGAAGCAATGGTGCACCGACGATACCGCTTGGATCTTGCGGCAAAATCTTCAGAAGCTCCAAAGACTGTTGAAAACAAAGGGAGTAGACTGACAAAGAAGAGAAAGGAATAAGAATCCAGTCGTCGAACCAGTATAAACCCCTAAGTGATTTGCTCTACAAGAGTATATTAACTCATGTTCGGAGTATGAACAAGAAACCCGATACCTACTACCTTAGAAGAAAGAATTCCAGAAGAAATGAAGAAGAGCGGTTCGACAACGATCCTTACCTATCAATTCATGAAATTGCTGTAAGTGGTCGTGTGCTCTTCGTAAAGTTCATCTCCCTTAACTTGCAACATAGTGGGGTGTCGGTCTAGATCGAGGAGGGGATATGATCTTGGGTCATCGAGAATTTGGGAGTAAATTTTGAAGGAAGGAATGTTTGGGTGTTGTCAGGGAGAGACAAGAAGAGGGAGAAGATGTCAGATCTGGCCAGTGAAGGAAAGGAGAGGAAAGTGACGTGCAAGGGAGCAACTAATCAGCGAATACTCCCTCGAAAGCCTCCCAGCGATCACCCCCACGCGCCACCACTTGGCGCGTTCTCAACCGCC
Source organism: Hordeum marinum (assembly GCA_022496015.1). Taxonomy (NCBI): domain Eukaryota; kingdom Viridiplantae; phylum Streptophyta; class Magnoliopsida; order Poales; family Poaceae; genus Hordeum; species Hordeum marinum. The sequence continues at coordinate 524,099,061 of CM039673.1, forward strand.
GTCATGTGTCGTGTTCTGAGTGTTCCCTTCGATTTTTATTTTTATTTTTTTCGCACGCGTTTTTGGCTTTTTAGAGTGTTTTTTTCCGGTTATTTTTGGTGTTCCGGATTTCCATCGGTTTTGCTTAGCTTTTGGACGAATTTTTTTCATTCAAAAAATAATTTTTTTGCGCGTAAAAACTCGTTTTTTTTCAAGAGACACGGTTTTTTTCTGCCAGAGGCACGGTTTTGCTATCGCGAGAGGCACGACCGTGCCTCTCGGAAAGGAAAAAAATATGCGTTTTCTGCTTTATTTTTTTTCGCGAGAGGCACGGTTTTGCTTTTGCGAGATGTACGGTTTTGCCTTCGCAAAAGGTACGGCCGTGCCTCTCGAAAGGGAAAAAATACGTGTTTTCTAAATAAAAAAATCCCGCAAGTGGCACGATTTTGCTTCTGCGAGACATGGTTTTGCTATCGCGAGAGGCATGACCGTGCCTCTCGAAAAGAGAAAAAACACATTTTTTGTTTTCTTTTTTTTCTGTGAGAGGCACGATTTTACCTTCGTGAAAGGCACGGTCGAAAAGGAAAAAAATACGTTTTTTGTTTCTTTTCCTATCGCACGAGGCACGGTTTTTTCGCCCGATTTTTTTCGTGAAAAAAATGTTCGTCAAACCTATCACATGGGATCTAGTTTTGAAGATCTCGACGCAAAAAATACAACGGTCAAAATGGTTCGAGATTTGAATCCACGGTTTAGGAGATAAAACGTTTTGAAAATATGAATCTACGAAAAAAGAAAAAATTCGCAGGTTGCGACAAGTGACACACATACAGTGCATCACTTGTCACAACTTGGGAAGATAGGAGTAATCGTTAGAAAGTGTACTCCTCAATTAATGAGACACATGTTGCATTCTCGAGACAGCAAATGTGCAAGAGAAAATCCGCCGGTTGATTCAGAGTTTCCAAAAAGAATTAATAAGGAAAAATGATATAAAAACACTGAGAAACAAAAAAAAATCAGACGGAAACTTCTAAAACCGGTGCATGGAAACTTCCCAAAACCGCTCAAAGAAGTCTGCATGTATATAAGGGCCGGCCCGCTTGCCTTCACACCAGAGCATATATGAGCTTTTGTCTCACAAAAAGCGAAAATGGAGAGGGTCCCCTTATTATTAAGTCAAAAATAACCAATAGATGTGGCATAGCTAACCATTTACAACAAGGATATCTTCTCAAAAGAAAATACAACAAGGATATATTAAAATGTTGTCAGAATTTCTTTGAACCAAACTGTTATATTATCACACTTGATCAGCTATAAGTTAACAGGTTGGTACAAAAAATGTTAGGCAGCTCCAGGGGGCTGGACTAATCACATCTCGATGTCCTCCAAATCTGGCAGGGGAAAACGAAGTATAGCAGCTATTCCTGTCAACTGCGCCAATTCTGCTCAAACACATCGGGAGAAAAAAAATGCAATCTCAGAACGCAGAAACCGTGCAGAAATGATGGGTGTAATAAAGAATTTCCTTGCTTCAATATTTTTGCCATAGCATGTAACTATAACTATGTTTAGTTAATTTTTAATTTTCTTTGTAACATTTCCAACGGTGTGGCATTTTATTGCATCTCAATCCTTTTCATTGATTGTAGTGTGAAGTGAACAATTATGAACAAGGTGTGCGAGTTCAAAATAGTGGGCAGTATACTCACGGTCGCCGGAGACGTGCATCGAAGAAAATATGTGCACTGTACCACCATATTTCTTGACTGACTCAACCAAGTTCACATACTTTCTCCTGCTAGCGATGTCCGTGTTCCTACAAGGGGAAGCAGAAGGAGAACAAGTAAATAAATAGCAAGACTGTACAGGCATATTGCAACTCATTAACTTCTGTTTCAATTTTCGGGTCATATTGGATGCATAGGAAGCACATGTACATAAAGATATTTGGCTTGAACCCATGCATCAAATATGAGGAACCTCCCTTGCAATGCCCGGACTAACAAAAATTAACTATTGATATGCCCAGACTAACAAAATGAACTATTGAAAGGGAAGCCTGCTATTTTTCTTGCAGAAAAATTTCAATTCTAAAATGCAAATGATAATAAACACCACAAGATGTGATTTTTCCATCCCTATGTGTAAATAGCCTAATATGGATTTACAATCAATAGCATCTTCAACATCAAGAATAACGGCAACCAGCTCATGTTGCAAATCTATTTCAATTGAACAAAGCAGGCTACATCCAACAATAACTTGACCTAAGTTTCTGATCGTGACCTTTCAAAAATAAAGTTTGTAGTACTCACTAATTAGAGCACATAATAGTAGTTGCCACAATAATTCTCTTCGTATCAAGTGCTCGCTTATGCCATGAACAATAAAAAGTGGAAATTAAGATATGCCGATATCATTATTTCAGAATATGCAAAGCCCAAGTAATTCATTTATCTAATGTTTCCTGGGAGCCACACCATTCATCCATAGCAGGTTAGGCAAGCAAGCTTATAACTAACCTACCGCAGTGGACACATTGCAAAGTTTTCTTGCATTCAGACTTCTTTGTTGCGTTTTCTGTGGCTGTAGTTTTCCACTTGTTCTAATACCAAACCAACCACATTTTTCAAATTGAACATATGCACAAGAAATAACAATATAATAAATTCCATGAACATGACTTACCGAAATAAAGTATCTGTCATCAGAAGAGTTTGTATTGCAAGACGTTCATGTGCAACCTCAACATGCTTGGGTCCATAACACGCTCGGGCTGAGTCCTGCAATTAAGCAGCAAACATTTAAGTCAAATCAGATATGCTTGAACTAAGCAGAATCAGCGGCTGCAAGTCATAAACATATAAAATCAGTACTGTAACTGTTCTTTTGATCTTAAATACAAGTGTGTACGCATATATGTTTACATGGTCAACATCTAAGCAGTAGCAACATATTAGATGACTTAAATAGTACTGAACATGTCAAAAGCCATTAGTCACAAGTTCACTTGTTTCAAGAGGCTTACATTAGTAAGCATAGCGAAGAACTCCTTCAAAGCTTGCACCTGCAAATTACAATAGAAAGACAAGAGGAGATCTGAGCAGCTGCACTTAGAATCTGTTTTGAAAGTGTCTAGCATGTGTAGTTAATCAAGACATGGAACTTTTTCAGAAGGAAATCATATGTGCAAGTTATAGTATATATTGACTATATTGACAACAGGAAATTCCAAATCAGACTTACCTCCTGTGCCGCTTTTGTATCTTTTATCAGTGACATCACGCCTGGGGTGTCCAAAACTTCCTTCAAACTATGCCTATAACAAATAATCAATATACGACAGAATAATCAACAGCAACATTAGGATCAAACAGAGAGCAAAGAGAAAATAAAGGACCCGGAAATACATAAACAAACCACTCATTTAGCAAATATAAAGCTCAGTAGAGGATTAGAGTAATCCACAATGACCATACAACTGGTCACAGGCAAATGAAACACTTGTACCAGCCGGATAGACGTGTTAGTAGTACCACATCAGGAAAGTTTCCAACAGATTATTCGGAATTTTATAAGCAGAACCTAAATCTCCAAGTATTACCCTATTCTAGCTTAAATGAAAGGGGAAAAAGATAGACGGACAAAACAGGTCGAGGAGTACACACAATCATTTGAATGAGAAAATATAGAACTTACTTGTAGCCTGAAGGTGCATGTGCAAGAATAATGCGTGATTTATTCTCAATTATTACTCTCAAATCTCGCCGTGCAGCTTCAAGATGAATGTAATCACGAAACTGATCCTGTAATTAAGATAACAAGAAAAGAAAAAAGAATAGGAATTGATATTATTTTCATGAAGATATGGAGGGTTTAACTTATGCAAGTAGCAATAGATGGACCAAAATGTAAGTAGACAGTAGCACATGTATCAAGTTGGAAATGAGTGTAGATGGCAAAAGTAACATGCAATGATGCAATTGACTATATTGCCAGGTGCAGCCGAAACCATGATTATTTGACCATATTACACTGGTACATAAAATTTTATGTACTCAGCAAACTCCCTAGTTACCAATTAAAACAGGACAACGAGTGATGGTAAACCTTAAAAAGAAAGTGTTATAATAATATATATATTTCCTTTGGGTATGTGATTACCTTAGTAAAACCTGGGCTTGCAATTACAACACATTGGACCACTTCGAAATCGATGTGCTTCAGCAAAGCCTGCAGACAAGCAATGGAATGTATTACAAAAAAAATCATCTTTGAACATTCTCATTTCTTGTGAACTTTTTACGGATTATTATGTGCTTACTTGCAAAACATGCTCAAAGAACTTCTTGAGAGCCTGCATAGGAACAAAAGGCTGCCAACTCAGTAGCAAATAGATAAGACAAAGAAAATCCACATTATCTTAAAATAGTTAACGTACTGATTCGTAACCAGCAATGGCAGGTCCATGTTTCCTAGGGATCGATGTTTCAATACGTGACCTTGTTGCTGTTATGCTGTTTAAAACAGTCATGGCTAGTAAGTTGAATGAAAAGGCAGGAACAACTCAAGCCAATCAAGGACTAGAGAAGCAATAATAAGAACACATGCCAGAATCTATATGACCACTGGATGCTCATATTTATGGGAGACCATAGATGAATCTATTGTTCCTGTGTAACTGCACAGGATGGATGAATATTGAATGAAAATACTCATGAAACTTCAGTTTAGTGTTAGTACCATTTGACATTCTAGTTCGAAGTCGGTACCATCACAAGCACATTTTCTTTTCCACTACATATTTAATAATTACGGACTCTTGGCCAACAACGTCTGAGATGGTTAGGGCATATACAACGCAGGCCTCTAGAAGCGTCGGTGCATAGCTGAAGGATAAATCGTGTTGATAATGTCAAGAGATGTCGGGGTAGACCAAACTAGACATGGGAGGAGACCGTGAAGACTGAAGAGAGATCTGAAGGACTGGAATATCACCAAGGAACTAGCCATGGACAGGGGTGTGTGGAAGTTAGCTATCCACGTGCCAGAACCATGACTAGGTTTCCAGATCTTATGGGTTTCAACTGTAGCCTACCCCAACTTGTTTGGGACTGAAAGGCTTTGTTGTTGTTGTTGGATTTGTTCCTGGAAATACTACCCCCACCCCCCACCACACACACACACAAGGGGAAGAAGTCAATTTTTAAGGTAAATGGTCGATTGGATATCAGAAGCTCATCAAAGGGGTGCAAAGGTCGATATAACTTTGATGAGTGCTTATCATGAGAGAATCAGACAAGCTTATTGTAAGGCTATTCTATGAAATAAATATATTTAGCGTGACTTGCATGGGATCTAATTATTTAAAGCAATTTAAGAGAAAACAATCAAATATTATGTTGTTCAGCAAGTGAAAAACGTTTTTGCATACCTTCTCCCAATAAGGAATAAGTGGGCAAGTCCTTCTTGCATGAGAATAACTGCTAGATCAGCACTTGCAGTAGGATCTAAAGAGGTTCACAATTAAAACACTATCTTTTTTTTTGTGAAGAAGATAATGATAAAGGCTGTTAATATCTGTCGAAGATAAATCACATACCACATGCTTGTTGGATGGTGTCAAGTGCTAACCAATCCCAATATTCCTACAGAAGTAGAAAGAGTACCATCTAGATTTTTAGAGCCATGTCCAAAATTTGAACTGATTACAAGTTTTAAGCCAAGGGTACTTATCATCAATTGTAACCAATATGGTAGTCCCAAAGTAAACAGGTACAGTAGCTTAAAATAACTTTTGGGCATACCTTCCGTAGAACAAAAGGTCTCTTCAGCTCAAGTTCTAAAGTATGAAACTGGCCAATCTTCACATGATCATTCTCAGTAATATTTTTGCCACGCACTCGCAAAACATTCCCCTCCTTGTCATAATCTACAGACTATGCCCAAGATAAAGAATCGTGTCAATTATAAAATTAGAAAAAAAATATAATTTTAATTTTCATAGCATGGAAACAACAATAAAGAAAGCAAAGAAAAGTGATGTAAGGTATTAATTCCTAGGCATGGTGCCTTATTACCTCTGCTCACTTTATTTTTGAGTTCTCAAGTGATTATTAGGTGTCCATTATACACCTCTATAATAATATTGTTGTTTTTCGAGGAAAGCGCTATGGTATTATTCTAATGCACTGGCAGCAACATGCATATAAGGCGTAAACAATTCAATCCCCTCTCTAATTTTCAGGTCACAGATTATTTGAGCCTTTTCAGTCCATATCCGACAGATATGCTCTAGAATCAGTAATAACTCTAAGCTTTTGCAGCCAGTATGTTAATCCCCTACCATTTCCCATGTGTGATGTCATACAGTACGCGGACATAATGACGATGATGCCCAATGCTGGAAACCAAAATGTTTATAGCTAGAACCACTAAAAAAAGCCGGTACAGATAGACAGACGATGTTACCTCAACTACAATTTCCAACTTGAGCTTCACGCGCTCCGCATCACGCCCTCCAGAAGCAGAATCCCTGAGAACTTTCCTGGAAACGAACAGAAGAAGAAGATCACTTTCAAGAGGACTATCAGTTTCCAAGGTACACTGGACAACTGGAAGGCCCTTAGACAGAGTCTTAGATTTATCAACAACTATACTACCATAGAGGAGAAAATCACTTATCACGCCACGAGTGGTCTACAATCCCTCAGAACCACAGCCAAGAGTTGAGAAATACCCATCATAGCCAGCTCGACCTTATTTTTTCTCCTTCATCTGGCAAACCATGCCTCCTAACCTACTCTAACTCTGCTTAACTTGCAATTGCCAACCGAGATCCATAGGAGTACTTCAAAACTACTGGCAATCAGAAAGTGCTAAATCAGGGAGAGTAAATTATATATGGCGGCTGCAGCATCCGCCAGAGGACTCAGTTACTAACCACTAGCACAGAGCTTATTAACTGAACCAAAAAGTAAAACAAGCAGCACGATGCAAAAGGAGAACTCACCGGACAGTGACGGCCTGGAGGCTGTCCCCGACGGCGATGAGATTGTACGCGTGCCACAGGTCGTCCTCCTCCTCCGGCAGCAGCTGCGCACACACGGGAGCGAGCCAGTCAGCAGCCACGCCAACAGAACCCCACCGGGCGGCTCAAACAGAGCGCGACGAGGAGGGAAGAGGGAGAGGAAGAAGGGACCTTGGCGGAGCCGGGCCCGTTGCGGGCGAGATTGCGGTGGACGAGCTTCATCGTGGCGGCCGCCGGAATCCGAGCCGCGAAGGTTTTTCGCTCGCGATTCTTCTTGCTGTCGGCGACGGCGGCGAGTGGAGAGGGGATTCGCGGCGGCACCGAGGGGAATTAACCTGCTCCTTTTTTCCCCTCGATTTATACCTTTTTGGGGAATCCTCCAGATTCCCTGTACTACACCGATTCGACCTCGGGCGGAACGAGGGGGGGATGCGGCCCGTGACTGCAAGCCCTGCCTACACGACGCAGCCCAAGAAGTTCTCAGACAAAGAAAGCGCAGACCAACAAGCGCTCACGACGACAGCAGTAGCCCAGCTAACCTTTTTTTCCCTGTGTAGATAGTTCCCCTTCCGTTAGGGTTTTTCTATCCTCTCGGCGACGGCAACAGCGATGGCCGCCCTCTCCATAGAGATTGATATCCCTTGCAGCCTCTCTACCCAGGCAGCGGTGAGAGCCCTGGTGCTTTCGACCACCGGGATCAGTGCTAGGGAACCCCCCCCCCCCCCAGCCCGCGGACACTTCTCTCCGGGCAAGAGATCTGATGGATAATGGCGCTTCTGGGTTGGGCTCGACAACAACCGATCTGGAGGCAATGATGGAAGAGCTAGGTCTGAACGAGGAGAACCTGTAGGATGTGGTGGTGAACGACTCGGATCTTCCTGTGGAAGCAACCAGGTTGATGGCAATCGCTAGGGTTCACACGGATAAACCCTATAGTCAATATTGGTTCTATAGGAATATGAGGACGACATGGGATCTAGCAAAGAAAGTCAAAATCCGCCCGCTCGAGGATAACCTATACACCATGCAATTCCTATGCCTAGGTGACTTGGAGCGAGTCATGTTAGATGGTCCGTGGACTTACAAGGGCAAGGCAGTGGTGATAGCGCCCTAAGATGGATTCACAAGGCCTTCGGCGATCACCTTGGAAGAGGTCTGGCGAGCTCGTCTTTGCTGAACCAAAGTCGCAGGACTTCGAGGGCAATTTATATCAAGTTCGCGTGAAAATCAACATAACTAAACCTTTGAGGAACGTTGTTTCGATGGCCAAGAATAAAAAGAGAGAAATCTTTAGGGTAAAGTACGAAAGACTTCATGATTGGTGTGTTGTGTGTGGCCACCTTGGTCGTACTTTCAAGGAATGTGGATATTGGTGTCCATCCCCCTAAAGCGTTGGTATTTAAGGACTTGTGTGTGACATGGTTCAGAGGACCAGGCCGGCCTGGAAAGGGCAGGGGCCAAATGTTGGGTGAGGCAACAGGAGACACAGAGGAAGAGGGCGCTCAGGGCGAGGGGCAGAGGTTTTGCCCAGCAAGCACAGTATGAAGACCCCTCAAATGACCGCGAAGGAACAATGTCTGGAGATGAAAACATGGAAGAAGTGGATGGCAATAGAAAAAGGGGCCCCCAAGAGACTTTCCCTATGATCACAACACCAGAAGATTCAGTCGTCGATAAGGGGAAGGATATGTAGCTATCAATACCAGGGGAAGTGGCTATGAGCCCTCCGCCCAAGCAGGAACCGAAGAGAGCAAGGCCGATGATAACCCACAAGTATAGGGGATCGCAACAGTTTTCAAGGGTAGAGTATTCAACCCAAATTTATTGATTCGACACAAGGGGAGCCAAAGAATATTCTTGACTATTAGCAGCTGAGTTGTCAATTCAACCACACCTGAAAGACTCAGTATCTACAGCAAAGTATTTAGTAGCAAAGTAGTATGGGAGTAACGGTGACGATGGCAAAAGTGACAGTAGCAGTTTTGTAGTGATTGTAATAGTAGCAACGGAAAAGTAACTTAGCAAAGATCAATATGTGAAAAGCTCGTAGGCAATGGATCAGTGATGGATAATTATGTCGGAGGACATTCATCATGCAACAGTTATAACATAGGGTGACACAGAACTAGCTCCAATTCATCAATGTAATGTAGGCATGTATTCCATATATGACTATACGTGCTTATGGAAAAGAACTTGCATGACATCTTTTGTCCTACCCTCCCATGGCAGTGGGGTCCTAAGGAAAACTGAGGGATATTAAGGTCTCCTTTTAATAGAGAACTGGACCAAAGCATTAGCACTTAGTGAATACATGAACTCCTCAAACTACGGTAATCAACGGAAATAATCTCAGTTATTGTCACCCTGGGGGATGCGGATCATAACTCGTAATAGGTGTCTACAACTTGCAAGATAGGATCAAGAACACATATATATTCATGAAAGCATAATAGGTTCAGATCTGAATCATGGCACTCGGGCCCTAGTGACAAGCATTAAGCATAGTAAAGTCATAGCAACATCAATCTTAGAACATAGTGATACTAGGGATCAAACCCTAACAAAAATAACTCGATTACATGATAAATCTCATCAAACCCATCACCGTCCAGCAAGCCTACGATGTAATTACTCACGAACGGCAGAGAGCGTCATGGAATTGGTGATGAAGGATGGTTGGTGATGACGATGGCGTCGATTTCCCCTCTTCGGAGCCCAAAACGGTCTCCAGATCGGGCCTCCCGAGGAAGAACAAGAGGTGGCGGCGGCTCCGTATCGTAAAACGCAATGGAATTTTCTCCTTGCTTTTTTTCTCCATGAATAGGAATATATAGGATTGGAATTAAGGTCGGTGGAGCCACAGGGGGGCCCACAAGCTTGCCAGGCGCGGCCAGGGGTGGTGGCCGCGCCTGGTGGGCTTGTCACCTGTGGGTGGCCCCCTCCGATTAAATTCTTTCGCCATTATTTTTTATTAATTCCAAAAATAATCTCCGTAAATTTTCAGGTCAATCCGAGAACTTTTATTTCTGCACAAAAATAACACCAAGGCAATTCTGCTGAAAACAACGTCAGTCCGGGTTAGTTCCATTCAAATCATGCAAATTAGAGTCCAAAACAAGGGCAAAAGAGTTTGGAAAAGTGGATACGATGGAGACGTATCAACTCCCCCAAGCTTAACCCATTGCTTGTCCTCAAGCAATTCAGTTGATAAACTGAAAGTGATAAAGAAAACTTTTACAAACTCTGTTTGATCTTGTTGTAAATATGTCTAACTGATGTTCAGATTTTCAGCAAAGATTATAGACTAATCACGTTCACAATAACATTTAGGTCTCACATTTACTCATATCAATGGCATAATCAACTAGCAAGCAATAATAATAACTCTCGGATGACAACACTTTTATCAAAACAATCATGATACAATATGATATAATGGTGGCTCAAACCACATTCTCTTCCTCCTCATCGAAAGAAACTCCCAGCGGAAGCTCCACGCAAACACATGGCTAACGCCCCCAGCTCCTCCACACATCCCTACGGCTCACGCCCAGGGGACTGGACTAGCTGTTCCGTTACACTCCCACAGCTCCGCAATCTGGAGACCCAGTGATATCTTCCTTCTTCAGATCTGGCGGCGACCCGCGCAGGCCTGCTTTCTTATGGCGACGAAGTTTTTGACGAGCGTTTCCCCAATCCTAAAAAGGGGGAGCGTGTATGCTTTGTCCCCTTCCTCCTCTGGGGCCTTGGGTTTCCAATCCATCTATTCCTGAGAGGGTTGCTGGAGTTCTACGGGATCCAACTCCACCACCTTACTCCAGGGTCCATTTTACACATCTCAGGCTTTGTCGCTCTTTGTGAGATGTTCCTGGGGTGCGAGGTGCACTTTGATTTGTGGAGAAAATACTTCTGTCTTGTCCCCCGAACTCGGGACAAGACACTTTTGGAGGTCGGCTGAGCCGAGGAGTGCCGCATAGCGGGGACGGGGTATCCGGTGGGCACGCCGAAGAAATCCGAGAGTGGACTTCGGAATGGTTTTATATTGAAGACATCCCCTTGTTCGAGCCAACTCGGACAGGTCTTCCCGAATACTCCGCCGCTCTCCCGAAGAAGATACACAACTGGCGGCCGAGGAGTTCGTCCCAGGAGGAAAGTGTCGAAGTACGACGCCTAGCAACTCAGGTACGAATGCTTTGCCACCATCGGATGACCATGATCGATGTCATGGCTGCCGCCATCTCGCGGTATGTGCAGCCCCTCCAACATAGGGTACACCCCCTATGGCAATAAAATGGGACGAGTGACACCATGCGCTCCCGAAGACTAGGGCCCATCGATATGACGGCGTTGGCCACGGCACTTGCCGACCTATACAAAGGAGAGCAAGAGGACTTTGTTCGGCGGGCAACAAAGGAAGGATATTTGGCCCACAATCCCATCGACTGGGTAATCTTTTCTCTTTCAAACTTGAAAATGGTTCGGGGTTGATGGTCCGCATTTTATTTGACCGAAGCCTGGCGTGAACAGGAATGGAGGAGTTTCATCGAAACAGTCAACTGTCCGGCTCCTCAGCTCGAGAACCATTCACGCGACAACGATCCGGGTTTCAACAAGGACCCGAATCTTCTACTTGACTTTGTAGACGGAGTTTATTTCCAGGATAGCGTCGACCAATCCCCGGTGGCTATCATAGTTGATAACCCCAGGTCATCCCCCATCCCTGCAATGAGCAAGAAGAAGAAGAGCTCGTCCCGCAAGAGGCAAGCTGCCCACAGCGCCCCGGACTCACCGGCCCCAACTCCCAAGCGCCATCGATCCCGCGCACCATACACCGGCAACCGAAGCCACGGTCGAGTTGGAGGCTAACAGGGATTCTACCAAAGAGCAGGCTGCAGAGATGAACCCGCCTGCTCACTCGTCCCGAAGGTACATTGTTTAGTTATCCACTTATTGTTGCAACCAATAGAGTCTTACGACAGTTTGTTTCATTGAAATATTTAGGCAAAATGCCTAGTCCTGTCTTGCTGAAGAGGTTACCTGAGTGTCCGGAGACGCCTGAAGTTCCCGAGCCATGACCCATGCATCTTCTTCTACAGAAGCCCCCATGGACAATCCGATGCCCACCGATTCTAGTGATGGTGTATCTATCACCAAATCGGAGGTGGAGAGTGCCATGCATCATCGGCAACGATGGGAATCCATGCGGCACGCAATTTTCTTTGAACAGGAGTTTGGCGCCCTACGCTCGGCGGATGCGCACCTTGGTGCCGCCCGAGCTGGGTTTGGTGAAGCTATGAAGTTGATAACAACCAGCATACAGGTAAGTGGTCGGTTTTTATAGAATCCAAACATTTGTGTAAGCCCAGTAGCCCACGAGCCTTAATTTGGTTTGAAATAAACGAGCTAAGGATCTCCGCACTGTTTGACGAGAGGGCGTTTACTGCTAATCTTAATGTATCATCGTGCCTGACACACGAATTCTGTGTAGCAGCCGAATCAATAGGGCACATGGAAAGGCAGTTGGAAGAAGCCCGAGACTCTGAGAGGCATGCTGAGTCCCAACACCAGGTTGGTTGCCTTGTTTTGTAGAAACAGGCCGAAGAAATTAAGAGTTTGAAGATCCAATTAACCCAGGCTCAAGAAGAAAACCGAAAGTTTCACAGGGGTGTGTTCGGTAAGTACAATTCTATTATCAGCAAATTTATCTGATGTAGGGAATAATAGTAAGCACGTTGTTTCCTTATGTACATGCCTCCTGTCCGAGCATCCTGAAGAGGAGATCGAATCATACCAGGGGGCCTGCTGAAGGAGCTGACCTCTCTCCACAGGCGCGTGCGGAAAGCAATGAAAGGAATGGTGATGGCACTATGGCCTGCCGAACAGCCACCTAAAGGGCTAGCCGCCCTCGTGAATCGATTCGAGGGGGATTGAAATAGGTTCGAACTGTGGAAGACTTCAGCTTGCCGTGAGGGAGCACGGGAAGCATGGGCAATGATCAAGACCCATTTCACCGGACTTAACCCCGAGCATATGGCGTGGGTTGGTCCTGTGGGATCGGATGGAAAAGAAGTGCCACTCCACTTGGTGTATGACCAGGTGATGCCTACCGCTCGTCTTTCGCAAGCAGACTCCCCCTTAACACCATAATCGATAATGTCGATCAGCAACCGCACATGTAATTTATATGTACGTGTGTATAGACAATTTGCGTTGTAAACTTTGTCTTAACCGGCGATCGGCTTCTCCCCCCCCCCCCCCCGTGCGAAGAGCTCGGGAGTGTTCCTCCTTATTTGTCCCTCTAAAAGAGCGAATTATATTTGGGGAACCAGGCAATCTGGCCATGCGGTGCGAACAGACAAAAAGCACACAGAAAGATATGTTATCTTACTACTAGCGTAAGAAACATCTTCCGAGGAAAATAGTACCTCTATCGATACCTTTCGTCGGGGCTCTACGAAGATCGTAGATAGAAGTCCACATACTTTTAGTATGTGGCTAATTGTTCTTTGGGAACAAAAGACCCGAACAACAGTGATAACAACAAGAGCCATATAAGGTGTTTCCGTCATAGCCGACCAATTGTCTACATAACATAGCCAGCTTTCGGCTTCACCCATCTGAGGTACGTGTCCAGATGACCCGGTCGTAAGAATCGTGGAGGTGCTCCCTTTACTTTCTAGCCGAACAATCGGGAACATAGAGAGTAATCACAGGAGCGAGGCAACCCATCTTGGCAAAGTCTTAGTTCGAATTGATGCATATGATGGCTAGAACATGACAAAACAAACATGTGTGTACGTAAGTGTGAGCAAATACTTGTAAATAAAAAGGTTGGCTACTAGAAGAAGCCCTCACATGTTGTCTTCGGATTTAACACTTTATGGTGTATGCCAATAATCTTTAGTACAAGATTGGTTCGGCCGAACATAGGGTAAGAAGAGAAATTGGCCCTGTCAAACAGCAGGATGGGAAGGGAAGAAGAAAAAAGGCAAAAATAACAAGGTGAAAAGGAAAAAATGTGGGGGAGTGAGACGACACCGGTTTATCTGTAGAAGCACCGAAGACGAGTTGTGTTCCATGGGTTTGGTTCAAGGTGGTTATCGGATGGACTCCGCAGACGATAGGCCCCTCCCGCGAGTACTTTGTCGATGATGAAAGGACCTTCTCATTTGGGGTTGAGTTTATGCTTCTGTTTCTCCGAGAGTCGTAAGACGAGTTTGCCTATGTTGTATGCTTTTGCCCTGACCTCCCTACTCTGGTAACGTCGAGCTTGCTATTGGTAAAGAGTGGAGCGAGCCAAAGCTATGTCGCGCTCTCCCTCCAAGGCATCTAAGTCGTCCTGCCGATCCAACTCGGCCTCCTTTTCCTTGTACATGCACACTCTTGGTGCGTCGTGGATAATATCGCAAGGGAGGACTGCCTCTGCCCCATAGACCATAAAGAACGATGTGTAACCCGTTGATCTGTTCGGGGTGGTGCGCAGGCCCCATAGAACGGAGTCAAGTTCCTCCACCCAATGACAGTCGGACTTGTGAAGAGATCGGACCAAACGTGGCTTAATGCCGCTCATAATGAGACCGTTTGCTCGCTCGACCTGTCGATTGGTCTGCGGATGATAGACCGACGCATAATCAAGCTTTATGCCCATTTTTGCGCACCAGTCATTGACCTCTTGGGATGTGAAGTTGGATCCATTATCCGTTATTATACTATGCGGGACACCATAACGGTGTACTACGTTGGATATAAAGTCGATCACTGGTCCGGATTTAGCCGACTTGACGGGCTTTTCTTCTATCCATTTGGTGAACTTGTCAACCATGACCAGTAGGTATTTATTTTTCTTGGTTCCCCCTTTAAGGGGTCCGACCATGTCCAGCCCCCAGACCGCGAAAGGCCAGGTGATCGGAATAGTCCGAAGAGCTGTTGAGGGCATGCGACTTTGATTTGCAAAGAGTTGACACCCTATTCAATGTTGAACAAGTGACTGGGCGTTCGTCCGAGCTGTAGGCCAAAAGAAACCAGCTCGGAAGGCCTTGCTGACAAGGGATCTTGCCGCTGCCTGATCCCGCCCATGCCTGCGTGGATTTCAGCGAGGAGCTCACGTCCTTCTTCCTCGGATAAACACCGTTGTAATATTCCGATTGTGATTTTCTTGTATAACTCACCCTCGTGTACTTTGTAGGCCTTGGATTGCCAAACTATGCATCGTGCCTCGGTTTGATCATCGGGGAGTTCCTTGTGAAGGATATAAGTGAGGAAGGGCTCTGTCCATGGCGCTATTACTACCATTATGGGGGGAAAAACTTCGTCCGCCGTATTCGGACTGGCGCCATTGTCGTTGTCATGCCACACTACGGAGGGCTTAAAGAGCTGCTCCAGGAATGTGTTTCTCTGGACGGGATCGTGCTTGGCTCCCATACGGGCCAGTATGTCGGTGGCTTGGTTGTTGTCGCGAGCGACATGGTGGAATTCCAGCCCCTCGAACCGAGCAGATATCTTGAGGACGGCGTATCTATATGCCGCCATCTTCGGATTTTTGGCGTCAAACTCGCCGTTAATTTGGGATATGGCCAAGTTTGAGTCTCCCCGTACCCCGATCTGTCGTATGCCCATTGATACCACCATCCGAAGACCACGAAGGAGAGCTTCGTATTCAGCTGCACTGTTGGAGTCAGCATACATGATTTGCAACACGTATCGCACGTTGTCGCCTATGGGGGGGTGTGAGAATAACTCCAGCCCCCAGTCCGGCCAAGGTCTTGGATCCATCAAAGTACATTGTCCAATGGGAGTATGCATTGTATTCCTTGGGGAGCTCGGCCTCTATCCATTCAGCCAGTAAGTCTGCCAACACCTGGGATTTAATGGCACGATGTGGCTTATAGGTTATTTCAAAGGGAAGGAGCTCAATGGCCCATTTGTCTATGTGACCGGTGGCATCCATGTTGTTGATTATATCATTCAGAGGGACCTCAGATGCCATTGTTATTGCACACTCCTGGAAGTAGTGTCTGAGCTTCCTTGACATCATGAATACCGTATAGGCTATTTTTTGGTAATGTTGGTATCGGGACTTGCATCGCGTTAGCACTTCTGACACATAATATACCGGTTTCTGAGTCCGGAATTTATGTCCCTCCTTGTCTCGTTCAACGACGAGCACCGCACTGACAACTATGTTGATGGCCGATATGTATAATAACATGGGCTCACTGGCGCCCGATGCTATGAGTATGGGATTGGTTGCCAGTAGTGTTTTGATTTCTTCTAACGTAGCCGCTACCTCATCGGTCCATTCAAACTTGTTGGTCCGCTTCAGCAGCTGATAGAGCGGTAATGCCTTTTCTCCGAGGCGGGAGATAAAGCGGCTTAACGCCGGTATGCTCCCAGCTAACCTCTGGACATGCTTCAACTCTGTGGGAATGGCAAGTTCTAATAGAGCACGGATTTTAGCTGGATTTGCCTCTATTCCTCTATGGGAGACGATGAATCCAAGCAGCTTACCAGAGGGAACTCCGAATACACATTTTTCTAGATTGAGCTGTATATCATATTCGCATAGACTAGCAAAGGTTTGCCGTAAGTCGTTGATCAACTGGCCGACGTGTTTGGTTTTGATTACCACATCATCCATGTATGCCTCGACAGTCTTACCGACCTGTGTTGCGAGACAGGTTTGGATCATGCGCTGGTATGTGGCCCAGGGTTTTTTAGCCCGAAAGGCATCGTGTTGAAGCGGAATGGCCCCTAGGGGGTGATGAATGCGGTAGCCGCCTGATCGGATTCCTTCATTTTAATTTGATGGTATCCGGAGTAAGTGTCGAGGAAACACAACAAATCGTGGGCTGTGGCATCAATGATCTAGTCTATGCGTGGTAAGGGGAAAGGGTCCTTGGGGAAGGCTTTGTTGAGGTCTTTGAAGTTGACACGGAGCCGCCAGGACTTGTATTTCTTAGGTGCCATCACCAGGTTTGCCAGTCACTCGGGGTGTTTAATATCCCGAATGAATCCGGCCTCAATAGTTTAGCTAATTCTTCACCCATGGTGTCGTGGTTTTGTCACGGCAGATGTCCGAGGACTTAGATTCGAGGCCATCGCTAAGGTGATGGACTAAAAGGGGTTGATCAGGATGAAGGACACGGGTTTACCCAGGTTCATCCCCTCAAGTAGAGGTAAAAGCCTATGTCCTGCTTGTGCTTGTATTGGATATCGATTACAAGGGAGCGGATTGCTTGACCTAGTTCTTGATTAATTAGTCTCTGTCTAAATCGCCCCGGGTCTTGCCTTTATATAGGAGGTCAAGTCTACGGGTCATACAAGTCATAACCGATTCTCACAACGTGTCCGAGTCTATCTCTACATTGTCTTGCCTTCCTGAGCAAGCTGTCTCCGGGCGGCTTATCCGCCCGGGTCTTCATACCTTCTCCGTCGGGGCCATACCTTAGCCCATCCTGGCAAGCCACCAAAACATCTTGGGCTTGAGTTGTCAAGGCCCATCCTTGGGCTGGTCTATGAGCCGCCAGGTGTCACCCGGAACCTCCTGGGCGGGTCTCACCACGGGGTTATATCCCCAACATTAGGCCCCAGGTTTATTTGAGCTTGCTCATTTCAGCCTCCTTCTCACTTGGCGGCGAGTCTTGCCTATCACCACCTCCGTCGCCTGGTTTCTCGCGCCGGTTTCCACTTTTGACCCGTTAAATAGGACTACGAAGAGTGTTATTTGCTTCCTTCCCCACTCGTTCTTCTTCTTCCTATCGATGCCGCTGCCCCCGCACCTCTTGCTCTAGTGAAGCTTCCTCAACGTCATCACGCCAGGCTGCTGCATCAACCTGAACGTTCCAGAGTTCCACCCGCGTCCATCGCATCCTCTTCGGTGAGTTCGTCTCCCCCTTTAGATCGGTAGCTTTCGGTAGGGTTTCATGTAGTTCTTCCGCCGCTAGAACACGAACTGCTTGTAATGCTATGCAACATGTAGATCATCAGATTCGAGAACGTCCTCCTTTCCATTGCGGCAGATTACAGGAACTTTTTAAGGGTGTAACAATAGATCTGTAGTCACTTCTTGCACTGTCTTCCAACATTACTGGTTCGACGGCTCGTCGTTTAGGTCTAGGGATAACTTAGTTTTTCCTGTTTTGTAGATCCATAACTGCATAGTTAGTCTGTGAAACTTGTTTCCCACACTTAGTAAAATTTTCCTTGTCGTCCAGCAAATTTGACCCGCCCATGAATTTCCGGCTCTCTTCAAACCATTCTGGCGACTTAGCTTGATAGAACTTATACTTTTAACCGCCCATTGTCGTCCGACATCTCCTAATTTGCTGTGTATTTATCACTTTGCGCAGTTTTGAACTGCCACCATGTCTCGTGCATCCAACTCATGCAACTGGGTCGGCTCTGCTATTACGGAGGGGTATTTGACAGATTTTGTAGACGCGGGGGCCCTTCTGGCCAAAGATGTTGTGCATTGGTGGGTGCAGGCAATGAATTGAAGCCCCGTCCTCGGGAGGGTGAGGTAGTCATATTTACCGATAACCTCGCGCACGGGTTTAGCCCACCCGGCTCAAAATTCTTCCGGGATGTCCTACACTTCTTCAAACTGCACCCTCAAGACCTGGCCCCCAATTTTGTCTCCAACATATGCAACTTCCAAATACTCAGTGAGGTCTATTTGCAAGAAGAGCCATCGGTGGATTTATTCTGTGAATTCTTTTATGCGAACCGCCAGACAGAGGTGAAGGCTGGACCAAGCTTAGAGCTTGGTGGAATTTCTATTTAGAGGCGACGGGATATAATCTTCCCGGCTCTTCAATTGCCAAGCCATCCAAAAGATTGGAACAAAACTTGGTTTTATTGCAAAGATACCTCCCCTGAAGGAGAGCATCCCCTGCCGGGTTATCATCCATCCCGGCTCCTGACAACATTCGAGCTCCCTGCCCGGCTGTCAACTTCTAAGGAGGCAAAGTATGCTCCGGTTCATGTGAAGATCAAAGCTCTTATGGCCAATGGACTGACAGGCCTGGACTTAACTCGCTGCTGGATTTCTTGGAGGGTCATGCCCCTGAGCCGGGGAAGCCGCCTTATGCATGAATATACGGGCCAATCTGACGACCCCCTCTACTTTAACTCGGCAACGTTATCAGAGGATAGCATCATGGCTGCTATCAAGAGCCTTGTCCATGAGTCTTCAGAAGCTTGTGGTGCCATTGGGTTAGCACCTTTCTGTGCGACGAACCCGGCCCCAGACGTAAGGGCGACTCTTGGTATCCTTATGTCTTAATTAGCTATATTCAGCAATCTTTTCACCTTTCGCCGGCTTACATTCTCAGGCCAATTACGACTTCTGGAAGAAGAAGTACGTTCCTCCCCCGAAGAAGTCAAAGAAGAAAACTGCAGGTCGGAAGAAGAAAAACGATCCTCAAGAAGAACCGGAGGAACAGCCAGAATCTAATGACTCAGAGGTATAACCTAACTCTCTTTGCTGTCTCCTTATTCATCTTATTAATAACAATTATTCACAAGACGAGACAGAGACAAGCCACGCCAACGCTCCTGAGGTAACTTACATTTCGTCCGACTCAGATTATTTTGTACCCTGGAAGGCACGGCAGGTCGTTCGAAAAGTTCCACTTTCTCATCCTCTTGCTTACTTAGACCCCCAATTTCCTTTGAAAAAGAAACAACAAACCTCCTGACACCAGACCCGGAGCGCCAGCTCTGCCGCTCTCATGGCCGGGTTATCTAACTCTCCGGCTCAGAAGAAGCGTCCTGCTGAGGTATCCGTTCATTCTTTACTTTACCACTCTTGCCTTTGTAATTCAAAATTTCCTTATATGCCTTGAACTATTTTTTCAGGAATCACCTCCTTCGTCTGGCGACTCTACAGCAACTGCTCTGCCACCTCCAAAGATTAATCCGCTATATGTGTTTTTCAGGGTTTATATCCAAATCTTTTGCGGTTGTAAACTTTTGGGTTCTCACCCTCTGTGCTCTTCAGGGCTCAAGCCAAGCGAAGGAAAACCTACAAGTCCTCCCCTGGCCCTAATGCTCAAGACCCGGAGTCTGCTAAGCCGGATTCTCCTGGGCGAGGTGCTGATCCCTCGGCGGCTTCCAAAGAGGCACCTGAAGAGGCCTGTCCTTCTGCAGAGCCGATGGCCGACGATATAATTCTTGAGAGTCCTCCAAGGGACTATTTCAAGCCGCCAAGTCTTGCAATAGCTGCTAATGAAACCACTACTCCGGACGTCTTCATTACTGGCGCCGGCTTCCACTCTCCTCAACCTCATATGTTGACAAAGCATAATGAAGCAATTGGATCTTCCAAGAAGCTGGAGTTTGAGCTCACTGCGCTAGAGAAGCTAACAACCGATGAACTTCACGCTGGTTATCTGAACCGCCTGTCTACAAGCCAGGATCTGGAGCTCAAGCTTGTCAACCTAATGAAGAAGAAGTATGAGGTATGCTCACTCTCCTTATAGCCTTACGTAGCCCCCAAGAGCCGGGTTACCATTTAGCGGATGATAATCCGGGTCTTCAACACGTGCTAGAATTAGACATGTTTGATATGTAGGCCTCAACTATTAAAAGTAAGTGAAAATCATGGTTCGTAACCCCCAAGGGCCGGATCAACTTTGATCAAGTTGAATCGGAGCTTCAGTGTAGATAATGTAAAGAGCTAATTGTAGCCCCCAAGGGCCGACACAACTTTGATAAAGTTGAGTTGGAGCTTCATTGTAGCATAATTTTAAGTCCCTTTGGTAGCCCCCAAGGTCCGGATCAACGTCGTTGGAGTTGAGTCGGCACTTTTCGTTTGCGAATAGCATGAAAAAGCCAGCCTATAGCCCCCAAGTTCCGGGTTAAGTTTGAAGAAGATGACCCGGAACTGCGTTGTAATCTTGGAGATCGACTAGACATTAGCTCCCAAGTGTCAAACATATTGCTTGCAATCTTCTTGAGACTTGCTTAACTTTTCATTATCTGATAAAATGCCTTCTTGACAGCTTATTCCATATTTTGACATGTCACAGGCGGCTTTAAACGAAGCCGGCTCTGAATTAACCGGTTTGAAGAGCCAGCTTGCTGCTCAACAAACTGCCCGAAGCGAAACCGATGAGAAGTGTCGGCTCCTCTCTAAAGAGCTAACAAAAACAAAGGCTGAATTTGATGCTTTCAAGAAATCGGCTGAGATGGAACAGGCTGCCTGGCTCAACGAGCAGATGATGCGGACCAGCGGCTCGTGACCGTTTCAGAGGAGCTGCAATCTTTGAAGCGGCATATCAAGAAGATTTCAGCCGCCATATTCAATAAGCCTTAAAATAGTTATCCCAAACCTCTGCATGAATACTTGTACTGGCGACTTATGACGGAGAGTCCATCTTATGCAGGTCCAAGGAGCCATCATCTCGCTTCCGACAGCTTACTGCCCCTAAAGGCTATTTATACTCTGACGGAACAGCTATATTGTGGAGCTGTCTGCACGATCAAGGTTGTGCTCTACAAGGATAACACCCCTTCAACTATGAAAGGGGTCTTAGAATTACTGTCCACACTGCCGAAACAGATTGTAGAGCTTAAGAGATCATCCACCTGATAGGGAGCCATCATAGCCATAAGCCGGGCATTGGCGTTTGCTCCAGAGTTGACTCCTGAAGATATGATGGATCGGTTTCCATCAAAAAAGGATGACGGCTCAGATTTCACTGACGATGATTATGTTGAGTGCATGAAGGCTTCCAAGGTTCTCGCCTCCGTGTTAGCAGAATAGGGGAACATATCAACTTATCAGGCAGCTTATGATGCTGATCAGAAAAGAATCCGCGACCCCCTATTTGAAGCCAAGGATTTGACACCCGCCCGCAGTAAGCACCTCTTTGCTTCTGAACTTGACCCGTCCCCCTTCTTTGAAGAGGGGAACTTTGCAGCTTTAACCCACTGCAACTTGGACTTGGACAATCTTTAGATCAAGGAGGTCGAAGACCCGGAGTAGGGTAACCCGCTAGCCAACTGACGGATTTGTTAAGCGTCGTAGCTAAGTCGGCCTCTATGACCCGCCATGAGTGGTGTAAAAACATTAAATCACTTTTGGGCTCTAGAAAGAGCGGCTGTAATAGTCTTGTCATAGAACTTCGTCTTTGCCTGGTGCGATCATGCACATGTTAAATAGTCCGGCTGTAACATATGACATCTTTATTGCACTTTCATATTAGATGTTTTGCCGATTCTTGGCGGCTTTAAGAAACTTGCAAGAATAGATGTACCCCCCCCAAGGGCCGGCTCACCAGGATGTGATGCGTCGGGTCTTTAATTTGAACCATATAATATGTTTAAATAGCTGAATACTGTAGCCCCCAAGTGCCAGGTCGCACGCCTACGGCGACTTGGGACTTTTAGAAAATTTGATCTGAGCGCTGTAGCCCCCAAGTGCCGGGTTAGTGAGAATTACTGGGCTGGGACTTAGGAAAATATTTGAAAGGCCGGCTCATCTTCTTGAGATAATAGGGTCTTGCTGACAATGTAATGATGTGAAAACCGGCTTGCATTAGCCCCCAAGTGCCGTGGTGCATGCTTGAAGCGACATGGGACTTGCATAGTTGATATAAATTGTACTTTGGATGGTGTAGCCCCCAAGTGTCGGGTTGTCTGTCTGCGGCGACTCGGGACTATTTAAGAATAATATGACTCACCACAATTTGTTGAATGAATCCTTGACCGTGGTTGTAATATAACCCGGAATGAATATCTTGGAAGAATTCCTTTGTCTTTGACATGAAATCCCTGCTCGTGGTGGCGGTGCAACCCGGCAAATATGTGTGGGAGAAATCCATGAGTGTTGTAGATTACTACAAAGCACAATTGAAGAAATCCGAGAACCGGTCAATTAGGTGACACGGTATTATATCTGATAGGGTGGCTCTTGAAAAATAACAAATTCTTTGAGCTGGCTTGAAAACCCAATCATTTAGTACTCGTTATGATAAACCATGAAGATCCAGCCAGGTTGGCTATTAAAGATCCATTTTCCCTTTGGAGAAGTTTTTCATCATACTTTAACGGCGGCTCATCTTAAGAGACAAGACCTGCAAAAAGAAACAAGATGGAATATATTCTGCATTGTTGTAAGGGCGGCTTAAAAAGCACAACCTGGAGATGTTATATCTTTCCTGATTTTTGAATTTTTTTTTTGAATAGCTCATGTGCCGGTTCTACTGGGTTGACTCGCCACTTAAAACTCCTTAACAGTACAGAGTCTCTGTGGAGATTGGCCGTTAAGTTTTTGAACCGGCTCAGGGTCTCTAAGCAAGATTAACTGAAAGGAAGTGTGACGTCCCAGAAGAGACACAACAGGGCATGAGTACCCTGATAGCCCAAAAACTGCCTCTCACGTGACATAAATCCGTCGTTTTAACCTTAAACAGTACAGGGTCCTCAAGGATTAACTGTCTAAGAGTACGAACGGGCCACATAGCGGAGAGTCGGCAGTAGATGGGAGAGTTTATCCTTGCTTTCCGTAAGCCGGCCCTCATGTGACAAGAACCGCCGTTTTAACCCTAACCTGTACAAGGTCTCTATGGAGATTGGCCGTCAATTTCTTTGATTCGGCTCAGGGTCTCTAGGCGAGATTAACTGGTAAGAGTTCGGCGGGTCACCTAGCAGAGTAGCATCAGCTTACAGGCAGGTTTAACCCTGTTTGGCTTAAGAGCCGATCAAGAGGGTGTCTAAGCTACACCCGGTGGGTGGGAAGCCCCCAAGTGACCTTTGTTGATGGAATCAACTGCTTGGCTTAAGAGCCGATCGATAGGGTGTGATAAGATACACCCGGTGGGTGGGAAGCCCCCTGGACGATCATTGATGGAGTCAACTATTTGTCTTGAGAGCCGACTGATAGGGTTTGATAAGCTACACCCGGTGGGTGGGAAGCCCCCTGGACGGTCATGTTGACGGAGTCAACTATTTGGCTTGAGAGCCGACCGATAGGGTTTGATAAGCTACACTCGGTGGGTGGGAAGCCCCCTGGACGATCATGTTGAGTCTTTTTGCACAGATTGAGATATGCGAAACGGCAGAGGCCCCGGCTTACAGGGATGCCAACTTTATTCATATATAAATATGATATGTACAATGATAGTGTACAATGTTGAGTCTCGACAACTTAGTTATAATAAGGCCGTAGATGCGCTATGTTCCATGGCTGGCGGGTCTCCTGCCCTGAGGTATTTGAGTCATCTCGGATGTCAATGAGGTAATATGACCCGTTGTTGAGATTTCTGCTGACCACAAAAGGTCCTTCCCATGGAGGGGATAACTTGTGTGCATCTGTCTGATTTTGAATCAGTGGTAGCACTAAGTCGCCTTCTTGAAATGTTCGGGTCTTGACTCTGCGGCTGTGGTAGCAGCACAGGTCTTGCTAGTAAATCGCCGAACGAGCCGCCGCCAGATCACATTCCTCTTCTAGGGCATCCAACGCATCTTGACATGTTGTCTCATTGTCAGCCTCAACGTAAGCTGCCACGCGTGGCGAGTCATGATGGATGTCACTTGGTAATACGGCTTCTGCCCCGTAAACCATGAAGAAAGGTGTATAACCCGTTGAACTGTTGAGAGTGGTTCTGATGCTCCATAAAACGGATGGTAACTCCTCCACCCAACAACCCGACGTTCGCTGCAAAGGAACCATGAGCCGGGGTTTGATACCTCTCAAGATTTCTTGATTAGCACGCTCCGCCTGACCGTTTGACTGTGGGTGAGCAACCGCAGAAACATCAAGCCGGATGTGTTCACTGTCACAGAATGCTCGCATAGCCCCCTTAAACAAATCCGTACCATTATCTGTGATGATACTGTGAGGGTAACCAAAACGGTAGATCAGCTTCCTGATGAACTGAACCGTCGTAGCTGCGTCACACTTGCTCATCGGCTCAGCTTCTACCCACTCGGTAAACTTGTCAACCGCCACCAGGAGGTGGGTCTTCTTGTCCTTAGACCGCTTGAAAGGCCCGACCATATCCATCCCCCAGACTGCAAATGACCAAGTAATTGGAATCATGCGGAACTCTTGAGCCGGGACATGAGCACGCCGACCAAACTTTTGACAACCGGCACACTTGCGAACCAGGTCCTCTGCATCCTTGTGAGCCGTCAGCCAAAAGAAACCATGCCTAAAAGCCTTGGCCACTAGAGACTTTGAGCCGGCGTGATGTCCACAGTCACCAGCATGAATTTCATTCAAGATTTCCTTGCCCTCCTTAGGTGAGACACAACGTTGAAACACGCCGGTGACACTGCAGTTATGCAGCTCGCCATTGATTATCGTGAAAGACTTGGACCGTCTGGTGATCTATCTGGCCAGATTTTCATCATCAGGTAACTCGCCACGAGTCAAGTATGCCAAGTAAGGCATGGTCCAATCCAGAAGAGCATGTAGAGCCACCACCAGCTGTCCCTCCGGGTCAGGAATAGCTAAGTCTTCCTCTGAAGGTAACTTAACTGACGGGTGATGTAAGACATCTAAAAACATGTTAGGCGGCACCGGCTTTCGCTGAGAGCCTAACCTTGACAGAGTGTCAGCCACCTTGTTCCTGCGACGATCAACCCCTTGAAGTGACCAGCAATGATATCCACTGCCTGACAATAAGCCGCCATCCGCGGATCCTTGGAGTCCCAAGTGCCAGAAACTTGCTGAGCCACGAGATCTGAGTCGCCGAAGCACTTAACCCGGCTTAAGTTCATCTCCTTAGCCACCCTGAGGCCATGGAGCAGGGCTTCGTACTCAGCTGCATTGTTAGTACAAGGGAACATCAGTCGCAACACATAACAGAACTTGTCACCTTTGGGGGAGGTTAAGACAATGCCTGCCCCTAACCCTTCCAGCTGCCTGGATCCATCAAAGTGTATTGTCCAGTATGTGTTATCCGACTTTTCTTCGGGCGTCTGACACTCTGTCCAGTAATTTATGAAATCTACCAGTGCTTGGGACTTGACAGCCGTATGAGGTACATATGTCAGATTAAGAGGTCCAAGCTCCAATGCCCCACTTAGCAATCCTGCCAGTGGCTTCTCTGTTTTGAATTATGTCACCCAACGGGGCAGAGATGACCACGGTGATTTGTTGTCCTAAGAAATAGTGCTTCAGCTTGCGGTTGTCCATGAACACCCCATATACTAGCTTCTGCCAATGTGGATATCTCTGTTTGGACTCTGTCAAGATCTCACTGATATAATAAGCCGGCCTCTGAACCGGATATTCCTTCCCTGGCTCCTTGCGCTCGACCACGATTGCCGCGCTGACAACCCTGTTGTTAGCCACCACGTACAAGAGCAAGGGTTCTTTCTCAACCGGAGCGGCTAAGATCGGCGGCTCAGTAAGCTGTTTTCTAAGCGCCTTAAACGCTTCATCCGCCGCCGCACTCCAGACAAAGTTGTCTGTCTTTTTCATCATTTGATATAAGGGGATGGCCTTCTCACCAAGGCGGCTTATGAACCGGCTCAACGTGGCAATCCGCCCTGCCAGGCGTTGAACATCATTGGTGCATGCCGGCTCAGCCAGGGAGGTGATAGCCTTAATCAAGTCTGGGTTAGCTTCAATGCCACACTCCGAGACCAGAAATCCCAAGAGCTTGCCTGCCGAAACACCAAAGACACACTTCGCCGGGTTAAGCATCATCTTATAGACCCATAGATTGTCAAAGGTCTCCTTCAGGTCGTCAAGCAGAGTATCTTTCTTCCTTGACTTGATCACAATGTCATCTACATAGGCGTGAACGTTGCGCCCAATTTGGCTGTGAAGGCAATTCTGCACACAGCGCTGATAAGTCACCTGGGCACTCTTGAGCCTGAAAGGCATAGACACGTAGCAAAAGGCACCAAAAGGCGTGATGAAAGACGTCTTCTCTTGGTCCTTGACAGCCATCTTGATCTGATGATATCCTGAATAAGCATCCAGGAAGCATAAACTCTCACAACCCACCGTAGCATCGATGATCTGATCGATACGAGGGAGAGCAAAGGGATCAGCCTGACAGGCCTTGTTGAGATCCGTGTAATGCACACACATACGCCACGTGCCATTCTTCTTGAGCACGAGCACTGGGTTAGCAAGCCACTCCGGGTGAAAGACCTCAACGATGAAACCCACCGCCAAGAGCCGGGTGACCTCTTCCCCGATGGCCTTGCGTCGCTCCCCGTTGAATCGCAGTAGAAATTGTTTGACAGGTTTAAACTTAGGATCCACATTAAGGTTGTGCTCAACGAACTCTCTCGGTACACCCGACATGTCAGAAGGTTTCCATGCAAAGATGTACCGATTCTCAGGGATGAATTCAATGAGCGCGCTCTCCTATTTGGGATCCATATTAGCCCCAATAGTGAACTGCTGAGATGAGTCGCCCGGATTGAAATCCACCAACTTGGTATCATCCACCGAAAATTTGAGGGGCGGCTCAACCTCTATGGTAGGCTTTTTCAGCGGGGTCATGTCTTCCGGGTCAACATTTTCCTTATAAAACTTGAGCTCTGCCTCTGCACAACTTGATTCCGCGTAAGCTGCGTCTCCTGCCTCGCATTCAATAGCCGTATTCCGATCAACATGAACAGTAATCGTTCCTTTTAACCCGGGCATCTTGAGATGCAAATAAACATAGCAAGGCCTAGCCATGAACTTGGCGTAAGCCGGCCGCCCAAACAAAGCATGATAAGGGCTCTTGATTTTGACTACTTCAAACCACAAGGATTCCACCCTGTAGTTGTGCTCGTCACCAAAGGCAACTTCCAAAGAAATCCTACCCACGGGGTAGGATGACTTGCCAGGCACCACACCATGATATACTGTCGAGGAAGGCCTAAGGTCTGTATCAACCAACTTCATCCACCGAAAGGTGTCATAGTACAGGATATTGATGCTACTGCCACCATCCATAAGTACCTTATTTGACATATATCCTCCCACTTGGGGGGCAACTACCAAGGCTAGCCGCCCCGGGTCATCAACACGTGGAGGGTGATCCTCCCGGTCCCTGTTATGTCATACTCAGACCACTTCAAGTATTGTGGTAGAGCCGGCGCGATTGCATTAACCGCCCACTTGCACAACTTCTGATCCCGCTTGTTAAAGCTAGTTGTAAAAACATGGTACTGGCCCAAGCTGAGCTGCTTTGGGTTACTCTGATACCCGGACTGATTATGATGCTGCTCATTATTGCCACCAGAGTGCTGATGATGTCCTCCTTGGTTGCCCTGGCCATGACGACCGGATCCTGAGCCACCGGACCCAAACCCGGCTCCTGTCCCGCCTGGTCCTGAACCGCCGGGCGGGCCACCACCACCGTTGTTATGCTGTCGCATGCTATAGTCCTTGAACTTCTGCATGATGTGGTAATTGCCCCACGTATGACCCGCCGCTCTGTCTGGCCGGCTATGCTCCGGACAAGGTTTGTTGAGCATTTCCTCCAAGTTGAAAGGAGCCTTACCCTTATTAAAAGGTGGTCTAAATTTCTCATTGCCCTTAGGACGATTGTTGTCGGTGCTGGCATTGGCCACCAATTCTGACCCGCCATCCGGGTTCTTCCTCTTGCTTTGGTTACCATTGCCTGCTGCACCCTTGCCATGGTTATTCTTTTTACCTTGGCCAGTTTTCTCCTCATCAGAGCCTGGATCCTTTGTATTATCCGAGTCGGCGTACTTGGTGAGAGCCGCCATGAGCTCCCCCATGTCTTGACATGTGCGCTTGAGCCGGCCAAGCTTCTGCTTCAAAGGTATAAAGTGGCAATTCTTTTCCAGGATTAGAACCGCTTGAGCCGCCGTGATCTACTCAGACGAGTGGATGATATTCGAAACTCGCCGGACCCAATGATGAGCCGACTCATTTTCCTGCTGCACACAGTGATCTAAATCCACAATTGTCATGGGCTGCCTGCACGTCCCTTGAATTTTTTAATGAACTTCGCCTTCAACTCGGCCCAGGAGTTGATGGTTTTGGGTGGCAAACCCTTCAACCACATGCGGGCCGTCCCTTCTAGCATCATGATAAAATATTTGGCACATACCGCGTCATTGACGTCCAACATCTCCATAGCCAGCTCATAGCTTTCAATCTAGGCCTCTAGAGGTAAGTCGGCGGTGTAATTCGGGACCTTGCGAGGACCTTTGAAATCCTTCAGCAGCCGCTCGTTTCGCAGAGCCGACACCAAACACGGGATGCCCACGGCCCGAGTAGTCACTCTCGCTCCAACTGAGATGGAAGGCGCGGGCTCTTGGTGAGCTGCCGCCGCCAGAGCCGCCGCCTCTTGCTGCTCCCTTGCCCGCTCTACAAGTGCATGTGCATCTAAAGCCGCCTGATCATCCCCTGGAGCACCCCGGTGCCGATCGCTGCTAGAGACCGCCGGCGACTCATAGCGCCGGCTGAAGCTGCGGCTGGGGAGGGGGGTTGAATGGACACGGCTCCGACTATAGGCATATTTCTCTTGCTGGGCCATCGCCGTTTGAAGGTAGCCGATGGCGTTTCGCACCTCTTCTGCAAAGGGCGCCTCATCAGGAATAGGGATTGTTGCAAGCCGGGTTGCTGCCGCCACCATGTTCTCTGCCGGGTTGGAATAATGACCCGCCAATGTTGGGAAAGCCACTAGTGAGGCCTGGGTTCGTCGGGGTGGGTTAAGCTGTTGTCGAGTCGCCGGCCGACCTCCAGGCGCATCCGCTGTCCGTCCCGTTCCTGGCGTGTTAAAGAGATTCCTGGCCTCATTCTGTTCTGGTAAGCGAGACTGATGTCTCATCCGCTGCACCACAGCTGCTGACTGTTGCGCTAGCTCAAGGCGGAAAGCATGTGTCTTAATGCGCTCTGCCTTCGCATCCATATGAGCCTTTAGCTCGGCGATCCCCTGTTGGACTTCCGCCATCCAGTCCTTAAGCCTTGCAATCTCTAAGTTTCGGGCGGCTTGATTATCTGGTGTGACTTCAATGGCCATCAGGGTTGCGAGCTCGTTCATTAGATCCAGAAGAACCTGAGCCGGCGGCGGCGGCTCAGCCCCCATGTCTGTTGCTTCGGCGGCTATGCTGCTCGTGCCCGGCACTAACCCCGCCATGAATACGGCCGCATGCATTGGCGGCCTGTGATCGTCTGGCTCAGAAATCTCCAACCGCGGGTAACGCTCGTCGTGGCCCCCGAGCCCGCAGTTGTGGAGCTGGTAGATTGATTCCGCCTCTCTGCTCGAAGACCCGTCCTCCAAATAAACGCGAGTCTCCCGCGACATAGAGGCCTCAAGATCCATACCTTGAGTGAAGCCCACGAAGACATGCTTTCGGCCCAGGTTAGCATAGGCGGGTCGCGCATGTTGGGCGGGTTGCGCATGCCGAGCCGGCTCGACGATGTTGGTGCAGACGTCCGGCCCGGGTGTAGATCCATCAACTTTGCCGATGAAGACGTGGATTCCGCCAAAGGGAACCCAGAATCTGTATTCGACAGAGTCGGCTTCAGGGCCCCAGTCGGCATCGTTGGTGTAGAGTCGGCCACGGCGACTCTTGCTCATCCTTCCGACCACATATCCCTCAAACCCTGGGAGAGAGCCCTTTGAGAACTCAACACCACTGAGCGGTTGCCCCATGGTGGGCACCAACTGTCGTGGTTTTGTCATGGCAGATGTCCGCGGACTTAGATTCGAGGCCATCGCTAAGTGATGGTCTCAAAGGGGTTGATCGGGAAAAAGGACACGGGTTTACCCAGGTTTGGCCCCTCAAGTAGAGGTAAAAGCCTACGTCCTTCTTGTGCTTGTATTGCTTGGATATCGATTACAAGGGAGCGGATTGCTTGATCTAGTTCTCGATTAATTAGTCTCTGTCTAAATCGCCCCGGGTCTTGCCTTTATATAGGAGGTCAAGCCTACGGGTCATACAAGTCGTAATTGACTCTCACAGCGTGTCCGAGTCTATCTCTACATTGTCTTGCCTTCCTGAGCAAGCTGTCTCCGGGCGGCTTATCCGCCCGGGTCTTCATACCTTCTCCGTCGGGGCCTTACCTTAGCCCATCCTGGCAAGCCACCAAAACGTCTTGGGCTTGAGTCGTCAAGGCCCATCCTTGGGCTGGTCTATGAGCCGCTAGGTGTGACCCGGAACCTCCTGAGCGGGTCTCACCACGGGGTTATATCCCCAACACATGGCTTGCCATTTGGGCTCGAAGAAGCGGCGCACAGTCTGTTTTACGGGCTTAAAGCCTGGGATAATATTTAAGCTGTGTTTGGCGAGCCAACGTGGGATTCCAGGCATATCGGAAGGATGCCAAGCAAAAATGTCCCAGTTCTCGTGGAGGAAATTCTGTAGTCCTTCATCCACGAGGGGATCGAGCTGGGCTTCGATGGACGCTGTCTTATTGGGGTCTGTCGGATGTACCTGAAATTGAACGATTTCCTCTCCGGGTTTGAGGGACGTGGACTTGGGCCTTTTGCTAAGGATCACATCGTCCTTATTGACTGTCGACCGTAAGGCGGTCAACTCTTCGGTAGCGAAAGTTTCCGTTGATGCCTCTAGAGCGAGCGCTGCCATTTTGTTTTTGGCCCGAAGGGCTATGTTCGGATCACTGGCGATCATGATCACTCCATTTGGTCCTGGTATTTTGAGTTTCTTGTACCCATAATGGGGTATAGCCTAGAACTTTGTAAAGGCGTCACATCCAATAGGGCATGATAGCCACTTGGGAAGGGGACGATGTGAAAGAGAAGTTCTTCGGATCGGTAGTTTTCGGGCGTGCCGAACACTACGTCCAGGATCATACATCCGGAACAACGTGGCTCTTTCCCTGGGATAATTCGCCGGAAGGTTGTGCTTCTATGTTTGATGCGAGATCGGTCGAACTGCATTTTTTTAGGGTGGCCTCGTATATAAGGTTAAGACCATTGTCGCCGTCCATTAGCACTTTATGTAGCATGTATCCATCAATGATGGGGTTCAAGACTAGTGCGGCTGGTGAGTGTCCGGGAAGAATGGCTGGCTGATCCGTCTCCCAGAAGTTATCGGTATGTCTGCCCATGGGCTAGTGGCTGCCACATGGTAGACTTGCTCGAGCTCCCTAAGAGCTCTTTTACGCCTGTTCCTCGAGGGGAAGGTCTCATAGACCGTCAGGACATCGGCATTGAATCCGGGCGGCGAAGGAAAGTGCCTACTCGACAGAGGTGTTTTGAGGATGGCCTCACCGCTTTTTGCGATTTCCTGACGACCCAGCAAGATCTAAGGCTGTGAGTTGGGTTCGTGTTTAACAACACGGAATGTATGGGGGAAGGTTTATCCAATAGTCTGTCGAGGACAGTGCTAGTCCCTGAAGAGGGCTTGTTTCTTTTTTCGACAGGTTCGTACCTGGCTAGCCGTTTTGGAGTTATCCTCTTTTTCCGAGCTCCTCTAGGGTGTTCGGGGAAAATTGGTTCCGAGAACAACTGTTCGGATTGCCAGGCGCTCTCCATGGCATAATACTTTTGTACCAAATCGGATAACTCCAAAAAGTCACGTATGTGTCGGCGGGCCAGGGCGTTAAGAATCCCTTCATCATGGCAATTGCGAATGAAAATTGCCGTTATATATTGGTCACTAAGACCTTTTACTCTGATCCTAGCGAGTAGGAGTCTGGCCCAAAAGTGATGGACTGATTCTCTTGTAGTTGCTTGATATCCCGAAAGTCTGAAGACATGGGCTTTGGTGTGATACTTGGATGGCCGTCTTGGGCGATGGGTGGGAAAAATCGATTCCATGTCGCGACGAGTATTTGGAACTACAGTTTCCAAATTGTGCGAAGGATTCAGGACTGGTGACAGACCGGCTTTAGAATGATTCCCTGCCTCTAGTTCACCGATAGAGTCATGGTGATCGAGGACTGAAGTATAGATAGTTTACAATTGTGGTTGTCGGGCAGGTGATGACCCACAAGTATAGGGGGTCTATCGTAGTCCTTTCGATAAGTAAGCGTGTCGAACCCAATGAGGAGCAGAAGGAAATGACAAGCGGTTCTCAGTAAGGTATTCTTTGCAAGCACTGAAATTATCGGTAACAGATAGTTTTGTGATAAGATAATCCATAGTGGGTAGCAAGTAACAAGTGTAACAAAGGTGCAGCAAGGTGTCCCAACGCTTTTTATAGGAAAGGAAAAGCCTGGACAAACTCTTATATAAAGCAAAGCACTCCCGAGGACACATGGGAATTTCTGTCAAGCTAGTTTTCATCATGCTCATATGATTCATGTTCTTTACTTTGATAATTTGATATGTGGGTGGACCGGTGCTTGGGTGCTGCCCTTACTTGGCAAAACCTCCCACTTATGATTAACCCCTCTGGCAAGCATCCGCAACTATGAAAGAAGAATTAAGATAAATCTAACCATAGCATGAAACATGTGGATCCAAATCAGCCCCTTACTAAGCAACACATAAACTAGGGTTTAAGCTTCTGTCACTCTAGCAACCCATCATCTACTTATTACTTCCCAATGCCTTCCTCTAGGCCCAAACAATGGTGAAGTGTCATGTAGTCGACGTTCACATAACACCACTAGAGTAGAGACAACATACTCTCATCAAAATATCGAACGAATACCAAATTCACATGATTACTTATAACAAGACTTATCCAATGTCCTCAGGAACAAATGTAACTACTCACAAAGCATATTCATGTTCATAATCAGAGGAGTATTAATGATGATCAAGTATCTGAACATATGATCTTCCACCAAGTAAACCAACTAGCATCAACTACAAGGAGTAGTCAACACTACTAGCAACCCACATGTACCAATCTAAGGTTTTGAGACAAACATCGGATACAAGAGATGAACTAGGGTTTGGAGAGGAGATGGTGCTGGTGAAGATGTTGATGGAGATTGACCCCCTCTCGATGAGAGGATCGTTGGTGATGACGACGACTTCGATTTCCCCCTCCCGGAGGGAATTTTCCCTGGCAGAACAGCTCCGCCGAAGGCCTAGATTGGTTCTGCCCAAGTTCTGCCTCGAGACGGCGGCGCTTCACCCTGAAAGCTCTGTTATGATTTTTTTTCCAGGTCAAAACCCTCCATATAGAAGAACATGGGCACCGGAGGGCTGCCAGGTGGGCCACAAGCCATAGGGCCATGCCCCTGGCTTGTGACTGCCTGGTGGGTCCCCTGATGTATTTCTTTCGCCCAATATTTTTTTAGATTCCAAAATAATTCTCTGTAGATTTTCAGGACTTTTGGAGTTGTGCAGAATAGGTATCTCAGATTTGCTCCTTTTCCAGTCCAGAATTCCAGCTGCCAGCATTCTCCCTCTTCATGTAAACCTTGTAAAATAAGAGAGAAAAGGCATAAGTATTGTACCAAAATGTGTAATAACAACCCATAATTCAATAAATATCAATATAAAAGCATGATGCAAAATGGACGTATCAACTCCCCCAAGCTTAGACCTCACTTGTCCTCAAGCGAACACCGAAAACGGTAAATATGCCCACATGTTTAGAGATAGAGGTGTCGATAAAATTAAATGCGGACATGAAGGGATCATGATCATCTTTAGAACAGCAACATAAAATGACATATAATTTCTTATGTTGAAGTAACAATTTGTTCACAAGGTAAAGTATGAATCAAGAAATCTATTGGGAACCAACAAACTATGATCTCAGTCATTAAAGCAATTCCAATTTATCATAACATAGGAAAGAGTCAATATAAGATCTTGTAAAGCAAACCCACATACTCAATCATCTTTTATTCTTTCACAATTGCTAACACTCACGAGGTACCTATGATTTCAAAGCTTCAATCGGACATAAAGAAAGAGAGGGACTTATAGTGTTGCCTCCCAACTATTTACCTCAAGGGTAATGTCAACAGTAGTAGCTCATGCTCACCCACTTGTGAGTGGATATATGTGTCTAGATCATTCCCCAACACATGAAGCTTGCCAAGAGATAAAGACGAAGTAAGGAAAGTGATGGAGATCACCACGACTCTTGCATATAGGTAAGTACTAGAAAATAAAAGTAACAGATAAGCCCTTCGCAGAGGGAAGCAGAGGTTGTCATGCGCTTTTATAGTTGGATGCACAATCCCTTAATGCAAAAGAACATCACTTTATATTGCCCCTTCTAATAGAGAAATTTATTATGCAGTTCGTCGCTTTTATTTCTTCCCCATCACAAGTTCGTATAAAGCTTATTTTCCTCACACTAATAGATAACACATATTTAGAGAGCAATTTTTTATTTCTTGCACCGATGAAAACTTACTTGAAGGATCTTAGTCAATCCATAGGTGGGTATGGTGGACTCTCATGGCACAACTAGGTTGAGGGTGTTTGGATGCACAAGTAGTATCTCTACTTGGTGCGTAAGTTTTGGCTGATATGAGGTGGAAGCAAGCGACACATGTTGAAGGATCTATAACCATATAACTTATATTCGGAAGTAAGCAAACATAACCTATTCTGTTGTCTTCCTTGTCCAACATCGACTTCTTAACATATAATATTTGAATGAGTGCTCACAATCATAAAAGATGTCCAAGATAATATATTTATATGTGAACCTTTCTTTCTTTATTACTTCCTTCTAATTGCCACAATGACCAATAGTTATGTTTGTCAACCCACAACAAGCTTCAATCGACATACTTCTTATATGTGAAGTTATCACTCCCCATAAGATCATGATATATACTCTTTGCTTTTATTCTATACTTATTTCAATTTCTTTTTCTCAAGATCAAGATCATAGCAAACAACCTAAGCCCTCAACTCAAAACTACTCTTTATTATATAACACTCGGACTTGATTACATAGGGGGAACATAAAACAAAAACTTAAAACTAGATTCACACGAAAACTTCATTCTACTAGATCAAGATATAACCAAAAGGATAAAACTAAGAAAAACGACAAAAGTAAGGGATGTGATGGCGATACGATACCGGGGCACCTCCCCCAAGCTTGGCACAAGCAAAGGGGAGTGCCCATACCCTTGTGTTTAGTTGTCTTGCTTCGGAGGTGGTGATGTTGGAGTTATTGATGAGGTTGGAAGCTTGTCTAGTTTCCTCCTAATCATAAAATTATGATCCCTCATATCGTCCACTTCCTGCTCGAGCTTCAATATCCTTTGACATAATTCTTCCTTGCTCTCCTGTAGGAAACGAGAAGGGATAGATAGAACCTTGGGTTTTTGCCTTGTGTTTGGGAGGCTTTATTTCTTGAACTCCATGTGCATATCTCCTGGCTGAGGTAGGGGGCTCTTCTTCATCCGAGCTTTCTTCCTCGTACTTGACTTCTTGTTCCTCCTCCGAGAACAATCCATAAGGATCCAAGTCCACGTAGAGCTTGGGATTGGCAAGATAATGCGATATATAGCTCTCCCCATCAGAATCTTGGGACGACATATTGCTCTAAATCTGCTACGAAAACAACTCACAAAGAAAACATTAGGTATTGGCGTGATACAAGAGTCAAAACCTTCGAGAGACTATAAAATGAATTTTTACCGACCCGAAGGAGTATACCACAAGAAAACGGAGTCCGGATGGTACACACAGTAGCCACAAGCCACAGGAGGGTGCCCAGGGGGTAGGGCGCGCCCCCTGGCTTGTCGCGTCCTCGTGCACTATTCAGACTACTTTAAATTTTCCTAATTTTTTAAATATTCCAAAACGGATAAAATTTTCCATTGAAAATGTTTTGGAGTCGGTTTACTTACCGTACCACATACCTATTCCTTTTTGGAGTCTGTAACGTTCCAGTAGGTTTCCCTAATGTACTCCTCCGGAGTTATGGTATTAATAATATTGGTCTCAACATTTATGGGAGTACCTGAGATATAATGTTTGATTCTTTGCCCGTTTACCACCTTTGGGTTTGTGCCTTCGGCGTTGTTGATCTTGATGGCAACGGAACGATATAGTTCCTCGATTATGTAAGGCCCTTCCCATTTAGAGAGAAGTTTTCCTACAAAAAATCTTAAACAAGAATTGTATAGCAAGACATGATCACCTACATTAAATTCACGCTTTTCTATCCTTCTATCATGACATCTCTTAACCTTTTCTTTAAACAACTTGGCATTCTCATAGGCATGGGTTCTCCATTCATCAAGTGAGCTAATGTCGAATAACCTCTTCTCACTAGCAAGTTTGAAATCATAATTGAGCTCTTTAATTGCCCAATAAGCTTTATGTTCTAGCTCAAGAGGTAAGTGACATGCTTTACCATAAACCATTTTATACGAAGACATGCCCATAGGGTTCTTGTAAGCAGTTCTATAAGCCCACAGTGCATCATGAAGTTTCTTAGACCAATTCTTCCTAGATCTATTAACAGTCTTTTGCAAAATCAATTTAATTTCCCTATTTCTCAATTCTACTTGACCACTAGACTGAGGGTGATAAGGAGATGCAATTCTATGATTAACATCATACTTAGCAAGCAATTTACGAAAAGCACCATGGATAAAGTGTGAACCACCATCAGTCATTAAATATCTAGGGACTCCAAATCTAGGGAAAATAACTTCTTTAAGCATTTTAATAGAAGTGTTATGATCAGCGCTACTAGTCGGAATAGCTTCTACCCACTTAGTAACATAATCAACAGCAACTAGAATATGAGTATACCCGTTAGATTGTGGAAAAGGTCCCATATAATCAAAACCCCAAACATCAAATGGTTCAGTAACAAGAGAGTAATTCATAGGCATTTCTTGACGTCTACTAATATTACCAATTCTTTTACATTCATCACAAGACAAGACAAACTTACGAGCATCCTTGAAGAGAGTTGGCTAATAAAAACCAGATTGTAGTACCTTGTGTGCAGTTCTATCTCCGGCGTGGTGTCCTCCGTAGGCCTCAGAGTGACATTTGCGTAGGATATGTTCCTGTTCATGCTCAGGTACACAACATCTAATAATACCATCTACTCCTTCTTTATAAAGGCGTGGATCATCCCAAAAGTAATGTCTTATATCATAGAAGAACTTTTTCTTTTGTTGGTATGCGAAACTAGGTGGCATAAATTTAGCAACAATGTAATTAGCATAGTCAACATACCATGGAGCATTACGCAAAGCCTTTATGACAGCTAATTGTTCATCAGGAAAGCCATCATCAATAGGTAGTGGGTCATCAAGAACATTTTCTAACCTAGACAAGTTATCTGCTACGGGGTTATCAACACCTTTTCTATCAATAATATGCAAATCAAATTCTTGTAGCAGAAGAACCCATCTAATAAGTCTAGGTTTAGCATCTTTCTTTTCCATAAGGTACTTAATAGCAGCATGATCGGTGTGAACAGTTACTTTGGAATCAACAATTTAAAGCCTAAACTTATCACAAGCAAACACGACTGCTAAAAATTCCTTTTCAGCAGTAGCATAGTTTCTTTGAGCACTGTCTAGAGTTTTACTAGAATAATGGATAACATTTAATTTCTTATCAACTCTTTGTCCTAGAATAGCACCAACAGCATAATCACTAGCATCTCACATAAATTCAAAGGGTAGGTTCCAATCAGGTGGTTGAACAATAGGTGTGGAAATCAAAGCATTCTTTAGGATTTCAAATGCTTCTACACAATCATCATTAAAAACGAATGGAACATCTTTTTGTAAAAGATTAGTGAGAGGCCTATAAATCTTTGAGAAATCTTTAATAAACCTCCTATAGAAACCAACATGACCAAGGAAGCTTCTTATACCTTTGATATCCGTAGGACACGCCATATTTTCAATAGCATCAACTTTAGCTTTATGAACTTCAATACCTCTTTTGGAGATTTTGTGCCCCAAGACAATGCCTTCATTAACCATAAAGTGTCACGTCTCCCAATTCAAGACAAGATTAGTTTTTTCGCATCTCTGCAAAACTCGATCAAGGTTGCTCAAGCAATAATCAAAGGAAGTTCCGTAAACGGAAAAATCATCCATGAAAACCTCAAGAATCTTTTCACAAAAGTCGGCGAATATAGCTATCATAAATCTTTGAAAGGTAGCAGGTGCATTACATAAACCAAAAGGCATATGTCTATAAGCAAAGGTACCAAAAGGGCAAGTAAAAGTGTTTTTTTATCCTCGTTTGACACAGGTATTTGAGAGAAACCAGAGTAACCATCTAGAAAGCAAAAATGAGTATGTTTGGATAATCTTTCTAGCATTTGATAAATAAAAGGTAGAGGGTAATGATCTTTCTTAGTAGCTTTATTTAATTTCCTAAAATCAATTACCATTCTATAACCTATAAGAATTCTTTGCGGGATCAATTCATTTTTATCATTAGGAACAACAGTGATATCTCCTTTCTTAGGGACACAATGAACGGGACTAACCCATCTACTATCAGCAACATGATAAATTATACCTGCCTCCAGAAGCTTTAGTATTTATTTTCTTACCACCTCTTTCATATTAGGATTCAACCGTAGTTGGTGAT
The DNA here is from genome assembly GCA_022496015.1 of Hordeum marinum. Taxonomy (NCBI): domain Eukaryota; kingdom Viridiplantae; phylum Streptophyta; class Magnoliopsida; order Poales; family Poaceae; genus Hordeum; species Hordeum marinum. The sequence continues at coordinate 524,138,493 of CM039673.1, forward strand.
CAACAACTAGTTTGGCATCAAGCTCCATATTAATTTTATGTTGACATAAAGTGGGACTAATGCACTTAAGATCATCAAGAGTATATCCAATAGCAACACAGTGCTTCCTTAGAGTTTTCAATAATCTCTTTTCTTCATGCTCTGAAAGGTTAGCACTAATAATAACAGGATATATCTTCTTTTCATCAAGATAAGCATATTTCAAAGTATCGGGTAATTGCTTATGCTCAAACACGGGATCACCCTTGGGTAGAGGAGGATCCCCAAGTATTTCAACCGGTAGATTGTGTTTCAAAATAGGTTGTTGATCAAAGAATTTTTTATCTATTTCATTCCTCTCATTCATATGCATATCATTTTCATGGTCTAGCAAATATTGTTCTAAAGGATCAGTAGGAGGCACATCAATAGAAGCAAGACCAATAATTTCATCTCTACTAGGCAATTCTTTGTCATGGGGTTGTCTACGAAATTTAGAGAAATTGAACTCATGAGACACATCCCCAAAACTCATAGTAACTGTTTCTTTCTCACAATCAATCCTAGCATTAACAGTATTCAAGAAGGGTCTGCCAAATATAATGGGACAAAAATCATCTTGTGGGGAACCAAGAACAAGAAAATCAGTAGGATCCTTTATTTTCCCACACAACACTTGAACATCTCTAACAATCCTAATTGGTGCAATAGTATCTCTATTGGCCAGCTTAATAGTAACATCAATTTCCTCTAGTTCAACTGGTGCAATATCATGCATAATTCCTTTGTATAAGCAAAAGGGAATTGCACTCATGCTAGCACCCATATCACACAAGCCATGATAACAATGATCTCCTATTTTAACGGAAACAACAGGCATGCCAACAACTGGTCTATGTTTACTCTTAGTATCAGGCCTAGCAATTCTAGCAGCTTCATCACAAAAATGAATAACATGCCCATCAATATTATCAACCAAGAGATCTTTAACCATAGCAATACTAGGTTCAACATTAATTTGTTCAGGGGGTGTAGGTGTTCTACCATAGCTCTTACGAACCACCGTTGAAGCTTTAGCATGTTCCTTTATTCTAACGGGGAAAGGTGGTTTTTCAATATAAGCAACAGGAATAACATGATCAACATTATAAGTAATAGTTTCCTCTTCAACTTTAACAGGTTCAACTACTTTCACTTCAATAGGAGGAGGATATTTAAACCACTTCTCCTTAGGAAGATCAACATGAGCAGCAAAAGATTCATAGAAAGAAGCTACTATCTCAGAGTCAAGTCCATATTTAGTGCTAAATTCACAAAAAGCATCGGTGTCTACGAAGGATTTAACACAATCAAACTTGAGGTTCATATCCGACTCCTTACCTTCATTGAGTTCCCAATCTTCAGAGTTGTGTTTAATTCTTTCCAATAAATCCCATTTGAAGTCAATATCCTTCTTCATATAGGAACCACCACAAGAAGTATCGAGCATGGATTGATCATTACGAGAAAGCCGAGCATAAAAATTCTGAATAATAATTTCTCTCGAGAGCTCATGATTGCAGCATGAATATAACATTGACTTCAGCCCCCCCAAGCTTGAGCGATTCTTTCTCCTTCACGAGGCCAAAAATTATAAATATAAATACGATCACGATGAACTAGATGCATAGGATAGAACTTCTGATGAAATTCCATTTTCAATCGGTTGTAGCTCCCCGATCCAATATTATCACATAGCCTATACCATGGCAATGCCTTCTCCTTCAAAGATAAAGGAAAGACCTTCTTCTTGATGTGATCCTCGGGCAGACCTGCAAGCTTAAATAATCCACAAACTTCATCCACATAGATTAGATGCAAATCAGGATGTAGTGTTACATCTCCTACATAAGGATTAGCCAGCAGTTTCTCTATCATACCCTAAGAAATTTCATAATAAATATTTTCAGTAGGTGCAGTAGGTTTAGGGACAACTCTTTGTGTTTCTAGTTGAGGTGAAGATACCCTGAACAAGCCCCTAACATGATTAATTTCCATAGTAAAAAGTGACAATAAATTTCAGCACACTATATAAATTTTTCCGTACCAGATTCCACTTACCAAAGGTGCTTCACTCCCCGGCAACGGCGCCAGAAAAGAGTCTTGATGACCCACAAGTATAGGGGATCTATCGTAGTCCTTTCGATAAGTAAGAGTGTCGAACTCAAGGAGGGGTAGAAGGAAATGACAAGCGGTTCTCAGTAAGGTATTCTCTGCAAGCACTCAAATTATCGGTAACATATAGTTTTGTGATAAGATAATTCCTAGCGGGTAGCAAGTAACAAGTGTAACAAAGGTGTAGCAAGGTGGCCCAATCCTTTTTATAGCAAACGACAATCCTGGAAAAGCTCTTATATAAAGCAAAGCGCTCCCGAGGACACATGGGAATTTCTGTCAAGCTAGTTTTTTTCATCATGATCATATGATTCACGTTCTTTACTTTGATAATTTGTTATGTTGGTGGACCGGTGCTTGGATGCTTCCCTTACTTAGAAAAACCTCCCACTTATGGTTAACCCCTCTCGCAAGCATCCGCAACTACGAATGAAGAATTAAGATAAATCTAACCATAGCATGAAACATGTGCATCCAAATCAGCCCCTTTCGAAGCAACGCATAAACTAGGGTTTAAGCTTCTTTCACTCTAGCAACCCATCATCTACTTACTTCCCAATGCCTTCCTCTAGGCCCAAAAAATGGTGAAGTGTCATGTAGTCGACGTTCACATAATACCACTAGAGGAGAGAAAACATACATCTCATCAAAATATCAAACGAATACCAAATTCACATGATTACTTATAACAAGACTTATCCCATGTCCTCAGGAACAAACGTAACTACTCACAAAGCATATTCATGTTCATAATAAGAGGAGTATTAACTATGATCAAGGATCTGAACATATGATCTTCCACCAAGTAAACCAACTAGCATCAACTACAAGGAGTAATCAACACTACTAGCAACCCACAGGTACCAATCTGAGGTTTTGAGACAAAGATTGGATACAAGAGATGAACTAGGGTTTGGATAGGAGATGGTGCTAGTGAAGATGTTGATGGATATTGACCCCTTCTTGATGAGAGGATCGTTGGTGATGACGATGGCTTCGATTTCCCCCTCCCGGAGGGAATTTTCCCCAGCAGAACAGCTCCGCCGGAGGCCTAGATTGCTTCTTCCCAAGTTCCGCCTCGAGACGGCGGTGCTCCGCCCCGAAATTTTTATTATGATTTTTTCCAGATCAAAACCCTGCATATAGCAGAAGATGGGCACTGGAGGGCTGCCAGGTGGGCCACAAGCCATAGGGGCGCACCAAGGGGGTAGGACGCGCCCCCTGGCTTGTGACTGCCTGGTGGGGGCCCCTGATGTATTTCTTTCACCCAATATTTTTTATATATTCCAAAATAATTCTCCGTAGATTTTCAAGACTTTTGGAGTTGTGCAAAATAGGTATCTCACATTTGCTCCTTTTCTAGTCCAGAATTCCAGCTGCCAGCATTCTCCCTCTTCATGTAAACCTTATAAAATAAGAGAGAAAAGGCATAAGTATTGTACCAAAATGTGTAATAACAGCCCATAATGCAATAAAATATCAATATAAAAGCATGATGCAAAATGGACGTATCAGGAGGATCCTCAGCCGGACACTCGATGGTAGCGACGAGGTGGGTGGCCGGAGGGACATGAATCTCCCTGTCATTGGGTCTGATCTTGAGCCGATCATAGATCAGAACCTGGTCATCTGATATACACATAGCCTCGATCCAATCGAACAATTCGTCTAAGAATGAGGCGATGTCAGGATGCGTGTCGCTGATACAAGTGGTTTCATCGAGCGGCATGACAGTTCCAGAGCTACGCCAAAGCGTATCTGTGTTCCGTCCAACCATGTGATCTGATCTCTTCGGCGTCAAGGCGTCTGGACTTACAGGTTTTTCTTTGAAGGTTGAGGGTTCCATTAGAACAAGCATTCCTCGTGAATCAGTCATGTACTCTAAGGCTCCGAACTTGATACTCTGATTGGGGGGAAAGCTTCCGGTCCGACCATGACGGCTGATCGGGCTGGCATGTGACAAGATGCCGTTGCCAGTGAGACTCTGATCGGGGGCGGGAGTCCCCTCGATGCAGGTCTCGCTACTTGTGACGAGGTGAGCCATCAATTATTTCGGCACTCACAGAGGAACTCTCAATGAAAGCACCAATGTCGGTGTCAAAACCGGCGGATCTCGGGTAGGAGTCCCGAACTGTGAGACTAGAATCGACGGTAACAGGAGACGAAGGGGACACAGATTTACCCAGGTTCGGTCCCTCCAATGGAGGTAATACCCTACGTCCGGCTTGATTGTATTGATGATATGAGGGGTTACAGAGTTGATCTACCTCGAGATCGGATAGCTAACCCTAGGCGAGTTGTCCTCCCTCGATACCCTAAAACCCTCCGGCTTATATAGACAACAAGGGTGGCCTGGGTTTACGCATGGTCGGTTACATGCCGAAGAGATAAACATGCCTAACTACGACTAATAACTTGGAGAGTAGGTCATGGCTCCTCGAGGCTTCCATCTGGCGCCAGTGGTCTTCTAATTGTCCGATGCTCACCTTGCGGCCCATATAGTCCGGCCCATAAACAATATGTCGGCCATCCGAGGACCCCTCAATCCAGGACTCCCTCAGCCGCGCCCTGTGGGCTTGTGACCCACTGGTGCTGCCCCCTGATGTGTTCTCAGTGCCAGTTATTTTTAAATATTTCTTAAAAAATCATACTACATTTTTAGGGCATTTGAAGAACTTTTATTTTCGGGTCATTTTTCTATTGCTTGGAGAACTCAGAAAACAGACAAATAAAAGCATTTTTATTTGATTCACTCTAACTAACAGAAAAATAAAAGTTGGGTACATAAAGTTGTGCTTTCTAAATTCAACCATCTCATGCTCATCAAAAGGAATCCATCAATAAGGTTGATCCAGTCTTATTAACAAACTTCTTTCGAGTAGCATGAAACCGGAGAATCTTCGCATAACACTAGGTTACCTCAATGGGGATATGCATTACCCCAACAATAAGTATATCATATTTCTTCTTGACAGTAGGTAGAAGGAATTCAAAGTATTCAATAATAATCGTTGGAATTTTTTCAATGGAGTTGATACTATGAACTTGGGGTTGCTTCTTCGGAAAGTGTATCGTATGCTCATTACCATTAATATGAAAAGTGGCATTGCCCTTGTTGCAACCAATAACAGCCCCTATCGTATTCAGAAAGGGTCTATCAAGGATGATCGACATACTGCCGTCTTCGAGAATATCAAGAATAACAAAGTCCGTTAAGATGGTAGCATTTGCAACTACGACAAGTACATCCTCACAAATACCGATAGGTGAAGCAGTTGATTTATCAGCCATTTGCAAGGAGATTTCAGTAGGTGTTAGCTTATTCAAATCAAGTGTACGATATAAAGAGAATGGCATAACACTAACACCAGCTCCCAAATCACATAAAGCAGTTTTAACATAATTCCCTTTAATAGAACATGGTATAGTTGGTATTCCTGGATCTCCCAATTTCTTTGGTATTCCACCCTTAAAAGTATAATTAACAAGCATGGTGGAAATCTTAGCTTTTGGTATCTTTCTTTTATTGGTCACAATATCTTTCATATACTTAGCATAAGGAGACATTTTCAGAATATCAGTCAAACGCATATGCAAAAAGACAGGTCTAAGCATTTCAACAAAGCGCTCAAAATCCTCATCATCCTTTTTCTTGGATGGTTTAGGAGGAAAGGGCATGGGTTTCTAAACCCATGGTTCTCTTTATTTACCATGCTTCCTAGCAACAAAGTCTCTTTTGTCATATCTTTTATTCTTAGGTTGTGGGTTATCAAGATCAATAGGAGGTTCAATATCCACATCATTATCATTACTAGGTTAAGCATCAACATGAACATCATCATTAATATTATCACTAGGCTCATGTTCATCACCAGATTGTGTCTCAGCATCAGAAACATAAATATCATTTGGTTTTTCAGGTGTATCTATAACAGGTTCACTAGCAGCATGCAAAGTTCTATTATCATCCTTATTCCTCTTATTACTGGAATGACTAGGTGCATAAGTTTTATTTCCCTGAGAATCTTGCTCAATTATCTTAGGATGGCCCTCGGGATACAAAGGTTCTTGAGTCATCTTACCACCTCTAGTCACAACTCTAACAGAATGATCATTGTTCCTACTATCCATCTCATTAAGCAAATCATTATGTGCCTTAAGTACTTGTTCTACTTGAGTAGTTACCATGGAAGCTCGTTTACTAATAAGCTTAAGATCATTGATAGTTCTACTCATATAATCACCTAAGCCATCAAGCATGTAAGCATTGCATTTCAATTGTCTACTAACATAAGCATTAAATTTTTCTTGCTTAATAACAAGTTATCAAACTCATCCAAGCATTGGCTAGCAGACTTATTATAAGGAATATCACCTTCACCAAATCTACGAAGATAATTTACCTCTACTACTTGTGTCGGGTTATCAAGAGCATGTATTTCTTCAATAGGTAGTAGATTCTTAACATCTTCAGCTTTAATACCTTTTTCTTTCATAGATTTCTTTGCCTCTTGCATATCTTCAGGACTGAGAAATAGAATACCTCTTTCCTTCGGAGGTGGTTCGAGAATAGTCCAATCATTATCATTGCTCAATATATTATTCAATAGTAGTTCAGCTTGTTCAACAGTTCGTTCCTGAAAACACAACTAGGACAACTATCTAGGTGGTCCCTAGAAGCATCGGTTAGTCCATTATAAAAGATATCAAGTATTTCGTTTTTCTTAAGAGGAGGATCAGGAAAAGCATTAAGTAATTGGAGAAGCTTCCCCCAAGATTGTGGAAGACTCTCTTCTTCAATTTTCACAAAGTTAAATATTTCCTGCAAGGCAACTTGTTTCTTATGGGCAGAAAAATATTTTTCACAGAAGTAATAAATCATATCCTGGGGACTACGCACACAACCAGGAGCAAGAGAATTAAACCATATCTTAGCATCCCCCTTTAACGAGAAAGGAAACAACTTAAGGATATAGTAATAACGAATTTTTTCCTCATGAGTAAATAGGGTGGTTATATCATTCAATTTAGTAAGGTGTGCCACAACAGTTTCAGATTCATAGCCATGGAAAGAATCAGATTCAACCAAAGTAATTAACTCAGGATCGATAGAGAATTCATAATCCTTATTAGTAACAAAGATAGGTGAATTAGCAAACTTAGGCTCATATTTCGTTCTAGCATTCAAAGATTTTTTTCTTTGCACTTGCATAGCAATTTCTTAAGATCATCTCTATCCTTACAAGCAAGAAAGTCCCTAGCTACCTCTCCTTCCATAACATAACCCTCGGGTATATCATGCAATTCATATCTAGGAGAGCTATGTCTAGGAGGTGTCTCATAGCGTTCAGTTTCAATAATTTCATCAGTTTCAGAAGTATCATCAATTTCAGCATTGAATCTAGCAATTTGTTCATCAAGAAATTCATCCGGTGGCACAGTATTAGCAAGCAAAGTATCATCATAAGCATCATGCATAGCAGAAGTGGCATCATCAATTACTTGTGACATATTAGAATTAATAGCAAGTGGTCGTGTCGCAAATTTACTCATAACAGAAGGTGATGTTGGAAATATGCCCTAGAGGCAATAATAAAATGGTTATTATTATATTTTCTTGTTCATGCTATAATTGTATTAACCGGAAACCGTAATACATGTGTGAATACATAGACCACACCATGTCCCTAGTAAGCCTCTAGTTGACTAGCTCGTTGATCAATAGATGGTCATGGTTTCCTGGCCATGGACATTCGATGTCCTTGATAACGGGGTCACATCATTGATGTGATGGACAAGACCCAATCCTAAGCATAGCACAAGATCGTGTAGTTCATCTGCTAGAGCTTTTCTAATGTCAAGTATCATTTCATTAGACCATGAGATTGTGCAACTGCCAGATACCGTAGGAATGCTTTGGTTGTATCAAACATCACAACATAACTGGGTGACTATAAAGGTGCACTATAGGTATCTCCAAAAGTGTTTGTTGGGTTGGCACGAATCGAGACTGGGATTTGTCACTCCGTGTGATGGAGAGATATCTTTGGGCCCACTCGGGAATACATCATCATAATGAGATCAATGTGACTAAGGAGTTAGTCACGGGATCATGTGTTACGGAATGAGTAAAGAGACTTGCTGGTAACGAGATTGAACAAGGTATAGGGATACCGACGATCGAATCTCGGGCAAATAACATACCGATGGACAAAGGGAATTGTATACGGGATTAATTGAATCCCTGACATCGTGGTTCATCTGATGAGATCATCATGGAACATGTGGGAGCCAATATGGGTATCTAGATCCCGCTATTGGTTATTGGCCGGAGAGGTGTCTCGGTCATGTCTGCATGGTTCCCGAACTCGTAGGGTCTACACACTTAAGGTTCTGTGACGCTAGAGTTGTAATGGGAATTGTATGTGGTTACTGAAAGTTGTTCAGAGTCCCTGATGAGATCCCGGACGTCACGAGGAGTTCCGGAATGGTCCAGAGGTAAATATTTATATATGGGAAGTCCTATTTTGGCCATCGGAAAATGTTCGGGATTTTTTGGTATTGTATCAGGAAGGATCTAGAAGGTTCCGGAGTGGGACCCACCTGCATGGGGGGGGGCCACATGAACGTGGGTAGTGGGGGCAAGGCCCCACAACCCTGGTCAAGGCGCACCAAGATCCCCCCTTAGAAGGAATAAGATCATATCCCGAAGGGATAAGATCAAGATCCCTAAAAAGGGGGGATAACAATCGGTGGGGAAGGGAATGGATGGGATTTCTTTCCTCCCACCTTTGCCAACGCCCCAATGGACTTGGAGGGAAAGAAACCATCCCCTCCACACCTATATATAGTGGGGAGGCGCATGGGAGCTGCACCCATCCCCCTGGAGCAACCCTCCCCCTTTCTACTCCTCCTCCTCCTCCGTAGCGCTTAGCGAAGCTCTGCCGGAGAACCGCAAGCTCCACCGCCACCATGCCGTCGGGCTGCTGGAGCTCTCCCTCAACTTCTCCTACCCCCTTGCTAGATCAAGAAGGAGGAGACGTCCCCGGGTTGTGCGTGTGTTGAACGCGGAGGTGCCGTCCGTTCGGTGCTTGGATCGGATCTACCGCGATTTGAATCGCCGCGAGTACGACTCCATCAACCCCGTTCTCTGTAACGCTTCCGCTTAGCGATCTTCAAGGGTATGAAGATGCACTCCCTCTCTCTCTCTCTCGTTGCTAGCATCTCCTAGATTGATCTTGGTGACACGTAGGATAATTTTGAATTATTACGACGTTCCCCAACAGTGGCATCATGAGCTAGGTCTATGCGTAGATTCTATGCACGAGTAGAACACAAGTAGTTGTAGGCGATGATTTGGTCAAATTGTTTGCCATTACTAGTCTTATCTTGATTCGGAGGCATTGTGGGATTAAGCGGCCAGGACCGACTTTACACGTATGCTTACGTGAGGCAGGTTCCACCGCCTAACATGCACTTGTTGCATAAGGTGGCTAGCGGGTGTCTGTCTCTCCCACTTTAGTCGGATCAGATTCGATGAAGAGGGTCCTTATGAAGGGTAAATAGCAATTGGCATATCACTATTGTGGCTTTTGCATAGTTAAGAAACGTTCTTGCTAGAAACCCATAATAGCCACGTAAAACTTGCAACAACAATTAGAGGACGTCTAACTTGTTTTTGTAGGGTATGCTATGTGATGTGATACAGCCAAAAGGATGTGATGAAATATATGTGATGTATGAGATTGATCATGTTCTTATAATAGGAATCACGACTTGCATGTCGATGAGTATGACAACCGGCAAGAGCCATAGGAGTTGTCTTAATTTATTGTATGACCTGCGTGTCAATCAAAAACGCCATGTAATTACTTTACTTTATTGCTAATTGTTAGCCATAGTAGTAGAAGTAATAGTTGACGAGACAACTTCATGAAGACACGATGATGGACATCATGATGATGGAGATCATCATGATGGAGATCATGGTGTCGTGCCGGTGATGATGGTGATGATGCCGCGCCCTGAAGATGGAGACCAAAGGCGCAAGATGATATTGGCCATATCATGTCACTTTATGATTTGCATGTGATGTTTATCATGTTCTTACATCTTATTTGCTTAGAACGACGGTAGCATAAATAAGATGATCCCTCACAAAATTTCAAGAAATGGGTTCCCCTAAGTGTGCACCGTTGCGAAGGATCGTTGTTTTGAAGCACCACGTGATGATCGGATGTGATAGATTCTAACATTCGCATACAACGGGTGTAAGCTAGATTTATACATGCCAAACACTTAGGCTGACTTGACGAGCCTAGCATGTATAGACATGGCCTCGGAACACGAGAGACCGAAAGGTCGAACATGAGTCGTATAGTATATGCGATCAACATGGAGATGTTCACCATTGATGACTAGTCCGTCTCACATGATGATCGGACACGGCCTAGTCGATGTGGATCATGTATCACTTAGATGACTAGAGGGATGTCTATCTGAGTGCGAGTTCATTAAATAATTTGATTGGATGAACTTAATTATCATGAACTTAGTCTAAAATTGTATTTACAATCTATCTTATAGATCCAATGGCCCACGCTAATGTTGCCCTCAACTTCAACGTGTTCCTAGAGAAAACCAAGCTGAAAGACGATGGTAGCAACTATACGGACTGGGTCCGTAACTTGAGGATCGTCCTCATAGCTTCCAAGAAATTATATGTCCTTGATGCACCGCTAGGTGACGCACCCGTATTCCCAGCAACTCAAGACGTTATGAACGCCTAGGAGTCGCGTAGTGATGATTACTCCCTGGTTCAGTGTGGCATGTTTTACAGCTTAGAACCGGGGCTCCAAAAGCGTTTTGAGCAACATGGAGCATATGAGATGTTCCAAGAGCTGAGAATGGTTTTCCAACCTCATGCCCGGGTCAAGAGATATGAAGTCTCTGACAAGTTCTTCAGTTGTAAGATGGAGGAAAATAGTTCTGTCAGCGAGCACATACTCAAAATGTCTGGGTTGCACAACCTCTTGTCTCGGCTGGGAGTTAATCTTCCGGATGACTCGGTTATTGACATAATCCTCCAGTTGTTTCCACCTAGCTACAAAAGCTTTGTGATGAACTACAATATGCAAGGGATGGGGAAGTCCATTCCTGAGTTATATTCGATGCTGAAATCAACGGAGGTGGAAATCAAAAAAGTAACATCAAGTGTTGATGGTGAATAAGATCACTGGTTTCAAGAAAGGCAAGGGTAAGAAGAACTTCAAGAAAGACAGCAAAGCGGTTGTCGTGACCAGTAAATCAGTTTCCAGGAAGAATCCTAAGAATGGACCCAAGCTTGAGACTGAGTGCTTTTATTGCAAGGGAACCGGTCACTGGAAGCGGAACTGCCCCAAGTGCTTAGCGGATGAGAAGGCCGACAACGTTAAAGGTATATGTGATATACTTGTTATTGATGTGTACCTTACCAGCGCTCGTAGTAGCTCCTGGGTATTTGATACCGGTGCAGTTGCTCACATTTGTAACTCCAAGCAGGAGTTGCAGCATAAGCGAATACTGGCGAAGGACGAGGTGACGGTGCGCGTCGAGAATGGTTCCAAGGTTGATGTGATCGCCATCAGCACGCTACCTCTACATCTACCTTCGGGATTAGTTTTAAACATTAATAATTGTTATTTAGTACCAGCTTTGAGCATGAACATTGTATCTGGATCTCGTTTGATGCGAGATGGCTACTCATTTAAATCTGGGAATAATGGTTGTTCTATTTATATGAGAGAAATGTTTTATGGTCACGCCCCGCTAGTCAATGGTTTATTTTTGATGAATCTCGAACGTGATATTACACATGTTCATAGTGTGAGTACCAAAAAGTGTAAGGTTGATAATGATAGTCCCACATACTTGTGGCACTGCCGCCTTGGTCATATTGGTGTCAAACGCATGAAGAAACTCCATGCAGATGGACTTTTGGAGTCTCTTGATTATGAATCATTTCACACGTGCGAACCATGCCTCATGGGCAAGATGACTAAGAGTCCGTTCTCCGGAACAATGGAGCGAGCAACCAGCTTGTTGGAAATAATACATACCGATGTATGTGGACCGATGAGTGTTGAGGCTCGCGGTGGCTATCGTTATGTTCTCACCCACACCGATGACTTAAGTAGATATGGGTATGTCTACTTAATGAAACACAAGTCTGAGACCTTTGAAAAGTTCAGGAATTTCAGAGTGAGGTAGAGAATCAACATGACAAGAAAATAAAGTTCTTACGATCTGATCGGGGAGGAGAATATTTGAGTCACGAGTTTGGCATGCACTTAAGGAAATGTGGAATTGTTTCACAACTCACGCCTCCTGGCACACCTCAGCATAATGGTGTGTCCGAACATCGTAATCGCACTCTATTGGATATGGTGGGATCTATGATGTCTCTTACCGACTTACCGCTATCATTTTGGGGATATACATTAGAGACTGCCACATTCACTTTAAATAGGGCACCGTCTAAATCCGTTGAGACGACACTGTATGAATTATGGTTTGGGAAGAAACCTAAGCTGCCGTTTCTGAAAGTTTGGGGATGCGATGCTTATGTCAAGAAACTTCAAGCTAAAAAGCTCGAACCCAAATCGGAAAAGTGCGTCTTCATAGGATACCCTAAGGAAACTATTGGGTATACCTTCTACCTAAGATCTAAAGGCAAGATCTTTGTTGCCAAGAATGGATCCTTTCTAGAGAAAGAGTTTCTCTCGAAAGAAGTAAGTGGGAGGAAAGTAGAACTTGATGAGGTAATTGTACCCCCTCTCGAATCGGAAAGTAGCGCAGCGCAGGAGAGTGTTTCTGTGGTTCCTGCACCAACTAGAGAGGAAGTTAATGATGATGATCATGAAACTTCTGATCAAGTTACTACTGAAATTCAAAGGTCCACGAGGACACGTTCCGCACCAGAGTGGTATGGCAACCCTGCCCTGGAAATCATGTTGTTAGACAACGGTGAACCCTCGAACTATGAAGAAGCCATGGCGGGCCCGAATTCCAACAAATGGCTTGAAGCCATGAAATCCGAGATAGGATCCATGTATGAGAACAAAGTGTGGACTTTGGTGGACTTGCCCGATGATCGGCAAGCCATAGAAAATAAATGGATCTTTAAGAAGAAGACTGATGCGAATGGTAATGTGACCGTCTATAAGGCTTAGTTTGTCGCTAAGGGTTATTGACAAGTTCAAGGAGTTGACTACGATGAGACCTTCTCACCCGTAGCGATGCTGAAGTCCATTTGAATCATGTTAGTAGTTGTCGCATTTTATGATTATGAGATCTGGCAAATGGACGTCAAAACGGCATTCCTTAACGGCTTCCTTAAGGAAGAATTGTATATGATTCAGTCGGAAGGTTTTGTCGATCCTAAGAATGCTGACAAGGTATGCAAGCTCCAGCGCTCCATCTATGGTCTGGTGCAAGCATCTCGGAGTTGGAACATTCGCTTTGATGAGGTGATCAAAGCGTTTGGGTTTACACAGACTTATGGACAAGCATGTATTTACAAGAAAGTGAGTGGGAGCTCTATATCATTTCTCATTTTATATCTGGATGACATATTGTTGATGGGAAATGATATAGAACTTTTGGAAAGCATAAAGGCCTACTCGAATAAGTGTTTTTCAATGAAGGACCTTGGAGAAGCTGCTTACATATTAGGCATCAAGATCTATAGAGATAGATCGAGACGCCTCATTGGTCTTTCGCAAAGCTCATATCTTGACAAGATATTGAAGAAGTCAATATGGATCAGTCCAAGAAGGGGTTCTTGCCTGTATTGCAAGGTGTGAAATTGAGCACAGCTTAATGCCCGACCTCGACAGAAGATAGAGAAAAGATGAGTGTCATCCCCTATGCCTCAGCCATAGGCTCTATTATGTATGCCATGCTGTGTACCAGACGTGATGTGAACCTTGCCATAAGTTTGGTAGGGAGGTACCAAAGTGATCCCAGAATGGAACACTAGACAGCGGTCAAGAATATCCTTAAGTACCTGAAAAGGACTAAGGATATGTTTCTCGTTTATGGTGGTGCCGAAGAGCTCGTCGTAAAGGGTTACGTCGATGCTAGCTTCGACACAGATCCGGATGACTCCAAGTCACAAACCGGATATGTGTATATTTTGAATGGTGGGGCAGTTAGCTGGTGCAGTTGCAAGCAAAGCGTCGTGGCGGTATCTACATGTGAAGCGGAGTACATAGCTGCTTCGGAAGCAACACAGGAAGGAGTCTGGATGAAGGAGTTCATCACCGACCTACGAGTGATTCCCAATGTGTCGGGCCCGATGACCCTACTTTGTGACAACACTGGAGCTATTGCCATTACCAAGGAGCTCAGGTTTCACAAGAAGACCAAGCACATCAAGCGCCGCTTCAACTCCATTTGTAGTTACATTCAGGATGGAGATATAGATATTTGTAAAGTACATACAGATCTGAATGTTGTTGATCCGTTGACTAAACCTCTTTCACGAGCAAAACATGATCAACACCAGAACTCTATGGGTGTTCGATTCATCACAATGTAACTATATTATTGACTCTAGTGCAAGTGGGAGACTGTTGGAAATATGCCCTAGAGGCAATAATAAAATGGTTATTATTATATTTCCTTCTTCATGATAATTGTCTATTGTTCATGCTATAATTGTATTAACCGGAAACCGTAATACATGTGTGAATACATGGACCACACCATGTCCCTAGTAAGCCTCTAGTTGACTAGCTCGTTGATAAATAGATGGTCATGGTTTCCTGGCCATGGACATTGGATGTCGTTGATAACGGGATCACATCATTAGGAGAATGATGTGATGGACAGACCCAATCCTAAGCATATCACAAGATCGTGTAGTTCATCTGCTAGAGCTTTTCTAATGTCAAGTATCATTTCCTTAGACTATGAGATTGTGCAACTCCCGGATACCGTAGGAATGCTTTGTGTGTATCAAACGTCACAACGTAACTGGGTGACTATAAAGGTGCACCACAGGTATCTCCAAAAGTGTCTCTTGGGTTGGCACGAATCGAGACTGGGATTTGTCACTCCGTGTGACGAAGAGGTATCTTTGGGCCCACTCGGTAATACATCATCATAATGAGCTCAATGTGACTAAGGAGTTAGTCACGGGATCATGTGTTACGGAACGAGTAAAGAGACATGCCGGTAACGAGATTGAACAAGGTATAGGGATACCGACGATCGAATCTCGGGCAAGTAACATACCGATGGACAAAGGGAATTGTGTACGGGATTAATTGAATCCCCGACATCATGGTTCATCTGATGAGATCATTGTGGAACATGTGGGAGCCAATATGGGTATCCAGATCCCGCTATTGCTTATTGGCCGGAGAGGTGTCTCGGTCATGTCTGCATGGTTCCCGTGCTCGTAGGGTCTACACACTTAAGGTTCTGTGACGCTAGAGTTGTAATGGGAATAGTATGTGGTTACCGAAATTTGTTCGGAGTCCTGAATGAGATCCCGGACGTCACGAGGAGTTCCGGAATGGTCCGGGGGTAAAGATTTATATATGGGAAGTCCTATTTGGGCCATCGGAAAATGTTCGGGATTTTTCAGTATTGTACCGAGAAGGTTCTAGAAGGTTCTGGAGTGGGGACCACCTGCATGGGGGACCCACATGAACGTGGGTAATGGGGACAAGGAGCCACACCCCTGGTCAAGGCGCACCAAGATCCCCCCTTAGAAGGAATAAGATCATATCCCGAAGGGATAAGATCAAGATCCCTAAAAAGGGGGATAACAATCGGTGGGGAAGGGAATGGATGGGATTTCTTGGCTCCCACCTTTGCCAACGCCCCAATGGACTTGGAGGGCATGAAACCATCCCCCTCCACCCCTATATATAGTGGGGAGGCGCATGGGAGCTGCACTCGCCCCCTGGCCAAGCCCTCCCCCTTTCTACTCCTCCTCCTCCTCCGTAGCGCTTAGCGAAGCTCTGCCGTAGAACCGCAAGCTCCACCGCCACCACGCCGTCGTGCTGCTAGAGCTCTCCCTCAACTTCTCCTCCCCCTTGCTAGATCAATAACGAGGAGACGTCCCCAGGTTGTACGTTTGTTGAACGCGGAGGTGCCGTCCGTTCGGCGCTTGGATCGGATCTACCGCGATTTGAATCGCCGCGAGTACGACTCCATCAACCGCGTTCTCTGTAACGCTTCCGCTTAGCGATCTTCAAGGGTATGAAGATGCACTATCTCTCTCTCTCATTGCTAGCATCTCCTAGATTGATCTTGGTGACACGTAGGAAAATTTTGAATTATTACTACGTTCCCCAACAGGTCAATCAAGTGCAGAGCTAGATGGCAGTCCCTTACCCCCCCCCCCCTCGTAGTAGAGGGATAGATCTTGGTTTTGTGGTCTTTCAGATTCTTCATAGTGATCAACAAATATAAATCCCAAGTGACTCAGAGAATAGAGCTATGCTCCTCGGCGATGGCGCCAAAAAAAGGTCTTGATAACCCACAAGTATAGGGGATCACAACAGTTTTCGAGGGTAGAGTATTCAACCCAAATTTATTGATTCGACACAAGGGGAGCCAAAGAATATTCTTGAGTATTAGAATATGAGTTGTCAATTCAACCACACCTAACAGACTTAGTATCTGCAGCAAAGTATTTAGTAGCAAAGTAGTATGGGAGTAGCGGTAACTATGGCAAAAGTGACAGTAGCAGCTTTGTAGTGATTGTAACAGTAGCAACGGAAAAGTAACTTAGCAAAGATCAATATGTGAAAAGCTCGTAGGCAATGGATCAGTGATGGATAATTATGTCGGATGGCATCCATCATGCAACAGTTATAACATAGGATGACACAGAACTAGCTCCAATTCATCAATGTAATGTAGGCATGTATTCCATATATAGTCATACATGCTTATGGAAAAGAACTTGCATGACATCTTTTGTCCTACCCTCCCATGGCAGCGGGGTCCTAATGGAAACTAAGGGATATTAAGGCCTCCTTTTAATAGAGAACCGGACCAAAGCATTAGCACTTAGTGAATACATGAACTCCTCAAACTACGGTAATCACCGGAAAGAGTCTCAATTATTGTCACCCTGGGGATGCGGATCATAACTCGTAATTGGTGTATAAAACTTGCAAGATAGGGTCAAGAATACATATATATTCATGAAAACATAATAGGTTCAGATCTGAAATCATGGCACTCGGGCCCTAGTGACAAGCATTAAGCATAGCAAAGTCATAGCAACATCAATCTCAAAACATAGTGGATACTAGGGATCAAACCCTAACAAAACTAACTCGATTACATGATAAATCACATACGACCAATCACCGTCCAGCAAGCCTGTGATGGAATTACTCACGAACGGTGGAGAGCATCATGGAATTGGTGATGAAGGATGGTTGGTGATGACGATGGCGTCGATTTCCCCTCTCCGGAGCCCAAAACGGACTACAGATCTGGCCTCCCGAGGAAGAACAGGAGGTGGCTGCGGCTCTGTATCATGAAACGGGATGAACTCTTCTCCTTGATTTTTTCTCCACGAATAGGAATATATAGGATTGGAATTGAGGTCGGTGGAGCCACAGGGGGCCCACAAGCTTGCTAGGCGCGGTTAGGGGGGTGGCCACGCCTGGTGGGCTTGCCACGTGTGGGTGGCCCCCCTCCGGTTGATTCTTTCGCCAGTATTTTTTATTAATTCCAAATATAATCTCCATAAATTTTTAGGTCAATCTGAGAACTTTGATTTCTGCACAAAAATAACAGCAAGGCAATTCTGCTGAAAACAACATCAGTCCGGGTTAGTTCCATTCAAATCATGCAAATTAGAGTCCAAAACAAGGGCAAAAGAGTTTGGAAAAGTGGATACGATGGAGACGTATCAAATCCCCCAATCTTAAACCATTGCTTGTCCGCAAGCAATTCAGTTGATAAACTGAAAGTGATACATAAAAACTTTTACAAACTCTGTTTGATCTTGTTGTTGTAAATATGTCTAACTGATGTTTAGATTTTCAGCAAAGATTATGGACTAACAACGTTCACAATAACATTTAGGTCTCACATTTACTCATATCAATGGCATAATCAACTAGTGAGAATAATAATAACTCTCGGATGACAACACTTTTATCAAAACAATCATGATACAATATGATATAATGGTATCTTGCTAGCCCTATCGGAGACCGCAAAACATAAATGCAGAGCACCTCTAAGGAACAAGGACTAACTAGACATTGCAATTCATGGTAAAAGAGATCCAGTCACACTCATACTCAATAACAATTAATAGCAAAGCATACAAATTACGGTGGTGCTCTCTAACTGGTGCTTTTTATAAGAGGATGATGACTCAGCAATGAAGTAAATATATAGGCCCTTCGCAGAGGGAAGCATTGCTACGTCTTGAGCTTGCGTTGGTTTTCTCTTGAAGTGGAAAGGGTGATGCAGCAAAGTAGATAAGTATTTCCCTCGGTTTTTTAGAACCAAGGCATCAATCCAGTAGTTGGAACAAGCAAGTCACCAATGGATGCACCTACACAAACAATCAAACTCTTGCACCTAACGCTTTAAAGGGGTTGTCAATCCCTTCACGGTTATTTGCAAGGATTAGATCTGAAAGAGATAGATGTAAAAGAGTGCGGAAAGTAAATTGCTACAAGTATTTTTGGTATTTTTTGGTTTATAGATCTGAAAGTATATGATGGAAAGTAGATCCGGGGGCCATATATTTCACTAGAGGCTTCTCTCTTGAAGGCAAATATCATGGTGGGTAAACAAATTACTATCCAGCAATTGATAGAAAAGCGAATAATCATTTAGTTATCCAAGGCAATGATCATGCATATAGGCATCACGTCCGTGACAAGTAGACCGAAACGATTCTTCATCTACTACTATTACTCCACACATTGACCGACTCCTGCCTGCATCTAGAGTATTAAGTCATGAAGAACAGAGTAACACATTAAGAAAGAAGACATGATGTAGAGGGATAAACTCAAGCAATATGATGAAGACCCCATTGATGAACCACAAGTATAGGGGATCTATCATAGTCCTTTCGATAAGTAAGAGTGTCGAACCCAACGAGGAGCAGAAGGAAATGACAAGCGGTTTCCAGTAAGGTATTCTCTCCGAGCACTGAAATTGTTGGTAACAGATAGTTTTGTGATAAGATAATTCGTAAAGAGTAACAACAAGTGTAGAGAAGGTGCAGCAAGTTAGCCCAATCCTTTTTGTATCAAAGGACAGGCCTGGACAAACTCTTATATAAAGCAAGGCGCTCCCGAGGACACATGGAAATAGCTGTCAAGCTAGTTTTCATCATGCTCATTTGATTCCCGTTCATTACTTTGATAATTTGGTATGTGGGTGGACCGGTGCTTGGGTGCTGCCCTTACTTGGACAAACCTCCCACTTATGATTAACCCCCCTCACAAGCATCCACAACTACGAAAGAAGAATTAAGGTAAACCTAACCATAGCATGAAAAATATGGATCCAAATCAGCCCCTGACGAAGCAACGCATAAACTAGGGTTTAAGCTTCTATCACTCTAGCAACCCATCATCTACTTATTACTTCCCAATGCCTTCCCTAGGTCCAAATAATGGTAAAGTGTTATGTAGTCGATGTTCACATAACACCTCTAGAGGAGAGACAACATACATCTCATCAAAATATCGAACAAATACGAAATTCACATGATTACTTATAATAAGACTTATCCCATGTCCTCGGGAACAAACATAACTAATCACAAAGCATGTTCATGTTCAAGATCAGAGGAGTATTAATTCTCATAAAGGATCTAAACATATGATCTTCCACCAAGTAAACTAACAAGCATTACCTACAAGGAGTAATCAACACTAATAGCAACCCACAGGAACCAATATGAGGTGTTGAGACAAAGATCGGATACAAGAGATGAACTAGGGTTTGGAGAGGAGATGGTGCTGGTGAAGATGTTGATGGAGATTGACCCCCTCTTGATGAGAGGATCGTTGGTGATGACGATGGCTTCGATTTCCTCCTCCGGGAGGGAAGTTTCCCCGGCAGAACAGCCCTGCCGGAGCTCTAGATTGGTTCTGCCCAAGTTCCACCTCGAGACGGCAGCGCTTTGTCCCGAAAAGTCTCTTCTGATTTTTTCCAGGTCGAAATGCTTGATATAGGAGAAGATGGGCATCAGAGGAGCCACACGGGCTCCACAAGCCTGCTAGGCGCAGCCAGGGGGTGACCGCACCTAGCAGGCTTGTGGCCTGAAGATGGCCCCCTTCTGGTTGATTCTTGCGCTAATATTTTTTATTAAACCCAAAAATATTCTTCGTAAATTTTCAGGACTTTTGGAGTTGTGCAGAATAGGTATCTCAGATTTGCTCCTTTTCTAGTCCAGAATTCCAGCTGTCGGCATTCTCCCTCTTCATGTAAACCTTGTAAAATAAGAGAGAAAAGGCATAAGTATTCTACCATAACGTGTAATAACAGCCCATAATGCAATAAATATCAATATAAAATCATGATGCAAAATGGACATATCACCCATCCTTTTACCCTTGATGGCAACAATACAATACGTGCCTCGCTACCCCTACTATGTCACCGGGTGAGGACACCGCAAGATTGAACCCAGAACCAAGCACTTCTCCCATTGCAAGAATTACTAATCTAGTTGGCCAAACCAAATCAATAACTCGAAGAGACTTGCAAGGATATGAAATCATGCACATAAGAATTCAGAGGCTTCCGGTGGCGAAAAAGTATTTTCGTGGCTCCCTTCGATGTTAGGGGAATATTTGGGTATTTATAGGCCAGAGAATAGGGTTAGGGGACCTGCCAGGGAGCAACAAGCCTGCTAGACGCGGCCCGGGGGCCGCGCCTAGCAGGCTTGTGGCGCCCTGGCACCTCCCCTGACATGCACTCCAAGCTTGATTGACTTGTTTGCTTCTAGAAAAATTCCTTTCGAAGGTTTAATTCTGTTTGGACTCCGTTTAATATTCCATATCTGCAAGACTCAAAAACAAGGAAAAAGACAGAAACTGGCACTTGGCTCTAGATTAATAGATTAGTCCCAAAAATAATATAAAATAGCATATTAATGCATATAAAACATCCAAAACAGATAATATAATAGCATGACATCATCAAAAATTATAGATATGTTGGAGACATATGAGCATCCCCAAGCTTAACTCCTGCTCGTCGTCGAGTAGGTAAGTGATAAAAACAGAATTTTTGATGTGGAATTCTACCTAACATATTTATCCATGTAATATTCTTTATTGTGGCATAAATATTCAGATTCGTAAGACTCTAAACAAAAGCTTAATATTGATATAGAAACAATAATGTTTCAAGCATACTAGCAAAGCAATTGTATCTCTTCAGAATTTAATGGCAAAAGAAAGTTATCCCTAGAATATCATATGGCCTGGCTATGCTCCATCTTCCCCACACAAAGTGTTCATATCATGCACAACCCCGATGACAAGTCAAGCAATTGTTTTCACACCTTTATTTTCTCAAACTTTTTCAACTCTCACGCAATACATGAGCGTGAGCCATGGATATAGCACTATGGGTGGAATAGAATATGGTGGAGTTTGTCAAAGAAAGGGAGAAGATAGTCTCACATCAACTAGGTGTATCAACGGGCTATGGAGATGCCCATCAATAGATATCAATGTGAGTGAGTAGGGATTGCCATGCAACGGATGCACTAGAGCTAAAAGTCTATGAAAGCTCAAAAAGAAACTAAGTGGACGTGCATCATGATGAAAAATTCCACTAGTTATATGAAAGTGACAAAGTAGGAGACTCTCTATCATGAATATCATGGTGCTACTTTGAAGCACAAGTTTGGAAAAGGTAGTAGCAATGTCCCGTCTCTCTTTTCTCTCAATTTTTTGTGGGCATCTAAGGCCTCTTTTATTCATATTTTTTTATTTGGGCTTCGATGGCCTCTTTTATTTTTCATAAAGTCCGGACTCTCATCCCTACTAGTAAGGGAATCATAGCTTCGATCATCCTTTCCTCACATGGGGCATGCTCTATTAATTATGATCATCACACTTTTATTTACTTACAACTCAAAAAAGAAAATTACAACTCGATACCTATGACAAAATATGACTCTATATGCAATATGGAAGTGATGGTGCATGTCATAAAAGGAAACAGTGGAAGTTCCATGGCAATATATCTCGGAATGGCTATGGAAATGCCATAATAAGTAGGTATGGTGGTTGTTTTGAGGAAGGTATATGGTGGCTGTTTTGAGGAAGGTATATGGTGGTTGTTTTAAGGAAGGTGTATGGTGTCTGTTTTGAGGAAGGTGTATGGTATACTGGCGAAAGTTGAGCGGTAATAGAGAGGCTAGCAAAAGTGGAAGGGTGAGAGTGAGTATAATCCATGGACTCAACATTAGTCATAAAGAACTCACATACTTGTTGCAAAAGTCTATTAGTCATTGAAGCAAAGCATTAAAAACATGCTCCTAGGGGGGAGGTTGGTAGGAGTTAACCATCGCGCGCCCCCGACTCTCACACAAAGGACGACAATCTATAAACAAGTCATGCTCTGACTTCCTTACATAACGGTTCACCATACATGCATGCTACGGGAATCACAATCCTTTACACAAGTATTTTTACCAAATGGCAATTTACTTCTAACATGTCTCTTAACATTACCATCTTTATATCTCAAAACTTTATGGAAGGAATCAAACTTCTCATAAATACTCAATGCACTTAATATGGAAGTTTTTACTATATCCCTTTTGGATGCCTATCATATTAGGACTAAATACATAACCTAGAACAATTACCATGCTGTTTTTAGAAACTCTCAAAATAATATAAGTGAAGTACGAGAGTTCAAGTATTTCTATAAAACGCAAACACCACCGTGCTCTAAAATATATAAGTGAAGCACATAGAGCAAAATTGCCTAACTCAAAAGATATAAGTGAAGAACATAGAGTATTCTAATAAATTCACGATTCAGCATGTGTCTCTAAAAATATTTGTGCATCAAGGATGATTGTGGAAAACTAACAAGCAAAGACTCATATCATACAAGACACTCCAAGCAAAACACATATCATGTGGTGAATAAAAATATAGCCTCAAGTAAATTTACCGATGGATTGAAGACGAAAGAGGGGATGCCTTCTGGGGCATCCCCAAGCTTAGGCTCTTTGGCATCCTTGAATATGACTTGGGGTGACTTGGGCATCCCCAATATTAGGCGCTTGCCACTCCTTATTCCATAGTCCATCAAATCTTTACCCAAAACTTGAAAACTTCATAACACAAAACTTAACAGAAAACTCGTGAGATCCGTTAGTATAAGAAAGTAAATCACCACTTTAGGTACTGTTGTCAACTCATTCTTTATTTATATTGGTTTTATAACTACTTTATTCTAACTTCTCCATAGCTCATACCACATGATACAACCCATAGATTCATGAAAATAGGCAAACAACTCAAAGAAAACAGAATATGTCAAAAACAGAACTGTCTATAGCAAACTGAAAACTTTGTATACTTATATAACTCGAAACATTCTGAAAAATTAGGAAGACCTGGGAAATTTATATATAAATCTTTTGTAAAACTGTCAGATCAATTCGACGCTCTGAAAAAATAGAAAATTCCTGGACTGAGCGCAAAAGTTTCTAATTTTTCAGCAAGATCGAATCAACAACTACCATAGATACCCCCAAAGGTTTTACTTGGCTCAAACAATAATTGAAACACCAAAACACAATTATTACAGAAGTAATAATGTGGGAAACACTCAAAAACAGAAGCAAAAACAGAACACAAAAAATAAAATTGGGTTGCCTCCCAACAAGCGCTATTGTTTAACGCCCCTAGCTAGGCAAAACACAATAGATCTAGGTATTGTCATCTTTGGTATTAGCAACTTTTGTGGGGACCTTCTCAAATCCAAGGGATTCTTTCCTTTTTCCCGCATTTGTGGAGGAAGGGTCCATCTTAATATCCAAAATATCCAAACGCTTATTGTTGGTGTTAAAACCGCCGGATCTCGGGTAGGGGGTCCCGAACTGTGAGACTAGGATCAACGGTAACAGGAGACGAAGGGGACACGAGTTTACCCAGGTTCAGGCCCTCCAATGGAGGTAATACTCTACGTCCTACTTGATTATATTGATGGTGTAAGGGGTTATAGAGTTGATCTACCTCGAGATCATATGTCTAACCCTAGATGAGTTGTTCTGTCCTATGCCCTAAAACCCTCTGACTTATATAGATGCCGAGGAGGCCTAGGGTTTACACATGGTCGGTTACATGCCGAAGAGATAAACATGCCTATTTACTACATCAAACGTGGAGTGCAAGCCGTGCTCCTCGAAGCTTCCATCCCGGTAATCGGGCCTTCAAATCATCTAGTGTTCGGCAAGTAGCCCATATAGTCCGGCCCATAAACAACAGGTCGGCTATCCGAGGACCCCCTAATACAGCACTCCCTCAGTAGCCCTCGAACTTGCCTCCAATGCCAAGGGTCTTCAGCTCCAATTTCTTCGCGAACAGAGTCTTTGGCTTTTGAGGTGAGTTCCTTCCGTCAAACCGTAGTTCGACCTCTGATGACAAATAGTTTTCCGCATTGTGCACGTCCGAATTCTATGAGATAAGTCAGCTTTTGAAGGCCAAACATCAGGGAAAAGGTAATGTTTCCTGGCGACCTTTCTGACAAAAGGTCACAGCCCACCACGACCGATGGGCCGGTTACATGCATTCGATGCGAGTTCGAGGCCGTTTCATCCGCACGATCTATCCACACGTCGATCGTGTCCCATTTTATATGGGATATACTTAATCATGCACCCGAATGGCTCGCGTGTCTCGGGAAGTGGAGGGATTCACGACGCAGCAAGAGGAGCCTGAATCGACAGACCTCATAAAAGGAGAAAGAAAACCCTAGAGGCCCCTCACGCTTTCCATTCGACATCTCCGCCTCCTATTCCCTTGTGCCTCTAGAGCACAAATCTAGGTTTCTCCACCCCCGCTTCTGAGCTCAACAATGGCGGGTTCCAATGGCTAGTGGGAAGTTTCCACGGTCAACAACCAGGACATACTCGACCTCAAGAAGGCCGGTTATCTCCCCACCGACATCCCTCATCGCGTGACGGAGAAGGGACAAGTAATCCCCGCCCCAAGCTAGGCGGGCGGGTGGTGTTCATCCCCCACTTCATTAGGGGGTTGAGCTTTCCGTTGCACCCCTTCGTCAGGGGTCTAATGTTCTTTTATGGCCTCGACTTCCATGACCTCCCGCCAAACTCCATGATGCACCTCTCTGCCTTCATCCTCCTCTACGAGGCATTCCTACACATCGAGGCGCACTTCGGGCTTTGGCTGCAGATTTTCAGTATCAAGCTGAAGTGCATCGGTGGCAAGCACACCGACTGCGGCGGTGCCGTCAACGGCAAACTCACGCGCGTCGACTGGCCGGCGGACACCCTCATCGACACCATCAAGGGGTGGCAGAAGGAGTGGTTCTACATCACCGAACCACAAGAACAAGGTCTGCACCCCGTCGCAGCATTCAGATCCCGTCCCCCGACCAGACTAGCTTCATGGATCAAAAAGGGCCTCGACTGGGCTTCAGACAAAGAGGTGGCCAATCTACAAAAGAGGATCCGCTCCTTGGTCAAGAACGACACCAAGCTGGCTGATGTGGTTCAGGTGATGCTCCGAAGACGCATCCTCCACTGCCAGCGTCGGGACATTCCCCTGTGGGCTTGGAAACTCGACGCCGAGCCCATAGTCGGGAAATTCTTCTGCACTACACAGGAAAAGCTTTGGATGGTGTTCGTCAAATCCATGAAGAGATGGCCAGCCGAGGAGGAGGACAAGGGCCTACACGCCGCCAAGCCGGGCTCCAAGGTACGCCACAACCTAGCCTGGTTGGCTTTATTACATAGAAGGTCCATAACCCTATGTCCGATATGTTTTATGCAGAGATGGCTGAAGAAAGCCATCAACATCAGCAGTCCGGCTCCCCAACCCGAAGACGAGAGGACCGGGCTGTTAGCCAAGATGCTCGTGGAGAAGCCTTACGAGGCTCCCACGAAGAAGGAGAAGAAGAAGAAACCAGGTCAGGCTGCCCTTCACATCAAGGATCAGCATGATGCTGCTTCTGAAGACGCCCCTGCCTCCTCGAATCAAGAGGAGGCCGACGAGGAGGAAGAGGCAGAGGAGGAGGAGGAGGTCGAGAGCGAGGGGGGAGACGACCCCCCCCCCCACACGCTCCAAGAAGAGGGCGGTGTCTTTGGACGCCCCGGGGTAGGCAGCTTCTCCTGCCCCAAAGAGGGCGCGGCAAGTGCGGATGGTCCTGTCCAATGATAGCTCGGACTCGAGCTCCGCGTCCGAAGATGCCGAGGAGATTTCTCGAAGGAGCCTCAGGGTCAAGCCCCCTCCATCCAGGTTAGTATCCGAAGACCCTTCTCTCTGTCGATAGTAGGTTCAGAGTTCGCTAACACGGGGGTTGTTGGTCCAATAGCCCCCTGCGTGTCATCCCCATCGAGGTCATATCGAATGGGGAGACCTCGCCTGCCGAACTGGTGGAGAGCGGGGACACCTCGCGCCCCACCATTCTGGGCGCTACGAAGGACGTCGTGGAGGTGTCGTCCTAGCACACTCCAATGGAGGCGGACACAGGGGGCGAGGAAGATGCCATTGTGGCCGAGGCTAATGCTTCGGCCACTGAAGAACAGGGGACGATCCCCTGCCTGGACGCCGAGGAGACCGAACGGACGGGCAATTAGTCCCCTCCAAGAACGTCTCTGGAGCGCATGGTGCCTCCGGAGGCATCGGTCCAATCCCTGGTGGGTGATCGGGAAATCCGATCATCCCCGGCACCGCCGACCAACTGGTGGTCGGCCATGGGGGAGGCTCTATCAAGCGCCTCCATCCCCGAGGAGCACCGCACCCTTATGGGTGCGGTACTACAAAGCATCCAGTCCGCTGACAACGGACTGAAGGAGGCCTTCAAAGGTCTCATTGCAGGCTTTCAAGTAAGTCGCCCATTGTTTTTGTTAAGATTTCATTTAGTCGTATTGTATACATGGCAACCCCCGATCCCTAGGTGAGGTGAACAAACTTGCCTAGGGGTCATCTCTCTAGTTCGGGAAGTAAGTGTCGATGTGATATATGTATTGTATGTGTGGTCTAGGCCTCGTCATTGGTGGCGACCAAAAATGGTGTCGAGCTGGACGAGATACATCGGAAGCTCAAGCGCTACGAGGATGAGGTGGAAGCCCTTAACAAGAGGTTTGACGAGGCACATGGTAAGTTCGAATCAAATCTTAGTATTCTCCCTGATTACTATCAATGCAGATTCCTTTTATGTAAGGTTTTATCGTATTGCAGCCTCGTCGAAAGAGATTGAAAACCTCAAGGCTGAGATTCAACGCATCAAAGATGAAGCAGCCGTGGAGAAGGCGACGGCCAAGGAGGCGGCCACCACACTCTCCGCCCTACGATCCACCAGTGATAAACACCAGGCTCGTGTGGTAGAGATATAGGAGGAGCTCAAGGACGCCAGCAACAAGTACGAGGCCTTCGAGCAAAAGAACAAGGCGCTCTCGGCCGAGCTGTCCAGCATGAAATCCGATCTCCATCAGGAGCGGGTGGACAGATGGTTCTTCAAGGAACAAGTTCGGCAAGCCAAGGAGATAGCCGATGGTAAGCCGTACTCCCTAAAGTGCGTATTTGGGGATAGCAGATTCGAATTGCTGACCCGGGTGTGGCAATCCTCAAGCGCATCTCCTGATCTCCAGAAGAGCGTGGCAGACGCCAATCAGCTGCTCGCCTTGCGGGGAGAGGAAGACAAAGCTCGGACGTTCTGGGCATAGTTCGAAGCCCCCGAGCGTCCTCCTCTGTTGGTGGAACAGCTCAAACAACTGATGGAGCTGCACCAACTGGCGGAGCCGGCCATGAAGGACCTTTGCATCTGCTTATGGCCCGGCGAGCCACTCCGAGACACCTACTTCGGCCTGGTGCAACGGCTGATTGATGTTGCACCTCGCCTCGATGCCGTCAGGCGCTCCTCCTGTATCGAAGGAGTCCGGATGGCCCTTGGCAAGGACAAGTGCACTGGCCGGGGCTCAATCCGATGAAGGTCGCCACCGACCCACCGACACCCGGGATGGAGCACTGACGCACCGAGATTTACTTTGATGGAGTAATGGAAAGTGCGCGGGTGATAGCGTCGGAGTGTTCGAGCGAAAAAATATTTGAATGAGCTATGTAATGTGTCCGAAGACTTGTTACAACTTCCAATGATATTAGTATCCACTCTTATATGGTTGTGCATTCCTTTATAACTCATGCATGGTTGTTAAATACTGAAAGATGCGAGTCGTCGGCTTCAGCCCCCATGTAGATACTACGTGGGGTGTCTATGCCAATGTAATGTGACCCTTAGCAAAATTATAGGAACCCAAAGTTGGTTTAGTTCGGCAGACTAGGCAGTCGGACTATTATGCTTTATTTACTTCACTTAACCGAAGGGGCACGAAAAGGACTGTGGGAAGCGTATGATTAGCCACCGGAGTTTTTGCGATGTTCGGACAAGCCGAGGCCGAAGCCGACATCATATTATTTGCACGAAGGGCGGATTCCTCGTATGACACGAAATAACCGCTTATGAGGGTTTAAACTATAATACTTCTAACTTGGGGCTCACAGATGGGTTCGCGCATACTATGACAGTCCGTTTTCGGCTTTCTCCCTTGAGGTGCTTGACCGGACTAACCAGAAGCACGATCGAGGGGTGCTCCCTTTGCCCTTTTAGCCGAACGAGCAAAACATAAAGGGGAAAACATAGGAGTCGGGCAACCCTACTTAATGACCAAAGACATAGTTCGGAACTGATGCATATAAAGTGAACGCCAAGACGCCAAGTACACAATGGTTAAGGCGATTTGTGTCTGAAATTGAGCCCCTGGTCTATTAGCCGATGACCTCGAGCCATACCAAAAAGGTTCACGAGAAGAGGGAGGGAAAAAGTATGAGCCAAAAACAAGACAAATGAGGCGTCCTTGCGCCAGGCAACTTCACATTTCCTCAACAACTCTTATAACTCGGATTGCCGAAGCAACTGTTTACAGGTATGCAAAAGAAAAGTAAAAAGTCTTACAGGAGCTGTTTGTACCACGGGTCTTCAATTGGTGACCGGACGTCTTTGATATGCCCTGTTGCTAGTTGACTCCTGCCTGTAAATACACCTTAATGGGTGTTATTGTGAATGGATCTTGCGAGCAAAATCTTGAGAGACCACAGTGTTAAAGATGAGCTTTACACCATGAGAAGGCTCTTTTAGGAGTGCCTGCATCTGGTCCGAAGACGTGTTGATGGTAACAGTTCGGGGCGACCGAACACCCATCGGAAGTACCCCACCGCCACCCATGGAATCTTAAGCGCAAAGTTGTGCCTCCTCGGCACCTGCTTTGCTGGTCCTGAGGTTGTGTGGTGGGGGGCGAGTCCCTATTGAGGGGAGGAAGGAGGGTCAGAGTTTTCGGTCTGAATCCAAACTCGCTTCCCAGCTTTTCGTGCCTTTATGGCGAATGCCGGAGCTTGTCGATCATCCTTATAGCTAAATTCGGCTACTAGCGCTAGTGCATGTTCCTTTGTTCTAAGGAACCGCTCTGTATTGCCATTGACAGTAATGACCCCCTTGGGGCCCGACATCTTGAGCTTGAGGTATGCGTAATGTGGGACTGCGTTGAACTGAGCAAACGCAGTCCGGCCGAGCAGCACATGATAGCCGCTACGGAAGGGCACAACATCGAAGATCAAGTCTTCGTTGTGGAAGTTATCGGGCAAGCTGAACACAACTTCTAGGGTTACAGAGCCCGTACATCGCCTCAACACCTGGGATCACTCCCTTGAAGGTAGTGTTGCTGAGCTTGATCCTTGACGGGTCTATACCCATCTGTTTCACCGTGTCTGAGTAGATCAGATTGAGGCTTCTTCCTCCGTCCATTAGGACCTTGGTGAGGTGATACCCATCTATAATGGGATCTAGGACGAGGGCAGCCGAGCCCCCATGACAGATACTGGTCGCGTGGCCCCGCCGGTCAAAGGTGATCGGATATACTGACCATGGGTTATACTTTGGAGCTATGGGCTCCACAACATAGACCTCCCGAAGGGACCGCTTCCTCTCTTTCTTAGGTATCTGGATGGCGTATATCATGTTCACCGTTTTGATTTCGGGAGGGAATTTATTCTGACCGCCACCCATTGGACCCCGAGGCTCATCTTCATCCTCGCTGCGCGAACTTTTGCCTTGGTCTTCGGGTTGTATCTTGCCGGCCTGTTTGAACACCCAGCAGTTGCGGTGTGTGTGATTGGCTGGCTTTTCCGAAGTTCCATGAATTTGGCAAGTCATGTCCATGATCTTCTGGAATTGAGTGGGTCCGTCACGATTGCCTTTAGGGGGCTTCTTTCGCTGCCCGGGTCGAGAGCTGCGGAATCTGACGTTGACCGCCGTGTCATCGGCGTCGTTACTATTGTGTTAGCGCCTGTTCTTATTACGCTTTGGCTTTGAGTTGCCATCCTGGGCTTCAGGTGCCACTGGATCCTTAGAATTGTGGCTGCGTCTTGCCAACCAATTATCTTCGCTCGCACAAAAGTGGGTCATGAGGGAGGTAAGGGTGGACATAGTCCGAGGTTTGTCCTAACCTAGCTGGCGGTCCAGCCATTCGTCCCAAATATTGTGCCGGAAAGAGGCGATGGCCTCTACATCCGGACAGTTGACAATTTGATTTTTCATAGTCAAGAACCGATTCCAGAACTACCGGACAGACTCGTCGGGCTTCTGGACGACGTTGCTGAGGTCTGAAGAGTCCAGCAGGCAGACATAGGTCCCCTGGAAGTTAGAGCAAAACGCGTCTTCCAAGTCTTCCCAGCATCCTATGGAGTTTTCAGGGAGGCTGTTTAACCAGTGCCGAGCTGGCCCCTTAAGCTTAAGAGGTAGGTATTTGATGGCGTGGAGATCATCTCCTCGTGCCATATGGATATGGAGGAGGAAGTCCTCGATCCATACAGTTGGGTTAGTGTTTCCGTTGTATTGTTCTATAGTTACGGGTTTAAACCCTTCGGGGAACAGATGCCGCATTACTTCATCTGTGGAGCATAGTGGGTGAGCATCACCTCTGACCCAAGCTATGTCCCGTCTATACTCAGCGTCTGTATGGAGCCGGTTGTGATTCCGGGCTCTGTGGTTTTGGCTGAACCATAGTCTATACTCTCCCCGTCTGGCCGGTGAGTAATCTCTGGATCTATAGATGGATCTTGTATGGCTTGCTCTGTGATCTAAGTTATCGCGCAGGTCGAACCTATCATTGGGTTCGAATGGCTCCTTACCCCATCTTCGAATTGTGGCAGCAGCCTTCTCCAAGGGTAACTTTTGGGTTGGTTTGACAGATCAGTGATGTATACCTCCTCGGCTGAGAGGACTTTCATCCATCGATCAGTAAGGTCTGCATGTTCGGCTTTTAGTTGCCACTCTTTGGCCTTTAGGCTACGAGCCATTGCTATGAACCGCTGCCTTATTTGTTCCTGATCCTCGAGGTTATCAGGGATGTACAAGTCATCAGCTTCTGGTATGTCTTCCTCCTTGACGAGGGAAAGGTGATCATCGCCTTCGAGGTCATTGGCGGCATCAGGGCCGTCTTGATCCTCGGGCTCTTCCGGACCCTCAAATGGGTGCTCAAGGAGGTCGGGATTTGCATGATCGGTAGGGGCATTATCTTCCTCGTTGCTGATAATGGCTCTTCTTACCTTTTTTCTTTTGGACCGCTTATGCGATTTCCGGTGCCTTGATGGCACGTCACCCGATCTGTCGCCATTATTGTGGGGCGTATTTTCGCTGTTGGGGGCAGGAGTATCCACCATGTAGACTTCATATGTGGAAGTGGCGGCCCAACTCCTGGTATTAATGGGGGTGTGAGCATGGTCCTCTTCATCCATGTAATCTGCCTCCTTGGAGGCATAGTCTAGCACGTCAGTTAATTCTTCGATGGTGGCTATTAAGTGGGTGGTGGGTGGGTCAAAAAATCCGTCCCTGCCCGAACTATAACCGGGTCAGGTGTAGGTCGGGGCTGGATCGCCGGTGATACTCATCGATGAGAATTGCTTCAAGGCCTCGTCAACCGCTGAGGGGCCGATCAGATCCAGCTGTTCGGGACTCGCGGAGTCAACCCCCATGAGGCCCGCCCATGGGGAGTGTTCTGCAGGAACACATGTTCGGTCACATGGCTTGATGGCCAGACCAAGATGAGATATGGGACTACCGCCGTGGGAGACCCCATTGGCATGTCCGAAGAAGGGGCTCGGGGTTAAGGCCTCGGAGTCCCCGGGGGCCACAGGCGAAGCCGTGAGCCCGATTAGTGACAGATTGCCCTGAGATTTGACGGAGAACTCTAAGTTCCCGAATCTGACCTCTTGATTAGGGGAGAAGCTCTCAATGCGGCCTAGATGGCCGGTGGAATCCGCGTGCAGCACAACACTGCCGAAGGCGAAGATCTGCCCGGGGATGAAGATGTCCGAGTTCCGAACCTCTTCATTGATGAAGAGACGAGGCGTCGATTCCATTTTGCTCACAGAGGAACTCTCAATGAAAGCACCAATGTCGGTGTCAAAACCGGCGGATCTCGGGTAGGGGGTCCCAAACTGTGAGACTAGGATCGACAGTAACAGGAGACGAAGGGGACACGAGTTTACCTAGGTTCAGGCCCTCCAATGGAGGTAATACCCTACGTCCTGCTTGATTATATTGATTGTGTAAGGGGTTACAGAGTTGATCTACCTCGAGATCGTATGTCTAACCCTAGATGAGTTGTTCTGTCCTATGCCCTAAAACCCTCCGGCTTATATAGATGGCGAGGAGGCCTAGGGTTTACACATGGTCGGTTACATGCCGAAGAGATAAACATGCCTATTTACTACATCAAACATGGAGCACAAGTCGTGCTCCTCGAAGCTTCCATCCTGGTAATTGGGCCTTCAAATCATCCAGTGTTCGGCGAATAGCCCATATAGTCCGGCCCATAAACAACAGGTCGGCTATCCGAGGACCCCCTAATACAGGACTCCCTCACTTATTGCAAAGGGTAAGCAAAGTATTCAAGCGATTGAGGTTCCCATTGATATGTTTGAGGGGTTTCTGGTATTGTTGCAACTCGACCAAGTGCTTATGTAAGTCACCCAATTTGTCAAGAACTTGAACACCCTCTTGTGAGAAAGCAAAACCCTTTTTCGGTGGGGGAACCCCTAAAATTCCTTCCAAAACTTCATAAGCAGCATTCGCGTCTAGTCCAATAAAATTTCCTTTTGAGGCAAAATCTCGAAGCTCTCTGTGGTTCAAAGTTAATCCAATGTAAAAAATTCTAAGCAGCACTTTTGCATCTCCTTTTAAATTGGAAATACGATAAAATTCCATTAGCCTATACCAGGCATCTTTCAAATTTTACCCTTGTTTCTGTTTGAAGTAAAGGACTTCAAAATCTGGTGACAAAGGGGATATAGCAACGCTAGACATAGTGACAAAGAGAAGATCCAGCAGAAACAGAAGGCGAACGAAAGAAGGGCAAATCTTTTTGGTATTTTCTGAAAATCGTCTTATAAGTGGGGGAGAGGAAAACGAGAGGCAAATGGAAAATAAAGTAAATGCAAGAGATGAGTTTGTGATGTGTACTTGCTACACTTGATGTTTATCCTCCACGGCAACGACGCCAAAAATTGCCAAGTTGACGGGAGAGTTCTTGTCTTGACTTGCTATGTATCCTCCCCGGCAACGGCGCGAGAAATCCTTCTTGCTACCTCTTGAGCTTGCGTTGGTTTTCCCTTGAAGAGGAAAGGGTGATGCAACAAAGTAGATAAGTATTTCCCTCAGTTTTTGAGAACCAAGGTATCAATCTAGTAGGAGGAACAAGCAAGTCACCAATGGATGCACCTACACAAACAATCAAACTCTTGCACCCAAAGCTATAAAGGGGTTGTCAATCCCTTCACGGTTATTTGCAAGGATTAGATCTGAAAGAGATAGATGTAAACAAGTGTGGAAAGTAAAAGGAAAGTAAAAGGAAAGTAAATTGCAGCAACTAGTTTTGGTATTTTTTTGGTTTATAGATCTGAAAGTATATGATGGAAAATAGAACCGGGGGCCATAGATTTCACTAGAGGCTTCTCTCTTGAAGGCAAATATCATGGTGGGTAAACAAATTACTATCAAGCAATTGATAGAAAAGCGAATAATCATGTAGTTATCCAAGGTAATGATCATTCATATAGGCATCACTTCCATGACAAGTAGACCGAAATGATTCTGCATCTACTACTATTACTCCACACATTGACCGACTCCTGCCTGCATCTAGAGTATTAAGTTCATGAAGAACAGAGTAACACATTAAGAAAGATGACATGATGTAGAGGTGTAAACTCAAGCAATATGATGAAAACCCCATTGTCGGTGTCAAAACCGGTGGATCTCGGGTAGGGGGTCCCGAACTGTGTGACTAGGATTGACGGTAACACGAGACTAAGGGGACACGAGTTTACCTAGGTTCGGGCCCTCCAATGGAGGTAATACCCTACGTCATGCTTGATTGTATTGATGGTGAAGGGGTTACATATTTGATCTACCTCGAGATCGTATGTCTAACCCTAGATGAGTTGTTCTATCTATACCCCAAAACCCTCCGGCTTATATAGGTTCCGAGGAGGCCTAGGGTTTTACACATGGTCGGTTACATGACGAAGAGATAACATTCCTATTTACTAGATCACAAACATGGAGCGCAAGCCGTGCTCCTCGAAGCTTCCATCTTGGAAACTAGGCCTTCAAATCATCCAGTGTTCGGTAAGTAGCCCACATAGTCCAGCCCATAACCAAGAGGCCGATTATCCGAGAACCCCCTAATCCGGGACTCCCTCACCCATCTTGTTACCCTTGATGGCAACAATACAATACGTTCCTCTCTACCCCTACTATGTCACTGGGTGAGGACACCGCAAGATTGAACCCAAAACCAAGCACTTCTCCCATTGCAAGAATTACCAATCTAGTTGACCAAACCAAACCAATAACTCGAAGAGACTTGCAAGGATATGAAATCATGCAAATAAGAATTCAGAGGAGATTCAAATAAGATTCATGGATAATCAGAACATAAACTCACAATTTATTGGATCTTGACAAACACACCACAAAAGAGGATTACATCGGATAGATCTCCATGAAGATCAGGGAGAACATGGTATTGAAGATCAAAGAGAGATAAGAAGCCATCTAGCTACTGGCTATGGACCCGTAGGTCTGTGGTGGACTACTCACGCATCATCGGAGGGGCAATGGAGTTGATGTAGATGCCCTCCGTGATCGAAACCCCCTCCGGGAGATCACCGGAAAGGCTCCAAGATTGGATCTCTCGGGAACGGAGGCTTCTGGCGGCGAAAAGGTATTTTCGTGGCTCCCTTCGATGTTGGGGGAATATTTGGGTATTTATAGGCCATAGAATAGGGTTAGGAGACCTGCCAGGGAGCGGCAAGCCTACTAGGCGCGGCCAGGGGGCCACGCCTAGCAGGCTTGTGGCACCCTGGCACCTCCCCTGACGTGCACTCCAAGCTTGATCAACTTGTTTCCTTCCAGAAAAATTCCTTCCGAAGGTTTTATTCCGTTTGGACTCCGTTTAATATTCCATATGTGCAAAATCAAAAACAAGGAAAAAAACTGAAATTGGCACTTGGCTCTAGATTAATAGGTTAGTCCCAAAAATAATATAAAATAGCATATTAATGCATATAAAACATCCAAAACAGATAATATAATAGCATGACATCATCAAAAATTATAGATATTTTGGAGACGTATCAAGCATTGATTTGTAGTGGTGCTAGAGCTCAATTGTTTAAAACATGGATGAGTAGCAATTTTGAGTGGTATGCTTTCATTGTCATAATAACGACCACGAGATTTCACCATCTTCCATGCTAGATACATTATAGGCGGTTCCCAAACAGAATGATAAATTTTTACTCCCCCTCCACCAATCAATCACACTCCACGCGAGACGAATCCACAGGTACTGTCCATACAAACACAGTCCTAGGGGAGTTTTGTTTAATTATATTTTGATTTGATTTTGAGAATGGAACTAGGCATCCCGATTACCAGCCACTTTCTCGTGAATGATAGTGAATCAACACATATCGTGAGAATAACCCACCTAGCATGGAAGATACTAACAACCCCCAGTCGCTACATGAGCGATTCGGGCATACAAAATAGAATAATCATTTGAAGGTTTAGAGTTCGGCACATGCAAATTTGCTTGGAACGGCAGGTGAATACCGCATATAGGTAGGTATTGTGGACTCAGACAGAACAACTTTGGGTTTGAGGAATTGGATGCACAAGCAGTATTCCCACTTAGTACAAGTGAAGGCTAGCAAAAGGCTGGGGAGCGACCAACTAGAGAGTGACAACAGTCATCGACATGCTTTGAGATTAACCAACATTGAATGCAAGCATGAGTAGGATATAAATCACCATGAACATAAACATCGTAGAGGCTATGTTGATTTGCTTCAACTACATGCATGAACATGTGCCAAGTCAAGCCACTTGAATCATTCAGAGGAGGATACCATCCTATCATACTACATCACAACCATTTTAATATGCATGTTGGCACTCAAGACAAACCATTATCCACTCTTAGCTAATTAAGCATGCAATGAATAACTATAGTCTCTAATTGTCACTGCAAATATGTTTCACCCATAATGAGTTGAGTTCGGAACAATGAGCTAATCATATTTACAAAAGCAAAATAGGTTGAGTTCATACCAACTTTTCTCCACCTCAATCTTTTCATCATATAACATCATCATTGCCTTTCACTTGCATGCCCGAACGATGTGAATAATAATAAGAGTGCACGCGCATTGGACTAAGCTGGAATCTGTAAATAATAACTCAAAGGAGAAGGCAAGGTAATATGGGCTCTCCGGTAGATAAACAATAATGCATATGAGAGTGATGACCCACAAGTATAGGGGATCTATCGTAGTCCTTTCGGTAAGTAAGAGTGTCGAACCCAATGAGGAGCAGAAGGAAATGACAAGCGGTTTCCAGTAAGGTATTCTCTGCAAGCACTGAAATTATCGGCAACAGATAATTTTGTGATAAGATAATTCATAACGAGTGACAATTAACAAGTGTAGCAAAGGTGCAGCAAGGTAGCCCAATCCTTTTTGTAGCAAAGTACAGGCCTCGACAAACTCTTATATAAAGCAAAGCGCTCCCGATGACACATGGGAATTTTTGTCAAGCTAGTTTTCATCATGCTCACTTGATTCTCTTTCATTACTTTGATAATTTGATATGTTGGTGGACCGGTGCTTGGGTGATGCCCTTACTTGGACAGACCTCCCACTTATGATTAACCCCCTCGCAAGCATCTGCAACTACAAAATAAGAATTAAGGTAAACCTAACCATACCATGAAAAATATGGATCCAAATCAGCCCCTTACGAAGCAACGCATAAACTAGGGTTTAAGCTTCGGTCACTCTAGCAACCCATCATCTACTTATTACTTCCCAATACCTTCCCCTAGGCCCAAATAATGGTGAAGTTTTATGTAGTCGATGTTCACATAACACCACTAGAGGAGAGACAACATACGTCTCATCAAAATATCGAACGAATACCAAATACACATTATTACTTATAACAAGACTTATCCCATGTCCTCAAGAACAAATGTAACTACTTACAAAGCATGCTCATATTCAAGATCATAGGAGTATTAATTGTCATAAAGGATCTGAACATATGATCTTCCACCAAGTAACCAACTAGCATCAACTACAAGGAGTAATCAACACTACTAGCAACTCACAGGTACCAATCTGAGGTGTTGTGACAAAGATCGGATACAATAGATGAACTAGGGTTTGGAGAGGAGATGGTGCTGGTGAAGGATGTTGATGGATATTGACCCACTCTCTATGAGAAGATCATTGGTGATGACTATGGCTTTGATTTCCCCCTCCGGGAGGGAAGTTTCCCCGGCAGAACATACCTGCCGGAGCTCTACATAGGTTCTACCCAAGTTTCGCCTCAAGACGGCGGTGGTTCATCTCGGAAGGTTTCTTCTGATTTTTTCCAGGTCAAAACGCTTCATATAGGAAAAGATGGGTCTCGGAGGATCCACAGGGGCCTCATAAGCCTGCTAGGGATGGCGAGGGGGTGGCCGCACCTAGCAGGCTTGTGGCCTACAGGTGGCCCCCCTCTGGTTGATTCTTGTGCCAATATTTTTTATTAAATCCAAAAATATTCTCCGTAAATTTTCAGGACTTTTGGAGTTGTGCAAAATAGGTATCTTAGATTTGCTCATTTTCTAGTCCAGAATTCCAGTTGCCGGCATTCTCCCTCTTCATGTAAACCTTGTAAAATAAGAGAGAAAAGGCATAAGTATTCTACCATAACATGTAATAACAGCCCATAATGCAATGAATATCAATAGAAAATAATGATGCAAAATGGACATATCAACTCCCCCAAGCTTAGACCTCGCTTGTCCTCAAGCGAAAGCCGAGATCGATGAATATGTCCACATGTTTAGAGATAGAGGTGTCGATAAAATAAAATACGGACATGAGGGCATCATTATCATCATTAGAACAACAATACTTATTGTAATAAGATTTCTTATGCTAAAGTAACTATTCATTCACAAGATAAAGTATGAACCAAGAACTCTATTGACAACCAACAAAACATGATCTTAGTCATTGAAGCAATTGACAATTTATCATAACATCGGAAAGAGTAAATATAAGAGCTTTGTAAAGAAAATCCACATACTCCATCATATTTTAGTATTTCACAATTGCTAACACTCACGCAGTACCCACGAGATCAAAGCTTCAATCAGACACAAAGAAAGATAGGGGCTTACAGTTTTGCCTCCCAACTATTCACCTTAAGGGTGATGTCAATGATAATAACTCATGGTCACCCACATCCGAGCGGATATATAAGTCTAGATCATTCCCCAACACATAATGCTTGCCGAGAGAGAGAGGCAAAATATAGGAAGTGGCGAGGATCACCATGACTCTTGCATAAAGGTAAGTACTTAAAAAGTAAAAGTAACAAATAGGCCCTTCGCAGAGGGAAGCAAAGGTTGTCATGCGATTTTTGTTTTTGGATGCACAAACTCTTAGCACAAAGGAACGCCACATTGTATTGCCCTTTGTGATA
Source organism: Hordeum marinum (assembly GCA_022496015.1). Classification (NCBI taxonomy): domain Eukaryota; kingdom Viridiplantae; phylum Streptophyta; class Magnoliopsida; order Poales; family Poaceae; genus Hordeum; species Hordeum marinum. Next base: position 524,177,991 of record CM039673.1, read on the forward strand.
GCAACCTTTATTACGCAGTCTGTCGCTTTTATTTCTACACTATCACAAGTTCGTACAACGCTTATTTCCCTTACAATAAAAGATCACACATATTTAGGAGCAATTTTTATTTCCTTTCTGCACCGATGACAACTTACTTGAATGATCTTATTCAATCCATAGGTTGGTATGGTGGACTCTCATGGCAAAACTGGGTTGAGGTGTTTGGATGCACAAGTAGTATCGCTACTTGGTACGGAAGTTTTGGCTAATATAAGGTGGAAGCAAGCACGACATGTTGGAGGATCTAAAACCATATAACTTCTATCCGGATGCAAGCAAACATAACCTATTATGTTGTCTTCCTTGTCCAACCTCAACTTCTTGGCATGTAATATTTTAATGAGTGGTCACAATCATAAAAGATGTCCAAGATAATATATTTATATGTGAATCTCTTTCTTTATCACTTCCTTTCAATTGCACCAATGACCAATTACTATGTTTGTTAACTCTTACTTTTTATATGTGACGTCATCACTCCCCATAAGATCATTATGTGTACTCTTTGCTTTTATTCTATCATTCTTTTATTTATTACCCTCATGAGCATAGTAATCTAGCAAAGCCCTCCCATCAAAACTACTTTTTATTATACAACTCTCGGACTTGCTGACATAAGGGGAGCAAAAAGCAAAAACTCAAAGCTAGATCATACTAAAACTTTATTCTACTAGATGAAAATAAAATCAAAAAGGATCAAACTAAGAAAAGTAAAAGAAAGGAAAAAGGAAAAAGGTGTGATGGTGATATGATACCGAGGCACCTCCCCCAAGCTTGGCACAAGCCAAGGGGAGTGCCCATACCCATGTGCTCAAATGTCCTTCTTTGGGGGTGATGGTGGTGGAGTTGTTGATGAGGTTGGAGGCTTGTCCTCCATCTTCCAAGGCATAGGCTCGCCATCGTAAAAAGATGAATGAGTCTCTGGAATCCTCAAGTTTGCAACCAAACTCATTCTCTTAAATTTGTATTCATACTTGCAGTTTTGGTTTTGCAGATCATAGATCTGAGCTTGGAGATGCTCAATTTTCTCGTAAAGCTTGAAGATGTGCTCCCCAATGTCCTTAGTGTCCAGCTTGTGTTTATGGGTAAACTCTGAGATCATCATATGATTTGCATTGAGTCCATGTTCCACCATCGCTTGGCACTTGAAGACTTGCTGCTCCATTGCCTCGAGCCTTGTTTCCATGCTTCCAGTCTTCTTTGGCCCCTCAACGTCTCGGATGTGCAGCACCCCCTCACGCATCTCAATGGTTTGAGGGTGTTGAAACACCTCCACGAGATAAGGGTTGGTGACCTTCTTGAAAAACTTGTCCTTCGGAGCACTTGGGGACGCCATGACGATCTAAATCTGCGGCACAAACAGCTCAAAATGAAAACAGGAGGTATTGTCGTGATACGAGAGTCAAAACCCTCGGGAGATTATATAATGATTTTTTGCCGACCCGAAGGAGTATACCATAACAAAACGGAGTCCAAAGGGCGCACGGGCTGGTGACAAGCCCCCTAGGCGCGACCAGGGGGTGGTCGCGCCTAGCAGGCTTGTCGCCTCCCCGTGCGTCCTTCGGATTGCTTTTTATTTTCCTAATTTTTTAAATATTCCAAAACTGAATAAAATTGCTATTGGGAAACTTTTGAAGTCGGTTTACTTACCGTACCACGTACCTATTCCTTTTTGGAGTCTGAAACATTCTGGTAAGTCTCCCTAATATGCTCTTCGGGAGTTATGGTATTGATAACATTGGATTCAACATTAATGGGAGTACCTGAGATATAGTGTTTGATTCTTTTCCCGTTTACCACCTTCGGCGTTGTTGATCTTGATGGCACCGGAACGATATACTTCCTCAACAACGTATGGTCCTTCCCATTTAGAGAGAAGTTTTCCTGTAAAATATCTTAACTAAGAATTGTATAGCAGGACATGATCATCTACATTAAATTCACGCTTCTGTATCCTTTTATCATGCCATCTCTTAACTTTCTCTTTAAACAACTTGGCATTCTCATAGGCCTGGGTTCTCCATTCATCAAGTGAGCTAATATCAAATAACCTCTTCTCACCAGCAAGTTTGAAATCATAGTTGAGCTCTTTTATTGCCCGAAAAGCTTTATGCTCTAGCTCTAGAGGTAAGTGACATGCTTTACCACAAACCATTTTATACGGAGACATACCCATAGGGTTCTTGTAAGCAGTTCTATACGCCCATATTGCATCATCAAGTTTCTTAGACCAATTCTTCCTAGATCTATTAACCATCTTTTGCAAGATCAATTTAATCTCCCTATTACTTAATTCTACTCGACCACTAGACTGAGGATGGTAAGGGGATGCAATTCTATGATTAACATCACACTTAGCAAGCAATTTGCGGAAAGCACCATGAATAAAATGTGAACCACCATCAGTCATTAAATATCGGGGGACTCCAAATCTAGGGAAAATAATTTCTTTAAGCATCATAATAGAGGTGTTATGATCAGCACTACTAGTTGGAATAGCTTCTACCCACTTAGTAACATAATCAACAGCAACTAAAATAGGAGTATACCTGTTGGACGTTGGAAAAGGTCCCATATAATCAAAACCCCAAACATCAAATGGTTCAATAACAAGAGAGTAATTCATAGGCATTTCCTGACATCTAGTAATATTACCAATTCTCTCACATTCATCACATGACAAGACAAACTTACTAGTGTCCTTGAAGAGAGTAGGCCAATAAAAACCAGATTGTAATACCTTATGTGCAGTTCTATCTCTAGCATGGTGTCCTCCGTAGGCCTCGGAATGACGCTTTTGTAGGATGTGTTCCTGTTCATGCTCAGGTACACAACGTCTAATAACACCATCTACTCATTCTTTATAAAGGTGTGGGTCATCCCAGAAGTAATGTCTTAAATAATAGAAGAACTTTTTCTTTTGTTGGTATGTGAAACTAGGCGGTATAAACTTAGCGACAATATAATTAGCATAATCAGCATACCAAGGAGCACTACAAGAAGCATTTATGACAGCTAATTGTTCATTAGGAAAGCTATCATCAATAGGTAGTGGGTCATCAAGAACATTCTCTAACCTAGACAAGTTATCTGCTACGGAGTTATCAACATCCTTTCTATCAACAATATGCAAATCAAATTCTTGTAGCAGAAGAACCCACTTGATAAGTCTAGATTTAGCATCTTTCTTTTCCAGGAGATACTTAATAGCAGCATGATCAGTGTGAATAGTTACTTTAGAATCAACAATATAGGGTCTAAACTTATCATAAGCGAGCAGAACTGCTAAACATTCTTTTTCAGTGGTAGCATAGTTTCTCTGGGCACTGTCTAGAGTTTTGCTAGAATAATGAATAACATTTAATTTCTTATCAACTCTTTGTCCTAGAACAGCACCTACGGCATAATCACTAGCCTCACACATAATTTCAAAGGGTAGGTTCCAATCAGGTGGTTGAACAATAGGTGCAGAAATCAAAGCATTCTTGAGAATTTCAAAAGCTTCTACACAATCATCATCAAAAATGAATGGAACATATTTTTGCAAGAGGTTAGTGAGCGGCCTAGAAATCTTAGAGAAGTCTTTAATAAATCTTCTATAGAAACCGGCATGACCAAGGAAACTTCTTATACCTCTGATATCCGTAGGACATGGCATTTTTTCAATAGAATCAACTTTAACCTTGTCAAATTCAATACCTCTTTTAGAAATTTTATGTACCAAGACAATGCCTTCATTCACCATAAAGTGGCACTTCTCCCAATTCAAGACAATATTAGTTTCTTCACATCTCTGCAAAACTCAATCAAGGTTGCTCAAACAATCATCAAAAGAAGTTCCGTAGACGGAAAAATCATCCATGAAAACCTCAACAATCCTTTCACAAAAATCAGAGAATATAGCAGTCATACATCTTTGAAAGGTAGCAGGTGCATTGCATAAACCAAAAGGCATACGTCTATACGCAAGGTACCAAAAGGGTAGGTAAAGGTGGTCTTGTCTTGGTCCTCTTTTGACACGGGTATTTGAGAGAAACCAAAATAACCATCTAGAAAGCAAAAATGTGTTTGTTTGGATAATCTTTCTAGCATTTTATCAATAAAGGGTATAGGGTAATGATCTTTCCTAATAGCTTTATTTAGTTTCCTAAAATCAATTACCATTCTATAACCTGTAACAATTCCCTGAGGGATCAATTCATTTTTATCATTAGGAACCATAGTAATACCTCCTTTCTTAGGGACACAATGAACGGGACTAACCCATCTACTATCAGCAATAGGGTAAATGATACTTGCCTCCAGAAGCTTTAATATTTCATTTCTTACCACTTCCTTCATCTTAGGATTCAACCGCCGTTGGTTATCAACAACTGGTTTAGCATCAGGCTCCATTTTAATTTTGTGCTGACATAGAGTGGGACTAATGCCCTTAAGATCATCAAAAGTATATCCAATAGCAGCACGGTGCTTCCTCAGAGTTTTCAATAATCTTTGTTCTTCATCCTCTGAAAGGTTAGCACTAATAATAACAGGATATATCTTCTTTTCATCAAGATAAGCATATTTCAAAGTATCTGGCAATTGTTTAAGCTCAAACACAGGATCACCTTTGGGTGGAGGTGGATCCCCAAGTATTTCAACAGGCAAGTTGTGTTTCAGAATAGGATGTTGATCAAAGAAAATCCTGTCTATTTCATTTCTTTCATTCATATGCATATCATTTTCATGGTCTAGCAAATATTGATCTAAAGGATCAGTAGGAGGCACAACAATATAAGCAAGACCAATAATTTCATCCTTACTAGCCAATTCTTTATCATGGGGTTGTCTACGAAATTTAGAGAAATTAAACTCATGAGACATATCCCCAAAACTTACGATAACCGTTTCCTTCTCACAATCTACCCTGGCATTAACGGTATTCAAGAAGGGTCTACCAAATATAATGGGACAAAAATCATCCTGTGGGGAACCAAGAACAAGAAAATCAGTAGGATATTTTATTTTTCCACACAAGACTTCAACATCTCTAATAATCCCAACTGGTGATATAGTGTCTCTATTAGCAAGCTTAATTGTAACATCAATTTCCTCTAACTCAGTTGGTGCAATATCAGTCATAATCTCTTTATACAAGGAGTAGACTTCAACATCTCTAATAATCCCAACTGGTGATATAGTGTCTCTATTAGCAAGCTTAATTGTAACATCAATTTCCTCTAACTCAGTTGGTGCAATATCAGTCATAATCTCTTTATACAAGCAGTAGGGAATTGCACTCACACTAGCACCCATATCACATAAGCCATGATAACAATGATCTACTATTTTAACAGAAACAACAGGCGTGCCAACAATGGGTCTATGTTTATCTTTAGCATCAGGTTTAGCAATTCTAGCAGCTTCATCACAAAATTGAATAACATGCCCATCAATATTATCAACCAAGATATCTTTAACCATAGCAATACTAGGCTCAACTTTAATTTGCTCAGGAGGTGTAGGTGTTCTAGCACAGCTCTTACGAACCACAGTTGAAGCTTTAGCATGATCCTTTATTCTAACAGGGAAAGATGGTTTCTCAATATAAGCGGCAGGAATAACAGGATCAACATTATAAGTAGTAGTTTTCTCTTCAACTTTAATAGGTTCAACTACTTTCACTTCAATGGGAGGATGATATTCAAACCACTTCTCCTTAGGGAGATCAACATGAGCAGCAAAAGATTCACAAAAAGAAGCTACTATCTCAGAGTCAAGTCCATATTTAGTGCTAAATTCACGAAAAGCATTGGTGTCTACGAAAGATTTAACACAATCAAACTTAAGGTTCATACATGACTCCTTACCTTTGCCGAGTTCCCAATCTTCAGAGTTATGTTTAATTCTCTCCAATAAATCCCATTTGAAGTCAATATCTTTCTCCATAGAGGAACCGGCACAAGAAGTATCGAGCATGGATTGATCATTACGAGAAAGCCGACAATAAAAATTTTGAATAATAATTTCTCTCGAGAGCTCATGATTGGGGCATGAATATAACATTGACTTAAGCCTCCCCCAAGCTTGAGCGATTCTTTCTCCTTCACGAGGCGAAAAGTTATAAATATAATTCTGATCACGATGAACTAGATGCATTGGGTAGAACTTCTAATGAAGTTCCATTTTCAATCGGTTGTAGCTCCATGATCCAATATCATCACATAGCCTATACCATGTCAATGCCTTCTACTTCAAAGATAAAGGAAAGACCTTCTTCTTAACGTGATGCTCGGGCAGACCTGCAAGCTTAAATAATCCACAAACTTCATCCACATAGATTAGATGCAAATCAGGATGTAGTGTTCCATCTCCTGCATAAGGATTAGCCAGCAGTTTCTCTATCATACCCGAAGGAATTTCATAATAAATATTTTTAGTAGGTTCAGTAGGTTGAGGGACAACTCTTTGTGTTTCCGCTCGAGGTGAAGATACCCCGAACAAGCCCCTCAAAGGATTACTTTCCATAGTGACAAGTGACAGTAAATTTCAGCACACTATATAATTTTTCCTTACCAGATTCCACTTACAAAAGCCGCTTCACTCCCCGGCAATGGTGCCAGAAAAGAGTCTTGATGACCCACAAGTATAGGGGATCTATCGTAGTCCTTTCGATAAGTAAGAGTGTCGAACCCAACGAGGAGCAGAAGGAAATGACAAGCAGTTTCCAATAAGGTATTCTCTGCAAACACTGAAATTATGGGTAACAAATAGTTTTGTGAGAAGATAATTCGTAACGAGTGACAAGTAACAAAGGTAGCAAAGGTGCAGAAAGGTATCCCAATCCTTTTTGTAGCAAAGGACATGCATGTACAAACTCTTATATAAAGCAAAGCGCTCCTGAGGACACATGGGAATTTCTGTCAAGCTAGTTTTCATCATGCTCATTTGATTCGTGTTCGTTACTTTGATAATTTGATATGTGGGTGGACTGGTGCTTGGGTTCTGCCCTTACTTGGACAAACCTCCCACTTATGATTAACCCCCCTCGCAAGCATCCGCAACTACGAAAGAAGAATTAAGGTAAACCTAACCATAGCATGAAAAATATGGATCCAAATCAGCCCCTTACGAAACAACGCATAAACTAGGGTTTAAGCTTCTTTCACTCTAGCAACCCATCATCTACTTATTACTTCCCAATGCCTTCCCCTAGGCCCAAATAATGGTGAAGTGTTATGTAGTCGACATTCACATAACACTACTAGAGGAGAGACAACATACATCTCATCAAAATATCGAACGAATACCAAATTCACATGATTACTTATAACAAGACTTATCACATGTCCTCAGGAACAAACGTTACTACTCACAAAGCATGTTCATGTTCAAGATCAAAGGAGTATTAATTATCATAAATGATATGAACATATGATCTTCCACCAAGCAACCAACTAGTATCAACTACAAGGAGTAATCAACACTACTAACAACCCACAGGTACCAATCTGAGGTGTTGTGACAAAGATCGGATACAAGAGATGAACTAGGGTTTGGAGAGGAGATGGTGATGGTGAAGATGTTGATGGATATTGACCCCATCTCGATGAGAGGATCGTTGGTGATGACGATGACTTCGATTTTCCCCTTCGGGAGGGAAGTGTCCCCGGCAGAACAGCCCCGCTGGAGCTCTAGATTGGTTCTGCCCAAGTTTCGCCTCGAGACAGTGGCGCTTCGTCCCGAAAGGTCTCTTCTGATTTTTTTCCCAGGTCAAAACGCTTCATATAGGAGAAGATGGGCATCGGAGGAGCCACATGGGCCCCACAAGCCTGCTACGCGTGGCTAGGGGGGTGGCCGCGCCTAGCAGGCTTGTGGCCTGTAGGTGCCCCCCCTCTGGTTGATTCTTGCGCCAGTATTTTTTATTAAATTCAAAAATATTCTCCGTAAATTTGCAGGACTTTTGGAGTTGTGCAGAATAGGTATCTCAGATTTGCTTCTTTTCCAGTCCAGAATTCCAGCTGTCGGCATTTCTCCCTCTTCATGTAAACCTTGTAAAATAAGAGAGAAAAGGCATAAGTATTGTATCATAACGTGTAATAACAACCCACAGTGCAATAAATATCAATATAAAATCATGATGCAAAATGGACGTATCAGAGAGCCACTCGACATTTTCATTGTGGTCTTCTCCTTACGACCCAAAGAAAGAAAATTCCGGGCAAGAACACTATTACACCAAAACAAACTGATGTGCGTTTGGCGGGCTCCCTAGTGGGGCCGCGCCTAGCGATATGAGTTGCCTAGTATGGAACTATCATGGGGCTGGCAAGCCTTGTGACAGTTCGTGAGCTTCAAGACCTCTCGAAGCAACTTGCCCCCTCTATAGTATGTATGTTAGAAACTCAAATAGAGGGTCCTCGTGTAGAAAATTTGGCAAGAACCTTGGGATATAATAAAAGCTTTGTTGTAAGCAGTTTTGGTAGAAGTGGAGGTTTGAGAATTTTTTGGAATGATGAAATAAAGTTAGGAAGTTATTGGCTACTAAGAATGTCACATTGATGTGCTTGTTGAGGATATGGTAGAGATACAGACCAGAGTTACGTTTGTCTATGGCGAAGCGCAAGTGGCAGAGAGGCATAGAACTTGGGATAGGCTAAAAGGCATAACAGGAACTGCTAATCATCCATGGGTCGTGATTGGTGATTTTAATGAAGTGCTCCATGGCTATGAACATGAAGGCATCTGTGTGCGAAGCCAAGCTCAGATGGTTGCTTTTCGAGATGCATTGGATATTTGTGGATTATCAGATATCGGCTACAAGGGAAATACATAGGCGTTTGAGAGGAGAGTTGTCGGGGGCGTACACGAGTAAGGTTGGATAGGTGTGTGGCCAACCCTGCATGGACGCTGGCGTTTCCCCAAGCGGTGCTGGAGCATCTGACTGTCGCGTCCTCAGACCATGTACCAATACTCCTACGTTGACACAAAACCCAGGCATGCAAAAGGGGCCACGGGCGTTTAAATATGAGCTTTGTTGGTAGAGAGATCAGTCGCTATCACCGCTAATACAAACTGCATGGGGTCAATCCCCAGGAGATTCGGTGGTTGCCGTCAAGAACAAGCTTAAATCGCTGTCTGGCGAGCTAGCCACCTGTGACCGGGAGCATTTTGGAAACGTCTGTAAGGAAATTTCCACTCTAAAGCAACAACTGCAGATCTTGCGTGGAGCTCCAGGACGATCCGATCCTTCGAATGGTGAGATCAAGATCACTGACCGGCTACTCGAGTTATAGCACCGGGAGGAGATTCTTTGGAGGCAGCGGGCCAGAGCTGATTGGCTAATGCATTCGGATAAAAATACTTACTTTTTCCATCTGAGGGGCAGCCGTCTGAGGAGGAAAATCAAATCAAAATGTTGCAAAAACCGGATGGCCAGCTGACCGAGGATGTGGGAGAGATAGAGGAGATGACACCATCTTTTTATAAGGATCTATAAACATATGAAGGAGTTACCAACATGGAGCAGGTCCTCGTCACTCTCCCGAAGAAAGTCACGCAGGGTATGAACGAGATTTTGAATGCACCATATAAAGGAGAGGAGGTAAAAATGGCACTGTTTCAAATGTTCCTGACAAAGGCGCCTGGCCGGATGGTTTTACTACACACTTTTTTCAATGCCATTGGGAAACATGTGGTGAGTCCATCACTAATGTGGTTCTCAAAATAGTGGAGGGAACGGAGTCAGCGGAATGCATCAATGAAACGGTTCTTGTTTTGATCCTGAAGGTAAAAAAATGCCACTCTCCTGTCACGGTTTCGCCCTATAAGCTTGTGTAATGTGCTTTATAAGATTGCTTCAAAAGTTTTCTCCGACTGGCTGAAGCTAGTTCTCTCTCATATAATTTCTAAGGAGCATTTAGCATTTGTGCCAGGCAGGATGATTACTGATAACATCATCACAGCTTATGAATGTCTACACTTCATGAAAAGAAATAAAGCAAAGAAGCACTAGGGTTGTGCCTTGAAGCTTGATAGGATGAAGGCCTATGATAGGGTGGAACGGCCATATCTTGAATCAATATTGCTTAAGCTAGGTTTCTTTGAGAGGTGGGTTCAGACTGTAATGCGCCTAGTCACTATAGCCAAATTCTCAGTCATGATCAATGGGAAGAAATCCGAGGAATTTAATTCATCACACATAAGGCGACCCAATTTCACCATACTTGTTTTTGATAGCAGCAGAGGGCCTTTCGTGTGAAAAGTGTCCTTCTGCTCCGGGGCTCAAATGAGCCTGGTGAACAGTAAAATCAAAAAAAACTCAAAAAAATTCAAAAAATTCCAATTTTTTTTGTGATCAAACATTGACAAAAGTTCTAACTGCGTACAAAAATTAGGCCTGAAATAACATTCCTACGTGGCGTGACAAAAAAACCGATACTCATTTTCAGAGTATCGGTTTTGTTTTTTTGCCACGCCTTGTAGGAATGTTATTTCAGGCCTAATTTCTGCAGGCGGTTAGAACTTTTCTCAATGTTTGATCACAAAAAATTTAGATTTTTTTGAACTTTTTGTGATTTTTTTACGATTTTACTGTTCACCGGGCTTAGATGAGCCCGGGAGCAGAAACTCTGCGTCCCTTTTGTGCCTTTTAAAATCACAAGGAGAGTCATCCGGTTTGCATGGTATTCAAGTGGCACTGTCGGCACCACCAGTTAACCATCTTCTATTTGCAGATGACAGCCTATTGTTCTTCAAGGCAAACAATGTGAGAGCTAATGAGGTGAACCATGTTCTGGACATGTATTTCCAAGCTTCTGGGCAGCGCATAAATATGTCAAAGTCTTCAATTTATTTCAACAAAGGTATTCCGGAGGGCCTGAGGGCTGGGATCAAGGGGCTACTCAATGTGCCAAACGAAACTCTAAATGAAAAGTATTTGGGGATGCCATCAGACATTGGAAATTCAAAAAATTGTGCTTTTAAGTACATAAAATACCATCTATGGAATAAGGTTCAGGGATGGTTAGAAAACACCATGTCTACTGCAGGAAAAGAGGTGTTGGTCAAATCTGTTGCCCAAGCGGTCCCTGTGTTCTCCATGTCTTGTTTTAAACTGCTGAGGGGCTTATGCGAACACCTTAATATATTGATCAGGAAGTTTTGGTGGGGAAGCAAGGAGGGCAAACACAAACCACACTGGGTATCCTGCAAGACAATGACACAACCTAAGGAAATTGGTGAACTTGGTTTTAAAGACTTCGAGATTTTCAACCTAGTAATGCTTGCCAAACAAGCATGGCGCTTGCTACAGAACCCAGATTCCCTAAGTGCACATCTATTGAAGAGCGTTTACTTCCCAAAGACTGACATCTTGCCTGCGTCACTAGGCAACCACCCGAGCCAAATCTGGCAAGCGATCGTCGAGGGAAGGGACACACTGAAACAAGGGCTAATAAGGAGACTTGGAAACAGAGAAACAACCAACATCTGGGAGGACACATGGTTACCCCGAGACGAAATGCTGAGGCCTTATTGTTCTCGGGTGATCGATCCACCGACCAAAGTCTCTAAACTTATAGACCATACATCAACATCCTGGGATCGATAGAAGGTTGAGCAAGTTTTTATGCCTATGGATGTTCGCACCATACTATTCATACCACTCAACACAATGAACATCCCAGATTTCTGGTGCTAGTACTTTGAAAGAAATGGCAATTTCACGGCCCGATCTGCTTACCGCATGCTGGTGGCTACAAGGAGTCGACATGAAGCTTGGCTTGAGCACTCCCCTGGTTCTTCGAGCACGGGTGAGGAAGGATCCTGGAAAACTCTATGGAAAACAAAAGCACCGTCGAAGGTCGCATGTTCTTATGGAGACTCTCCAAACACTCGTTACCAACAGAAGACGTGAGGTCACATAGACATATGTCTGACAACTCAGGGTGCGCCCTGTGGGGATCGCTAGACTCGTGGAGACACTCAATCATAAACTACATGCTGGCCAGGTGCACATGGGATCTAGTAGATGAGGCATTAACATTACAAGTGATGACAACGATGGAACCAAACGCCAAGTAGTGGATTTTCACCCTCATGGAGGCGTTATCACATGAACAATTCATACTGGTGACGATCACTCTCTGGGCGATATGGTCCTCACGACGCAAAGCAATCCACGAAGGTATCTTCCAATCTCCTCAAGCTACCAAGATGTTCATCCATAGATATATAGCCGAACTGCAAGTCCTAGAAGGAAAGGAGGTTCAAACTCTCCCTACAGCAATATCGCATGCTGCGAGATCACATGTGGCGAGCTGAGAGCACCACCAACAGGCTGCGTCAAAATCCATGTTGATGTTGGCATGAGAAGAGGACGAGGCGGATCAGCAGCGACTATATGCAGGGATGATCAAGGCCAATACGTAGGAAGCTACGCTTTGGTGATAGCGGGTGTTGAGGACCCTACCATACTGGAAATGATCGCATGTAGCGAAGCTCTTGCACTGGCGGAGGATCTTCATGGGCACCGCGTGCTTATCTCGTCGGACTCCAAACAAACCATAGAGGGCATTGCTGTCGGGACCCCGATCCTAAGTCATAAGAATCCAGACTGTAACATATCACATCACGTTGCGGCCTCACGCACGGTAAGTTCCATGGCTGCAACCTTACCTTAGCCGGGACCGTTTGCGTCTTTTGGCTCACGTATGTGAACATGTCGCTGGCAATCAAACGACGGAGAACCCGGGCCGACATAACTAGTCATAGAACCCAAGCGGCACATCCGTACAGAAACATGCATACATAACCCAGCAATGCAGGTGTCGGCCTCAAGCGTGTGTAGACGAGTCATAGCAAGCTACAGGGACTCCATTATGTCGTGAGACACAAATGCCATCACTGCACGTAGACGAGTCGTAGCAGGCTACAGGGACTCCATTACACCACGAGACATTTCCCCGAAGGGACAGATACAACAGCAAAGAAGGATACATGCCGGTCAATCAATGTGTCCGGAGCAGTAGCAAGCTACCATGGCTCGGTGGAAGCACAAAGAGGCAGTTTCCCGTAAAGAGTACTACTAAAGGCACACGACTAGGTGTCGGATCCCATACATACCGTTACACGTCACACATACGCACGACATGCCCGATATGCATAGATACAACCATGGGATCATAACATAACTATACAACAACATGACTTTCATTTAAGAGGCTTGGATGAGCCCTGCATAATATGTCCTTACAGATAGGGGTCACATGACCCGACACTCAAGTCATACAAACATGTTCATACAAACCAAGCGGAAGCATAAGCTGTCTGAGTACAGACAGATGGAAGGATAAAAAACATGGCCTAACTATCTACAGCCCGCCATAGGGCAAAGGTCGTAGCTGGGACACCAGCTATTCGGCATCGTCAATGTCTAGAAAGAACCCACCTAATGGGTCCTGGGTCTCATCTGCAACATTTATTAAGCAAACGTGAGTACAAACGTACTCAGCAAGTCTTTAAAACAGACCTAGTATATTCATGCTCATGTATCAACAAAGGGGGAGGTGGAGTTTATGCAGTAATGCCAGTTTTGACTCATGGCTAACCTACACTACTCAATTTTAATTCTTTCTTTACATTTTAGATATCGCACACGAGTCCACTAACTCCATAGCAGTACACCACCATGGATTCACTTTCACTCCTGGGAGAGTGCCATCCATGGTACTCACACTTGTCTTGATATTTTTATGAGTATCCATTTGATTATCTATGAACAGCATAAGTTCTCCAAGTAGTCCATATCCGAGGACGCGGCTATTCAAATAGTTTCATACCCTGCAGAGATGTACTTCTTCACACACACTCTCGCCACTTATCGTTGTGTGCTCATAAAACCACGCATCTCGGCAACCTTCAAGCGGATGCCCAGCGAGGGAGTCGGCCATGACCGTCAATCACATAAGACCTCTAGTCCAGGCTATCGCCTATTTGAGACTGAACCCGCACGGAAGTCCAGCCGAAGTTTCCGCTACGGCCCCAAACGATGTGCGCAGGGTTTCCAAGCCCACCATCCGGGTGACCCTTGGTACACCGTGCCACTGCCTACCGCGTCGTAACCCACCCCTAGGGTCAGCGCTACGCATGGCCTCCAACATGCTATAAACACCAGAAACTACTTGCAACTCCTGGACTAAGGACTAAGCGAATGATAAGTCGAGAGGGTCAATTAAGTATCCCAATGTGTGGTAGTAACTAGTCTTGGATCACAAACACGGAACTCGGTTCCTAAGAACGGTCCCAATGAGACAACCCGCTATGTACTCCTACATAGCCCCTCATCGCTAGCTTTACCAAATCGAGTTCATCATATATCACACATCAGACAACATCCTTTCACTCAGTTCATCACCCAGATGAATCAGACCTGAGCCAACTCTAAGCATAGTAAGCATAGCAGGCAAGTAAGCTAAGCACATCATGGCACAAGCATCTACCAGGTATGCTAGGTTGCAAGGTTTGACTATTTACTGTGACAATGTCAGGTTATGCAGCAGAATAGGATCATCTATCGTGTATGACTGACATGTGATCGACTATCCTAATGCAATAAACAAGAGCAGGAGCGAGAGAGTAGGATGTTATCGGAATGATCAAAGGGGTTGCTTGACTTGCTGGGTAGCGGAAAGGTTCTCTCCTTCGTTGGGATACTCGGGGGTATCCTCAGAAGCAGGGCCTACCGCAATGCAGATAAGAAACAATCAACACACGCAAGTGCGACAATATGATGCATGATCATGGCATGATAGCATGTATGGATGAACTAATGCAACTAGTGTTCATGCTGATTTGAAACGAATTTGAATATAGGTTCAAAATCGTTCTTTATTTCAAATTTCATATACTAACCTAATAGTAATTGTCAATGTTCACCTATTTAGATTGCCCTAACATGCATGACAATAGCACCATTGGATTCATTGGATTTTTCTGATAATTTTTCATATATAAATTATTTTCATCTGATTTACAGATTAATTTATATGAATTTTTGAAGTTTTGAATAATTTCTGAAATTATTTTTAAACTAGAAAAGGGAAAAATGACATCAGCCTGACATCACTGTGACGTCAGCTAATCAGCTGACCGGGCCAGAGTCAAACCTGACATGTGGGGACCACATGTTAGTGACTCAATCAATTAACTGATTAATTAAGACTAATCCTAACTAATTAACAGATCTAGGCCCATATGTTAGTGACAGATTAGGTTTAATTAATTTAATTAATTAATTTGCTAATTAACCTAATTAACAAGGCCTGGCCCCACTTGCCAGCGACCCAGGGTCAAACTCCTGACGTTCAGACAGGTTGACTCGCCGACGTTGAGCCGCCGCCGACGTTAGGGACGGTGGAGGGGGTTGGAATCCCTCCTCCGGCGACCAAATGGACGGCGGAGAGCGCTGGGAGAGCCTACGCTCGACCGCGCGTCGATCTAGCCCCAAACCAGAGGCTGGGGTGGTCGGGATCGACGCCGGTGTCGAGGGCAGCGGCGGCCGGAGCTCGGGCCAGAAGGGCGCGGCGTCTACGAGGTACGGAAGAGAAGGGGGAGAAGGGGAGGAGCACCAGCGGCTCACCGCGGTTCCAGCAGAGGCGACGACGAGGTCGGAGGAGGTCCAGACGGGGCAGAATGTCGGGGCGGAGCTCCGGTGACCGTCGGGGAGGAACGGCGATGGCGCGGCGTAGAGGGGCTCCCGGCGTCTTCTAGGGTCACGGGGAGGACAAGGGGGTGGCGGCGGTTCTCGGGGGCTACCTAGCGAGGCGAGGGGGCGGCTAGCGCGATGGCGGCGAGCTCGAGCAGAGCTCGGCTATGGCGGAGCAGGGGGGAGAATGAGAGCGAGAGGGAGAGCTCGCAGGAGGAGAGGGAGAGGGGAAG
The DNA here is from genome assembly GCA_022496015.1 of Hordeum marinum. Classification (NCBI taxonomy): domain Eukaryota; kingdom Viridiplantae; phylum Streptophyta; class Magnoliopsida; order Poales; family Poaceae; genus Hordeum; species Hordeum marinum. The sequence continues at coordinate 524,193,954 of CM039673.1, forward strand.
GAGGCCACGGCAAGGGCCTCACGCTGGCACCCTCCCAGCCCTCCAGGCCAGCAGCCAGGCAGGAAGCAGGTGGCCGGGGTGTGGCGACCATGCGCCCGGCGTCCTTCTGGCCGGAGGTGGAAGAAGACCGGTTCGCCCCTGGTGGGCTAGGCCGGCTTCTTCCCTGGCCCAGGTAAGCTTTTTTTGTTTACTTTAATTCATTTCTTTTCTAGTTTTCTGACATTTGTTTTATTATTTTGCATGTGCAAAATGACTTTGCAAAATATTCCAAGTATTTTATATCATCAAGTTTGAATATTTCAAACTTGTAGAAAAATAATTTCAGGATATTTTCAAGCTAAAATAATGATAATGATTTGTTTATCATTTTCAGGGGCTTTAACATTTATTTTTAAATTGCTTTAGGTGTTCAAATAATTAAAATGATCCCTGTTATAATCATGTCCAAATTTACCAGACATAGGGAACATTTTTAGTGGGCATTTTGGGTTTGTTGAATTTTCACCAGATTGGAATTGTTTGGATTCAAAGTGAGCTTGGGGTTTCTTTTCTTTTGTTCCCCATTTTATGTTGATGCAATAGAATGAAACATGATGCAAACACATGCTATCCTAGGACATCTAGCTAGGGATGTGATAATTGCGGTTAGAAGCAAACGGAAGCATGGCGCCATAGTCAATGAGATAAAGTTTAAATCAGTTTGTTTTGATTGTAATTTTACTTTTGAAGGTCGTGAAGCGCATAGTTTAGCCAAGTACTCTCTTTCTCTTGGTTAGGGACGCCACACCTGGTTGGGGCAACCTCATGACCAAACTTGTATTCCACAATTTGTGGCTTTTGATGAATAAAACATCATTTTACCCCTAAAAAAGCTAACCATTTTTTTTCGTAGATTTACATTTTAAAACATTTTATCTCTTATAAACCCTACATCCAAATATCGAACCATTTTGATCGTTGGATTCCTCGTGTTGAGACCTTCAAAATAGATTCCATGTCAATAGATTTCATAGAACCTTTTTTAGAAAAAATAAAAAGAAAGATAAGGAAAAACCGGAAACACATTTTTATTTCACTTTTTCACTGTGCTTCTCGCGAAATGAAATCTATATCTCCACTAGAAGCAAATTTATGCATCTCATAGAAGAAAAATCATTTTCTTTTTCTTTGTGCCTCTCGTAAAGTAAAAAAATGTTTATACCACCATGAGAAACAAATACGTGCCTCTCGTGAAAGCAAAAGAATGCATTTTTATGTTAAAAATATTATTATTACCTTCAAAATTTAGGAAAAATCGAACAAAAACCGAAAAGTCAAAAAACGCGCTAGAGAATTTAAGAAAATAAAATACTGAAAAAGCATCAAACACGCGACTCTCAGCCCACAAAAATGAATTCAAGGGCTCCCGCAAGAGGTAGTTTTTAATTAGTTGCTCTCGTCAACTGAAGGTGGAGAACCTCGTCGGTCTACGACATGTCAATGGGCGCGCCATGAAAGCAGGCATTACCACTCCGTGCACTAAGCATTAAACATGATTATCTCATAAATGATGATAATAATATATCCTAGTACTTTTTCTGAGTACAACAGCATATCTTAGTCTTTTTCTAGGAAATCCTAGTACTCCCATCTGATCCAATTTAATGAACTTTTTTTAGTTTGATTTAATTGACATAATCATTATACACATCTTCCAAATCCGGTCCATCACGTATCAGTACCACGCGCAGAAAGGAACGATTTGAACCAAATCAAGATTTGGGGGTTCACCTTCCAAATCCAATCTATGGTGTCCCTCCTGCCGGTGACAAAATCTAGCCCCCTAAGCCGCCGCCACGCTACGAAGAAGTCAAACCTAACGGTGGTGAGGTGAGTCATCATGCCAGGGTCACGCACAATCATGACGTCCAACGACACTCCATCGTGGCTCTAGGGAGCCGACGGCCGGGGCTTCATCAAGCTATTGACCTGCGGTGGGGTACTACCACAACGACTGCAAGGGAAAAGAAGAGGTCAGCAAGGGTTGATAGGAGCGGAGGCCGGAGGGATGGGGGTGCCGGTGGAGGGAACTCTAGCGCCGGGGCTATCACCTTCTTATGCGGGAGCTGTCGAATCATTTTTTCCACTTAAAGATAAAGGCATAGAGTACGGGTTGATTTAAAAAAATATAAGGGGATTTTCGGCAAAATTAACGATGGCTAGCGAACAGAAGCAATAGCATCAATAAATTGAGCGAAATCACTAGTTAGCAAGCACACCTTCCAACGATTACTCTTATCTTCCCAAGTTGCGACAAGCGGCACACTGCATGTGTGCCACTTGTCGCAACATGACAGTTTTCTCTTTTTTCGTAGATTCGTATTTTCAAAACGTTTTATCTACTAAACCATGCGTCCAAATCTTGAACCATGATAGGTTTTGACGATCTTTTTTTTTCACGAAAAAAACCGGACGAAAAAATCGTGCCTCACGCGATAGGAAAAAAAACCCAAAAAACACGTTTTTTCTCTTTCCGAGCGTGCCTCTGGCGAAGGCAAAACCGTGCCTCTTGCGGAAGCAAAACCGTACCTCACGAAAAAAAGAGAGTAAAAAACACGTTTTTCTTCCTTTCGGGAGAGGCACGGCCATGCCTTCCGCGATAGCAAAATCGTGCCTCTCACGAAAAAATAGAAAGCAGAAAACGCGTTTTTCCCTTTCCGAGAGGCATGTACGTGCCTCTCGCGAAGGCGAAACCATGCCTTTTTATGGAAGCAAGACCGTGCCTCTCGCAAAAAAAACCAGAAAACACGTTTTTTTCCTTTCCGAGAGGCACGGCCGAGCCTCTCACGAAGCAAAACCCCGCCTCTCACAAAAAATAGAGAATGCGTTTTTTCCTTTTCGAGAGGCACGGCCTCTCGTGAAGACAAACCGTGTCTCTCGCAAAAAAAACAGAAAGCATGTTTTTTCGCATAAAAAAAACTGAAAACGCGTTTTCGCGCATTTTTTCGTCCAAAAACTACGAAAGACCGGTGGAAAACCGGAACACCAAAAAAATCAGGAAAAAACCACTAAAAAGACGAAAACGCGTGCGAAAAAAATCCGAAGGAAACGTTCAGAACGCGACACGTGGTGGCGACTGGGAACGCGTCAAGTGACGGCGCGTGAAAGCGATCGATGAAACGCCTATAAGGGAGTGTTCGCTAACTAGTTACTCCCTGAGATTGAGAAAAATACAAGGCCAAACTCTTGCAAGCCCATGCAAATAGATGGAGGCCTAGTACTGTTGAAAGCCCAACTCTTTGGCAGCCCATCCACTCGCCGCAGAGAAAACAACACAAACCCCTCTCTCTCCCCGGTCGCCGTCGACGCGTCTCGCTCGCATCCCCGCACGCACCGCCGTCGCCGCCCGTGCTCCCTTCTCCCCCCCGTCGACGGCTATCTGCACTCGAGGCTCGGATCGGCCGTCTCGCCTCGCCAAGGAAGGAAGGGCATGGCTCTGCGAGCGGCCGCCGCGAGGCTGGCGTCCTCCAGCCTCCGCCGCCGCCACGGCCACATCCTGCCGGCGGCCGCCACCCCCAGCCACGTGGCCTTCCTCCATTCCCACGCCACTAGCTTCGGTACCCCCCTCCCCGCCCCCCTTCCTCGTCGCCCCCTCTCTCGTCTCGTGGCATGCTTGCATCTCACCGTCTCGTTCCTCGTCAGGATTCAAGCAGGTGCGCGAGGACGAGAAGAGCAAGCTGGTCGGCAACGTCTTCAGCAGCGTCGCCTCCAGCTACGACGTCATGAACGACCTCATGAGCGCCGGGCTGCACAGGCTCTGGAAGGACAGGTTTAGTTAGTGGAGCTCAATCCATTGCTCCGTATATATGGGGATTCGTCGTTCTTACCGGATTCTTGTGACTTCTTTTCCAGGCTGATCTCAAAGCTGAATCCTTTTCCTGGTATGAAGCACCTCGACGTGGCCGGTGGGACAGGTAAGATAATACTGTAATTAACAGGGGTGTCTCTTTTTCTATATCCCCATTCAGAATATAAGACGATAGCCATCAGATTGACGCAATTAGGATAACATGGACAGTCACAAACGAATTTAGTGGAATCAGATATCTTGCTTGGGTGACTCTCCCGAATGGCATGTTCTGGCCGATGGCTTACCTTACATAACCTTCATACCGATTCCTCAGCATTGTTCCCATGTCCATCCTTTCCCTAACATAAGAGTTATGCATTTACTGTTGCTAATGGTACCTCTATGTTAGTCTGTAACAGACTCCTCATTCATTCTCTGTCGTAATTTCTGTACCAATGTTGATTTTTAACAACAATAAATGTTTAAATTTCTGTTCTGCCTCCATGTGGAAAGTCAAGATTCAGTGTCCATATTTCCTCCCCAAATTGGCAAATAGAGGAGCACATGTATTATCTTTGAAGTGATGCATTTAACTAAGGACCTCTTCTTTGTTCTAAAAATTATGCCATGCTTATAAGTTATCATAGCCTTGTTCTAGATTGATTGTACAGTGTACACCTTCTCTTCTTGTTGCAACTGTATCGTTTTATTCATGAATGACTTCCTTTTGACATGTTATGCTGCTATGGAGTTTCTGCACCAATATATTGTCAATTCTCATGAATACTCGTTATCAAATTTGAAATAATATGTCTGGCATTTCTTCGATGTCAACTTCAGGGGATGTTGCATTCCGTGTGGTGGAAAGAATTAAGAGTGTGAGCCACAGAGCTACGCAGGGTACTCTTACTGATATGGAAGAAGACACTCACATTTATGTTTGCGACATTAATCCAAATATGCTAGAAGTTGGAAAGAAGCGTGCTGCTGAAAAAGGTTGTGGTTCATGAAACTCATGTTGTCATGCCACCTTAATTTCAAATGTTGTCTGTTGTCCGACAGTTTATTCTTATTTCAGGCTACAATGAAGAGCAGTGCCTTAGTTGGGTACAGGGAGATGCAGAAGCTCTTTCTTTTGAGGATGGGTCTATGGATGGCTATACTATTGCATTCGGAATCAGAAATGTTACACACATTGAGAAAGCTCTATCAGAAGCTTACAGGTGGGCACGTGAAAATCCTGAACCAACTAACAAATCTTACCCCAGTCTCAGTTTTAATCTCCTGAAGTTTCTACTATGCTTGAAATTAGATGCGTTCATCTGTTCAAATATTTGTATTTGTATTTGATTTTTCAAACTTACAAATGGTTGGTAAGTTTGGATTGAATGTTGTTTTCGAGGAGATTTCTTGCTGTAGGATTTGTTGCGTGCCTTATGAAATCTGACTAGTTTCTGATCTTTGCATCTAATCAGTTTCACATGGATTTGTGTGTTTCAGAGTTCTAAAGAAAGGAGGAAGGTTCCTATGCTTGGAGTTGAGTCATGTGGATGTTCCAATTTTTAAAGACGTGTAAGTTTTCTTTAATCAAGTATGCCACCATTGTAGGATAAATTTGTATGAGAAATGTCTTGAACATTCTGATAAAATTAAGGAACAAGCAGTGCCAGACCTATAATTAATTGTCAACAGCACTGTTCGTTTTCAGCATTTCACTAAGCACTGCAACAAAGTTATAATCAGTTAGCAACCTATCTGGCTATGTGTTAAACATCGCAGGAAGTTACCTTAAATATGCTCCTGTTTCTTGTTGTCGTTTATTTGGTACAAATAGAAAATGACCCTTTGAATTGCTTCAGTTATAGTGTTGTCTCATCCTTAAAAAAAAACATACTCCTAGTGCTTTGTGGAAAGTAATGTGAATGTTGTGTTCTACTGTTTCGATTATTTCTCTCTGAACTTTTGGAAGTTCACTATCCATCTTTTCCTCCAGTTATGACATCTATTCATTTTCTGTGATTCCGGCTGTGGGAGAGCTAGTTGCTGGTGATAGGCAGTCGTACCAATACTTGGTCGAGAGCATTCGTCGGTTTCCAAAACAGGTGAAGATCGGCATTTCTAAAGCATTTCCTGTTACTGGGCTGCCTTCTTTCTTCTGAATTTCTTCCTTTTTTAGTGATTTCTACCATATGTCAAACCTCTAGACTGTCTAGGAAAATACTCCCTCCGTCCTGACTTAGTTGACTGAGATTTGACTAGATACAGAGGGAGCATCTAGACAAATCTAAGACAAGTAATTCGGAACGGAGGGAGTACTCCCTCCGTAAAGAGGGAGTACCTTGTAAAACAGTATTGACATTGCCTGTTCCTATCACAGCAAAAGATATAAAGCTCAAGGATGCAATATTCCAAGACTTTTCAGCATTTCATGTGTCTGTATATGTTACCGCATTTCTGCTGATCAAACTACTTTTACCTTCCAGGAAAAGTTTGCTCAGATGATCCAGGAAGCTGGATTTGAGGCGGTCGAATATGAAAATCTGGTGGGCGGTGTAGTTGCCATTCACTCTGGAGTGAAACTGTAGTATAGGTCAAATAGCAGCACGGCTGACAGACGCTTCCATGGTTGGTGGTGGATCTGAATCAGGCATTTGGGGCTAACAATCGACCATTTTCTTTGTTAAAAAATCATGTAACCATTATTCCTGTTGATGTAGTTCAAAATAAGAACAGATGATGATATGCACAGAGGTCTTATTTTTTCACAATTTGGTCTCTACTATATGTATAGTTTGTGCAAGCTTTGGTTCAATCATACATAGCTTGGAATATTTCAGCATAGATTTATGTGCTCTGATTTTTGTTTTTTTGTTCTGCGAATGTCCAGGCCAATCCCTGTTACGTGAGGGCTGGGCCATCCTACATTGTAACACAGGATAATCACTGGGAGGGAGCGTTGTTCTGATGTTTTCTGTAAACCATTTTATTATTATTTTCCCTGAATGTTTTCAAGTTAGAGAGCACTCCTCGTACGTAGTCTATATCTGAGAAATTACAATAGCCCCTTACCATCAAATGCGCGACATGGCAACTGCGACATTACGAATTATTATTAGTCTTGCTGAAGATTGTTGGCTCATGTTGTTGGAGATCAGACCAGCAGTGAGCAGTAGGTTGCTTCCCTTTGTCGTACGAGCTGATCGCTAGGGAGGTGTACACCAGGGGACAGGTTCATCACTCACAATTCAATTGAGCGTGTAGAGTTTGGGAAAATATCCTATGCTCCGAAGGATTGGGTGCTCCGGCTGCTCCCTCCACAGTCCAAATATCCTATGGCCTGTTTGTCAGCTGCTGAAACAAAGACGTTCGTATGTCTTCATTTTCTGCCAATTCTATATGTATTCCAATGTCTGCTTTGGTTGTTGCTGACTTGGCCTTCATTATTCAGGTGTAAAAAAAATGGATCTTGTGTGATATTTTGCAGCACAACCCAACTCACAGGGATGATATAGTTTACTCTGCGTTAGAGATTGAATGAGAAATGCCTTCATTCATGCACTTGATGTTGTCGTCTTCACGTTTGTCGTGCAGATTTTATCAATTCAGACTTTGGTCCATGGACTTACTAATTCTTGATTTTCTTCGAATTACCTTTACCTTGTTAAATCTGTTTGCTGAATGCTTGTGCTGTGTTTATTTTGGTATGTCATCTCGAAAAAATACATGGTGCTATCTGTACCATAGATCCGCTGTCTTATTTGTTGAATGAAGCTGAAAGCATCAGCTTGGAACGACTAGCTACCTAGGTACATGATGTGCATCTACTCTCTGTTCCAAAACAGGGAGGACCCATCTCTTGAATCTAGGTTATTGGAACATTACTGTTATTCTGTATTTATATGGGGTGCGTTCTGCAAATTTCGTAAGATGGGCGTCCAGATTCTATCATGTACCTACGTGCAAATTTCGTAAGAGAGGAGCTAGACGAAAATCACTCCCTCGTATCAGTACACATTGTAGTTCTGCAATTGAATGTATATATAGACTGCAATCAGTCAGGAAAAAAGAATACATGAGTTCTTTTTCTTTTTGAAATCGAATACATGAGTTCTTCAGTAGGTACCCTCATGTATTTTTTTTGCTGACTGTGATCACTGATACTATCAGTGGCGGGGCTAGCCGAAAATCACCGAGGGTAGCTCCACCACCGGGTACTTATAACAAACGAGCTGCTCTTCCTTGCCTGTAACTTTTGGATTTTGTCAGTAACTGCTGTGAAAACTACTTCAGCGGTAGTCAGTTTTCCGATGTTATTTTTGTTGTAAACCTTCTTTCTGTGAAAACACCATTCATTCTCTTGAGTGTGGAGGGGTGATCATTGAAGGGACTAAAAACCTCCTGTCCCATGCCACTAACTTCTATAAAGAACTTTTTGGTCTTGCCCCTGGTAATATATGTTCAATCGATGCTTCATTGTGGTCCGAATCAGAATCCTTAACTGAGAAGGAGAATATATGTCTGACTAGGCCTTTCTCATTAGAAGAAATCAAAGAAGCTTTGTTTGCCATGCACACTAATCGTGCTCCTGGTCCAGACAATATACCTGCGGAATTTTATCAACATTGTTGGGAGATGATGAGTGCGGACTTATTCAAAATGTTGGTTTCATGAAGGGAAACTAGATGTCCATAGGCTCAATTATGGTATTATTACTCTACTTCCCAAGTCGTGTGAGGCCAATAAAATTCAACAATACATACCCATTTGTTTGTTGCGGTGTCCCTATAAGCTTATCACTAAAGTGATGGATATGATAGTTAGTATTTACGCCCCTAAATTGTTTACTACACCAGAATGCCTTTATTAAAGGTAGAAGTATTATGGACGGTATCTTGTCCCTGCACGAAATCATGCATTATTCTCATATTAAAAAGCAAGTAGGGGTGTGCTTAAACTTGATTTCGGAAAAGCTTATGACAAGGTGAACTAGGACTTTCTCCTTGACTGTCACGCCAAAAGAGGCTTTGGTGAGAAATGTTGCAGTTGGGTTTCTCAGGTTCTTTGTAATGGCGCGGTTGGTGTTAAGATCAGTGATGAGCTCCGTATGTACAAAGTGCTAAAGGGGTCCGACAAGGAGATCCTTTTTCTCCTTTCCTTTTCAATATGGCTGCTGAATGCCTCACCAAGATCGTGTTGGCCGCCCAGCGAAATAATTTGTTTCAAGGTTTAGCGCCGAACTTGATAGAGGGGGGTGTGGGGATCCTTCAGTACGCGGACGATACTATTATTTGCTTTTCGCGTGATAGTGAGAAAGCTTTGAATATCAAACTTCTCCTTTATCTGTTTGAGCTGATGTTAGACTTAAAAATTAATTTTGAAAAAAGTGAGGTTTTTACTATTGGGGGGATAAGTACATTGATCAGATGTATGCAGAAATGTTTGCCTGTCAAGTGGGTAAGCTTCCTATGAAATACTTGGGGGTTCCTGTAACGTATGCCAATCTGAAAACAATAGATTGGAACTTTCTTGATGACAAATTGATCAAGCGCTTATCAGCCTGGATAGGGTATTCTGCCTCCTCTGGTGATAGGCTTACCTTGCTTGATTCCAGCTTGGACGGTATCCCATCATTCTTTATGTCTATGTTTCTTTTGAATAAGACTTTTGTTGAGGAAGATGAATGGTCACCGTAGGCGATTTTTTTGGAGGAAAGGTAGGAAAAAACGAGCGTACCATATGGTTAAGTGGGCAAGGGTTTGCCACTCTAAGAATATTGGGGGCCTGGGAATTAAAGATCGACATAAACAAAATATTAGCTTGCTGGTTAAGTGGTGGTGGAAGCTGGAGACGGGGGGAGGCCTATGGCAACAAATTGTTCGAGCAAGATATTTTAAAAGGAAAACTGTTGCAAATATTTAGCCCTGGTTTAATGATTCTCCTTGCTGAAAAGCGATCATGAAGGTCAGAGAAGTTTATATGGCTGGTAGGGAGATCATTCTCCGTGATGGGAGTCTCACGAGACTTGGCATGATCCCTCGTTGGATGACATACCTTTAAAAGATAAATATCCTATGCTCTTTGATATATGTGATCATCAGGATTGCACCCTTGCTACCTTTTCTAATAACAATTATGTGATTAGTTTTAGACGTAATCTTTTTGGAGAACTGGCGCATCAATGGGAAGAGATTGTTGGTAATGCTCGGAATTTGGTACTATCTGATACCCCGACAAAGTGGTGTGGAAACATACCTCTAATAAACTGTTTTCTGTCAAATTGGTGTACATATGGCTGGAAAGAGATTTTGCAGGTCCTGACTATAAATGGGTGTGGAAAGCTAAAATTCCTCTGAAAATTAAAATCTTCCTATGGCAATTATTCCAAAATGTTGTTCTTACTAGAGACAACATGAGGAAAAGGAACTGGCCTGGGAACCCATTATGCTCTTTCTGTCAAAATGTTGAGACGACAGAACATTTGTTTTTCGGATGTGCTTTGGCTCGATCTATTTGGGAATCTGTAGGGTTTGCCATAGGCGCATCCTGTTGCCCTGTTCGATTTGGCAATCCTGAGCTTGGCTGTATAGATTTTTACGGGGGGGCAAAAAGTTTTATATGATGATTCTGGCTGCTTTATGCTGGAGTATATGGTGTACTCATAATAAGGTTACCATTGAGAAATATATCATTAGAGATCCATTAGAAGCTGTTTTCACTGCTTGCTCTTTTCTGATGTACTGGTCAGGGCTTCTAAAGTGCAATGACAAGGCTAAGCTTCAGGCGGGAGTGTGTATGATGGCGCAGGTGGCGGCATCGCTGACTGATCGTCCAAGAGGCAGAATCACTCTGGGGCAAGGTGGCGGAACCCAAGTTGGATGAAAGGGCAGTCATGTGTTACTCTTACTGGGGTTTGATGCCCGTTGAGGTTGTGTGCCCTTTTGCAGTTGCAGTTAGATCCTTAGGGAATGGATTGGTCTCATGATATTACTGTTGTCTTTGATGCGTGATGGTTTGTGTTGATAGGTTTTCGCCCCACGGTGAATTTTTCGTTTTAGAGGCATTCACATATGGGTTTCATGTCGATGCACCGGCTCGCTCCCCCCCTTCAGTCTCCTAGATAGCTTATGTGGAGCTAGTTTTCTTTTGTTCGTAGCTGATTGGTTCTTGGAGAACCTGGAACACATACTTGACTAATGTATTTCCGTTAAGTGATTAATGGAAAGGGGTGTGAGCCCGGCTGTAAAAAATGTTTTCTCCGAATAAGAAAAAATTTCGGCAACAACTTTATAGGAAGTTATATCATTTAGGGATAGAAACATTTTTATTTTTATTTTGGCAAAGAGCATACATTGTTTATATCTTATACTCTTTCGATCCGTTGTTTATGTTTGTGCTAGCCTTCTTAAGGCAAAACTTGTTTAACTTGTGTCTGTACTCAGATAATATTTGCTTCCGCTGACTCGTGCTTGTCAAGATTTGTATTTGAGCCCTCGAGGCCCCTGGCTTGTAATATGAAGTTGTATGATTTTAATTTGTGTCTAGAGTTGTGTTGTGATATTGATTAGTAAGTCCCTAATCTTGGTCGTACGCATGGCGTATATGTTTAGCGTACGGTCGAAATTGGAGGCGTCACAAACCCTTCCCCGGACCCTGCGCAAGCGGGAGCTACATGCACCGCGCTGCCAATTGTTGGTTGCATGGGAAACAAAAATATTTCTACGCACACGCAAGATCTATCCATGGTGATGAGCATCTATGAGAGGAAGAGTGGATCTACGTATCCTTGTAGATCGCTAAACGGGAAGCGTTAAGAAACGCGGTTGATGTAGTCGAACTTCTTCGCGATCCAAACCGCCGAGCGTCCCACGATCCAATCACGATCCGTCCCGATCTAGCACCGAACAGATGGCACCTCCGCGTTCAGCACACGTACAGCTTGATGACGATCTCCACCTTCTTGATCCAGCAAGAGGGAGCGGAGAGGTAGACGAGTTCTCCGGTAGCGTGACGACACTGCGGCGATGGTGGTGGATTAATCTCAGCAGGGCTTCGCCTAAGCACAGCTGAAACCGATCTAGAGGAGAAACTACGGACTAGAGGGTAGGGGTTGCACGTGGCTGAAAATCAAGTACAAAACCCCTCAAAACCACTAGTATATATAGGAGGAGGGGAGGAGGAGGCCTGGCCCTCAAGGAGCCAGCCCTATGCTTCGGCCGAACCAGGAGGGAGGAGTCCTCCTCCTCCACTCCTAGTAGGATTAGGACTCCTTCCTTATCTAGCCTTTTTTGCCTTTTCCCACCTTTTTCTCTTTGAGCTTTTCTTCCCAGCCGCATGGGCCTTGTGTGGGACTTCCACCAGCCCACTAAGGGCTGGTATTCATCCTCCCACAGCCCATGTATCCTCTTGGGTCGAAATACCCCTCCCGATGGTCCCTTGTTACATTACCGGCACTCCCGGTACACTACCGATGAGCCCGAAACTTTTCCAACGACCAAAACATGACTTCCTATATATCAATCTCTACCTCCGGAGCTCCTCGTGACGTCCGGGATCTCATCCGGGACTCCGAACAACCTTCGGTCACCACCATCCATAACTCTATACTACCGAAACGTCACCAAACCTTAAGTGTGCAAACCCTGCGGGTTCAAGAACTATGTAGACATAACCGAGACACCTCTACGGTCAATAACCAATAGCAGGACCTGGATGCCCATATTGGTTCCTACATATTCTACGAAGATCTTTATCAGTCGAACCTCTATGTCAACGATTCAATTAATCCCGTACGATGTTCCCTTTGTTCTTCGGTATGTTACTTGCCCGAGATTCGATCGTCGCTATCTCCATACCTAGTTTAACCTCGTTACCGGCAAGTCTCTTTACTTGTTCCGTAATACAAGATCCCGTGACTAACACTTAGTCATATTGCTTGCAAGGCTTGTTGTGATGTTGTATTACCAAGTGGGCCCTGAGATACCTCTCCGTCATACGAAGTAACAAATCCCAGTCTTGATCCATGCCAACTCAACAGACACCATCGGAGATACCCGTAGAGTACCATTATAGTCACCCAGTTACGTTGCGACGTTTGATACACACAAGGCACTCCTTCGGTGTCCGTGAGTTGCATGATCTCATGGTCATAGGAACATATACTTGACATGCAGAAAACTTTAGCAATAAACTGACACGGTCATATGCTACGTTTATAGTTTGGGTCTTGTCTATCACATCATTCTCCTAATGATGTGATCCCGTTATCAAATGACATCTTATGTCAATGGCCAGGAAACCTTGACCATCTTTGATCAACGAGCTAGTCTACTAGAGCATAACTAGGGACAAAGTGTTGTCTACTTATCCACACATGTAATGTGTTTCCAATCAATACAATGATAGCATGGATAATAAACAATTATCATGAACAAGGAAATATAATAATAAACACTTTATTTATTGTCTCTAGTGCATATTTTCAACACCAACAACACGTGATTGAGAAATTCTCTCGAGTAACTTTGTCAGGTGTTTTAATGCAACAAATTTTTAGTTCAACAATCTTTTTTCTTTTCTTTCGTGAATGTTTAATGAGCTGGGTCATACGCGCATGAAAAAGTTCTTTTTTTCTTAATTTTGTATGACTTGTCCCAGTTAGTTTTCTCTTCAGATTTGTGTGCGCTCCTTATAGCTAGTTAGTAACATCTGAACAATGTTAATCAACACCCATCCATGGCCCATCACCATTGTTAGATTGGGAGCAAATATGGAGCCTTCTCAGGGCATGTGTGTTCTGAACCATCCGATTGCGATTCCAAAGAAATCTCGGACCTTAGGTCTTCGGGCGAGACGATCTTGGCCGTTGGATCGGCGTTGTCTCTTGTAGAAATGAATAGTGCCTCTCATCTATTACTTCTAAATTTATGACTTATCTGGCTGACAGGTGGGGTCTTTAGACAATGGGCCGTTCCTGTCATTGGCTTTGGGTGTTTGTGCGCCCGGTGTAGTCGTGGATAGGCGCGTGGGTTGTGCCACCGCGCTGCAAATTTGGATGTCTGACGAGGGTATTTTTGAGATTGCACCTATTCAATCTTAGGTGGTGTCCTGTGGATGGTTGGGCAGTGCGTAAGGGCGGAGAAAAAGAGGTATTGGGTGAGAACCCTAGCCGCCATCGACCTTTTGCATGCACGCGCGTGATGCGTCTTGCCTCCGCCGCTGCCATCCTCCCGCACCCCTGGCCCCACCGTCTTCTATGTCTGGCCGACCAATGCTCCTCTGCGCCTCCTCCCTCCTTCTCCGCGTCAAGGCCGAGAAGGATTGAGCGCGGGGCGTGGAGATGGTGAGGTGGTTGAGTTGTCCGCGGCGCTGTCGTGGCTCCTTCTCTGCACCTCCTCCCTCCTTCTCCGCATCGAGGGCGGGCAGGATTGAGTGCGCGTCGTGGAGATGGCGAGGTGGTTGAGTTGTCTGCGACGCTGTCGTGGCTCCTATGGACTCGACATGAGGAGTGAGGAGGTCCAGCCATCCGCGGCGCGTCGCCGGCGCCGCCGCTCGCTCCGGATTTGAAGCTCCAGTGTTCGCCTCGCCTCAGGTGTGCTACCCAGCTCTCTCTTTCATCTGTGCTTCCTCTTCTCCCGATCGTTGCTACTGCCTTGGCTGACATCGTGCTCGTGCTGCAGTTGGTTCCGGATCTGCCAGCCCGCCGTCCGTCGTTTGCCACCACGGCCGCCATGGGAAAGGTTCATTTTCCTTTCTGTTCTCAGTCCTTCCATTTTTATTGTGCGATGTGCGCTTGTGGCAAAACGATTTTGTGGGCGGCAGTATGTTTGTTGCCAGTTGTTCCTATACACATCTGTTGGATGTGGGTGCTTCCCGGTGTTCTTTGCCATTCCATTCATAGATAAGAGAGATCATGGACAATGGGGTCGTGCTCTGAGGAGTCGAGCTTGAAATTGATGTGCCCGAAAAAGATTCCCTGAGCATGAGGATGTGCCCGATTCTCTGAGCATGAGGGGGTTTATTTACCTGTCCAAGCAACTATATTTTTTGATAGATAGATTGGGAAACACAATAGGAGTTTTAGTTTGTTTTCATTTAGTAGAACACAACGATAGTCGAACTGAACTAGAATACAATATGTATTTTAGTTTAAGCAATGTAGGATTCACTGATGCATGTGAGAGCAACATCTTTCGGAAATGTAATTAATTAATTTTACTTCCAGCTAGGAATATTTCTGTTGTTTCAATAAGCATTATGCACAACTGAAGGATTGAAACAAGTATTTAAAGGCAACTTTCTCTAACCTTTTTTTTATCTCAAAACTGCTTATGCAGGAGAGGCCCACACTGAGGAAGTGCTAAATTGTGAGATAGCATTGTTTGGCCCTTTCACAAACCTACAAGGCCTGAATCAAGATTGCATGGTTTATTGTTGAACTGAATGCTTCAGTGAAACTCCATTTCGGGTAATAACATGAGATATATACTTTTTGTGGTTTGGCTAGATAGTCCTTCTAGATTATGTGTGATTATGTATAGATAGTCGCTTATAATTAAAAATCCTCCTATTTTCTTGACTGTGGTAGTACCTTAAGCAGAGCTAAATTTCTTTTTAGTACTACATGTGTTGCTACGTCCTTTGCTACCATACTAGCTGCAACCTTCTGAGACCTCAAAATTTGGAAGCTGGTTTAAAGAATATGAAAACAACAGTTCTTTATTGCTATTTCATGATATGGTCTTCTTATCAATATGCAGATGGCTGAAAAGAATTTCTCATGTCAGTTGTAATTTGAAATTTCTTTGTGATGTCTTCTGTCAGGTTTAGTATTGCTACAAATTATATTGCGCTAATTGTAAACTAACAATGCTTACCTCAATTATTCATCCTAGCTTGGCGCTGGAATATAAATTGTAGGTTCTGTTGGGGAACGTTGCATGGGAAACAAAAAATTTCGTACGCACATGCAAACCTATCCATGGTGATGAGCATCTACGAGAGGGGGAGTGGATCTACGTACCCTTGTAGATCGCTAAGTGGGAAGCGTTAAGAAACGCGGTTGGTGTAGTCGAATGTCTTCGCGGTCCAAATCGCCAAGCGTCCCGTGATCTAATCACGAACAGTCCCGCGATCTCGTCACGATCCGTCCCACGATCCAATCACGAACGTCCCGTGTCCTTGATCACGATCCTTCCGATCTAGTACCGAACGGACGACACCTCCGCGTTCAGCACACGTGCAGCTTGATGACGATCTCCACCGTGTTGATCCAGCAAGAGGAGGTGGAGAGGAGGAAGAGTTCACCGGCAGAGTGATGGCGCTCCGGCGATGGTGGTGGAGCAATTCCGGCAGGGCTTCGCCTAAGCACTGCGGAAATACGATCTAGAGGAGAAACTATGCACCGGTGGAACGGGTAGCACGTGGCCAGCAAAACTGTGCAAAAACCCTCTATTCCACTAGTATATATAGGAGGGAGGGAGGAGAAGAGGCAGCCAAGACTCCAAGACAAGGAGGCTTCGGCCAAAGCCAAGGAGGAGGAGTCCTACTCCTCCTCCAATCCTAGTAGGAGTAGGATTCACCCTTTTTGCCTTTTTTCACCTTTTTCTTTAGGCCTTTTTCCTCCTGGCGCCATGGGCCTTTTGTGGCTGTTCCACCAGCCCACTAAGGGCTGGTTATTATTCTCCCACAGCCCATGGACTCTCTAGGGTCGAAATACCCCTCCCGGAGGTCTCCCGGTACACTATCGGCACTCCCGGTACACTACCGATGAGCCCGAAACTTTTCCGGCGACCAAACTGGGACTTCCTATATATGAATCTTTACCTCCGGACTATTCCTGAGCTCCTCGTGATGTCCAGGATCTCATCCGGGACTCCGAACAAACTTTGGTCACCACCATACATAACTCTATACTACCGAAACGTCACCAAACCTTAAGTGTGCAGACCCTGCGGGTTCGAGAACTATGTAGACATGACCGAGACACCTCTATGGTCAATAACCAATGGCAGGACTTGGATGTCCACATTGGTTCCTACATATTCTACAAAGATCTTTATCGGTCGAACCTCTATGTCAAGGATTCAGTTAATCACGTATGATGTTCCCTTTGTTCTTTGGTATGTTACTTGCCCGAGATTCGATCGTCGGTATCTCCATACCTAGTTCAATCTCGTTACCGGCAAGTATCTTTACTCGTTCCGTAATACAAGATCCCGCAACTAACAATTAGTCACATTGCTTGCAAGGCTCATTGTGATGTTGTATTACTGAGTGGGCCCTGAGATACCTCTCCGTCACACGGAGTAACAAATCCCAGTCTCGATCCATGTCAACTCAACAGACACCCTCGGAGACACCTGTAGAGCACCTTTATAGTCACCCAGTTACATTGCGACGTTTGATACACACAAGGTACTCCTCCGATATCTGTGAGTTGCATGATCTCATGGTCATAGGAACATATACTTGACATGCAGAAAACAGTAGCAATAAACTGACACGATCATAAGCTATGTTTGTAGTTTGGGTCTTGTCCATCACATCATTCTCCTAATGATGTGATCCCATTATCAAATGACATCTCATGTCCATGGCTAAGAAACCTTAACCATCTTTCAATCAACGAGCTAGTTCACTAGAGGTATACTAGGGACATTGTGTTTGTCTATGTATCCACACATGTATCCATGTTTCCAATTAATATAATTATAGCATGGATAATAAACGATTATCATGAACAAGGAAATACAATAATAAACACTTTATTTATTGCCTCTAGGGCGTATTTCCAATAGTCTCCCACCTGCACTGGAGTCAATAATCTAGTTCACATCACTATGTGATTTACATTGTAATGAATCGAACACCCATGCAGTTCTGGTGTTGATCATGTTTAGCCCTTGGGAGAGGTTTAGTCAACGGGTCTGCAACATTCAGATCCGTGTGCACTTTGAAAATATTTATGTCTTTCTCCAAGATGTAATCGCGGATGGAGTTGAAGTGCCGCTTTATGTGTCTGGTCCTCTTGTGAAACCTTGGTTCCTTGGCCAGGGCGATGGCACCAGTGTTGTCACAGAACAGGTTCATTGGATTCAGTGCACCGGGCACTACTCCAAGATCCGTCATGAACTACTTCATCCAGACACCTTCCTTCGCCGCCTCCGAGGCTGCGATGTATTCTGCTTCGCACGTAGAATCAGCTACCACGCTTTGCTTGGAACTACACCAGCTTACCGCTCCCCCATTAAGAATAAATATGTATCCGGTTTGCGACTTAGAGTCGTCCGGATCAGTGTCAAAGCTTGCATTGACGTAACCCTTTACGACGAGCTCTTCATCACCTCCATAAACGAGAAACATTTCCTTAGTCCTTTTTAGGTACTTAAGGATATTTTTGACCGCTTGCCAGTGCTCCATTCCAGGATCACTTTGAAACCTTTCGGCCATACTTATGGCAAGGCTGACATCGGGTCTTGTGCACAGCATTGCATACATGATAGAGCCTATGGCTGAAGCATAGGGGATGACACTCATCTTTTCTCTATCTTCTACAGTTACTGGGCATTGAGTCTTACTCAACTTCACACCTTGTAATACAGGCAAGAACCCCTTCTTGGACTGTTCCATTTTGAACTTCTTCAAAACTTTATCAAGGTATGTGCTTTGTGAAAGTGCTATTAAGCGTCTCGATCTATCTCTATAGATCTTAATGCCTAATATGAAAGCAGCTTCTCCTAGGTCCTTCATTGAAAAACTCTTGTTCAAATATTCCTTCACGCTTTCCAGCATTTCTATATTGTTTCCAATCAGCAATATGTCATCCACATATAATACTAGAAACGCTATAGAGCTCCCACTCACTTTCTTGTAAATACAAGCTTCTCCGTAAACTTGTATAAACTCAAACGCTTTGATCAGCTCATCAAAGCGCTTATTCCAACTCCGAGATGCTTGCACCAGTCCATAAATGGATCGCTGGAGTTTGCAAACTTTGTTAGCATTCTCTGGATCGACAAAACCTTCGGGTTGCATCATATACAACTCTTCCTCAAGGAAACCGTTGAGGAATGTTGTTTTTACATCCATCTACCAAATTTCATAGTCGAAATAGGCAGCTATTGCCAACATGATTCTGACAGACTTAATCATCGCTACGGGTGAGAAAGTCTCATCGTAGTCAACTCCTTGAACTTGTGAAAAACCCTTTGCCACAAGTCGAGCTTTATAGACGGTGACATTACCGTCCGCGTCTGTCTTCTTCTTAAAGATCCATTTGTTCTGAATGGCCTTTCGCCCTTCAGGTAATACTTCCAAAGTCCATACTTTGTTTTCATACATGGATCCCATCTCGGATTTCATGGCCTCTAACCATTTCTTGGAATCCGGGCCCATCACTGCTCCTTCATAGCTCGTAGGTTCATTGTTGTCCAACAACATGACCTCCAAGACAGGGTTGCCATACCACTCAAGGGTAGTACGCGGCCTTGTCAACCTACGAGGTTCAATAGCTGCTTGATCCGAAGCTTCATGATCATCATCATTAACTTCCTCTTCTACCGTCGTAGGTTCCACAGAAACATCTTTCTGCGCTGCGCTACTTTCTGGTTGAAGTAAAGGTTCAATAACCTCATCAAGCTCTATTTTCCTCCCACTCAATTCTTTCGAGAGAAACTCTTTCTCAAGAAATGTTCCGTTTTTAGCGACAAACACTTTGCCTTCGGATCTAAGATAGAAGGTATACCCGACTGTCTCTTTCGGGTATCCTATGAAGACGCATTTCTCCTCTTTGGGTTCCAGCTTTTCAGGCTGAAGCTTTTTGACATAAGCATCACATCCCCAAACTTTAATAAACGACAACTTTGGCTTCTTGCCAAACCACAGTTCATATGGCGTCGTCTCAACGGATTTTGATGGTGCCCTATTTAAAGTGAATGCAGCTGTCTCTAATGCATAACCCCAAAACGATAGTGGCAAATCAGCAAGAGACATCATGGAACGCACCATATCTAACAAGGTTCGATTACGACGTTCGGACACACCATTACGCTGTGGTGTTCCGGGCGGTGTCAACTACGAAACAATTCCACATTGTCTTAAGTGACTGCCAAACTCATAAATCAGATATTCACCTCCTCGATCAGATCGCAGGAACTTAATCTTCTTGTTACGATGATTCTCAACTTCACTCTGAAATTGCTTGAACTTTTCAAACGTTTCAGACTTGTGTTTCATTAAGTAAATATACCCATATCTACTTAAGTCATCAGTGAAGGTGAGAAAATAACGATATCCACCACGCGCTGTAACATTCATTGGACCGCACACATCAGTGTGTATGATTTCCAATAAGTCACTCGCCCGTTCCATTGTTCCAGATAACGACGTTTTAGTCATCTTGCCCATGAGGCATGGTTCACATGTGTCAAGTGATTCAAAATCAAGTGACTCCAAAAGTCCATCAGCATGGAGCTTCCTCATGCGTTTTACACCAATATGACCTAAACGGTAGTGCCACAAGAAAGTGGTACTATCATTATCAATTCTACATCTTTTGGCATCAATGTTATGAACATGTGTGTCATCACTATCAAGATTCAATATGAATAAACCCCTAACATTGGGTGCATGACCATAAAAGATATTACTCATATAAATAGAACAACCTTTATTCTCTGATTTAAATGAGTAACCGTCTCGCAATAAACAAGATCTAGATATAATGTTCATGCTTAACGCAGGCACTAAATAACAATTATTCAGGTTCATCACTAATCCCGATGGTAATCGAAGAGAGAGCATGCCGACGGCGATCACATCAACCTTGGAACCATTTCCCACGCGCATCGTCACTTCGTCCTTTGCCAGCCTTCGTTTATTCCGTAGTTCATGCTTTGAGTTGCAAATGTGAGCAACCGAACCGGTATCAAATACACAGGCACTACTACGAGAGCTAGTAAGGTACACATCAATAACATGTATATCATATATACCTTGTTGTCGTTGGCCGCCTTCTTGTCAGCCAAGTACTTGGCAATTCCGCTTCTAGCGACTAGTTCCTTTGCAATGAAAACACTCAGTTTCTGGCTTGGGTCCATGCTTGGGCTTCTTTGCAGGAGTAGCAACTGCTTTGCCATCCTTCTTGGTTTTACCCTTCTTGCCCTTGCCTTTGACTTTGCCATTTTTCTTGAAACTAGTGGTTTTATTGACCATCAACACTTGATGTTCTTTCTGGATTTTAGACTCTGCGACTTTTAACATCGCAAACAGCTTGGCGACTGACTTGTTCATCCCGTGCATGTTATAGTTCATCACAAAGCTCTTGTAACTAGGTGGCAGTGATTGAAGAACTCTGTCAGTGATCGCCTCTGGCGGAAGGGCAATTCCCAACTCCGCTAGACGAGTTGAATACCCAAACATTCTGAGTATATGTTCACTGATAGACCCGTTCTCCTCCATCTTGCAAGCATAGAACTTATCGGAGGTTTCATACCTCTCGATCCGAGCGTTCTTCTAAAAGATAAACTTCAACTCCTGGAACATCTCATATGCTCCATGACGTTCAAAACGTCTTTGAAGTCCCGGTTCTAAGCCATACAATATTGCACACTGAACTATTGAGTAATCTCCAGTACGTGCCTCCCAAGCATTCTTAACGTCTTCGGAGGTCATGTCTTCTGGTTGGTCACCAAGCGGTGCATCAAGGACATATGATTTCTGGGAAGCCGTGAGGATAATCCTCAGATTACGGGCCCAGTCAACAAAGTTACTTCCATCATCTTTCAGTTTAGCTTTCTCTAGGAATGCATTAAAATTCAGGGGTGCTACTGCGCAAGCCATTGATCTATAACATAAATATGCAAAGTTCATTTAGACTATTGTTCAAGATAATGAGTTTAGTTAATCAAATTACTAAAGCTCCCACTCAAATTGACATCCCTCAGGTCATCTGAGTGTCACATGATCCAAATCCACCAACTCAAGTCCGACCATCATGTGACTTGAGGTGGCTTCAATGGTGAACATCATTATCTTGATCATATCTACTATATGACTCATGTTAGACCTTCTCAAGGACCGCCTTTGTCGAATCCGATCCAACTAAAGTGAGAGAAACTGCCACCCGCAAGCCATCTAGGCAACAAGTTGCGTCGAGGGAACCAGTCTCTCGTAAGCGTACGAGTAATGTTGGTCTGGGCCGCTTCATCTCACAATACCGTTGAACCAAAATCCGACCAAGGAAGGAAGCAATCTAAGCATCAACGCCCACAAACCTTTTGTGTTCTACTCGAGATCTCATCGAACCATCAACCTAGCTTTGATACCACTGTTGGGGAACATTGCATGGGAAACAAAAATTTTCCTACGCACATGCAAACCTATCCATGGTGATGACCATCTACGAGAGGGGGAGTGGATCTATGTACCCTTGTAGATCGCTAAGCGGGAAGCGTTAAGAAACGCGGTTGGTGTAGTTGAACGTCTTTGCGATCCAAATCGCCGAGTGTCCCACGATCTAATCACGAACAGTCCCGCGATCTCGTCACGATCCGTCCCGCGATCCAATCATGAACGTCCCGTGTCCTTGATCACGATCCTTCCGATCTAGTACCGGACGGACGGCACCTCCGCGTTCAGCACACGTGCAGCTTGATGACGATCTCCACCGTCTTGATCCAACAAGAGGAGGTGGAGAGGAGGAAGAGTTCTCCGGCAGCATGACGGCGCTCCGGCGATGGTGGTGGAGCAATTCCGACAGGGCTTCGCCTAAGCACTGCGGGAATACGATCTAGAGGAGAAACTATGCACCGATGGAACGGGTAGCACGTGGCTGAAAAACTGTGCAAAGACCCTCTATTCCACTAGTATATATAGGAGGGAGGGAGGATAAGAGGAAGCCAAGCCTCCAAGCCAAGGAGGCTTCGGCCGAAGCCAAGGGGGAGGAGTCCTACTCCTCCTCCAATCCTAGTAGGAGTAGGATTCACCCTTTTTGCCTTTTTTTCACCTTTTTCTTTAGGCCTTTTTCCTCCTGGCGCCATGGGACTTTTGTGGCTATTCCACCAGCCCACTAAGGGCTGGTTATTATTTCCCACAGCCCATGGACTCTCTAGGGTCGAAATACCCCTCCCGGAGGTCTCCTGGTAGTGTACCGGCACTCCCGGTACACTACCGATGAGCCCGAAACTTTTCCGGCGACCAAACTGGGACTTCCTATATATGAATCTTTACCTCCGGACTATTCCTGAGCTCCTCGTGATGTCCAGGATCTCATCCGGGACTCTGAACAAACTTCGTTCACCACCATACATAACTCTATACTACCGAAACGTCACCAAACCTTAAGTGTGCAGACCCTGCGGGTTCGAGAACTATGTAGACATGACCGAGACACCTCTACGGTCAATAAACAATGGCGGGACCTGGATGTCCACATTGGTTCTACATATTCTACGAAGATCTTTATCGGTCGAACCTCTATGTCAAGGATTCAGTTAATCCCGTATGATGTTCCCTTTGTTCTTTGGTATGTTACTTGCCCGAGATTCGATCGTCGGTATCTCCATACCTAGTTCAATCTCGTTACCGGCAAGTCTCTTTACTCGTTCCGTAATACAAGATCCCGCAACTAACAATTAGTCACATTGCTTGCAAGGCTCATTGTGATGTTGTATTACTGAGTGGGCCCCGAGATACCTCTCCGTCACACGGAGTAACAAATCCCAGTCTCGATCCATGTCAACTCAACAGACACCCTCGGAGACACCTGTAGAGCACCTTTATAGTCACCCAGTTACGTTGCGACGTTTGATACACACAAGGTACTCCTCCGATATCTGTGAGTTGCACGATCTCATGGTCATAGGAACATATACTTGACATGCAGAAAACAGTAGCAATAAACTGACACGATCATAAGCTACGTTTGTAGTTTGGGTCTTGTCCATCACATCATTCTCCTAATGATGTGATCCCATTATCAAATGACATCTCATGTCCATGGCTAGGAAACCTTAACCATCTTTCAATCAACGAGCTAGTTCACTAGAGGTATACTAGGGACATTGTGTTTGTCTATGTATCCACACATGTATCCATGTTTCCAATTAATACAATTATAGCATGGATAATAAACGATTATCATGAACAAGGAAATACAATAATAAACACTTTATTTATTGCCTCTAGGGCATATTTCCAACAGGTTCCACATTTGTTGTTCAGCTTTTTAACTGCTATCTTATCCTGGGTTGTCCAGTTTTTTCAAAACAAAGGCCTGAAGCGACTGTTTTGCTCATTCCTTGCGTCCAGGAGAGCCGCATCGATCTATTTTTTTGTTGGGCAGGTGAGGTCGTTCGACGGCACTAGCCATGCTTACATGTCCCTATGCTTACTTGCCTCATGTTCTCTGATTCAACTCGTACGAAGAAGTGTTGTTAGGAGCCAAATCCAAATGAAAATGATTGTTAGTTGGACGCAATTTGAGGCCGCTAGCCATGTGAATCGAAACCTGCCGGCAGCATTTTACTTACATTTTGATTTTACATTTTCTATGGTCTTCATATACAAGATGAATTTAAAACTCCTATAAAATCAACATATGCCTCTTACTGCTGAAGTTTCAAATGACCGATGGTTATACAAAGTATGCCCGATCAAAACGTATGAAGGAAACAATTCGAAAAAATGTATACCTGTTGCGGATGCAAATCCTACAGACCAACTGAATCATGTGACCACCTGGATCAAGCATAAATAAAAAAAATAAAGATGTAGTTAGACCGAGATGCAGTATGCCATGGATGCACAATAGTTGACAATTGTTATGAAATTCTCTTTATGTAGCTACAGCCTACAGTCATGTTGTTGTTGAGATTTTGCTGTCACTGAAAATTAGTTCAAGCGATGAGTTATATTGCCATCCAAAGTATCTTCTTACAATATTGTAGCTTAAAGAATAAAACCCTTTGTTTTTTAACCCTTTCTCCACTTCTATTTTTTAGAAGAGATACTAAAGCTCATTCAAGAGGATTGAGATGTGCTTATGTTCTCCCATTTGCTTTCTGGAGGGCAGGATAAAGAGGAGGCATGGCGAAGCGGAAAAGTGGAACAAGGATAGCAACTATGCACCTATAGTAACCGTCTCTTCCCTGCCTAGGTACTACCACGGGCAGGCAGTTTCTAATAAGCGTAAGAGGGGGCATGATGGGCAATATAGCGCAGAGAATATCACTTTATAAAGTTGCATTTGTGGTAAGTTGAATTTTGTTTCCTTGTTTGCATAAATCATGTTACATTCTTATATGACGTATTAGGCCGATTGACGGTTTGACCAAGCTTAGCTCTGTAGAAACTTGAGAATAAATTAATTGTTTTTCACAACTTTTAGTTTAATGGTTGTGTAAGATAAATTTGGTTTATCATATGTCAACTGTGTTTTGCAACATTATCGTGTAAAATTGACACTTCTGGTGCCCTGCAAATGAGGTCTTCATTGTGTTGTCTTTGACCAATACTCAGTAACTAATTTACTCTTTGGTTGCATGTTTGGGTGCGTAGGGTCCCCATTGTTTGGACAACTTCCTAAAATGCTAAATTGTTAAGAGTCAGCATTTTTTATATGAAAAGGAAAACAACCTTTTTTTAAATGTGCTATCATTTATTTTTGATATATTAATTGGTTACCCTTATTTTAAAATAATGAGCTTTATTCTGAATGGCTGGTGAAGTTTCCAAACAGCATACGGAGCTTAATTCCTATTTTTGTGGTCCCGGGATCCACGTAGATGTTACAATCCACTTGATACATATGCACATTCCCTTTTCTACCATGCTCATATATTTTTTAAATCAGAACTCCCAAAGATCTGTACCCTGCACTACAAATGTGTTTATGGTTTTACATTGATAAACATGCTTTTGGTCGCACTAGATGAGAATACTTCTAGGATTTGGTGCTTATAGATTGTTGTCAACTACTTTTACTAATGGCTCATATATTTATAGATTGTGTGAGTTACGGTAGGCCCCTCACTGGGTAACTATGTTCTTCTGTGTAATTGGACGTGATTGGTCAGTATTCAGTAAGATACACATCAATTTTTGGAACTGATATCTTTACTTCGTTCGAGCGGGTCGTTTTGGCCTTTAAAAAATGTGCAGTTATTTTCAGCTGAACTATAAATTTCACATTCTTGAAATAAGATGATCTGGCTTTTTTAAAATACATGTTGCAATTCTCATTATCATGAGAAGATTTGCCTTTCTTTGACTATGTAAAAGAACAAACAATTTTGTAGGACTTCTCGGAAATATGAAAGCCAAATATTGCTTCGCCAACATAAATTCTGTATCATCTGATCTAATATTTCTCACACCCTTCTGCTCCAGATCAAGCAGGCAGCAACGACACCAGACGAGGTGTCCTTACACTGCAAGGCTGCCCTTGGTGTATGTGAAAAGTTTGCCGAGTTAATTCTTTTCCTCGAGTCAAAAGGAAATCCGAAAACTATCAAAGAGATGTCGAATGATGAATATCTTCAGATACCGACAGGCATGGTAAAACATGTTTTGGCAAGTCAGTGCTAAACATGCTTCTTTTTAAACCTGAACTAGTCTTTATATTCGCGGGTTCTCTAAATTTCTTGTTTTGAATTTCATTTCACTAATTTCTTTCAATTATGAGCTTGATTCAATGTTCTGCACTTTAGAAAGCTCAAGCTTTAATTGCTCTGTTTCTTGATTTAAACTTTCTTGAGTTGTGCAATCACAAATATTTTACACATAGAGAAAGAAACTTGGATATTCTTAATCACACAAAGGTGTTTTCTTACATGTAGGTGCCTTCTTTTAATCTGTGCATGAGCCAGATTACATGTAGTTAGTATATTTAGTTGATACAATCTTAAATATAAGTTTTTCATGTTCTTCTGATTTTGTTTGATTATGATAAGAAAAATAAGAAATACTTCTATGATGGCAATATGGTCCAGAGTAGTGATTTTCTTTTCACACCTCAAAATCTACCTCTTTGATCTTTCCCATATCGCTGAAGTTGTGTTTTTTTGTTTTGTTTATCCCAGGTTGACTATGATGTGATCATCATTGACTCCACTACCGTCGCTTTTGAAGATGGTGTTGGGGAACGTCGCATGGGAAACAAAAATTTTCCTACGCACACGCAAACCTATCCATGGTGATGAGCATCTACGAGAGGGAGAGTGGATCTACATACCCTTGTAGATCGCTAAGCGGGAAGTGTTAAGAAACGCGGTTGGTGTAGTCGAACATCTTCGCGATCCAAATCGCCGAGCGTCCCGCGATCTCATCACGATCCGTCCCGCGATCCAATCACGATCCGTCCCGTGAACTCATCACGATCCGTCCCGCGATCTCATCACGATCCGTCTCACGATCTTGATCACGATCTGTCCCGCGAACTCATCACGATCCGTTCCGCGATCTCATCACGAACTGTCTCGCGATCTCGATCACGGTCCTTCTGATCTAGCGCCGAACGGACGACACCTCCACGTTCAGCACACGTGCAGCTTGATGACGATCTCCACCGTCTCGATCCAGCGAGAGGAGGTGGAGAGGAGAGAGAGTTCACCGGCAGCGTGACGGCGCTCCGGTGATGGTGGTGGAGTGATTCCGGTAGGGCTTCGCCTAAGCGCTGCGGAAAACCGATCTAGAGGAGAAACTGTGCACCGGTGAAACGGGTAGCACGTGGCCGAAAATTCTGTCCAAAAACCATCCAATCCACTAGTATATATAGGAGGAGAGGAGAGGAGAGGCAGCCAAGGCCTTTGGGTCGGCCGAAATAGGAGGTGGGAGCAATCCTACTTCACCTCCAATCCTAGTTGGAGTAGGATTGCCTCCTATTGGCTGATTTTCCACTTTTTGCTTTAGGACTTTCTCTCCTGCGCCATGGGCCTTTGTGGCTGTTTTCCCAGCCCACTAAGGGCTGGTTATTATTCTCCCACATCCCATGGACCTCTTGGGGTCGAAATACCCCTCCCGGAGGTCCTCCGGTACACTACCGGCACTCCCGGTACAATACCGATACTCCCGGTACACTACCGATGAGCCCGAAACTTTTCCGGAAACCAAACTGGGACTTCCTATATATGAATATTTACCTCCGGACCATTCCGGAGCTCCTCGTGATGTCCGGGATCTCATCCGGGACTCCAAACAACCTTCGGTCACCACCATACATAACTCTACACTACCGAAACGTCACCGAACCTTAAGTGTGCAGACCCTGCGGGTTCGAGAACTATGTAGACATGATCGAGACACCTCTACGGTCAATAACCAATGGTGGGACCTGGACGTCCACATTGGTTCCTACATATTCTACGAAGATCTTTATCGGTCGAACCTCTATGTCAAGGATTCAGTTAATCCCGTATATCGTTCCCTTTGTTCTTCGGTATGTTACTTGCCCGAGATTCGATCGTCGGTATCTCCATACCTAGTTCAACCTCGTTACCGGCAAGTCTCTTTACTCGTTCCGTAATACAAGATCCCGCAACTAACAATTAGTCACATTGCTTGCAAGGCTTATTGTGATGTTGCATTACCGAGTGGGCCCCGAGATACCTCTCCGTTACACGGAGTAACAAATCCCAGTCTCGATCCATGCCAACTCAACAGACACCATCGGAGATACCTGTAGAGCACCTTTATAGTCACCCAGTTACGTTGCGACGTTTGATACACATAAGGCACTCCTCCGATATCCATGAGTTGCATGATCTCGTGGTCATAGGAACATATACTTGACATGCAGAAAACAGTAACAATAAACTGACACGATCATATGCTATGTTTGTAGTTTGGGTCTTATCCATCACATCATTCTCCTAATGATGTGATCCCGTTATCAAATGACATCTCATGTCCATGGCTAGGAAACCTTAACCATCCTTTGATCAACGAGCTAGTCCATCAGAGGCATACTAGGGACATGGTTTTGTTTATGTATCCACACATGCATTTAAGTCTCCGATCAATACAATTATAGCATGGATAATAAACGATTATCATGAACAAGGAAATATGATAATAACTAATTTATTATTGCCTCTAGGACATATTTCCAACAGTCTCCCACTTGCACTAGAGTCAATAATCTAGTTCACATCACCATGTGATTCGCATCGTTATGAATCTAACACCCAATGAGTTTTGGGGCTCGATCATGCTTTGCATGTGAGAGAGGTCTTATAGTCAACGGGTCTGCGATATTCAGATCCGTGTGTACTTTGCAAATCTCTATGACAAACCGTAAACACTGCTACCACACTCCACTTGGTACTATTTCCAAATGGCTGCTCCACTATACGTATCCAGATTGCTACTACTAGTCATCCGGATAGGTGTTAAAGCTTGCATCGACGTAACTCTTTACGACGAACTCTTTATCACCTCCACAATCAAGAAGCATTTCCTTAGTCCTCTGGTTACTAAAGATAATTCCGACCGCTGTCCAGTGATCCACTCCTGGACCACTCTTGTACCCCTTGACAGTCTCATGGCAAGGCACACATAGGTGCGGTACACAGCATGGCATAATATAGAGCCTATGGCTAAGGCATAGGGGACGACGTTCGTCCTTTCTCTTTCTTCTGCCGTTGTCGAGCTTTGAGTCTCACTCAACTTCACACCTTACTAATCAGACGAGAACTATTTCTCTGGCTGATCCATTTTGAACTCTTTCAAAATCTTGTGAAGGTATGCACTCATTGAAAGTCTCATCAAGCATCTTGATCTATCTCTATAGATTTTGATGCTCAACAATTAGGTAGCTTTATCCAGGTCTTCCTTTGAAAATCACTTTCCAAATAACCATTTTATACTTTCCAGAAACTCTACATTATTTCTGAACAACAATATGTCATCCACATATACTTATCAGAAATTCTATAGTGCTCCCACTCACTTTATTGCAAATACAAGTTTCTCATAAACTTTGTATAAACATCAAAAACTTTGATCACCTCATCAAAGCGTATATTCCAACTCCGAGATGCTTGCTTCAGTCCATGGAAGGATCACCGAAGCTTGCACACCTTTTAGCATCCTTAGGCCTGACAAAACCTTCTGGTTGTATCACATACAACCTCTCCTCAAGTAAACCATTAAGGAAACGATGTTTTGACATCCATCTGCCAGATTTCATAACTGAAAACACAGCAACTGCTAACATAATTCCAACAGACTTTTAGCATCGCTACGAGTGAGAAAGTCTCATCGTAGTCAACTCCTTGAACTTGTCACAAACATCTTTGCAACAAGTCGAGCTTTACAAATAGTGACATTCACCATCAGTGTCTGTCTTCATTTTAAAGATCCATTTGTACTCAACGACCTGCCGTCCAACGAGCAAGTCTACCAAAGTCTACACTTGGTTTTAATACATGGATCCTATCTCGGATTTCATGGCCTCCAACCATTTGTCGGAATCCGGGCCCATCATCACTTCTCCATAGCTCGTAGGTTCATCGTTGTCCAACAACATGACCTCCAAGACAGAGTTGTCGTACCACTCAGGAGCAGTACACATCCTTGTCGACCTACGAAGTTCGATAGTAACTTGATCCTGAAGCTTCATGATCATCATCATTAACTTCCTCTTCAATAACGTAGGCTTCACAGAAACATCTTTCTGCGCTGCGCTACTCTCTGGTTGAACAAAGGTTTAACAACCTCATCAAGTTATATCTTCCTCCCACTCAATTCTTTCAAGAGAAACATTTCCTCGAGAAAGGATCCGTTTAAGCAACAAACACTTTGCACTAGGATCTGAGATTGAAGGTTCACCCAACTGATCTTAGGGTATTCTATGAAGATGCATTTGTCCGCCTTGGGTTCGACCTCATTAGGTGAAAACATTTTCCACACAAGTGTCACGTCCCAAAATATTAAGAAATGACAGCTTAGGTTTCTATCAAACCATAATTCACACGGTGTCATCTCAACGGATTTAGATGATGCCCTATTTAAAGTGAATGTAGTTGTCTCTAATGCATAACCCCAAAAATTATAGTAGTAAAACGATAAGAGACATCACAGTATGCACTATGTCAATAGAGCATGACTATGATGTTCGGACACACCATCACACTATGGTGTTCCAGGTGGCATTAGTTGTGAAACAAATTTCACATTGTCTTATGTTGTATGCCAAACTCGTAACTCAGATATTCACCTCCACGATCATATCGCAGTTATTTTTATCTTCTTGTCACGATGATCTTAAAATTCACTCTGAATTTGCTTGAACCTTTCAAACGATTTAGACTTGTGTTTCATTACGTAAATATACAATATATTTACTCAAATCATCAGTGAAGGTAAGAAAATAACGATATCCACTGCACACGCTACAAAACTCACTAGATTGCATACATCAACATGTATTATTTCCAATGAATCACTTGCCCGCTCCATCCAACGGGGTCCTTTGGTCATCTTGCCCAAGAGGCATGGTTCGCATGTCTCAACCGATTCGAAATCGAATGAGTCCAAATATCCATCACCATGGAGTTTCTTCATGCGCTTTATACCAATATGACATTTTGCGGCAGTGCCACAAGTATGTGGTACTATCATTATTTAACTTTGTATCTTTTGACATCAATGTTATGAACAAGTGTATTACTACGATCAAGATTTCAACAAACCATTCTCACTGGGTGCATGACCATTGAAGGTATTATTCATGTAAACAGCATAACTATTATTCTCTGACTTAAATGAATAACCGTATTGCAACAAACATGATCTAATCATGTTCATGCTCAACGCAAAACACCAAATAACATTTCTTTAGGTTCGTCACTAATCTTGAAGGTAGAGAGAGCGTGCGATGTTGATCACATCAACCTTGGAAATATTTCCAACACACATCGTCACCTCACCCTTAGCTAGTTCTCCGTTTATTCCGTAGCTTTTATTTCGAGTTACTAACATTTAGCAACCGAACTGGTATCCAATACCCAGGTGCTACTAGGAGTACTACCAAGGTACACATCAATAACTCGTATATCAAATATACTTCTGTCGATGTTGCCAGCCTTCTTATCTACCAAGTATCTAGGGTTGTTCCGCTTCAGCGACCTCTCACCTCATAATAGAAGCACTTAGTCTCGGGTTTGAGTTCAACTTTGGGTTGCTTCACTGGAGTAGCAACTGACTTGCTATCCATGAAGTTTCCCTCCTTGCTCTTGCCCTTTTTGAAACTAGTGGTTTGATTAACCATCAACACTTACGCTCCATCTTGATTTCTACCTTCGCGGTGTCAAACATCACGAACAGCTCAGGGATCAATACTTCTATCCCTGGTGTATTATAGTTCATCACTAAGTTCTAGTAGCTTTAGTGACAGTGACTTGGAGAACTATATCAATCACTATCTTATCTGGAAGATCAACTCCCACTTGATTCAAGCGATTGTAGTACCCAGACAATCTGAGTACATGCTCAACGATTGAGCTATTCTCCTTCATCTTACAGGCAAAGAATCTTATTGGAGATCTCATATCTCGCAACACAGGCACGAGCCTGAGATCACAATCTCTGCTCCTAGAACATCTCATATGTTCCGTGACGTTCAAAATGTTTCCGAGCCTCAATTCTAAGCCGTAATGCATGACGCACTAAACTATCAAGTAGTCATCGAAACGTGCCTGTCAGATGTTCACAACATCTACAGTCGACGCTAGATGGGGTGGCGCACCGAGCGGTGCATTAAGGACATAAGCCTTCTGTGCAGCAATGAGGACAATCCTCAGATCACGGACCCAGTCTGCAATATTGCTACCAACATCTTTCAACTCTATTTCTCTAGGAACATATAAAAATTTTAAGGGAGCTACAGCGCGAGCTAGTAATCTACAACATAATTTGCAAAGACACTTTGACTATGTTCATGATAATGAGTTCAATTAATCATATTACTTAAGAACTCCCACTCAAATTGACATCCCTCTGATCATTCGAGTGATACATGATCCAAATTCACCAACTCAAGTCCGATCATCACGTGAGTTGAGGTGGCTGCAATGGTGAACATCATTATGTTGATCATATCTACTATATGACTCATGTTCGACCTTTTGGTCTCTCGTGTTCCGAGGCCATGTCTGTACATGCTAGGATCGTCAAGTTTAACCCGAGTGTTCTGCATGTGCAACACTGGCTTGCACCCGTTGTATGTGAACGTAGAGTCTATTACACCCGATCATCACGTGGTGTCTCAACACGACGAACTTTCGCAACGGTGCACACTCGGGGAGAACACAATTTATCTTGAAATTAAGTGAGGGATCACCTTATAATGCTACCGCCGTCCTAAGCAAAACAAGGTGCATAAAAAGGATTAATATCACATGCTAATCATAAGTGACATGATATGGCCATGAACTTGTGCTTTTGATCTCCATCTAGAAAGCACCGACATGATCTCCATCGTCACCGGCACGACACCATGATCTCCATCAACGTGTCGCCATCGGGGTTGTCACGCCCTACATGCTTCTACTACTATTGCTATCGTAGCGATAAAGTAAAGCATTACATAGCGCTTAATGATTGACACGCAGGTCATACAATAATTAAAAACAACCCTATGGCTCCTGCCGGTTGCCGTATTCAACGACATGCAAGTCATGAAATTCTATACATCACATGATCATCTCATACATCACATATATCTCATCATGTAATTGGCCATATCACATCACAACATACCCTGCAAAAACAAGTTAGACGTCCTCTAATTGTTGTTGCATGTTTTACGTGGCTGCTACGGGTATCTAGCAAGAACGATTCTCACCTACACATAAACCACAACAGTGATACATAGATTGCTTTCCAACCTTCTCAAGGACCGCCTTTGTCGAATCCGATCCAACTAAAGTGAGAGAAACTGTCACCCGCAAGCCATGTAGGCAACAAGTTGCGTCGAGGGAACCGGTCTCTCGTAAGCGTACGAGTAATGTTGGTCCGGGCCGCTTCATCTCATAATCCCGCTGAACCAAAATACGACCAAGGGAGGAAGCAATCTAAGCATCAACGCCCACAAACCTTTTGTGTTCTACTCGAGATCTCATCGAACCATCAACCTAGCTCATGATGCCACTGTTGGGGAACGTCGCATGGGAAACAAAATTTTCCTACGCACACGCAAACCTATCCATGGTGATGAGCATCTACGAGAGGGAGAGTGGATCTACATACCCTTGTAGATCGCTAAGCGGGAAGCGTTAAGAAACGCGGTTGGTGTAGTAGAACATCTTCGCGATCCAAATCGCCGAGTGTCCCGCGATCTCATCACGATCCGTCCCGCGATCCAATCACGATCCGTCCCGTGAACTCATCACGATCCGTCCCGCGATCTCATCACGATCCGTCTCACGATCTTGATCACGATCTGTCCTGCAAACTCATCACGATCCGTTCCGCGATCTCATCACGAACTGTCTCGCGATCTCGATCACGGTCCTTCCGATCTAGCGCCGAACGGACGACACCTCCGCGTTCAGCACACGTGCAGCTTGATGACGATCTCCACCGTCTCGATCCAGCGAGAGGAGGTGGAGAGGAGAGAGATTTCACTGGCAGCGTGATGGCGCTCCGGTGATGGTGGTGGAGTGATTCCAGCAGGGCTTCGCCTAAGCGCTGCGGAAAACCGATCTAGAGGAGAAACTGTGCACCGATGAAACGGGTAGCACGTGGCCGGAAATTCTGTCCAAAAACCACCCAATCCACTAGTATATATACGAGGAGAGGAGAGGAGAGGCAGCCAAGGCCTTTGGGTCGGCTGAAATAGGAGGTGGGAGCAATCCTACTTCACCTCCAATCCTAGTTGGAGTAGGATTGCCTCCTATTGGCTGATTTTCCACTTTTTGCTTTAGGACTTTCTCTCCTGCGCCATGGGCCTTTGTGGCTGTTTTCCCAGCCCACTAAGGGCTGGTTATTATTCTCCCACATCCCATGGACCTCTTGGGGTCGAAATACCCCTCCCGGAGGTCCTCCGGTACACTACCGGCACTCCCGGTACAATACCGATACTCCCGGTACACTACCGATGAGCCCGAAACTTTTCCGGAAACCAAACTGGGACTTACTATATATGAATCTTTACCTCCCGACCATTCCGGAGCTCCTCGTGATGTCCGGGATCTCATCCGGGACTCCGAACAACCTTCGGTCACCACCATACATAACTCTACACTACCGAAACGTCACCGAACCTTAAGTGTGCAGACCCTGCGGGTTCGAGAACTATGTAGACATGACCGAGACACCTCTACGGTCAATAACCAATGGCGGGACCTGGACGTCCACATTGGTTCCTACATATTCTATGAAGATCTTTATCAGTCGAACCTCTATGTCAAGGATTCAGTTAATCCCGTATGTCGTTCCCTTTGTTCTTTGGTATGTTACTTGCCCGAGATTCGATCGTCGGTATCTCCATACCTAGTTCAACCTCGTTACCGGCAAGTCTCT
The DNA here is from genome assembly GCA_022496015.1 of Hordeum marinum. Taxonomy (NCBI): domain Eukaryota; kingdom Viridiplantae; phylum Streptophyta; class Magnoliopsida; order Poales; family Poaceae; genus Hordeum; species Hordeum marinum. The sequence goes on from CM039673.1 coordinate 524,229,304, forward strand.
TTACTCGTTCCGTAATACAAGATCCCGCAACTAACAATTAGTCACATTGCTTGCAAGGCTTATTGTGATGTTGCATTACCGAGTGGGCCCCGAGATACCTCTCCGTTACACGGAGTAACAAATCCCAGTCTCGATCCATGCCAACTCAACAGACACCATCGGAGATACCTGTAGAGCACCTTTATAGTCACCCAGTTACGTTGCGACGTTTGATACACACAAGGCACTCCTCCGATATCCGTGAGTTGCATGATCTCATGGTCATAGGAACATATACTTGACATGCAGAAAACAGTAGCAATAAACTGACACGATCATATGCTATGTTTGTAGTTTGGGTCTTATCCATCACATCATTCTCCTAATGATGTGATCCCGTTATCAAATGACATCTCATGTCCATGGCTAGGAAACCTTAACCATCCTTTGATCAACGAGCTAGTCCATTAGAGGCATACTAGGGACATGGTTTTGTCTATGTATCCACACATGCATTTAAGTCTCCGATCAATACAATTATAGCATGGATAATAAACGATTATCTTGAACAAGAAAATATGATAATAACTAATTTATTATTGCCTCTAGGGCATATTTCCAACAGATGGTACCTCCAAGAATGACCAGACCTGTGAGCACGCACTCTGCTGTTTGATAAGGTATACTCCATTATTAATTTGCCACATGTGAGGCTGTAGGGTGCTTTGGTAATACGGCTCCATGTTTCATGTTGGCCAGTGGGTTTGTAGGTTATGCGGTACAATGCTTACATAACACATATGTTAGCATTAGGATCAAAACCCACCATAACACTTTGTTTCATATAATTACTGTAGTTGCATCTAATATGGTCATGAAGTATGTTCGAAGCATATTAACCGAGGATCTTGCTGATACCCGGCCTAAGAAAATCCCTTATGTTCACAATATTAATAATGGGGTTTGTTGCAGGAGGGGTATTGTTTTAACAGCGGCAGTAGTTCCATTTTTAGTCTCCTGTGTTTGAAACCATCCTTACCTACAACATCATGTCATGTAGTCATTCTAAACTATTTTCGTTGCGTGTTCTAATCTTTTAAGATTCATAGCCGAAGCCAGTGTGTTACCACAATTTCAATTGTTACGTGTGGAGCTAGGATATTAAGTTGATCTCCAGTTTCAATTGTTGCATGTTTAGTTAGGATAATTAGTTACCTACCTTAATCGGGCTCGGCCCAATTACAAGACAAGAGCAGACGAGAGGTATTTCCAAAACAGAAAAGGACAATGGAGGAAAGGGGGTAGGACGGTGTTGCCCGTAGATGTGGGTACCGTCCCCCCCGCTCTTCCTCTATCTGCCATCTCTCTTTCTCTTCCTCTCACTCACTGATTTTCTGTCTACCATGGACAGCGAATTCTGAAATGCATAAGCAAATAGATAGAGACTGTTGTGCAAATACGATTCACTATATGTTCCTACACTTGCTATAGGAGAAAATCGGGTTGCCAATATTAACTTTCTGCTGACTGACACACATCATTACAAAACTTGTAGCAATTGTATGGATAGATTAATATCCAGTGAACATGTACAAATTCGGTTCTGCTGTACTGTCGTTTTGATTGTCAATGTGATTGCTTGGTATTTTAACTATGACTGATCTTGCTATGTCCATGTTAATAAAATTCCTCTTGGATTTAAATTTGACTTTTACCAGGGCTCAAGTGATAGGTACATTATGAAAGGGGCGATAATCGACAACTCAATCTACATCAGTTATGACGAATGACGAAGGTATGCATATATTGAGTAGAAAACTCTGTTACCTCTGAATTATATTGATGATGTATTTGACATGTTTGTTGATTTGGCTATTCAGGTAGACGTCCAAGGGTTAAGATTGTGCAGTGAACCATGCCTTTGTGAAAGGAGGACCAAGACAAGAGGTAGCACACTGGCATGGCATAGGAGTATGCAGCATATCTTTGATTATAACAGCTTATAGTAATCATCCGAAAAATGTAATGTATATATCATGTGTAATTTTCACCTTCCCTCCGTTTGGATCTTCTATTGGCAATATAGAAAGTATAAACTGTTGCTCACTGTCTATGTATCGATGCGATGCTTCTCATATAAACTTGATATATTATATTGATAAACACAACTACATTTAGCAATTTTTTATATTTGCAATGCTTCAATGATTGTATTATCCGGTTGGATATGACTATACCCGAGAGCACCCGCTGCCGTATTTCCTACATGAGAGCTGCTATACGTACGACAAAATTCCATACGATTTTTGTACGACCAGACTCATCTGGTGGTGTGGGCCCAAACCTTGGAAAACGTGCTTGTGTCTTGTCGTACGAAAATCGTACAAAATACTATTGTACGCGAGGCAGTTTCATTCCTACCTAGTGGGTACGATCGGAGGGCTGCCACCCGGTTGTAGGATGCATTTTCTCCGAAGCCTTGAGTTGAGAGTCCTAGCTCCTTTACCCACAACAAGAAGAGAAAAAAAAGAGTCCTAGCTCCTTGTGGACCAGCTGTAATTTGTGCCTCCGTAAACGGCGACAGTAACTCTGTCCTAACATTACGGACTTCTTTGTTCAGGTTGGTTCCAATGCATCGGTGCTAAGGATGCCACATAGGCAAAATTGTGATGTGGTAAAGCAATTAAAGATGAGAGAGAGCATTATGGTGATCCCAAGAAGAACCGGTTCTAAGCACGTGAACCTATGTAAAATGACTAGCAACCAATGCATGAAGAAGTTTAACTATTAAACAATTCCATGAAAAAACTTTAGCAACAAAAGCTAAGCACCTATGCATTCAAGAGATTAGTTACTAAGGTTTTTAATACACTTAGCACCATTCTAAGCATCAATCCATTGGAACCGGCCTCAGGGTCTTTCTATGCACTACTCCCTCCATCCCTCCATCCGGAAATAAGTGTACATCTAGCTTATGTCTTAGGTCAACATTTTGAAATTTTTACCAACTTTCTAAAGAAAAGCAGTACTCCCTCCGTTCCAAAATAATTGTCTCAACTTTGTATTAGCTTTAGTACAAAATTATACTAAGCTTAAGATACTTATTTTGGGACGGAGGGAGTATTAGACCCGTTTTGAAATGTCTTTGATAATATACCACACTTTGATGTCATATATATTAACTATTCCCTCCATTTCTTAATATTTGTCTTTTTAGAGATTTCACTATGGACTACATACAGATATATATAGAGACATAGTTTAGAGTGTAGATTCATTCATTTTGCTCTGTATGTAGTCTATAATTAAATCTTTAGAAAGACAAATATTTAGGAACAAAAGGATTGGTATTTTCTATTCCCTCCGTTCGGAATTACTTGTCTATTTTAGTTGTACATATATTCATTTCTTTTTTATTTTGGTGACATGTAATTTCGGACGGAAGGAGTATAAAATTGGCCAAAGTTTTAAAACTTTGTCTTAGAACAAAAGCTAGATCGTGCACTTACTCCCGGACGGAAGGGAGTAGGTTGTTTGAACCATATTTTCTTTTTTCGTGTCATCTCCGAAAAGCACGGTTTCATTGGATCTAATTTCCCATGACCAAGTTATTGGATTGAACAAGTCCATTCAACTTGGTTGCCGAGTCGGTCCCTCCAATCAAAGCGGTGGTAGTTGGGCAGTGACAACCCCCTCTTACCTATAACACTCCAAAAAACAAACTGATTCTAGGCGCAATATCTATCTACTACTGTACTGTACTGTAGGCAGTATGTATTCGAGGGAAAGGGGCCCTGCTTTCTTTGGTATAGTTATTATACGTATCTTCTTTCCTTCATGGATGGCACCAACTAGGGTTTTCAGTTGGAGCCCCTCACCTCACTCTCACCGTACCCCAGTGTCAGTTATGACGTTTTCAGTTGTCAGTACCTTATTAGACAGTCATCAAACATATGTATGCTGCGTACTATTAGGACGATAAAAACAAAAATAAGGATATGTTTTGTGTATTTCTTGAAGAAGTGAAGTAGGAAAATAAGAGGTAGGTAGGTAGGTCCAGCAGACGGTGGGACCCAGCCACCGAACACAGCGTTGAAACTGCAGACGACGAGGAAAGGTTCAGCTCAGCCGCTTTGCTTTGCTCTCGCCCTCTGCTTCGTTTGTTTTGGGTTCGATCTCTGCCTCTGCTTCGTGGCTCAGATTAACGGCGGAAAGAGAGCAAGATGGCAGGGAGATTTCTGGCTCCCCTCCCGCGGACGTCTCCTCCTTGAATCACGCACGCCACGCCACCAGGCAGGGAGAAGCCATCGATCGCTTCTACCAGCAAGCAAATTCAGGTCACCTCCTTGATTCATCGTGAATTCACATCTTCTTCCAAGAATTCGAAACTTGAATACGGAGTACTAGCTTCTTCTTCTTCTTCTTCTACTTCTTCTTCTTCTTCTTCTTCTTCTTCTTCTTCTTCTTCTTCTTCTTCTTCTTCTTCTTCTTGGTGTCCGCGAATTGGATACGGCGCGCGCGGGTTAGAATTTAGAAATGAACTAGCTAGGGTTTGATTGGTTAGTTAGTTCGCGTTTGTTCCATGTGCAATTCTGATTTTGTACTATCATCAGTACTACTTCTCTTGGGTGGCAATTAGTTCTTCTGCACTAGCATCAACTCTCCAGTGATTGATTGATTGATTGATTGATTTCCTTTATCCGCATCAGGTCGGCAGCTTGCTTCGTCCGGGATCGATTTCGTGGGCGTGAACTGTGCGCAAGAAATTGGGGATTTTTTTCCGTGTGCAGTCAGTGTTCTCCCTTCCTCCGAACCATAGCAGAACCAGGAAGATTGGAGACGGGCATGCGCCGGGTGCGAGTCTCGTCTCACCACTCTCCAGTGCAGAAGCTGGGCGATTCACACATGAAGCTGACGCCCAAGTTCCGGCTTGCCGCCGCAGCAACCTCACCGTCCCCTGAATCGGAGCAGCCTCCATGGGAGACGCCCCTCATACCCGGCCTCCCGGACGACGCCGCGCTCAACTGCCTCCTCCGGCTGCCCGTGGAGGCCCACGACGCCTGCAGGCTCGTCTGCCGCCGGTGGCGCCACCTCCTGGCCGACAAGGCGCGCTTCTTCACGCAGCGGAAGGCCATGGGCCTCCGCTCGCCGTGGCTCTTCACACTGGCGTTCCACCGCTGCACGGGCAAGATACAGTGGAAGGTGCTGGACCTCGACTGCCTCACCTGGCACACCATCCCCAGCATGCCGTGCAGGGACCGGGCCTGCCCCCGCGGGTTCGGCTGCATCGCCGTCCCCGGCGACGGCGCCCTGCTCGTCTGCGGCGGGCTCGTCTCCGACATGGACTGCCCGCTGCACCTCGTGCTCAGGTACGACGTTTACAAGAACCGCTGGACCGTCATGACCCGGATGCTCTCCGCGCGGTCCTTCTTCGCCGGCGGCGTCATCGACGGCCGGGTGTACGTCGCCGGGGGCTACAGCACGGACCAGTTCGAGCTGAACTCAGCGGAGGTTCTTGATCCGGTCAATGGCGTCTGGCAGCCCGTTGCCAGCATGGGCACCAACATGGCCTCCTCGGACTCCGCCGTCGTCGGCGGCAGGCTCTATGTCACCGAAGGCTGCGCGTGGCCGTTCTTCTCATCGCCGAGAGGGCAGGTGTACGACCCGAAGATCGACCGCTGGGAGGCGATGCCGGTTGGGATGCGCGAAGGGTGGACGGGGCTGAGCGTGGTCATCGACGGACGCTTGTTCGTCATCTCAGAGTACGAGAGGATGAAGGTCAAGGTCTACGATCCGGAGATGGATTCCTGGGATCCTGTCAACGGGCCTCCCATGCCTGAGCGGATCATGAAACCCTTGTCAGTGAGTTGCCTGGACAGCAAGATCGTCGTCGTTGGCCGCGGTCTCCATGTGGTGATCGGCCATGTCAAGAAGCAATCAGCTGGCAACGCCGATGGCAGCAGTTCTTGTGACTATTTGGTTCGTTGGCAGGATGTGGAGGTTCCCAGGGCGTTCGGCGATCTGACACCTTCAAGCAGTCAGATCTTACATGCTTGATGACTATGCATCCAAAATAAGAGAAAGCTCTCGTGATCTGCAAAGCAACCACAGCTGATCAACTATTTGCCCAACTATGCCATTTGAACGAATCGTCGTTTGATGTTTCTGTATATTGTTTTTGCTAGACTCTTTCCTGCCATCTTCTATAATCTGCAAATGATGTATCAGTAAAGAAATACAGTAGTGATTCTGAGAATGTACTGTTGTTGTAAGTAGATGTTTCTGGGTACTGGACTAAACTAGTAAACTGTTGCATTTCACCTCTTAGACTGATCTGACTTGTTGCTGAATTTCCAACTAGTAAATTTGTATTCTGGCCTTCGTCAAACGTGCTTGTTTTCAGTCTCATTTGTACCTGGTGAAAGGATCCATGGATCATTTGTAAGACATAGTGTAACTCTGCTTATGCTGCAACCGGCGTATCAGATGATGATCTGTAAAATAGTTCTTCTGTCATCGAGGTTCAGAGGTGCAGTTTGCATTGTTTCCTTGAGCGCTCACAGAACAGCCCCTGGAAAAAGCCGCAGTGGCGCATTTTAATCAATCTATTCAGATGCCATTTTTCTGTTCTGTTTTTTTATACCAAGATTAATTATTGCTGTCGTCGAAAAGGAAACACTGAACACACTCAAGACTAGTTATTTGCGTCAGCTAATGGAAGGTAAAGAGTCCAGCTCTCCAGTTTGGGAAAACGAGGATGCATATCCAGAGCTCCCGTCCCTTGCTCATAATTTTCAAAAATCACATTTAAACGTCTCAACGAATTCCGAATTTTTTTTATATCAAATGGATGTTAACATGACATGAGTGTACAATCCGTAAATATTTCAAATCAAATCCGGATGTGAATAATGACGTTTTGACTTTTTTGTTGTGACACTATTCATGCTGGATTTGTCCTTTTCTGTTTCTCAATGTGTATTGTGAATTTTGATTTGAAAATTTTCAGGGATCGTACGCTCATGTGATGTCAACAGACACAATTTTTTTAAAAGAACTTTTCAAACAATTTAATTGTGCATTTTGAAATTGATAGCATGTGGGCACCTAGAATTCTCCCTGGGAAATGAAAACTGAAATCCACATCTACCTACGTGGAGGCACTGTCCACCGCAGACGCCAGTCCAGAACGGCGCAAGAATCCAACCCAAATGCCATCTCTCTCGCCTCGTGGCCAGCATCAAATCCAACTGAAAATTGACATTGAAAATAGGCAGCTGAACCAATTTCAGACATGTTTTTCAGCTGCTGCTGCTGATAAATCCTGGATTTTTCCCTTGTGAAAAGGAGTCGCGGAGATCGATCGAAGCAGAGCAGCGCCGCGCCCACCAATGGAGGCGCTCTACCTGCTGGCCTCCCTCACCACCACCCTCCTCACCTCCGCCGTGCTCTCCCTGCTCCTCCTCCTCCGCCTCCCCTTCGCTCGCCGCCCCGCTCCCGGCGGCGCCGCGCGGCTCTACGAGGGCCGCGTCCGGCACTCGCGCCGGCGGCCGGCGGGGCACGCCTTCGAGTACGCCGTGCGCTACGCCCTCGTCGACCTCGACCTCCTCCCCCTCTCCGGCTACCTGTCCGCCGCCGACGCCCGCGGCATCGCCTCCACTTCCGGCCCCGTGTAAGGCCCTGGTGACGCATTTCTCAACCCTCTGACACGTTTCCTAGAACAAATCTCACACCACTTCTTGTAGTACTCTATTGCAAGAATCACACTGCTTGTTGTAGTATGTAAAACATGTCTGTATTGCAAAAGCATAGCTAGCAATTATTTTTCGTGTGTAAATTTTCCTCATTTGCGCTGTCCTGTGTTTGATGAAGGCGTCTCCTGACGGTGCCCAAGAGCGTGGGGTACGAACAGAACCCACTGAGCGTCTACTACTGCTATGACGCAGCGGCGCAAGAACAAGATGAAGACCTCAAGATGTGCATTGCTGAAGTGAGGCATCTCCTCTCCTCTGTGTTGGATTCATGTTGATTGATTTTTAGTTAGTTCATTACATTGTTTTCTCTTTCTTTTTTGCGAGGGTCATTACAATGTTGACTGTCTAATATTTCATTTTACTATCGGTTTCAGGTCACAAATTCATTACATTGTTGACTGTCTAATAATTCATTTTACTACCGGTTTCAGGTCACAAATTCATTACATTGTTGACTGTCTAATAATTCATTTTACTACCGGTTTCAGGTCACAAATACTCCCTGGGGGGAGAAGGTGATGTTCACCTTCCAACCGGGTTCTGATCTCGTTGCAAAGCCTTTACATGTCAGCCCCTTCATGGTGCGGCCTTGGTCAAGATTCAATATATTGGAAGTGTTCATTTTGACAAATGTGGCGTGATGACCGTGAATTTTTTAGCCAAGAAATATATAAAAGTTGTGAATTGCTTCTCAAATGGAACATTTTTCTTGGCTATATCCTGTTGCATGCGGTGCTCATTGCATAATATTTATCTGACGGCTGACACATAATGGTCTTTACTACTCCCTCCAACCCATATTACTTGTCTTAAATTTGTCTAGATACATTGTCTACTTGGTCTAGTTTCTGGTAATTTGGACTCGTCATATCCTTTCCACTACCATTAGTCCATTACATGATCTTAGTGGCTTTCCTTTTTGTTGCACGACCTCTAGGACATGCTTGGCAATTGGAGTATTCGTGCTGATGCCCCAGGCAATAATCTAAACGTGGCTATTGTGGTTCAGCATCCAACACTTGGGAACTATTTTACTGCAGCTTTGCATGCCAAGTTAGTTGGCCAGACGAATGACTCAGTTAAGCTAGCAACATTCTTCTGGCTGATGCCTCACAAGGTTGCTGCAGGGATATACTGGGAGGTAACTTTCCTATGTTCAATGCTCCTATTCTGGTACCATGCTTATGTTTTATGCTTGCCTATCCTCATAGACAGTCCTTTAGATATTTTTAGATCAACTTGCTGGTTACTTTTCTTTCCTATGTTGATATCATTTGATCCTTGAATTATTTTTCTTCGTTGACCAACTGGACTAATATGTATAGATAATAGAGATTAGTTGGAGTTTAGTTGCGACTTTGTGACAGCTGTTATCCCATTTGCATAATCTTGCCGTATTTTTTCCCCTTACTTCAGACCTTTTGACAGCTTTTACCCCGTTTTGTTATTTACCCAAACTTGACAAGGTGGATCTTAGGATGGTGCGGCAGCTAATTGGCTGGGTAACCTGGATATGTATTCGTTGGAGATGTAACGAATTATGTTAAGTCCCATTAAATTTTATGAAATAGTGTCAATTTTTGTCAAATAGGTGCAGCTAGCCGCACCGTGATCCCCTGTGCCATATCAAATATTGCCCCTAATGAATACAGGTCTGAGTTGTCCACCAAGTCAGCTGCGACATCATCCTGCCATATGGGTCCACCTTGTCAATCTGGAGAGAATAATAAAGTAGGGTAAATGCCATCACATGGTCACAACTAAGGTAAATTGTGGCAAGATTTGTAAATAGGGTAAAAGCCGCCACAACTCAAGGGGTCAAAATCAAGGGGTAAGATGTGGAATGCACTATTTTTATGATCTCTATGATTGGATTTTCTTAAAACATTATGTTTTTTTAACGAAATGCAGCAGCACCGCTTTTGATTGCCGTTAAGTGAGGGGAAAAGTGCAAAAGGTTAGTACATGGCGCAAACGGAAAGTAAAGAAGAAAAGCTTACATGAACTAACAGACTAAAGGTGGGGGAAACTATGGTGGTTCCATCAAAACACGTCTTAGGTCAGGACATTGGCGTCGGGGTTGATTCAGGGGAGAATATTGAATCATTAGGGCTGTAGCAACGGTTTGTCCCCCTTCAGGCCAGACACATTCCATCCGTCTTCTTATCTCGTCAGAGAGAAGCTGCGACAGCGCAGTCAGTGACTTGGGTTCATTGTGGAATACCATGTTGGCATTATTGTTCTTGGTCATCTGCGTGCAATCCCTTCTTAGTTGTCATTTAATACTTGAGCTAGAACTATGATCAAATAAAAGGCAGTTGTAAATTTGTAACGACTGTACTACTCTACACCAAGATGGTGATGGTGCAAGTAACTTGGCAGATGCAACCTTGAAGAGTATGCTGGTTGTTGCGTGGAGCATCATAAATCTAGATAGTTCTGACCGTCACTAACATTAGGAGATAGCTTGTTCCATATCATGAACTTACATTTTCTCTATGTTTCACAATGCATTTTTCGTGCATACAGGCATTGGTAGCTGTTGATCTTAAGTAGGGCTAGAATGCCTTGTCGGTTCAGCATAGCTTTGAATCATCTCTGTCGATTGTTACTGCACATAGCTTATGCCTTTTGAGGTTAAGCAATCTCATGTAATCTTTGTTGGTGTTCCTCTTCTCCTCTCCAGGCCTTCAGGCTTTGGCTTAAGAATGTAAGATTCCTAGACCATCCGAGGTACCTGGGCGGGAGCTACAGGGACGAAGCTCTGAAGCGTGATCTCGAGATCCGTTCCTCCTGCAGCTTCCTTCGTCAGAAACCGAGAGCGAACATTGGAAGAAACGGCACGACAACGGTTGATGAGACGACAGAAAACCCGAACCATCAGGATTGCAAAGATGGCGGAGGGAGTATCGGGGGGAGGTGGTGCCTCTGGAGGGATGCTCAATGGCCATGGTGCTGATGGCACCACCAACAGGGAGAAATTCTTGCAAAATTCAAGAAGTACTTGAGATGACACCAATATAAAAGATGACAAAAATTCTTGCAAAATTCAGCAGCGCCCCGTTCGAGTCTCCATAAAAGAATGACACGCTGGAGTAACAGTAGCAAATGTGCAATCAATTGTTTGTTTGTTTAGCCATTCATCATCAACCAGTGTAATAGGGATTATGACAGTAGATAATACTTACACCAAAGTTGCAATCAAGTATAGTGTGGAATTAATTCTTGCTGCAAGACAATATATTTTACGTACAACACATGCTCGCTTGTGGTGAAGTGTGTACACTCTGTTTCTAAAGCGCTAATGGTTCAAGACATGTACAAGTACAACAATGGTTTGCCTAGGAGCCGAGCCTTTTCTGGACGATGCCCTGGACGCAGCCGACGAAGGCGAAGGTGCCGACGGCGAAGCATGCGACGCTGAAGGCCTGGAGCGCGACCCACGTCGGCGTCCACGCCCGGACCCGGCGCTGCACGCAGTACATCTCCACGGGGAGGTAGATGATGAGCGGCCAGAAGATGAGCGCGCCCAGCAGGCCCAGTACCTCGTTGAAGTAGGGGAACACGACGGCCAGCGCCGTCGTGCTCACCACGTACGCCGTCCGGAAGCACACCCGCTGCAGGTTCAGCCCGTACCGCGGCAGCCCCGGCACCAGCCTCACGGCGTAGGTCCGGCACACGAACGCGCTGCCCTGGAACCTCGCCGCCAGCCACCGGTCCCAGACCGTGAAGATCTGCTGGCTGAAGAACTGGTAGCCGCCGAGGATGTGCAGCACGATGCAGGCGTTGGCGAAGTCCACGAGCCAGTAGGGCTCGTAGAAGCCGAAGCCGGTGAGCAGGTTCCCCGGCGTCGCCGCGTCGCCGAAGGCCGCGTAGCCGAAGCAGCCCACGCAGAGGTAGAAAAAGGTGGTGGCCAGCATCGCCATCACGTTCCCCTTCCGAAGCGTCTCCCCCTCCGGCGGCGAGGAGCCCAGCGTGTCCTGTATCTCCAGCAGCACGATGGAGTACGGGTACGCGAACGCGATGTCGCCGATGGCCTGCGACACCCGCCACACCTTCTGCATCGGGGTGTGCATCGGCACGCCGGCGACGCTCCCTCGGACCACGCCGTCGCCTGTGCAGCAGAGTTTGAGTGTCAGGTTCAGACTTCAGAGCATAAAAATCAGGTATAATTAACTGAATTATTATCTCTGATGTGGTATATACCTATGGTCTTGGAGAGGCCGAGGCCGAGGCCGATGGTGGAGTAGGTGAAGGACATGACGGCCGCCACGACGGAGAGCCACGCCATGCTGTGGAAGTTGGGGATGAAGGAGAGCACCAGCTGCGCGACGCCGAAGAGCAGCATGAACAGGTGCTGCTCGTTGTCGTCCGAGGTGCAGCGGGCGGCGCCGCGCCCGTGGTCGTGGTAGCAGTTGGCCTTCTTGATCGCACTGCCGGCCACCACGTCCCCGTCAACAACGACGAGAAAGAAAGGAAGGAAGGAATCGATCGAGCCACCGAGCTCTGGTTTCTGAAATTTTTACCCGAGGCAGGTGGCGGTGGTGATGGTGTAGGCGACGCCGATCCCGTAGAGGTAGAGGTACTGGAGTGAGCCGCAGACGTAGGTGTGCTTCCTGCCGAGGAGCGCCCGGACGGCGCCCATGTAGGTGTAGTTCCGCCGCGTCTTTCCCGGCGACGACGACGACGCCTGTTCTTCCAGGCCGCCAGCACCGGCTTGGGTGGGGACGGGGGACCGGTAGCAGTGGGAGAGCAGGACGGCGGAGACGTAGGTGACGGCGGCGAAGCAGACCATGGCGACGGGGCCGGCCACCCAGCCGAGCTGCGCGACGCTCCAGGAGAGCGCGAGCACGCCGGCCCCGATGACGCCGGTGATGATGTGGGCCACGCAGGTCCACAGGTTCCCCGTGCGGGCGACGCGGCCGTCGTCGTCGAGCTCGGGGGCGGGCGACGCCGCGAGGTCGAAGGGCTGGCCGCCGCGGTGCGAGGGCGCCATTGTTGATGACGTTGTTAATCCGGTGGAGTAGTCCAGAGTCCACACAGGTAGAGTTGCGAAGAGTTGACGAATCTGACGAGATGCGAGGTGATGGATATACTAGCCGGTTCGTACGTGCCGCCGCCTGATTGGCCCGTGGTTACGAATCGGAACGGCCGGCGCGATGGAGCCGCGCGCCTTTCCTGCTCAGAGTCTTTGGACCTATCTTCTTTCTCGCCAACGGCCGGTCATTTTCCTCTTCTGTTTTCTTGTGAAAGATGCGGCAAAGGCAAAGCCCAACAGCCTGTACCAAATGGCAGATAGTATATCAAGAAAGTACATTTATTCAATCATGTGCACTTCACATACTAGAGATTTCTCTCGAAACAGGCTTCCTGTCTCACTTTATAGAGATTTCTGCGATCATCGCATCGCATGTTGCCAAAATTGCCAGCTTTGTAGCGGAGATTGTGAGAGATGCATGGTGTGCTAGCCCCATATTATTTTTAATGTTATGATATATAATTTGTAAGACATATACCACATGTATTTTATTAACCAAATTAGTGTAAGACTAGAACAGCATGTAAAAGTGGGTAGAGAATACTTTCATGTAAAAAGGGCACACATATATGGTTCAAATGCAAAGGGGGATAAGAGCATGTATAATAATTGATAGGATAGTCTTATCTTAAGTCTTGCATGTAATTTAAAGATGACACAAAGATGATTTGCCATGTATTAAGTGCAATAATGCATTTTATTTTGGTAATGAGATTGTCTCCATAGCTTTCTCTCATATTCTTTTAGATTTTGACATTTTTCATGTGAAGCATGCTATCCTTCCTTCTTTGCATCATATGCCTCGTGCCATGAATATAGCTATTGCTGCATCATATTGTTCAAGCACTTTTGATCCTAACGATTATGTGCAAGAGATGAGAACCATCATGATGGATAGTGTGTTTGTCTATCATGCACATACATTCTTTGCTTTGTTGTGTGTACGTGTAGGATATTTCGACTACATGTCGACCTCCACTTCACGTGAGTTGGCGATTCGAGATTTTGAGAGCGATCTATGCTACACCGCTCCGTTTCTACATTGCACTTGCTTGCACATCGACACTGTGAATGACGCACAAGGACATGTTTTCAAGGTGACATCCTTCTTGAGCATGGGTATTGTGGATCATATTGCTTTCCATCTAGCCATGCCTCATGATATATATGCCTTGTGTGTTGCATCCAACTTGTGGATTGTTTGCTCTTATCATATGCTTGGTTGCAACAATGTCCATTCTTCACATTTGTCATGACACATTACTTGCTACATGCTTGACTTGATTGCCTCACACATGATGACCAATTGCTCTTTATATTGTGTTGAGTGCCTCACTATATTCACTACACCATGTGCACATTATGCTTGGATTGTCTTGCACTTGCCCCATGTGTTTAGACACTTCATATTACTTGGTGTTGTGAATGATTCCTATGCCTACCATAGATCATTTGTTGATTGCTTTGTGCATATGTGCTATGACCATGAGGTAGATGCTTGTTATTTTGTCACACATATTTGCATCCCTACCTAACCTAGGCATACTTGTCTCCATGATTGCATTGTTTGTGCTCAATTTGTATGCTTACATGCCTTGACACAATCCCTTGTCACACCATATGTTATGCATGATGACAACACTTGTGCGGTGATTCACCACTTGAATGCTTGGTTTTGCCCTAATGCTAACCACATTTGTTTTCCAAGTGTTTTTCGTGTTTGCTCCTTTTGAAGGAATTACTATATGGTGCGACATTGGCGAGTGCACATTGCGAGCTTGATGATGACGAGCGTTTGGTGACCATCCACTTCTACACGACGCCGCCATCTCTTTTCCATGGTGATTTTGATTTTGATCTGAGGACGGATCTTTCCCAAGGGGAAGGGGATGATGCGGAGCATCCTACGGACATCACCATGGCAAGAGCCCCTTTGCCAAGTGACATGTGCGACATCTACTTCAAACATACAAAGGTGAATCTTCTCCTTTACACGTGTCAACTTGCGCCCTTCGAGGATGGTATACTACTTGACCCCTCTCTCGTGTTCATGCATAGATGCCAGCGAAGCTACACATTCACTGAGGAGGAGTCCAAGCTCAAGAGTGTGCCTACACCATCCGCGAGGGAAGCTTGAAAGCGGAGATGGAAGAAGACGGAGCGGCAGATGTCTACAGTGGCCCGATGACCGGAAGCCTCTAGACGTCTGACACTCTACAACGTCCGGACGACCGACACCCTCCGGACGCCCGACAACCTCCAGCGCCCAGACGACCGACGCCCTCCGGAAATCCGATGCCACTTCGACCGCACCGAACTGATGGAAATCCTAAGACCTCCGGACGACCGAGCCACGAACGTCCGACGCCCTCCGGATGTCCGGTCCTTATCGAGTCGTCGGACGTTCGACAACATATGGACGTCCGGCACCGCCTGTGCGCAGCCGAGGGCCTTGGGCCTTGTATCTCTCCCTCACTTACCCCTTCGTGGACAAGACTATCTATACTCCATCCCACCTCCTTTCGAGGGTTAGCTATGGTTTTGCTCTTAGTAAGTTGAGCCTAGCTCTTCCACTACCTCTCCCATGAAGTAGATGCCTCTATGAGAGAAGATTCACTAGTGGATGTCAAGGCCCCTCACGAGGGAAGATCCTCCGGGATATCAAGGCCCCATCTCCCCATGGGATTTGGGATGAACTCTACCATGTATCCTTCTTTCCCTTTGTTGTTCATGTACCTTTGTGGATCTTGTGTGTGGTGAGCCTAGTTGATGTGTGATTGAGTTTGCTCTTGAATGTTTCCTCTCGTTCTTCCCCGTGTTCTTCGTGTTTTCCCCCTCCAATTCGTGAAAGATCGACATGTTGGGGAATGTTGCATAGGAAACAAAAAAATTCCTACGCACACGCAAGATCTATCCATGGTGATGAGCATCTACGAGAGGGAGAGTGGATCTACATACCCTTGTAGATCGCTAAGAGGGAAGCGTTAAGAAATGCGGTTGGTGTAGTCGAACGTCTTCGCGATCCAAATCGCCGAGCGGCCTGCAATCTCATCACGATCCCTCCCGCGATCCAATCATGATCCGTCCCGCGAACTCATCACGATCCGTCTCGCGATCTCATCATGATCCGTCTCGCAATCTCGATCACGGTCCTTCCGATCTAGTGTCGAACGGACGACATCTCCGCATTCAGCACACGTGCAGCTTGATGACGATCTCCGCCTTCTTGATCCAGCAAGAGGAAGCGGAGAGGTAGACGAGTTCTCCGGCAGCGTGACGGTGCTACGGCAATGGTGGTGGAGCTATTCCGGCAGGGCTTCGCCTAAGCACTGCAGAAAACCAATCTAGAGGAGAAACTACGCACTGGAGGGTAGGGTTGCACATGGCAGAAAAAACTCGTGCAAAACCCCTAAAACCTCTAGTATATATAAGAGGAAGAGAGGAGGAGGCTTGGCCCTCAAGGGGCCAGCCGTAGGCTTCGGCCAAACCAAGGAGGAGAGGAGGAATCCTCCTCCAATCCTAGCAGGACTAGGACTCCTTCCTTTTTTGCCTTTTTCCACCTTTTCTCTTTGGGCTTTTCTCTCCCAGCCGCATGGGCCTTGTGTGGGACTTCCACCAGCCTACTAAGGGATGGTATTCACTCTCCCACAACCCATGTAGCCTCTTGGGTCGAAATACCCCTCCCGATGGTCTCCCGGTACACTACCAGTACTCCCGGTACACTACCGATGAGCCCGAAACTTTTCCGGCGACCAAAACAGGACTTCCTATATATCAATCTTTACCTTCGGACCATTTAGGAGCTCCTCGTGACGTCCAGGATCTCATCCGAGACTCCGAACAACCTTCGTCACCACCATGCATAACTCTATACTACCGAAACGTCACCAAACCTTAAGTGTGCAGACCCTGCGGGTTCGAGAACTATGTAGACATGACCGAGACACCTCTACGGTCAATAACCAATAGCGGGACCTGGATGCCCATATTGGTTCCTACATATTCTACGAAGATCTTTATCACTCGAACCTCTATGTCAAGGATTCAGTTAATCCCGTATGATGTTCCCTTTGTTCTTCGATATGTTACTTGCCCGAGATTCGATCGTCGGTATCTCCATACCTAGTTCAACCTCGTTACCAGCAAGTCTCTTTACTCGTTCCGTAATACAAGATCCCGTGGCTAACACTTAGTCACATTGCTTGCAAGGCTTATTGTGATGTTGTATTACCGAGTGGGTCCTGAGATATCTCTCCATCACACGGAGTAACAAATCCCAGTCTTGATCCATGCTAACCCGACGGACACCCTCGGAGATACCTGTAGAGCACCTTTATAGTCACCCAGTTACGTTGCGACATTTGATACACACAAGGCACTCCTCTGGTGTCAGTGAATTGCATGATCTCATGGTCATAGGAACATATACTTGACATGCAGAAAACTGTAGCAATAAACTGACATGATCATATGCTACGTTCATAGTTTGGGTCTTGTCCATCACATCATTCTCCTAATGATGTGATCCCGTTATCAAATGACATCTCATGTCCATGACTAGGAAACCATAGACATCTTTGATCAACGAGCTAGTCTATTAGAGGCATACTAGGGACATGGTTTTGTCTATGTATCCACACATGTATCTGAGTTTCCGATTAACACAATTATAGCATGGATAATAAACGATTGTCATGAACAAGGAAATATGATAATAACCAAATTATTATTGCCTCTAGGGCATATTTCCAACAGTCTCCCACTTGCACTAGAGTCAATAATCTAGTTCACATCACCATATGATTCGTATTGTTATGAATCTAACCCCCAATGAGTTCTGGGGCTTGATCATGCTTTGCATGTGAGAGAGGTCTTATAGTCAACGGGTCTGCGACATTCATATCCGTATGTACTTTGTAAATCTCTATGTCAAACTGTAAACACTGCTACCACACTCCACTTGGTACTATTCCAAATGTCTGCTCCACTATACGTATCCAGATTGCTACTACGAGTCATCCGGATTGGTGTTAAAGCCTGCATTGACGTAACTCTTTACGACAAACTCTTTATCACCTCCATAATCGAGAAACATCTCCTTAGTGTTGGGAGACGTAGTAGTAAATCAAAAAAATTCCTACGTATCACCAAGATCCATCTATGGAGAAACCAGCAACGAGTGGGGAGAGATTGCATCTTCTTACCTTTGAAGATCGCTAAGCGGAAGCGTTACAAGGATGCGGTTGGTGGAGTCATACTCGCAGCGATTCCGATCACGGTGGATTCCGATCTCAGCGCCGAACAACGGCGCCTCCATGTTCAACACACGTGCAGCCCGATGACGTCTCCTACGCCCTTATCCAGCAAGCAGGAAGGAGAGGTTGAGGGAGAGCTCCGGCAGTACGACAGCATGGTGACGGTGGAGCTTCTGAACTCCGGTAGGGCTTCGCCAAGCGCTACAGAGAACGAGGAAGAGGAAGGGTAGGGCTGCGCCGAGAGAGAGAGAAGTCGTGTCTCAAATCAGCCCAAACCCTTGCATATATATAGGAGGAGGGCGAGGGAGGGCTGCCTTGTCCCCTCCTCCAAGGAGGAGAGGTTCGTCCGAACTAGGGGGAGAGTCCACCTCCCACAAGGGAGGTGGATCTCCTCCTTTTAAATCCTTTTGCCCTTTATCTCTTTATCCCAGCCGCATGGGCCTTTCTAGAAGGTCTTGGCCATCCCAATAAGGGCTGGCACACCTCCTCTAAGGGCCCACGAAGTCCTTTGGTCGTCACACCCCTCCCAGGGGTCCTCCGGCACCCTCCCGACACTCCTGGTACACTACCGATGAGCCCGAAAACTTTTCGGTCACCAAAACTGGACTTCCGATATATCAATCTTTACCTACGGACCATTCCGGAGGTCCTCGTGATGTCCGGGATCTCATCCAGGACTCCGAACAACCTTCGGTAACCACATACAACATTTCCCTATAACCCTAGCGTCATCGAACCTTAAGTGTGTAGACCCTACGGGTTCGGGAGACACGTAGACATGACTGAGACACCTCTCTGGTAAATAACTAACAGCGGGATCTGGATACCCATGTTGGCTCCCACACGCTCCACGATGATCTCATCGGATGAACCACGATGGCGGGGATTCAATCAATCTCGTATACAATTCCCTTTGTCTATCGGTATGATACTTGCCCGAGATTCGATCGTCGGTATCTCTATACCTTGTTCAATCTCGTTACCGGCAAGTCTCTTTACTTGTTCCGTAATACATCATCCCGTGACTAACTCCTTAGTCGAATTGAGCTCATTATGATGATGTCTTACCGAGTGGGCCCAGAGATGCCTCTCCGTCACACAGAGTGACAAATCCCAGTCTCGATTCGTGCCAACCCAACAGACACTTTCGGAGATACCCGTAGTGCACCTTTATAGCCACCCAGTTACGTTGTGACATTTGGCACACCCAAAGCATTCCTACGGTATCCGGGAGTTGCACAATCTCATGGTCTAAGGAAATGATACTTGACATTGAAAAGCTTTAGCAAACGAACTACACGATCTTGTGCTAGGCTTAGGATTGGGTCTTGTCCATCACCTCATTCTACTAATGATGTGATCCCATTATCAATGACATCCAATGTCCATGGTCATGAAACCGTGACCATCTATTGATCAACGAGCTAGTCAACTAGAGGCTCACTAGGGACATGTTGTGGTCTATGTATTCACACATGTATTACGGTTTCCGGTTAATACAATTATAGCATGAACAATAGACAATTATCATGAACTAGGAAATACAATAATAACCATTTTATTATTGCCTCTAGGGCATATTTCCAACAGTCTCCCACTTGCACTAGAGTCAATAATCTAATTACATTGTGATGAATCGAACACCCATAGCAATCTGGTGTTGATCATGTTTTGCTCGTGAGAGAGGTTTAGTCAATGGATCTGCGACATTTAGATCCGTATGCACTTTACAAATATCTATATCTCCCTCCTGAATGTAATCACGGATGGAGTTGAAGCGGCGCTTGATGTGTCTTGTCTTCTTGTGAAACCTGGGCTCCTTCGCAAGGGCAATAGCTCCAGTGTTGTCACAGAATAGAGTCATTGGGTCCGACGCACTTGGAATTACTCCTAGGTCGGTGATGAACTCCTTCATCCAGACTCCTTCCTTTGCTGCTTCCGAAGCAGCTATGTACTTCGCTTCACATGTAGATGCCGCAACAATGCTTTGCTTACTGCTGCACCATCTGACTGCCCCTCCATTCAAAACATACACGTATCCGGTTTGCGACTTGGAGTCGTCCGGATCTGTGTCGAAGCTATCATCGACGTAACCCTTTACGACGAGCTCTTTGGCACCTCCATACACGAGAAACATGTCCTTTTTCCTTTTCAGGTACTTCAAGATATTCTTGACCGCTGTCCAGTGTTCCGCTCCGGGATCACTTTGGTACCTCCCTACCAAACTTATGGCAAGGTTCACATCAGGTCTGGTACACAACATGGCATACATAATAGAGCCTATGGCTGAAGCATAGGGGATGACACTCGTCTCTTCTCTATCCTTTGCCGTGGTCGGGCATTGAGTCGTACTCAATCTCACACCTTGTAACACAGGTAAGAACCCCTTCTTGGACTGATCCATATTGAACTTCTTCAATATATTTTCAAGGTATGTGCTTTGTGAAAGGCATATGAGGCGTCCCGATCTATCTCTATAGATCTGAATACCTAATATGTAAGCAGCTTCTCCAAGGTACTTCATTGAAAAACACTTATTCAAGTAGGCCTTTACACTTCCCAAGAGTTCTATATCATTTCCCATTATCAGTATGTCATCCACATATAATATGAGAAATGCTACAGAGCTCCCACTCACTTTCTTGTAAATACAACGTTCTCCATAAACCTGTATAAACCCAAATGCTTTAATCACCTCATTAAAGTGAATGTTCCAACTCTGAGATGTTTGCACCAGCCCATAGATGGAGCGTTGGAGCTTGCATACCTTGTTAGCATCTTTAGGATCGACAAAACCTTCCGGCTGCATCATATACAGTTCTTCCTTAAGGAAACCATTAAGGAATGCCGTTTTGACGTCCATTTGCCAGATCTCATAATCATAAAATGCGGCAATTGCTAACATGATTCGGACAGACTTCAGCATCGCTACGGGTGAGAAAGTCTCATCGTAGTCAACTCCTTGAACTTGTCGATAACCCTTAGCAACAAGCCGAGCCTTATAGACGGTCACATTACCATCCGCGTCAGTCTTCTTCTTAAAGATCCATTTATTTTCAATGGCTCGCTTATTATCAGGCAAGTCCACCAAACTCTACACTTTGTTCTCATACATGGATCCTATCTCGGATTTCATGGCTTCAAGCCATTTGTTGGAATCCGGGCCCTCCATCGCTTCTTCATAGTTCGAAGGTTCACCGTTGTCTAACAACATGATCTCCAGGACAGGGTTGTCGTACCACTTTGGTGCGGAACGTGTCCTAGTGGACCTTCGACATTCAACAGTAACTTGATCTGAAGTTTCATGATCATCATCATTAACTTCCTCTCCAGCCGGTGCAGGCTCCACAGAAACAACTTCCTGTGCTGCGCTACTCTCCGGTTCGAGTGGAGGTACAATTACCTCATCAAGTTGTATTTTCCTCCCACTTCTTTCGAGAGAAACTCTTTCTCGAGAAAGGATCCATTCTTGGCAACAAAGACTTTGCCCTCAGATCGTAGGTAGAAGGTATACCCAATAGTCTCTTTGAGATATCCTATGAAGACACACTTTTCCGCTTTGGGTTCGAGCTTCTCAGGTTGAAGTTTCTTCACATAAGCATCGCATCCCCAAACTTTTAGAAATGACAGCTTAGGTTTCTTTCCAAACCATAATTCATACGGTGTCGTCTCAACGGATTTTGACGGTGCCCTATTTAAAGTGAATGCGGCAGTCTCTAATGCATATCCCCAAAATGATAGCGGTAAGTCGGTAAGAGACATCATAGATTGTACCATATTTAATAGAGTGCGATTACGATGTTCAGACACACCATTTCGCTGAGGTGTTCTAGGCAGCGTGAGTTGTGAAACAATTCCACATTTCCTTAGGTGCGTGTCAAACTCGTGACTTAAATATTCTCCGCCACGATCAGATCATAGGCACTTTATTTCCTGTCACGTTAATTCTCTACCTCACTCTGAAATTCCTTGAACCTTTCAAAAGTTTCAGACTTATGTTTCATTAAGTAGACATACCCATATCTACTCAAGTCATCAGTGAGGGTGAGAACATAACGGTAGCCACCAAGAGCCTTGACACTCATTGGACCGCATACATCGGTATGTATTATTTCCAACAAGTCAGTTGCTCGCTCCATTGTTCCGGAGAACGGAGTCTTGGTCATCTTGCCCATGAGGCATGGTTCACATGTGTCAAATGATTCGAAATCAAGAGACTCCAAAAGTCCATCGGTATGGAGCTTCTTCATGCGTTTGACACCAATATGACCAAGGCGGCAGTGCCACATGTATGTGGGACTATCGTTATCAACCTTACACTTTTTGGTACTCACACTATGGACATGTGTAACATCACGTTCGAGATTCATCAAAAATAAACCATTGACTAGCGGGGCATGACCATAAAACATTTCTCTCATATAAATAGAACAACCATTATTCTCAGATTTAAATGAGTAGCCATCTCGCATCAAGCGAGATCCAGATACAATGTTCATGCTCAAAGCTGGTACTAAATAATAATTATTAAGGTTTAACACTAATCCCGAAGGTAGATGTAGAGGTAGCGTGCCGACGGCGATCACATTGACCTTGGAACCATTCCCGACGCGCATCGTCACCTTGTCCTTTGCCAGCCTCCGCTTATTCTGCAGCTCCTGCTTGGAGTTACAAATGTGAGAAACTGCACCGGTATCAAATACCCAGGAGCTACTACGAGCGCTGGTTTGGTACACATCAATAACAAGTATATCACATATACCTTTAATGTTGTCGTCCTTCTTATCCGCTAAGTACTTGGGGCAGTTCCGCTTCCAGTAACCGGTACCCTTGCAATAAAAACACTCAGTCTCAGGCTTGGGTCCATTCTTGTTCTTCTTCTTCCCAACAACTTGCTTACCGGGCGCGGCAACAGCTTTGCCGTCCTTCTTGAATTCTTCTTACCCTTGCCTTTCTTGAAACTAGTGGTCTTATTCACCATCAACACTTGATGCTCCTTTTTGATCTCGACGGCTGCTGATTTCAGCATCGAGTACAACTCAGGAATGGACTTCTCCATCCCTTGCATGTTGTAGTTCATCACAAAGCTCTTTGTAGCTAGGTGGAGGCGACTGGAGGATTCTGTCAATGACCGAGTCATCCGGGAGATTAACTCCCAGCTGAGTCAAGCGGTTGTGTAGCCCAGACATCTTGAGGATGTGCTCACTGCAGAACCGTTCTCCTCCATCTTATAGCTGAAGAACTTGTCGGAGACGTCATATCTCTCGACCCGGGCATGAGCTTGAAAAACCAGTTTCAGCTCTTGGAACATCTCATATGCTCCGTGTTGCTCAAAACGCTTTTGGAGCCCCGGTTCTAAACTGTAAAGCATGCCGCACTGAACATGGGAGTAATCATCGCAACGAGAATGCCAAGCGTTTGCAACGTCTTGCTCTGCCGGGAGAAGGGGTGGGTCACCTAGCGGTGCAATGAGGACATACAATTTCTTGGAAGCTATGAGAATGATCCTCAAACCACGGACCCAGTCCGCATAGTTGCTTCCTGTTGGAAATATGCCCTAGAGGCAATAATAAAATGGTTATTATTGTATTTCCTTGTTCATGATAATTGTCTACTGTTCATGCTATAATTGTGTTAACCGGAAACCGTAATACATGTGTGAATACATAGACCACAACATGTCCCTAGTGAGCCTCTAGTTGACTAGCTCGTTGATCAATAGATGGTCACAGATTCATGACCATGGACATTGGATGTCATTGATAACGGGATCACATCATTAGGAGAATGATGTGATGGACAAGACCCAATCCTAAGCCTAGCACAAGATCGTGTAGTTCGTTTGCTAAAGCTTTTCAATGTCAAGTATCGTTTCCTTAGACCATGAGATTTTGCAACTCACGGATACCGTAAGAATGCTTTGGGTGTGCCAAACGTCACAACGTAACTGGGTGGCTATAAAGGTGCACTACGGGTATCTCCAAAAGTGTCTGTTGGGTTGGCACGAATCGAGACTGGGATTTGTCACTCCGTGTGACGGAGAGGTATCTCTGGGCCCACTCGGTAAGGCATCATCATAATGAGCTCAATGTGACTAAGGAGTTAGTCACGGGATGATGTATTACGGAACGAGTAAATAGACTTGCCGGTAACGGGATTGAACAAGGTATAGAGATACCGACGATCGAATCTCGGGCAAGTATCATACCGATAGACAAAGGGAATTGTATACGGGATTGATTGAATCCCCGACATCGTGGTTCATCTGATGAGATCATCGTGGAGAATGTGGGAGCCAACATGGGTATCCAGATCCCGCTGTTGGTTATTGGCCGGAGAAGTGTCTCGGTCATGTCCACGTGTCTCCCGAACCCGTAGGGTCTACACACTTAAGGTTCGATGACGCTAGGGTTATAGGGAAATGGTATACGTGATTACCGAAAGTTGTTCGGAGTCCCGGATGAGATCCCGGACGTCACGAGGAGCTCCGGAATGGTCCGGAGGTAAAGATTTATATATAGGAAGTCCAGTTTTGGTCACCGGAAAGTTTTCGGGCTCATCGGTATTGTACCGGGAGTGCCGAGAGGGTGCCGGAGGACCCCCCCGGGAGGGGTGTGACGACCATAGGACTTTGTGGGCCCTTAGAGGAGGTGTGCCAACCCTTATTGGGCTGGCCAAGACCTTCTATAAAGGCCCATGCGGCTGGAGGAGTAGAGATAAGGGCAAAGGAGTTTGAAAAGGAGGAGATCCACCTCCCTTGTGGGAGGTGGACTCTCCCTTTGATTCGGCCGAAGCTCTCCTCGAGAGTCCAAGCCAGCCCTCCATCTGCCTCCTCATATATATACTTGAGGTTTTGGCCTTTTGAGCACAGTTCTGAACTCTCTCTCTCACGGCAAAGCCCTACCTCTCTTCTTCCTCCTCCGCAACGCTTAGGCGAAACCCTGCCGGAATACCTTGCTACTCCACCACCACCACGTCGTCGTGCTGCTATTGGAGCCCTTCCCCAACCTCTACTTCCTCCTTGCTGAATCAAGGCGTAGGAGACGTCACCGGGCTGCACATGTGTTGAACGCGGAGGCGCCATTGTTCGGCGCTTAGATCGGAATCCACCGCGATCTGGATCGCTGCGAGTACGACTCCATCAACCGCGTTCTTGTAACACTTCCGCTTAGCGATCTTCAAAGGTATGAAGATGCAATCTCTCCCCACTCGTTGCTGGTTTCTCCATAGATAGATCTTGGTGACACGTAGGAAAATTTTGATTTACTACTACGTCTCCCAACAGTGGCATCATGAGCTAGGTCTATGCGTAGAATCTATGCACGAGTAGAACACAAAGCAGTTGTGGGCGTCGATTTTGTTAATTTGCTTACCACTACTAGTCTTATCTTGATTCGGCGGTATTGTGGGATGAAGCGGCCTGGACCGACTTTACACGTACGCTTACGTGAGACTGGCTCCACCGCCTGACATGCACTTGTTGCATAAGGTGGCTAGCGGGTGTCTGTCTCTCCCACCTTAGTCGGATTGGATTTGATGAAAAGGATCCTTATGAAGGGTAAATAGCAATTGGCATATCACGTTGTGGTTTTGACGTAGGTAAGAAACGTTCTTGCTAGTAACCTATAGCAGCCACGTAAAAACTTGCAACTACAAATTAGAGGACGTCTAACTTGTTTTTGCAGCATATGCCTTGTGATGTGATATGGCGAAAGGATGTGATGTGATGCATTGTGATGTATGAGATTGATCATGTTCTTGTAATAGGATTCACGACTTGCATGTCGATGAGTATGACAACCGGCAGGAGCCATAGGAGTTGTCTTATTTTATTGTATGACCTGCGTGTCAATCATAAACGCCATGTAATTACTTTACTTTATTGCTAAACGTTAGCCATAGTAGTAGAAGTAATAGTTGGTGAGACAACTTCATGAAGACACAGTGATGGAGATCATGGTGTCGTGCCGGTGACAGTGATGATCATGGTGCCCCGAAGATGGAGATCAAAGGAGCAAGATGATAATGGCCATATCATGTCACTATATTGATTGCATGTGATGTTTATCATGTTTACATATTATTTGCTTAGAACGACGGTAGTAAATAAGATGATCTCTCAATAAAATTTCAAGAAAAGTTTTCACCCTGACTGTGCACCGTTGCTAAGGATCGTCGTTCCGAAGCACCACGTGATGATCAGGTGTGATAAGCTCTAACGTTTGCATACAACGGGTGTAAGCCAGATTTACACACGCGGAACACTTAGGTTGACTTGACGAGCCTACCATGTACAAACATGGCCTCGGAACACGGAAGACCGAAAGGTCGAACATGAGTCGTATAGAAGATACGATCAACATGGACATGTTCACCATGGATGACTAGTCCGTCTCACGTGATGATCGGCCACGGGCTAGTTGACATGGATCATGTGTCACTTGGATGACTAGAGAGATGTCTATCTAAGTGGGAGTTCATTAAATAATTTGATTATGTGAACTTAATTATCATGAACCTAGTCTAAAATTGTCTTTACAATCTATATTGTAGATCCAATGGCCAACGCGAATGTCACCCTCAATTTCAATGCGTTCCTAGAGAAAACCAAGCTGAAAGATGATGGAAGCAACTATGCGGACTGGGTCCGTGGCTTGACGATCATCCTCATAGCTTCCAAGAAATTTTATGTCCTTGATGCACCACTAGGTGACCCACCCCTTCTCCCAGTAGAGCAAGATGTTGCGAACGCTTGGCATTCTCGCTACGATGATTACTCCCTTGTTCAGTGCGGCATGCTTTACAGTTTAGAACCGGGGCTCCAAAAGCGTTTTGAGCAACACGGAGCATATGAGATGTTCCAAGAGCTGAAACTGGTTTTCCAAGCTCATGCCCGGGTCGAGAGATATGACGTCTCTGACAAGTTCTTCAGCTGTAAGATGGAGGAGAATAGTTCTGTGAGTGAGCACATCCTCAAGATGTCTGGGCTACACAACCGCTTGATTCAGCTGGGAGTTAATCTCCAGGATGACTTGATCATTGACAGAATCCTCCAGTCGCTCCCACCTAGCTACAAGAGCTTTGTGATGAACTACAACATGCAAGGGATGGAGAAGTCCATTCCTGAGTTGTACTCGATCCTGAAATCAGCAGAGGTCGAGATCAGAAAGGAGCATCAAGTGTTGATGGTAAATAAGACCACTAGTTTCAAGAAAGGCAAGGGTAAGAAGAACTTCAAGAAGGACGGCAAAGCTGTTGCCGCGCCCGCTAAGCAAGTTGCCGGGAAGAAGAAGAACAAGCATGGACCCAAGCCTGAGACTGAGTGCTTTTACTGCAAGGGTACCAGTCACTGGAAGCGGAACTTCTCCAAGTACTTCGCGGATAAGAAGGACGGCAACATTAAAGGTATATGTGATATACTTGTTATTGATGTGTACCTAACCAGCGCTCGTAGTAGCTCCTGGGTATTTGATACCGGTGCAGTTGCTCACATTTGTAACTCCAAGCAGGAGCTGCGGAATAAGCGGAGGCTGGCAAAGGACGAGGTGACGATGCGCGTCGGGAATGATTCCAAGGTCGATGTGATCGCCGTGGGCATGCTACCTCTACATCTACCTTCGGGATTAGTGTTAAACCTTAATAATTGTTATTTAGTACCAGCTTTGAGCATGAACATTGTATCTGGATCTCTCTTGATGCGAGATGGCTACTCATTTAAATCTGAGAATAATGGTTGTTCTATTTATATGAGAGAAATGTTTTATGGTCATGCCCCGCTGGTCAATGGTTTATTTTTGATGAATCTCGAACGTGATATTACACATGTCCATAGTGTGAGTACCAAAAAGTGTAAGGTTGATAACGATAGTCCCACTTACATGTGGCACTGCCGCCTTGGTCATATTGGTGTCAAACGTATGAAGAAGCTCCATACTGATGGACTTTTGGAGTCTCTTGATTTCGAATCATTTGACACGTGCGAACCATGCCTCATGGGCAATATGACTAAGACTCCGTTCTCCGGAACAATGGAGCGAGCAACTGACTTGTTGGAAATAATACATACCGATGTATGCGGTCCAATGAGTGTCGAGGCTAGTGGTGGCTACCGTTATGTTCTCACCCTCACTGATGACTTGAGTAGATATGGGTATGTCTACTTAATGAAACATAAGTCTGAAACTTTTGAAAGGTTCAAGGAATTTCAGAGTGAGGTAGAGAATCAACGTGACAGGAAAATAAAGTGCCTACGATCTGATCGTGGCGGAGAATATTTAAGTCACGAGTTTGGCACGCACCTAAGGAAATGTGGAATTGTTTCACAACTCACGCCGCCTGGCACACCTCAGCGAAATGGTGTGTCTGAACGTCGTAATCGCACTCTATTAGATATGGTACGATCTATGATGTCTCTTACCGACTTACCGCTATCATTTTGGGGATATGCATTAGAGACTACCGCATTTACTTTAAATAGGGCACCGTCAAAATCCGTTGAGACGACACCGTATGAATTATGGTTTGGAAAGAAACCTAAGCTGTCGTTTCTAAAAGTTTGGGGATGCGATGCTTATGTGAAGAAACTTCAACCTGAGAAGCTCGAACCCAAAGCGGAAAAGTGCGTCTTCATAGGATATCCCAAAGAGACTATTGGGTATACCTTCTACCTACGATCCGAGGGAAAAATCTTTGTTGCCAAAAATGGATCCTTTCTCGAGAAAGAGTTTCTCTCGAAAGAAGTAAGTGGGAGGAAAATAGAACTTGATGAGGTAATTGTACCTCCACTCGAACCGGAGAGTAGCGCATCACAGGAAGTTGTTTCTGTGGAGCCTACACCGTCTGGAGAGGAAGTTAATGATGATGATCATGAAACTTCAGATCAAGTTACTATTGAACATCGAAGGTCCACTAGGACACGTTCAACACCAGAGTGGTACGGCAACCCTGTCCTAGAGATCATGTTGTTAGACAACAGTGAACCTTCGAACTATGAAGAAGCGATGGCGGGCCCGCATTCCAACAAATGGCTTGAAGCCATGAAATCCGATATAGGATCCATGTATGAGAACAAAGTGTGAACTTTGGTGGACTTGCCTGATGATAAGCGAGTCATTGAAAATAAATGGATCTTTAAGAAGAAGACTGACGCGGATGGTAACGTGACCGTCTATAAGTCTCGGCTTGTCGCTAAGGGTTATCGACAAGTTCAAGGAGTTGACTACGATGAGACATTCTCACCCGTAGTGATGCTAAAGTCTGTCCAAATCATGTTAGCAATTGCCGCATTTTATGATTATGAGATCTGGCAAATGGACGTCAAAACGGCATTCCTTAATGGCTTCCTCAAGGAAGAACTGTATATGATGCAGCCGGAAGGTTTTGTCGATCCTAAAGATGCTAACAAGGTATGCAAGCTCTAGCGCTCCATCTATGGGCTGGTGCAAGCATCTCGGAGTTGGAACATTCGCTTTAATGAAGTGATTAAAGCGTTTGGATTTGTACAGGTTGATGGAGAACCCTGTATTTACAAGAAAGTGAGTGGGAGCTCTGTAGCATTTCTCGTATTATATGTGGATGAGATATTGATAATGGGAAATGATATAGAACTCTTGGAAAGTGTAAAGGCCTACTTGAATAAGTGTTTTTCAATGAAGGACCTTGGAGAATCTTCTTACATATTAGGTATTAAGATCTATAGAGATAGATCGAGACGCCTCATAGGTCTTGCACAAAGCACATACCTTGAAAAGATATTGAAGAGGTTCAATATGGATCAGTCCAAGAAGGGGTTCTTGCCTATGTTACAAGGTGTGAGATTGAGTACGACTCAATGCCGGACGACGGCAAAGGATAGAGAAGAGATGAGTGTCATCCCCTATGCTTCAGCCATAGGCTATGTTATGTATGCCATGCTGTGTACCAGATCTGATGTGAACCTTGCCATAAGTTTGGTAGGGAGGTACCAAAGTGATCCCGGAGCGGAACACTGGACAGCGGTCAAGAATATCCTGAAGTACCTGAAAAGGACAAAGGACATGTTTCTTGTATATGGAGGTGCCGAAGAGCTCGTCGTAAAGGGTTACATCGATGCTAGCTTCGACACAAATCCGGATGACTCCAAGTCGCAAACCGGATACGTGTATATTTTGAATGGAGGGGCAGTCAGCTGGTGCAACAGCAAGCAAAGCGACGTGACAGCATCTACATGTGAAGCGGAGTATATAGTTGCTTCAGAAGCAGCAAAGGAAGGAGTCTGGATGAAGGAGTTCATCACCAACCTAGGAGTAATTCCAAGTGTGTCGGGCCCGATGACTCTATTCTATGACAACACTGGAGCTATTGCCCTTGCGAAGGAGCCCAGGTTTCACAAGAAGACAAGACACATCAAGAGCCGCTTCAACTCCATCCGTGATTACATTCAGGAGGGAGATATAGATATTTGTAAAGTGCATACAGATCTGAATGTCGCAGATCCGTTGACTAAAGCTATCTGACGAGCAAAACATGATCAACACCAGAATGCTATGGGTGTTCGATTCATCACAATGTAAGTAGATTATTCACTCTAGTGCAAGTGGAAGACTGTTGGAAATATGCCCTAGAGGCAATAATAAAATGGTTATTATTGTATTTCCTTGTTCATGATAATTGTCTATTGTTCATGCTATAATTGTGTTAACCGGAAACCGTAATACATGTTTGAATACATAGACCACAACATGTTCCTAGTGAGCCTCTAGTTGACTAGCTCGTTGATCAATAGATGGTCACGGTTTCATGACCATGGACATTGGATGTCATTGATAATGGGATCACATCATTAGGAGAATGACGTGATGGACAAGACCCAATCCTAAGCCTAGCACAAGATCGTGTAGTTCGTTTGCTAAAGCTTTTCAATGTCAAGTATCGTTTCCTTAGACCATGAGGTTGCGCAACTCCCGGATACCGTAGGAATGCTTTGGGTGTGCCAAATGTCACAACGTAACTGGGTGGCTATAAAGGTGCACTACGGGTATCTCCGAAAGTGTCTGTTGGGTTGGCACGAATCGAGACTGGGATTTGTCACTCCGTGTGACGGAGAGGTATCTCTGGGCCCACTCAGTAAGACATCATCATAATGAGCTCCATGTGACTAAGCAGTTAGTCACGGGATGATGTATTACGGAACGAGTAAAGAGACTTGCCGATAACGAGATTGAACAAGGTATAGAGATACCGACGATCGAATCTCGGGCAAGTATCATACCGATAGACAAAGGGAATTGTATACGGGATTGATTGAATCCCCGACATCGTGGTTCATCCGATGAGATCATTGTGGAGCATGTGGGAGCCAACATGGGTATCCAGATCCTGCTGTTGGTTATTGGCCGGAGAAGTGTCTCGGTCATGTCCACGTGTCTCCCGAACCCGTAGGGTCTACACACTTAAGGTTCGATGACGCTATGGTTATAGGGAAATGGTATAAATGATTACCGAAAGTTGTTAGGAGTCCCGGATGAGATCCCGGATGTCATGAGGAGCTCCGGAATGGTCCGGAGGTAAAGATTGATATATAGGAAGTCTAGTTTTGGTCACCGGAAAGTTTTCGGGCTCATCGGTATTGTACCGGGAGTGGCGGGAGGGTGCTGGAGGACCCCCGGGAGGGGTGTGACGACCATAGGACTTTGTGGGCCCTTAGAGGAGGTGTGCCAGCCCTTATTGGGCTGGCCAAGACCTTCTAGAAAGGCCCATGCGGCTGGAGGAGTAGAGATAAGGGCAAAGGAGTTTGAAAAGGAGGAGATCCACCTCCCTTGTGGGAGGTGGACTCTCCCTTTGATTCGGCCGAAGCTCTCCTCCTTGGAGGAGAGTCCAAGCCAGCCCTTCCTCTCCCTCCTCCTATATATAATTGAGGTTTTGGCCTTTTGAGCATAATTCTGAACTCTCTCTCTCACGGCAAAGCCCTACCTCTCTTCTTCCTCCTCCGCAGCGCTTAGGCGAAACCCTGTCGGAATACCTTGCTACTCCACCACCACCACGTCGTCGTGCTGCTGTTGGAGCCCTTACCCAACCTCTCCTTCCTCCTTGCTGGATCAAGGCGTAGGATACGTCACCGGGCTGCACGTGTGTTGAACGCGGAGGCGCCGTTGTTCGGCGCTTAGATCGGAATCCACCGCGATCTGGATCGCTGCGAGTACGACTCCATCAACCGCGTTCTTGTAACGCTTCCGCTTAGCGATCTTCAAAGGTATGAAGATGCAATCTCTCCCCACTCATTGCTGGTTTCTCCATAGATAGATCTTGGTGACACGTAGGAAAATTTTGATTTACTACTACGTCTCCCAACACTTCCATCATCTTTCAACTTGGTTTTCTCTAGGAACGTGTTGAAATTGAGGGTGACATTCGCGTTGGCCATTGGATCTACAATATAGATTGTAAAGATAATTTTACACTAAGTTCATGATAATTAAGTTCACATAATCGAATTATTTAATGAACTCCCACTTAGATAGACATCTCTCTAGTCATCTAAGTGACACATGATCCATGTCAACTAGCCTGTGTCCGATCAATACGTGAGACGGACTAGTCATCCATGGTGAACATCTCCATGTTGATCATATCTTCTATACGACTCATGTTCGACCTTTCGGTCTTCCGTGTTCCGAGGCCATGTCTGTACATGCTAGGCTCGTCAAGTCAACCTAAGTGTACTGCGTGTGTAAATCTGGCTTACACCCGTTGTATGCGAATGTTAGAACCTATCACACCCGATCATCACGTGGTGTTTCGGAACAACGATCCTCAGCAACGGTGCACAGTTAGGGTGAATTCTTTCCTTGAAATTTTATTGAGAGATCATCTTATTTACTACCGTCGTTCTAAGAAAATAAGATGTAAACATGATAAACATCACATGCAATCAATATAGTGACATGATATGGCCAATATCATCTTGCTCCTTTGATCTCCATCTTTGGGGCACCATGATCATCACTGTCACCGGCACGACACCATGATCTCCATCATTGTGTCTTCATGAAGTTGTCTCGCCAACTATGACTTCTACTACTATGGCTAACCTTTAGCAGTAAAGTAATTACATGGCGTTTATGATTGACACGCAGGTCATACAATAAAATAAGACAACTCCTATGGCTCCTGTCGGTTGTCATACTCATCGACATGCAAGTCGTGAATCCTATTACAAGAACATGATCAATCTCATACATCACAATGCATCACAGCACATTCTTTGGCCATATCACATCACAAGGCATAT
Source organism: Hordeum marinum (assembly GCA_022496015.1). Taxonomy (NCBI): domain Eukaryota; kingdom Viridiplantae; phylum Streptophyta; class Magnoliopsida; order Poales; family Poaceae; genus Hordeum; species Hordeum marinum. The sequence continues at coordinate 524,262,598 of CM039673.1, forward strand.
GTTGCAAAAACAAGTTAGACGTCCTCTAATTTTTAGTTGCATGTTTTTACGTGGCTGCTATAGGTTTCTAGCAAGAACGTTTCTTACCTACGCCAAAACCATACCATGATATGCCAATTGCTATTTACCCTTCATAAGGACCCTTTTCATCGAATCCAATCCAACTAAGGTGGGAGAGACAGACATCCGCTAGCCACCTTATGCAACAAGTGCATGTCAGGCGGTGGAACCAGTCTCACGTAAGGGTATGTGTAAAGTCGGTCCGGGCCGCTTCAACCCACAATACCGCCGAATCAAGATAAGACTAGTACTGGTAAGCAAATTAACAAGATCTACGCCCACAACTGCTTTGTGTTCTACTCGTGCAAAGATTCTACGCATAGACCTAGCTCTGATACCAATGTTGGGAGACGTAGTAGTAAATCAAAAAATTTCCTACGTATCACCAAGATCCATCTATGGAGAAACCAGCAACGAGTGGGGAGAGATTGCATCTTCATACGTTTGAAGATCGCTAAGCGAAAGCGTTACAAGAACGCGGTTGGTGGAGTCGTACTCGCAGCGTTTCAGATCGCGATGGATTTCGATCTCAGCGCCGAACAACGGCGCCTCCACGTTCAACACACATGCAGCCCGATGACGTCTCCTACGCCTTGATCCAACAAGGAGGAAGGAGAGATTGAGGGAGAGCTCCAGCAGCACGACGGCGTGGTGATGGTGGAGCTACGTGAACTCCGGTAGGGCTTCGCCAAGCGCTACGGAGAACGAGGAAGAGGAAGGTTAGGGCTGCGCCGAGAGAGAGAAGTCGTGTCTCAAATCAGCCCAAACCCTTGCATATATATATAGGAGGAGGGAGAGGGAGGGATGCCTTGGCCCCTCCTCCAAGGAGGAGAGGTTCGGCCGAACTAGGGGGAGAGTCCACCTCCCACAAGGGAGGTGGATCTCCTCCTTTTAAATCCTTTTGCCCTTTATCTCTTTATCCCAGCCGCATGGGCCTTTCTAGAAGGTCTTGGCCAGTACAATAAGGGCTGGCACACCTCCTCTAAGGGCCCACGAAGTCCTTTGGTCGTCACACCCCTCCCGGGGGTCCTCTGGCACCCTCCCGGCACTCCCGCTACACTACCGATGAGCCCGAAAACTTTCCGGTGACCAAAACTGGAATTCCTATATATCAATCTTTACCTCCAGACCATTCCGGTGGTCCTCGTGACGTTTAGGATATCATCCGAGACTCCAAACAACCTTCAGTAACCACGTACAACATTTCCCTATAACCCTAGTGTTATCGAACCTTAAGTGTGTAGACCCTACGGGTTCGGGAGACACGTAGACATGACCGAGACACCTCTCCGGTCAATAACCAACAGCGGGATCTGGATACCCATGTTGTCTCCCACATGCTCCACGATGATCTCATCGGATGAACCACGATGTCGGGGATTCAATCAATCCCGTATACAATTCCCATTGTCTATCGGTATGATACTTGCCTGAGATTCGATCGTCAGTATCTCTATACCTTGTTCAATCTCATTACCGGCAAGTCTCTTTACTCGTTCCGTAATACATCATCCCGTGGCTAACTCCTTAGTCACATTGAGCTCATTATGATGATGTCTTACCGAGTGGGCCCAGAGATACCTCTCCGTCACACGGAGTGACAAATCCCACTCTCGATTCATGCCAACCCAACAGACACTTTCGAAGATACCCGTAGTGCACCTTTATAGCCACCCAGTTACGTTGTGACATTTGGCACATCCAAAGCATTCCTATGGTATCCGGGAGTTGCACAATCTCATGGTCTAAGGAAACGATACTTGACATTGAAAAGCTTTAGCAGACGAACTACACGATCTTGTGCTATGCTTAGGATTGGCTCTTGTCCATCACATCATTCTCCTAATGATGCGATCCCGTTATCAACGACATCCAATATCCATGGTCATGAAACCGTGACCATCTATTGATCAACGAGCTAGTCAACTAGAGGCTCACTAGGGACATGTTGTGGTCTATGTATTCACACATGTAATACGGTTTCCGGTTAACACAATTATAGCATGAACAATAGACAATTATCATGAACTAGGAAATACAATAATAACCATTTTATTATTGCCTCTAGGGCATATTTCCAACAGTTAGTCCTCTGGTTACTAAGGATAATTTTGACCGCTATCCAGTGATCCACTCCTGGATCACTCTTGCACCCCTTGACAGACTCATGGCCAGGCACACATCAGGTGCGGTACACAGCATGGCATAATATAGAGCCGATGGCTAAGGCATAGGGGACGACATTCGTCCTTTCTCTTTATTCTGCCGTGGTCGAGCTTTGAGTCTCACTCAACTTCACACCTTACAAATCAGGCGAGAACTCTTTCTCTGACTGATCCATTTTGAACTCTTTCAAAATCTTGTCAAGGTATGTACTCATTGAAAGTCTCATCAAGCATCTTGATCTATCTCTATAGATCTTGATGCTCAAAAATTAGGTAGTTTTATCCACGTCTTCCTTTGAAAATCACTTTTCAAACAACTATTTATGCTTTCCAGAAATTCTACATTATTTCCGATCAACAATATGCCATCCACATATACTTATCAGAAATTCTATAGTGCTCCCACTCACTTTATTGCAAATACAAGTTTCTCGTAAACTTTGTATAAACTACAAAACTTTGATCACCTCATCAAAGTGTATATTCCAACTCCGAGATGCTTGCTCTAGCCCTTAGATGGATTGCTGGAGCTCGCACACCTTTAGCATCCTTAGGACTGACAAAACCTTCTGGTTGTATCACATACAACCTTTCCTCAAGTAAACTGTTAAGGAAACGATGTTTTGTCATCCATCTGCTAGATTTCATAATTGAAAAATGCATTAACTACTAACATAGTTCCAACAGACTTTAGCATTGCTACGAGTGATAAAGTCTCATCGCAGTCAACTCTTTGAACTTGTCGGAAACTTCTTTGTGACAAGTCGAGCTTTATAAATGGTGACATTCACCATCAATGTCTGTCTTCATCTCAAAGGTCCATTTGTACTTGACGACCTGCCATCCAACAAGCAAGTCTACCAAAGTCTGTACTTGGTTTTCATACATGGCTCCTTTCTCGGATTTCATGGCCTCTAACCATTTGTTGGAATCCAGGCCCATCATCGCTTCTCCATATCTCGTAGGTTCATCGTTGTCCAACAACATGACCTCCAAGACAGGGTTGTCGTACCACTCAGGAGCAGTACACATCCTTGTCGACGTACGAGGTTCGATAGTAACTTGATCCGAAGCTTCATGATCATCATCATTTACTTCCTCTTGAACTGACGTAGGTTGCACAGAAACATCTTTCTGCGCTGCACTACTCTCTGGTTGAAACAAAGGTTCAACAACCTCATCAAGTTCTATCTCCCTCCCACTCAATTCTTTCGAGAGAAACCTTTTCTCGGGAAAGGACCCGTTTTAGCAACAAACACTTTGCACTTGGATCTGAGATAGAAGGTATACCCAACTGTTCTTAGGGTATTCTATGAAAATGCATTTGTCCATTTTGGGTTCGAGCTCATTAGGTGAAAACCTTTTTTTCACATAAGCATCGCGGCCCCAAACATTAGGAAATGACAGGTTAGGTTTCTATCAAACCATAATTCACATGGTGTCATATCAACGGATTTAGATGGTGCCCTATTTAAAGTGAATGTAGTTGTCTCTAATGGATAACCCCAAAATTATAGTAACAAAACAATAAGAAACATCATAGTACGCACCATATCCAATAGAGCATGACTATGACGTTCGGACACACCATCACACTATGGTGTTCCAGGTGGCGTGAGTTGTGAAACAAATTTCACATTGTCTAAAGTTGTATGCAAAATTCGTAACTCAGATATTCACCTCCACGATCATATCACAGACATTTTTATCTTCTTGTCACGATGATCTTAAACCTCACTCTAAATTTGCTTGAACTTTTCAAATGATTTAGACTTGTGTTTCATCAAGTAAATATACACCAAATGTACTCAAATCATCAGCAAAGGTAATAACGATATCCACCGCACGCTACAAGACTCATTGGATTGCATACATCAACATGTATTATTTCCAATAAATCACTTGCCCGCTCCATCAAACCGGAAAATGGGGTCCTTAGTCATCTTGCCCAAGAGGCATGGTTCGCATGCCTCAACCGATTCGAAATCAAATGAATCCAAAATATCCATCAACATGGAGTTTCCTCATGCGATTTATACCAATATGACATTTAGTGGCAGTGCCACAAGTATGTGGCACTATCATTAGTAACTTTGTATCTTTTTGCATCAATGTTATGAACATGTGTATTACTACGATCAAGATTCAACAAACCATTCTCACTGGGTGCATGACCATTGAAGGTATTATTCATGTAAACAGAATAACCATTATTCTCTAACTTAAATGAATAACCGTGTTGCAATAAACACGATCTAATCACGTTCATGCTCAATGCAAAACACCAAATAACATTTATTTAGGTTTGTCACTAATCCCGAAGGTAGAGAGAGCGTGCGATGTTGATCACATCAACCTTTGGAAACATTTCCAACACACATCGTCACCTCACCCTTAGCTAGTTCTCCGTTTACTCCGTAGCTTTTATTTCGAATTACTAACATTTAGTAACCGAACCGGTATCAAATACCCAGGTGCTACTAGGAGTACTAGCAAGGTACACACCAATAACACGTATATCAAATATACTTCTGTCGACGTTGCCAGCCTTCTTATCTACCAAGTATCTAGGGTTGTTCCACTTCAGCGACCACTCTCCTCATAATAGAAGCACTTAGTCTCGGGTTTGGGTTCATCTTTGGGTTGCTTCACTAGAGCAGCAACTCACTTGCCATCCATGAAGTTTCCCTCCTTTCCCTTGCCCTTCTCGAAACTAGTGGTTTTATTAACCATCAACACTTGATGCTCCTTCTTGATTTCTACCTTCGCGGTGTCAAACATTGCGAACAGCTCAGGGATCATCATTTCTATCCCTGGCATTTTATAGTTCATCACCAAGTTCTAGTAGCTTAGTGATAGTGACTTGGAGAACTATATCAATCACTATCTTATCTGGAAGATTAACTCCCACTCGATTCAAGCGATTGTAGCACCCAGACAATCTGAGCACATGCTCAACCATTGAGCTATTCTCCTTCATCTTGCAGACAAAGAATCTTGTTGGAGATCTCATATCTCACAACGCGGGCACGAGCCTGAGATCCCAATTTCAGCTCTTAGAACATCTCATATGTTCCGTGACGTTCAAAACGTTTTGGAGCCTCAATTCTAAGCCATAATGCATGACGCACTAAACTATCAAGTAGTCATCGGAACGTGTAGTCATCGGGACGTGCCTGTTCATTGTTTCACAACATCTACAGACTATGCTAGAGGGGGTGGCGCACCGAGTGGTGCATTAAGGACATAAGCCTTCTGTGCATCCATGAGCACAATCCTCAGATCACGGACCCAGTCCGCAATATTGCTACCATCATCTTTCAACTCTATTTCTCTAGGAACATATAAATATTCAAGGGAGCTACAACGTGAGCTAGTAATCTACAACATAATTTTGCAAAGACACTACTGATTATCTTCATGATAATGAGTTTAGTTAATCAAATTACTAAAGCTCCCACTCAAATTGACATCCCTCGGGTCATCTGAGTGTCACATGATCCAAACTCACCAACTCAAGTCCGATCATCACGTGAGTTGAGGTGGTTTCAATGGTGAACATCATCATGTTGATCCTATCTTCTATATGACTCATGTTAGACCTTTCGGTCTCTTGTGTTTCGAGGCCATGTCTGTACATGCTAGGCTCGTCAAGTTTAACCCGAGTGTTCTGCATGTGCACACTGGCTTGCACCCGTTGTATGCGAACGTAGAGTCTATCACACCCGATCATCACGTGGTGTCTCGACACGACGAACTTTCGCAAGGGTGCACACTCGGGGAGAACACAATTCATCTTGAAATTTAAGTGAGGGGTCACCTTATAATGCTACCATCATCCTAAGCAAAACAAGGTGCATAAAAGGATTAACATCACATGCAAATCATAAGTTACATGATATGGCCATGAACTTGTGCTTTTGATCTCCATCTTGAAAGCACCGGCATGATCTCCATCGTCACCGGCACGACACCATGATCTCCATCATCTTGATCTCCATCAACGTGTCGCCACCGGGGTTGTCACGCACATCATGCTTCTGCTACTATTGCTACCGTTTAGCGATAAAGTAAAGCATTACATAGCGCTTAATGATTGACACGCAGGTCATACAATAATTAAAGACAACCCTATGGCTCCTGCTGGTTGCCGTACTCATCGACATGCAAATCGTGATATTCTATACAACACATGATCATCTCATACATCACATATATCACATCATGTAATTGGCCATATCACATCACAACATACCCTGCAAAAACAAGTTAGACGTCCTCTAATTGTTGTTGTATGTTTTACGTGGATGCTATGGGTATCTAGCAAGAACAATTCTCACCTACGCATAAACCACAACGGTGATACATTAGTTGCTTTTCAACCTTCTCAAGGACCGCCTTTGTCGAATCCTACCCAACTAAAGTAGGAGAAACTGGCACCCGCCAGCCATCTATGCAACAAGTTGCAGTTGAGGGAACCGGTCTCTCATAAGCATACGAGTAATGTTGGTCCGGGTCGCTTCATCCCACAATACCGCTGAACCAAAACACGACCAAGGGAGGAAGTAATCTAAGCATCAACGCCCACAAACTCTTTGTGTTCTACTCGAGATCTCATCTACACATAGACCTAGCTCATGATGCCACTGTTGGGGAACGTTGCATGGGAAACAATAAATTTCCTACGCACATGCAAGATCTATCCATGGTGATGAGCATCTACGAGAGGGAGAGTGGATCTATATACCCTTGTAGATCGCTAAGCGGGAAGCGTTAAGAAACGCGGTTGGTGTAGTCGAACGTCTTCGCGATCCAAATCGCTGAGCGTCCCGCGATCTCATCATGATCCGTCCTGTGATCCAATCACGATCTGTCCCGCGAACTCATCATGATCCGTCCCGCGATCTCATCATGATCCGTCTCACAATATTGATCACGGTCCTTCCGATCTAGTGACGAACGGACGACACCTCCGCGTTCAGCACACGTGTAGCTTGATGACGATCTCCGCCTTCTTGATCCAGCAAGAGGGAGCGGAGAGGTAGACGAGTTCTCTGGCAGCATGACGGCACTGCGGCGATGGTGGTGGAGCTATTCCGCCAGGGCTTCGCCTAAGCACTATAGAAAACCAATCTAGAGGAGAAACTATGCACTGGAGGGTAGGGTTGCACGTGGCAGAAAAAACTCGTGCAAAAACCCTAAAACCTCTAGTATATATAAGAGTAAGAGAGGAGAAGACTTGGCCCTCAAGGGGACAGCCCTAGGCTTTGGCCTAACCAAGGAGGACAGGAGGAAACCTCCTCCAATCCTAGTAGGACTAGGACTCCTTCCTTTTTTGCCTTTTTCCACCTTTTCTCTTTGCTCTTTTCTCTCCCAGCCGCATGGGCCTTGTGTGGGACTTCCACCAGACCACTAAGGGACGGTATTCACTCTCCCACATCCCATGTAGCCTCTTGGGTCGAAATACCCCTCCCGATGGTCTCCCGGTACACTACCGATACTCCCAGTACACTATCGATGAGCCCGAAAATTTTCCGGCGACCAAACAGGACTTCCTATATACCAATCTTTACCTCTGGACCATTCCGGAGCTCCTCGTGATGTCCGGGATCTCATCCGAGACTCCGAACAACCTTCGGTCACCACCATGCATAACTCTATACTACCAAAACATCACCAAACCTTAAGTGTGCAGACCCTGCGGGTTCGAGAACTATGTAGACATGACCGAGATACCTCTACGGTCAATAACCAATAGCGGGACCTGGATGCCCATATTGGTTCCTACATATTCTATGAAGATCTTTATCGGTCGAACCTCTATGTCAAGGATTCAGTTAATCTCGTATGATGTTCCTTTTGTTCTTCGGTATGTTACTTGCCCGAGATTCGATCGTCGTTATCTCCATACCTAGTTCAACCTCATGACCAGAAAGTCTATTTACTTGTTCCGTAATACAAGATCTCGTGGCTAACACTTAGTCACATTGCTTGCAAGGCTTATTGTGATGTTGTATTACCGAGTGGGCCCTAAGATACCTCTCCGTCACACGGAGTAACAAATCTCAGTCTTGATCCATGCCGATCCGGCAGACACCCTCGGAGATACCTGTAGAGCACCTTTATAGTCATCTAGTTACGTTGCGACGTTTGATACACACAAGGCACTCCTCTGGTGTCAGTGAGTTGCATGATCTCATGATCATAGGAACAGATACTTGACATGCAGAAAACTGTAGCAATAAACTGACACGATCATATGCTACGTTCATAGTTTGGGTCTTGTCCATCACATCATTCTCCTAATGATGTGATCCCGTTATCAAATGACATCTCATGTCCATGACTAGGAAACCATATCCATCTTTGATCAACGAGCTAGTCTATTAGAGGCATACTGGGGACATGGTGTTGTCTATGTATCCACACATGTATATGAGTTTCCGATCAACACAATTATAGCATGGATAATAAATGATTATCATGAACAAGGAAATATGTTAATAACCAATTTATTATTGCCTCTAGGGCATATTTCCAACACGACAACCACGGGTCTTTCCCCGTATCATATTGGTATCTAGAGCCACATTTCTCACGAAATTGGAGTCCCCCCCCCCCACCATTTTCTAGCCTAATTTTGCTTTATTTCGTCCCAATTTGAAAATCCCCACAAAAAATAGCCTCACCAATATTTTTTGCGATTTGTTGGTTCTTGTGAGATTTTGTTGATTTTGATCCATGGATTTCCTTTTTGGAAAGTAGATCTAGCTTCCCCACCACTTAATCCATCCTAATTTCTCTTTTTTCCCCATCAATTTTGACCACGAAAATCGAATATTTCCATTTCCGGACATCCGGACCCTCCGAAGCCTCGGACGTCCGACAGCCTCCGGACGTCTGGAACACCTAAACAGACCCGAAATCTCGGATTTCCGGACCTCCCGGACGTCCGACCCTCGGATGTCCGACATCTCTCGGACATCCGTAACCTGGAGAAACTGAGTCGGCTGGAATTTTGTTTCGGCCATAACTAATTCATCTGAACTCCGATTTTGACGTTCTTTAGCTCGTTTAGTAGCTTTTGACACCCTCCATACCACAAAAATTCTTCCATAGCCATTTGACGCCATCATATTTTTTAATTTTGGTCAAGTTTGCCTAGGCCTCCACCATAACTTTCATAAGCATCCCACCATAAACTTCCGCCAACCTAACACAATTTCTGTTGAGATTTTAAGTTGCGGTTTCCATTTCCTAAGGTGGTTTGGATTATTAGGGACGGTTCTACCTAGACAACGCCGCCACTCATCATCGCCTCGGCATTGACATCGACAACGACCACTTTGCCTTTTGCCACCCCAACCGTAAGCAAGGATGGTAACCTAGACGACATCATTGTCTATTTCCTTGCCATTGCTTTGATTGCTCCGAGCCTACTGCGTACCTTACCTATTGAACTAGAGAGTTGAGAATTGCTGGGCCACGTTACTTGTGCATCGTAGTGTTACTCATATGCCGCATAGCTAGTTTTACCGTGCAAACATCTTGTCATCTACATTGTGCCATAAGTCTCTCCCGTGCATATCCATCATACTTGTCTCATATCTTGGTTCGAGCATCAAGAAGAGAAAAGATCAAAGAAAGAGAAATAGAAAAAAGGCTTTTAAGCAAAAGAGGAGATACAAAAGAGCTTGTAAGAGCAACTCCAATCGGGCGACCCAAACGGACGCGTGGTTTGTCCGTCTTTTGTTCGTTTAGGTCGGCCTGTTCGCCCTTTTTCTAATTGGGTCGGCCGGTCACCCAACGCGCGGACCCATGTTGCGTCCACAGTTTTCAGTTTTTAAATAAAAAGGACCCGCGGCCATCAATGAAGCCAGCGGCCATGCCATTCCGGGCAGTATTCGCGCCGGCGACATGCCAGCGACCGGCAAACACATGCCAGCGGCCATGCCAAATAGTTGAAAAACAAACAAATATGGCATAGTTATTACAAAGCAAATGAACATTAAATTCTTTCAAAATACATTTCAAAGAATAGAATATTGATACTTCTATCGGTTGCCAACATGAACCTACATGTGCTCCACCAAATCATTTTGCAGTTGCTTGTGAGTCCTCCAATCACGCATCTCATGATGAAACTCTACGAACTGTGCCAACGTTGTTGGGTCGGCATGCTGAGGCTCAACATTGATGCCCTGAAACTGAAACCCCTGGTCATAGAGGCGCTCTGGGCGCTCATCCTCTACGATCATGTAGTGCATGATCACACAAAGCAGACATCACCTCCCAAAGCTTCTGTGTGCTCCAAGTTTTTGCAGGGTGTCGGACAATGCCCCATTGAGATTGCAGAACACCGAAGGCATGCTCAACATCCTTCCTAGCACTCTCTTGCTCTTGGGCAAATCTCTTTTTCTTCTCTCCTTGGGGGTTGGAGATTGTTTTGACAAGAGTTGTCCACTTTGGATAGATACCGTCAGCTAGATAATATCCCTTTTCGTAGTGGTGGCCATTGATCTCAATATCGACCTACGGGGCATTGCCTTCAGCCATCCTAGAAAACACTGGAGACCGTTGTAGCACATTGATATCATTGTGTGATCCAGCCATGCCGAAAAAAGAGTGCCAAATCCAGAGATCTTGTGAAGCAACGTCCTTCAGTATCACAATGCATTTTCTGACATGACCTTTGTACTGCCCCTGCCAAGCAGAAGGACAGTTCTTCCACTGCTAGTGCATACAGTCTATGCTACCAAGCATCCCAGGAAACCCCCTGCTGGCATTCATTGCCAACAACCGTTCTGTATCAGCAACATTTGGCTCTCTCAAGTACTCCGGACCAAACACAACTATGACAGCCTTGCAAAAACGGTACATGGACTCAAGGCAGGTGGACTCACTCATCCGGACATACTCATCAATGAGATTAGCAGGAACTCCGTATGCAAGCATCTGAATGGCGGCGGTGCATTTCTGGTAAGAGGAGAAACCAAGATTTCCAAGTGCATTTGTCTTGCACTCGAAATACTTGTCATACTCCACCCCCCTCCCGAATACGATTGAACACATGCCTAGCCATACGGAAATGACGCCGGAACAGGTGATGTTTGTAGACGGGACTCTGGGTCTTGAAGTAGTCATTCCAGAGTAGGACATGCCCACTCTTCCGGTTGCGATTCAACACCGGCGTATGTCCCGGTTTAGATCCCCTGAACATAGGCCGTAGCCTACTGAGGTGGTCATGGATGACCAAGGCAGCTGCCACGATCTCCTTGTCATTGGATGAAGAATCATCCGAGTCCATAAGAACATTGTAGAAAAAGAACTCGTCGTCAGAGTTCATTTGTACCTCAGGGGCAAACTGTCGAACAACTTCGGGTGTCGTGGAAGCAGCCAGCGAAGCGGACGGTGGTGGTGTCGAGGGAGGCTACCGGGGTCAGCGAAACAGGGCGGCGGCATGGGGAGGAGGGGCGGCGGCGGCATGGGGATGATGGATGGCTGGCAGCGTCGGCAAAAAATGGGTGACGGCGGCAGGAGGCGGAGGTGGCCTAGTGGCGGGGGCCGAAAAGAGGACAAAGGAAATGGCGTTGTGTTGCCGACATGTGGGCCAGATGGAGGACAAGGGCGGACGACGCGCGCGTCCATCTCATGTCCGCGCCGATGCAAAGGCGGCCCAAATTTGGGCCGCAAATGGGTTGCGGGCGGACAAAAAACGGACACGCGCCCGTTTAGGTTGGCGCGTTGGGCAAACTTTTCTGTCCGCGGCAACCCAAATAGGTGCGGGCGGACGAAATGGGTCAGCCGGTTGGAGTTTCTCTAAGCAATAGAAATAGCATTGAGACATTTTGCATAGTACATACTCTTGGACCATACATACATAGCATAATTGGGATTGAAGACATCACGTTTACTCTCAAAGGTTGGTGCACAAGCGTGTATCTAGCCCATTTGAGCAATTGAGCTATTGTCTCTTCTAGTATCCATGCAACACGAAATTTTCCCGGGTCTATCACATTTTGTGCTCATTTCTTGGTTGCGTGGATCCTATTTATCTATCTGTGTGTGTGTGTGTGTGTTCCTAGTGCCACCAACTATTGATCTATTTGCTTTGCATTGCAATTTTGTGAATCTTCCTCAACATTTTCGATATATTGGATTAACAATTGCTTGAATTTTGTGCCACTTGTCCTAACCAAGCCACTCGATAAGCTTTATGTTGTAAGTGTGAGTGAACAAGTCCAGTACCAATTCCACTATTCCCTCAATTCACATTGAGTGAAATGGGATACGTCCTCAACTTTGGGAAAGGTATCTTGGTATTGTTTATCTCATTTCCCACTCACCTTTGCTCGAGTCTTGTGATGGCTAGGCAAAGCACATCATCTTCGGTCTTCGACGACTACATCGGCATGAGCAACCACATCAACCAACAACTCGAGCGACTCGCCATGGACATACGACACTCTGAAGCTCAAAAAAGAGACATGATGGACGCACACATGGAGCAATTTCAGCACATGGTGGCCAACTACAAGTCTTCTTCCCCTTCGTCATCATCAAGGCATAGACGCTCAAGTCGCACATCTTCGAAGAAACAAGTGTGCGAATACCAAGAACACCACCAAGGACAAGCTTCGATGGCAATATCAAGGCGATCGACTACACGCATGGATGACCCTTCCATCTTCGGAAGCATCCCAAGGAAGATGACCGAGCATTGGATTTTCCCTTCGATCATGGAGGCGAGTGATGATGTGCTTTATTTGGCCTTCATCCACGACGACGATTATGAGACGGTTGAGCATGGGACTATCCCTTCGACCACGGCGACATTTGGGGATGAGTTGAGAAACCTTTGCCACCATATTGAGAGTGAGAGTGACTTCACCACTAGCCCCATATATGATGAGTTGATACAATTCCCAGGTGAGGAGAGTAACAACCCCCACCACTTGAGTGAGATGAGTGACTCCACCATTTGTGAGTATGAGTGCAACTACCTAGAGGGAGTGAGTGAGCCACAACACTTAGTGAGTGAGGTAGTTGAGATGGCACATGAGGCCACCATGATTTCTAACAACTTAACCTCTACTCGTATTGTATCTTCTTATTTGGTACAAGGTCTCATGCATGACGACGTGTCGTCCCTCGACGATTCCATCCCTCCAATGGGAATGACGATGGCCATGGTGGATGATGATGCACCCCCACATGGTTCCATCACGATGAAGACGACCACGAGTTGGTTTCTCCCACCTCACCTACACCACATGAATGGAATGAACAAAGTAACATAGGTGAAGGTGATGCTCTTGTACCACTAGTGGACATTGATTTTTTGCATGATGTTCATCACATTTTGGATATTTCACATGATATGTCTTCTTCATGCTTAGATGCTCCCCTTATTTATGTTGAATATGATGATGAGCATGTTGACTTACCTAGTTATGATGCTATACTCCATAGGATAACATGTGAAAACTCTATTGGTCACATCATGTTTGATAATCCCATAAACTGGTCACATGCTATGAGTGAGATTACCCATATTGCATCAGTGCAATCTCACCGTAGTGCATATGCATTTCCCATAAAAACTAATCCCATTTGACCATATGGCATATACGACAAGCCCATGGTTATTGGCATTTGCTTCTCTTGTGATAACACTGCCATGCCCACTTTGCATAATTTGCACAATAATTCTCATATGACATGCCATGATCTCCATGATTTGGAAATGCATTGTTTTGGATGCTGTCCATATTCTCTGTATTATGCTTCCACTATTATACATGAGAAGACCTCCATAGTTTCCTCATACATTATAGGAGATTTTGTTCCATCCCATACATTGCATGATCCTAATACTTGTGTGCACCATCCGCGTATCATGAATAACAATGCTCTCGATATTTCAAGTGATGCACTACATATTTCTAGTCTCCATTATGCTATACATAATAACAAACCTTTCATGATGGATGACATGTTCCTATATCATGCATCTCACTTATTTGAGGATTGGACATTTTGTGCTAACGAACACAAGCACATGCACATCCTAACGGATGATGTGTACATATACCACGCACACACAATTTTACATTTCCCTTTGTTGTGTGTAGGTACTCATGATTACTCGTCAACATCACAATCCCATGAGTTGATGAAAAGAGCTCTTGAGAGCACCGATGCTTTGGGATTCATCGGAATGTGTCTCCAACCATTCCCCTCGTGCAAGGACTACGCGCATCTCTTCTACATGGCCCTCACATGTTTATGGCTTATTGTCCATTACACATTTTATGCTCATATTGCCATGTTCACTTTGCATGATATGCTCATTTGTATGCATTTGCCATGCATTTGTGACCCATGATTTGCATTACACGTGACCCATGCTTCTCGTATTTGTATGTGTATTCGCAACCTTGGTGGAGATACTACTTGTTATTCCCATGTTTTCTTTGTGCCCCATGTCTGATGAAACGTTGATCTTGCTTTGTGTTCATGCTCGCGATATGTCATGTGCATTATTTATGTGCCCTATTTGCTCATATGACATGATTGCCATGATTTCCTCTAGTATGTTGCATCTTCACACTACTAGCTTGCATGATATGGTCACTATGCTTGCTTATGTTGCATCACCGATGTGTGCTCCTATTATGGAGTTGATGACAACCATTGTCATGCTTCGCACATGATTGATATTGCTTATTACTATATGTCTCCATGTGTTGCCTCTCGCATGCTAAATGATTTGCCATGTATTGAGTGTAACAATGCTGTTTATTTTGGTAATGAGATTGCCCCCATAGCTTTCTCTCATATTCTTGTAGATTTTTACACCTTCCATGTGAAGCATGTTATCCTTCCTTATTTGCACCACATGCCTCATGCCATGAATATAGCCATTGCTGCATCATATTGTTCAAGAACTTTTGATCCTAACGGTTATGTGCAAGAGACGAGAAGCATCATGATGGATGATGTGTTTGTCTACCATGCACATACATTCTTTGCTTTGTTGTGTGTACGTGTAGGGAACTTTGACTACGTGTCAACCTCCACTTCACGTGAGTTGGCGATTCGAGCTCTTGAGAGCTATCCATGCTACACCACTCCATTTCTACATTGCACTTGCTTGCGCATCACTGTGAATGACGCACAATGACATGTTTTCAAGGTGACATCCTTCTTGAGCATGGGTATTGTGGATCATATTGCTTGCCATCTAGCCATGCCTCATGATATATATGCCTTGTGTGTTGCACCCAACTTGTGGATTGTTTGCTCTTATCATATGCTTGGTTGCAACAATGTCCATTATTCACATTTGTCATACCACATTACTTGCTATATGCTTGACTTGATTGCCTCACAAATGACGACCAATTGCTCTTTATATTGTGTTGAGTGCCTCACTATCTTCACTACACCATGTGTGCATTATGCTTGGATTGTCTTACACTTGCCCCGTGTGTTTAGACACTTCATATTACTTGGTGTTGTGAATGATTCCTATGCCTACCATAGACCATTTGTTGACTGCTTTGTGCATATGTGCTATGACCATGAGGTAGATGCTTGTTATTTTGTCACACATATTTGCATCCCTACCTCACCTAGGCATACTTGTCTCCATGATTGCATTGCTTGTGCTCAATTTGTATGCTTACATGCCTTGACACAATCCCTTGTCACACCATATGTTATGCATGATGACAACACTTGTGTGGTGATTCACCACTTGAATGCTTGGTTTTGCCCTAACGCTAAGCACATTTGTTTTTCCAAGTGTTTTTCGTGTTTGCTCCTTTTGAAGGAATTACTAGATGGTGCGAAATTGGCGATTGCACATTGCGAGCTTGATGATGATGAGCGTTTGGTGACCGTCCACTTCTACACGGCGACGCCATCTCTTTCCCATGGTGATTTGGTTTTTGATCCGAGGACTGATCTTTCCCAAGGGGGAGGGGATGATGCGGAGCATCCTACGGACATCACCATGGCAAGAGCCCCTTTGCCAAGTGACACATGCGACATCTACTTCAAACATACAAAGGTGAATCTTCTCCTTTACACGTGTCAACTTGCGCCCTTCGAGGATGGTATACTACTTGACCCCTCTCTCGTGTTCATGCATAGATGTGAGCGAAGCTACACATTTATCGAGGAGGAGTCCAAACTCAAGAGTGCGCCTACACCATCCATGAGGGAAGCTTGGAAGCGGAGACGGAAGAAGACGGAGCTACAAATGTCTACAGCGGCCGGACGACTGGAAGCCTCCGGACGTCCGACACTCTACAACGTCTGGACGACCGACGCCCTCCGGACGTCCGACAACCTCCAGCGGCCGGACGACCAACGCCCTCCGGAAATCCGACGCCACCTCGATCGCACTGAATTGACGGAAATCCAAAGACCTCCGAACGACCGAGCCATAGACGTCCGACGCCCTCCGAATGTCCGGTCCTTCTCAAGCCATCGGACGTCCAACAACATCCAAACGTCCGGCACTGCCTGTGCGCAGTCGCGGGCCTTGGGCCTTGTATCTCTTCCTCACTTACCCCTTCGTGGCCAAGACTATATATACTCCACCCCCACCTCCTTTCTAGGGTTATCTATGGTTTTGCTCTTAGTAAGTTGAGCCTAGCTCCGTCCACTACCTGTCCCATGGAGTAGATGCCTCTATGAGAGAAGATCCCCTAGTGGATGTCAAGGCCCCTCACGAGGGAAGATCCTCTGGGATATCAAGGCCCCATCTCCCCATGTGATTTAGGATGAACTCTACCATGTATCCTTCTTTCCCTTTGTTGTTCATGTACCTTTGTGGATCTTGTGTGTGGTGAGCCTAGTTAATGTGTGATTGAGTTTGCTCTTGAGTGTTTCCTCTCGTTCTTCCCCGTGTTCTTCGTGTTTTCCCCTCCAATTCATGAAAGATCGACTACCACGGGTCTTGCCCTGTATCACAATGACAACGACTTCACGATCGATTTTAGAAGAATCTTCCGCGACAACGGTGACGTCGGCATAGGCCCATACCGCCTGATCGATGGGGTGTCCAGGGAGACCTGGATGTCGCTCGTGCATGATATGGATAACAGTTATCTTAGTAGTAAGTTTTTGTTTCGATTAAATAGACTATGTTTCAGTTGAATTGTGATGTTAAATATTATGGCTGTGTGCCGGATATTGGTTAAGTAAGTTTGTTTCAATCGAATTTGTGGTTATCATGTACAAATTTGTTTTTACCCTGTTAAATTTAAAATATCAGCCAAGTCCGACCAAAATATAGTGAAATAAAATAGTATAAGCTTTACTTGATGATTTACTTCACTAATTTCTCAGAAATCGTCTAGAGATGATCTAGAGACACACCTCTAGCCCACCCCACAGTTTAATTTCTCATTCTATCTTCCATCCGTTAATTCCTTATCTTTTAAGAATTAAAATTTAGTTCAACTAGCCCACCTTTCAAACTTAATCCCCCGAAGGCATTTGACACCCATGAAAGCTCTTCTCATCTTGTTCCATCTCCTTATTCTTCCTTGTTTCTTCCACGTGGCCAATAACAAATTCTCGACACAGAATGATATTCACGAGCTAGCTAAAATTTAGGATAGATGATATGAAAGTAATTTGATAATGGTCCACCGTGTGCGACATCGGCGTGCGAAAAAGGAGTCAAGAAAGTAGGCAAAATTTGTCCTCCAAGTCCATGGACCATAGCTTCAATGCTTCTTTGTGTGAATGTGTTTTTCTCATCTTTCTCCTAACGGCGTGGTGGTGTTTGTATAAGACTAGGTTTAGGCCAAACAACACAATGATATTGATCGGTGCACTGGGAACGTATATATGAGGTACAAGATGGGGGCCACAACCTCAACTATACAGGAAAACTAGGAGGTGGTCCCTAGACACAATATGCTTGCACCATATATTCAATACCCCCCGCAGTCGAAGCATCGCCAGAGATAGAGAGAGTGGATCGAAACTCCTGAAATGTGGAAGTAGGCGGTCCCTTATTCATCACATCGGCAACTGTTGTGTGGTCGAAACATGGAGAACCCTAGTGCGACCAAGGGCGACCTGTTCACACACAAAGTGTATGTCGAGCTCGATGTGCTTCGTCCGGCGATGATGAATGGGGTTGGTGGAAAGATACATGGTAGAGACGTTGTCCCAGTAGACGACCGTGGCCTACGAGATATCATGATGCAACTCCTGAAGAAGTTGTCTAAGCCAAGTACACTCAGAGATAGCGTTCGCCACTGCATGGTACTCAGCCTCCGCGCTGGAGCGCGGCACCGTGGGTTATCGTTTGGACGACCATGATACGAGGGAGGAACCGAGGTAGACACAATAGCCGGAAGTGAAACGACGTGTGTCAGGGCAGCCTGCCCAATCAACATCAGAATAGGCCACCATCTCCATAGAGGGGGACGCCGTAAGCATGAGTCCGAGAGACATCATGCCACGGATATAGTGAAGAGTTCGTTCCGTGAGTGTCCAATGGGAATCACGAGGGCCGTGCATGTGAAGACACACCTGCTGAATGACATACTGCAGATCCGTCCTGGTGAGCGTCAGATACTGGAGAGCACCAATAATGGATCGGTAGAATGGAGCATCCATCGCCAGGGAACCTTCTAGAGCAGAGACATTGGCCTTCGTGTCAACAGGAGTGGGAACAAGCTGATAGTTGAGCATACCAGTGTGCTCCAGTAGCTCATGCGCATACTTCTACTGATGAAAAAAGAAGCCGTCGGGGCGCCAAACAACCTCGATGCCAAGGAAATAATGTAGAGCACCCAAATACTTGATAGCAAACTCGTCACATAATCGATTAGTGAACTGCTGAAGAAGGGCTATGGAGGAGGTTGTCAGGATGATGTCATCGACGTACAGTAACAAGTAGGCAGTCGTGTCGCCATGGTGATAGACAAACAGCGAGGCATCAGAGCGAGTAACACGGAAGCCCACTGGCTGCAAAAAACCAGCGATACGCTGGTACTAGGCTCGAGGTGCTTGCTTGAGACCGTAAAGAGACCGAGACAACAAGCACAGGTGGCTGGGATGAGTGGCATCGACGAAACTAGTGGGTTGCTCACAGTTGACATGCTCCGCAAGGTGACCATGAATGAAGGCATTGGAGACATCCATCCGATGAACCGGCCAGCCGCGAGAAACCGCCAACTAAAGGACAGTGCGGATCATGCCTGGTTTGAGAACGGGTGGAAACGTCTCGGTGAGGTCGACTCCAGTGCACTGACGAAAACCGTGGACAATCCAGCGAGCCTTGTAGCGCTCAATATTGCCATCAGAGTGAGCCTTATGATGAAAGACCCACTTGCCGCTGATGATGTTGGCACGAGGCAGTCGGGGAACCAATGTCCAAGTGCGGTTCCGCTGAAGAGCATCGAACTCTTCCTGCATCGCAGCAAGCTAGTGAGAATCATGAAGAGCAGCTCTGGCGGTCGTAGGAATCGGTGATAGCTCGGCGGTGGCGATGGCGAGCATGTACTCATCGCTGGAGTACCGCAAACTCGGGCGATGGACGCCGGCCCGGGCCTGAGTGAGAGGGCGAGGCGGTGACTTCGAACCGTGGCGGGCGTCATGGCCGCAGGCGGGGAAGGGGTCGGCGATGGGGCGACCGAAGAAGGACCCAGGGGCGGAGCAGCCGGCGAGGCAGCCGGCGACGAGGCTGTCGGCGAAGGGGCCAGTGATGGAGCAGCTGGCGACAAGGCAGCCGACGAAGAAGCTGGCGACGGGGCAGCTGGCGAGATGGCCAGCGAAGGGGACGATGACGGGGCAGCCAGTGAGATGGTTGTGGGGGCGCGAGGCGCGGCTCTTCCCATGGTGCAAGGACTGCCAACGCCCGGAGGTGGTCAAAGAGCCAAGTGGGGCCGTCCCCTAGACGGCGTCGTCGAAGGGCCGCCGGTGGCTGGCGGCAACAAGGCGATAGGAGGTACCTGCTGAAACGGAAACACCTTCTCATCAAAGTAAACGTGTCATGAGGTGAAAACACGATGGGAGACGGGATCGTAGCAGCGGTATCCTTTGGTGTTAGGTGGGTAGCCAAGGAAGATGCAAGCAACGGAGCGAGGTGCAAGCTTATGAGGCGTGGTAGCGGCAATGCTAAGATAGCAGAGATAGCCGAAGATGCAAAGATCGTCATAAGAGGGCGGTGCACCGAAGAGGAGATGATGGGGTGAAAAATTCCCACGAGTGCGACAGGGGCGGATGTTAAGGAGGAGTGATGTGGTAGCGAGAGCGTCAGGCCAAAAGCACGGATGCACGTACGCATGAAAGAGAAGCGTGCGAACGCAGTCGCTAAGAGTGCAAAGGACGCGCTCAGCGTGACCATTTTGCTCCGAAGTGTACGGGCATGTGAGACGAAAGGTTGTATCGTGTGTGGTGAGGAGAGTGTGAACAGCAAGGTTATCGAACTCCTTCCCGTTGTCTATTTGGAACGCAAGGATGGGATGACCAAACTGCGTGAAGACATAGGAGTAAAATGCAGTGAGGGTGGAGATGACATCGGACTTACGCCGCAACAAGAAGGTCCACACATAGTGCAAAAAATCATCAAGAATTACAAGATAATAAAGATAGCCCATATTACTCGCAACTGGAGAGGTCCATACATCACTATGAATTAACTCAAACGGGTACGATGCAACATGAGAAGAAGTCCTTAATGGAAGACGAGCATGTTTTCCTAGACGACAAGCATGACAAGAGTAATCGTCGATCTTATTACACGTGAAAGAAAAACTCTGAATAATATGACGAAAGGTGACAGGGTTGGGATGACCCAAGCGAGCATGCCAAAGGTCCACACCGGTGGCGAGGGCGACAGAAGCGGCGGAGGTGGTGGAGGCTTTGGAGTGAACCGGGTAGAGGTCATCAGGGTTGTCACATCGGTGGAGCACCATCTGGGTATGGGCGTCCTTGATAGAGAAACCAAACATGTCAAACTCAATGGTCCAAGATTTTCACGTGTAAGATAACGAACAAAAACAAGGATTTAATGAGGGCAGGTGAAACTAAGATGTTAGATAATGAAATAGGGGTGAAGATGGATGGAAAAGACGAATGTCCTATGTGGGTAATAGGAAGGGAGGAACCGTCACCGACGGTGATGCGAGTGGAGGTGTTGACGGGATAATAAGTGAGGAGGTTACCGGGTTGGGCGGCCATATGAGCCGTTGCGTCGGTATCCATATACCAGTCACCACCGCTAGTGTAGTTGGAGGGAGTAGGGGTGGAGTGCACAGCCGCCAACAAGGCCAGATCCCAAGGCACAAGAGGAAGCGCCAGGACCGGTGACTGTGATGGGGACATCAACGACAGCGGTGGCAGCCCTCCTGGCTGCGGCGATTGTCCATAGAAGGGCTGCCCATAGGGTGCCCCGTAAGGCTACGACGCGACGTAGAATGCCTGATGTGAGGGAGGCTTTGGGCCAAGGATACCGGGACCGGGCGCATGGGGAACCGGCATGGAGTAGGCGTGCATGACGCCGGTCCACGGATTCTGGCCGACGGACCATGGGACCGGCTGGAACTGCTGCGGGGGACGGGCGGCTCCTCCCTGAGCCCCGTTGCCCTGTTGCTGCTTGCGGCCAACACGACGGCCCCCACGGAGACACCCGTTACCCCCGTTAGCGGCCGGCAGGGGCGGCGGTAAGGGGGCGGTCGGCGCCCGTGGGAAACCCGGCGGGGGCTGGAAGGCCGGCGCGGGACGCGGTGGTGGCGGCATCGGGCCCTCATGAGTGCCGGTGGTGAGGGCGGTGTGGGCTGCCCGGATCCACGCCATGTTCATCCGCCTCTCCTCCAGCTTGAGATACGCCACCACCTTGGCAAAGGTGGGGTTCGGGATGAGGGTGAGGTTGGAGGCCGCGTTCCCAAAGTCCTCGTTGAGACCGGCGGTGAGGGTGCTGATGAGGAGCTCGTCGCCGATCGTCTCTTCGAGATCACGGAGCTCGTCGACGAGCTTCTTGAGGCGCATGCAAAATTCGTCAATGGACGAGTCAAGCTGCTGGCACCAACTCGCCATGGAGGAGGACCTTGCGCTGAAGCTTCTTGTCGGTGAAGACCCATTGAGCTTGGTCCAGACGACCTAAGCGTCGTCGTCGTCGTCCACCACTGCGTGGAAGAGGTCCTTGGAGATGGTAAGGTAGAACCAACGGATGATGGTGGCGTCGAGGATCATCCACTCCTCGTCGTTCACCATGAGGCTGGAGTCCACGGTGCCATCGACGTTTCCATGAAGCTGGTACTCGTGAAAGACCAGGTGAAAGTACCGCTTCCAAGTGGAGTAGGAGGCGGTGGATTGATCAAGGACCACCGGGACACGGTCAGGGATGTTCAGATCGCGAACGAGGATGACGTCCGGACCGGCGAAGGGGTTGGTGGCGATGGAGGATCCCGAGAAGCTCATGGTGAGGTAGTGGAGGACGGGACAACGGTGGGTGGGGCGGCTAGGGTTTGGGAAGGGCGATGGCTATGGTTTTGGGGTGCGGCGGCTAAGGGCGGCGCGGTGAGGGTGGGGAGGGGGTTGGGTAAGGCGTGGCAAGGGAGAGGCGTGCGGGGCGAAAGCGGAGGAAGTGGCGGCGGCGGGTGGCGGCGACAGGTGAGGAGGCGGCGGCGACCGACGACGGCAGCGGCTAGGGAGAGCCGAGGGCGGCGGCGGGTGGAGGTAGCGGCTGTGACGACGACGCGATGGAGGCGCGGCGGCGACGGCGGCTAGGGTAGGTCTAGGAGCGACGTGCGATAGATACCATGTAGAAAACTAGGTTTAGCCCGTGCAACACAATAATATTGATCGGTGCACTGGACACGTATATATGAGGTACAAGATGAGACAACAACCTCAACTTAAAAAAAACTAGAAGGTGGACCCTAAACACAATTAACATGCACCATATATTCAACAGTGTTGTCCGAAATGAAATGATTATTTGCAATCGGCGATTGGCGGCCAATGGTCACGCTTTCTTATTAGCAATGAGGCGACAACAAGTTTAGGTTAAGAAATCACAGTGTCCAAAAAAACGGCTCGAGAGTCCAAGGGTGTTCAGAGCTACTATTACTAAAAAAATACTAGAGAGTAGTATCTGGGAGTTGACTGAATGCCGAGCAGGGGAAGAGATGATCTGGATAGCTGGCGCTGCCATGCTGCCACTTGATATTGTCAGGTTGTTGGGTGATCTGGACGAACTCGATCCGGGGGAAGCTTTGTCTGGTCTGTCTGAAAGCCGGGACGCCGCCTTGGTTTAGGCACAAAACGCCACGATGATCGAGCTGCCGGGTCTTCTCGCTCGTCGACAGGCGTCGTCGTTTTCTCTTCCTTTCTTTACAAAGAAGGCGCCGGAAGCCCAACCACCGCTGCACGGGGCCGACGTGCACAGTTGCTCGAGGGCGTGCACGTCACATTCACTTCATGGGGATTTCTGGGATCACCGGAATTAAACAACGCTAGCGAGGGACCCAAATTGAAGAAGATGTGTGGGATTGGACCGGGTCGGATCGTCGATTTCAGATATATTTTTTCGTTCTAAGTAACGGTATCCTTGAATCGACACCGCATCCGTTTATAGTTCGGAAACCAGTTCGTAGTCACTGATGCGAAACCGGCCATTTAACCGCAGTTGCATCGAAACCGGATTTCATTTGACCAGACGATTTCCGTCAAACACAACGGAATTCGGATAAGATATCATGACCTGTAATACTAGTACATCACGGTAGCACATGTATGCTACATAATGTGCACGACTACGTCGAGTGAATGAAGGAATCAATCAACACGTAAAGCAATAAGAAGCAAACTTACAATTTTCATGATTACTGCACACAAATGGCCATATTGCCTCCAGTCGATAACCGCACCACAAAAATTTATGATGGAGTACTCGATGGTGTATCATCGATACGCTAACGACTTGATAATGCGTTCATGGATGATGTGCATGTCATAAAGCACAATGTGTTTCATGAAACAAACCATGCACGCGGTGTCAAAGACCCCCTTCTAGTCCTGCCTATAAAGTCGGCAAATACGGCCAACCACGCATAAGAGAACATCTCATCCTACTTCACCGAGTACCCCCACCGTCCTTCTTACTCTAAAAAGTGACATGAAGTTTAAAAATAAACTCAATGACATTTGATCGAACACCTGCCGAGCGTGGTGTTCGTCATGAACGGCGTCAGCAGGGGGCGGAGGGTACCCTGCTACGGAGAAATTCTGGATGGACGGCGCCATAGTACAACACCATGAAGACTCGCCCTTTTTTCCTTGATGTATCAACACAAAAGCCGATTCTCAAGGGCTAGTTGTAGACTTTGAGGCGGCCTCCAAACCTCCAAATATTCACATGGTAAATCACAAGTTGATTCCTCCCTAAAAAGTGACCTATAATAACAAATATTTCTTGAGTACTTAAAACAACCGGCCAAAGTACTGTTAATAGTGACCTATAATAGAAAATAATATTTGTTCTTCTCCCGAAGTCAACGCTGGTTTTTTATTCATGAAAAATTATACACTAGTACAAATGAAAGTCGAGTTTATTCTAAAAAAATCTGAACTATTTTGATTTTTTTCACATATAGGGTTCAGATATACCTGGCCATGGGCAGTTCGGCCCAAAAATTCTAGGCCAGGCCGGGCCTAAACTTGCCAACGGGCCAACGCTGGTTTTTTATTCATGAAAAATTATACACTAGTACAAATGAAAGTCGAGTTTATTCTAAAAAAATCTGAACTATTTTGATTTTTTTCACATATAGGGTTCAGATATACCTGGCCATGGGCAGCTCGGCCCAAAAATTCTAGGCCAGGCCGGGCCTAAACTTGCCAACGGGCCAGGCTCGGGCCTGAAATTTGAGCCCGACGATCGGGTCGGGTTTGAGGAATACAAAATTTAAGCCACGGTCGGGTGGGTCGGGCTAGTTGTGCCTAGTCAGGCTTTTTCGGGCTTGAGCTAGGTTTGGACCCAAAATTTAGGCCCGACGGTCGGGCTGGCCGGGCAGGCTTGGGCGTGGGTTTTCAGCGTCAGGCTTTGTTTGGCCCCGCCCGGCCCGACTTATGCCCAGGTATATGTGCAGATATAACCAAGAATCAAAGTGTATCTCCCTAACTTGTGGCCACTACCTTCGTACTTGCAAACAAAAGTAAAAGTGAACAATATTTGCTTATTACCTCCCTATTCTCGATAAACCGCACATGATAATCGAGGTCCTATGTATTCTCATGCCCATGATACCAAGGCTCATTTGCCATCCTACATAGCACAATCAACATTGCCATCAATTATTTTGTACAATTCATGAGTACAAAAATATACACACATACATGTCAACATTCGAATAACAACTATAAGACATAAACTTAATATAAACATGACAATAATAAATCCATACTTATAAACTTCAAACATGAACTTAATGCATGCATCCAGACTTGCAAGAATAATTCGAACATGGGCTTCATACATGCATCCATAGTTCAAACGAAAGAATAATTCATACATTAACCTAATACATACAAATATCACATCATCCATATACACAAATATCACAACAACCCATACATTCATAATGGCGAACAAAAAACTATTTGTGAATAAAAGTAGCATCTTTCCACCTTTATCACTTACAATGTGCCAATAAGGGTAGATAGAATCGACCAATATCAAATCCGAAATAACTAAAAGTTCACCATAGGTAACCAGAAGCAAGCACTTCAGTCACACAAAAATCATAAGTCAACCATAGAAAATGTGCATCGGTACTTCGTAATTACAATACACTAACCGATAGCAAATGCAATAAAACATCATCACACATCTTAGGAGAATTAGTCAAACCTAGGGTTTTAACTTTTAAGACATAACTTCGATTTGGGCAAATGCAAAGCTTTGAACCGTAAAAAACGCAATCGGAGGAGACTACCTCTATGAATGAAGATTGCTTGAAATCACCACGACCTTTGGCTTCAATGGGGTGGATCTGAAAGTCAATCATCCACCAATGGATTGGTCTGCGTAACCACACGCCAACCAGCAACAACGGGCTCCTCCCTTGGTGGCTTGGGATACAACCCTCCATTCCACCGAAGCTACGGAAAGGCCTCGACTCAGTTTTCATCTGCACGTTGTGATGCATTTGGCTTGAACGCAATCGTTGAGTCTTCAAGAAACAAAGACCTACTACCACACTTTGTTGGCGAAACTATTCGAAACACTTGCTATGAGTGGTGGAAGAGGGAACAATAGTCTTAAGAGAATTATCCGACACAGCTCATGGCCTGGTGGCTTTGAGGGTCTGGCGGCCGACCTATGGCACTGACCCCCTATACTCTTGTAAATTGTGACTGCTCATATTAGAGTGCGGAGGGGGGGGGGGATAGAGGGAGGATCATGCCCTCCTACCTTTGTTCGGGAAGAATGGGGATGAGCAGGTTGAGTGGGGGCATGTGGGTGGGTAGGTGCCACACCCATGGCCACTTACCACTTCGTGGGGTAATCATCGAAGGCACTGGTCGCAGGGTTAGTGGGCAAACACCGCATGGAGGTAGCCTTTTGTCCATGTTAGCTCTGTCAACGGCGACTGGCCCAATATAGATCGTTGCTACCCGGAAATTGCTTTTGGAGGCCGAGCTCCATGAGGCCTCCAAATGCAAAATTCAAATTTCGTGAACATACGTATTTTTACATTTCAAAAAAATCTGGAAAAAATGCATAGATATATGAAGATATAACGCACAAGTGTGTAAATTTTCACGACTAAATACGTTGAAATGAAGGCCGTACAAAAAAGATAAATCTAAAGCTTTTTAACACATGATATTATTCATCCTTTCAAACCATGATTTTTTTTTTGTACAGGTCGCATTTCAAAGTATTTCAACCTGAAATTTTACACACATAAGGTTCACATCCTTGTTTAGTTGTACAAATTTTTTCAGATTTTTTTGGAACCAAATTTTACAAAGTTTGAATTTTTCAAAAATTCGGCCTTCATGGAGGCCAAGAGCCAAAACGCCATTCTTGTTGCTACCACTATTGGTAGCCAATCTATCCAACCACTGTCATGGGTGGTGGTAGCAAAAAGGATCCAGTCGTGTGAAAGTTGTGAACTAGGATCATTTCGTGCTAAACTTGTATTGAGGGTTAATGTCATGATTTTGGACAATATCTCCCTCCATATTTGTTCATCGTACTGCTATGCTGAACGTGCAACCCACCTTCTATGCTGTTGTTGTTTTCCTGCTTTCTAGGGATGCAAATGTAAAGTGCCTTTGAAAGGGATTAAGGTGCCTTTGTAATGCAACCACGATGTTCAGAGAAGCCTCAGGGATGGCAGATATTGGCAAAAGAATCACATAAAGTAAATTTAATATAAGGGATGATAACTTTATTCATGATGATTAGAGGAAGGTAAATTACATGAGCAACATGACATGCCACTTTTCTTGCAAGGACGAGGTAGAGCAGTAGTAGACATCGTGTGCACTAGAAATAAAACCACATTTTGAAGTGAACATGCATGGTAGGATCCTACAGGCTGATGGCGGTTATAGAATAATTACTCGAAATATGCTGTCAATTTCTTCACTGCAATGCAGTGATGGCTTATTTTCCCTTCTCACTTCAAGGTTTGGTTTGGACACTTGTTTTCTTCTCCGCCGGGGCATCATCCCTGTAATAGCGAAACAAAACAAAAACACACATTACAACCTCAATTTGCAAGGGATTCACAGCACGCAATTAGACAAATAAAGGAGGATGTCATTCTCACCCTAGGAGGTTCCTCAACTGTTCAATGTGGGTTGCAAGTTCTTTCTGCTTACATATTAGTGTCTCTAGGGTCTGAAAGTACAAAGAAAATATCACTCAGCTGATGCTTAGGTTGCAATTTCTTAGTTAAGTGTCTTTTCTCACCTCCTTGGTCTGAGCAGCACAGTCTTCAAGTTCTTGTATCTTCCCTGAGATCTGTCCATTGACTTGTTTCTGATGAGTATTTTCACTCATCTGATTAGCAACCTGCTCCATACCGATTTATAACAATTAGTAACTGGAGAATTCTGACTTCATGGGGAGTAGTTAGGCTGTGAGGCAAAACTACCTATTCGAAAGACATACACGTAATATCTGCTAATCTGAACTCCCAAAGTGCAAACTGTACGACTGGTTCATAGTCAAATCATAGCAGAGACCTTTTGAGTTTTTTTTTTTTTTTACTTTCTGTGGTATGTGCTATCAGATGTGCTTTTCCAGTTTTTTAAATGAAAGTATACAAGGACAGAAGCATAATTTCAGTAACAGTATCAAGACCTGATTATCCTCTAAAAACAACATGCCAAGAGTACGTTTCCTACCACACGTGGAATCTACATGTCTTGCTGAAGGCTCCTGCAAATGAAGTGTCAGAAATCCATAATGCATTCTTTGCAAGGGAAAGGACGGAGAAAACGAGAGAAGATAGGAGTATGTTTCTTCTATTCTGATATGACACTTGGTGATGAAATGGAGGTGGGAGGGCAAAAAGAAGGTGAAATGAGTAGATACAGTGAAGGTGTGACACTTCTATTTTTTCTCCAATAGATGTTTTCTTTTCATGGGGAAGGTCCCTGTGTTATCTAATAATATTGTTTCTGAAAATCAGCCACTGAAGAAGAAAGGAAACCTCAATGGAGAGATGAGGAGGGGGAAATCCAGGAAAGGAAGCTCACAGGTATGAAATTGTGTTTCTTTTATTATGCAGAATGCCAGTGTGTTGCTATGAAACTAATTAAAAAAATCATGTATAGATTCATGGCCACACAAAAATGACTTGGAGTTTAAAGAACAGGGCAACTTAGAAAAAGTAAGACTGCAAAAATAACCATACGACATATTATGCAAATTCAAGATGGCAGAACTTGTGGAGAGATTGCCCAACCAGTTATGAAGTTACTTTGGTGGAGGAGAGGAGGTGGCATGGCAGAAGGTCCCTCGCCGCCACCAACTCAAATATTTATGGGAGTATAAAGATAAAGTAAAATAGGGCAGTAGATATACTAAATCAAGATTAAAACTTGAACAACCATGAAGTATCTAGTCCATAACACTTGAAATTGAGAAATATAATACCAACACATGAATGGCCACTGACCAAGCAACACTATTGTAGCCTCCTACTGGGCAATCCAAGGATGGGTTTCACTCAGTCAAAGCTAAAATTGCAAACAACAATACTGACAAAATAGCCTGCTGTCAGTTATAGAAGTCATCTTATTGAAAGATTTCCCACTTCTCCAAAGACTTCCTAGGTACAAATATACTCCCAATAATTAGTTCAGCTTCCGAGCAAATTTTGAACAAACTTTAAAAGAAGCATCATACCTCACCTTAGAAGCACGGATAATTCCAGCATCAGTCCAAGGTCCTTTATCTTGGAGCAAGCACCCTCCAGTTGCAGAGCAAGTACATGTTCCACCCAAAAATTCAGGTAAATTGCTGCAGGAAAGAGCAAACGGTCATTCTCCTAACAATGTAGAAGTAGCTTATAACTTGATGCACTTTACCTTGGCTCAACAGCTTCTAGTACGGTGCTAAGGTAATTGGTTCCCAAAACCTTACAAGTAGCATGTGAGTAAGCAAAGTATTCGGTGATTCAATCTTTTGTCCAATAACATAATTGGCACTTAAGGAAAGAAAACATGCACTACCTGAATCTTTTTTAAAGTTCTTGCCTCCATAAATGCTTTTAGTACTTTCCACAATGCTCTAAATCCAGAACCAGCGTTGATTATGTAAAGTTGATGTAATGTCTGTATCATAAATCAAGGCCATATGAGTATATTGTTGAAACTTTTTTCCGCTGAGATTGGAAGCAAGAAATCTAGAACTAGTTTTGTTTCTGAACAATAGGATATTAGCCATAACTGGCTCTGTTTTTATGAAGCTCCATAATTTCCCAGAAAGAAATTCCTAGGTGCTAATAAGTGAAAACGGAACTTAATGGAGAATAAAATAAAACAGGAAGTCATTCCTAACACACTCTCAAGGTAATGTATTAACTATCGGCGACATAAAATAATTAAATAAAGAGACATAAAAATCTAGACTATCAGATTAGACCATAATTTAAGTAGCACGCTACGTCGGCGTTATAGCTCCGCTATAGAGTTTGGAGGAGCCTCACGCCAAACGCATCATGCAAAACTTGCGTCATTTAGCACGCTATGTCGGCTATATGGAAGAGCAAGCCTCCGAACCCCCGCCTTTTGTGATCCTGCATTGGGAGAAGGGCGATTAATTTTGGGGGAGCGTCTCGGCGCGACTGCTCGCTGTTGTTCGTCTTCATCCTCTACTCCGACTACGCCCTCGACCTCCCCAACATCTCCATGGGTGGAAACTCCGAAGCCATGAATAAGGCGCCAAGGATGCTGCTGCCACCGCCGCGGCTTTGACCTGGGCAACTGGAGGGTATGATCTGTGCAACCCTGTTTTATTGGTTTATGCGTTTCCAATACTCAGCACATTAATAGATATGTCGTTTCTATGTGTAGCACGCACTCGCATGTTTACATATCAGTATAATTCATACTTCTACTGCTATCATCATGATTTATTTATGGATTACTTAATCAGAATATTGCTAATTTAACAAAAAAATCCTACTTTATGATTCATGGCACTACATCAGTGATGACATCCAGGTCTAGATACCTGGTAAGCCCGAGGACTAGCTTGTTACGGCCTGGAAGCCCAGTTAACGCTGCAGTGCCATCTTGCACTACTGCTTGCCGATATCCAACATCTCAAAGTTAACTTTCATTATCCATTGGACTGCAGGTGCATATAAACCTCAGGGTTCTAGTTCCATGGCCATGGGCATGCAGCACATGACGAACTAGCAAAGGTATACCGTGAAATTGGTTGGTGATACCATCTGTTGTGACGACCTTGTGACACAAAGACGTCCATGAAGGACTGGTTGGCAGCATCATGTACCTTGCCATGGAATACCATGGGATATTTATGTCACTGATGACATGCCACTGGGCCTGATGAAGCTGAGATGAAGAAGGCGACGGCTAGGATGGTGAGGATGATGACAAGACAGACATAGATGAAGAGAGGAAGGAGAAGGCTAGCCAGCGGCGGAGCTATGTGCAACTCTGGGGGGGCTGTGCGCGCCCCCCCCCCCCCCCCCCCAGCCTTGGACCAAACTGTGAAGAAAATTTTGAAAAGGGGGCCTAGATGAGATCTTTTTTAGCATTTTGCACCTCCAAATACTCATGTTTTAGCCTTGCCCCGCCCCCCCCCCCCCCCCCCCCCCACAACATTTTCTTCCTAGCTCCGCCAGTGAGGCTAGCTACTCACAAACACAAGGATCATCGCGTTGGCAACATCCACCGTAGCAAAATCACCTTGAAAAGAACCTTAGGGTTTAAAGCAAACGGTTTAGAAGTTGTTATGGTTGGATACTGTTGGCTCAATAGAAAAGAGTCCGGTTAAATTGGGAAGAGTCCAATTGAATAGGAAGGTAGAGTTATGGTTTGGCCTTGAGTTCAAAACTTTGAAGTGAGCTTTTAGATCAATCAATGAAATCCCAAATCCTAAGAGATCACTTCCACTCCAGGAACAACCCCTACTGCGGCTATTGAGGGTGAGTGCCTGATCCCTGGTCTTCAGACCATTATCTTACCCAAGCAATTATAGAGCAAGGTCCACACCAGAACAGTTTTTTAGATAAATGATTCTAAATTCGGGATTCTAGTCTTCCGGGGAACATAGTCAAGGGTCTACCATGGACATTTTCGGGATTCTAGTCTTCCGGGGAACATAGTCAAGGGTCTACCATGGACATTTTCTGACTAGATTAGATTACCTCTGGATAGTAATTGCTGTCAATCTTCTGAATTTCAATAAACATCTCTCGTGCAGCTTTTGAAAAATTGTTCATGCCCTGAAAAAACAGGAGTATCCAAATGAATATTTTGGTACATAGTAAAATAGCCCCATCATGTATAGTGCGATTACTAAAAATTTAAAACTAATAGCTTAGACATATGATAGTTTCATGAATGTACATTGCTGTTGCAGCCAAAAATTTGTACTGTAAATACAACTTGACAGAGGAACAGCCTTAAGAATGAACCCAGTTACATGACAACAAAAACAAATTGAGTACCTGCTTCCAAGACAAAAGCTTGGCCTCAGTATCAGGCAATGAAGAAATGATCAAACAGTTATGCAACTACTGTCTTCAACGAAACAATGGAATTAATGTATAACGCTGAGAAGAAGATTTCACAGACAGCAACGCACCAATCCTTTCACATCTAATATGGCTGTTGTAGACGATATGTGCTTCTTTGTGGCAAGAGAACATGCAGGATATCTCAAAGATAAAGTTTTCTCCTGTTCTGATATATGATATTTTATATATCGATCAATACTAGTCACTTGCATAAGCTTACTGAGATCCACTGAGCCAATCCGTTCAATGTATAGTGGCCTTCCAAATCTGTCAACTCCATGAAATCCATGAGGATAGCATCGTTTTAATGCGTCAAATTCCTCAAATTTAAAATCCTGTAACATAGAAGCACCGTTTTCCCTTAATATTTCAACCAGATAACAATAATACTGTGGAACTAGAAATATAGAAGGATACAAGATAATTACGAGACTCTTTGAACAAATTACAAACAGGAGTATTTACAAATGACAGCCATGGCATACCTTTGCAATGGTATCAACAGCACAATCCTCACGCCATTTCAGCATATTCAAGAACATCTCTTTTGCCTTTATTATGTTGAATCCTCGCATTCTCAGAAAGCTACATGATGAAGATAGCAATCAGATCAAGTCCATCTTCAATACAAAATAAGAGTATGTCTGACCTCCTAACTGTTGAGGGGTAAAATATCTCCCAGTTACTAGGTGGATAATTTTGGTAATGTAACTATGTACAGAGGTATACAACATAGTTTCTGGATAATGGATAAAACTTATATACCGTAGTAGGACATGATGGTCATCGAACTTCACTGGGAGCTGGTTGCTCACAAGAAGCGACTCCCTCAAGGCTTGCACAGACTGCTCTTCTTTCTGGTCATGAATACCATTGGCAATACTCTGAGAAATTTTGATCTTGCTGTTCCTTCTAAGTAATTGCTCAATAGATCTGAAGCTCATCTTTGATATGGAGCTGTTTTTGTTATCCACTTGCAGGATGTGCCAGTAAGCTTCAAGTGGAAACTTGGTAAATTAGTTCTGACGCTGTGGTATTGTACCCTTCCAAAAAGAAGGCAGGCCATTAGAAGCAGGTTTGACTCCATTATGTTCGCTTGGCATTCCACTTTCTTTTATTTCATCCGTCATCCAACAATGTAAGCAAGCATATACAAAGCAGAAAGGAAATCGAGAGTTTTAACTGTACAAATCCATGGGGAAACAATATGGTCATTACTATTCTGCGTCACATTTTTTTTGCTGTAATACCATCAACGCCCCCAAATTAATTTTAGAGTTTAATATTTTATAAGTTAAGTAAAGTGGCATATTTAAGACCACCTATCCTATATAGCATAATATACTATCGTGAATTTCTGGCATCACCAAGAAAAGAAGATGAGAAAAGTATTCAGTTGACCATGATGTTTGGCATAATCTGATTGGCTAACAGTAACCTATTGCCAAATATAGCTAGATACTTTTGATTTCTTTTCTGTTCATGGATGATGCTTTCCTCTTGTACAATTATTAATCTGGACCCAGGCAGAAGATGGAAGAACTCAAGTATTCCACTTCTGGACGGTTCAACTGATGCACATCAGTACGGCTACAATTTAAGGCGGCACTGCAAGAAAATTAAGAAAGAGAAAATGAAATAGTCACTGGTGCAATAGGTCCACAGCAGCATCGTCTGCGTACTAATAACCGTGCTCAATCCAGCTAATTTCAAATGCATGCCATGCCATGTATGAACAAACATAAGGAATTTGCAGTTCTGCTGCGATCTCAAGAACCAACATAAGCATGACTAGGGCAGGATCTTACCACAGGTTGAAGCCCGGGGATGCTTCCAATTATTTCACGAATAAATCAGGAGCCCCCCTCCGTCCTGGACTTGGAAGATATAAAATGGGGGCTGGGTCTCCCGGGCTGGCATTACGTCGAACGCCTGGTGGGCATGCCAGGCGGAAGGGAAAGGATGCTTCCGCGGGAGGCAATATGAGGAATCCGGCGTCTCCCCCATGGACACGGCGCGGGAGAAGCGACGTGAAGCAGCCGCATACTCCTCCTCGGCCAGGCCCATCATGTGCGACTGCCGACTGCCTCGCTCCGAGTGCGCGGAGAATCCATTGGCGTCGCTCGGAAGGTCCTAACGCCTTCCCGCGTTACTGACATGTGGGGTCGATATGTCTCACCCGTTGCAGGCGCCTCGCATCGCTCGCTACATGGGCCTGGCCCATCTCGCAACTGCAGCCACGAGCGAGCGCACGCACTCACGGCCGAGTTTAGTTCGTGTTTTTTCTCTGAACGACGAAAGCATCAGCAACAACCTTTTTTTAACACAAACGCAAACGTTCATATAAATGCGCATATACATATCCTTATGAATGCATACATACACATTATAATCCTATGAACACCTTTAATAGACTGGACCGACATATCATCTTGAGATTTTACGAAATCATCAGAGATGTCTCGTAGTTGACGAAAACATCTCATCCTACTGAACGCAGATCACTGCAAATCCTAATATAATTAAACTAAATGCGAGCATTAGGACTTGAAACCTGATGAGCTGAAGATATCACTGTCTTTCTAACTATCCAACCATAAATTGATTCGCTAGCATCAACACGAACTTGTAATGTACATTTTTTGTTAATTAAACAACACAAGTCGCTTATACTCCCTTCATAAAGAAATATAAAAGCGTTTTAATCACTAAAGTAATGATCTAAATGATTTTATGTTTATTTACAGAGGACGTAATTAATAAATACACGTCTAGTTTTCATAGCATTTATTTGATTACTTTTTGTTTTTCAACCAGTTTTTGAGAAAACTTCATAAATTCAAGAAATGTTAAAGAGTATGAATAAAAAGATGGGGATTAAAGAATAAAAATGTTTTCAAATAAAAAAATGTTCATAAAATCCAGGAACAAATAGGAAAACAAAATATGTGCTTGAATTTAGCAAATGTTTGTCAATTCAAAAACTTCACAAAATTCGATCAAAATTCGTGGATTTTAATTTTTTCACATATTTGATAATGTTCCTCAATTTGAATAGCTTTTGAAAACTTGAAAACATGTTCACAAATTTAATAAAATTTATGAATTATAATAATGTTCATGAAGTCAAGCAAATTTCGAAGAAATTAAAAACATTATGTATTTAAAAAATGCTAGTGCATTTGAAAAATGTTCGTGAATTTGTATAATGTTCATATCTTCAAAAATCATAGAATTAAAACACGTTCACAAAATCACAAAAAAATGCGAATTAAAAAAATTGTAATTGGAAAATGATTGCAAATTCAAAAGAAAGTTCATGCATTTCAAAAAACTTCACAAATTTGAATAATACTCATGAATACAAATAAAGTTTGCAAAATTCTAACGAAGTTTGTGAAGTCCCAAAAAATATTGTGGTCTATTTTTTTTAAATCATGGATTCAGAAAACATTATGAATTATAAAAATGAAAAGAAAATAACAAAACATAAAAGAAATGAAAAAATGAAAAGGGAAAGATTAAATAACAAAGAACAATAGAACACCTGAAGAAAAAGATAGATAGAAAAAATACATGTGGAATGAGAAGAGCAGGTTAGCAATGTCGAGGAGTTAGGGTGTGTTTAGTGGCCACAACGACGTGGAAGAAGAGCATCCATGGCGGTAACGAAAGCAAAAAAGGTGAGGAGAGAAGCGTCCATGGCAGCTTTCAGAAAGAAAGAAAGAAAAAGCAAAGCAAGAAACAAGAGATAGGATTGAAGAAGAACATGAAACGAGTGGATGATAATAAGCCATTTAAAGAGATGAGTTCATTGACGAAGCATTAAAAGAGATGAGTTTAGGGAGAAACGGTAGCGTGCGCCATAGCAACGCTTCACGTTGCACGCAACAGGCTGAAAAAGCCTGCCCCATCGGCCGAAGGGAATTGTTTCCCATTATGTTTTCACATCAGATATGAATACAATTTGGAGCATCGAGACAGTGATGATGTATACATAATTGCTTTTTACATCTTCGAGGTCTCAAAAGGCCGCTCTAATAGATGTAAATTTGCATCTTTAAGCCGATAGTGATGTAAAATAGCCAGTTGCGCATGAGCACCCAACCACTGAAAGAGAAAGTTCCACCCGTCCGGCCACCTCCGCTGTCGGTGATGCAAATTTGGAGAGTGAGCCTAGCTCAACTGGTTGGGGGAGTGGATGCACAAACCCAACACTTGAGTTCAAATCCTCACGGAAGCGAATTTAGGTTCCTATTTATTATTGAGGATCAGGCTCTCCTGGTACTCAGGCAATTTATCTAGAGGACCAGACATGGTTATTATTAACCAAATTAAAAATCCTGGTACTCAGACATAATGGCTGCATGCATCCTTAGTTGGTGCAGAGACCGGGGAAGTGAAATTCTCCCTCATTTTTATGGTGGAAGATGGCGGCTGCAGCCTCTGAGAGTGGGTCGATCCGGTATGAGCCCCAATCCCGGTGTGTGGCTGGGCTGGGGCATCTGGCTTTAAATGTTAGGGTTTGATGCGATGTCCATTTGGTATTAGGCCCCGATATTCGACACACCTTCATCAAGAGGATAGGAGTAGCAACAGGTGTTGCCTAGATGGTGGCTTCAGGCTGACTGATGTATTACTTTGTATGGTCTCTATGAATAATTAATAAAATGGCTGCATGCATCGTCTAGATGCAAAGGGCCGGGGGTCTATCCTCCTTTTCGAAAAAAATAGCCAGTCGCGCATGACCGCCCAACCACTGAAAGAGAAAGTTCCAGCCGTCCGGCCACCTCCGTTGTCGGTGATTTTTGTCCGGAAACGCCATTGTCGCCACTCGTCCGTCCATCCCCGACACCGTCATGACCCTGACGCCTATCCCCACCGCCAGCCGGGTTGTCGTAGCCGCCGCCGATTGATTCCGCCCCTCTGATGATTGTGCGGCCAGTTCGGATATTCACCTAGGCTTTGGCGTCGTAATGGTTGTATAAGCTCTTGGTCGCCTTCGGGTAGCCATTGCGAGTCGTCAGAGCTAAAAGGGACAGTCGCGTGACCACCGCAACCCTCCGAGCTGACGGTTTCTCAATTTTTGCGGCCGTCGCTGCGTCGCCACAAGCGGAGTCCTTCGGCAGCCATGCGACCGCCTGTAGCCGTCGTCCATCCCAGACATCCTTCATGTCACCCATCAACGCTCCGACCCGCCGCCGTCTGGTTTCTTCTACCGCACATGTAACGTGCTCGAGAAAATTCCCCAAAGGTAAAAAAATCATGCAAACTAGGTGTTGGGGAACGTTGCATGGGAAACAAAAAAATTCCTACGAACACGCAAGATCTATCCATGGTGATGAGCATCTACGAGAGGGAGAGTGGATCTACATATCCTTGTAGATCGCTAAGCGGGCAGCGTTAAGAAACACGGTTGATGTAGTCGAACGTCTTCGTGATCCAAATTGCCGAGCGTCCCGCGATCCCATCACGATCCATCTCGCGATCCAATCACGATCCGTCCCGCGATCCCATCACGATCTGTCCCGCGATCCAATAACGAATCATCTCGCGATCTTGATCACGGTCCTTCCGATCTAGCGCCGGACCAAAACAGGACTTCCTATATATCAATCTTTACCTCCGGACCATTTCAGAGCTCCTCATGACGTCCGGGATCTCATCCGGGAATCCAAACAACCTTCGGTCACCACCATGCATAACTCTATACTACCAAAACGTCACCAAACCTTAAGTGTGCAGACCCTGTGGGTTCGAGAACTATGTAGACATGACCGAGACACCTCTACGGTCAATAACCAATAGCGGGACCTGGATGCCCATATTGATTCCTACATATTCTATGAAGATCTTTATTGGTCGAACCTCTTTGTCACGGATTCAGTCAATCCCATATGATGTTCCCTTTGTTCTTCGGTATGTTACTTGCCCGAGATTCGATCGTCGGTACCTCCATACCTAGTTCAACCTCGTTACCGGCAAGTCTCTTTACTCATTTCGTAATACAAGATCATGTGGCTAACACTTAGTCACATTGCTTGCAGGCTTATTGTGATGTTGTATTACCGAGTGGGCCCTGAGATACCTCTCCATCACACGAAGTAACAAATCCCAGTCTTGATCCATGCCAACCCAACAGACACCCTCGGAGATACCTGTAGAGCACCTTTATAGTCACCCAGTTACGTTGCGACATTTGATACACACAAGGCACTCCTCCGACGTCAGTGAGTTGCATGATCTCATGGTCATAGGAACAAATACTTGACATGCAGAAAACAGTAGCAATAAACTGACACGATCATATGCTACGTTTATAGTTTGGGTCTTGTCCATCACATCATTCTCCTAATGATGTGATCCCGTTATCAAATGACATCTCATGCCCATGGCTAGGAACCCTTAACCATCTTTGATCAACGAGCTAGTCTATTAGAGGCATACTAGGGACATGGTGTTTTCTATGTATCCACACATGTATCTGAGTTTCCGATCAATACAAATATAGCATGGATTATAAACGATTATCATGAATAAGGAAATATGATAATAACCAATTTATTATTGCCTCTAGGGCATATTTGCAACAGTCTCCCACTTGCACTAGAGTCAATAATCTAGTTCACATCACCATGTGATTCACATTGTTATGAATCTAACACCTAATGAGTTCTGGGGCTCGATCATGCTTTGCATGTGAGAGAGGTCTTTTAGTCAACGGGTCTGCGATATTCAGATCCGTGTGTACTTTGCAAATCTCTATCTCTTACTGTAGACACTGCTACCACACTCCACTTGGAGCTATTCCAAATGGCTGCTCCACTATACGTATCTGGATTGCTACCAAGAGTCATTCGGATTGGTGTCAAAGCTTGCATCGACGTAACTCTTTACGACGAACTCTTTATCACCTCCATAATCGAGAAACATTTCCTTAGTCTTTTAGTTACTAAGAAAAATCTTGACCGCTGTCCAGTGATCCACTCCTGGGTCACTCTTGTACCCCTTGACGGACTCATGGCAAGGCACACACAGGTGTGGTACACAACATGGCATACTATATAGAACCTATGGCTAAAGCATAGGGGACGACCTTCGTCCTTTCTCTTTGTTCTGCCGTGGTCGAGCTTTGAGTCTTACTCAACTTCACACCTTACAAATCAGGCAAGAATTCTTTCTTTGACTGGTCCATTTTGAACTCTTTCAAAATCTTGTCAAGGTATGTACTCATTGAAAGTGTCATCAAGCATCTTGATCCATCTCTATAGATCTTGATGCTCAACAATTAGGTAGCTTTATCCAGGTCTTCCTTTGAAAAACACTTTTCAAGCAACCCTTTATGCTTTCCAGAAATTCTACATCATTTCCGATCAACAATATGTCAACCACATATGCTTATTAGAAACTCTATAGTGCTCCCACTCACTTTATTGTAAATACAAGTTTCTCATAAACTTTGTATAGACTCAAAAACTTTGATCACCTCATCAAAGTGTATAATCCAACTCTGAGATGCTTGCTTCAGTCCATAGAAGGATCACTAAAGTTTGCACACCTTTTAGCATCCTTAGGACTGACAAAACCTTCTGGTTGTATCACATACAACCTTTCCTCAAGTAAACCGTTAAGGAAATGATGTTTTGACATCCATCTGCCAGATTTCATAATTAAAAAATGCAGCAACTGCTAACATAATTCCAACAGGCTTTAGCATCGCTACGAGTGAGAAAGTCTCATTGCAGT
Source organism: Hordeum marinum (assembly GCA_022496015.1). Taxonomy (NCBI): domain Eukaryota; kingdom Viridiplantae; phylum Streptophyta; class Magnoliopsida; order Poales; family Poaceae; genus Hordeum; species Hordeum marinum. The sequence continues at coordinate 524,302,844 of CM039673.1, forward strand.
CAACTCCATGAACTTGTCGTAAACTTCTTTGCAACAAGTCGAGCTTTTACAAATGGTGACATTTACCATCAGCGTTTGTCTTCATCTTAAAGGTCCATTTGTACTCAACGACCCGCCGTTCAACGGGCAGTCTACCAAAGTCCATACTTGGTTTTCATACATGGATCCTATCTCGGATTTCATGGCCTCTAACCATTTGTTGGAATCCGGGCCCATCATCGCTTCTCCATAGCTCGTAGGTTCATCATTGTCCAACAACATGACCTCCAAGACAGGGTTGTCATACCACTCAGGAGCAGTACGCATCCTTGTCGGCCTACGAGGTTCGATAGTAATTTGATCTGAAGCTTCATGATCATCATCATTAACTTCCTCTTCAACCAACGTAGGCTCCATAGAAACATCTTTCTACATTGTGCTACTCTCTGGTTGAAACAAAGGTTCAACAACCTCATCAAGTTCTATCTTCCTCCCACTCAATTCTTTCGAGAGAAACTCTTTCTCAAGAAAGGACCCATTTTAGCAACAACACTTTGTGCTTGGATCTAAGATAGAAGGTTTACCCAACTGTTACGTTAGGGTATTCTATGAAGATGCATTTGACCGCTTTGGGTTCGAGCTCATTAGGTGAAAACCCCTTTTTCACATAAGCGTCGCAGCCCCAAACATTAAGAAATGATAGCTTAGGTTTTTGCCAAACCAAAATTCATACGGTGTCATCTCAACGCACTTAGATGGTACCCCTTTTAAAGTGAATGTAGTTGTCTCCAATGCATAACCCCAAAATGATAGTGGCAAATCGATAAGAGACATCATAGTTCGCACCATATCCAATAGAGCACGACTATGACATTCGGACACACCATCACACTATGGTGTTCCAGGTGGCGTGGGTTGTGAAACAACTTTTCACATTGTCTTAAGTTGTATACCAAACTCGTATCTCAGATATTCACATCCAAGATCATATCGTAGACATTTTATCTTCTCGTCACGATGATATCAAACTTCACTCTGATTCTGCTTGAACTTTTCAAACGATTCAGACTTGTGTTTCATTAAGTAAATATACACTATATCTACTCAAATCATTAGTGAAGGTAAGAAAATAACGATATCCACCGCACGCTACAACACTCATTGGATTGCATACATCAACACGTATCATTTCCAATAAGTCAATTGCCCGCTCCATCAAACCGGAAAAGGGGGTCCTTAGTCATCTTGCCCAAGAGGCATGGTTCGCATGTCTCAACCGATTCCAAATTGAATGAGTCCAAAGATCCATTAGCATGGAGTTTCCTTTATGTGATTTATACCAATATGACATTTAGCGGTAGTGCCACAAGTATGTGGTATTATCATTATTGACTTTGTATCTTTTGGCATCAATGTTATGAACATGTGTGTTACTACGATCAAGATTTAACAAACCATTCTCACCGGGTGCTTGAACATTGAAGGTATTATTCATGTAAACAGAATAACCATTATTCTCTAACTTAAATGAATAACCGTGTTGCAATAAACACGATCTAATCACGTTCATGCTCAATGCAAAACACCAAATAACATTTATTTAGGTTCGTCACTAATCCCGAAGGTAGAGAGAGCGTGCGATGTTGATCACATAAACCTTTGGAAACATTTCCAACACACATCGTCACCTCACCCTTAGCTACTTCTCCGTTTATTCCGTAGCTTTTATTTCGAGTTACTAACATTTAGTAACCGAACCGGTATCCAATACCCAGGTGCTACTAAGAGTACTAGAAAGGTACACATCAATAACACGTATATCAAATATATTTTTATCGATGTTGCCAGTCTTCTTATCTACCAAGTATCTAGGGTTGTTCCGCTTCAGTGACCGCTCTCCTCATAATAGAAGCACTTAGTCTCGGGTTTCGGTTTAAGTTTGGGTTGCTTCACTGGAGCAGCAACTGATTTGCCATCCATGAATTTTCCCTCCTTGCCCTTGCCCTTCTCGAAACTAGTGGTTTTACTAACCATCAACACTTGATGCTCCTTCTTGATTTCTACCTTCGCGGTGTCAAACATTGCGAACAGCTCAGGGATCATTATTTCTATCCCTGGTATTTTATAGTTCATCACCAAGTTCTAGTAGCTTTGTGACAGTGACTTGGAGAACTATATCAATCACTATCTTATTTGGAAGATCAACTCCCACTCAATTCAAGTGATCTTAGCACCCAGACAATCTGAGCACATGCTCAATGATTGAGCTATTCTCTTTCATCTTGCAGGCAAAAAATCTTGTTGGAGATCTCATATCTCACAACACGGGCACGAGCCTGAGATCCCAATTTCAGCTCTTAGAACATCTCATATGTTCCGTGACGTTCAAAACGTTTTGGAGCCTCAATTTTAAGCCGTAATGCATGATGCACTAAACTATCAAGTAGTCATCGGAACGCGCCTGTCAGATGTTCACAGCATCTACAAACGACGCTAGATGGGGTGGCGCACCGAGCGGTGCATTAAGGACATAAGCCTTCTGTGCAACAATGAGGACAATCCTCAGATCACGGACACAATCCGCAATATTGCTACCATCATCTTTCAACTCTATTTCTCTAGGAACATATAAAAAATCAAGGAAGCTACAGCGTGAGCTAGTAATCTACAATAAAATTTGCAAAGACACTACTGACTATGTTCATGATAATGAGTTCAGTTAATCATATTACTTAAGAACTCCCACTCAAATTGACATCCCTCCAGTCATTCGAGTGATACATGATCCAAATTCACCAACTCAATTCCGATCATCATGTGAGTTGATGTGGTGTCAATGGTGAACATCATCATGTTGATCATATCTGCTATATGACTCATGTTCGACCTTTCGGTCTCTTGTGTTCTGAGGCCATGTCTATACATGCTAGACTCGTAAAGTTAAACCCGTGTGTTCTGCATGTGCAACACTGGCTTGCACCCGTTGTATGTGAACGTAGAGTCTATCACACCCGATCATCACGCGGTGTCTTAACACGACGAACTTTCGCAATGGTGCACACTCGGGGAGAACACAATTGATCTTGAAATTTAAGTGAGGGATCACCTTATAATGCTAGCATCGTCCTAAGCAAAACAAGGTGCATAAAAGGATTAACATCACATGCAAATCATAAGTGACATGATATGGCCATGAACTTGTGCTTTTGATCTCCATCTAGAAAGCACCGGCATGATCTCCATCGTCACCGGCATGACACCATGATCTCTATCATTTTGATCTCCATCAACGTGTCATCATCAGGGTTGTCGCGCCCACCATGCTTCTGCTAATATTGCTACCGCTTAGCGATAAAGTAAAGCATTACATAGCGCTTAATGATTGACACGCAGGTCATACAATAATTAAAGACAACCCTATGGCTCCTACCGGTTGCCGTACTCGTCGACATGCAAGTCTTGATATTATATACAATACATGATCATCTCATACATCACGTATATCTCATCATGTAATTGGCCATATCACATCACAACATACCCTGCAAAAACAAGTTAGACGTCCTCTAGTTCTTGTTGCAAGTTTTACGTGGCTGCTACGGGTATCTTAGCAAGAACAATTCTCACCTATGCAAAACCACAATGGTGATATATAAATTGCTTTTCAACCTTCTCAAGGACCTCCTTTGTCGAATCCGATCCAACTAAAGTAGGAGAAACAGACACCTGCCAGCCATCTTTGTACAACGAAGTTACACGTCAGTCGATGGAACCGGTCTCTCGTAAGCATACGAGTAAGGTTGGTCCGGGCCGCTTCATCCCACAATACCTCTGAACCAAAACACGACCAAGGGAGGAAGCAATCTAAGCATCAACGCCCACAAACTCCTTTGTGTTCTACTCGTGATCTCATCTACACATAGACCTAGATCATGATGCCACTATTGGGGAACGTTGCATCGGAAACAAAAAATTCCTACGCACACGCAAGATCTATCCATGGTGATGAGCATCTACGAGAGGGAGAATGGATCTACATACCCTTGTAGATCGCTAAGCGGGAAGCGTTAAGAAACACGGTTGCTGTAGTCGAACGTCTTTGTGATCCAAATCGCCGAGCGTCCCACAATCCCATCACGATCCATCTCACGATCCAATCACGATCTGTCCCACGATCCAATCACGAATCATCTCCTGATCTTGTTCACGGTCCTTCCAATCTAGCGCCGAACTGACGGCACCTCCTCGTTCAGCACACGTATAGCTCGATGACGATCTCCGCCTTCTTGATCCAGCAAGAGGGGGAGAAGAGGTAGATGAGTTCTCCGGCAGCGCGACAGCGCTGCGGCAGCGGCGGTGGAGCCGATCCAGCAGGGCTTCGCCAAGCACTACAGAATCAATCTAGAGGAGAAACAGATCTAGAGGACAAGAAGAGGGCAGCACGTTGCAATTAGGGTTAGGGATGCCCTCAAAACCTCTAGTATATATAGGAGGAGGGGAGGGAGGAGACTTGGCTCCCAAGGAGCCAAATCTGGTTCGGCCGAAGTGGGAGGGAGGAGTCCTCCTCCAATCCAAGTAGGATTAGGACTCCTTCCTTATTTTCACATGGAAACTCTTTCCACCTTGGCCTTTTTCCTTTTCCTTCCACTCCAGACGCATGGGCCTCTTGTGGGACTTAGGCCGGACACTAAGGGCTGGTATACCTCTTCCCATAGCCCATGTAGCCTCTTGGGTCGAAATACCCCTCCCGATGGTCCCCCGGTACACTAATGGCACTCCCGGTACACTACCGATGAGCCCAAAACTTTTTTGGTGACCAAAACAGGACTTCCTATATATCAATCTTTACCTCCAGACCATTCCAGAGCTCCATGTGATGTCCAGAATCTCATTTGGGACTCCGAACAACCTTCGGTCACCACCATGCATAACTCTATACTACTGAAACGTCACCAAACCTGAAGTGTGCACACCCTGCGGGTTCGAGAACTATGTAGACATGACCGAGACACCTCTACGGTTAATAATCAATAGCGGGACCTACATGACCATATTGATTCCTACATATTCTACGAAGATCTTTATTGGTCGAACCTCTTTGTCAAGGATTCAGTTAACCCCGTATGATGTTCCCTTTGTTCTTCGGTATGTTACTTGCCAGAGATTCGATCGTCGGTATCTCCATACCTAGTTCAACCTCGTTATCGGCAAGTCTCTTTACTCGTTCCATAATGCAAGATCCTGTGGCTAGCACTTAGTCACATTGCTTGCAAGGATTATTGTGATGTTGTATTACCGAGTGGGCCCTGAGATACCTCTTCGTCACACGGAGTAGCAAATCCCAGTCTTGATCCATGCCAACCCAACAGACACCCTCGGAGATACTTGTAGAGCACCTTTATAGTCACCCAGTTACGTTACGACGTTTGATACACACAAGGCACTCCTCCGGCGTCAGTGAGTTGCATGATCTCATGGTCATAGGAACAGATACTTGACATGCAGAAAACAGTAGCAATAAACTGACACAATCATATGCTACGTTTATAGTTTGGGTCTTGTCCATCACATAATTCTCCTAATGATGTGATCCCATTATCAAAGGACATCTCATGCCCATGGCTAGGAAACCTTAACCATCTTTGATCAACGAGCTAGTCTATTAGAGGCATACTAGGGACATGGTGTTGTCTATGTATCCATACATGTATCTGAGTTTCCGACCAATACAATTATAGCATGGATAATAAACGATTATCATGAACAAGGAAATATGATAATAACCAATTTATTATTGCCTCTAGGGCATATTTCCAACACTAGGAAGTTTTTTTATTAGGCATGAAGATGTAGTTTGACGATGATTTTTGCATTGTAAATGAGCTCATGCGACTCTTCGTTCATGGACAATTCTTCATCGGATGAGGAATTTGATTTGAGTGAAGAAGAGGACATTGCTATGCTAGTGTAAATGCACGAGAGAAGAAGCCGAAGCACGACAGTTCTGTGTTTGCTTGTGAACTCATCCAGAGAGAACCGGTTCAGGCGCACGAGAGTTTGATGCGCAACTATTTTGGTATGGCACTTGTTTTTCCATAGAGGTGTTGGGGAACGTTGCATGGGAAACAAAAAAAATTGCTACATAAATGCAAGATCTATCCATGGTGATGAGCATCTACGAGAGGGAGAGTGGATCTACATACCCTTGTAGATCACTAAGCGGGAAGCGTTAAGAAACGCGGTTGATGTAGTCGAACGTCTTCGCGACCCAAATCGTCGAGCGTCCCACGATCTGTCCCGCGATCCAATCACGATCCGTCCCGCGGCCCCATCATGATCCGTCCCGCGATCCAGTCGTGGTCCTTCCGATCTAGCGCCGAACGGACGGCACCTCCGCGTTCAGCACACGTACAACTCGATGACGATCTCCACCTTCTTTATCCAGCAAGAGGGAGCGGAGAGGTAGACAAGTTCTCAGGCAGCACGACAGCGTTGCGACGATGGTGGTGGAGCTATTCCAGCAGGGCTTTGCCTAAGCACCGCTGAAACGATCTAGAGGAGAAACTATGATCTAGAGGAGAGGTAGCACGTGGCTGTTTTCTGTGTCTCAAAACCCTCAAAAACTCTAGTATATATAGGAGGAGGGAGGGAGGAGTCTTGGCGCACAAGGGGCCAGCCCTTGGCTTGGCGCAAGGAGGAGAGGAGTTCTCCTCCTCTAGTCCTAGTAGGATTAGGACTCCTCCTTCCCACTTGAAAACTCTTTACACCTTGAGTTTTTTCCCTCTCAAACCACTCCAGCCGCATGGGCCCTTAGGGGAGGCTTAGGCCATTCCACCAGGGGCTGGTTTACCTACTCCCACAGCCAATGTGGCCTCTTGGGTCGAGACACCCCTCCAGATGGTCCCCCGGTACCCTCCCGACACTCCTGGTACACTACCGATGAGCCCGAAACTTTTCTAGCGACCAAAACATGACTCCCTATATATCAATCTTTACCTCCGAACCATTCCAGAGCTCCTCGTGACATATGGATCTCATCCAGGACTCCGAAAAACCTTCGGTCACCATCATACATAACTCTGTACTACCAAAACGTCACCAAACCTTAAGTGTGCAGACCCTGCGGGTTTGAGAACTATTAGACATGACCGAGACACCTCTACGGCCAATAAAAAATAGCAGGACTTGGATGCCCATATTGGTTCCTACATATTCTACGAAGATCTTTATCGGTTGAACCTCTATGTCAAGGATTCAGTTAATCCAGTATGATGTTCCCTTTGTTCTTCGGTATGTTACTTGCCCGACATTCGATCGTCGACATCTTCATACCTAGTTCAATCTCGTTACCGGCAAGTCTCTTTACTCGTTACATAATACAAGATCTAGTGGCTAACACTTTAGTCACATTGCTTCCAAGGCTTGTTGTGATGTTGTATTACCGAGTGGGCCCTAAGATAACTCTCCGTCACACGGAGTAACAAATCCCAGTCTTGATCCATGCCAACCCAACAGACACCCTCGGAGATACCTGTAGAGCACCTTTATAGTCATCTAGTTACGTTGCGACGTTTGATACACACAAGGTACTCCTCCGGTGTCAGTGAGTTGCATGATCTCATGGTCATAGGAACAAATACTTGACATGCAGAAAACAGTAGCAATAAACTAACACGATCATGCTATGTTTGTAGTTTGGGTCTTGTCCATCACACCATTCTCCTAATGATGTGATCCCGTTATCAAATGACATCTCATGTCAATGGCTAGGAAACCTTAGCCATCTTTGATCAACGAGCTAGTCTATTAGAGGCATAGTAGGGACATGGTGTTGTCTATGTATCCACACATGTACCTGAGTTCCCGATCGATACAATTATACCATGGATAAAAACGATTATCATGAACAAGGTCATGCTTTGTTATGACTCTAACACCCAATGAGTTCTGGGGCTCGATCATGCTTTGCATGTGAGAGAGGTCTTATAGTCAACGGGTCTACGACATTCAGATCCGTGTGTACTTTGCAAATCTCTGTGTCAAACTGTAAACACTGCTACCACACTCCACTTGGTACTATTCCAAATGGCTGCTCCACTATACGCATCCAGATTGCTACTACGAGTCATCCAGATTGGTGTTAAAGCTTGCATCGATGTAACTCTTTACGACGAACCTTTATCACCTCCATAATCAAGAAACATTTCCTTAGTCCTCTGGTTACTAAGGATAATTTCGACCGTTGTCCAGTGATCCACTCCTGGACCACTCTTGTACCCCTTGACAGACTCATGGCAAGGCACACACAGGTGCGGTACACAACATGGCATAATATAGAGCCTATGGCTAAGGCATAGGGGACGACATTCGTTCTTTCTCTTTGTTTTTCCGTTGTCGAGCTTTGAGTCTCACTCAACTCACACCTTACAAATCAGGCAAGAACTCTTTCTCTGACTGATCCATTTTGAACTCTTTGAAAATCTTGTCAAGGTATGTACTCCTTGAAAGTCTCATCAAGCATCTTGATCTATCTCTATAGATCTTGATGCTCAACAATTAGGTAGCTTTATCCAGGTCTTCCTTTGAAAATCACTTTTCAAACAACCATTTATGCTTTCTAGAAATTCTACATCATTTTCGATCAATAATATGTCAACCACATATGCTTATAAAACTCTATAGTGCTCCCACTCACTTTATTGTAAATACAAGTTTCTCGTAAACTTTATATAAACTACAAAACTTTGATCACCTCATCAAAGTGTGTATTCCAACTCCGAGATGCTTGCTCCATCCCTTAGATGGATTGCTGGAGCTCGCACACCTTTTAGCATGTTCGAAATATGCCCTAGAGGCAATAATAAAATGGTTATTATTGTATTTCCTAGTTCATGATAATTGTCTATTGTTCATGCTATAATTGTGTTAACCGGAAACCATGATACATGTGTGAATACATAGACCACAACATGTCCCTAGTGAGCCTCTAGTTGGCTAGCTCGTTGATCAATAGATGGTCACGGTTTCATGACCATGGACATTGGATGTCATTGATAATGGGATCACATCATTAGGAGAATGAAGTGATGGACAAGACCCAATCCTAAGCATAGCACAAGATCGTGTAGTTCGTCTGCTAAAGCTTTTCAATGTCAAGTATCGTTTCCTTAGACCATGATATTGTGCAACTCCCGAATACCGTAGGAATGCTTTGGGTGTGCCAAATGTCACAACGTAACTGGGTGGCTATAAAGGTGCACTACAGATATCTTCGAAAGTATCTGTTGGGTTGGCACGAATCGAGACTGGGATTTGTCACTCCGTGTGATGGAGAGGTATCTCTGGGCCCACTTGGTAAGACATCATCATAATGATCTCAAGTGACTAAGGAGTTAGCCACGAGATGATGTGTTACGGAACGAGTAAAGAGACTTGTCGGTAACGAGATTGAACAAGGTATAGGGATGCCGACGATCGAATCTCGGGCAAGTATCATACCGATAGACAAAGGGAATTGTATACGGGATTGATTGAATCCCCGACATCATGGTTCATCCGATGAGATCATCGTGGAGCATGTGGGAACCAACATGGGTATCCAGATCTTGCTGTTGGTTATTGGACGGAGAGGTGTCTTGGTCATGTCTACGTGTCTCCCGAACCCGTAGGGTCTACACACTTAAGGTTTGATGACGCGAGGGTTATATATAGGGAAATGTTGTACGTGGTTACCGAAGGTTGTTCAGAGTCCCGGATGAGATCCCAGATGTCACGAGGAGCTCCAGAATGGTCCGGAGGTAAAGATTGATATATAGGAAGTCCAGTTTTGGTCACCGGAAAGTTTTTGGGCTCATCGGTAGTGTACCGAGAGTGTCGGGAGGGCGCGGGAGGACCCCCGGGAGGGGTGTGACGACCAAAGGACTTCGTGGGCCCTTAGAGGAGGTGTACTAGGCCTTATTGGGCTGGCCAAGACCTTCCGGAAGGTCCCATGCGGCTAGGGATAAGAGATAAGGCTGAAAAGGATTCAAAAGGAAGAGATCCACCTCCCTTGTGGGTGGTGGACTCCTCCCTAGGTTCGGCCGAACCTCTCCTCCTTGGACGAGGGGACAAGGCATCCCTCCCTCTCCCTCCTCCTATATATACCCAAGGTTTTGGGCTGATTTGAGACACGACTTCTTTGTCTCTCGGCGCAGCCCTACCCTTCCTCTTCCTCGTTCTCCGTAGCGATTGGTGAAGCCTTGCCGGAGTCCATGTAGCTCCACCGTGACCACGTCGTCATGCTGCCGGAGCTCTACCTCAACCTCTCCTTCCTCCTTGCTGGATCAAGGTGTAGGAGACGTCATTGGACTGCACGTGTGTTGAACGCGGAGGCGTCGTTGTTCAGCGCTTAGATCGGAGTCCACCGCGATCTGAATTGCTACGACTACGACTCCACCAAGCACGTTCTTGTAACGCTTCTGCTTAGCGATCTTCAAAGATATGAAGATGCAATCTCTCCCCACTCATTGCTCGTTTCTCCATAGATAGATCTTGGTGATACGTCGGAATTTTTTTGAGTTACTACTACATCTCCCAACAGCTGTTGGAAATATGCACTAGAGGCAATAATAAAATGGTTATTATTGTATTTCCTAGTTCATGATAATTGTCTTTTGTTCATGCTATAATTGTGTTAACCGGAAACCATGATACATGCGTGAATACATAGACCACAACATGTCCCTAGTGAGCCTCTAGTTGGCTAGCTCGTTGATCAATAGATGGTCACAGTTTCATGACCACGGACCTTGGATGTCATTGATAACGGGATCACATCATTAAGAGAATGATGTGATGGACAAGACCCAATCCTAAGCATAGCACAAGATCGTGTAGTTTGTCTGCTAAAGCTTTTCAATGTCAAGTATCGTTTACTTAGACCTTGAGATTGTGCAACTCTCGGATACCGTAGGAATGCTTTGGGTGTGACAAACGTCACAACGTAACTATGTGGCTATAAAGGTGCACTACGGATATCTTCAAAAGTGTCTGCTAGGTTGGCACGTATCGAGACTGGGATTTGTCACTCCGTGTGACGGAGAGGTATCTCTGGGCCCACTTGGTAAGACATCATCATAATGAGCTCAAAGTGACTAAGGAGTTAGCCACGGGATGATGTGTTACAGAACGAGTAAAGAGACTTGTCGGTAACAAGATTGAACAAGGTATAGGGATGCCGACGATCGAATCTCGGGCAAGTATCATACCGATAGACAAAGGGATTTGTATACGGGATTGATTGAATCCCCTACATCATGGTTCATACGATGAGATCATCATGGAGCATGTGGGAACCAACATGGGTATCCAGATCTTGCTGTTGGTTATGGGCCGGAGAGGTGTCTCGGTCATGTCTACGTGTCTCTCGAACCCGTAGAGTCTACACACTTAAGGTTCGGTGACGCTTGGGTTATAGAGAAATGTTGTACGTGGTTACCGAAGGTTGTTCAGAGTCCCGGATGAGATCCCAGATGTCACAAGGAGCTCCGGAATGGTCCGGAGGTAAAGATTGACATATAGGAAGTCCAGTTTTGGTCACCAGAAAGTTTTCGGGCTCATCGGTAGTGTACCGAGAGTGCCGGGAGGGTGCCGGAGGACCCCCGTGAGGGGTGTACAGGACTTTGTGGGCCCTTAGAGTAGGTGTACCACGCCTTATTGGGCTGGCCAAGACCTTTCGGAAGGTCCCATGCGGCTAGGGATAAGAGATAAGGCTGAAAAGGATTCAAATGGAAGAGATCCACCTCCCTTGTGGGAGGTGGACTCCTCCCTGTTGGAAATATGCCCTAGGGGCAATAATAAAATGGTTATTATTGTATTTCCTTGTTCATGATAATTGTCTATTGTTCATGCTATAATTGTGTTAACCGGAAACCGTAATACATGTGTGAATACATAGACCGCAACATGTCCCTAGTGAGCCTCTAGTTGACTAGCTCGTTGATCAATAGATGGTCACGGTTTCATGACCATGGACATTGGATGTCGTTGATAACGGGATCACATCATTAGGAGAATGATGTGATGGACAAGACCCAATCCTAAGCATAGCACAAGATCGTGTAGTTTGTTTGCTAAAGCTTTTCAATGTCAAGTATCGTTTCCTTAGACCATGAGATTGTGCAACTCCCGGATACCGTAGGAATGCTTTGGGTGTGTCAAACGTCACAACGTAACTGGGTGGCTATAAAGGTGCACTACGGGTATCTCCGAAAGTGTCTGTTGGGTTGGCACGAATCGAGACTGGGATTTGTCACTCTGTGTGACGGAGAGGTATCTCTGGGCCCACTCGGTAAGGCATCATCATAATGAGCTCAATGTGACTAAGGAGTTAGCCACGGGATGATGTATTACGGAACGAGTAAAGAGACTTGCCAGTAACGAGATTGAACAAGGTATAAAGATACCAACGATCAAATCTCGGGCAAGTATCATACCGATAGACAAAGGGAATTGTATACGGGATTGATTGAATCCCCAACATCGTGGTTCATCCGATGAGATCATCGTGGAGCATGTGGGAGCCAACATGGGTATCCAGATCCTGCTGTTGGTTATTGGCCGGAGAGGTGTCTCGGTCATGTCCACGTGTCTCCCGAACCCATAGGGTCTACACACTTAAGGTTCGATGACGCTAGGGTTATAGGAAAATGGTATACATGATTACCGAAAGTTGTTCGGAGTCCCGGATGAGATCACGGACGTTACGAGGAGCTCCGGAATGGTCCGGAGGTAAAGATTTATATATAGGAAGTCCAGTTTTGGTCACCGGAAAGTTTTCGAGCTCATCAGTATTGTACCGGGAGTGCCGGGAGTGTGCCGGAGGACCCCCGTGAGGGGTGTGACGACCATAGGACTTTGTGGGCCCTTAGAGGAGGTGTTCCAGCCCTTATTGGGCTTGCCATGACCTTCTAGAAAGGCCCAAGCGGCTAGGGATGAGAGATAAGGCTGAAAAGGATTCAAAAGGAAGATATCCACCTCCCTTGTGGGTGGTGGACTCCTCCCTAGGTTCTGCCGAACCTCTCCTCCTTCGAGGAGGGGCCAAGGCAGCCCTCGCTCTCCCTCCTCCTATATATACCCAAGGTCTTGGGATCATTTGAGACACGACTTCTTTCTCTCTTGGCGCAGCCCTACCCTTCCTCTTCCTCGTTCTCCGTAGCGCTTGGCGAAGCCCTGCCGGAGTACACGTAGCTCCACTGTCACCACGTCGTCGTGCTGCCGGAGCTCTCCCTCAACCTATCCTTCCTCCTTGCTGGATCAAGGCGTAGGAGACGTCATCGGGCTACACGTGTGTTGAACGCGGAGGCGCCGTTGTTCGGCGCTTAGATCGGAGTCCACCGCGATTTGAATCACTACGAGTACGACTCCACCAACCGCGTTCTTGAAATGCTTCCGCTTAGCGATCTTCAAAGGTATGAAGATGCAATCTCTCCCCACTCATTGCTGGTTTCTCCATAGATAGATCTTGGTGCTACGTAGGAATTTTTTTGATTTACTACTACGTCTCCCAACAACTGTTGGAAATATCCCTAGAGGCAATAATAAAATGGTTATTATTGTATTTCCTAGTTCATGATAATTGTGTATTATTCATGCTATAATTCTGTTAACTAGAAACCATAATACAAGTGTGAATACATAGACCACAACATGTCCCTAGTGAGCCTCTAGTTGGCTAGCTCGTTGATCAATAGATGGTCATGGTTTCATGACCATGGACATTGGATGTCATTGATAACGGGATCACATCATTTGGAGAATGATGTGATGGACAAGACCCAATCCTAAGCATAGCACAAGATCGTGTAGTTCGTCTGCTAAAGCTTTTCAATGTCAAGTATCGTTTCCTTAGACCATGAGATTGTGCAACTCCCGAATACCGTAGGAATGCTTTGGGTGTGCCAAACGTCACAACGTAACTTGGTGGCTATAAAGGTATACTATGGGTATCTCTGAAAGTGTCTGTTGGGTTGGCATGAATCGAGACTGGGATTTGTCACTCCGTGTGACGGAGAGGTATCTCTAGGCCCACTCGGTAAGACATCATCATAATGAGCTCAAAGTGACTAAGGAGTTAGCCACGGGATGATGTGTTACGGAACGAGTAAAGAGACTTGCCGGTAATGAGATTGAACAAGGTATAGGGATACTGACGATCGAATCTCGGGCAAGTATCATACCGATAGACAAAGGGAATTGTGTACGGGATTGATTGAATCCCCGACATCATGGTTCATCCTATGAGATCATCGTGGAGCATGTGGGAATCAACATGTGTATCCAGATCCCGCTGTTGGTTATTGGCTGGAGAGGTGTCTCGGTCATGTCTACGTGTCTCCCTAACCCGTAGGGTCTACACACTTAAGGTTCGATGACGCTAGGGTTATAGGGAAATGTTGTACATGGTTACCTAAGGTTGCTCGGAGTCCTAGATTAGATCCCGGATGTCACGAGGAGCTCCGAAATGGTCCGGAGGTAAAGATTGATATATAGAAAGTCCAGTTTTGGTCACCGGAAAGTTTTTGGGCTCATCGGTAGTGTACCGGGAGTGCCGGGAGGGTGCCGGAGGACCCTTGGGACGGGTGTGACGACCAAAGGACTTCGTGGGCCCTTAGAGGAGGTGTACCAGGACTTATTGGGCTGGCCAAGACCTTCCGGAAGGGCCCATGCAGCTAGGGATAAGAGATAAGGCTGAAAAGGATTCAAAAGGAAGAGATCCACCTCCCTTGTGGGTGGTGGACTCCTCCCTAGGTCTGGCCGAACCTCTCCTCCTTCGAGGAGGGGCCAAGGCAGACCTCCCTCTCCCTCCTCCTATATATACCCAAGGTTTTGGGCTCATTTGAGACACGACTTCTTTCTCTCTCGGTGCAACCCTACCCTTCCTCTTCCTCATTCTCCGTAGCGCTTGGCGAAGCCCTGCCGGAGTCCACGTAGGTCCACCGTCACCACATCGTCGTGCTGCCACACCTCTCCCTCAACCTCTCCTTCCTCCTTGCTGGATCAAGGCGTAGGAGACGTCATCGGGCTACACGTGTGTTGAACGCGGAGGCGCCGTTGTTCGGCGCTTAGATCGGAGTCCATCGCGATTTGAATCGCTACGAGTACGACTCCACCAACCAAGTTCTTGAAATGCTTCCGCTTAGCGATCTTCAAAGCTATGAAGATGCAATCTCTCCCTACTCGTTGCTGGTTTCTCCATAGATAGATCTTGGTGATACATAGGAAATTTTTTGATTTACTACTGCGTCTCCCAACAACTGTTGGAAATATGCCTAGAGGCAATAGTAAAATGGTTATTATTGCATTTCCTAGTTCATGATAATTGTCTATTGTTCATGCTATAATTGTGTTAACCGGAAACCATAATACATGTGTGAATACATAGACCACAACATGTCCCTAGTGAGCCTCTAGTTGGCTAGCTTGTTGATCAATAGATGGTCATGGTTTCATGACCATGGACATTTGATGTCATTGATAATGGGATCACATCATTTGGAGAATGATGTGATGGACAAGACTCAATCCTAAGCATAGCACAAGATCGTGTAGTTCGTCTGCTAAAGCTTTTCAATGTCAAGTATCGTTTCCTTAGACCATGAGATTGTGCAACTCCCGAATACCGTAGGAATGTTGGAAATATGCCCTAGAGGCAATAATAAATTAGTTATTATCATATTTCCTTGTTCATGATAATCGTTTATTATCCATGCTATAATTGTATTGATCGGAGACTTAAATGCATGTGTGGATACATAGACAAAACCATGTCCCTAGTATGCCTCTAATGGACTAGCTCGTTGATCAAAGGATGGTTAAGGTTTCCTAGCCATGGACATGAGATGTCATTTGATAACGGGATCACATCATTAGGAGAATGATGTGATGGATAAGACCCAAACTACAAACATAGCATATGATCGTGTCAGTTTATTGCTACTGTTCTCTGCATGTCAAGTATATGTTCCTATGACCATGAGATCATGCAACTCACGGATATCGGAGGAGTGCCTTGTGTGTATCAAACGTCGCAACATAACTGGGTGACTACAAAGGTGCTCTACAGGTATCTCCGATGGTGTCTGTTGAGTTGGCATGGATCGAGACTGGGATTTGTTACTCCGTGTAATGGAGAGGTATCTCGGGGCCCACTCGGTAATGCAACATCACAATAAGCCTTGCAAGCAATGTGACTAATTGTTAGTTGCGGGATCTTGTATTACGGAACGAGTAAGAGACTTGCCGGTAACGAGGTTGAACTAGGTATGGAGATACCGACGATCGAATCTCGGGCAAGTAACATACCGAAGAACAAAGGGAACGATATACGGGATTAACTGAATCCTTGACATAGAGGTTCGACCGATAAAGATCTTCATAGAATATGTAGGAACCAATGTGGACGTCCAGGTCCTGCCATTGGTTATTGACCGTAGAGGTGTCTCGGTCATGTCTACATAGTTCTCGAACCCGCAGGGTCTGCACACTTAAGGTTCGGTGACGTTTCGGTAGTGTAGAGTTATGTATGGTGGTGACCGAAGGTTGTTCGGAGTCCCGGATGAGATCCCGGACGTCACGAGGAGCTCCGAAATGGTCCGGAGGTAAAGATTCATATATAGGAAGTCCCAGTTTGGTTTCCGAAAAAGTTTCGGGCTCATCGGTAGTGTACCGGGAGTATCGGTATTGTACCGGGAGTGCCGGTAGTGTACCGGAGGACCTCCGGGAGGGGTATTTCGACCCCAAGAGGTCCATGGGCTGTGGGAGAATAATAACCAGCCCTTAGTGGGCTGGGAAAACAGCCACAAAGGCCCATGGCGCAGGAGAGAAAGTCCTAAAGCAAAAAGTGGAAAATCAGCCAATAGGAGGCAATCCTACTCCAACTAGGATTGGAGGTGAAGTAGGATTGCTCCCACCTCCTATTTCGGCCGACCCAAAGGCCTTGGCTGCCTCTCCTCTCCTCTCCTCCTATATATACTAGTGGATTGGGTGGTTTTTGGACAGAATTTCCAGCCACGTGCTACCCGTTTCACCGGTGCACAGTTTCTCCTCTAGATCGGTTTTCCGCAGCGCTTAGGCGAAGCCCTGCCGGAATCACTCCACCACCATCACCGGAGCACCGTCACGCTGCCGGTGAACTCTCTCTCCTCTCCACCTCCTCTTGCTGGATCAAGACGGTGGAGATCGTCATCAAGCTGCACGTGTGCTGAACGCGGAGGTGCCGTCCGTTCGGCGCTAGATAGGAAGGACCGTGATCGAGATCAAGAGACGGTTCGTGATGAGATCGCGGAACGGATCATGATGAGTTCGCGGGACAGATCGTGATCAAGATCGTGAGACGGATCGTGACGAGATCGCGGGACGGATCGTGATGAGGTCACGGGACGGATCGTGATTGGATCGCGGGACGGATCGTGATGAGATCGCGGGACGCTCGGTGATTTGGATCGCGAAGATGTTCGACTACACCAACCGCGTTTCTTAACGCTTCCCGCTTAGCGATCTACAAGGGTATGTAGATCCACTCTCCCTCTCGTAGATGCTCATCACCATGGATAGGTTTGCGTGTGCGTAGGAAAAATTTTGTTTCCCATGCGACGTTCCCCAACAGTGGCATCATGAGCTAGGTTGATGGTTCGATGAGATCTCGAGTAGAACACAAAAGGTTTGTGGGCGTTGATGCTTAGATTGCTTCCTCCCTTGGTCGTATTTTGGTTCAGCGGGATTGTGAGATGAAGCGGCCCGGACCAACATTACTCGTACGCTTACGAGAGACCGGTTCCCTCGACGCAACTTGTTGCCTAGATGGCTTGCGGGTGACAGTTTCTCTCACTTTAGTTGGATCGGATTCGACAAAGGCGGTCCTTGAGAAGGTTGAAAAGCAAACTAGTGTATCACCGTTGTGGTTTATGCGTAGGTGCGAATCATTCTTGCTAGATACCCATAGCAGCCACGTAAAATATGCAACAACAATTAGAGGACGTCTAACTTGTTTTTGCAGGGTATGTTGTGATGTGATATGGCCAATTACATGATGAGATATATGTGATGTATGAGATGATCATGTGATGTATAGATTATCACGACTTGCATGTCGATGAGTACGGCAACTGGCAGGAGCCATAGGGTTGTCTTTAATTATTGTATGACCTGCGTGTCAATCATTAAGCGCTATGTAATGTTTTACTTTATCGCTAAACGGTAGCAATAGTAGTATAAGCATGCAGGGCGTGACAACCCCAATGGCAACACATTGATGGAGATCAAGATGATGGAGATCATGGTGTTGTGCCGGTGACGATGGAGATCATGCCGGTGTTTCGAAGATGGAGATCTTAAACACAAGTTCATGGCCATATCATGTCACTTATGAATTGCATGAGATGTTAATCCTTTTATGCACCTTGTTTTGCTTAGTACGGCGGTAGCATTATAAGGTGATCCCTCACTTGAATTTCAAGATGAACTGTGTTCTCCCCGAGTGTGCACCGTTGCGAAAGTTCGTCGTGTTGAGACACCACGTGATGATCGGGTGTGATAGACTCTACGTTCACATACAACGGGTGCAAGCCAGATTTGCACGCGCAGAACACTCGGGTTAAACTTGACGAGCCTAGCATGTACAGACATGGCCTCGGAACACGAGAGACCGAAAGGTCGAACATGAGTCATATAGTAGATATGATCAACATAATGATGTTCACCATTGCAGCCACCTCAACTCACGTGATGATCGGACTTGAGTTGGTGAATTTGGATCATGTATCACTCGAATGATCGGAGGGATGTCAATTTGAGTGGGAGTTCTTAAGTAATATGATTAATTGAACTCATTATCATGAACATACTCAAAGTGTCTTTGCAAATTATGTTGTAGATTACTAGCTCGCGCTGTAGCTCCCTTGTATTTTTATATGTTCCTAGAGAAATAGAGTTGAAAGATGTTGGTAGCAATATTGCGGACTGGGTCCGTGATCTGAGGATTGTCCTCATTGCTGCACAGAAGGCTTATGTCCTTAATGCACCGCTCGGTGCGCCACCCCCTCTAGCGTCGTCTATAGATGTTGTGAACATCTGACAGGCACGTTTCGATGACTACTTTATAGTTTAGTGCATCATGCATTACGGCTTAGAATTGAGGCTCCGAAACGTTTTGAACGTCACGGAACATATGAGATGTTCTAGGAGCAGAGATTGTGATCTCAGGCTCGTGCCTGTGTTGCGAGATATGAGATCTCCAACAAGATTCTTTGCCTGTAAGATGAAGGAGAATAGCTCAATCGTTGAGCATGTACTCAGATTGTCTGGGTACTACAATCGCTTGAATCAAGTGGGAGTTGATCTTCCAGATAAGATAGTGATTGATATAGTTCTCCAAGTCACTGTCACTAAAGCTACTAGAACTTAGTGATGAACTATAATACACCAGGGATAGAAGTATTGATCCCTGAGCTGTTCACGATGTTTGACACCGCGAAGGTAGAAATCAAGAAGGAGCGTCAAGTGTTGGTGGTTAATCAAACCACTAGTTTCAAAAAGGGCAAGATCAAGGAGGGAAACTTCATGGATAGCAAGTCAGTTGTTGCTCCAGTGAAGCAACCCAAAGTTGAACTCAAACCCGAGACTAAGTGCTTCTATTATGAGGTGAGAGGTTGCTGAAGCGGAACAACCCTAGATACTTGGTAGATAAGAAGGCTGGCAACATCGACAGAAGTATATTTGATATACGAGTTATTGATGTGTACCTTGCTAGTACTCCTAGTAGCACCTGGCTATTGGATACCGGTTCGGTTGCTAAATGTTAGTAACTCGAAATAAAAGCTACGGAATAAACGGAGAACTAGCTAAGGGTGAGGTGACGATATGTGTTGGAAGTGTTTCCAAGGTTGATGTGATCAACATCGCACGCTCTCTCTACCTTCAGGATTAGTGACGAACCTAAATAAATGTTATTTGGTGTTTTGCGTTGAGCATGAACATGATTAGATCATGTTTATTGCAATACGGTTATTCATTTAAGTTAGAGAATAATGGTTATTCTGTTTACATGAATAATACCTTCAATGGTCATGCACCCAGTGAGAATGGTTTGTTGAAATCTTGATCGTAGTATTACACATGTTCATAACATTGATGTCAAAAGACACAAAGTTAATAATGATAGTACCACATACTTGTGGCACTGCCGCTAAATGTCATATTGGTATAAAGCGCATGTAGAAACTCCATGCTGATGGATATTTGGACTCATTCGATTTCGAATCGGTTGAGACATGCGAACCATGCCTCTTGGGCAAGATGACTATAGGACCCCGTTGGATGGAGTGGGCAAGTGATTCATTGGAAATGATACATGTTGATGTATGCAATCTAGTGAGTCTTGTAGCATGCAGTGGATATCGTTATTTTCTTACCTTCACTGATGATTTGAGTAGATATAGTGTATATTTACTTAATGAAACACAAGTCTGAATCGTTTGAAAGGTTCAAGCAAATTCAGAGTGAAGTTTAAAGATCATCGTGACAAGAAGATAAAAATGACTGCGATATGATCGTGGAGGTGAATATCTGAGTCACGAGTTTGGCATACAACTTAAGACAATGTGAAAGTTGTTTCACAACTAAACGCCACCTGGAACACCATAGTGTGATGGTGTGTCCGAACATCATAGTTATGCTCTATTGGACATGGTGCATAATATGATGTCTCTTGTCGTTTTACTACTATAATTTTGGGGTTATGCATTAGAGACAACTACATTCACTTTAAATAGGGTACCATCTAAATCCGTTGAGATGACACCGTGTGAATTATGGTTTGATAGAAACCTAAGCTGTCATTTCTTAATGTCTGGGGCTGTGATGCTTGTGTGGAAAATGTTTTCACATGATAAGCTAGAACCCAAAGCGGACAAATGTATCTTCATAGAATACCCTAAGAACAGATGGGTATGCCTTCTATCTCAGATCCGAGTGCAAAGTGTTTGTTGCTAGAACTGGGTCCTTTCTCGAGAAAAAGTTTCTCTCGAAAGAATTGAGTGGGAGGAAGATAGAACTTGATGAGGTTGTTAAACCTTTGTTCAACCAGAGAGCAGCGCAGCGCAGAAAGATGTTTCTGTGAAGCCTACGTTAGTTGAAGAGGAAGTTAATGATGATGATCATGAAGCTTCAGGATCAAGTTACTATCGAACTTCGTAGGTCGACAAAGATGTGTACTGCTCTATGTGTGGATACATAGACAAAACCATGTCCCTAGTATACCTCTAATGGACTAGCTCGTTGATCAAAGGATGGTTAAGGTTTCCTAGCCATGGACATGAGATGTCATTTGATAACGGGATCACATCATTAGGAGAATGATGTGATGGATAAGACCCAAACTACAAACATAGCATATGATTGTGTCAGTTTATTGCTACTGTTTTCTGCATGTCAAGTATATGTTCCTATGACCATGAGATCATGCAACTCACGGATATCGGAGGAGTGCCTTGTGTGTATCAAACGTCGCAACATAACTGGGTGACTATAAAGGTGCTCTACAGGTATCTCCGATGGTGTCTGTTGAGTTGGCATGGATTGAGACTGGGATTTGTTACTCCGTGTAACAGAGAGGTATCTCGGGGCCCACTCGGTAATGCAACATGACAATAAGCCTTGCAAGAAATGTGACTAATTGTTAGTTGCGGGATCTTGTATTACGGAACGAGTAAAGAGACTTTCCGGTAACGAGGTTGAACTAGGTATGGAGATACCGACGATCGAATCTCGGACAAGTAACATACCGAAGAACAAAGGGAACGATATACGGGATTAACTGAATCCTTGACATAGAGGTTCGACCGATAAAGATCTTCATAGAATATGTAGGAACCAATGTGGACGTCCAGGTCCTGCCATTGGTTATTGACCATAGAGGTGTCTCGGTCATGTCTACATAGTTCTCGAACCCGCAGGGTCTGCACACTTAAGGTTCGGTGACGTTTCGGTAGTGTAGAGTTATGTATGGTGGTGACCGAAGGTTGTTCGGAGTCCCGGATGAGATACCGGACATCACGGGGAGCTCCGAAATGGTCCGGAGGTAAAGATTCATATATAGGAAGTCCCAGTTTGGTTTCTGAAAAAGTTTCGGGCTCATCGGTAGTGTACCGGGAGTATCGGTATTGTACCGGGAGTGCCGGTAGTGTACCGGAGGACCTCCGGGAGGGGTATTTCGACCCCAAGAGGTCCATGGGCTGCGGGAGAATAATAACCAGCCCTTAGTGGGCTGGGAAAACAGCCACAAAGGCCCATGGCGCAGGAGAGAAAGTCCTAAAGCAAAAAGTGGAAAATCAGCCAATAGGAGGCAATCCTACTCCAACTAGGATTGGAGGTGAAGTAGGATTGCTCCCACCTCCTATTTCGGCCGACCCAAAGGCCTTGGCTGCCTCTCCTCTCCTCTCCTCCTATATATACTAGTGGATTGGGTGGTTTTTGGACAGAATTTCCGGCCACGTGCTACCCGTTTCACCGGTGCACAGTTTCTCCTCTAGATCGGTTTTCCGCAGCGCTTAGGCGAAGCCCTGCCGGAATCACTCCACCACCATCACCGGAGCGCCGTCACGCTGCCGGTGAACTCTATATCCTCTCCACCTCCTCTTGCTGGATCAAGATGGTGGAGATTGTCATCAAGCTTCACGTGTGCTGAACGCGGAGGTGCCGTCCGTTCGGCGCTAGATCGGAAGGACCGTGATCGAGATCGCGAGACGGTTCGTGATGAGATCGCGGAACGGATCATGATGAGTTCGCGGGACAGATCGTGATCAAGATCATGAGACGGATCGTGATGAGATCGCGGGACGGATCGTGATGAGTTCACGGGACGGATCGTGATTGGATCGCGGGAAGGATCGTGATGAGATCGCGGGACGCTCGGCGATTTGGATCGCGAAGATGTTCGACTACACCAACCGCGTTTCTTAACGCTTCCCGCTTAGCGATCTACAAGGGTACGTAGATCCACTCTCCCTCTCGTAGATGCTCATCACCATGGATAGGTTTGCGTGTGCGTAGGAAAATTTTTGTTTCCCATGCGACGTTCCCCAACAAGGAATGCTTTGGTTGTGCCAAATGTCACAACGTAACTGGGTGGCTATAAAGGTATAGTACGGGTATCTCCGAAAGTGTTTGTTGGGTTGGCATGAATCGAGATTGGGATTTGTCACTCCGTGTGACGGAGAGGTATCTCTGGGCCCACTCGGTAAGACATCATCGTAATGAGCTCAAAGTGACTAAGGAGTTAGCGATGGGATGATGTGTTACGATACGAGTAAAGAGACTTGCCGGTAACGAGATTGAACAAGGTATAGAGATACCGATGATCGAATCTCGGGCAAGTATCATACCGATAGACAAAGGGAATTTTATACGGGATTGATTGAAACCCTGACATCGTGGTTCATCCGATGAGGTCATCATGGAGCATGTGGGAGTCAACATGGGTATCCAGATCCCGCTGTTGGTTATTGGCCGGAGAAGTGTCTCGGTCATGGCTATGTGTCTCCCGAACCCGTAGGGTCTACACACTTAAGGTTCGATGATGCTAGGGTTATAGGGAAATATTGTACGTGGTTACCGATGGTTGTTCGGAGTCTCGGATGAGATCTCGGACGTCACGAGGAGTGACGGGAGGGTGCCGGAGGACCCCGGGAGGGGTGTGACAACCAAAGGACTTCATGGGCCCTTAGAGTAGGTGTACCAGCC
Organism: Hordeum marinum; assembly: GCA_022496015.1. Lineage (NCBI taxonomy): Eukaryota > Viridiplantae > Streptophyta > Magnoliopsida > Poales > Poaceae > Hordeum > Hordeum marinum. Next base: position 524,326,598 of record CM039673.1, read on the forward strand.
CTTATTGGGCTAGCCAAGTCCTTCCGGAAAGGCCCAAGAGGCTAGGGATAAGAGATAAGGCTGAAAAGGATTCAAAAGGAAGAGATCCACCTCCCTAGGTTCGGCCGAACCTCTCCTCCTAGGAGGAGGGGCCAAGGCAGCCCTCCCTCTCCCTCCTCGTATATATACCCAAGGTTTTGGGTTGATTTGAGACACGACTTCTCTCTCTCTTGGCACAGCTCTACCCTTCCTCTTCCTCATTCTCCGTAGCGCTTGGCGGAGCCTTGCCGGAGTCCACGTAGCTCCATCGTCACCATGCCGTCGTGCTGCCGGAGCTCTCCCTCAACCTCTCCTTCCCCCTTGCTGAATCAAAGTGTATAAGACGTCATCGGGCTGCACGTGTGTTGAACGCGGAGGCGCCGTTGTTCCGCGCTTAGATCGGAGTCCACCGCGATCTGAATCGCTACGAGTACGACTCCACCAACCGCGTTCTTGTAACGCTTCTGCTTAGCGATCTTCAAAGGTATGAAGATGCAATCTCTCCCCACTCATTGCTGGTTTCTCCATAGATAGATCTTGGTGATACGTAGGAATTTTTCTGATTTACTACTACGTCTCCCTACAGTTCCTTAGGACTGACAAAACCTTCTGGTTGTATCACATACAACCTTTCCTTGAGTAAACTGTTAAGGAAACATTGTTTTGTCATCCTTCTGCCAGATTTCATAATTGAAAATGCAGCAACTGCTAACATAATTCCAACAGACTTTAGCATCGCTACGAGTGAGAAAGTCTCATCGTAGTCAACTCTTTGAACTTGTCGGAAACTTCTTTGTGACAAGTCGAGCTTTATAAATGGTGACATTCACCATCAGCGTCTGTCTTCATCTTAAAGGTCCATTTGTACTCAACGACCTGCCGTCCAATGAGCAAGTCTACCAAAGTCTATACTTGGTTTTCATACATGGATCCTTTCTCGGATTTCATGGCATCTAACTATTTGTCGGAATCCGGGCCGATCATCGCTTCTCCACAGCTCGTAGGTTCATCATTGTCCAACAACATGACCTCCAAGACAGGGTTGCCATACCGCTCAGGAGCAGTACACATCCTTGTCGACCTACGAGGTTCGATAGTAACTTGATCCGAAGCTTCATGATCATCATCATTTACTTCCTCTTCAACTGACGTAGGTTCCACGGAAACATCTTTCTGCGCTGCGCTACTCTCTGGTTGAAACAAAGGTTCAACAACCTCATCAAGTTCTATCTTCCTCCCACTCAATTCTTTTGAGAGAAACTTTTCCTCGAGAAAGGACCCAGTTTTAGCAACAAACATTTTATGCTTGGATCTGAGATAGAAGGTTCACCCAACCGTTCTTAGGGTATTCTATGAAGATGCATTTGTCCGCTTTGGGTTCGAGCTCATTAGGTGAAAACATTTTCCGCACAAGCGTCACAACCCCAACATTAAGAAATGACAGCTTAGGTTTCTATCAAACCATAATTCACACGGTGTCATATCAACGGATCTAGATGGTGCCCTATTTAAAGTGAATGTAGTTGTCTCTAATGCATAACCCCAAAATTATAGTAGCAAAACGAAAAGAGACATCATAGCACACACCATATCCAATGGAGTACGACTATGACGTTCGGACACACCATCACACTATGGTGTTCCAGGTGGCGTGAGTTGTGAAACAACTTTCACATTGTCTAAAGTTGTATGCCAAACTCGTAACTCAGATATTCACATCCACGGTCATATCGCGAACATTTTTATCTTCTTGTCACGATGATCTTAAACTTCACTCTGAATTTTCTTGAACCTTTCAAATGATTCAGACTTGTGTTTCATTAAGTAAATATACACTATATCTACTCAAATCATCAGTGAAGGTAAGAAAATAACGATATCCACCGCACGCTACAAAGACTCATTGGATTGCATACATCGACATGTATCATTTCCAATTAATCACTTGCCCGCTCCATCAATGCGGAAAACGGGGTCCTTAGTCATCTTGCCCTAGAGGCATGGTTCACATGTCTCAACCGATTCGAAATCGAATGAGTCCAAAGATCCATCAACATGGATTTTCTTCATGTGCTTTATACCAATATGACATGCAGTGGCAGTGCCACAAGTATGTGGTACTATCATTATTAACTATGTATATTTTGGCATCAATGTTATGAACATGTGTATTACTACAATCAAGATTCAACAAACCATTCTCACTGGGTGCATGACCATTGAAGGTATTATCATGTAAACAGAATAACCATTATTCTCTAACTTAAATGAATAACCGTGTTGCAATAAACACGATCTAATCACGTTCATGCTCAACGTAAAACACCAAATAACATTTATCTAGGTTCATCAATAATCCCAAAGGTAGAGAGACCGTGCGATGTTGATCACATCAACCTTGGAAACATTTCCAACACACATCTTCACCTCACCCTTAGCTAGTTCTCCATTTATTCCGTAGCTTTTATTTCGAGTTACCAACATTTAGCAACCGAACCGGCATCCAATACCCAGGTGCTACTAGGAGTACTTGCAAGGTACATATCATTAACACATATATCAAATATACTTCTGTCGACATTGCCAGCCTTCTTATCTACCAAGTATCTAGGGTTGTTCCGCTTCAGTGACTGCTCTCCTCATAATCGAAGCACCTAGTCTCGGGTTTGGGTTTAACTTTGGGAAGTTTCCCTCCTTGCTCTTGCCCTTCTCGAAACTAGTGGTTTGACTAACCATCAACACTTGACGCTCCTTCTTGATTTCTACCTTCGCGGTGTCAAACATTGTGAACAGCTTAGGGATCATTATTTCTATCCCTGGCATTTTATAGTTCATCACCAAGTTCTAGTAGCTTAGTGACAGAGACTTGGAGAACTATATCAATCACTATCTTATCTGGAAGATCAACTCGCACTCGATTCAAGCGATTGTAGCAGCCGGACAATCTGAGCACATGCTTAACAATTGAGCTATTCTCTTTCATCTTGTAGGCAAAGAATCTTGTTGGAGATCTCATATCTCGCAACACGGGCACGAGCCTGAGATCCTAATTTCAGCTCTTAGAACATCTCATATGTTCCGTGACGTTCAAAACGTTTCGGAGCCTCAATTCTAAGGCATAATTCATGGTGCACTAAACTATCAAATAGTCATCAGAACGTGCCTGTCAGATGTTCACAACATCTACAGACGACGCTAGAGGGGTTGGCGCACCGAGCGGTGCATTAAGGACATAAGCCTTCTGTGCAGCAATGAGGACAATCCTCAGATCACGAAACCAGTCCGCAATATTAATACCATTATCTTTCAACTCTATTTTTCTAGGAACATATAAAAATTCAAGGGAGCTACAGCGTGAGCAAGTAATCTACAACATAATTTGCAAAGACACTATTGACTATGTTCGTGATAATGAGTTCAATTAATCATATTATTGAAGAACTCCCACTCAAATTGACATCCCTCCGGTCATTCGAGTGATACATGATCCAAATTCACCAACTCAAGTCCGATCATCACGTGAGTTGAGGTGGTTTCAATGGTGAACATCATCATGTTGATCATATCTACTATATGACTCATGTTCGACCTTTCGGTCTCTTGTGTTCCGAGGCCATGTCTGTACATGCTAGGCTCGTCAAGTTAAACCCGAGTGTTCTGCATGTGCATCACTGGCTTGCACCCGTTGTATGTGAACGTAGAGTCTATCACACCCGATCATCACGTGGTGTCTCAACATGACGAACTTTCGCAACGATGCACACTCGGGGAGAACGCAATTTATCTTGAAATTAAGTGAGGGATCACCTTATAATGCTAACGTCGTCCTAAGCAAAACAAGGTGCATAAAAGGATTAACATCACATGCTAATCATAAGTGACATGATATGTCCATGAACTTGTGCTTTTGATCTCCATCTTGAAAGCACCATCATGATCTCCATCGTCACCGGCATGACACCATGATCTCCATCATCTTCATCTCCATCAACGTGTCGCCATCGGGGTTGTCGCGCCCACCATGCTTCTACTACTATTTCTACCATTTAGCGATAAAGTAAAGCATTACATAGCACTTAATGATTGACACGCAGGTCATACAATAGGTAAAGACAACCCTATGGCTCCTGCCGGTTGCCATACTCATCGACATGCAAGTTGTGATATTCTATACAACACATCATGATCTCATACATCACATATATCTCATCATGTAATTGGCCATATCACATCACAACATACCCTGCAAAAACAAGTTAGACGTCCTCTAATTGTTGTTGCATGTTTTACGTGGCTGCTATGGGTGTCTAGCAAGAACAATTCTCACCTACGAATAAACCACAACGGTGATACATAAGTTGCTTTTCAACCTTCTCAAGGAACGCCTTAGTCGAATCCGATCCAACTAAAGTAGGAGAAACAGACACCCGCCAGCCATCTTTGTGCAAGGAAGCTACACGTCAGTCGATGGAACCGGTCTCTCATAAGCGTACGAGTAAGGTTGGTCCAGGCCGCTTCATCCCACAATACCGTTGAACCAAAACACGACCAAGGAAGGAAGCAATCTAAGCATCAACGCTCACAAACTCTTTGTGTTCTACTCGAGATCTCATCTACACATAGACCTAGCTCATGATGCCACTGTTGGGAACGTTGCATGAGAAACAAAAAAATTCCTACACACACGCAAGATCTATCCATGGCGATAAGCATCAACAAGAGTGAGAGTGGATCTACATACGCTTGTAGATCGCTAAGCGGGAAGCGTTAAGAAACGCGGTTGGTGTGGTCGAACGTCTTCGCGATCCAAATCGCTGAGCGTCCCGCGATCTCATCATGATCCGTCCCGCGATCCAATCACGATCCGTCCCGTGATCTCATCATGATCCGTCCCGCGATCTCATCAGGATCTGTCTCACGATCTTGACCACGGTCCTTCCGATCTAACGCCGAACGGACGACGCCTCCGCGTTCAGCACACGTACAACTCGATGACGATCTCCGCCTTCTTGATCTAGCAATAGGGAGCGCGACGGCAGCGCGGCGATGGTGGTGGAGCTATTCCTGCAGGGCTTCGCCTAAGCACTGCTGAAAACCGATCTAGAGGAGAAACTGCGATCTAGAGGAGAGGTAGCACGTGGCTATTAGGGTTAACTTTTTCCACTAAATCCTCTTGTATATATAGGAGGGAGGGAGGGGAGGAGGCAGCCTCAAACCCTCAAGGTTTGGTCGAAATTGGAGGTGGAGGAGTCCCACTCCAATCCTATTAGGAGTAGGATTCCTCCTTTCCACTTGGAAACTCTTTCCACCTCTCCACCTTTGGATTTTTTCCTTCTCAAACCACTCCAGCTGCATGGGCCCTTAGAGGAGGCTTTGGACAGCCCACCAGGGGCTGGTCTACCTCCTCCCACAGCCCATCTAGCCTCTTGGGTCGAAATACCTCTCCCGATGGTCCCCCGGTACACTACCGGCACTCCCGGTACACTACCGATGAGCCCGAAACTTTTCCGGCGACCAAAATAGGACTTCTTATATATCAATCTTTACCTACGGACCATTCCGGAGCTCCTCGTGACGTCCGGGATATCATCCGGGACTCCGAATAACCTTCGGTAACCGCCATACATAACTCTATACTACCGAAACGTCACCGAACCTTAAGTGTGCAGACCCTGCGGGTTCGAGAACTATGTAGACATGATCGAGACACCTCTATGGTCAATAACCAATAGCGGGTCCTGGATGCCCATATTGGTTCCTACATATTCTACGAAGATCTTTATCGGTCGAACCTCTATGTCAAGGATTCAGTTAATCCCGTATGATGTTCCCTTTGTTCTTCGGTATGTTACTTGCCCGAGATTCGATCGTTGGTATCTCCATACCTAGTTCAACCTCATTACCGGCAAGTCTCTTTAATCGTTCCGTAATACAAGATCTCGTGACTAACACTTAGTCACATTGCTTGCAAGGCTTATTGTGATGTTGTATTACCGAGTGGGCCCTGAGATACCTCTCCGTCACACGGAGTAACAAATCCCAGTCTTGATCCATGCTAACCCAACAGACACCCTCGGAGATACCTGTAGAGCACCTTTATAGTCATGTAGTTACGTTGTGACGTTTGATACACACAAGGTACTCCTCCGGTGTCAGTGAGTTGCATGATATCATGGTCATAGGAACAAATACTTGACATGCAGAAAACAGTAGCAATAAACTGACACGATCATATGCTATGTTTGTAGTTTGGGTCTTGTCCATCACATCATTCTCCTAATGATGTGATCCCATTATCAAATGACATCTCATGTCAATGGCTAGGAAACCTTAGCCATCTTTGATCAACAAGCTAGTCTATTAGAGGCATACTAGGGACATGGTGTTGTCTATGTATCCACACATGTATCTGAGTTTCTGATCAATACAATTATAGCATGGATAATAACCGATTATCATGAACAAGGAAATATGATAATAACTAATTTATTATTTCCTATAGGGCATATTTCCAACAATGGTGTTGTCTATGTATCCACACATGTATCTTACTTTCCGATTAATATAATTATAGCATGGATAATAAACGATTATTATGAACAATGAAATATGATAATAACTAATTTATTATTGCCTCTAGGGCATATTTCCAACAAGAGGTACTTTTGTTGCGGGTTTAGGATATCCAAAGATTTGATCATCCACATTTACAATCTCATGAAGCAACATGGTTGATCCTAGAACATGAGGAATTGTGTTAGTTTACTTGGATATAGCACCGAGAAGAACGTCACTGTCACTTTGCGCACGATGGCCTATGGTGTTCCGACAGACTACATTGAAGAGAAGCTTGTCCAACATCGTCTGAGATGGTTTGGACATATTCAGCACAGGCCTCCAGAAGCCCTAGTGCACAGCGGACGGCTTAAGCATGCTGATAATGTCAAAAGAGGCCAGGGTAGACCGAACTTGACATGGGAAGAGTCCGTAAAGAGAGATCTGAAGGACTGGAGCATCACCAAAGAACTAGCCATGGACAGGGGTGCGTGGAAGCTTGCTATCCATGTGCCAGAACCATGCGTTGGTCGCGAGATCTTATGGGTTTCACCTCTAGCCTACCCTAACTTGTTTGGGACTAAAGGCTTTGTTGTTGTTGGGAGCACTTCTATCTTTTATGTCAGACAATTCACAAAAACTATGATAGAAGTATCTAGTACACAGTACTTGAGAGCACCCAATGCTCAAGACACTTAGCTTTTGGAGATGAATAAAGTCCATGAATTTTCTATGCTTGGGTCCATCAATTGCACGCACTGGAAGTGGAACAGTTGTCCCAAAGCATGACATAGATAGTTTAAGGGACGCTCGAAGGATGCCACCATCATTCTTAAGTTTGTCACTGATCAAGAAACATGAATTTGGCATTCATATTTAGGATGCATGGATCTGGCAACGACATCAATGTGCTTGACTAATCATTGCTTTTTGCCAACTTAACCAAGTAGGAAGCTCCATCGGTGACCTTCAAAGCAAATGGCCGCACGGTTACTACCTTGCAGACAGGATCTATCCAAGGTGGAGTGTTTTTGTGAAGCCTATCCCCCTGCCCCCACCAAGGTAACAAAGAATTCTATTGTTGCAATGCTCAAGCAACAGTTAGGGAAGATGTTGAGAGGGCATTTGGAATTTTGCAATCTCAATTTAGGGCCCATTTGGATCTTCCCCAGCTTCACCGAATAGCCTGCTTCACGAGAAGCCAACCGCCACCAGCTTCCGAGAGGAGTAGGGTGCGTTCGGCAACTCTCAACATCTCATGTTTGTCAGCATGGGCTGGGAGCCCACGAATGGAGCTTCAGGCCCAGTTTGGTGTGTTGTAGCAAGAGAAGAACTGATCGAGGATAAGAAAATGGTTTGGGGATGGCACTTCAAAAGGGTATTCCCTTGCAATTTAGATCAACTTCCCCTTCTCATTTTCACGACGTTGCGCTTGCGCTGCTCCAAAAATTTGCACTACGAGCTGCTCTATCTCCAAAAGCGGGCTTCTCCAAGTTAAATCGTTCGGCTGGTGCCTCGCACTTATTTCTAGAAGTTGGATCCTGGAGAAGATCCAAAAGGGGCTTTACTATTGTGCAAGGACCGTCAAGATTTCGAGATAAAAAAAACCTTTAAAACATCATGACAGCTTATGTGATCGTACATAACATGATCATTGAGAATGAGCGTGGACAATATATGAATTACATCTTCTATGATCTCATGGGCATACATATTTTGATACACATTATGAACTTCAAAAATATTTGATGGGGGAGTACTAGAAATGGCGTGGCGAAAGAACTTTCTAATTTCATTATTTGTTTGTTGTATTGTGCAACAACAAAATCCTAGTTTTATTCTTTGTTTGTTGTATTGTGCAAGAATTTTGTTCTATTTTGTGTTTCATTTAATGTTGTGAATTTGATGAATTATGTTATGATTTGATATTGGACTGATGAAATTTTAAGTAATAATTTGGGATAATTTTATTTCAATTTGTGCGGCTAGAGTGCGGCTGAACTGCTATTGTACGACGCTTGCATGTTGCATCACTATCGTCGCGCCTTTTAGCCATTTTTATATCATTTGTTGGAATATGAGTTCTACATATCAAATAAACATCATTGTTAAAATTGAGACTTTTTTGAAGATATAAAAAACATTTTTGAATGACGTAAATTGTACAACACATATTTTTACATTTTCAAATTTACATCCTTGACCGACACATCTGCAAGCCTACGCACGATCCACCTCTAGGGTAGCACCAGGCGTGACCGGCAATGGCCGCGAAAAACATTGACCTGAGCAAGCCTCATAAGATGCAACTTGTTGATGTACGCATTGTTCCTTTGTTATGTTTGCGTAAACATGTTACTTTATTTATAAAGCGGGGCGAAAGTCTATTTTGAGAGATGTTTGCGTGAACAAAAATAGGATTTGCTATCATATTTGCAATGCTCTTTTGTTCTCACATAGTGCTGATTTCGGTGCGAATGTTTCAAAGTAAAAATGTCAAAATAAAGGATTTTTTAACCAATTTGCAACATCGTAATACATACTCCCTCCATTTCACAATGTAGTGCATGCTGATTTTTTAAAAAGTCAAACGTCACAAACTTTGACAATTGTGGAGAAAAACGTTTACATATAGAATGCCCAACCTATATCGTTAGATTCATCATAAGATTGTGTTTTCATATTTATATATTAGATACTATAGATATAAATAGTTTTCTCTATAAACTTGGTCAAAATTTGCAAGCTTTAATTTTTTTTATATGCACTACATTATGAAATGGAGAGAGTAGGTTATTACACCATAACGCAAGCACCTATGTATCAGGAGACTGGATTTTTAGATTCATCTTCTACCTCGCAACATACACAATGTATACTCCGCGTCCTCCTCTCCACATGCCTCGGCGGCGGTCGTGGCATCATCATGTCAAATCCAAACGCTGTCTAATCCAAGGAGTTAAAATAAATGGCCCTCTTGGGTTTTAATAGCCCCCCTGAGCCGCCCACCCGCGCCGGTGAAGCCTCCTCCTTGTCTATGCCAGTGATGCCATGGGCAGTTGCATCATCTCTGTCTCGAGTGAGGTCTTGACTCAGCCTCGTGGGAGACACATAAGCTAGTGTGCCACCCCGTGTTAGCATCGGGGTGCGTTGCGGCTTTCACATGGAATCGACTTATCCAAATCTTATTTTGAGGTATACTTCCTTCGTTCATAAATATAAGATGTTTTAGATATTTTGATATTTTAATATGTTTTAGATATTTTAATTTTGAAGGGTGTACCTAGTTTCAACCCTTGTATACAAAAAAGGATTTTTATTGCTTGTATGTAACAACATTCGCGAGACCAAGTTGCTCAATGAGGAGTTTGACAAGTATGATGGAGATGAGGATTACGTTCCTGATGAGGGTCTGGAAGTACCGTGACTCCAAGGAGATAGTGTTCTGGTGAGACTTGACATCGTCAACATGAACAAAGTCCGTGATAGAATTGCTAACTCCTTGATGAGCTCGAATGAATCATATAGTTCTATCATCTCCTCATAGACGAACTACTATTCTATTTTTGTGATTCGTGTAGAAGTGTATATGATATTTTTGTGCCGCTCCTAGCAATCTAGTTATTGGGCTTTGGCTTCTAAAAAATGTAAGTGTTCAAATGTTTTAATGTATTGATCAACAATGAAATGCTTGGGTTCAACTTCCGTGATAAGTCATTTGCTACTTTTGTTTGTGTGGTACGTATTTATCCTTATAAAAATATGCTACTCTCTCACCTTGTGAAAATATCATGTAGATAGGACTCGAATAATTATTTTATTTTATTTTATTACTGCTATAAATCAACCAATAATGATGTTATTATATCATTAAACAACATGCAACTAATCTTTCAGCCGTTAGGGGTATTTCAGGCATTTATTTTCATAGCCACATCTCATACTAGTTTGTCAAATGGCCTATAACTTTCTTACAGCAGATTTTCCACAACTACTTTTTCCCAACAGATTTTCCGAAGCTGTTGTCATAAATCCACAGCCCAAGCAAACGCAGCCTTCAAAAGAAAAAAAAACTAAGGATGGGATTTTAGTTAATGAGTGACATCAATGCTACTACACGTATGCCCAGAGGTCCGCCAGTTAATTCAGATATGAGTTACTATTTCACAACGTAGGAGATGAATTTTGTAAGGTTTGGTTGAGCCCCCCTTCCCCCAGACTTCGTTCTTGATGTAAACGAATGAGATCTCGAACTTTGAATTTTAAATAAAGTGGCAACATTAACCCTAAAAAAAAAACAATTGGGCTGAGTAACATGCATAGTTAATTTCCAGACCCGATGATCAACTTCCGAGAACCTACAACTGAAAACTGAAACAAACCCTCCATTAGCCCCTAATCTCTTGGTCAGGTTTCTCTTATGTGTTTGCTTCGTAATCTCTGTTGCTCTAGAGACACATAGAGCAAGTTCATAACCCACGGAAAACATCAATGAAAACTAAGGGCATATACAACGGTTGATAAGATAGTCTTATCTTAAATCTTGCATGTAATTTAAAGATGACAAAAAAACACGTCTATAATGGGTCATCTCTTAGCCTTATCTTCAATAACTAGATATTTCTAAAAACGTGGTGAGACATATTGTGCTAAGAGATCATCGATCTCTTGTCTTTTCTTAAATAAAAGAAGACAAGCCTTTTCTTATGATTTATCTCTCCTTCATCTCATCATTTATCCTACGTGACATTCATAAGATAGAATCATTATTGTACATGCCCTAAGAAAACAAAAGCAAATTTTTATGGGACTGGGTGTGGGTCAAGTGACATGGATTTTTTTTGGGGGTCGATCGATCTTTTTGAACCGTCTGATGTCAATGGCCTTCTTCCACCCCTCCCCTCCACCACAATCTCACATGTTTATCTTCTCCCCCAAAACCGCTACGACCACCAACCGAACCGCTTTCCTCCGCTGCCTACGGCCGACCCCCTCCCCCACCGTGCTTGCTGCCACGCCTGGATATCCCTCTAAACCGGTGAACCACCCAAAATTCCTGGAAAACCTGTACCCACCGTGAACCCCACCCCGAACCGTCAAGTTTCAAACTCGCATCTGGTGGCTGCCATCGTCTATGCCGAGGTCTCGGGCCTCGCTTCCCTCGCCCCAGCAGCCTCAGTGTTTCAAGGCACCTCCATCTTCTTCCCAAATGAACCAATCCAAATTCCAAATTCATGAAACTTAATTCCAGCAAAACTGTGTTCTTATACATATCATGGGCAGTGTAAACTGCAAATAAATGCAATCAAGTTGTGGATATGACCGATAAACTGCAAAAGTATCAGATTATTTCTCACGATGACGACGACGATGACAGAGGCAACTATCATAAACTGGACTCTTGCTTAATACAGTATGGAGTATAAACGGTACTTCAGCACACCAATAACCTAACTACAAAAAATTGATCGTACAACAGAAAACAAAACTAGCTATATCGATCAGCCTTATACAGCCCACCCTATAATAAATATAGTCTGACAGATTACCCTAGATTCTAAGTATACGTACCATATGCAGGCAAGAAAATTTTACTCAGCCGCTCGTCGACGGAGCCGGCACGTCCATGATCCTCCTCGTCGCCGGAGCAGCGCCGCCGCTGGACGCCAATCTCATCTTTATCGCGCTCTGTATGTTTTCTAGGTTCGGCAGCAACCTCAGTCCCCTGCGCGCCGCGAAGTTCTGGCACACCTGCGCGAGGTCCTTGCACGAGTACGCCTCCGCGATCTCCATGAGCGTCTTCACGCTCGAGTCCTTGATGAACTCGCCCAGCCTGCACGCGCACATCAGCTTCAGCCTGTCGATCAGGTAGTAGTCGGCGGCCTCGAACAGCCGCACCGTCAGGTCGTACGAATCCCTCCCCTTGGTGGCCTCGACGGGGAGCTCGTCGGTGTAGATGAAGTGGAGCACGCCCCGGAACGCCTCCGGGGTGACAATGCCGCCGCCGACCTCGAGGACGTCCTTACCCGCCTCGCGGCCGTGGCCGTAGAGGAGGCCCTCGAACCACGCCGACTGCGCGGCCACCACCATCCGGTGCGCCTCGAAGATCTCGCCGTCCACGTCGAACCGCACGTCGAAGGGGGCCTTGCCGCTGGCGAGGAACCTGAGGGCGTTCTCCCCGTGGTCCGACGGCGGCGGCGGCGGCATCTGCACGAGGCCCGGGCGGTTGATCGCGAGGCTCCTCCTCCGCGCCTGGTGGATGGTGACGGTGCAGCGCACGGTGATGGAGTCGGCGTGGATTGCGCCGAGCGCCGCGCTCTCGAGCTGCTCCCGGGTGATGTAGCGGCGGATGCCCCAGCTGTTGCAGAAGGTGTCGTACTTGCAGGCCCGGTCGGACCGGCGGGTGTGGAGGACGTCGCCGTTGGGGCCGAGGAGCTGGAAGGTGAACTCGGCGCGCACGGGCCGGAACTGCGGTTTGTAGAGCGTCTGCGCGTACAGGGCGACCCACGCGCCGTCGGCCGTGCTGTAGCCGTCCGGGTAGAAGCGGATGTACCACCGGCGGCCGTCCACGGAGAAGTACTGCGACAGGATCGACTTGCCCACGCCCATGCCCTTGGTGCGGCTGTACTCGCGGATCGTGAACTCGTGGGTGCCGGACACCTTGGGCACCTCGCTCACGGAGCCCGTCACGGCGGCGGCGGCGTCGGAGGCCATCGAGGGGCCGACGCCCATGGATCGATCGATCTGCTACGATCGATAGGTTTAGGGTTTAGCAAGACGCAGGTCGTTGGTGGAACTTGGAAGGTGCGTGGATCCCGATTTGGTTACGTATATACTCCTACGTACGTGCATATAAAGGTTCGCCCAAGCTGCTTAGATAATGTGGACCGCATCCAGGTTTTCTTTTTCTTGCGGAATGGACTTAATCCAAGTTACTATTACGCGTGATCGGGCCGGACGCAACAGAATAATTTGCACGTCAGTTGTTGGTTAACCCACGTCAGGTCACAAAAATCGACCCTGGGCCGTGGTTGTGTGTCCTCCAACCCCACGATTGAGGATCTCGTTTAGCTTTTACTAGGAAATATGCCGCTGCGTTGGAACGGAAGAAAAAAAACATCACACAGTCATAAACCACACCCGATCCATATTACCGCTTATCCTCCTTCTCCTACTCGTCGATCACAATGCATCCAAACGTGGTCAATCCCAAAGCGATGCGCTCGGCCGCTGCAAGGGATACATGTTATTGGACCACGCTAGCACAAGTGAATATTTTAAACTTAAAAAGTAATCTCATCAAGCAGGATGTTAGGGCCACCCTTCGCGGGCTATGGGGAGACGTCAATTGCGATGAACCAGTGTTGGACGGGTCTAGGAACCGTTACAATTGAGCAATTGAGGTTGGGCTCTTCGGGATGTTAGTTTGAAACATGGGCCGATGCATGAGTGAACTGCGGGCATTATGTGCATTTTTTCGGAAATGAATACATCGACTACCCCGGATCTAACAAAGCAAAAAATATATAATCCAGAGATGATAAGTAAAGCATGACTTGAGATCATCAACAAACATGAAATACCTCTTCTTTTTATTTGGCAGGGGGTGAAGTAATATTTCATCTATTTTAATTGTGTATTTTAAAAAAATCAATTTATTTGTGTTGGCCTAATTATTATAGCCTAAAATGGTACCCCAAAGGAATGAATACTACTCCCTCCGTTGCATATTGGTTATCGCTGATTTAGTGCAACCTTGTGGTAAATCAGCAATAACTAATATGGAATGGAGGGAGTGTTACATAAATGTTGTTTCTTGATATTTCAATATTGTATGCAAACAGTGTTGAAACAAGATTTTGGCAACCGTCACCCTCGACTGTGTAATATCACATTAGTTGGAGGAAGATGAAAAGGTTCCATAGTCAACACACGGACGCGCAAAATAAAAACAGAACATTCAGCTATCCAAATTTCACACAATGCATAGTTACTTACAAATCTGAATGCATTATCAAGAGCAAATTGAAATGTTGCTCGAATAGTAACTTGTGAAGTGGATGAAACGCAAATATTTTGTAGAACTCAAAGAATTAATTGATATCTTGGTGCAACATGAAACTTAGAAAATCCATCCATGTGTCCAATTCCATATCGATGTATCTAAATCCTAAAAAATATATCATATGAGAGATACCATATCAAGAGAAGACAAACCTATTTGAGAGGAAGCACAACATCATCAAGAGACGCATTCAATCATGGTCCGCCTTGCATTGAGTGTTGAGACAACGTCCAAAGCTAAAAAAACGAACCTTGGTTAGTAACTCAGCAATATTGGAGGGAACAACCCTTACATAACAAACTAATAATGTTCAGCCATCTTAAAGGGGGGTAATTGTTGTGCAACAAAAAAAATGGGAGTACCAAATTCAGCAATGTGAGCTGCAGGCACACTGCGGTTACTACACCATCGTATCAGTGTTAGAGCAACTCTAGCAGACCCCAAATCCGGACGCCCCGCAAAACGCGTTTGCAGTTCGCGGAAAAACGGCTTTGCGGGCCGACGCGGACGGCCGCAGATGCAGACCCCGCATAACGAACCCGTAAAAAAGGATATTCACGGAATATGCTCTTTTACGGGTTGGCTTTGCGGGAACTGATCTGACGCAGCTCATCCTGTCCCGCAAAACCAAAATTTGCACCTTAATTTGATCCAACATAATGCATTTCATTGCTTTTTCAACAACATTGGATACATAAGACATCACCAAATCTTTGCTAGAATAGCTAGTTGTGACAACCCAAGTGTTGTCCCTACCTTTTTTGGCATGTAACCCCTTTGTATGAACCTTGTGTCATGAGCTATGAGATGTTTTGCAACTTGTCATCCATGTGTGGTTTGCATTCATGCATCATTTCATCATGCATCATTTCTTTCATCTTGCCATGCATACCTTCATGTGTCTGGAATTTGTGATGGTTGTGAGTGTGATTTGTGTGTGATGTGTGTGAGGTGTTGAGTGTGGTGGATCCATGTGTGCAACTCCTCCTTCTTCCCTCTCTTTTCTTTTCATCACTTAAACCTCATCATAATGCCTTTCTTTTTCTTTTTTCTTCACAACAGAATTAAATTGCTTTTAAAAATGTTTAAAAATGTTAAAGAGATAGCCCTATTCATGTTAATAATTTAGAATGTGGCTCTTTTGAGATTTGGGGTTTGTTTGCTTTTGTGATTTAATTTAAAAGGGGCTGGTATTTTCATAAATATTAAAATTATTTGTTCCATAATTCAACTTAATATTTTTAATAAATTGTGCACATTATTTCCTCCTCAAAAGTATTTTTGTTTTGCTCGAAAACATTTTAAAATGCCCTGGGGATTTATGTTGAGTGGCTGGTTTTGTTAAAAGGGAAAACCTCCTTATTCCCGAGGGAGAGAGAGAGAGCTACCAGTGGGCCTCCTGCCCTCCCCATGTGGCCCGTCTGCATCGCTAGCAGCCCAGCCGCCGCCCCCCCCTCAAGCGCGCGTGCGTCTTGATGGGGAACGTTGCATGGAAACAAAAAAATTCCTACGCACACGAAGATCTATCCATGGTGATGAGCATCTATGAGAGGGAGAGTTGATCTACATACCCTTGTAGATCGCTAAGCGGGAAGCGTTAAGAAACGAGGTTTGTGTAGTCGAACGTCTTCGCGATCCAAATCGTTGTGCGTCCCGTGATCCAATCACGATCCGTCCCGTGATCCGATCACGATCCGTCCCACGTACTTGATCACGATCCGTCTCACGAACTTGATCACGATCCTTCCGATCTAGCACCGAACGGACGGCACCTCCGCGTTCAGCACACGTACAGCTTGATGACGATCTCCACCGTCTTGATCCAGCAAGAAGGAGTGGAGAGGAAGAAGAGTTCTTTGGCAGCCTGACGGCGCTCCGGCGATGGTGGTGCAGCAATTCCGGCAGGACTTCGTCTAAGCACTGCAGAAAACCCATCTAGAGGAGAAACTATGCACTGGAGGAACGTGTAGCACGTGGCTGAAAATCTTGTGCAAAAACCCTCGATACCACCATTATATATAGGATGAGAGGAGGAGAGGAGGAAGCTTGGCCTCCAAGCCTTCTAGGCTTCGGCCGAACTAGGAGAGGAGGAGTCCACCTCCTCCACTCCTAGTAGGATTAGGATTCATTCTTTTTTTTGCCTTTTTCCACCTTTTTCCTTTTGGGTTTTCTTCTCCAGCCACAGGGGCCTTGTGTGGGAGTTTCCACCAGACCACTAATGGCTGATATTCACTCTCCCACGCCCATGAAGCCTCTTGGGTTGAAATACCCCTCCCGGAGGTCTCCCGGTACACTACCGGCACTCCCGGTACACTACCGATAAGCCCGGAACTTTTCCGGTGACCAAAACAGGACTTCCTATATATGAATCTTTACCTACGGACCATTCCGGAGCTCCTAGTGACATCCAGGATCTCATCTGGGACTCCAAACAAACTTCGGTCACCACCATACATAACTCTATACTACCGAAACGTCACCAAACCTTAAGTGTGCAGACCCTGCGGGTTCGAGAACTATGTAGACATGACCGAGACACCTCTACAATCAATAACCAATGACGGGACCTGGATGTCCACATTGATTCCTACATATTCTACGAAGATCTTTATCGGTCGAACCTCTATGTCAAGGATTCAATTAATCCCGTATGATGTCCCCTTTGTTCTTCGGTATGTTACTTGCCCGAGATTCGATCATCGGTATCTGCATACCTAGTTCAACCTTGTCACTGGCAAGTCTCTTTACTCGTTCCGTAATACAAGATCCCGTGACCAACACTTAGTCATATTGCTTGCAAGGCTTATTGTGATGTTGTATTACCGAGTGGGCCCCGAGATACCTCTCCGTCACACTGTTTTTACATCCATCTGCCAAATTTCATAGTCGAAATAGGCAGCTATTGCTAACATGATTCTGACAGACTTCAGCATCACTACGGGTGAGAAAGTCTCATCGTAGTCAGCTCCTTGAACTTGTGAAAAACCCTTTGCGACAAGTCGAGCTTTATAGACGGTGACATTACCGTCTACGTCTGTTTACTTCTTAAAGATCCATTTGTTCTGAATGGCCTTTTGCCCTTCAGGTAATACTTCCAAAGTCCATACTTTGTTTTCATACATGGATCCCATCTCAGATTTCATGGCCTCTAACCATTTCTCGGAATCCGGGCCCATCACTGCTCCTCCATAACTCGTAGGTTCATTGTTGTCCAACAACATGACCTCCAAGACAGGGTGGTCGTACCACTCAGGGGTAGTACGCGGCCTTGTCGGCCTTGTCGTACCACTCAGGGTGGTCGTATCATCATCATTAACTTCCTCTTCTACCGTCGTAGGTTCCACAGAAACATCTTTCTGCGCTGCGCTACTTTCTGGTTGAAGTAAAGGTTCAATAACCTCATCAAGCTCTATTTTCCTCCCACTCAATTCTTTCGAGAGAAACTCTTTCTCAAGAAATGTTCCGTTTTTAGCGACAAACACTTTGCCTTTGGATCTGAGATAGAAGGTATACCCGACTGTCTCTTTCGGGTATCCTTTGAAGACGCATTTCTCCGCTTTGGGTTCCAGCTTTTCAGGCTGAATCTTTTTGACATAAGCATCACATCCCCAAACTTTAAGAAACGACAACTTTGGCTTCTTTCCAAGCCACAGTTCATATGGTGTCGTCTCAACGGATTTTGATGGTGCCCTATTTAAAGTGAATGCAGCTGTCTCTAATGCATAACCCCAAAACGATAGTGGCAAATCAGCAAGAGACATCATAGAACGCACCATATCTAATAAGGTTCGATTACGACATTCGGACACACCATTATGCTGTGGTGTTCTGGGCGGTGTCAACTGTGAAACAATTCCACACTGTCTTAAGTGACTGCCAAACTCATAACTCAGATATTCACCTCCTCGATCAGATCGCAGGAACTTAATCTTCTTGTTACGATGATTCTCAACTTCACTCTGAAATTCGTTGAACTTTTCAAACGTTTCAGACTGGTGTTTCATTAAGTAAATATACCCACATCTACTTAAGTCATTAGTGAAGGTGAGAAAATAACGATATCCACCACGCGCTGCAACATTCATTGGACAGCACACATGAGTGTGTATGATTTCCTATAAGTCACTCGCCCGTTCCATTGTTCCAGAGAACGGCGTTTTAGTCATCTTTCCCATGAGGCATGGTTCACATGTGTCAAGTGATTCAAAATCAAGTGACTCCAAAAGTCCATCAGCATGGAGCTTCCTCATGCGTTTTACACCAATATGACCTAAACGGTAGTGCCACAAGAAAGTGGTACTATCATTATCAATTCTACATCTTTTGGCATCAATGTTATGAACATGTGTGTCATCACTATCAAGATTCAATATGAATAAACCCCTAACATTGGGTGCATGACCATAAAAGATATTACTCATATAAATCAAATAACCTTTATTCTCTTATTTAAATGAGTAATTGTCTCGCAATAAACAAGATCCAGATATCATGTCCATGCTTAACGCATGCACTAAATAACAATTATTCAGGTTCATCACTAATCCCGATGGTAATCGAAGAGAGAGCGTGCCGACGGTGATCACATCAACCTTGGAACCATTTCCCACGCGCATCGTCACTTCGTCCTTTGCCAGCCTTCGTTTATTCCGTAGTTCTTGCTTTGAGTTGCAAATGTGAGCAACCGAACCGGTATCAAATACCCAGGCACTACTACGAGAGCTAGTAAGGTACACATCAATAACATGTATATCATATATACCTTGTTTGTCGTTGGCCGCCTTCTTGTCAGCCAGGTACTTGGGGCAGTTCCGCTTCCAGTGACCAGTTCCTTTGCAATGAAAGCACTCAGTTTCTGGCTTGGGTCCATGCTTGGGCTTCTTTGCAGGAGTAGCAATTGTTTTGCCATCCTTCTTGGTTTACCCTTCTTGCCCTTGCCCTTGACTTTGCCATTTTTCTTGAAACTAGTGGTTTTATTGACCATCAACACTTGATGTTCTTTCTGGATTTCAGACGCAGCGACTTTTAGCATCGCAAACAGCTCGACGACTGACTTGTTCATCCCGTGCATGTAATAGTTCATCACAAAGCTCTTGTAACTAGGTGGCAGTGATTGAAGAACTCTGTCAGTGATCGCCTCTGGCGGATGGGCAATTCCCTACTCCGCTAGACGAGTTGGATACCTAGACATACTGAGTATATGTTCATTGATAGACCCATTCTCCTCCATCATGCAAGCATAGAACTTATCAGAGGTTTCATACCTCTCGATCCGGGCGTTCTTCTGAAAGATAAACTTCAACTCCTGGAACATCTCATATGCTCCATGACGTTCAAAAAGTCTTTGAAGTCACGGTTCTAAGCCATACAATATTGCACACTGAACTATTGAGTAATCTCAAGTACATGCCTCCCAAGCGTTCTTAACGTCTTCGGAGGTCATGTCTTCTAGTTGGTCACCAAGCGGTGCATCAAGGACATATGATTTCTGGGAAACCGTGAGGATAATCCTCAGATTACGGGCCCAGTCAACAAAGTTACTTCCATCATCTTTCAGTTTAGCTTTCTCTAGGAACGCATTAAAATTCAGGGGTGCTACTGCGCGAGCCATTGATCTACAACATAAATATGCAAAGTTCACTTATATTGTTGTTCAAGATAATGAGTTTAGTTAATCAAATTACTAAAGTTCCCACTCAAATTGACATCCCTCAGGTCATCTGAGTGTCACATGATCCAAATCCACCAACTCAAGTCCGATCATCACGTGAGTTGAGGTGGCTTCAATGGTGAACATCATTATGTTGATCATATCTACTATATGACTCATGTTCGACCTTTCGGTCTCTTGTGTTCCGAGGCCATGCCTGTACATGCTAGGCTCGTCAAGTTTAACCCGAGTGTTCTGCACGTGCAACACTGACTTGCACACGTTGTATGTGAACGTAGAATCTATCACACCCGATCATCAAGTGGTGTCTCAACACGACGAACTTTCGCAACGGTGCACACTCGGGGAGAACACAATTCATCTTGAAATTTAAGTGAGGGATCACCTTATAACGCTACCGTCGTCCTAAGCAAAACAAGGTGCATAAAAGGATTAACATCACATGCAATTCATAAGTGACTTGATATGGCCATAACTTGTGCTTTTGATCTACATCTAGAAAGCACCGGCATGATCTCCATCGTCATCGGCATGACACCATGATCTTCATCATCTTGATCTCCATCAACGTGTCGCCATCGGGGTTGTCGCGCCCAACATGCTTCTACTACTATTGCTACTGTTTAGCGATAAAGTAAAGCATTACATGGCGCTTAATGATTGACACGCAGGTCATACAATAATTAAAGACAACCCTATGGCTCCTACCGGTTGCCATACTCATCGACATGCAAGTCGTGATAATCTATACATCACATGATCATCTCATACATCACAAGTATCACATCATGTAATTGGCCATATCACATCACAACATACCCTGCAAAAACAAGTTAGACGTCCTCTAATTGTTGTTGCATGTTTTACGTGGCTGCTATGGGTATCTAGCAAGAACGATTCTCACCTATGCATAAACCACAACGGTGATACATAATTTGCTTTTCAACCTTCTCAAGGACCGCCTTTGTCGAATCCGATCCAACTAAAGTGAGAGAAACTGCCACCCGCAAGCCATCTAAGCAACAAGTTGCGTCGAGGGAACCGGTCTCTCGTAAGCGTACGAGTAATGTTGGTCCGGGCTGCTTCATCTCACAATACCGCTGAACCAAAATCCGACCAAGGGAGGAAGCAATCTAAGCATCAACGCCCACAAACCTTTTGTGTTCTACTCGAGATCTCGTCTACACATAGACCTAGCTCATGATGCCACTGATGGGGAATGTTGCATGGGAAACAAAAAAATTCCTACGCACACGAAGATCTATCCATGGTGATGAGCATCTACGAGAGGGAGAGTTGATCTACATACCCTTGTAGATCGCTAAGCGGGAAGCGTTAAGAAACGTGGTTGGTGTATTCGAACGTCTTCGCGATCCAAATCACCATGCGTCCTGCGATCCAATCACGATCCGTCCCACGATCCAATCACGATCCTTCCCGCGATCCGGTCACGATCCGTCCACGAACTTGATCACGATCCGTCTCACGAACTTGACCACGATCCTTCCGATCTAGCACCGAACGGACGACACCTCCGCGTTCAGCACACGTACAGCTTGATGACGATCTCCACCGTCTTGATCCAGCAAGAAGGAGTGGAGAGGAGGAAGAGTTCTCCGGCAGCCTGACGGCGCTTCGGCGATGGTGGTGGAGCAATTCCGGCAGGGCTTCGCCTAAGCACTGCAGAAAACCGATCTAGAGGAGAAACTATGCACTGGAGGAACGGGTAGCACGTGGCTGAAAATCTTGTGCAAAAACCCTCAATACTACCAGTATATATAGCAGGAGAGGAGGAGAGGAGGCAGCTTGGCCTCCAAGCCTTCTAGGCTTCGGCCGAACTAGGAGAGGAGGAGTCCACCTCCTCCACTCCTAGTAGGATTAGGATTCATTCTTTTTTTTTTGCCTTTTTCCACCTTTTTCCTTTTGGATTTTCTTCTCCAGCCACATGGGCCTTGTGTGGGAGTTTCCACCAGCCCACTAAGGGCTATATTTCACTCTCCCACAGCCCATGAAGCCTCTTGGGTCGAAATACCCCTCCCGGAGGTCTCCCGGTACACTACCGGCACTCCCGGTACACTACCGATAAGCCCGGAACTTTTCCGGCGACCAAAACAGGACTTCCTATATATGAATCATTACCTCCGGACCATTACGGAGCTCCTCGTGACGTCCAGGATCTAATCTGGGACTTCGAACAAACTTCGGTCACCACCATACATAACTCTATACTACCGAAACGTCACCAAACCTTAAGTGTGCAGACCCTGCGGGTTCGAGAACTATGTAGACATGACCGAGACACCTCTACGGTCAATAACCAATGGAGGGACCTGGATGTCCACATTGATTCCTACATATTCTACGAAGATCTTTATCGGTCGAACCTCTATGTCAAGTATTCAGTTAATCCCGTATGATGTTCCCTTTGTTCTTCGGTATGTTACTTGCCCGAGATTCGATCGTTGGTATCTGCATACCTAGTTCAACCTCGTTACTGACAAGTCTCTTTACTCGTTCTGTAATACAAGATTCCGTGACCAACACTTAGTCACATTGCTTGCAAGGCTTATTGTGATGTTGTATTACCGAGTGGGCCATGAGATACCTCTCCGTCACACGGAGTAACAAATCCCAGTCTTAATCCATGCCAACTCAACAGACACCCTCGGAGACACCTGTAGAGCACCTTTATAGTCACCCAGTTACGTTGCGACGTTTGATACACACAAGGTACTCCTCCGATATCTGTGAGTTGCATGATCTCATGGTCATAGGAACATATACTTGACATGCAGAAAACAGTAGCAATAAACTGACACGATCATAAGCTACGTTTGTAGTTTGGGTCTTGTCCATCACATCATTCTCCTAATGATGTGATCCCATTATCAAATGACATCTCATGTCCATGGCTAGGAAATCTTAACCATCTTTCAATCAACGAGCTAGTTCACTAGAGGCATACTAGGGACATTGTGTTTGTCTATGTATCCACACATGTATCCATGTTTCCAATTAATACAATTATAGCATGGATAATAAACGATTATCATGAACAAGGAAATACAATAATAAACACTTTATTTATTGCCTCTAGGGCATATTTCCAACACGTCTTCCTCTTGTACGACGTCCATCCATAGGGGCCACGTCGCGCCTCTGGTCGATTTGACGGCCGGAGAGGTCTCGAGCCGCATATAAGAGGCGTCCTCTGCCTAGCCCTAGCCCTAGCCTCTCCATTCCTCCCCTCTCCTGGCTGAGCCGCCGCCAGGTAAGCAACCCAGTGCTCATGCCGTCGCCGTGCCCGCCATGCTCCGGCCGAGCAGCAGCTCGCGCCCGGAGGTAGTTCCTCGCCATGCCCCCGTGGCTCTGGTGCGTGGGAAGGAGCCCCTCGTGCCCCCTCTTCTTCCCCGATGACCAAGTGGTGTCCAGGGAGACGTCGGCATTGCCCCTTCTCCTCTGCAGTTCGGACCAGAGAAGACGCCAAGATCGTCTTCCTCCTCGTGTCGCCTCGTCGAGCCCTGAGTTCCCCTCTTCATGTTCTAGGTAAGGAGGTACGACCCCTCCTTCCTTTTCCCCCTGTTAGCTTGTCGATAGTTGTATGTGCGCATAGATCCGGCCATGTCAACGTCGTGCTCCCGCAGCTCCGGCAAGCCTGCGGCTTTTCCTTTCGGTCATGGCGGCTTGTAGCGTGCTCGAGCTTGTGCTCGTGCTCTGCCCGTGCGTGGAGGTCCCCCCGTAGATCCCGCGGCCCTGCCGGTGGTTTCCCTCGTCAGAGGTGGCCGGAGCTGGCCCGTGCCGCCGCTGTTTCCTGTCGCTGCTCCGCAGATTTCAGTTTCGTTAGTAATAGGCTATGTGCGTGTGTATAAGTTAGGCAGAACGCCTCCTCTGTTAACCTCCGATCGAGTAGCAGAGTGGTAGGATGCGCGGGGCGACGACCAATCGGTCGGGGGTTCAATCCCCAGCCCCCGCCGCTGTTTTCTTTTTTTTCTTATTGGAGGATTGCGGTGTGTGGTGTTCGGATCCGGTGTGGTGACCGGATCCCGTGTGAGCGTGGGTGTGTTGTGCCCGGATATGGTGCGGCTGTGGCCAGATCCGGCGTGGCTGAGTGCAGTGTGTGTGTGTGTGTGTGTGTGTGTGTGTGTGTGTGTGTGTGTGTGTGCTGTGTAATTTGTATGTATGGGCATGCCTAGGTAGGTTTTCTAGTTATTTTTTTCCTTCTTATGTGCATGTGTATGTGTATGTTGATGAGGGTGGTGTGTAGTGCATGTGTATGTGTAATATATGTGGTAGTGTGTGTGCTTTTGCACATACATACATGTGGGCGTGTGGTGCACCATGTATGTATATGTATGATATGTGTGTGAGTATTGGTACGTGTGTGTGTATGTGTAGGGCACTTGTGCTTGTGTGTGTAATGTATAGGTGCAATGAGAGTGTGTATGTATGCACACACATGTGCATGTGGTGTGTATGTGTTATGTGTGTAAGCTATGCATACACACTTGTGTGGTGTGTGTAGGTGTAGGTGCATGTGTTCATGCACTTATGCCTGTATGTGCATGTGTGGTGTGGTAGGTACATGTGTGATGAGTGAAGTGCCTTTTGCACTTGTGTGTGTGTAGGGACTAGTGGGTTTCCCCACTTGACATACCCTTGTTGATATATGCTTGACATGCACGCCTTGTCATTTCATATCCATTCTTATCTAAGTTGCTAACATGCTCATGCCATTTAGTTGCATTTTCTATCTAGAGTAGTTATGACATGATTAGAAGTGGGTAGATGTTGTTTGTTTGTTGCCTTGTTGTTTCACATGGACATATGAGTATGAACCATGGTTTTGGGGCAGGAATAGCCAATGAACTCATTGGGACTCTCAGATTTCACTTTTCAGCAAGTTCATAAATCTGTCATTTTAGCTGAGATGCCATTTTGTCATTTTTGCATGAATTAATCCATGCTTGCTTTGGGATATGTGTCAACTAGGAAGTGCTAGTATTTTGTATCTATTATGCCATGGTATTTTTGTTTAACATGATAATCACCCATATAAGTGGGAACCATGCTGCAAAGTGACCAACTTAATGTTTCTGTTTCAGCATGCTAAAAACCACTAAGTCTGGGAATCTGCTGTTATTTTTATGCCATGAAGAGTGGGTGGTATCTAGTGATGTGTTTGGAATTTGCTCATGCTCAGTGTTAGTTAATTGTAGTAGACATTGACTTACACAATCCTGTTAATTTTAATGCCAATAGGAGCTCTCTAGAATATTTAACTACTGCTGTCAACTTGCTACTTTATAATCTCAGATTCCAGAATACTGGAACTTTCACTAAGTCCCAGAAAACTGTTTCATCATGTCAACTTGATAGCTTCATGCTTATTGATGTGGGTCTCCTTTGCTGATTGTGTAGTTGGATAAATTGAAGTGAGTGTTGTGTAGATTCTGTCAATATCTTGTTTGTGGCTGTAGGCTTCCTGTAGCTCAAGTTGTGAGTTGTAGAAGTTGCTATGTTGCTGTTTTGTGGTAGATTGTAGGTTTTATTGTTTTGTGACTTGTGGGAGCTATGCTCCATGCAATTGATTGATTATTGAGGCTATTGTGATTGGTTTTTCATCACCTATCCAGTGGAAACCTTGGAATGCCAAGAATTAGCCCATGGCTTGGTGGTCTTGTGTATTTGCCTCCCTACCTTGTCGTGAGCGTATCGTGAGAACCGTAGCTCCATTTCTTGCGATATTTATATGCATTTCTATCGATTTTGCATGTTACATACATATTTGCCATGATCATGCATGTCTAAATAACTTAACATGAGGTTTTGTCTAGATTCACTAATAAACAAACTATGCATCTGAAACATGACTAGTTTTGGATTGCCATGTTGAATTCTTCATAAATGAATCATGCAACATATTGTTTGCGCATTGCACCTTGGTTGGATGTTTATGTTGCTGTTTATCTTGGGTAGACGCGAGTGTCAATACTGAGTACGAGGACCCAGGAGAGTACCACTACGAGGATCCCGCTACTTGTTCCGTTGAAGAACCAACATGCAAGATGATCGTACCCGGATCCCGATACTATTTTTGCTTGCTAGTTTCTCACTCTTATCATTACAATTGAGATAACTACCACTTGATGTCAGCCCCCATGTTGCCATGACAGCCTCTAACCTCCACATCCTAGCAAACTTTGATTGGCTAAGTTACCGCTGCTCAGCCCCTCTTATAGCATTCTTAGTTGCAGGTGCAGGTTGTTCCATGTGATAATATGGATTGGATATCACAATATTATCTGTTGATTAATTTAATGCACATATATATCTTGGTATTGGTGGAAGGCTTGTCCTTTTGCTAAGTGATTTGTTCCGTTGTTACCGCCATTAGTTCCTTGTTACCGGTGTTATGTTTTCCATATTTTGCGCTCCTAACATGCTCGGGGTTGTTATGGGGACCCCCTTGTTTATTCGGTTGAGATTAAAGCTTGTCTGGCAAGACCCAAGTTTGGTACTGCATTTCCTAAGAACTTAATAAAACTTGCATAGGGCTTTGCAACCCCGTGGATGATTTAATCAACCCCCCGGGCCAGTGCTCCGCATGAGTGTTGGTCCAACCCAGAGCAGCTTATTAATGCCACTCGGGGCAACTCGGTGATTGGCATGGTAACCATCGCCCATCCGTCGTGTCTTGAGAACGAGATACGCGGCTCTTATCAGGTTCGTCGACACGTCAGGAGGTCTTGCTGGATTTGTTTTACCTTTATCGAATGTCTTGCGTGTGGACGCTGACTTTCTTTGGGTTTACTCGAGGTGTTGGAATTCCTTTGGAATTACCTATGATGATCGCGAGATCCGCAGTCGAGGCTATTCCCGTGGAGTGTGGTTAATTTGTGATGGATTAGTTGGAGCACCCCTACAGGGTTAAATCTTTGGGGAAGCCGTGCCCACGGTTATGTGGCAACCTGGATATTTGTTTAACACCCGGTTATTGTTAACTTGAAGTATACTCTAACTAAAGTACACCAACTGTGTGAGTAACCGTGATCGTCTCTACTCGTGAACATGATTCGAGAGAGAACACGGTGGGGTTATGAATGACGTAAGTAAGTGTTCAGGATCTCATAGAGATCATGATAGATTCAATCGCTCAACTTAGGCCATTCATATCTACATTCTTGTTACGTAAGTTAGCCACCATAAATGCTTAGTGCTGCTGCAAACCAAACACTTACCACATCCCAACCTTTAAGCTTGAATAGCCTCGGTACCCGGGCACATGATAGCTGAGTCCTCTGTGCCTCACAGTTTACTACAACACTCCAAGTACACGTTCAGATGAGCTCGTGCAGGATGATCTTACCCAGCTCTAGTGGGAATATGACGAGGAAAGAGGCAGGATGTACGTGATGTATCCAGATGAGTAGAGGACCTGGTCATGATCTTTGGGACAGCTTGATAGTGTCATTACAACTGCTTTTATTGTTTGATTTCGTCCGTAGACGGACCCTGTGTTCAACTTGATGATATGACTTTGAGTGACATTGTAAGTTAGCATGTGGCGAGTGTAAGCCAATCTTGTATACTCTTCCCTTCGGTATTGTATGTTGTGATGATACTTATCTCGCTAACAGCAAGATACGCATCTATCCCTTGCAAGGCCCTCGTGCCTTAAAATGGATAGGCGCGTATCTTGGGCGTGACACTAGTCCAAAAAAACAAGAACCACAAATATGCATTTTAGAAGATTTCCAACTTCCATAACTGCTCCCACTAGTTGGACTAATATCTTCTCAATGCATTCGTTGTTGATCTGTGGATTCTTGATCTTGCATTCTTCTTTCTTCATCTTTGGTCTGAAAGAAGTAGATGTTGCTTCCCCTCTAATTGCAGATGCAACCGCATCATTGCCTTCGATTCTTCTAAGGAGTGCTTCAACGTCTATTAAATTTCTTCCTATCAATAAATCAATGTATTCGCCTTCCCAAAACCAAAATGAGCATCCATCTTCCTACACACATGATGATCTTCGACATGAGCTAGCGCAATTGAACCTAAAAATGAGCTATCAAAATGGGCCGAACGAAAACAGCACGTACCCCATCATTTTCGCATTTGAAGAACACCCATCCGGGGTGATTCGACGTGCCCGAAGTTAGCCGCAGCACTGTCCGCGTGCAGTCGTCGCACTGTATGAGCGGCATCGGCGAGCCACGGAGCCACTGCGCAAGCGCCGAGCCCGGTGGACGGCCGGCCGAATCCATGCTCACAAACCGGCGGCGGCGGCAGGAGGACGAACCCGTACCTGCATGCGGTGGTGCGACCTTGCCGGGGTTGCGGGAGATGCTCCCTGACCATTCCATCGCTTGGCGCAGCCACCGGTGGTCGGAAAAGCCAAATCCGGCGGCGGGCGATGAAGGGTCGCAGATCCGCAACTTTCCGGCCCGCCGACGCAGGAGGGGGGAGAGGGGAGGCCTCGTGCGTGTGGCGGCCTTTCGACGTGCTCCCGCCGGAATCTTGGGTGGCGGCCCGGCGGCGGGGCGGGGGGAGAGGAGAAGTGGTTGGTGGGGAAAACGCGCGCTGAAATGTGCCCCCACCAACCGCTTCCGCTTATATGCAGGGCACCGCTGTGGCGAGGGGGGAAACCCGCGTATACGCGTATACGCGAGTTGCGGCCGAGATTTTGCCACGTCGCTCAAAAAAATTTGCGGGCCGGTTGCCTTTACGGGGTCTGTTCGGGCGGGAAGTTCCGCGCTGACCCACATTTTGACGGTTATTTTGCGGAGCAGGGCTTTTTGCGGGGTCTGCTACAGTTGCTCTTAACCATCGACAACATCTACAAAGACATGCACCTAGCTCCTGTAAATAGTATGCAATATTATACCGCTGAGGAAAAAACTAATATAAAGACTGAATATATGTCCCCTCCCTACTTCTAAGGTCAACCTGAATAAGTACTATTGTCCAACGGTGATCAACTGATGTTGCACAATCGATGACTGTATGGTTGCCTACATTGTGAGCTGGACGACCATATGAGTTCGGACATAGAACCAATTCCTTTAGGGACACGGAGGGTAGTAGGATATGAAGTGGACAGTAGCAGGTGGAAGATGCAGAGGCAACACAGTTCGCAGGAGAGTAGCGAAGGCTGGTCCTCAGTATAGCTGGCCAAACGGGCCGGGCTAACCAGGCCGGCCCGTGAGCACGCCGACACGGCCGGCCATGGACCAGGCACGGCATTGTTGGAAATATGCCCTAGAGGCAATAAATAAAGTGTTTATTATTATATTTCGTTGTTCATGATAATCGTTTATTATCCATGCTATAATTTTATTAATTGGAAACACATTATATGTGTGGGCAAATAGACAACACTTTGTCCCTAGTATGCCTCTAGTGAACTAGCTCGTTGATCAAATATGGCCAAGGTTTCCTAGCCATTGACATGTGATGTCATTTGATAACGGTATCACATCATTAGGAGAATGATGTGATGGACAAGACCCAAACTACAAACATAGCATATGATCGTGTCAGTTTATTGCTACTATTTTTCTCCATGTCAAGTATATGTTCCTATGACCATGAGATCATGCAACTCACCGATACCGGAGGAGTGCCTTGTGTGTATCAAACGTCGCAATGTAACTGGGTGTCTATAAAGGTGCTCTAAAGGGATCTTTGAGGGTGTCTGTTGAGTTGGCATGGATCAAGACCGGGATTTGTTACTCCGTGTGACAGAGAGGTATCTCAGGGCCCACACAGTAATACAACATCACAATGAGCCTTGCAAGCAATGTGTCTAAGTGTTAGTCATGGGATCTTGTATTACGGAACGAGTAAAGAGACTTGCTGATAACGAGGTTAAACTAGGTATGGATATACCGACGATCGAATCTCGGGCAAGTAACATACCGAAGAACAAAGGGAACATCATACGGGATTAACTGAATCCTTGACATAGAGGTTCGACCAATAAAGATCTTCGTAGAATATGTAGGAACCAATATGGGCATCTAGGTCCCGCTATTGTTTATTGACCGTAGAGGTGTCTCGGTCATGTCTACATAGTTCTCGAACCCGCAGGGTCTGCACACTTAAGGTTTGGTGACGTTTCGGTAGTACAGAGTTATGTATGGTGGTTAACGAAGGTTATTCGGAGTCCCGGATGAGATCCCGGACATCACGAGGAGCTCTGGAATGGTCCGAAGGTAAAGATTGACATATAGGAAGTCCTGTTTTGGTCGCCGGAAAAGTTTCGGGCTCATCGGTAGTGCCCCGGGAGTGCCGGTAGTGTACCGGGGACCATCGGGAGGGGTATTTCGACCCAAGAGGCTTCATGGGCTGTGGGAGAGTGAATACCAGCCCTTAGTGGGATGGTGTAAGTCCCACACAAGGCCCATGCAGCTGGGAAGAAAAACCCAAAAAGGAAAAAGGTGGAAAAAGGCAAAAAAAAGGCAAAATAAGGAAGGAGTCCTATCCTACTAGGAGTGGAGGAGGTGGACTCCTCCCTCCTGGTTCGGCTGAGCCTCCTTGGCTTGGAAGCCAAGGATGCCTCCTCCCCTCCTCTCCTCCTATATATACTAGAGGGTTTTAGGGTTTTTATACATGATTTCAGCCACGTGCAACCCTACCATCTAGTGCATAGTTTCTCCTCTAGATTGGATTTCTGTAGTGCTTAGGCGAAGCCCTGCTGGAATAGCTCCACCACCATCGCCGGAGCGTCGTCACGCTGCCGGAGAACTCTTCTTCCTCTCTGCTCCTTCTTGCTAGATCAAGTCGGCGAATATCGTCATCAAGCTGTACGTGTGCTGAACGCGGAGGTGCCGTCCGTTCGGCGCTAGATCGGAAGGATCGTGATCAAGCTCGTGGGACGGATCATGATCAAGTTCGCGGCACGAATCATGATTGGATCGCAGGACGGATCGTGATTGGATCGCGGGACGCACGGCGATTTGGATCGCGAAGACGTTCGACTACACCAACCACGTTTCTTAACGCTTCCCACTAAGCGATCTACAAGGGTACGTAGATCCACTCTCCCTCTCATAGATGCTCATCACCATGGATAGATCTGCGTGTGCGTAGGAATTTTTTTGTTTCCCATGCAACGATCCCCAACAGTGGCATCATGAGCTAGGTCTATGTGTAGATGAGATCTCGAGTAGAACACAAAAGGTTTGTGGGCGTTGATGCTTAGATTGCTTCCTCCCTTGGTCGGATTTTGGTTCAGCAGTATTGTGAGATGAAGCGGCCCGGACCAACATTAATCGTACGCTTACGAGAGACCGGTTCCCTCGACCACAACTTGTTGCATAGATGGCTTGCGGGTGCCAGTTTCTCTCACTTTAGTTGGATCGGATTCGACAAAGGCGGTCCTTGAGAAGGTTGAAAAGCAACTAATCTATCACCGTTGTGGTTTTTGCGTAGATGAGAATTGTTCTTGCTAGATACCCATAGCAGCCACGTAAAACATGCAACAACAATTAGAGGACGTCTAACTTGTTTTTGCAGGGTATGTTGTGATGTGCTATGGCCAATTACATGGTGTGATATATGTGATGTATGAGATGATCATGTAATGTATAGATTATCACGACTTGCATGTCGTTGAGTACGGCAACCGGAAGGAGCCATGGGGTTGTCTTTAATAATTGTATGACATGCGTGTCAATCATTAAGCGCTATGTAATGCTTTACTTTATCGCTAAACGGTAGCAATAGTAGTAAAAGCATGTTGGGCGCGACAACCCCGATGGCGACACGTTGATGGAGATCAAGATGATGAAGATCATGGTGTTATGTCGGTGACGATGGAGATCATGCCGGTGCTTTCTATATGGAGATCAAAAGCACAAGTTCATGGCCATATCATGTCACTTATGAATTGCATGTGATGTTAATCCTTTTATGCACCTTGTTTTGCTTAGGACGATGGTAGCATTATAAGGTGATCCCTCACTTAATTTCAAGATAATTGTGTTCTCCCCGAGTGTCCACCGTTGCGAAACTTCGCCGTGTTGAGACGTACACCACGTGATGATCGGGTGTGATAGATTCTACGTTCACATACAACGGGTGCAAGTCAGTGTTGCACGTGCAGAACACTCGGGTTAAACTTGACGAGCCTAGCATGTACAGACATGGCCTCGGAACACAAGAGACCAAAAGGTCGAACATGAGTCATATAGTAGATATGATCAACATAATGATGTTCACCATTGAAGCCACCTCAACTCACGTGATGATCGGACTTGAGTTGGTGGATTTGGATCATGTGACACTCAGATGACTTGAGGGATGTCAATTTGAGCGGGAGCTTTAGTAATTTGATTAACTAAACTCATTATCTTGAACAATAATATAAATAAACTTTGCATATTGATGTTGTAGATCAATGGCTCGCGCAGTAGCACGCCTGAAATTTAATGCGTTCCTAGACAAAGATAAGTTGAAAGATGATGGAAGTAACTTTGTTGACTGGACCCGTAATCTGAGGATTATCCTCACGGCTTCCCAGAAATCATATGTCCTTGATGCACCACTTGGTGACCAACCAGAAGACATGACCTCCGAAGACGTTAAGAATGCTTGGGAGACACGTACTGGAGATTACTCAATAGTTCAATGTGCGATATTGTATGGCTTAGAACCGGGACTTCAAAGACATTTTGAACGTCATGGAGCATATGAGATGTTCCAGGAGTTGAAGTTTATCTTTCAGAAGAACGGGATCGAGAGGTATGAAACCTCCGATAAGTTCTATGCTTGCAAGATGGAGGAGAACGGGTCTATCAGTGAACATATACTCAGAATGTCTTGGTATTCAACTCATCTAGCGGAGTTGGGAATTGCCCTTCCGCCAGAGGCGATCACTGACAGAGTTCTTCAATCACTGCCACCTAGTTACAAGAGCTTTGTGATGAACTATAACATGCACGGGATGAACAATTCAATCGCCGAGCTATTTGCGATGCTAAAAGTCGCTGAGTCTGAAATCTAGAAAGAACATCAAGTGTTGATGGTCAATAAAACCACTAGTTTCAAGAAAAATGGCAAGGGCAAAGGCAAGGGCAAGAAGGGTAAAACCAAGAAGGATGGCAAAGCAGTTGCTACACCTGTAAAGAAGCCCAAGCATGGACCCAAGCCAGAAACTGAGTGCTTTCATTGCAAGGGAATTCGTCACTCGAAGCGAAACTGCCCCAAGTACCTGGCTGACAAGAAGGCGGCCAACGACAAACAAGGTATATATGATATACATGCTATTGATGTGTATTTTACTAGCTCTCGTAGTAGTGCCTAGGTATTTGATACCGGTTTGGTTGCTCACATTTGCAACTCAAAGCAGGAACTACGAAATAAACGAAGGCTGGCAAAGGACGAAGTGACGATGCGCGTGGGAAATGGTTCCAAGGTTGATGTGATCACCGTCGGCACGCTCTCTCTTCGATTACCATCGGGATTAGTTATGAACCTGAATAATTGTTATTTAGTGCTTGCGTTAAGCATGAACATTATATCTGGATCTTGTTTATTGTGAGACGGTTACTCATTTAAATCAGAGAATAAAGATTGTTCTATTTATATGAGTAATATCTTTTATGGTCATGCACCCAATGTTAGGGGTTTATTCATATTGAATCTTGATAGCGATGACACACATGTTCATAACATTGATGCCAAAAGATGTAGAGTTGATAATGATAGTACCACTTTCTTGTGGCACTGCCGTTTAGGTCATATTGGTGTAAAACGCATGAGGAAGCTCCATGCTGATGGACTTTTGGAGTCACTTGATTTTGAATCACTTGACACATGTGAACCATGCCTCATGGGCAAGATGACTAAAACGTCGTTCTCTGGAACAATGGAACGGGCGAGTGACTTATTGGAAATCATACATACTGATGTGTGCGGTCCAATGAATGTTACAGCGCGTGGTGGATATCGTTATTTTCTCACCTTCACTGATGACTTAAGTAGATATGGGTATATTTACTTGATGAAACACAAGTCTGAAACGTTTGAAAAGTTCAAGCAATTTCAGAGTGAAGTCGAGAATCATCGTAACAAGAAGATTAAATTCCTGCGATGTGATCGAGGAGGTGAATATCTGAGTTATGAGTTTGGTAGTCACTTAAGACAGTGCGGAATTGTTTCACAGTTGACACCGCCCAGAACACCACAGGGTAATGGTGTGTCTGAACGTCGTAATCGAACCTTATTAGATATGGTGCGTTCTATGATGTCTCTTGCTGATTTGCCACTATCGTTTTGGGGTTTTGCATTAGAGACAGCTGCATTCACTTTAAATAGGGCACCATCGAAATCCGTTGAGATGACGCCATATGAACTGTATTGGAAATATGCCTTAGAGGCAATAATAAATTAGTTATTATCATATTTCCTTGTTCATGATAATCGTTTATTATCCATGCTATAATTGTATTGATCGGAGACTTAGATGCATGTGTGGATACATAGACAAAACCATGTCCCTAGTATGCCTCTAATAGACTAGCTCGTTGATCAAAGGATGGTTATTGTTTCCTAGCCATGGACATGAGATGTCATTTCATAACAGGGTCACATCATTAGGAGAATGATGTGATGGACAAGACCCAAACTGCAAACGTAGCATATGATCGTGTCAGTTTATTGCTACTGTTTTCCGCATGTCAAGTATGTGTTCCTATGACCATGAGATCATGCAACTCACAGATATCGGAGGAGTGCCTTGTGTGTATCAAACGTCGCAACGTAACTGGGTGACTATAAAGGTGCTCTACAGGTATCTCCGATGGTGTCTGTTGAGTTGGCATGGATCGAGACTGGGATTTGTTACTCCGTGTGACGGAGAGGTATCTCGGGGCCCACTCGGTAATGCAACATCACAATAAGCCTTGCAAGCAATGTGACTAATTGTTAGTTGCGGGATCTTGTATTACGGAACGAGTAAAGAGACTTGCCAGTAACGAGCTTGAACTAGGTATGGAGATACCGACGATCAAATCTCGGGCAAGTAACATACCGAAGAACAAAGGGAACGTTATACGGGATTAACTGAATCCTTGACATAGAGGTTCGACCGATAAAGATCTTCGTAGAATATGTAGGAACCAATGTGGACGTCCAGGTCCCACCATTGGTTATTGACCGTAGAGGTGTCTCGGTCATGTCTACATAGTTCTCGAACCCGCAGGGTCTGCACACTTAAGGTTCGGTGACGTTTCGGTAGTGTAGAGTTATGTATGGTGGTGACCGAAGTTTGTTCGGAGTCCCGGATGAGATCCTGGACGTCACGAGGAGCTCCGGAATGGTCCGGAGGTAAACATTCATATATAGAAGTCCCAGTTTGGTTTCCGAAAAAGTTTCGGGCTCATCGGTAGTGTACCGGGAGTGCCGGTAGTGTACCGGGAGGCCTCCGGGAGGGGTATTTCGACCCCAAGAGGTCCATGGGCTGTGGGAGAATAATAACCAGCCCTTAGTGGGCTGGGAAAACAGCCACAAAGGCCCATGGCGCAGGAGAGAAAGTCCTAAAGCAAAAAGTGGAAAATCAGCCAATAGGAGGCAATCCTACTCCAACTAGGATTGGAGGTGAAGTAGGATTGCTTCCCACCTCCTATTTCGGCCGACCCAAAGGCCTTGGCTGCCTCTCCTCTCCTCTCCTCCAATATATACTAGTGGATTGGGTGGTTTTTGGACAGAATTTCCAGCCACGTGCTACCCGTTACACCGGTGCATAGTTTCTCCTCTAGATCGGTTTTCTGCAGCGTTAGGCGAAGCCCTGCCGGAATTGCTCCACCACCATCACCGGAGCGCCGTCACGCTGCCGGTGAACTCTCTCTCCTCTCCACCTCCTCTTGCTGGTTCGATACGGTGGAGATCGTCATCAAGCTGCACGTGTGCTGAACGCGGAGGTGCCGTCCGTTCGGCGCTAGATCGAAAGGACCGTGATTGAGATCGCGAGACGGTTCGTGATGTGATCACGGAACGGATCGTGATGAGTTCGCGGGACAGATCGTGATCAAGATCGTGAGACGGATCATGATGAGTTCGCGGGACGGATCGTTATGTGTTCGTGGGACGGTTCGTGATTGGATCGCGGGACGCTCGGCGATTTGGATCGCGAAGAAGTTCGACTACACCAACCGCGTTTCTTAACGCTTCCCGCTTAGCGATCTACAAGGGTACGTAGATCCACTCTCCCTCTCGTAGATGCTCATCACCATGGATAGGTTTGCGTGTGCGTAGGAAATTTTTTGTTTCCCATGCGACGTTCCCCAACAGTGGTATCAGAGCTAGGTTGATGGTTCGATGAGATCTCGAGTAGAACACAAAAGGTTTGTGGACGTTGATGCTTAGATTGCTTCCTCCCTTGGTTGGATTTTGGTTCAGCGGGATTGTGAGATGAAGCGGCCCGGACCAACATTACTCGTACGCTTATGAGAGACCGGTTCCCTCGACGCGACTTGTTGCTTAGATGGCTTGCGGGTGACAGTTTCTCTCACTTTAGTTGGATCGGATCCGACAAAGGCGGTCCTTGAGAAGGTTGAAAAGCAATCTATGTATCAACATTGTGGTTTATGCGTAGGTGAGAATCGTTCTTGCTAGATACCCATAGCAGCCACGTAAAACATGCAACAACAATTAGAGGACGTCTAACTTGTTTTTGCAGGGTATGTTGTGATGTGATATGGCCAATTACATGATGAGATATATGTGATGTATGAGATGATCATGTGATGTATAGAATTTCACGACTTGCATGTTGTTGAGTATGGCAACCGGCAGGAGCCATAGGGTTGTCTTTAATTATTGTATGACCTGCGTGTCAATCATTAAGCGCTATGTAATGCTTTACTTTATCGCTAAGCGGTAGCAATAGAAGTAGAAGCAGGGTTGGCGCCACAACCCCAATGGCAACACATTGATGGAGATCAAGATGATGGAGATCATGGTGTTGTGCCGGTGACGATGGAGATCATGTCGGTGTTTCGAACATGGAGATCTTAAACACAACTTCATGGCCATATCATGTCACTTATGAATTGCATGAGATGTTAATCCTTTTATGCACCTTGTTTTGCTTAGTACGGCGGTAGCATTATAAGGTGATCCCTCACTTGAATTTCAAGATGAACTGTGTTCTCCCCGAGTGTGCACCGTTGCGAAAGTTCGTCGTGTTGAGACACCACGTGATGATCGGGTGTGATAGACTCTACGTTCACATAGAACGGGTGCAAGCCAGATTTGCACGCGCAGAACACTCGGGTTAAACTTGACGAGCCTAGCATGTACAGACATGACCTCGGAACACGAGAGACCGAAAGGTCGAACATGAGTCATATAGTAGATATGATCAACATAATGATGTTCACCATTGCAGCCACCTCAACTCACGTGATGATCGGACTTGAGTTGGTGAATTTGGATCATGTATCACTCGAATGATCGGAGGGATGTCAATTTGAGTGGGAGTTCTTAAGTAATATGAGTAATTGAACTCATTATCATGAACATAGTCAAAGTGTCTTTGCAAATTATGTTGTAGATTACTA
The DNA here is from genome assembly GCA_022496015.1 of Hordeum marinum. Classification (NCBI taxonomy): domain Eukaryota; kingdom Viridiplantae; phylum Streptophyta; class Magnoliopsida; order Poales; family Poaceae; genus Hordeum; species Hordeum marinum. The sequence continues at coordinate 524,364,474 of CM039673.1, forward strand.
GCTTGCGCTGTAGCTCCCTTAAATTTTTATATGTTCCTAGAGAAATAGAGTTGAAAGATGTTGGTAGCAATATTGCGGACTGGGTCCGTGATCTGAGGATTGTCCTCATTGCTGCACAGAAGGCTTATGTCCTTCATGCACCGCTCGGTGCGCCACCCCCTCTAGCGTCATCTATAGATGTTGTGAACATCTGACAGACACGTTTCGATGACTACTTGATAGTTTAGTGCGTCATGCATTACGGCTTAGAATTGAGGCTCCGAAACGTTTTGAACGTCACGGAACATATGAGATGTTCTAGGAGCAGAGATTGTGATCTCAGGCTCGTGCCTGTGTTGCGAGATATGAGATCTCCAACAAGATTCTTTGCCTGTAAGATGAAGGAGAATAGCTCAATCGTTGAGCATGTACTCAGATTGTCTGGGTACTACAATCGCTTGAATCAAGTGGGAGTTGATCTTCCAGATAAGATAGTGATTGATATAGTTCTCCAAGTCACTGTCACTAAAGCTACTAGAACTTTGTGATGAACTATAATTCACCAGGGATAAAAGTATTGATCCCTGAGCTGTTCGCGATGTTTGACACCGCGAAGGTAGAAATCAAGAAGGAGCGTCAAGTGTTGATGGTTAATCAAACCACTAGTTTCGAAAAGGGCAAGAGCAAGGAGGGAAACTTCATGGATAGAAAGTCAGTTGTTGCTCCAGTGAAGCAACCCAAAGTTGAACTCAAACCCGAGACTAAGTGCTTCTATTATGAGGTGAGAGGTCGCTGAAGCGGAACAACCCTAGATACTTGGTAGATAAGAAGGCTGGCAACATCGACAGAAGTATATTTGATATACGAGTTATTGATATGTACCTTGCTAGTATTCCTAGTAGCACCTGGGTATTGGATACCGGTTCGGTTGCTAAATGTTAGTAACTCGAAATAAAAGCTACGGAATAAACAGAGAACTAGCTAAGGGTGAGGTGACGATGTGTGTTGGAAATGTTTCCAAGGTTGATGTGATCAACATCGCACACTCTCTCTACCTTCAGGATTAGTGACGAACCTAAATAAATGTTATTTGGTGTTTTGCGTTGAGCATGAACATGATTAGATCATGTTTGTTGCAATACGGTTATTCATTTAATTCAGAGAATAATGGTTATTCTGTTTACATGAATAATACCTTCAATGGTCATGCACCCAGTGAGAATGGTTTGTTGAAATCTTGATCGTAGTAATACACATGTTCATAACATTGATGTCAAAAGATACAAAGTTTAATAATGATAGTACCACATACTTGTGGCACTGCCGCAAAATGTCATATTGGTATAAAGCGCATGAAGAAACTCCATGGTGATGGATATTTGGACTCATTCGATTTCGAATCGGTTGAGACATGCGAACCATGCCTCTTGGGCAAGATGACTAAAGGACCCCGTTGGATGGAGCGGGCAAGTGATTCATTGGAAATGATACATGTTGATGTATGCAATCTAGTGAGTCTTGTAGCGTGCAGTGGATATCGTTATTTTCTTACCTTCACTGATGATTTGAGTAGATATAGTGTATATTTACTTAATGAAACACAAGTCTGAATCGTTTGAAAGGTTCAACCAAATTCAGAGTGAAGTTTAAAGATCATCGTGACAAGAAGATAAAAATGACTGCGATATGATCGTGGAGGTGAATATCTGAGTCACGAGTTTGGCATACAACTTAAGACAATGTGAAAGTTGTTTCACAACTAAACGCCACCTGGAACACCATAGTGTGATGGTGTGTCCGAACATCATAGTTATGCTCTATTGGACATGGTGCGTGCTATGATGTCTCTTGTCGTTTTACTACTATAATTTTGGGGTTATGCATTAGAGACAACTACATTCACTTTAAATAGGGCACCATCTAAATCCGTTGAGATGACACCATGTGAATTATGGTTTGATAGAAACCTAAGCTGTCATTTCTTAATACTTGGGGCTGCGACACTTGTGTGGAAAATGTTTTCACCTAATGAGGTCAAACCCAAGGCGGACAAATGCATCTTCATAGAATACCCTAAGATCAGTTGGGTGAACCTTCTATATCAGATCCAAGTGCAAAGTGTTTGTTACTAAAACGGATCCTTTCTCGAGGAAAAGTTTCTCTCGAAAGAATTAAGTGGGAGGAAGATAGAACTTGATGAGGTTGTTTAAACTTTGTTCAACCAGAGAGTAGCGCAACGCAGGATGTTGTTTCTGTGAAGCCTACGTTAGTTGAAGAGGAAGTTAATGATGATTATCATGAAGCTTCAGGATCAAGTTACTATCAAACTTCATAGGTCGACAAGGATGTCTACTGCTCCAAAGTGGTACGACAACCCTGTCTTGGAGGTCATGTTGTTGGACAAACGATGAACCTACGAGCTATGGAGAAGCGATGATGGGCCCGGATTCCGACAAATGGTTGGAGGCCATGAAATCTGAGATAGGATCCATGTATGAAAACCAAGTGTAGACTTTGGTAGACTTGCTCGTTGGACGGCAGGTCGTTGAGTACAAATGGATATTTAAAATGAAGACACACACTGATGGTGAATGTCACTATTTGTAAATCTCGACTTGTTGCAAAGATGTTTGTGACAAGTTCAAGGAGTTGACTACGATGAGACTTTCTCACTCGTAGTGGTGCTAAAGTCTGTTGGAATTATGTTAGCAGTTGCTGTGTTTTCAATTATGAAATCTGGCAGATGGATGTCAAAACATCGTTTCCTTAACGGTTTACTTGAGGAAAGGTTGTATGTGATACAACCAGAAGGTTTTGTCAGGCCTAAGGATGCTAAAAGGTGTGCAAGCTTCGGTGATCCTTCCATGGACTGAAGCAAGCATCTCGGAGTTGGAATATACGCTTTGATGAGGTGATCAAAGTTTTGATGTTTATACAAAGTTTACGAGAAACTTGTATTTGCAATAAAGTGAGTGGGAGCACTATAGAATTTCTGATAAGTATATGTGGATGACATATTGTTGATCAGAAATAATGTAGAGTTTCTGGAAAGCATAAAACGGTCATTTGGAAAGTGATTTTCAAAGGAAGACCTAGATGAAGCTACCTAATTGTTGAGCATCAAAATCTATGGAGATAGATCAAGATGCTCGATGACACTTTCAATGAGTGCATACCTTGAGAAGATTTTGAAAGAGTTCAAAATGGATCAGTCAGAGAAAGAGTTCTCGCCTGATTTGTAAGGTGTGAAAGTTGAGTGAGACTCAAAGCTCAACAACGGCAGAAGAAAGAGAAAGGACGAACGTCGTCCCCTATGCCTTAGCCATAGGCTCTATATTATGCCATGTTGTGTACCGCACCTGTGTGTGCCTTGCCATGAGTCTGTCAGGGGTACAAGAGTGAACCAGGAGTGGATCACTGGACAGCGGTCAAGATTATCCTCAGTAACTAAGAGACTGAGGAGATGTTTCTCGATTATGGAGGTGATAAAGAGTTCGTCGTAAGGAGTTACGTCGATATAAGCTTTAACACTAATCCGGATGACTCGTAGTAGCAATCTGGATACGTATAGTGGAGCAGCCATTTGGAATAGTGCCGAGCGGAGTGTGGTAGCAGTGTTTACAGTGGTACATAGGTATTTGCAAAGTGCACACGGATCTGAATGTTACAGACCCGTTGACTATAAGACCTCTCTCACATGCAAAGCATGATCGAGCCCCAGAACTCGTTGGGTGTTAGATTCATAACAATGCGAATCACATGGTGATGTGAACAAGATTATTGACTCTAGTGCAAGTGGGAGACTATTGGAAATATGCCCTAGAGGAAATAATAAATTAGTTATTATCATATTTCCTTGTTCATGATAATCGTTTATTATCCATGCTATAATTGTATTGATCGGAGACTTAGATGCATGTGTGGATACATAGACAAAACCATGTCCCTAGTATGCCTCTAATAGACTAGCTCGTTGATCAAAAGATGGTTATGGTTTCCTAGCCATGGACATGAGATGTCATTTGATAACGGGGTCACATCATTAGGAGAATGATGTGATGGACAAGACCCAAACTGCAAACGTAGCATATGATCGTGTCAGTTTATTGCTACTGTTTTCCGCATGTCAAGTATGTGTTCCTATGACCATGAGATCATGCAACTCACAAATATCGGAGGAGTGCCTTGTGTGTATCAAACGTCGCAACATAACTGGGTGACTATAAAGGTGCTCTACAGGTATCTCCGATGGTGTCTGTTGAGTTGGCATGGATCGAGACTGGGATTTGTTACTCCGTGTGACGGAGAGGTATCTCGGGGCCCACTCGGTAATGCAACATCACAATAAGCCTTGCAAGCAATGTGACTAATTGTTAGTTGCGGGATCTTGTATTACGGAACGAGTAAAGAGACTTGCCGGTAACGAGGTTGAACTAGGTATGGAGATACCGACGATCGAATCTCGGGCAAGTAACATACCGAAGAACAAAGGGAACGTTATACGGGATTAACTGAATCCTTGACATAGAGGTTCGAACGATAAAGATCTTCGTAGAATATGTAGGAACCAATGTGGACGTCTAGGTCCCGCCATTGGTTATTGACCGTAGAGGTGTCTCGGTCATGTCTACATAGTTCTCGAACCCGCAGGGTCTGCACACTTAAGGTTCAGTGACGTTTCGGTAGTGTAGAGTTATGTATGGTGGTGACCGAAGTTTGTTCGGAGTCCCATATGAGATCCTGGACGTCACGAGGAGCTCCGGAATGGTCCGGAGGTAAAGATTCATATATAGGAAGTCCCAGTTTGGTTTCCGGAAAAGTTTCGGGCTCATCGGTAGTGTACCGGGAGTGCCGGTAGTGTACCGGGAGGCCTCCGGGAGGGGTATTTCGACCTCAAGAGGTCCATGGGCTGTGGGATAATAATAACCAGCCCTTAGTGGGCTGGAAAAACAGCCACAAAGGCCCATGGCGCGGGAGAGAAAGTCCTAAAGCAAAAAGTGGAAAATCAGCCAATAGGAGGCAATCCTACTCCAACTAGGATTGGAGGTAAGTAGGATTGCTTCCCACCTCCTATTTCGGCCGACCGAAAGGCCTTGTCTTCCTCTCCTCTCCTCTCCTCCTATATATACTAGTGGATTGGGTGGTTTTTGGACAGAATTTCCGGCCACGTGCTACCCGTTACACCGGTGCATAGTTTCTCCTCTAGATCGGTTTTCTGCAGCGCTTAGGCGAAGCCCTGCCGGAATTGCTCCACCACCATCACCGGAGCGCCGTCACGCTGCCGGTGAACTCTCTCTCCTCTCCACCTCCTCTCGCTGGATCGAGACGGTGGAGATCGTCATCAAGCTGCACGTGTGCTGAACGCGGAGGTGTCGTTCGTTCGGCGCTAGATCGGAAGGACCGTGATCGAGATCGCGAGACGGTTCGTGATGTGATCACGGAACGGATCGTGATGAGTTCGCGGGACAGATCGTGATCAAGATCGTGAGACGGATCGTGATGAGTTCGCGGGACGGATCATGATGTGTTCGCGGGACGGTTCGTGATTGGATCGCGGGACGCTCGGCGATTTGGATCGCGAAGACAATCGACTACACCAACCGCGTTTCTTAACGCTTCCCGCTTAGCGATCTACAAGGGTACGTAGATCCACTCTCCCTCTCGTAGATGCTCATCACCATGGATAGGTTTGCGTGTGCGTAGGAAAATTTTTGTTTCCCATGCGACGTTCCCCAACAGGCATGACCGTAAATGAGCCAGGCCCGGCATGCGGCACGTCTTGGGTCATGTTTGGGCCTGGAGGCTGGGCACGCGGGCCGGCACGACACGTCCCGTTTATTTTATTTTTATGTATTTTTAGATATATTTTTAATATATATATATTTAAAATATAGCCAAATAGGCCTAAAAATGAAGAATGATGACATGATGTAGACAATGTAAACTCAACTAATATGAATAAACCCTATCGTTTTATCCTTAGTAGCAACAACACAAAGACGCAACTCATCCCACTAAACCATTGCTGGCAAGCCAATGGGACTGCCTCCTCTTTGCACGTCGCCTAGGCAGCCGGTGGCGGGTAGGAGGATCCCGCGGTGCATAGGCTCCGGCTAGTAGTTTCGGTTTGGGTTTTTTCTTCTCGCGGGGGAGGCGTTTGGGCAGATGGCGATATTTCATCTTCGAGTTGGTATTTCGGGCTCCGATCGTCCTTGAGTTTGTCCATCGGTACAAAGTGGACGGAGCTCCGGCGTAGATTCTTTGGACGGCGGGGATAGAATTTCTCGTGATGTGTTTGGGACGGTGAGATTTTGTGTTAGATGCTTCAGACCGATTCAGTAGTTCCATGACAACGTTTTCTTTAAGAAAATAGTGCAATCATTGCAATATTTAGTTTTTTTTCTTCTTGCATTGCGAGATGTAAATGTTGGGATGGTGACCTTTTAATTTTCTATGGGATGTTTTGTATTTGTGAGGAACCTTTATAGTAGATCCGAGACTTTATTTTCTCAAAAGCAATAGTGCAATTATTGCAAGATGTGGATGTTTTTTTCTTGTACTACAAGATGTAAATGTTTGGATGGTGACTTTTTAATTTTCTAAGAAAATGTTATCACCCGGCTAAGTTATTGATTGATTTTGTGCCCCTTGTGTAGGTGCGACACACTAATTTTAGCTCTGATGAAAGATATAAATTTTAATACTATATGGTTAAAAAGGCACCCCAAATGCAAAAAATTATAATTTTTAAAACATTTAAAATTGTTTTCTAAAGGTTGTATCACTTGATATTTTCCAAGAAACATGTCTAGAACCCCTAAGAATATAAGGTCCAAATTCAAATTCACAATGAGAAAAAAAAGATGTGGATATTGTCAATTGTCCTTTCGTCTTCTTGTGACATTATTCATGCTTGAATATTTTTGTTTTTGTTTCTCAACGTGTATTTCAATGTTGTGTCCGGGTTTTTGAGGGGTTATAGACACATACCTTGTGAACATTAAAAAAGTCAGATCTTTTTTGAAATATTTTCATTTATTTTTCCAAAGTTGATATCATGGAAGCATTTTCGACGTGCACAGCCGGAAAGCGCGAAGCAGAATAAAAAGACATAATAAGAAAGAAAGAAGTCAAGGTCCTAAGTATTAATAAATATTAAAAAAGAAGAAACAGGAGAAACAGGCCCTTAATGGGCCAATTATGCACTTATGCTGACTGCCCGGTCCGTCTTCCGTCAGACCGATTCCGACACCAAGAACGAACGGTGCTACAATAAACGACACAAGGACGAACGTCGGCAGGATCGGCTTGCCGGTGCAGACCCAGAGCAAGATTACCGGCGAGGACGGCGAGATGGAAACGGAAGGGGAGTTGTCGACGGGAAGGAGTAGCGGAGAGCCCCTGCATCCTGCCGCCGCAATAATCGAGACTATGGGGAGGATCACCGGCGGCTCCGACGAGAATTCGTTGCCGTGCTCGGCTGAGACCGCACACAGACTGGTTAGCGACATCATGTCGAAATTCGAAGGGAAGGTCGGCGACGTCGCTTCGGTACTCGAAGCCGAGGAGTCCCGGAAGGAGGCGGCGGCGGCGCTGAGCTTCGGCTTCAAGCTGCAGCTGTGCTCGGAGCAGATGGACGAGCTGCGGCGCGAGATGTGCAGGCTGCTGAGATCGTTCTCGCCGGAGAACAAGGACGTGAAGAGGACCATGATCGCGTTTTGCTCGGAGCCGTACGTGCGCCGCATCGCCAAGCTGCAGTGGATCGCCGAGCGCATCAGCACGCTCCGGTGGATGGACCCGGACCTCGACTCCAAGGTGAAGTCGGACATCGTCCAGCTGAAATCGGAATCCTTCTTGTCAGCCATGGAGGAGGTGGAGGAGGAGTGCAGCGGGGAGGGAGTCGCCGGCGAAGGCCGCCGAGGCCAAGAAGTTTCCATGGAGATGGAGGAGAAGAGATTCGCTGCATACCGTGTCTACTGGGAACGTCTATGGGGCATCCACAACAGCTTCGAAGACCAGAGTGAGTACACAACACACATGTTGCACGCGTGCTATAGTTACTCCATGCTAGTACATCTCTAACTCATCCATCACTTGTCTGTGTGCAGCGCTGATGAGCTCCATGCTCTTCACCCATTGCACGCCACGCCACCGCCCAGCTGAAGCTGTCGCCGGGAGCACCTTGCAGATCTACTCGATCAAATTCTCGGCCATAAAAGGACTAGAGTGGCCACTGGAGGTGTACGGAGTGGTCGCGGGCCGAGACGCCGCGGACCGTCGTCGCAACCCTATCTTCCTTCGTAGGAGGCATTCGTGCGACATCCTCACAGAGCAAGTACGTGTGCTATTTTCTTTTTCATATCATTTTTGTTGCCTGCAATAAACTTTTCTGATCGGTCAATGGCAAATGGTGATGCTCGCAGGATCCTTTCTTGCGATTGACCGGTCCGGTTCGTGCAATTGTCTCGATGGAAGCCGTTTACATGGAGATTCAACTGAGAGTAAAGGGCGCAACAGAATCTGAGGATAGAGCATTGATCAGCACATTCTACTTCTACAATGGTGACACTTTCCGTACCCATCTCGTCGATAACGAGTTTTGCACACTGGAGTTATGCTATGAGCAACTTGAACGGTCGGTCCAGGCTACTATCCTGAGTGTCGTTGTTACACCGAAACCAGGGTCATTGCCTTTTCCACGTGGTGGCCGAGTTGTTTGCACCTCGCTACCTCCTGATGACAATGAAGAGATCGCTGGGCTCCCATCTAGACAAGTTTTGCTGGTCGATTCAGAAGGTGGAAGAATGCCTATGGCTAGAAATGGCCACCTTGAGCTCTTAAGAAGCGTAGTTTCTGTGGAATTAGAAGGAAAGTTGCAAGTGGCCCTTTTGGAGATTATTGTTGCTTGGTCCCTTATTCCCTCGAAGATGCGATCTTGATTGATTAATATGGAGGAGACATGTGGCCCTTTTGGCAGTGTGGACTCGTCGAAGCCTGTTGAAGTTTGAACTTGTTAAAGATCACAATATTTATAATAATTTGTTACTAAGCCTCTCCGGTAAAATGATGTATAAAGCCCTTTCAATTATGTTCGCATGTATTCACCTTTTTTACCTATTGGCACGGAATATTCCTATTTATTTGCATGATCCACTATCTGGTATAAAATGATGCATGATCCTGGGACAAGATAACATGCATTAATTGTTCTCCCACCCTCTTGCTAGGCAAGAAAAAAATGCAAGAGAATGGTTCGGCTCTCGGGTGCATCTACTCCTGGTGAACAGTAAATTAAAAAATATTAGAAAAAATCAAAAATAAAGTCATGAAAGACGTTCGAGTACGTGATGTTCTTGCCAAAGTTCATCAGGTTTGGACATCAGATACCTCTCGGCAAAAAAACAAGAAGTGGTCTATGAGAAAGTTTACTGTTTGGGCAGATTTTGTCCCTTTTTTTCCCACGAACTCCTCCGATATCCAAACACCGTGTAATTTTACATGGACAACACACACTCGGACATTTTTTATGCAAAAAGAAAATCAGATTTTTTAAAGAAAAATTAATATTTAATTTTCAAACTTAATGTTAACCGGAAGCAGGTGAGAGTAGACTGAGAAATGAATATCCGCTAGAGAATGCCCATCCTTGTGCTGCAGCACAACAACGGCTTCCAACCGTCAGAGAAGATGGATAATCCTTTTTTTTCGAGAATGACGGGGAAGGGGGGCGAAGCCCCACCGGTTATACAGTGTTTCCCATCGAGGATGCAGAAAACAACAAGGTAAAGGAAAGTGCGACAAACAGGGGGAGAAAGACCGAGAAAGGGGAATTTTTTTCAAAACTAGTACGGATTTTGTAGCAATTTTGAAACCAGGTGCGTGAGTTGGAAAATTTTCAATACTAGTACCCTGTCGGCCAATAGTCGGCCGAGCAGGGACCTGTCGGTCACCACCAGGCCGACCGGAGACCTGTCAGCCATCTGTAGGTCGAAAGGATCCTGTCGGCCAATCAGAGGCCAGGAGATAGGCCTGTCGGCCTGGGGTAGGCCGAAAGGCACCTGTCTGCCAGTGGGAGGCCGACTGGCCCCTGGCTAAGCCCCGGCCCTCTTTTCTTCCTCCTCTGACCAGTCATTTCACCCTCACCCTTCCCCTCTTCCCCTCTCACTACCGTTGCTCTCTGGTGGTTCCACCGACTCGCCGATCTCCTTGCTGGAACACCCATTCTGTTATCCTACCCGCTTAATCAATAGATCAGGGCGTTCTCCACCGGCCTACGGTATATTTTTTTGCTTCCAACTCAATCGAATGAGAACTGTCAAGTCGGTAGTGGATTTAGTTAATATTTGTCACCGTCCGTCTGCAGGTAATGGCTTGCCCATTTTGCCGCGCTCCAGGTGGCCCTTGTGTTGCCGTTGATTCCGGTGCGTCCGTATTTACTGTGGTGCTGGATCGTCGATGTGCAAGACGTGTTGTAAGATTCGATGTCTTCATTATCTAAATGTGGCATATTTGAATGCCTTTATTTATAAGTTTATGATCCTTGCTTCCATTCTTGTTGTAGTATGTTCCGTGCAGTGTTAGATCACATCTTGCTCGGTACATTGAGGAGTGCAGAGCTTTAGCTATTGGGAGGGGTGACACTGATATTGATCTTGCTCTGCACAACACTGAGGGTAACTTATACCATGTTATATTTACACATGGTAGGATGAGCAGTAAATTCCATGGTCCTTCGTGGGAAGAACTCGTGAATGATTATGGTCTCCGCCACAGTGACATGATGACTGTTATGCTTGAGCACTATGGAACTTATATTAGTGTCGAATTTCATCGGGATGGCGTTATGTTGTTTCCTTTACCCCATGTTGGTAAGATTTATGTTTGACAGATTTTCATATTTGATTGAGCTTATACTTTTTGCAGTTCATTTCAGTAATTGAAATAATTTTTTTGTAGCTCTTGAGGATCTGAGTGAAACTCAGAGGGAACTTGTTGACAACTGTTTTTATAGTCGTGGTGTCACTCTGAATTATCATCAAATGTATGTCATGTCGCGGCAGCTCTTTGATGACAACTACATACTATGTACTCATTTCGTTCATAGGATGGATCGCATGAACGTTATTTCCCAACATATGGTAAGCTTTGGTTTCTGTTTTTTATTATTTGTTTGTTATTTGCTGGTTCATAAGATGGATCATATAAGTTGCTTGTTTCTGTCAGGTTATTCCTAGCATGGTTGTGAGGAGTTTGATGGAATTTGTGGCTATTTCTAGGACTGGTTCTTTACTTCTTGAAATTACTTTGGATTCAGAAGATGATGATATATTTGTGAGCATTCCTTGTTCCTACTTCATTGGCTTGGGTGATCGAATGGTTTTGAAGAAGGAAGGTTTCGGAAATTTTCTACGGGCATCGTCTATCGAAGTCAACAATTTGGTGCTCATAACATTCAAATGGCGTGAACATGAGCTAGCTATTGCTTTTAGCTATCTGCCACAGTGAGAAAGAAAGAAATGTCTCGTGCAGCCCAGGCAGCAAAAGAAGCTGGAGATGGAGAAGGAAAATATCCACGTTGGACTCAATAGATTTATATTCTTGTAACTCAATTTCAGCAAGTTGTATCTTAATTTCAGCAAGATGTATCTTAATTTCAGCAAGCCGTACTATTGTCGTTTTTATTTGCCGCCAATTTCTCCCGCCATTCTATCCCGCCATTCTCTCCCGCCATTCTCTATCCCGTCATTCTCTCCCGCCCGGTTTCCCGCCATTGCGGTTGTCATCTGCCTATAAAAGGAGGCATTGTATCTGCCTTCCTCCATCATCCACCAACACTCGAAAAAACCAGCGCGATAGTCATTATGAGTTTGCCTTCTTCGGATCAAAGCATTAGGCCTAGCAAATGGAAGAGTGCGAAGCTGCCTCGGGGGGTGGAAGTAGTTCGTTGTTGGTGCGGTGATCTCTGCAAGGTGAAGGAGGTGACGGATTTTTCAGATTAGTTGGGCATGAAGTTTTTCATGTGTGCTAATTATGAGGAAGATCCACCCGTTGGTCCTTCACCGTACATCGCGCTTCCGGTAAGTTTCAGTCACACAGAATAAACACGTTGTTCATATTGTTGTTGATTTGATTTGTTATATTTGTGTTTCTTTTGTAGTCTCCTCTGCCCATGTGCCAGTACTATCGTTGGATAGACACGAAAATGTCGGACTGGGCGGTGACTGAGATTCGTGAAAGAAGTCGTCGAGCATGGGCAAGTTTGGACGTGGAGGAGCGCCGCGAGAAGGCGCCAGCAGAGGAGAAAGCAGAGCAGGAGAGAGCTTGGCAAGAGCACTGTGTGGAGCAGAGGGCTTTTCTTGCTGAGATGAAGAAGAAAAACCAAGAAAACCAACTTCGATTGGCGGAGGTCTACCGACAGCGAGAGGAGGCCCGTGAAGCTAAGAGGCAGAGAAAGAAAGAAAGGGCTCGTGCAGCCCAGGCAACAGAAGAATCTGGAGATGGAAAAGGAAAATATCCACGTTGGACCTAGTAGATTTAGATTGCAGTAACTCAATTTCAGCAAGTTGTATCTTAATTTCAGCAAGATTTATCTTAATTTCAGCACATTGTATCTTAATTTCAGCAAGATGTACCGCTAGATCCTCTCCCACCAGTTCTTCCCCGCCACTTCCTCTCCCGCCAGATCCTCTCCCGCCACTTCCTCTCCCGCCACTTCCTCTCCCGCCAGTTCCTCTCCCGCCACTTCCTCTCCCGCCACTTCCTCTCCCGCCACTTTGTCTCCCGCCTATATAACTACATTCGCAGTAAGGAGGGTGAGCAGGCCCTTCCTTTCCCTGTCGCTCCCGCATCCTTCCTTCCGCTCTCGCCATTCTTTCATGGAGATGTCTCATCCTCCTCACCCTCACTATCCTTTTGATCGTAGTTTTCACAAGGGTATGTCCGACCGTCTTCTTCGTCTAGCTGCCAATTTCAAGATGAATGACAGAGCAGTACCATGGGAGGAACTCATTAGCAGTGACTTGATAATGAATGAGTTGTCTCACCAATTAGCTAGGGTTGGGTGGCCTCCCGGGACTTTTGAGGAGATACGAAAAGAACTTCTGAGGTTGCACGCCAGATGGCAAAAGCAACTGCACAAGGGTGATGCTTATCTCAGGATTGCTGTGAATAATTCAGGTTTATGGTCAGCAGAAAGTGAGGATGAGGACGACCTCTTCATGCCGAGCAGCAAGGTGAAGAGTTCTGCATCGAAGGGCAAGAGTTCTACATCGACAAAGGGCAGGAGTTCTACATCGACGAAGGGGAAAAGTTCTGCAGCGACGGAGGATGAAGACGACGTCTTCATGCCGAGTACCAAGGTGAAGACCAACGCATCGTCGAAGAGCAATAGTTCTACATCGACGAAGGGGGAGAGATCTGCATCGACGGAGGATGACGATGATGCATTCATGTAATACTATGTTTCCATGTAGTACTATGTTTTGTAGTGTTGTTCTATGTAGTGCGGTTTAATTAAGTTGTAACGTTTAATTCACTTGTAATGTGCAATTGATGTCGACTGATTTGGTTTTGTGTTGCTATTGTTCTCTCTCCAGACCGAATAAATATGTCAAATACATATAGGATAAATATGTCCGATACATAGAGGCTAAGCATGTCAAATACATAAATATGTCCGTTACATAAAGGCTACCTATGTCTCATACATAAATACATAGTCATGTCTTGTACGTAGATGACCATATCACTCCTGGGGCTTGCGACGAATCTTCGGCTTCCTGGGACGTGGACCGGAAGGCGATAAGCGCTGAGGCGATGGACGAGTGTCACGATGACCACGACCATAGAACACCTCGTCCATCGGTGTATGTGTCTCCTGCGTCGATGGTGGTGGTGGAGTGGCAAGAACTGTCTCCGAGATACCGTAGGTGCATGCAGCACGATCATCGTCCTCGCCGTCACCAGGTATGTACAAACCAGGACCAGTAAATATAGGTGACTGAACTGAAGCCATAAATGGCTGCAACTGGCTGCCGCCTGCTGGTGAATTAAAACATGTAAGAAATGACTTACGAGACTACATTTTGCACAAGAATGTACGAAGTTTAGTTACCTAGGTCCATCTGGTGAAGCCAGGCAGAGTCAGCGGCCTGCTGGAAGAAATAGCCCCTGGGCTGTGAAGTAGGTGGCTGCTGCCAGGAGTAGCCGCCAGGCTGTGAAGTAGGTGGCTGCTGCCAGGAGGAGCCCCCAGGCTGCGAAGGAGGTGCCTGCTGCCAAAAGGAGCTCCCTGGCTGTGAAGTAGGTGGCTGCTGCCAGGAGTAGCCCCCCGGCTGTGAAGCAGGTGCCTGCTGCCAGGAGGAGCCCCCAGGCTGTGAAGGAGCTGCCTGCTACCAGGAGGAGCTCCCTGGCTGTGAAGGCCGTGGTTCTGAACGCTGCAAAGAGGGGCGTGGTGGACGATGTGCTGCACGAGTGTCAACAACATCAGAAGATCGCCTACATGTAACAGCTGCGACGAACCCGCGTATCTTCGCTTGAAGACTCTTCAACGGTGCTGCTTGCTCTCTCAGTGGGATATTTTCTCCTCTGTCAACACGGTCGACCAAAGCGGTAACCTCCTCTAGCGCCTGAGTTCCCAATTCACCCTATACGTAGAAAGTTAACCAATTGTACATGTTCATGTATAGGGAAAACGTAGGATGTGAGACAAACTGAGGACATACCGCGTGGTGTCTGGTTCCCACTAGTGAGGAAGTTGGGAAGAGATCGCTAGCGAGAGGAACTGGGATATGTTCCGGAGCAGATGATGGAACCAAGTAGATCCTCGTGGTCTGTCTGTAATGCCTCAGATACAACCCGTACGTGTCCCAGTCGAAGACACGAACTTCATCCCATATATTTGTCGGGGAAGTATTCCATTCCTCGAGGTAAGGTCTGATATCGCGAACCCAAGAAGTATGGGACTTGTTTCCTCCGCTGCGAGTATACCTGAGATTGAAATGCACGTTACATGATTAGCTATAAGTACTCCGAATAGTCTCAATAACCTATTAATGCAGAGATGAGAACCAAAGTAGTATTACTTACTTGTGCACGTGATATGAGAATCGTGAAATAACCGGAATGTTAGGCTCTTGGAACAGACTGAACTGTCTCATCACCCTATTGATAGCCATCTCCTCAACTGTCACATCGAAGACCAGCTTGGCCTTGGTCATCCAGTAATGTTGATCTCTAGTGCAGTTTCCAGAAATGCCGCCTGGGTATATATCTGAAATAGCCTTACGGGTGTACGGTTCCCATATAACCTGATCCTCGTGTAGACTATCAAACTACGTCGTGAAGGAGGGGTAGCAGCCCCTCACCTGGCTAGGCATAAACTGTCTCTGCACATCACAACAAACATTAGTATGTAATATTGAATAGCGAGAAATAAACATTACTAATTCATATTGTTAATAATGAAAATACCTCTCTCCATGCCCAAACAGATCCCACAGTAGGCAAGTCACCGATAGAAGGCATGTAATGTCTAGCAATGTCCTCCTTGCCGAAAGGTTTGTCAATGCTAACGTAGGGTCGACCAATGGGGAATCTCTCATAAGACCAAAGCTGCAACAGAAGTGGACATCCGAGAAGACCAGATTTCCTAGACCTCAACTGGCAAGCTTTGCAGAGGCCTCTGTACGTAGTTGCTAACACGGCAGAACCAAAACTCCTTCGCGTAATGTTCTCAGGGGAACGTGCCTCAGCTATCTCTCGTGCAATGCCGATCAATCGTGCATCTACAGTGGTCACGTGGTTCTCTGTGAACATAGTCTTGCCAAACAACCACATAATATATGCCTCTAGGGACCGGTCAATCTGTGTCTCTGACAACTGATAAGTGGGATATCCTAAGGCAACAATCTGAAACTGGCTCAACCACTTGAAAAGAGGCCCGTGCCGATCGTTTTCTAGTGCGGTGGTTGTTGGCACCGCAGCTAGAAAACGGGCATGCATAGATGCTAGCCAACCATCTTCTACCTCTAAAGGTCCTATGGTAGTACCGGCGAGAGGTAATCCCAACAAGTAAGACACGTCCTGTAAAGTAGGAGCCATCTCTCCCCATGGAAAGTGGAACGTATGTGTCTCTGGTCTCCATCTATCTACTAAGCAGCTAAGGAGTGACCTGTCGTAAGAGATGCGTGATACTGGCCTCTTGTGCAGCTGCATTGGTTTGCCCGCGTCATCCAAGTCCGGATGATCAATCCACTCATCCAATGTACCCTCAACCAGTCGTGCCAAGGGTAGAAGTCCAGCCCAATTCAGCCTACAAAATAAACAAAATGTAGCTTACAATTAGCTACTATCAAAACGATGACGAACGTGCTACGTGATTGTACCGACACATACCTATCAACCCATGCAGGGTGTATCATCCAGTTAGACTTTGGGATGCGAGTGATCAACACGTCTAAGTTCGTGCCCGATTCCATAATAGCGGCTCGGTGCCCTCTATCGATATTACCATTAAGCATCCGATATGAAGTCATATCTGCAATGAGAACATAGTACAAACATATTAGAAAATATAACATAGAAGGGGGCGCACTAAAAATAATAACTTAGTATCCGAAAGGCATAAAAACATAGTCTCACATATTACAAATAAAAACATAGTGCACACATATTACAAATAAAAACATAGTCCGACATATTACAAATTAAAAACATAGTCCCACATATTACAAATTAAAAACATAGTCCCACATATTACAAATACAAACATAGTCCCACCGATTATGTAGCTTCTGAGTTATTCATTCCTCGTCCGCCCCTTCGGCCTCGAGAGCCACGTCCACCACGACTGCCAGGACCTCCTCTTGCAACTGATGTTCAGTCGTCGATGCGGAAGCACTCGTCGATGTGGAAGCACCGTCTTTGTTAAGTGTGGGGCAATATTTCATCCTATGACCATACGCCGCACAGAGCAAACATTGCCTGGTTGCTCCACCTGCTTCAGATTGGTCCATATCGTTTCGGATGCGCTTTACCTTACGCATGCCCCTGCTAGTTCGCCGTAGTGCAGGATTCGGGGTGTATACTCTATCAGCATCGTTTACCTTGTTGAAATTGCCGATGACTCTAAACCCTGTCATCTCACATGTCCAGACATTGAGTATTGCCTCCTTTGAATAGTACGGAGACATGAAGGACATAGCATCCAACTGAATCTGGCCACAGGCAGCCAACACATGTGAACAAGGCAGGTGCAACAACTGCGGCTTGTTGCATGTACACTCACAAGTTGGATAAAATTCTGCTCCAATTGTAACCTCATGCGTCATCACCTCATTTCCAGAACCGAAACCATCAGTAGGAAGCTGAACCTCGTACCTCCTTTCCTGATTACCTATGAGTGTGACGGTGTGCTTCTTGGCTTTCTTTATCTTATCAGCCATATACTCCATGACACGGCTGCAGAAAGGAGTGTTCTGATTATCTTCAATATGCTTCCTTGCCAACTCATGCCTTTCTCTGAAATACCTCACAGTGCCATGAAATACACCCTCCACAATAGCTGTCAGTGGCAATGCTCTATTCCCTCTGAGAACAAAGCTATAGATCTCTGCAAGATTGGTTGTCATGTGGCCATAGCTAGCTCCATGGGTGTCATGCAGCAAAGACCAATTCACTGGAGGCTCTTTCTCTATCCACTCAGAAAAATTCTTTATTGCCCTGCCCTTCTTTCGCTTTGTATTAGGAGGGTCAATTGCTAGCAAGTCACAAAGACCAACTGGCCCCTCCATCTCCGCAATGAGTGATGTTAATTTAACCTGGTCTTTTTCCATTTTCTTCCTAGCAATGACCTGCTTCTTAGTGAACTCATCTAGTTTGGAACAAATAAAATCGTATTTTCGCCGCTGGTTCTACTTGCATAACTTCTTGAACAAGTTTATCAACCGTTTGTTCTTGAACTGTGAGAAAGAATTAGCACCAAGATGGCGCATGCACCACCGGCTTTGCAAGTCCTTCCAAGGTGTTGGCTCGTCAGCAGTTGGATTACTCAGTGTCTTCATGGCCTTCAATATACCGGGATGTCTGTCATGAATGAGACACACATTTGGTCTGTCATTCACGATCGCAATTGTAATTTGACGGAAGAACCATACCCAACTCGGAAAGTTCTCACCCTCCACAAATGCCATGGCTAGTGGGATGATTTGGTTGTTCCCGTCCACACCAATAGCAGTCAGGATTTGCCCTTTGTACTGACCAGTCAGGAATGTACCATCCACAAACAACACAGGAGGACAATGCCTAAAAGCTTCGATGCACATACCGAAAGAGAAGAATACTCGTTTCAACACCTTGTAGTCAGGTATGCTTTCCAACCTCGTGTGCTGAATGTTAACATAAGTGTCGGGATTCCTCTCCTTCAGTATGTCAAGGAGACGCACAACATTATCATAGGAGTCGAAGAACGTCCCAAACCTCTCCTCCATAGCCTTCTGCTTAGTTCTCCAAGCCTTCCCATATGGAATGTCATACTTCCATCTGACCTTCACTGCGGTCTGGATGTGCTTTGCTTCCATATCTTTCTTCGTCACTATCTCAGTATACATGAGTTGCGCTATGAGAGTTGAAGTAAGGTTTGGATGACTAGCCAACATGTTTTTCCTAACACAATTATGCGGTACAACATTTGTCACAACCCAGTGGATGTGATACTTTGGCACGTGGGCGTGCACCTTCGCAGGACAACCTGATTCAGCACACTTCACGGTATATTTTGTTGGACTAGATATGTGTGTCCGGAAAACCCTTTGGGTAGACATAGCCCACTTTATCACCGCATACTTTAATTTCTTCTTTGTGTCAAACATAGCCCCGATCTGGACTTGGTTCAGATTATATTGCCATGGAGTCTCATGGCCATCGTTGACAGTAAAGCCGGTGGATATGTCCTGCTCCCATGCAGCAGGAATTGGTACCTCCTCCTCATCCTCGGAATTTTCAGAATCAAGTTCCTCTGCAATCCCATCCTCGTCCTCTTCCTCCATCACCCTCTGCATTTCCTCGCCTTCCTCGTCCCCATCAGCAACACCAGAGGTAGCTAATACTATCGATTGAATACTCTGACCAGCATTAACATAATCTAACTCATTGTCGGCTTGAGTATCATTCACATCCGGTGGCTGTGACCCGGATACATAAATCTCATTAGCCACTTGACTACTCTGGCCTGGATCATACCCCGCGGTTGGCGGTACGATGTTCTCCTCCTTCGCCACTGGTTGCACTAGGGCATACGGATGGATTCTTCGGTCTCTGCAACGACTTAACAGAGACAACCAATGTTGGCTCCTATCTATCGGAATCAAATCCCACTTGACATTTTTACAGGATTTGGTCCACAAGGCATGAATACTGACGGAACAAACTTCAGGATCGAGGCCAAAACTAGTAGTCAACCAGTGCTTCAACTGCCTAATGTCCAGTCTGTCCGGGTCTGAAAGTGTCATCTCGCCTGTTTTAAAGTCGCTAAGATCAACCCCCAACTCATTATATCGAACAGTACCAGGGCCGTAATACACGGTCGGATTTACGGATTCAGACATTTTAACCTGATCAGACAATGCCAACTCCTCGTTATTCGCAGCGAATATATCGACACTAAAATAAAACTAACACTGTAATGTAACTAAAGAAACTACACAAAAATGAGCTACACCAAAGGCACATAAAAAACCTACACTAAAATTATCTACACAAAAAATAACCGACGCTACTATGACTAAACTAACTAATCCTACACTACGAAAACAAAAACTAAAACCCGATACTAATATGACTACACTAAATAAAACTACACTAATATGACTACACTAAAATCACTACACTAACACAGGTAACCTAAAATAACTACGGTACTAAAAATAACACAAACTAAATGTACGTACATTACAAAAATAACAAAAAAACGAAATTAACAGCAAAGATTTATACCTTCGACGCGTGAGTACACTCCTTCTTCCTCTCCACCTTCTTCTTCCTCTCCACCACTCCACCTTCTCACCATTGCAAGCTCCACCACCACACCATCTTCTCCTCCACACGAACAAAGCAGTACACCGTTGCGGTAATAAAACCGTAGGGCGGGGGAGAAACACACGATCTATCAATTCATTGGATTGAAATGGCAAATTAGTGAAGGGATTGGGAGATCAAGGGGGGTCATTTCGGCCTAACAATAGAGAAAATAGGGAGAGGAAGGAGGAAGAAGGCAGCTTGGCCGACGCTGCCTTATCCTGGGAGCTTTCGGCCTCCACTTGGCCGAAAGGTGGGCTGTAGGGCTGGGGCAGGCCGACTGCCAGGTTTCAGCCCTGGGCCGGCCGACTGCCCTCATATCGTCTAGAGAAGGCCAACAGGATATTAGTACTGCAATTTTTTAAACCCGTACCCTTTCTTTCAAAATTGCTAAAAAAAGATACTAGTTCTAAAAAAAATTCGAGAAAGAAAAGCTAAGCGGCCATGAGAAGGAAGGAGTGAAACCGACGGAGCTGTTCTCGCGGACCGCTATCGTATCGCTGAGCCCACAGCATGATGTCATTAGCAGCGTGACGCAGAACATCTGTTGCCCCGCAGGTGATGGAGTTGAACACCACAGCATTCTGCGCCTTCCACACATGCCAAAGAAGAATGTAGAGCCCATCACGCCAAGTGTCCGAGGGGAGCTGCGCACACGGAGTCGAGGAGATGATGTCCGCAACAGAGAGAATGGGCCCCATGCCAAGGCGAGACCAGACCAGGGCAGACCGGCAGCAGAGGGCGAAGAGGTGGTCTGACGTCTCATGGTCTTGACAGGAAGCGCAGGATAGAGAGGGAGCACAGCTTTTGGCGAACAGGTTAACCCATGTACTGAGTCGGTTACCAACCAGCAGTCGTGCAAAGATCTTGATTTTGTTGGGGAGCCGGGACCTCCAGATGTCGACGGAGGCCTGGTCCACGACGCCGTGTGGAGACAGAACGTGGAAGGCGGCACGCCAGCTGAAGGCAAGGTCCTCGCCCCATGCCATGCAGCGGCGATCCTGCCCATTGCCGAGACGAATGTCGCATAGGAGTGCGCGGACGGCACGAAGCTGAGCGGCGGCGACTGTAGATAGACGCGGTTGGAGAGCAAGCCCCTCCTCCATGACCGAGGCGACGGCCATGGTCGGCCGCGTCGAGTGAGAAAATAGTGCCTCGAAGGTGAAGCAGAGTGCGATGCCCGGACGCCATCAGTCCTGCTAGAAAGAGGTAGAATGTCCATCCTACAGCTGTACCCAAGTGATGGACCGGTATGTTGGTAGCGCAGCTTGCACGATCGCCTGGATGAAAGACGGAGCCGAGCAGTGGTCACCAACGTCCCCCTGAGGCTCCGAAGAAACCACCGCTACCACGGGGGGCACTCCTGGCGATGAAGAACGTCGACGAAGTGGAGAAGGAGGCACATGTTCAGCCGCCATAGGTCGCGCACGCCAAAGCCACCTTCCTGCACATCAGCACACACCTTGTCCCAGGCAATTAGACAACGAGCCTCGGAACATGAATCTTTGCCGGTCCAAAAGAAGTAACGACGCCTACGATCAATCTGCTCAATAACTCCAGGTGGAAGGAAATACGAACACATATAGTAAGTAGCAAGATTGTTGAGAACCGCATTGCAAATAACAAACCTACCGCCCGACGAAAGAAGAAGAGCGCGCCATCCGGACAAGTAATGGTCAAAAGATCTAATAAGGGGGTCGTAGGCCAAGATGGGAAGCTTGAGGGGGAGAGGGGGAGCCCCAGATATGGCTGGGGAAAGGATGAGATTGGGCATCCGAGAATCGAGGCCATCGCCGAGGACAACTCAGCGTCGTGGTGCATAGGGATAAAGCCAGATTTGTGGAAATTGATAACTAACCCCGTAGCCTGAGCAAAATCATCAAGAATGCACTTACGGTGAGAGACGGATGGGATGTCGGCACAACAGAGGATTAAGGTGCCATCGGCGTATTGGAGCACGGGACAAGGAAGGGATGGGTCGAGGGGGTGACACAAACGCCCTTCATTGCTAGCCACACGCGCCAAGCGTTGGAGGACGTCGGCACCGATAATGAAAAGGTAAGGGGAGAGGGCGTCGCCTTGGTGGAGACCGTTGCGGCAAAGAATCCAATCCCTGGGAACGTTATTGAGAAGCACCGGGGTATGACCAGTAGAAAGGATGGAGTGAATCCACCCGCACCATCGGGAGTCGAACCCCCAAACAGAAAGGATTTCAAGAAGGCTCGCTCAGTTAACAGAATCGAAAGCTTTGCGGAAATCGATCTTGAAGACCACAATGGGGGCCTTGCTCAAGTGGCAAGCGCGAAGAAGGTTGACAACATACACAATGTTTTTAGAGATGCGCCTACTAGGGAGGAACCCTGTCTAGTCAGGGTCAACAAGAGAGTGGATATGAAGCTGGAGACGAGAGCAGAGAGCCCTTGTGATGGCTTTCATGATACAATTTTGAAGCGAGATAGGACGGAAATCAGAGGGGGAGCGCGCCACTTCGGTTTTCGGCAGTAGGAGGAGGAAGGCACGATTGATCCGAGAGAGGTCAATACTGCCTTCATCGAAATCCCGAAAAATCGCGAGGGCATCCATCGAGACAAGATCCCAGAAATAAGCATAGAAGGAAGGACCGAACCCGTCTGGGCCCGGGCTCGAGAGACGGTTCATGTCGAAAAAGGCATTCTCAACCTCATCCGCGGAAAAAGGGGCCGAGAGGGAGTCAGGGAGGGGGGGCGAGTTGGGGTATAGGTCCATAGGAGAGAACGCACAGTCACATGGAACGGGTGAAGGAGGACAGCATAGAGGTGGGGAATTTGGAGTCCCACGCCACGTTAATAAGCACCCGGTCCAGATGAGTGAGGAACGGGGAAGCTTGCCGGTTGGACCAAGTAAATTGGCGATGTCTCAGCGGGAGGTCAATGAGCGCAAGATTATTGATGAACTCATTGAACCACAAAGCCTCAGGTCGGGAAAAATTATCGTTGTTGCGCTCCTCCGAGGCACGGATGATGTTGAAGTCCCCGAGGATAACCCAGGCAGTGGGGTTAAGGGGGCATGGTCGACAAGCTCCGTAAGGAATGCCTCCTTGTCGGTGCGCGCGCAGGGAGCATAAACATTCTTAATGCGGACGACAGAGTTGTCATGGCAAAGAGCGAGGTCAGTCGAGAGAGCGTGCGAGGAAGCAAAATGCTGAGCAAGCCAGAACACATTTGCATTCCAAGCGGAGCAGGGCCTGCCCGAGGTGCCGATGGAGTCAACGTAATGGAAGTTGCAAAGGGAGGGGGCAAAAAGGAGAAAGTTTTGGCCAGGGAAGGGCGGTCAAGCTTGGTTTCTTGGAGAAGGAGGGTTGCATGGCCTCGAGGTTAGCGCGAACATCCCGACACTTGCAATCATCACCGAGGCCACGCACATTCCAGGAATAGAGAGAGAAAAATAGAATTCATGGGGATCAGGGGGCACCCAACAACCGACAACAAGTAAAAGGCAACAGGAATGTTTAGAGACACATGAGGGCCTAAGGCCATTACATACCCCTCAGGGGAAAAGAAAAACAGAAAAGGGGTAAGGCGCTCCGACAACCAAACAAGGCCCACAGACGGGAGTGCCGAAACATTCCTGGCAAACTACGGTGGGAGGGAGACAAGGAGGAACAAACAGCGCGACAGGCAAGGAACACCCCGTGCACACACATGCAGCTCCCATGCATGGGGATTAGTCCGCACCGTGAGCCTTCTCGGTGCAAGCCCAAGCGGCCAACGTGTCATGGTCCACACCACATGGCTCCCCAAGGGCTGGAGCGCATAGAGAGAGAGTGAGGCCGGCGCCCCATCGTCTACGCCGATACCAGTAGCTCACACCGCCGCACGAAGACGCGGCGACCCCTTCGAGCAGTCAAAGCAAGCTGCCTTGACCGCCTGAGCGCGGTCCATCATATTGACATACTTGGCCGACTCCTTCCCCGCAAGACGAGCGCTGCGCCGATTGGAGTGGCCCGAGTCCACCGCCCGCTTGCGCTGGCCATGGCGCTTCAATGCGGCATGCTTGTGCTCATTGTTGGCCAGCTCTGATGGCATCATCACCGGGGAGGGGAGGAGCATGTCGTGGCGTTCGGAGGAGAGGTCGGAGAGGCCGGAGTCCTCATTCTTCGTCACCACGGGGGTCACCGGAGGGAAGAAACTGCACCACTTGGTGAGGAAGGGCTCGGTGAGCAGGGTGGACATGCGGCGACCTATCTCACGGCGAAGAGCCACCATGACCGACCTTTGAGGCGCGTCAGGGTAGTCATCGATAGGAGCCAGGACGGGGAAGGAGGGCTTGATAGATAGGGAGCCAAAGCCACGGACGATCTTCGTGTCGATGTCGTCCATGGCCGAGGGGCGAGCCCCCCATGGCGAATGCGGAGGAGAGCGGCCGGAGCCATCAAAGTGGAGGGAGGAGACGAAGGAGCCGTCCTCCTCCACAGACCAGCAGCGGATGCGGTGGATGCCCACCTCCGTGGAGAGGTCGCCATCAAAGTTGCGGAAGAGCAGCGCATGAGGGATGTCGTCCTCGTGATCGAGGCGGATGATGAGTCGGCCGCGGAGAAGTCGAGGTCGTTGAGGCAAAGCGGGTCGATGCAGCATACGTTACCGACAGAGGGGAAAGCATTGCGGATCCCCCCTCATGCCAATGCTCAAGAGGGAACCCGGTGGCGGAGAGTTGCGCGAAGCAGGTGTACTCCCACCCGAAGCGGTTCTCACCGTTCTTCGGCCGCTCCAAGGAGATGACATGGCCGGTGAACGGGAGGGGGAAGGACCGCTTGTTGAACTCTCGGTCGGCCTCTGACGAGAAGACGACCATCATGGCTCCGTAGTGGGAGGCGACGAGACCAACCGAGGGGAGGCCGGGGAGGCTCTCGAAGACACGCCGGAGGAGGTCGCCGGGGCTGGGGGAGGCGTGATCGATGAGAGAGTAGGCGAAGCGATGGGAGTGTGCCATATCGGTCAGCCTGGACAGAACGAGCGGGCTTCTTGGCCCACTCGTGGTCCGTTATGGACCGGACCGGACGGTCCAGGACCGATAGAAAACTGGCCGGTCCGGGCTGCAGTTTCGGCCCAAAAAAATGTCAATCCGGTCCGGTCTTTAACCGAGCCGCTCGGTCGGACTGAGAAGACATAGTCACCGCCGTCGCAGTTCTTTGTCGCCGCGGCCACCGGCTGCCTCGAGGTGAACTGCCATGTCCCCGAGCTTGCCTTCTCCTTCCTTCCTCTCCTCCTCGTGTGTTGTAGCCTCTTGCCGCCGCTCGTCATCGTCGTCGTGCGTGAACTGCTGTCAATTTGGAGTTTTTGGCCATGGCCTCGAGTCGATCCCAAGCATGGCAGTCATCTGCCCCGCCGCCTACCCGCTGTCCTCCTCCCCGATGCCCGATGTCCTTGACCCCCGTCGTGGCCAGTGGCGTTGCGCCCATCACGCGCGCCTTGCGCGGCAACGGGAGGAGGGGATCGAGCACTAGTCTCCCCTCCATTACTAACTCTGAACTTCCCTTTGAACCTGAACCTGAACTCTAAACCTGCAATATCGAGCACTAGTCTCTCTCAGCTATCATTCAGTGCATAAAACTACTAATTTACAGATCTACTTGTTCTAAAAAGTTGGCAGTTCAACATGTGCCTAAACAGCAGCTAACTAGGACCTAAATTGCAGCTAAATAAGAGCTACACAGCTGCTGAAAGGAGTGTTGTAATCGGTCCTCACAGTCCTAAAAAGACTGACCGAGCCGGCTGACTTTCGAGCCGGTCCTGAAAATACAGACCGCTGGACAGCTCGGTCCGGTCCGGTCCGAACCGCCGGCGGCCGGTCCAAACGCCAGCTCGGACCAAGACCGGACCGGACCGGACCGTGTCCAGGCTGACATATCGGCCACCAAGGGCATGAAGACCTCGGCGTACTCCGGCCTGCGCCCATCATCCCCAGCCTGACTGAAGGGGATGGGCGACTCGACAGCAGGCTAGGCAGGCGAGGCCGCCGGTTGGTGTGAAGAGCAGGACCCACAAGAGGGCAACGGGCCATGAGGAAATGGAGTGGGGGCGCCCCGGGTCCGTTCTGCTTTAGCCTCCCGGACATAGCGCACCAACCAGTGCTCCATGGGGGTGCGCGTGGGGGAGCCGTGGACGGGCGAGGTCGAATGAGAGTGTGAGGGGGAGCGGAGGATCGTATCGGAGAACCTGGGGGGCAAGAGGGAGGAGGTGAGGAGGAGGGGAGGAGATGAGAAGGAGAGGTTCGAGCGTACATGACGAGCTGATGTGGTCGGAGCGGCCGCAGTACAGTGGACAGGGTCTCGGCAATCACGGATGAGGTGCTCCGAAGAATAGCACTTGTGGCAAAGCTATTTGAGAGGGGAAGGAAGGAAAGCATGGAGGCGGCGATGAGAGGGCTGAGGAGGGGAAGGGGAGAGCAAGGCCTCTTACAGGACTGAGACGAGATGGGGGTGCCGCTCGGGTCAGAGCTCGACGGGACGGCGGGACGGGGCGGAGTGGCGCATGGTCGCTCGTCCATGGGCGGCAGGATTCCCACAGCAGCGGGAGGGGAAGAGGCAGGAATCCCGATGGCCTCTGCCTGACAGAGAAAAGCTGGGGAGGAAGAAGGAGAGCTGGCATAGGTAGGAGAAGACAGGGCAATGAGAGGGCGCCACTAGCGTCGCGTCACGGGGAGGGTGGGTCCGGGTCCCTTCGGGCCGGGGGAGGGGGGCATGCGCGCTCCCGGGGGAGTAGGTGGGAAAAGAGGGCACACGCGGGGGGAGGGTCCCCGGTCCCATTCAGCTGCGTCAGATCCGAGGGATTCCCGGAGGAAGGCGAGCCAGACATGGAGTCAACGCGGGAGGGTGGGGCCGGCACATCGCATGCAGCATGCAACTGTCTAGGGGAAACTTGCATGCAGGCCGACGAGGCAGCAGCAATAGCCTCCTCCTTGGAGCGATGGAGGGCAAGCTCTGTCTTCTCCAGGCGCAAGGAACCAGACGCGACGATGAAGTTTGCCACATCCGGCGACGCGGCAAGAGCGCAGAAGACACCGTTGGCCACACGGGCAATGGAGAAGGCATCCGAAGAGTCCGTGAGCAAGAAATTAAGGGCGTTTTTGACGAAAAACACGTTGATCTTGGCGGAGGGACGACGGGAGTAACCCAGAAATGACAGACGGCAGCACGAAGAGCGCGGACAAAGGACGAAGCAACCATGGAGTGGAAATTGAGCAAGACTGAGTCTAGGAACGCCGCACCTGGCTTTCGAATAACGACGCGGACAGGCAAGCCGAGCCATAGACCCCGCAGTAGGGTGTCACCATCGTCGTTGCGGGAGATCGGCGAGGCTGAAGTGCAGTAGCGGCTACTGCTGGCCTCCACGGCCGACGGCCGCGGGACGCGCCATGGCAAGGAGAGCGGCGAGGCCTCGTTCTCCGGCAGCAGCGCGAGGCTGCCGAGGCGCACCCAGAAGGGAGGGGGCACAGGCAGGGCAGGTTGCGGAGACGGCGCGAGCAGGATGGGCGCCAAGGCTGGAGCAACCATTGGCGAGGGAGCGGCATGGCCGCCACGACCGGCGGTGGCACGCGGCAGGAGGCGGGGTGGCCGCCGTGGCCGGAGCGTTCGACGGCGCAAGGTAGGGCGGGGGAGGCTGCACTATCGTCTATGCCCTTCTCCTGAAGAAGCAGATCTTCAACATCTCCAAGACTCGAAGGTTGCGTGTTCCGTAGTACAAACGTTCAGTAGAAGAAAAAAGAACAACCAAGATGGACCATCCTGATGTGGATGGATTGTTTGCTTACTACTTCCTCTGTCCCAAAATAACTGTCTTAACTTTGTACTAGTTTGAAATGTTCAAGTCTTCATGATTCAGTCATCTTTAGGTTCACCGCAGTGTTCGCTACTAAATCATCAAAATGAAATCTGACAACTTAATTGAAGCGGTGGCAGTTGCAATATCGTGCACAGTACCATCCGCATGGATACTTACTCAGGTCCTTATTGTAAGCATTCGAAATTGTAAGAAACAATTCATAAAGCAATGACAGAAACACCAATCAGCATGCACCTGCGCACAGCGCACGCCCGCTGCCGGCTTTGTAAGGATCGAAAATCAGCAATAACGGAAACAGAATGCAGAAATATATCTCCAGATCCACGACGAACATATCAACCGGTATCCAAACAAAAAGAAAATGCAAGGCGGGACACAATCCAGAAATAAGATGCTCCTTGAAATAAAAAAAGTTGACATTCGTGACTAGCTCAACAACAAATAGACATAACAATAGACCCGCTAAAAATAGAGACATAACAATAACACATACATTGGCCTTGTATAGTATAGGAACAAGTAGCAGACAAGTTCACATAGTTCACATGATACCAAAATATCATATGGATGACTTCATCTTCACCAAAGTGAACATGCTAACCTATCTTCAACAAGCGTCTTCCTCAAGTTTCATCTGAGGAGTACAAGGATTTAATTCATGTGCGTAAGGCTCTACAGACCCCCTCAGCCCGATATGATGCTGGCTTTCAATGATGAGAGACCAAGCAACGGTTATCTCCACTTCACAATCATCAAGGTCGCATCTTTCTTGACTCACAATACTGGATTGGAGTGTGAAGACAACACTTCCACTGGCTTCTCTGGCCTGGATGAGAATTGCCAGCCTTTCATTTAACTTTACTGAAACGGCTCGCCTTGACATCTCTAGATAACCCTCTTCATCCACGGGCATTGTTCCGGCTTGTGAATCAAGCAGCAAAACAGGCCTGGATGGGACACTGCCTTCGGTTGGTAGTGCAAAGCAAACGATTTTGATGCCACTTTCACAAGGCAATGAGCCTTGCACAAATTGGATGCCGAGGATAGTGGCTTGGAGTGAATGTTCAAGATGCTCACAACATAACTCCAGTGTGCAAAGGCCCTGAAGGAGACGCGTGGAAATATTGGTATCACCATAATGATTGTCGTGGTAACGGAAGGCTTTACTGATCAACGGTCTATCTTTAGACTCTACGGCGCCCTTTAGTTTCAGGTGGACGTCAATCATGACATCGTCTCGAGACATAATCGCACGAGACGGGCCAATCAAGTGCAGAAAAGGATCCTACAAGCATCATTATTCACAAACTAACTTGTCAACAAAGATGCAAGAAGAAGAAGAAGAAGAAGAAGAAGAAAAAGAAGAAGAAGAAGAAGAAGAAAAAGAGAAAAACAGCCACACACGTGCCGTATATATGTACCTGTTTCGTGAGGGTTTGGCAGTCATCCCTGATGCGAAGGAAGAAAAGGTTGCGACGATGGTCCACGTCGTCTCGGGCAGCGACCACACCGTACACCTCGAGTGGCCACTCGAGGGGGAAGCCTTCTGTTTCCGCGACTCTGATGGAGTAGATCTGCATGGTCCTCGAGAATTTAGGACCCATCGGGGTTTGGCCAGTGTGACCAGGCATGTAGTGGGTAAATTGCATAGGGCTAAATACCGCTGCATACAACAACCAAGTGAAGTGAACGTGTTAGAGAAATATAATAACATGAACCAAGAGCATGTCACTAACTAGCAAGCCGACATGCATGTTTACTCACTTGTGTCTTCGAAGTTGCCACCGTAGCTGACCCTATTTTCCCAGCCTCTACGGTAGGCAGCGTAGTGATACTCCTCGGCCTTCTTCTCCTCCTCGTACTCATCCACCTCGTATTTGTCATCCTCATACTCGTCCACCTCATCGTCACCGTCACCGTCCTCCGTCTGCTTATCCTCCTTGATCGATCGCAGCTCCCGTGCGAAATCAGGCACCCATGTGCCCAGCCGGTTGATGACGGCGGACATGAGCTGCAACGCGGAGACCTGGCGCGCGAAGGGCTCGCGAGTGAGCATGCACGTCGCTAGAAACTTCGGCTCCGTCGAGGCTAGCTGCCGCACGTCGTCCCACAGCTCGTCGATCATCCCGGAGAGCAAGCTTAGTTTGAAGTCCACCGCCCGCGCCGCCGCCGCCGCCGCGGTTTCTTCCTCTGCCTCAGACATCTTTCTGACCGATTTGGCTACGGACGTCGAGACGCCGGCCAGCAGCTCGTCGAACTGCTCCTTGCTGACCTGCATCGCCATCTCGTTGGAGATCGATTTGCCTCGGTCGCCGATCTTGGTCTGCGTCTGTGCCGGGACATGTTCGAATTCCGACATGATGTCGCCAACCGGTCTGTGTACGCACACAGGATTCTCGTCGGGCTTGCCGGCGATCCTCTCGTGGGTCTCGATTGCGGCGGCATGATCCACCCGGCCCAGGAACTCGCCGCCAATCCCTCCCGTTCCCATCTCACCGTCCTCGCCGCCAATCTCGCTCCGGGTCTCCGTGAATACGTTATACAATGATCCCCCCGTCGTTGTTCTCCGTCTCGCAATCGGCCTGGCCTGACGGCCAGTACAAACTGCGTCTCGTTTTTTTTTTGTTTTTTTTTTTGAGATAAGTTCAACTGCGTCTCGTAATCGGCTACGATTACGAACGGCCACCGGACGAGCGGGTCAGGCCCAACATCACGACTACTGAGCGTGTGCCGGTGACCCGGTGTGCGCCTCCTCCCAGGCACATTCTTCTCTCTTTTATTTTTGAGAATAGGCACATTCTCCTGAAAACAAAAGAGCTAGCAAGCCACTTTCTTCTATAAAAATAATTTTTCATGTCTATTTCAAAATACAATCAAGCAGTAAACTCTCACTTTTTGTATTTCCAGTTTCTCAATTCTTCAGGGTGGATTACCTATATTTTGTTAAACTTTTTTTTTGTGAAACATTGTTCATGTGCATTTTATAAAATGTTGTTGTACTCATATTAGGAATATTCTTATACACAGAAATATTCTTATACACATATTAAAAATTCATCATGTATTCAAAATGAACATCGTATTTCTTAAATATAATCATCGGGTATTTTCATTAATGTTTGTTGCACATTTTAGAATTATTAATAGTGTAACTCAAAAATGTCATCATGTAACTAAAACCTATTTATTGAAAATTGATCATCTTTTGTTTGAAAAATATTTACGTGGTTTAAAAAAGGTGAAGCTATTTTTTAAATGTTCGTGAATTTATTTTAAAAAAGCGCTTACCTATTTTATTAAAATTTTCAAGTGTTTGTTAAAAGTGTTCCTCTTAAAATCATGAATACAAAAAATAATTCATGATTTTTTTACAAATATCTATGTGAATTTGAAAGTTTCACATATTTCAAAACATTCATTAATTACAAAAACAAATTAACCTATTATATGAATGTTTGTGTAATTGTTAATAGTGTTCGCACCTTTAAAAAAATTGTCCACGTAGTATAAAAAAGTGTTCACATATTTTAAATATGCACATAGTTAAAAAAGATCAATATATTTAAAAAATTCCACTGTAATTCTAAAATGTTTTTATATATTTTGGATAAATTTCACATGTTTCAGAACAATATTCATGTACATATACAAAAAAGGCGCATATTATTTAAAAGTGTGCGCACATTTTATAATAACATTCATACTAAATTTAGAAATGTGTTCACTTTTATAAAATTGTTACTGTTGGTTTTAAAAGTTTTCAGGAGCGAATATTTTTTATGTAATTTTAAAGTGCCCACGAATTTTTATTGAAAATGTTTAATATGTCAAAAATAAATATTTAGGTATGCCTAAAAAATGTTTGGAGGTATAAAACATATTCAGGTATTTAAAAAAAAGAAATGCCCAGTATGTCAAAAAAGTACAAAAGGTTGTGGAAATGTGATAAAAATAAATAAATAAAAGAATCAAACATGTGACTTAGTGTAATTAATACATCTTCGCATTACCACTTGATACGGCTCGAAATTGCCCCCTTTTCAGCATCGTTCTATTAGCTCTCTCCTCTAGCCTCATATCTCTCCACCATCGGTCGTGTCCTCTCGGCAGGCAAATTGGGTTAGGAACCCATCCCCTTGTTTCGTAGTACTTACAGGTAGTCTCTGTGTCATTTCATGGCTAGTGTCGGGTTTCCTTGTTAGATTGGGAGTGTGTGAGCTCTATGGGTGGTCATTTTTTGTACTGTCTATTGTGGTTCTCGTTAGCGTCACCATTGTCTTTGCCATTGCCACAAGTGGCTTCATAATTAATCCCTCCTCAAATTTGTGTTAGTTTGAGTCTCCCATCCTCCTCCTCCCCTCCTTAGTTTGTCGTGGAAGAGGTGGGCATGGATCCATGTCGGCCTCTCGATCTGCTTCTTCTGATTCTTTGGTCTAATAAAGTCGTGTTTTCTCCTCCTATACTTGGAAGATCAAAACCACAAATCATTTTTTCTTTACAAGTTCAATTTGTGGTGCTTTATCTTCTTGTCCCGACCGATTAGAGTGAGTCTATTGGTAGATGCAAGTCTGCCAACTTTACCAAAATTGTAGATCGTTTACTTTAACCTTAAATATGTCAATCTATGGCACCCTACTTGTGCACTAGTGCACTTTATGTGCCTAAGAGAATCGTCAATAGGTGCCCTATACAAGGGCACCAAAAGGTGATTGAAGCAAATTGCGGTACACCAAAACTGCCTTTTTACAACACCAAAAACCTTCAACTCCAATGATGCCCTAAAAACAAAAACAAAAATTTAAAGCACGTTGCATAGATCATTTCGAACAAACATGCAAACATTGCATAGATATAAATGCTAAATATATAGGTTCATCCTGCTACTTGATCAAACATAAAGATCACTACTACTCTACTCGTCCGACACATTGTCGGTGTTAATGGAGTTCCAATATGTCTGGGTATCCTCTTGATCGGGGTTGAACTCCACCTATTCCTCCTCCTCCCGTGATGAAAAGGTTGAGCACCATCGATGGACCGGTCTTGTCTTCTCCTCCTTCTCATGGTCTCGCTTCCAGAATTATTTCACCTCGTACTAGATGTACTGCAGATTCTCCCTTGCGAACCACCACCATAGCCTTCGCATCACTCTCGCCGGGAACAATGCAGATCTCATTATTATTCTCATCCTCATTGACCGGCACAATGGTCAGCGGCGGAAAAATGAACATTGCATCCTCCCGGGTTGCAATCTCTAGGATGTTTGGTTCCTCTCGTGGGCGCCCGAACCACCAAACAACGATGTCGTATGCTTGCGCCGTGAGGTCCCTTGTCTTGAATGTGTCGAGCCAGTAGCAATGGTAATCACACTGAAACTCGACGCCGAAGTAGCCGGAGCCCCGTGCCCGCACTCCCTTGAAGCATGCCTTGCTTTTCGGACTCGAGCTTCAGCCGCGACACTGGTGCAGCAACGAGAACAAGGCGGCGTTCTTTGTTCCGCCGAAGTGGATGCCGCGGCGGCGCGGAGGCGGTCGACATCGAGTTAGGGAAGCGTGATGGTCGAATCGAGCAGCACGGCGGCACAAAGGTAGTGCGGCAAGATGGGGGTCGCGGAACGTCGATTCGGTCGTTGCGATCGACATTGAGGGCGTGGGCGATAGATCGGCAATGTACGACGGGGTCAAATTTAGACGGTTTTAGGCAGCAATGGTGCGATTGTTGCGCTGTGGGCGGGGATGGGGTGCGTGTTACTCCTGCGCCTAAGTGTTGCATATTTGCAACACTTACTGCCCTATTTTGAATGTGTTCTAAATTTGGAGTAATTCTTTTTACATATAAGACACCTAATGGCACTTGGGAAGCCTCATGGAGGCTAAACAGGGCCACGCCGCTTACGCCCTTCCAAAAGTGAAACTTCCTTTTCACTACTAATAACAGTTTTTACCCCAGTGCATGGATAGATAATTTTTCTCTCTAGCCCAATGCAGCGATGCACTTGTCATCCTCTCCTACTCTGCTTTTCTCCTGATGACCCACCTCCATGGAGATTTGGTCTCTAGATCTTCCTCCCAAGTCCCAATTCCCCCAATCTTATTCTCCACCTTCTTAGCTGCTCCTCAAGGCTTTGATTGCCCATTTCCGTTCCATCGGCTCCTTGTTGTTGAATCGACACGCGAATGTTGCTTATTGTTGCCGCCCTTATCATCATGTAGATGCTTCCACCATGTTGAGCGGCATCGATCATCACTCACGGTACGCTACCTCATCTTTACCCCACTGTCGCAGATGCCTTTCTCGCGCTACCGAAATGATGCATCTGCA
Source organism: Hordeum marinum (assembly GCA_022496015.1). NCBI lineage: Eukaryota > Viridiplantae > Streptophyta > Magnoliopsida > Poales > Poaceae > Hordeum > Hordeum marinum. Next base: position 524,398,664 of record CM039673.1, read on the forward strand.
TGGGCCAATGCGATGACCGCGGATGAGCTGAACGACTCGATACTAAAATGTTGCCGAACAACTACAGGATCGAGGAAGCAAAGCAAGATTGTTTTGAATCCGGGTAAGAAAAAATGATTCCGAGATGTTCTGATGGTATGTACATTTTGATGTCGATGTAAAAAATACTGAAAATGGATTTTCATGAAAACACGATGCTTCGGGTTGCGATTTGTCTTGTCCGCGTGAACTTGACCGCACCCGTTTGTACGCATATTTTACTCTTAGTTTGAATTCGGCCCCTTTGGTTGCTTGTGACACACGTGACACGAAGCAATTCCGTCTTGACATATTTGATGGCAAGTTTAGTTGTCGGAGGATGACAACTTTAGTTGTGAAGCACGGCAACTTTCTGTTTTATGGCAAGTTTCAATTTTTTTTAGTTTTTTTAAATGATAATTTTAGCTATAGAAACGTCAGGACGGTGTTACTTTATGCCATACGTATGACACTTATCATTTGGATATTTTGTGCCCCTAGGTAATGTAAAAACTTATCACGTCTTCTCGCAAAAAAAAATCTACCCAGTCTTATTACAAGGCACCCGTTGAAGATGCTCTAAGGGCATACACAACGAAGGGGCTCATGTTTTGGCCGCTTAGAACATAAAAGAAAAAACAATTAATAAGGCCAACTCCAGCGTGCGACCCTATCATGTCTGCCCGTGTCGGTTTGGGGTAAAACGGACACATCAGACGACCGAGCGCGCGGGCGTAAATGGACTTTTGTCCGTTTTCTGTTTGCTTTCGACCCATCCCCGGTCCAAGTTTGGGACGTCTTTGGGGTGAAACGGACCATGCGCGGACAGACCGGACGCGCACGCTTGTCCTCCCCTGGCCCGCCCGTCGATGGCACATGCCTTCCTTTTTCTATCCCCCACCCCCACCTCCCCACCCACCGACCCCTCCAGCCGCATCCCAGTCGTTCTTGTCCCTCGTCGCTGCCGCTATCATTTGGTGTTGTGCAGCCCGGACGCGCTCTCGGCCCAAACCTTTTCGCAGGCCCCGCTCCCTCGATCCCCCCGAGCTACCCAACCATGACCACTTGCGCTCCCATCGATAGGATTTGGAGCAGATCCGGTCGGACTTGGGCTCGCCCGACTGCGGGGAGGCCACGTCGTGCCATGAACTGGTCGGGCAACGGGCCAGGACCTCCCGGCAAGGCCGCAATGCCGCATGCAGGTACCGACTCCTGTTGGGAAACGTTGCATGGGAAAAAAAATCCTACGCTTCACCAAGATCAACCTAGGAGATGAGCATCTATGAGAGGAGAGATTGGATCTACATACCCTTGTAGGTTGCTAAGCGGAAGTGTTAAAGAACGTGGTTGATGTAGTCGAACGTCTTCACGATCCAATCACGATCCGTCCCGCGATCTCATCACGAGCCATCCCGCGATCCCATCGTGGTCCTTCCGATCTAGTGCCGAACGGACGGCACCTCCGCGTTCAACACACGTACAGCTCGATGACGATATCCGCCTTGTTGATCCAGCAAGAGGGAGCGGAGAGGTAGACGAGTTCTCCGGCAGCGCGACGGCGTTGCGGCGATGGTGGTGGAGTAATTCCAGCAGGGCTTCGCCTAAGCACCGCTGAAAACCGATCTAGAGGAGAAAATGATCTAGAGGAAGAAGAGGACAACACGTGGCAATTAGGGTTAGGGCTGCCCTCAAAATCCTCTAGTATATATAGGAGGGAGGGAGAGAAGGCAACCTTAGCCTCTCCTCCAAGGAGAGCTTCGGCCAAAGCAACAGGGAAGGAGTCCACGTCCCACAAGGGAGGTGGACTCCTAATAGGACTGTTTCCCTACTTGGCCCCTACTCTTCCTCCTCTTCCCTTGCGCATAGGGATTTTTGGGCTGGCTTGCCCAGACCACCAGGGGTTGGTGCGCCACCTCTAAGGCCCATGTGGCTGTTAGGAGACGTAGTAGTAAATCAAAAAAATTCCTACGATCACCAAGATCTATCCATGGAGAAACCAGCAACGAGTGGGGAGAGATTGCATCTTCATACCTTTGAAGATCGCTAAGCGGAAGCGTTACAAGAACGCGGTTGGTGGAGTCGTACTCGCAGCGATTCAGATCGCGGTGGATTCCGATCTAAGCACCGAACAACGGCGCCTCCGTGTTCAACACATGTGCAGCCCGGTGACGTCTCCTACGCCTTGATCCAGCAAGGAGGAAGGAGAGGTTGGGAAGAGCTCCAACAGCAACACGACGGCGTGGTGGTGGTGGAGTAGCAAGGTATTCCGGCAGGGCTTCGCCTAAGCGCTGCGGAGGAGGAGGAAGAGAGGTAGGGCTTTGCCGTGAGAGAGAGAGTTCAGATTTGTTCTCAAAAGGCCAAGACCTCAAGTATATATAGGAGGAGGAAGAGGGAGGGATGCCTTGGCCCCTCCTTCAAAGAGGAGAGGTTCGGCCGACCCTAGGGAGGAGTCCACCTCCCACAAGGGAGGTGGATCTCTTCCTTTTGAATCCTTTTCAGCCCTATCTCTTATCTCCAGCCACATGGGCCTTTCTAGAAGGTCTTGGCCAGCCCACAAAGGGCTGGCACACCTCCTCTAAGGGCCCACGAAGTCCTTTGGTCGTCACACCCCTCCCGGGGGTCCTCCAGCACCCTCCCGGCACTCCCGCTACACTACCGATGAGCCCGAAAACTTTCCGGTGACCAAAACTGGACTTCCTATATATCAATCTTTACCTCCGGACCATTCCGGAGCTCCTCGTGACGTCCGGGATCTCATCCAGGACTCCGAACAACCTTCGGTAATCACGTATATCATTTCCCTATAACCCTAGCGTCATCGAACCTTAAGTGTGTAGACCCTACGGGTTCGGGAGACACGTGGACATGACCGAGACACTTCTCCGGCCAATAACCAACAGCCGGATCTGGATACCCATGTTGGCTCCCACATGCTCCACGATGATCTCATCGGATGAACCACGATGTCGGGGATTCAATCAATCCCATATACAATTCCCTTTGTCTATCGGTATGCTACTTGCCCGAGATTCGATCGTCGGTATCTCTATACCTTGTTCAATCTCGTTGCCGACAAGTCTCTTTACTCGATCCGTAATACATCATCCCGTGGCTAACTCCTTAGTCACTTTGAGCTCATTATGATGATGTCTTACCGAGTGGGCCCAGAGATACCTCTCCGTCACACGGAGTGACAAATCTCAGTCTCGATTCGTGCCAACCCAACAGACACTTTCGAAGATACCCGTAGTGCACCTTTATAGCCACCCAGTTACGTTGTGATGTTTGGCACACCCAAAGCATTCCTACGGTATCCGGGAGTTGCACAATCTCATGTTCTAAGGAAACGATACTTGACATTGAAAAGCTTTAGCAAACGAACTACACGATCTAGTGCTATGCTTAGGATTGGGTCTTGTCCATCACATCATTCTCCTAATGATGTGATCCCGTTATCAGCGACATCCAATGTCCATGGTCATGAAACCGTGACCATCTATTGATCAACGAGCTAGTCAACTAGAGGCTCACTAGGGACATGTTGTGGTCTATGTATTCACACATGTATTATGGTTTCCGGTTAACACAATTATAGCATGAACAATAGACAATTATCATGAACAAGGAAATACAATAATAACCATTTTATTATTGCCTCTAGGTCATATTTCCAACAGTCTCCCACTTGCACTAGAGTCAATAATCTAGTTACATTGTGATGAATCGAACACCCATAGCATTCTGGTGTTGATCATGTTTTGCTCGTGAGAGAGGTTTAGTCAGCGGATCTGCGACATTCAGATCCGTATGTACTTTACAAATATCTATATCTCCCTCCTGAATGTAATCACGGATGGAGTTGAAGCGGCGCTTGATGTGTCTTGTCTTCTTGTGAAACCTGGGCTCCTTCGCAAGGGCAATAGCTCCAGTGTTGTCACAGAATAGAGTCATCGGGCCCGATGCACTTGGAATTACTCCTAGGTCGGTGATGAACTCCTTCATCCAGACTCCTTCCTTTGTTGCTTCCGAAGCATCTATGTACTCCGCTTCACATGTAGATGCCGCCACGACGCTTTGCTTGCTGCTGCACCAGCTAACTGCCCCTCCGTTCAAAATATACACGTATCCGGTTTGCGACTTGGAGTCATCCGGATCTGTGTCGAAGCTAGCATCGACGTAACCCTTTACGATGAGCTCTTCGGCACCTCCATATACGAGAAACATGTCCTTTGTCCTTTTCAGGTACTTCAGGATATTCTTGACCGATGTCCAGTGTTCCGCTCGGGGATCACTTTGGTACCTCCCTACCAAACTTATGGCAAGGTTCACATCAGGTCTGGTACACAGCATGGCATACATAATAGAGCCTATGGCTGAAGCATAGGGGATGACACTCATCTCTTCTCTATCCTTTGTCGTGGTCGGGCATTGAGTCGTACTCAATCTCACACCCTGTAACACAGGCAAGAACCCTTTCTTGGACTGATCCATATTGAACTTCTTCAATATCTTTTCAAGGTATGTGCTTTGTGAAAGACCTATGAGGCGTCTCGATCTATCTCTATAGATGTTAATGCCTAATATGTAAGCAGCTTCTCCAAGGTCCTTCATCGAAAAACACTTATTCAAGTAGGCCTTTACACTTTCCAAGAGTTCTATATCATTTCCCATTATCAGTATGTCATCCACATATAATACGAGAAATGCTACAGAGCTCCCACTCACTTTCTTGTAAATACAGGGTTCTCCATAAACCTGTACAAACCCAAACGCTTTAATCACTTCATTAAAGCGAATGTTCCAACTCCGAGATGCTTGCACCAGCCCATAGATGGAGCGCTGGAGCTTGCATACTTTGTTAGCATCTTTAGGATCGACAAAACCTTCTGGCTGCATCATATACAGTTCTTCCTTAAGGAAGCCATTAAGGAATGCCGTTTTGACGTCCATTTGCCAGATCTCATAATCATAAAATGCGGCAATTGCTAACATGATTCGGACAGACTTTAGCATCGCTACGGGTGAGAAAGTTTCATCGTAGTCAACTCCTTGAACTTGTCGATAACCCTTAGCGACAAGCCGAGCCTTATAGACGGTCACATTACCATCCGCGTCAGTCTTCTTCTTAAAGATCCATTTATTTTCAATGGCTCGCTTATCATCAGGCAAGTCCACCAAAGTCAACACTTTGTTCTCATACATGGATCCTATCTCGGATTTCATGGCTTCAAGCCATTTGTTGGAATCCGGGCCCGCCATCGCTTCTTCATAGTTTGAAGGTTCACCATTGTCCAACAACATGATCTCCAGGACAGGGTTGCCGTACCACTCTGGTGCGGAACGTGTCCTAGTGGACCTTCGATGTTCTATAGTAACTTGATCTGAAGTTTCATGATCATCATCATTAACTTCCTCTCCAGCCGGTGTAGGCTCCACAGAAACAACTTCCTGTGTTGCGCTACTCTCTGGTTCGAGTGGAGGTACAATTACCTCATCAAGTTCTATTTTTTACTCCCACTTACTTCTTTCGAGAGAAACTCTTTCTCGAGAAAGGATCCATTCTTGGCAACAAAGACTTTGCCCTCGGATCATAGGTAGAAGGTATACCCAATAGTCTCTTTGGGATATCCTATGAAGACGCACTTTTCCGCTTTGGGTTCGAGCTTCTCAGGTTGAAGTTTCTTCACATAAGCATCGCATCCCCAAACTTTTAGAAACGACAGCTTAGGTTTCTTTCCAAACCATAATTCATATGGTGTCGTCTCAACGGATTTTGGCGGTGCCCTATTTAAAGTGAATGCGGCAGTCTCTAATGCATATCCCCAAAATGATAGCGGTAAGTCAGTAAGAGACATCATAGATCGCATCATATCCAATAGAGTGCGATTACGACGTTCAGACACACCATTTCGCTGAGGTGTGCCAGGCAGCGTGAGTTGTGAAACAATTCCACATTTCCTTAGGTGCATGCCAAACTCATGACTTAAATATTCTCCGCCACGATCGGATCGTAGGCACTTTATTTTCCTGTCACGCTGATTCTCTGCCTCACTCTGAAATTCCTTGAACCTTTCAAAGGTTTCAGACTTGTGTTTCATTAAGTAGACATACCCATATCTGCTCAAGTCATCAGTGAGGGTGAGAACATAACGGTAGCCACCACGAGCCTCGACACTCATTGGACCGCATACATCGGTATGTATTATTTCCAACAAGTCAGTTGCTCGCTCCATTGTTCCATAGAACGGAGTCTTAGTCATCTTGCCCATGAGGCATGGTTCGCACGTGTCAAATGATTCGAAATCAAGAGACTCCAAAAGTCCATCAGTATGGAGCTTCTTCATACGTTTGACACCAATATGACCAAGGTGGCAGTGCCACATGTAAGTGGGACTTTCGTTATCAACGTTACACTTTTTGGTATTCACATTATGGACATGTGTAACATCACGTTCGAGATTCATCAAAAATAAACCATTAACCAGCGGGGCATGACCATAAAACATTTCTCTCATATAAATAGAACAACCATTATTCTCAAATTTAAATGAGTAGCCATCTCGCATCAAGCGAGATCCAGATACAATGTTCATGCTCAAAGCTGGTACTAAATAACAATTATTAAGGTTTAACACTAATCCCGAAGGTAGATGTAGAGGTAGCGTGCCGACAGCGATCGCATCGACCTTGGAACCATTCCCGACGCGCATCGTCACCTCGTCCTTTGCCATCCTTCGCTTATTCCGCAGCTCCTGCTTGGAGTTACAAATGTGAGCAACTGCACCGGTATCAAATACCTAGGAGCTACTACGAGCGCTGGTATCAATAACAAGTATATCACATATACCTTTAATGTTGCCGTCCTTCTTATCCGCTAAGTACTTGGGGTAGTTCCGCTTCCAGTGACCGGTACCCTTGCAGTAAAAGCACTTAGTCTCAGGCTTGGGTCCATGCTTGTTTTCTTCTTCCCGGCAACTTGCTTACCAGGCGCGGCAACAGCTTTGCCGTCCTTCTTGAAGTTCTTCTTACCCTTGCCTTTCTTGAAACTAGTGGTCTTATTCACCATCAACACTTGATGCTCCTTTTTGATCTCGACCTCCGCTGATTTCAGCATCGAGTACAACTCAGGAATGGACTTCTCCATCCCTTGCATGTTGTAGTTCATCACAAAGCTCTTGTAGCTAGGTGGAAGCGACTGGAGGATTCTGTCAATGACCGAGTCATCCGGGAGATTAACTCCCAGCTGAGTCAAGCGGTTGTGTAGCCCAGACATCTTGAGGATGTGCTCAGTGACAGAACTGTTCTCCTCCATCTTACAGCTGAAGAACTTGTCGGAGACGTCATATCTCTCGACCTGGGCATGAGCTTGGAAAACCGGTTTCAGCTCTTGGAACTTCTCATATGCTCCGTGTTGCTCAAAACGTTTTTGTATCCCCGATTCTAAACTGTAAAGCATGCCGCACTGAACAAGGGAGTAATCATCACAGTGTGTCTGCCAAGCGTTCATAACGTCTTATTCCGCTGGGAGAATGGGTGCGTCACCTAGTGGTGCATCAAGGACATACAATTTCTTGGAAGCTATGAGGATGATCCTCAAGCCACGGACCCAGTCCGCATAGTTGCTTCCATCATCTTTCAGCTTGGTTTTCTCTAGGAATGCATTGAAATTGAGGGTAACATTCACGTTGGCCATTGGATCTACAATATAGATTGTAAAGATAATTTTAGACTAAGTTCATGATAGTTAAGTTCACATAATCAAATTATTTAATGAACTCCCACTTAGATAGACATCTCTCTAGTCATCCAAGTGACACATGATCCATGTCAACTAGCCCGTGTCCGATCATCACGTGAGACGGACTAGTCATCCATGGTGAACATCTCCATGTTGATCGTATCTTCCATACGACTCATGTTCGACCTTTCGGTCTTCCGTGTTCCGAGGCCATGTCTATACATGCTAGGCTTGTCAAGTCAACCTAAGTGTTTCGCGTGTGTAAATCTGGCTTACACCCGTTGTATGCGAACGTTAGAACCTATCACACCCGATCATCACGTGGTGCTTCGGAACAACGATCCTTAGCAACGGTGCACAGTTAGGGTGAACACTTTTCTTGAAATTTTAGTGAGAGATCATCTTATTTACTACCGTCGTTCTAGGCAAATAAGATGTAAACATGATAAACATCACATGCAATCAATATAGTGACATGATATGGCCATTATCATCTTGCTCCTTTGATCTCCATCTTCGGGGCACCATGATCATCACTGTCACCGGCACGACACCATGATCTCCATCATCATGATCTCCATCACTGTGTCTTCATGAAGTTGTCTCGCCAACTATTACTTCTACCACTATGGCTAACGTTTAGCAATAAAGTAAAGTAATTACATGGCGTTTATGATTGACACGCAGGTCAAACAATAAAATAAGACAACTCCTATGGCTCCTGCCGGTTGTCATACTCATTGACATGCAAGTCGTGAATCCTATTACAAGAACATGATCAATCTCATACATCACAATGCATCACATCACATCCTTTGGCCATATCACATCACAAGGCATATGCTACAACAAGTTAGACGTCCTCTAATTTGTAGTTGCAAGTTTTTACGTGGCTGCTATAGGTTACTAGCAAGAACGTTTCTTACCTACGTCAAAACCACAACGTGATATGCCAATTGCTATTTACCCTTCATAAGGACCCTTTTCATAGAATCCAATCCGACTAAGGTGGGAGAGACAGACACCCGCTAGCCACCTTATGCAACAAGTGCATGTCAGGCGGTGGAACCAGTCTCACGTAAGCGTACGTGTAAAGTCGGTCCGGGCCGCTTCATCCCACAATACCGCCGAATCAAGATAATACTAGTAGTGGTAAGCAAATTAACAAAATCGACGCCCACAACTGCTTTGTGTTCTACTCATGCATAGATTCTACGCATAAACCTCACTCTGATACCACTGTTGCGAGACGTAGTAGTAAATCAAAAAATTTCCTACGATCACCAAGATCTATCCATGGAGAAACCAGCAACGAGTGGGGAGAGATTGCATCTTCATACCTTTGAAGATCGCTAAGCGGAAGCGTTACAGGAACGCGGTTGGTGGAGTCGTACTCGCAGCGATTCAGATCGCGGTGGATTCCGATCTAAGCGCCGAACAACGGCGCCTCCGCGTTCAACACATGTGCAGCCCGATGACGTCTCCTACGCCTTGATCCAGCAAGGAGGAAGGAGAGGTTGGGAAGAGCTCCAACAGCAGCACGACGGCGTGGTGGTGGTGGAGTAGCAATGTATTCCGGCAGGGCTTCGCCTAAGCGCTGCGGAGGAGGAGGAAGAGAGGTAGGGCTTTGCCGTGAGAGAGAGAGAGTTCAGATCTGTTCTCAAAAGGCCAAAACCTCAAGTATATATAGGAGGATGGAGAGGGAGGGCTGCCTTGGCCCCTCCTTCAAAGAGGAGAGGTTTGGCCGACCCTAGGGAGGAGTCCACCTCCCACAAGGGAGGTGGATCTCTTCCTTTTGAATCATTTTCAGCCCTATCTCTTATCTCCAGCCACATGGGCCTTTCTAGAAGGTCTTGGCCAGACCACAAAGGGCTGGCACACCTCCTCTAAGGGCCCACGAAGTCCTTTGGTCGTCACACCCCTCCCGGGGGTCCTCCGGCACCCTCCCGGCACTCCCGCTACACTACCGATGAGTCCGAAAACTTTCCAGTGACCAAAACTGGACTTCCTATATATCAATCTTTACCTCCGGACCATTTCGGAGCTCCTCGTGACGTTTGGGATCTCATCCGGGACTCCAAACAACCTTCGGTAATCACGTATACCATTTCCCTATAACCCTAGCGTCATCGAACCTTAAGTGTGTAGACCCTACGGGTTCGGGAGACACGTGGACATGACCGAGACACTTCTCCGGCCAGTAACCAACAGCCGGATCTGGATACCCATGTTGGCTCCCACATGCTCCACGATGATCTCATCGGATGAACCACGATGTCGGGGATTCAATCAATCCCATATACAATTCCCTTTGTCTATCGGTATGCTACTTGCCCGAGATTCGATCGTCGGTATCTCTATACCTTGTTCAATCTCGTTTCCGGCAAGTCTCTTTACTCGTTCTGTAATACATCATCCTGTGGCTAACTCCTTAGTCACTTTGAGCTCATTATGATGATGTCTTACCGAGTGGGCCCAGAGATACCTCTCCGTCACACGGAGTGACAAATCCCAGTCTCGATTCGTGCCAACCCAACAGACACTTTCGAAGATACCCGTAGTGCACCTTTATAGCCACCCAGTTACGTTGTGACGTTTGGCACACCCAAAGTATTCCTACGGTATCCGGGAGTTGCACAATCTCATGGTCTAAGGAAACGATACTTGACATTGAAAAGCTTTAGCAAACGAACTACACGATCTAGTGCTATGCTTAGGATTGGGTCTTGTCCATCACATCATTCTCCTAATGATGTGACCCCGTTATCAACGACATCCAATGTCCATGGTCATGAAACCGTGACCATCTATTGATCAACGAGCTAGTCAACTAGAGGCTCACTAGGGACATGTTGTGGTCTATGTATTCACACATGTATTATGGTTTCCGTTAACACAATTATAGCATGAACAATAGACAATTATCATGAATAAGGAAATACAATAATAACCATTTTATTATTGCCTCTAGGGCATATTTCCAACAGTGGCCCCTTGGGGTGTGTGGGCCCCACTTGGTGGTCCCCGGAACCCATTCGTCACTCCCGGTACAGTGTCGGAAATGCCCGAAACTTTTCCGGACTTCCAACACCACTTTCGTATATATCAATCTTTACCTCCGGACCATTCCGGATCTCCTCGTGATGTCCGAGATCTCATCCGGGACTCCGAACAACCTTCGGTCACCAACATACATAACCCAATACTACCAAAAAGTCACCGAACCTTAAGTGTGCAGACCCTGCAGGTTCGAGAACTATGTAGACATGACCGAGACACCTCTACGGTCAATAACCAATAGCGGGACCTAGATGCCCATATTGTCTCCTAAATATTCTACAAAGATCTTTATCGGTTGAACCTCTATGTCAAGGATTCAGTTAATCCCGTATGTTGTTCCCTTTGTTCTTCGGTATGTTACTTTCCCGAGATTCGATCGTCGGTATCTCTATACCTAGTTCAATCTCGTTACCGACAAGTCTCTTTACTCGTTCCGTAATACAAGATCCTGTGGCTAACACTTAGTCACATTGCTTGCAAGGCTTGTTGTGATGTTGTATTACCGATTGGGCCCTGAGATACCTCTCCGTCACACGGAGCAACAAATCCCAGTCTTGATCCATGCCAACCCAACAGACACCCTCGAAGATACCTGTAGAGCACCTTTATAGTCACCCGGTTACGTTGTGACGTTTGATACACACAAGGTACTCCGGTGTCAGTGAGTTGCATGAGCTCATGGTCATAGGAAGAGATACTTGACATGCAGAAAACTGTAGCAATAAACTGACACGATCATATGCTACGTTTATAGTTTGGGTCTTGTCCATCACATCATTCTCCAAATGATGTGATCCCGTTATCAAATGACATCTCATGTCCATGGCTAGGAAACCTTAACCATCTTTGATCAACGAGCTAGTCCATGAGAGGCATACTAGGGACATGGTGCTCCCTATGTATCCACACATGTATCTGAGTTTCCGATCAATACAATTCTAGCATGGATAATAAACAATTACCATGAACAAGGAAATATGATAACAACTAATTTATTATTGCCTCTAGGGCATATTTCCAATAGTCTCCCACTTGCACTAGAGTCAATAATCTAGTTCACATCATCATATGATTCGCATTGTTATGAATCTAACACCCAATGAGTTCTGGGGCTCGATCATGCTTTGCATGTGAGAGAGGCCTTTTAGTCAACGGGTCTGCGACATTCAGATCCGTGTCTACTTTGTAAATCTCTATGTGATATTGTAGACGATGTTACCACACTCCACTTCGATCTATTCCAAATGGTTGCTCCATTATATGCATCCGGATTGCTACTAAGAGCCATCCGGATCAATGTTAAAGCTTGCATCGACGTAACTCTTTACGACGAACTCTTTATCACCTCCATAATCGAGAAACATCTCCTTACTCTTTAGTTACTAAGGATAATATTGACCGTTGTCCAGTGATCCACTCCTGGATCACTCTTGTACCCCTTGACGGACTCATGGCAAGGCATACACAGGTGCGGTACATAGCATGGCATACTATATAGAGCCTATGGCTAAAGCATAGGGGATGACCTTCGTCCTTTCTCTTTCTTATGCTGTGGTCGAGCTTTGAGTCTTACTCAACTTCACACCTTACAAATAAGGCAAGAACTCTTTCTCTAACTGATTCATTTTGAACTCTTTCAAAATCTTGTCAAGGCATATACTCATTGAAAGTCTTATCAGGCGTCTTGATCTATCTCTATAGATCTCGATGCCAAAACTTAAGTAGCTTTATCCAGGTCTTCCTTTGAAAAACTCTTTTCAAACAACCCTTCATGCTTTCCAGAAAATCTACATCATTTCCGATCAACAATATGTCACCCACATATGCTTATCAGAAATTCTATAGTGCTCCCACTGACTTTATTGTAAATACAAGTTTCTCATAAACTTTGTATAGACTCAAAAACTTTGATCACCTCATCAAAGCGTATATTCCAACTCTGAGATGCTTGCTCTAGCCCATAAAAGGATTGCTGTAGCTCGCACACCTTTTAGCATCCTTAGGACTGACAAAACCTTCTGGTTGTATCACATTCAACCTTTCCTCAAGTAAACCGTTAAGGAATCAATGTTTTGTCATCCAGCTGCCAGATTTCGTAATTGAAAAATGCAGCAACTGCTAACATAATTGCAACAGACTTTTACATCGCTATGAGTAAGAAAGTCTCATCGCAGTCAACTCCTTGAACTTGGCAGAAACTTCTTTGTGACAAGTCGAGCTTTACAAACAGTGACATTCACCATCAGCGTCTGTCTTCATCTTAAAGGTCCATTTGTACACGATGACCTACCGTCCAACGAGCAAGTCTACCAAAGTCTATACTTGGTTTCATACATGGATCCTTTCTCAGATTTCATGGCCTCTAACCATTTGTCGAAGTCCGGGCCCATCATCGCTTCTTCATAGTTTGTAGGTTCATCATTGTCTAACAACATGATTTCCAAGACATGATCACCGTACCACTTAGGTGAAGTACGTATCCTTGTCAACCTACGAGGTTCGACAGTAACTTGATTTGAAGCTTCATGATCATCATCATTAACTTCCTGTTCAACTGACGTAGGCTCCATAGAAACATCTTTCTGCGCTGCGCTACTCTCTTGTTGAACAAAGGTTCAACAACCTCATCAAGTTCTATCTTCCTCCCACTCAATTCTTTTGAGAGAAACTCTTTTCGAGAAAGGACCTGTTTATAGCAACAAACACTTTGCACTCAGATCTGAGATAGAAGGTATACCCAACTGTTCTTAGGGTATTCCATGAAGATGCATTTGTCTGCTTTGGGTTCGAGCTCATTAGGTGAAAAACCTTTTTCACATAAGCGTCGCAGCACCAAGCATTAAGAAATGACAGCTTAGGTTTCTATCAAACCATATGGTGTCATCTCAACGGATTTAGATGGTTCCCTATTTAAAGTGAATGTGGTTGTCTCTAATGCATAACCCTAAATTGATAGTGGCAAAACGATAAGAGACATCATAGTTCACATCATATCCAATGGAGCACGACTACAACGTTCGGACACACCATCACACTATGGTGTTCTAGGTGGCGTGAGTTGTGAAACAGCTTCCACTTTGTCTTAAGTTGTACACCAAACTCGTAACTCAGATATTCACCTCCATGATCATATCATAGACATTTTATCTTCTCGTCACGATGATCTCAAACTTCACTCTGATTCTGCTTGAACTTTTCAAACGATTCAGACTTGTGTTTCATTAAGTAAATATACACTATCTACTCAAATCATCAGTGAAGGTAAGAAAATAACGTTATCCACCGCACGCTACAACACTCATTGGACCGTATACATCAACATGTATCATTTCCAATAAGTCACTTGCCCGTTCCATCAAGCCGGAAAACGGGGTTTTTGTCATCTTGCCCAAGAGGCATGGTTCGCATGTCTCAACCGATTCGAAATCGAATGAGTCCAAAGATCCATCGGCATGGAGTTTCTTCATGCAATTTATACCAACATGACTTTCAGCGGCAGTGCCACAAGTATGTTGTACTATCCTTATTAACTTTGCATCTTTTAGCATCAATGTTATTAACATGTGTATTATTACAGTCAAGATTCAGCAAACCATTCTCATTGGGTGCATGACCATTGAAGGTATTATTCATGTAAACAGAATAACCATTAATCTCTCACTTAAATGAATAACCGCATTGCAATAAACACGATCTAATCATTTTCATGCTTAATGCAAACACCAAATAACATTTATTTAGGTTCGTCACTAATCCTGAAGGTAGAGAGCGTGCGATGTTGATCACATCAACCTTGGAAACATTTCCAACACACATCATCACCTCACACTTAGCTAGTCTTTGTTTATTCCGTACCTTTTACTTCGAGTTATTAACATTTAGCAACCGAACCGGTATCCAATACCCAGGTGCTACTAGGAGTACTAGCAAGGTACACATCAATAACACGTATATCAAATATACTTCTGTCGATGTTGCCAGCCTTCTTATCTACCAAGTATCTAGGGTTGTTCCGCTTCAGCGACCGCTCTCCTCATAATAGAAGCACTTAGTCTCGAGTTTGGGTTTAACATTGGGTTTCTTCATTGGAGCAGCAACTGTCTTGCCATCCATGAAGTTTCCCTCTTAGACCTTGCCCTTCTTGAAACTAGTGGTTTTACTAACCATCAACACTTGATGCTCCTTCTTGATTTCTACCTTCGCGGTGTCAAACATCGCGAACAGCTTAGGGATCATCATTTCTATCCCTGGCATAATTATAGTTCATCACAAAGTTCTAGTAGCTTAGGGATAGTGACTTGGAGAACTATATCAATCACTTTCTTATCTGGAAGATCAACTCCCACTCGATACAAGTGATTGTAGCACCCAGACAATCTGAGCACATGCTCAACGATTGAGCTATTCTCATTTATCTTACAGGCAAAGAATCTTGTTGGAGATCTCAAATCTCACAACACGGGCACAAGCCTGAGATCCCAATTTCAGCTCTCAGAACATCTCATATGTTCCGTGATGTTCAAAACATTTTGGAGCCTCAATTCTAAGCCATAATGCATGATGCACTAAACTATTAAGTAGTCATTAGAACGTGCCTATTAGATGTTCACAACATCTACAGATGACGCTAGAGGGGGTGGCGCACCGAGTGGTGCATTAAGGACATAAGCCTTCTGTGTAGCAATGAGGACAATCCTCAGATCATGGACCCAGTCCGCAATATTGCTACCATCATCTTTCAACTCTATTTCTCTAGGAACATATAAAAATTCAAGGGAGCTACAACGTGAGCTACAACATAATTTGCAAAGACACTCCTGACTATGTTCATGATAATGAGTTCAACTAATCATATTATTTAAGAACTCCCACTCAAATTGACATCCCTCTGGTCATTCGAGTGATACATGATTCAAATTCACCAACTCAAGTCCGATCATCACGTGAGTTGAGGTGGTTTCAATGGTGAACATCATCATGTTGATCATATATACTATATGACTCATGTTCGACCTTTCGGTCTCTTGTGTTCCGAGGCCATGTCTGTACATGCTAGGCTCGTCAAGTTTAACCCGAGTGTTCTGCATGTGCAACACTGGCTTGCACCCGTTGTATGTGAACATAGAGTCTATCACACCCGATCATCACGTGGTGTCTTGACACGATGAACTTTCGCAACGGTGCACACTCGGGGAGAACACAACTTTTACCTTGAAATTTAAGTGAGGGATCACCTTATAATGCTACCGTGGTCCTAAGCAAAACAAGGTGCATAAAAGGATTAACATCACATGCAAATCATAAGTGACATGATATGGCCATGAACTTGTGCTTTTGATCTCCATCTTGAAAGCACCAACATGATCTCCATTGTCACCGGCATGACACCATGATCTCCATCATCTTGATCTCCATCAACGTGTCGCTATCGGGGTTGTCGCGCCCACCATGCTTCTACTACTATTGTTACCGTTTAGCGATAAAGTAAAGCATTACATAGCGCTTAAAGATTGACACGCAGGTCATACAATAATCAAAGACATGTTGGGGAACGTTGCATGGGAAACAAAAAAATTTCCTATGCACACGCAAATCTATCCATGGTGATGAGCATCTACGAGAGGGAGAGTGGATCTACATACCCTTGTAGATCGCTAAGCGGGAAGCGTTAAGAAACACGGTTGGTGTAGTCAAACATCTTCGCGATCCAAATCGCCGAGCGTCCCGCGATCCAATCACGATCCGTCCCGTGATCCAATCATGATCCATCCCACGAACTTGATCACGATCCATCCCACGAACTTTATCACGATCCTTCCGATAGCGCCGAACGGACGGCACCTCGGCGTTCAGCACACGTACAGCTTGATGACGATCTCCGCCGTCTTGATCCAGCAAGAAGGAGCGGAGAGGAGGAAGAGTTCTTCGGTAGCGTGGCAGTGCTCTGGCGATGGTGGTGGAGCTATTCCGGCAGGGCTTCGCCTAAGCACTATGGAAATCCGATCTAGAGGAGAAACTATGCACTGGAGGAACGGGTAGCACGTGGCTGAAAATCAAGTGCAAAACCCCCCAAAACACTCTAGTATATATAGGAGGAGAGTAGGACAGGAGGCAGCCTTGGATTCCATGCCAAGGCTGGTTCGGCCGAATAGGAGGGAGGAGTCCACCTCCTCCACTCCTGGTAGGATTAGGACTCCTTCCTTAATTTGCCTTTTTTGCCTTTTTCCACCTTTTTCCTTTTGGGATTTTCTTCCCAGCCACATGGGCCTTGTGTGGGACTTCCACCAGCCCACTAAGGGCTGGTATTCACTCTCCCACAGCGCATGAAGCCTCTTGGGTCGAAATACCCCTCCCAGTGGTCTCCCGGTACACTGCCGGCACTCCCCGTACACTACCGATGAGCCCAAAACTTTTCTGGCGACCAAAACAGGACTTCCTATATATGAATCTTTACTTCAGGACCAGTCCGGAGCTTGTCATGACGTCCGGGATCTCATCCGGAACTCCAAACAACCTTCGGTCACCACCATACATAACTCTATACTACCGAAATATCACCAAACCTTAAGTGTGCAGACCCTATGGGTTCGATAACTATGTAGACATGAGCGAGACACCTCTACGGTCAATAACCAATAGCGGGACCTGGATGCACATATTGGTTCCTACATATTCTATGAAGATCTTTATCGGTCAAACCTCTATGTCAAGGATTCAATTAATCTCGTATGATGTTCCCTTTGTTCTTTGGTATGTTACTTGCCCGAGATTCGATCGTTGGTATCTCCATACCTAGTTCAACCTCGTTACCGGCAAGTCTCTTTACTCGTTCCGTAATATAAGATCCCACAACTAACACTTAGTCACATTGCTTGCAAGGCTTATTGTGATGTTGTATTACCGAGTGGGCCCTGAGATACCTCTCCGTCACACGGAGTAACAAATCCCAGTCTTGATCCATACCAACTCAACAGACACCTTCGGAGATACCTGTAGAGCACCTTTATAGTCACCCAGTTACATTGCGACGTTTGATACACACAAGGCAGTCCTCCGATGTCTGTGAGTTGCATGATCTCATGGTCATAGGAACACATACTTGACATGCAGAAAACAGTAGCAATAAACATATGCTACGTTTGTAGTTTGGGTCTTGTCCATCACATCATTCTCCTAATGATGTGATCCCGTTATCAAATGACATCTCATGTCAATGGCTAGGAAACCTTGACCATCTTTGATCAACGAGCTAGTTCACTAGAGGCATACTAGGGACAGAGTGTTGTCTATTTACCCACACATGTAATGTGTTTCCAATCAATACAATTATAGCATGGATAATAAACGATTATCATGAACAAGGAAATATAATAATAAACACTTTATTTATTGCCTCTAGGGCATATTTCCAATAGTCTCCCACTTGCACTAGAGTCAATAATCTAGTTCACATCACTATGTGATTTACATTGTAATGAATCGAACACACATGCAGTTGTGGTGTTGATCATGTTTAGCCCTTGGAAGAGGTTTAGTCAACGGGTCTACAACATTCAGATCCGTGTGCACTTTGCAAATATTTATGTCCTTCTCCTCGATGTAATCGCGGATGGAGTTGAAGCGTCGCTTTATGTGTCTGGTCCTCTTGTGAAACCTTGGTTCCTTGGCCAGAGCAATGGCACCCGTGTTGTCATAGAACAGGTTCATTGGATTCAGTGCACTGGGCACTACTCCAAGATCTGTCATGAACTGCTTCATCCAGACACCTTCCTTCGCCGCCTCCGAGGCTGCGATGTACTCCGCTTTGCATGTAGAATCGGCTACCACGCTTTGCTTGGAACTGCACCAGCTTATCGCTCCCCCGTTGAGAATAAATATGTATCCGGTTTGCGACTTAGAGTCATCCGGATCAGTGTCAAAGCTTGCATCGACGTAACCCTTTACGACGAGCTCTTCATCACCTCCATAAACGAGAAACATTTCCTTAGTCCTTTTCAGGTATTTAAGAATATTCTTGACCGCTGCCCAGTGCTCCATTCCAGGATCACTTTGAAACCTTCCGGCCATACTTATGGCAAGGCTGACATCCGGTCTTGTGCACAGCATTGCATACATGATAGAGCCTATGGCCGAAGCATAGGGGATGACACTCATATTTTCTCTATCTTCTGCAGTCACTGGACATTGAGTCTTACTCAACTTCACACCTTGTAACATAGGCAAGAACCCCTTCTTGGACTGATCCATTTTGAACTTCTTCAAAACTTTATCACGGTATGTGCTCTGTGAAAGTGCTATCAAGTGTCTCGATCTATCTCTATAGATCTTAATGCCTAATATGAAAGTAGCTTCTCCTAGGTCCTTCATTGAAAAACTCTCGCAGCATTTCTATATTGTTTCCAATCATAAATATGTCATCCACATATAATATTAGAAACGTTATAGAGTTCCTACTCACTTTCTTGTAAATACAAGCTTCTCCATAAACTTGTATAAACTCAAACGCTTTGATCACCTCATCAAAGCGCTTATTCCAACTCCGAGATGCTTGCACCAGTCCATAAATGGATCGCTGGAGTTTGCAAACCTTGTCAGCATTCTCTAGATCGACAAAACCTTCGGGTTGCATCATATACAACTCTTCCTCAAGGAAACCGTTGAGGAACGCCATTTTGACATCCATCTACCAAATTTCATAGTCGAAATAAGCAGCTATTGCCAACATGATTCTGACAGACTTAAGCATCGCTACGGGTGAGAATGTCTCATCGTAGTCAACTCCTTGAAGTTGTGAAAAACCCTTTGCCTCAACTCCAGCTTTATAGAAGGTGATATTACCGTCCGCGTTTGTCTTCTTCTTAAAGATCCATTTGTTCTGAATGGCCTTTCGCCCTTCAGGTAATACTTCCAAAGTCCATACTTTGTTTTCATACATGGATCCCATCTCGGATTTCATGGCCTCTAACCATTTCTCGGAATCCGGTCCCATCACTGCTCCTCCATATCTCGTAGGTTCATTGTTGTCCAACAACATGACCTCTAAGACAGTGTTGCCGTACCACTCAGGAGCAGTACGCGCCCTTGTCGACCTACGAGGTTCAATAGTAGCTTGATCCGAAGCTTCATGATCATCATCATTAACTTCGTATTCTACCGTCATAGGTTCCACAGAAACATCTTTCTGAGTTGCGCTACTTTCTGGTTGAAGTAAAGGTTCAATAACCTCATCTAGATCTATCTTCCTCCCACTCAATTCTTTCGAGAGAAACTCTTTCTCAAGAAATGTTCCGTTCTTAGCGACAAACACTTTGCCTTCGGATCTGAGATAGAAGGTATACCCGACTGTCTCTTTCGGGTGCCCTATGAAGACGCATTTCTTCGCTTTGGGTTCCAGCTTTTCAGGCTGAAGCTTTTTGACATAAGCATCACATCCCCAAACTTTAAGAAACGACAACTTTGGCCTTTTGCCAAACCATAGTTCATATGGCGTCATCTCAACAGATTTCGATGGTGCCCTATTTAAAGTGAATGCAACTGTCTCTAATGCATAATCCCAAAACGATAGTGGCAAATCAGCAAGAGACATCATAGAACGCACCATATCTAATAAGGTTCGATTACGACGTTCGGACACACCATTACGCTGTGGTGTTCCGGGCGGTGTCAACTATGAAACAATTCCACACTGTCTTAAGTGACTGCCAAACTCATAACTCAGATATTCACCTCCTCGATCAGATCGTAGGAACTTAATCTTCTTGTTACGATGATTCTCAACTTCACTCTGAAATTGCTTGAACTTTTCAAACGTTCCACACTTGTGTTTCATTATGTAAATATACCCATATCTACTTAAGTCATCAGTGAAGGTGAGAAAATAATGATATCCACCACGCGTTGTAACATTCATTGGACCGCACACATCAGTATGTATGATTTCCAATAAGTCAATTGCCCGTTCCATTGTTCCAGAGAACGACATTTTAGTCATCTTGCACATGAGGCATGGTTCACATGTGTCAAGTGATTCAAAATCAAGTGACTCCAAAAGTCCATCAGCATGGAGCTTCCTCATGCGTTTTACACCAATATGACCTAAACGGCAGTGCCACAAGAAAGTGGTATTATCATTATCAACTCTACATCTTTTGTCATCGATGTTATGAACATGTGTGTCATCACTATCAAGATTCAATATGAATAAACCCCTAAAATTGGGTGCATGACCATAAAAGATATTACTCATATAAATAGAACAACCTTTATTCTCTGATTTAAATGAGTAACCGTCTCGCAATAAACAAGATCCGGATATAATGTTCATGCTTAACGCAGGCACTAAATAACAATTATTCAGGTTCATCACTAATCCCGATGGTAATCGAAGAGAGAGCGTGCCGACGGCGATCACATCAACCTTGGAACCATTTCCCACGCGCATCATCACTTCGTCCTTCGCCAGCCTTCGTTTATTTCGTAGTTCCTGCTTTGAGTTGCAAATGTGAGCAACCGAACCGATATCAAATACCCGGGCACTACTACGAGAGCTAGTAAGGTACACATTAATAACATGTATATCATATATACCTTGTTTGTCGTTGGCCGCCTTCTTGTCAGCCAGGTACTTGGGGCAGTTCTGCTTCCAGTGACCAGTTCCCTTGCAATGAAAGCACTCAGTTTCTGGCTTAGGTCCATGCTTAGGCTTCTTTACAGGAGTAGCAACTGCTTTGCCATCCTTCTTGGTTTTACCCTTCTTGCCCTTGCCCTTGCCATTCTTCTTGAAACTAGTGGTTTTATTGACCATCACCACTTGATGTTCTTTCTGGATTTCAGACTCAGCGACTTTCAGCATCGCGAACAGCTCGGCAATTGACTTATTCATCCCGTGCATGTTATAGTTCATCACAAAGCTCTTGTAACTAGGTGGTAGTGATTGAAGAACTCTGTTAGTGATTGCCTCTGGCGGAAGGGTAATTCCCAACTCTGCTAGACAATTTGAATACCCAGACATTTTGAGTATATGCTCACTGATAGACCCGTTCTCCTCCATCTTGCAATCATAGAATTTATTGGAGGTCTCATACCTCTCGATTTGGGCATTCTTCTGAAAGATAAACTTCAACTCCTAGAACAGCTCATATGCTCCATGAAGTTCAAAACGTCTTTGAAGTCCCGGTTCTAAGCCATACAATATTGCACACTGAACTATTGAGTAGTCTCCAGCACGTGCCTCCCAAGCATTCTTAACGTCTTTGGAGGTCATGTCTTCTGGTTGGTTACCAGGTGGTGCATCAAGGACATATGATTTCTAGGAAGCCGTGAGGATAATCCTCAGATTACGGGCCCAGTCAACAAATTTACTTCCATCATCTTACAACTTAGCTTTCTCTAGGAACGCATAAAAAATCACGGGTGCTACTGCGCGAGCCATTGATCTACAACATAAATATGCAAAGGTTACTTAGACTATTGTAATGAGTTTAGTTAATCAAATTTACTAAAGCTCCCACTCAAATTGACACCCTCAGGTCATCTGAGTGTCACATGATCCAAATTCACCAAGTCAAGTCCGATCATCACGTGAGTTGAGGTGGTTCCGGGAGTGTACCGGGAGGCCACCGGGAGGGGTATTTCGACCCAAGAGGCTTCATGGGCTGTGGGAGAGTAAATACCAGCCTTTTGTGGGCTGGTGGAAGTCCCACACAAGGCCCATGCAGCTGGGAGAAAAAGCCCAAAGGGAAAAAGGTGGAAAAAGGCCAAAAAATGGAGGAATCCTAGTCCTACTAGGATTGGAGGAGGAGTCCTCCTCTCCTCCCCACTTTGGTCGACCCAAGGGCTGGCTTTTTGGCAGCCAAGACTCCTCCTCCTCTCCTCCTATATATACTAGAGGATTTTAGGGTTTTGGCACAGAATTTTCAGCCACGTGCTACCCGTTCCTCTAGTGCGTAGTTTCTCCTCTAGATCGGTTTTCTGCAGTGCTTAGGCGAAGCCCTGCCGGAATAGCTCCACCACCATCGCCGGAGCACCGTCACGCTGCCGGCAAACTCTTATACCTCTCCGCTCTCTCTTGCTGGATCAAGATGGCGGAGATCGTCATCAAGCTGTACGTGTGCTGAACGTGGAGGTGTCGTCCGTTAGACGCTCGATCGGAAGGACTGTGATCGAGATCGCGAGACGGTTCGTGATGTGATCGTGGAGCGGATCGTGATGAGTTCGCGGGACAGATCGTGATCAAGATCGTGAGACGGATCGTGATGAGATCGCGGGACGGATCGTGATGAGTTCACGGGACGGATCGTGATTGGATCGCGGGACAGATCGTGATGAGATCGCGGGACGCTCGGCGATTTGGATCGCAAAGACGTTCGACTACACCAACCGCGTTTCTTAATGCTTCCTGCTTAGCGATCTACAAGGGTATGTAGATCCACTCTCCCTCTCGTAGATGCTCATCACCATGGATAGATCTTGCGTGTGCGTAGGAAATTTTTTGTTTCCCATGCAACGTTCCCCAACAGTGGCATCATGAGCTAGGTCTATGTGTAGATGAGATCTCGAGTAGAACACAAAGAGTTTGTGGGCGTTGATGCTTAGATTGCTTCCTCCCTTGGTCGGATTTTGGTTCAGCGGTATTGTGAGATGAAGCGGCCTGGACCAGCATTACTCGTACGCTTACGAGAGACCGGTTCCCTCGACCGCAACTTGTTGCATAGATGGCTTGCGGGTGCCAGTTTCTCTCACTTTAGTTGGATCGGATTCGACAAAGGCGGTCCTTGAGAAGGTTGAAAAGCAACTAGTGTATCACCGTTGTGGTTTTTGCGTAGATGAGAATTGTTCTTGCTAGATACCCGTAGCAGCCACGTAAAACATGCAACAACAATTAGAGGACGTCTAACTTGTTTTTGCAAGGTATGTTGTGATATGATATGGCCACTTACATGATATGATATATGTGATGTATGAGATGATCATGTGATGTATAGATTATCATGACTTGCATGTCATTGAATACGGCAACCGGCAGGAGTCATAGGGTTGTCTTTAATTATTGTATGACCTGTGTGTCAATCATTAAGCGCTATGTAATGCTTTACTTTATCGCTAAACGGTAGCAATAGTAGTAGAAGCATGCAGGGCGTGACAACCCCGATGGCGACACGTTGATGGAGATCAAGATGATGGAGATCATGGTGTCATGCCGGTGATGATGGAGATCACGCTAGTGCTTTCTAGATGGAGATCAAAAGCACAAATTCATGGCCATATCATGTCACTTATGATTTGCATGTGATGTTAATCCTTTACCTTGTTTTGCTTGGGACGACGGTAGCATTATAAGGTGATCCCTCACTTAATTTTAAGATAAATTGTGTTCTCCCCGAGTGTGCACCGTTGCGAAAGTTCGTCGTGTTGAGACACCACGTGATGATCGGGTGTGATAGACTCTACGTTCACATACAACGGGTGCAAGCAAGTGTTGCACATGTAGAACACTCGGGTTAAACTTGACAAGCCTAGCATGTACAGACATGGCCTCGGAACACAAGAGACCGAAAAGTCAAACATGAGTCATATAGTAGATATGATCAACATGATGATGTTCACCATTGTAGCTACCTCAACTCACGTGATGATCGGACTTGAGTTGGTGAATTTGGATCATGTATCACTCGAATGACCGGAGGGATGTCAATTTGAGTGGGAGTTCTTAAGTAATATGATTAATTGAACTCATTATCATGAACATAGTCAATAGTGTCTTCGCAAATTATGTTGTAGATTACTAGCTCGCGCTGTAGCTCCCTTAATTTTTATATATGTTCCTAGAGAAATAGAGTTGAAAGATGATGGTAGCAATATTGCGGACTGGGTCCGTGATCTGAGGATTGTCCTCATTGCTACACAGAAGGCTTATGTCCTTAATGCACCGCTCGGTGCGCCAACCCCTCTAGCGTCGTCTGTAGATGTTGTGAACATCTGACAGGCACGTTCTGATGACTACTTGATAGTTTAGTGCGTCATGCATTACGGCTTAGAATTGAGGCTCCAAAACGTTTTGAACGTCACGGAACATATGAGATGTTTCTAAGAGCTGAAATTAGGATCTCAGGCTCGTGCCCGTGTTGCGAGATAAGAGATCTCCAACAAGATTCTTTGCCTACAAGATGAAAGAGAATAGCTCAATCGTTGAGCATGTGCTCAGATTGTCTGGGTGCTACAATCGCTTGAATCAAGTGGGAGTTGATCTTCCAGATAAGATAGTGATTGATATAGTTCTCCAAGTCACTGTCACTAAAGCTACTAGAACTTAGTGATGAACTATAAAACGCCAGGGATAGAACTATTGATCCCTGAGCTGTTCGCGATGTTTGACACCGCGAAGGTAGAAATCAAGAAGGAGCATCAAGTGTTGATGGTTAATCAAACCACTAGTTTCGAGAAGGGCAAGAGCAAGGAGGGAAACTTCATGGATAGCAAGTCAGTTGCTGCTCCAATGAAGCAGCCCAAAGTTGAATGCAAACCCGAGACTAAGTGCTTCTGTTATGAGGTGAGCGGTCGCTGAAGCGGAACAACCCTAGAAACTTGGTAGATAAGAAGGCTGGCAACATCGACAGAAGTATATTTGATATAACGAGTTATTGATGTGTACCTTGCTAGTACTCCTAGTAGCACCTGGGTATTGGATACCGGTTCAGTTGCTAAATGTTAGTAACTCGAAATAAAAGCTACGGAATAAACATAGAACTAGCTAAGGGTGAGGTGACGATATGTGTTGGAAATGTTTCCAAGGTTGATGAGATCAACATCGCACGCTCTCTCTACCTTCAGGATTAGTGACGAACCTAAATAAATGTTATTTGGTGTTTTGCGTTGAGCATGAACATGATTAGATCATGTTTATTGCAATACGGTTATTCATTTAAGTTAGAGAATAATGGCTATTTTGTTTACCTGAATAATACCTTCAATGGTCATGCACCAAGTGAGAATGGTTTGTTGAAATCTTGATCGTAGTAATACACATGTTCATAACATTGATGTCAAAAGATACAAAGTTAATAATGATAGTACCACATACTTGTGGCACTGCCGCTAAATGTCATATTGGAATAAAGCGCATGAAGAAACTCCATGCTGATGGATCTTTGGACTCATTCGATTTCGAATCGGTTGAGACATGCGAACCATGCCTCTTGGGCAAGGTGACTAAAAAAACCCGTTGGATGGAGCGGACAAGTGATTCATTGGAAATGATACATGTTGATGTATGCAATCCAGTGAGTCTTGTAGCATGAAGTGGATATCGTTATTCTCTTACCTTCACTGATGATTTAAGTAGATATAGTGTATATTTACTTAATGAAACACAAGTCTGAATCGTTTGAAAGGTTCAAGCAAATTCAGAGTGAAGTTTAAGATCATCGTGACAAGAAGATAAAAATGACTGCGATATGATCGTGGAGGTGAATATCTGAGTTACGAGTTTGGCATACAACTTAAGACAATGTGAAATTTGTTTCACAACTAACGCCACCTGGAACACCATAGTGTGATGGTGTGTCCGAACATCATAAGTCATACTCTATTGGAGATGGTGCGTGCTATGATGTCTCTTATCGTTTTACTACTATAATTTTGGGGTTATGCATTAGAGACAACTACATTCACTTTAAATAGGGCACCATCTAAATCCATTGAGATGACACCATGTGAATTATGGTTTGATAGAAACCTAAGCTGTCATTTCTTAATGTTTGGGGCTGCGACACTTGTGTGGAAAATGTTTTCACCTAATGAGGTTGAACCCAAGGCGGACAAATGCATCTTCATAGAATACCCTAAGAACAGTTGGGTGAACCCTTCTATCTCAGATCCAAGTGCAAAGTATTTGTTGCTAAAACGGATCCTTTCTCGAGGAAAAGTTTCTCTCGAAAGAATTGAGTGGGAGGAAGATAGAACTTGATGAGGTTGTTAAACGTTTGTTCAACCAGAGAGTAGCGCAGCGCAGAAAGATGTTTTCTGTGAAGCCTACGTTAGTTGAAGAGGAAGTTAATGATGATGATCATGAAAGCTTCAGGATAAGGTTACTATCGAACTTCGTAGGTCGACAAGGATGTGTACTGCTCCTAAGCGGTACGACAACCCTGTCTTTGAGGTCATGTTGTTGGACAACGATGAACCTACGAGCTGTGGAGAAGCGATGACAGGCCCAGATTGTGACAAATGGTTGGAGGCCATGAAATCCGAGATAGGATCCATGTATGAAACCCAAGTATAGACTTTGGTAGACTTGCTCGTTGGACGGCAGGTCGTTGAGTACAAATGGATCTTTAAAATGAAGACAGACGCTGATGGTAATTATCACCATTTGTAAAGCTCGACTTGTTGCAAAGATGTTTGTGACAAGTTCAAGGAGTTGACTGCGATGAGACTTTCTCACTCGTAGCGATGCTAAAGTCTGTTGGAATTATGTTAGCAGTTGCTGCATTTTCAATTATGAAATCTGGCAGATGGATGTCAAAACATCGTTTCCTTAACGGTTTACTTGAGGAAAGGTTGTATGTGATACAACCAGAAGGTTTTGTCAGTCCTAAGGATGCTAAAAGGTGTACAAGCTTCAGTGATCCTTCTATGGACTGAAGCAAGCTTCTCGGAGTTGGAATATACGCTTTGATGAGGTGATCAAAGTTTTGATGTTTATACAAAGTTTACGACAAACTTGTATTTACAATAAAGTGAGTGGGAGCACTATAGAATTTCTGATAAGTATATGTGGATGACATATTCTTGATCGGAAATAATGTAGAAATTCTGGAAAGCATAAATGGTTATTTGGAAAGTGATTTTCAAAGGAAGACCTGAATAAAGCTGCCTAATTGTTGAGCATCAAAATCTATAGAGATAGATCAAGATGCTTGATGAGACTTTCAATGAGTGCATACCTTCACAAGATTTTGAAAGAGTTCAAAATGGATCAGTCAGAGAAAGAGTTCTCGCCTAATTTGTAAGGTGTGAAGTTGAGTGAGACTCAAAGCTCGACAACGACATAAGAAAGAAAAATGACGAATGTTGTCCCCTATGCCTTAACCATAGGCTCTATATTATGCCATGTTGTGTACCGCACCTGTGTGTGCCTTGCCATGAGTCCGTCAAGGGGTACAAGAGTAATCCAGGAGTGGATCACTGGACAGCGGTCAAGATTATCCTTAGTAACTAAAAGACTAAGGAGATGTTTCTCGATTATGGAGGTGATAAAGAGTTCGTCGTAAAGAGTTACATCGATGCAAGCTTTAACACCAATCCGGATGACTCGTAGTAGCAATCTGGATACGTATAGTGGAGCAGCCATTTGGAATAGTACCAAATGGAGTGTGGTAGCAGTGTTTACAGTTTGACATAGAGATTTGCAAAGTACACACGGATCTGAATGTCGCAGACCCATTAACTATAAGACCTCTCACACATGCAAAGCATGATCGAGCCCCAGAACTCATTGGGTGTTAGATTCATAACAATGCGAATCACATAGTGATGTGAACTAGATTATTGACTCTAGTGCAAGTGGGAGACTGTTGGAAATATGCCCTAGAGGCAATAATAAATTAGTTATTATCATATTTCCTTTTTCATGATAATCGTTTATTATCCATGCTATAATTGTGTTGATCGGAAACTTAGATGCATGTGTGGATACATAGACAAAACCATGTCCCTAGTATGCCTCTAATAGACTAGCTCGTTGATCAAAAGATGGTTAAGGTTTCCTAGCCATGGACATGAGATGTCATTTGATAACGGGATCACATCATTAGGAGAATGATGTGATGGACAAAGACCCAAACTACAAGCGTAGCATATGATCGTGTCAGTTTATTGCTATTGTTTTCTGCATGTCAAGTATGTGTTCCTATGACCATGAGATCATGCAACTCACGGATACCGGAGGAGTGCCTTGTGTGTATCAAACGTCGCAACGTAACTGGGTGACTATAAAGGTGCTCTACAGGTATCTTCGATGGTGTCTGTTGAGTTGGCATGGATCGAGACTGGGATTTGTTACTCCGTGTGACGGAGAGGTATTTTGGGGCCCACTCGGTAATACAACATCACAATAAGCCTTGCAAGCAATGTGACTAATTGTTAGTTGCGGGATCTTGTATTACGGAACGAGTAAAGAGACTTTCCGGTAACGAGGTTGAACTAGGTATGGAGATACCGATGATCGAATCTCGGGCAAGTAACATACCGAAGAACAAAGGGAACATCATACGGGATTAACTGAATCCTTGACATAGAGGTTCGACCGATAAAGATCTTCGTAGAATATGTAGGAACCAATGTGGACATCCAGGTCCCGCCATTGGTTATTGACCATAGAGGTGTCTCGGTCATGTCTACATAGTTCTCGAACCCGCAGGGTCTGCACACTTAAGGTTTGGTGACGTTTCGGTAGTATAGAGTTATGTATGGTGGTGACCGAAGGTTGTTCGGAGTCCCATATGAGATCCCGGACGTCACAAGGAGCTCCGGAATGGTCCGGAGGTAAAGATTGATATATAGGAAGTCCCATTTTGGTCGTCGGAAAAGTTTCGGGCTAATCGGTAATGTACCGGGAGTGCCGGTAGTGTACCGGGAGGCCACCGTGAGGGGTATTTCGACCCAAGAAGCTTCATGGGCTGTGGGAGAGTAAATACCAGCCTTTTGTGGGCTGGTGGAAGTCCCACACAAGGGCCATGCAGCTGGGAGAAAAAGCCCAAAGGGAAAAAGGTGGAAAAAGGCCAAAAAAAAGGAGGAATCCTAGTCCTACTAGGATTGGAGGAGGAGTCCTCCTCTCCTCCCCACTTTGGTCGACCCAAGGGCTGGCTTTTTGGCAGCCAAGACTCCTCCTCCTCTCCTCCTATATATACTAGAGGATTTTAGGGTTTTGGCACAGAATTTTCAGCCACGTGCTACCCGTTCCTCTAGTGCGTAGTTTCTCCTCTAGATCGGTTTTCTGTAGTGCTTAGGCGAAGCCGTGCCGGAATAGCTCCACCACCATCGCCGGAGCGCCGTCACGCTGCCGGCAAACTCTTCTACCTCTCCTCTCTCTCTTGC
Organism: Hordeum marinum; assembly: GCA_022496015.1. NCBI lineage: Eukaryota > Viridiplantae > Streptophyta > Magnoliopsida > Poales > Poaceae > Hordeum > Hordeum marinum. The sequence continues at coordinate 524,428,575 of CM039673.1, forward strand.
TGGATCAAGACGGCGGAGATCGTCATCAAGCTATACGTGTGCTGAACGTGGAGGTGCCGTCCGTTCGGCGCTCGATCGGAAGGACCGTGATCGAGATCGCGAGACGGTTCGTGATGTGATCGCGGAGCGGATCGTGATGAGTTCGCGGGATAGATCGTGATCAAGATCGTGAGACAGATCGTGATGAGATCGCGGGACGGATCGTGATGAGTTCACGGGACGGATCGTGATTGGATCGCGGGACGGATCGTGATGAGATCGCGGGACGCTCGGCGATTTGGATTGCAAAGACGTTCGACTACACCAACCGCGTTTCTTAACGCTTCCCGCTTTGCGATCTACAAGGGTATGTAGATCCACTCTCCCTCTCGTAGATGCTCATCACCATGGATAGATCTTGCGTGTGCGTAGGAAATTTTTTGTTTCCGATGCAACGTTCCCCAACAACAGACACCCGCCAGCCATCTTTATGCGACGAAGTCACATGTCAGTCGATTGAAAATGGTCTCTCGTAAGCATACGGGTAAAGTCGGTCCGAGCCACTTCATCCCACAATACCGCTGAACCAAGAAAATACTAAGGAAGGAAGTGATCTGAATATCAATGACCACAAACTCTTTGTGTTCTACTCAAGATCTCATCTAGGCGTAGACCTAGCTCATGATGCCACTGTTGGGAAACGTTGCATGGGAAACAAAAAAATTCCTACGCTTCACCAAGATCAATCTAGGAGATGAGCATCTATGAGAGGAGAGATTGGATCTACGTACCATTGTAGATTACTAAGCGGAAGCGTTAAAGAACGTGGTTGATGTAGTCGAACGTCTTCACAATCTAATCACGGTCCGTCTCGCAATCTCATCATGAGCCGTCTCGGGATCCCATCGTGGTCCTTCCGATCTAGTGCCGAACAGACGGCACCTCCGCGTTTAGCACATGTACAGCTCGATGACGATCTCCGCCTTGTTGATCCAACAAGAGGGAGAGGAGAGGTAGACGAGTTCTCCGGCAGCGCGACGGCATTGCGGCGATGGTGGTGGAGTAATTCCAGTAGGGCTTCGCCTAAGCACCGTTGAAAACCGATCTAGAGGAGAAAACGATCTAGAGGAAGAAGAGGGCAGCACGTGGCAATTAGGGTTAGGGCTGCCCTCAAAATCCTCTAGTATATATAGGAGGGAGGGAGAGGAGGCAGCCTTAGCCTCTCCTCCAAGGAGAGCTTTGGCCGAAGCAAGAGGGGAGGAGTCCACCTCCCACAAGGGAGGTGGACTCCTAGTAGGACTCTTTCCCTAATTAGCCCCTACTCTTCCTCATCTTCCCCTGTGCATAGGGCTTTTTGGGCTGGCTTGCCCAGCCCACCAGGGGATGGTGTGCCACCTCTAAGGCCCATGTGGCCCCTTGGGGTTTGTGGGCCCCACTTGGTTGTCCCCGGAACCCATTCTTCACTCCCGGTACACTGCTGGAAATGCCCGAAACTTTTCCGGAGTTCAAACACCACTTTCCTATATGTCAATCTTTACCTATGGACCATTCCGGAGCTCCTCATGATGTCCGAGATCTCATCCGGGACTCCGAACAAACTTCGGTCACCAACATACATAACTCAATACTACTGAAACGTCACCGAACCTTAAGTGTGCAGACCTTGCGGGTTCGAGAACTATGTAGACATGACCGAGACACCTCTACGGTCAATAACAAATAGCGGGACCTGGATGCCCATATTGTCTCCTACATATTCTACAAAGATCTTTATCGGTTGAACCTCTATGTTTAGGATTCAATTAATCCTGTATGATGTTCCCTTTGTTCTTCGGTATGTTACTTGCCCGAGATTCGATCGTCGGTATCTCTATACCTAGTTCAATCTCGTTACCGGCAAATCTCTTTACTCGTTTCGTAATACAAGATCCCGTGGCTAACACTTAGTCACATTGCTTGCAAGGCTTGTTGTGATGTTGTATTACCGAGTGGGCCCTGAGATACCTTCTCGTTACACTGAGCAAAAAATCCCAAACTTGATCCATGCCAACCCAACATACACCCTCAGAGATACCTGTAGAGCACCTTTATAGTCACCCAGTTACGTTGCAACGTTTGATACACACAAGGTACTCCTCCGGTATCAGTGCGTTGCATGATCTCATGGTCATAGGAACAGATACTTGACATGCAGAAAACTGTAGCAATAAACTGACACGATCATATGCTATGTTTATAGTTTGGGTCTTGTCCATCACATCATTCTCCTAATGATGTGATCCCGTTATCAAATGACATCTCATGTCCATGGCTAGGAAACCTTAACCATCTTTGATCAACGAGCTAGTCCATCAGAGGCATACTAGGGACATGGTGTTGTCTATGTATCCACACATGTATCTGAGTTTCCGATCAATACAATTCTAGCATGGATAATAAACGATTACCATGAACAAGGAAATATGATAACAACTAATTTATTATTGCCTCTAGGGCATATTTCCAACAACTCCTCCTCTAGCCGTTCCGATCTACGCCGTCGACGATTCTCAAGCAGATACAAGCACGACGGGAGGCTGGGGCCGGTGCTGGCCCAAAGGCTCGTCGGCGCGCCATTGCCACTTATTAAGTTCGACGACTGCCCAAGGAAGGTCCAGGCCGCATGTCTACAACGTCTGAAAGGATCGATATGTTTGACTAGAGGGGGGGGGTGAATAGGCAACTGACACTTTTTAACTTTTCCTTGAATATTTAGGCTTAGCATCAAATAAGTTGGCTAGATGTGCAACTAGAGGAATAATCTATATGATGCTAACCACAACAAGTACACAAGCAAGCAAGGTATATATCACAATGAAAGCTTGCAATAAGTAAAGGTGCAAGATAACCAAAAGTGGAGCCGATGGAGACGGGGATGTGTTACGGGAGTTCCTTCCCTTGTGAGGAAGTACGTCTCCGTTGGAGCGGTGTGGAGGCATAATGCTCCCCAAGAAGCCACTAGGGCCACCGTATTCTCCTCACGCCCTCACACAATGTGAGATGTCGTGATTCCACTATTGGTGACCTTGAAGGTGGCGACCGAACCTTTACAAACAAGGTTGGGGCAATCTCCACAACTTAATTGGAGGCTCCCAACGACACCACGAAGCTTCACCACAATGGAATGTGGCTCCGAGGTGACCTCAACCATCTAGGGTGCTCAAACACCCAAGAGTAACAAGATCCGCAAGGGATTAGTGGGGGGAATCAAATTTCTCTTGGTGGAAGTGTAGATCGAGGCCTTCTCAACCAATCCCTAGAAAATCAACAAGTTTGATTGGCTAGGGAGAGAGATCGGGCTAAAATGGAGAGAGGTCTTCGAGGTACTACCGCAAAACCCATGGTACTATCGTGAGGGCTTGCGGTACTATCGCTGCCACATATGGTACTACCTCAAAACCCATGGTACTACCGTGAGGGCTTGCGGTACTACCTCTGCCACATGCGGTACTACCGCTCGCATGGGAGTAACAGGCTCTGGCCGATTGCACTAGGAAACAAGCGGTAGAACCGCCGGAGCGGTACTACCGCGAGCCCATGCGATACTACCGCATGGTCGACAGAGGCTGGCACTGGAGATGCACGGAAGTAAAAAATTACTTCCGTGCCTACCTCCGCAGAAGGCAAAACAGCGAAAAAGTCCGGCACGGTAGTACCAGACGTGAATCATGGTACTACCGTAATAGGGCGGATGTAAAAAATTACATCCACGCCTACTACCGCAGGCGTAAATTTCAGGGCAAGAGACAGCGGTACTACCGCTCCACCGAGCGGTACTACCGCTGGCCACTGAAAGCAAACACCCCGCGATCTTCCACTTTGCGCAGGGAGAAAAACGAGTTGGAGCTCCATTGAAGCGAAGGAAAGGTGGTGCAAAGGAATAGATGTGTACGTGTTGATTCCACCCAAACCTTTTCGAAGCGGACCCCTTCTTAATAGTATGGCTTTCCTACAACTCAAATCCACCGAAAGGAAACGCAGAGAACAACCGTCTTCGAGATGCTCCGAGGGGCACTGAATCGTATTGTGCCTAGACATGAGATATCTGAAATGCTCAATGCACACGGTTAGTCTGCAAAGACATTGTCATCAATCATCAAAACCACTTAGGGAAAAATATGCCCTTACAACATCGGAACATTCTGGATGGGTGTTCATCAAGTGCCCAAACGATGGGAAGGTATGTGCTACTTGATTAGCATCGTTTGTGCTCTCGGATTTGACTACTTGTGCTAACTTAATTTTGTTGTTGTGTAGAATGGATGCGACTTTTGGTATTGGGAAGAAGAATACATCGATATTTTGATAGAACACAAATTAGTAGATGTTCGTGCACTTATTGCTATAATAGACGCTAGAGATAAAAGTAGATGCGAGGAAACAACGTCTAATTCTTTAGACTCGAAGAAGATAGAAGCACGCAAGATCGAGCCTACACAGATCAACAATGAATGCATTGAGAAGACACTAATCCAACTTACGGGAGTAGTTATGAAAGTTGAATTTATTTTAAAATGTCTTCTTGTGGTTGTTGTTTTATTTGGTCTTGTTATTATAGTCAAGATTCGATGATGTGCTACCATGTATCAAAAATCAATGATAAAAATAAAATAAACATGTGCTTGGAAATATGTATGTGAACAGAATACGGACCGACGCATAAAAAAATCCTGAACATAGCCTTATTACCAGCCTCAAACGAATAAAATCCGGACAAAACGAACGTCCGGATGGAATCGCGCCGTCGTCTAAGAAGATCAAACCCGTGGAAGAGTCTGCTACCAAAAAGAAGCTGCAAATGCCAATGCTCCAAAAAGCATACAGTTAAGCGCATGTCAGGCCTCGCCATCACGTGCACTGTTGGGGCCGGCCGTGCGTTTTGGACGGTGGATCCATCCGTCCTCGGCCTTCTCGAAGAATCCGAGCCCACGTTGGCTCACGTGGAAAGACCCCGGGGATCATCGGTCGTCGCGCCTCGCACGCCACCGCACCGCGTGAACGTGACGCGCTACGTCGACGACGTGGCACGGACCCGAGACGAATTACGGGGTGCCCCGAGGGCCTACCCGCGAAAGAGCCGACGACGGGGCGAGGCGAGCTGGAGGAGGAGGAGCTCTGCGTCCACTATAGAAGAGAAAGAAATGGACCCGATCCCTCGCCCTCCGTCTCCGCTCCCCCCCAAATCCCCCGAATTTGACCCGTTTCTCCGCCGATTCGTGACACCCCCCTCGGTTTCCGCTCGGGTCCCAGCGAGCTGGTCGAGGGATGGGGTACCTGAGCACCGTCATCGGCCACCCCACCGACGGATCGCCGGTCAGCGGCGGCGGCCTCAGGTTGGGAGCGGCCCCCCGGAATCCCTTTCGCCCGCCCGTCTGGTTTTGCCTCTCGCTCGTCTGTGCTTGATCTGTTCCTGATTTGGTTCGCCGTCAATTCGATTCGGGGTGCGCGCACGCCCCTAGCCCGGCCCCTGCCGTGCGGGCGGCGGCAAATGCAGCAGTCGGCATCGATTACTGTGCTTCACCCCCACGCAGTCCTGGCGTATGGGCGGCTTGGAACATCACGCGGATTTAGCGTATCGAGTAGTGGCGATTTCGTTGCTACGAGCGAGGAGGTCTTTCTCCTTCTCTGTTTTTGCAGCCGCGCCTATTGCTCAAGAACCAACGATGAAAAAAATATCGTGTTCTGCTTTGGAACTGGCATTTTTTGGTTGAAGTTGTTATGCGTTTGATTTAAATAGGACACTCGACACCTAATTTTGGTTCAAGTCATGCTCTTATATTTCTTTATTTACAGAGGGAGTAATTCATATAAGGATGAATAGTAGATATGCTAGTGAGCTAAGTATGCCTGCTTGTCTTGAGTAAATCATGAGGGTTATTCAGCATGTAGATCAAATGAATCCTTGGCATTCTGAGTTGGTAAATAGCCCAGGATGTCCTATTGGGAATGCTAGTATAAGATTGAGACAATCATAACGATGCTTTTACTTTCTATTGTCTCAGAATCAGGGCATGCAAGTTAATGAATGACACAGACGGTACTGTTAGTTGATATAGGTAATCTTAACCCGCACGGCTCAGCTGCACTTCGCCACCAGCCACACACAGAATCATGATAGCCGCATTTGGCTCCTTTTGTTACAACACTAACAACTAACATAATTATTTTGCATAAATGGATCTACTCATGTGTAGTTTCATCATGCTAAGGCAGCTCCTTAGTAGTATGACACAACATTTCATCGTTTGTGGCTCGGCAATTCAATAGTACATGGCATAGGTTCTGTCATATTGGCTCGATATGTTCCATATCACCTTCACGCATCTGCGCTCCTCTGCTCTGCTTGTCTGAATTGTACGTTTTGGTTCGCGACCATGGCATCCCCCAAATTGTGCTCAATTCATTGACTGGGCAGGTTGGTTAGGTGGCTGATTGTTGCCGTATGAAACTGCCCAATTATTTGTCTGTCCCAATACCAACCTCTCATCACTACAGGTTGGAAGAACATTTCTGGCATCACACACACACACACACACACACACACACACACGCGCGCGCGCGCGTCGTTAATATATAACTATTGTAGTGGCTCAATCCAGATAAATGCAGTGATATGTCTGTGTCTGCTCTGTGAATGGTACTCTGGAGTCTCTATTAATATAGCAACTCCATATTTGTATTACGTTGTTACTGTCTAAAAGACTGGTTAATTAGGACTGTTGCTTTGTAGTTATGATGACTGCTTGCTCAGTATTTCTCATTTATTTTTCTACCAGCCAGAATGCTAAGTTTAGCTATGGTTATGCGAGCTCCCTGGGTAAAAGGGCTTCCATGGAAGACTTTTATGAGACAAGAATTGAAAGTGTCGATGGGCAGCTTATTGGTTTATTCGGAGTTTTTGATGGTATGTATCGTCTCTCTTCACGTAGTTTTTGTTCATGGTTAATTCTTATTTAAGCTTAAAACTTTGATGAGAGGGCATTTTTCACATTTGGCACAATATGCCAAAAGATCACACTGATACTTCTTATGTTGGACTTGAATCTGTGTAGCTAGCACCATAAAAGTCTTTTCTCTTTGAAATGTATATTGTTTTGTGTGGCTAAAGCAACCATTAATGGATAAAAGAACATATAAAATACTCACAAGGGGACACAGTGAAGAAGTTTAAGTTGAAGAAGCCAAACAAATTTGCCATTTTCTTCTAAATTGGGTTGTTAAAGGCATGGCTCATTTTTATAGGTCATGGTGGTGCTAAAGTAGCTGAGTATGTGAAACACAACCTCTTCAGCCATCTTCTTAGGCATCCAAAGTTCATGAGCGACACAAAAGTGGCTATAGGTAGCTCCTTGTTCTTTTTGCTACTAATCTTCTCGACCACCGAGTTGTGTGAATAAAACTAACATAATCATTGCATGGTATTGCTATCTGCAGATGATTCTTATAAAAGTACCGACAGTGAGTTCTTGGAATCTGACTGTACTCAAAATCAGTGTGGATCAACCGCATCAACTGCTGTACTTGTCGGTGATCGTCTCTTTGTCGCAAATGTTGGAGACTCCAGGGCTATCATATGCAGGGCAGGAAATGGTAACCAACATTCAACATTTATTACTACCATGCCCCATCTATCATTTTTATTGCTTTTACTTCATACTTTCCGAGACAATGCGTTTTTGTTTAAAACTTGTTTAATGAATATAGCAGAATGGACAAACTTGGTATAACTTCCAACCTACTACGAAGTTATATGATTACAATAAAAGGGCAGCCCGGTGCATATAGCTCTCGCTTGCGCAGGGTCCGACCACTTTGTGGATCAATATTTTCCATTAGTAATAACTGGGCTTAAAAGGGATGTATTGGAAACACTGTGCTGCAAATGTGTGTTATGAGGTTGAGAGCACATCATTTACAGACATCCACTCAACAGTATGTTTTTATGCATGCCTGTAAAAGTTAAGAACATGTTATAAGATTATTTTGTATTTGACTGGAAGTATGATTATTTTGCTTTTAAGGGAGGTCTTTCCTAAAGCCTTAAAAGTTTGCCTCGTTTTGTTAAGATGCTGTTTTACCTGTAGACACCAGTTCTTTTTTCACAGTAAACTCAGCAATATGCTAATAGACTCAAGCTATTTTGATGGAGAACTAATGCGATGGGAAGTACATTAGTGGTACCACTTTTAACAGCTCTTCACTTAACGTGGTCTGCTGGTTTCTGCAGCTGTACCTGTTTCGAAAGATCATAAGCCTGATCAGACAGATGAGCGGCAACGTATTGAAGAAGCTGGAGGTTTTGTTATGTGGGCAGGTACTGTGCACTGCATTCTCTCCAAACCATCTGGATTGAATATGATCTCCTTTCTAATGATGGTACTTGTTCCATAGGAACATGGCGCGTTGGTGGTGTACTTGCTGTTTCTCGCGCTTTTGGTGACAAGCTCTTAAAGCAGTATGTAGTTGTGGATCCAGAGATCAGGGTATGAATTTTTGGGGTGTTCAATATTTCTCATGTTTTTCTCTTCTCTCTCTCTCTCTCTCTCTCTCTCTCTCTCTCTCTCTAACTGCATATGCATGTAAGTAGGCACTCATCTTCATGACTCTTGTGAGTCACTGTACCAATGAAAGAAGAACCTCTTGCTTTTCTTTCTGCATATGCTGTCTTGAGGGGCTTAAGATTTTTTTCCCCTTATATTCATCTTTAACAAATGATGATCGTGTTTTGCTGGATCATAGGAGGAAATCGTTGATGAGTCCCTCGAGTTTCTCATCCTTGCAAGCGATGGACTTTGGGATGTGGTCTCTAACGAGGTAATCCAAGAAAACAGAAGGATTTCGAGACCTGTATATATATTTTATTTTATTTGAGAATGAGACCTGTATTATCCTTATCATATTCCACGTGTCTGATCTGCCCGCTCTACACAATATTTCCAATGCAGGAGGCTGTTGACATGACCCGATCGATACAAGACCCAGAGGAAGCTGCAAAGAGGCTCTTGCAGGAGGCCTACAAGCGGGAGAGCAGCGACAACATAACCTGTGTTGTCGTGCGCTTCTTCCATGGGCAAGGGAGTAGCGGGCCTGCTTAAAGCAGGTGCGAAGAGTTACTCTTAACTTCTCAAGGGCGGCCGTTGTATTGTGATGACATACGTACATGCCTTGATTGATTCTCCCAAGATTTAAACGGACAGAAACTGGAAGTAGGATACGTGTACTCTGATGCGAGAACAAAAGTTTAGGAACCAGTGTGCCTTAGGCCTTAGATTTAACAATAAATTTGCTGGTGATGATCGTGGTTTCGTAGTGGATGGTGTTGGATCTGACGACTGTGTTGTATCTTGTTGCGGATTGCCAAACCATGTGTGAGTGTGATGTAGTAATATCCATAACTCTCCCCAGGTAAGTGACTATTGTTGTACTGAAATTGAGCAATGGCGAGTATAATTGAGTTGTTGGATAGATCTTAGTTTTGATGTTTTATTGTGTGTGTGTGTGGACTCTGGAGATTTAATTCAACTTGGTTGTGTTGTGTACATACAAAAACTTTAAAGGGTTCTACAGTTTTTTCCTTTTTTGCGGGGAAAATAGGAATTTTGTTGTTGTTGTTGTTGTTGTTGTTGTTGTTAAAAGCATTACAATCTAGTGGCAACAGGTCCTCGAACATGGAAGCCCCCTATGCAACCATGCAGCTACTCTGTCAATTGATCTGCTATCTTATTTTGACCTCTTCTAAACAAAATGCTAAACCACACGCAGAATGGCATGTTTAGGCTTCAGACCAGTACAAGGTGACAAAGACAACGCCCCAACCAGTCATCTCTGAATTTTGTGTTTTTTCGCCAGTAGGCAGCAGTGCTCCCAGGATTGTAGCAATGCCATGTCCTTCAACATGTGCCACTAGCTTCTGCGTTGCTCCCTTTCCCTTGGACATCATGGTTTTTCTCTAGAAGAAACCTGCATGGAAAATAGGTTAAGTACCTTTGATCACATAAAGATATTGTTACAATCACAATTAGCATCCTTTTCAGAATTGACCTCATCCACATGAATCGCATGGATCCATTCGATCAGCTTTTTTCTTCATAAACAAAAGTAGACGAAATAAAAGCCAACAAGTAGTGTTTCCAATATTTTTTTTATCCCACCCATGCAATCCCTGCAAAATTCTGAAACGGCAAACTTATAGATTGACATCAAATTTTCTGTAAACGACATCAAAACAGAGTTTGTGAAATGTTCTTCAGAGAAAGAAGAAGGAGAGGAGGCGCGCATGCATGCATGGAGAACTCAGTCCACATCACGATTTTCTGTTCATCAAGGCATACTGAGCCAAGTTAGGTTCAGCGAGCGAGCCTTCGTTTGTTTCCATCATCGTCCTCCCAACCAAACCAAACCAAACCAAACCAAAAACCTTGTGACAATGACATCACCACCAACTGAACTTAAACACCAGCAAATTGAAACTGGCAATTTAAATGGGCGAGCCATTTACAAAAGGGATATCGATCAGTGCTCCTGCACGCGATCAGAAACACGCACCGAAGAGGAGCATCGAAGAAAAAGAAGAAGAAACTTGGGCGAAAAATGATGATGAAAAAAAAGAAGTGGGAGACACTATTACTCGGGTAGCGAGGCTTCGTGGACAGAGTGTTGTTGCTCTGCTGCTCCTGCTGAGAGCAGACCTGGCCATGGGTAGCCCGGCCCGGTCCGAAAAAGCCTGATCCGGTCCGGCCCGGCCCGGCCTTGTCACGGGCCAGTATCGGGCCTAGATTTGAGCCCGGTGATCGGACCGGGCCGGGCCCAGGCTCAGACCTGTTAAAATCTAGATTTATGCCTATGTCGGGCCGGACTGGGCTTTTTTTGGGCTTAGGTCGGGCCTGGGTTCAAATATTAGGCCCGACGGTCGGGTCGGGCCAGGCTTCGGTCTGTGTTTTTAACGTCGCGCTTTTTTAGGCCAGGCTGGGGGTTTGGCCAGGTATAGCTGAGAGCAAGTTTTGTGAGTAAGCTGCGAGTGCACAGGGAGAGGCTCGAGCGGCGGTTTTTATAGCAGAGCCGGCGGGCAAACAGCCAGCGATAAGTGTTCTTGGCGCCTCGTCGCGGTAGGTGTCGCAAGCGTGTCTTCTCTTTCTGCTGCTTTGGAGGAGAAACTATAGAAAACACGCCGGATAATCTTAGTTAAACGGCATGGTTGCAAAGGCTGAGCTTGTTAACTGCTTCACGCGCTGCACAAGTATAGTGTTTAATTTGTCAATACGGCCGGTACGGTTTGAAGTTGAAATTTCCATGCCTTTTAGAGCATCTTCAGTAATTGCAAATCCCGTCCCTCAAACGCGTGACCAGACGTGTTCGTTTTGAATCCTACTTTTTTGTCTGTGCAACCGCATCTTTCATATTTTTCCTTATATGTCCGGTCACTTGCGAATGAATAAAGAAAGAGAAAAGGTGGTCCTGGGATCGTGTCCTACGTGGCGGACTGACCGAGCATCGCCTAGACGCGTCCGCGACCCCTCATATTGTCCTTATATTTGAGATGAATATGAGGGATGCCTGTCAGTCCGGGTGTTTGAGATGGGTATGAGGGGTCCGTCTGGGTCGCTTTTTTATGACCGGTTAATGACCGGACGGGTTGTTCGGACGTTTGAGAAGAATATGAGGGATCCGGTTGAAATGCTCTTAACTATTCAAATCTAAACCGGCCCTCATGTAGTTTCGCCTTTTGAATCATGCCCAACTCCACCAGCCGATGACGCCTACGTGTTGTCTCGTCGAGACCCTTTTTGGAGTGGTGTGTGTGGGCATTTTTATGTGTGCCGCTCAACGATTGTAACGGTTTTTCCGATTTTTCATAATTAATTGGATAATCTGGTTTTCGTTCAGTTTTCCCTAATTAACTGAGCAACTCTTTGTTGGAAATATGACCTAGAGGCAATAACAAATTGGTTATTATCATATTTTCATGTTCATGATAAACTTCTATTATCCATGCTAGAATTGCATTGATTGGAAACTTAGATACATGTGTGAATACATAGACAACACTGCGTCCCTAGTAAGCCTCTACTAGAATAGCTTGTTAGTCAAAGATGGTTAAGTTTTCCTTACCATAGACATGAGTTGTCATTTGATAACGGGATCACATCGTTAGGAGAATGATGTGATGGACAAGACCCAACGTAAGCATAGCATTTGATCGTATCACTAAATTTGTTGCTACTACTTTCTTCATGTCAAGTATCTGTTTCTAAGACCTTGTGTGTATCAAACGTCACTTTGTAACTGGATGATTATAAAGGTATTCTACAGGTATCTTCGAGGGTGTCTGTTTGGTTGACATGGATCGAGACTGTGATTTGTCACTCCGTTTGAAGGAGAGGTATCTCTGGGCCCTCTTGATAATACAACATCACAAGAAGCTTGCAAGTAGTGTGACTAAGGAGTTAGTCACGGGATCTTATATTACAGAACGAGTAAAGATATTTGCTGGTAACAAGATTGAACTAGGTATGAAGATACCGACGATCCGATCTCGGGCAAGTAACATACCGCTGGACAAAGGGAACTGCATACGGGATTGATTGAATCCTTGGCATCGTGGTTCGACCGATAAAGATCTTCGTGGAATATGTGGGAACCAATATGGACATCCAGGTCACTTTATTGGTTATTAACTAGAGAGGTGTCCCGGTCATGTCCACATGATTCTCGAATCCATAGGGTCTGCATGCTTAACGTTCGCTAACGATATAGTATTATTGGGCCAGGCATAGAAGTCCCTCAAGGACCATGTGGCTTGGGAGAGGTTGAAAGTCCACCTGTGTATGGGGTTGTGCCCTAGGGTTTGGAGGGGTTGTTCCCCACTCCCCTCCACCTATATATAGACGGGAGGGGGTGCCCCAAGTGGACACACCAAGCCCTTGTTGCCCCTCTCTCTTCCGTTGCTTCATTTCTCCTCCATTTGCAGTTCTAGTAGCGCTTGGCGAAGCCCTGCTAGCACTGCTCCATCACCATCTCCATCATGGCGTCATGCTGGTTGAGAACCCATCTACTACTCTGCCCTCACTCACTATATCGAGGAGGCAGAGACGTCATCGAGCCGCACGTGTGCTGAACGCGGAGGTATCGTCCGTTTGGCGCTGGATCGGATTGGACCGTGATTGGATCGTGAAGAGTACGACTACACCAACCGCATTGTATACGCTTTCGCTTAGCGATCTACAAGGGTATGTAGATACACTCCCCCTCTCGTAACTATGCATCTCCATGGATAGATCTTGCGTGTGCATAGGAATTTTTTTGTTTTCGATGCAACGTTCCCCAACAGTGGCATCATGAGCTAGGTCTATGCGTAGATGATATGCACGGGTAGAACACAAAGAAGTTGTGGATGTTGATATTCAGATTGCTTATCTCCTTAGTCTTATTATGATTCAGCGGTATTGTGGGATGAAGCGGCTTGGACCAACCTTACTTTCCCTCGCACAAGAGACCGGTTCCACCGACTGACATGCAACTTGTTTGCATAAAGGTGGCTGGCGGGTGTCTGTCTCTCCCACTTTAGTTGACTTGGATTCAACCAAGCGGTCCTTGTAGAAGGTTAAAAGTCAACTTGAATATCATCGTTGTGGCTTTGCGTAGGTAAGAATGGTTCTTACTAGTTGCCCATAGCAGCCACGTAAAACTTGCAACAATAAAGTAGAGGACGTCTAACTTGTCTTTGCAGGGCATGTTGTGATGTGATATGGCCAAGATGTGATTTGATATATGTGATGTATGATATGATCATGTTCTGTATAGTTATCATGACTTGCATGTCGATGAGTACGACAACCGGCAGGAGCCATAGGGTTGTATTTAATTTATATTATGTCATTTACTTTACTTTATCGCTATGAGTTAGAAATAGTTGTAGAAGAAAAAGTTGGCACGACAACCACATGACGACACGATGATGTAGATCATGGTGTCATGTCGGTGATGATGGAGATCATGACGGTGCTTTGGAGATGGAGATCAAAATCACAAGATGATGATGGTCATATCATGTCACTTATATGATTTACATGTGTTGTTTATCTTTTTATGCATCTTATTTTTCTTAGGACGACGGTAGCATTATAAGATGATCCCTCACTAAATTTCAAGATAAAATCGTGTTCTCCCCAAGTATGTACCATTACGAAAGTTTGGTGTTTCGAAGCACCTCGTGATGATCGGGTGTGATAGACTCTTCGTTCGCATATAATGGGTGTAAGTCAGTTTTACACATGCGGAATACTTGGGTTAAACTTGACGAGTCTAGCATGTACATACATGGCCTCGAAACACAGGAGACCGAAAGGTCGAACAATGAGTCATATAGTAGATATGATCAACATGGAGATGTTCACCATTGAAACCACCTCATATCACGTGATGATCGGACTTGGGTTGGTGGATTTGGATCATGCCACACTTAGTCAACCTGAGGGATGTTGATTTGAGTGGGAGTTTATTAGTAATTTGATTAATTGAACTAATTATCATGAAAATAGTCAAAATGTCTTTGCAAATTATGTTATAGATCAATAGCTCGTGATGTAGCTCCCCTGTATTTGGATACGTTCCTAGAGAAAACTAAGTTGAAAGATGATGGTAGCAATAATGCGGACTGGGTTCGTGATCTGAGGATTGTCCTCATTGCTGCACAGAAGGCTTATGTCCTTGATGCATCGCTCGATGCGCCACCCCCTCAAGCATCGTCCGTGGATGTTGTGAATGTTTGATAGGCACGTTCATATGACTACTTGATAGTTTAGTGCGCCATGCTTTACGGCTTAGAATCGGGGCTCCAAAGACGTTTGGAACGTCATGGAGCATATGAGATGTTCCAAGAGCTGAAATTGGTATTTCAGACTCATGCCCGTGTTGAGGTATGAGACCTCTCATAAGTTCTTTACCTAGAAGATGGAGAAGAATAGCTTAGTCAGTGAGCATGTGCTCAGAATGTCTGTTGGGAGTTAATCTTCTAGATAAGATAGTGATTGACAGAGTTGTCCAGTCACAATCACCAAGCTACTAGAGCTTCGTGATGAACTATAACATGCAAGGGATAGAGATGATGATCCCTAAGCTATTCGTGGTGCTTAAGGTCGTGGAGGTAGAAATAAAGAAGGAGCATCAAGTGTTGATGGCTAACAAGACCACTAGTTTCGGGAAGGGAAAGGGTGTAACGCCCAAGATGCGGGCCTATCCTTGTTTTGGCTCGAGGGCCTTGATATGGATAGAAGCGCATCTCGTCATTTTGCAAGAATGGATATCATAACAAGTACATGTAAAGAGGAGATAAGTATATGTAATTGGCTTACACTCGCCATAAGCTAAGAGAATCTCCAGCCATTGGCCCCCCACGGGCCGATTTTAGTGCCGCCTCGGGGGCAGCCAGCGCTAAAATCGGCCTGGGGCGGCTCGGCTTCCCAGCCGCGCCCCCAGGGTCGCCCCCAACTGCCGCTTTCAGCCCATTATGGGCGTAGAATCGGCCCACAAACGTTAAAAATTTTCGATTTTTTTATTGAAATATAATACAAAAACTAAAATAAAAAAAGACTATGTAGTCGTCCCGTCGCCGCCATCCGGTGGCCGCGCGCCGCATTCTACTGTTGGGGAACGTTGCATGGGAAACAAAAAAATTCCTACGCACACGCAAGATCTATCCATGGTGATGAGCATCTACGAGAGGGAGAGTGGATCTACATACCCTTGTAGATCGCTAAGCAAGAAGCGTTAAGAAACGCGGTTGGTGTAGTCGAACGTCTTCGCGATCCAAATCGCCGAGCGTCTCGCGATCTCATCATGATCCGTCCCGCGGTCCAATCATGACCCGTCCCGCGAACTCATCACGATCCATCCTGCGATCTCATCACGATCCGTCTCGCAATCTTGATCATGGTCCTTCCGATCTAGCGCCGAACGGACGTCACCTTCACGTTCAGCACACGTACAGCTCGATGACGATCTCTGCCTTCTTGATCCAGCAAGAGGGAGCGGAGAGGTAGACGAGTTCTCTGGCAGCATGATGGCACCGCGGCGATGGTGGTGGAGCTATTCCAGCAGGGCTTCGCCTAAGCACCGCTGAAAACCGATCTAGAGGAGAAATTGCGATCTAGAGGAGAGGTAGCACGCGGCTATCAGGGTGAGCTTTTTCCTCTAAATCCTCTAGTATATATAGGAGGGAGGGAGGGGAGGAGGCAGCCTCAAACCCTCAAGGTTTGGTTGAAATTGGAGGTGGAGGAGTCCCACTCCAATCCTATTAGGAGTAGGATTCCTCCTTTCCACTTGGAAACTCTTTCCACCTCTCCACCTTTGGATTTTTTTCCTTCTCAAACCACTCCAGCCGCATGGGTACTTAGAGGAGGCTTCGGCCAGCTCACCAGGGGCTGGTTTACCTCCTCCCACAGCCCATGTAGCCTCTTGGATTGAAATACCTCTCCCGATGGTCCCCCGATACACTACCGGCACTCCCGGCACACTACCGATGAGCCCGAAACTTTTCCAGCGACCAAAACAGGACTTCCTATATATCAATCTTTACCTCCGGACCATTCCTAAGCTCCTCGTGA
This sequence comes from Hordeum marinum, assembly GCA_022496015.1. NCBI lineage: Eukaryota > Viridiplantae > Streptophyta > Magnoliopsida > Poales > Poaceae > Hordeum > Hordeum marinum. The sequence continues at coordinate 524,445,194 of CM039673.1, forward strand.
TGTCTGGGATCTCATCCGGGACTCTGAACAACCTTCGGTCACCACCATACATAACTCTATACTACCGAAACGTCACCGAACCTTAAGTGTGCAGACCCTGCGGGTTCGAGAACTATGTAGACATGACCGAGACACCTATACGGTCAATAACCAATAGCGGGACCTGGATGCCCATATTGGTTCCTCTATATTCTACGAAAATCTTTATCGGTTGAACCTCTATGTCAAGGATTCAATTAATCCCGTATGTTGTATTACCGAGTGGGCCCTGAGATACCTCTCCGTCACACGGAGTAACAAATCCCAGTCTTGATCCATGCCAACCCAACAGACACCCTGAGAGATACCAGTAGAGCACCTTTATAGTCACCCAGTTACATTGCGATGTTGGATACACACAAGGTACTCCTTCGGTGTCAGTGAGTTGCATGATCTCATGGTCATAGGAACAAATACTTGACATGCAGAAAACAGTAGCAATAAACTGACACGACCATATGCTACGTTTGTAGTTTGGGTCTTGTCAATCACATCATTCTCCTAATGATGTGATCCCATTATCAAATGACATCACATGCCAATGGCTAGGAAACCTTGACCATCTTTGACCAACGAGCTAGTTAACTAGAGTCATACTAGGGACAAAGTGTTCTCTATTTACCCACACATGTAATGTGTTTCCAATCAATACAATTATAGCATGGATAATAAACTATTATCATGAACAAGGAAATATAATAATAAACACTTTATTTATTGCCTCTAGGGCATATTTCCAACAGTCTCCCACTTGCACTAGAGTCAATAATCTAGTTCACATCAGCATGTGATCCGCATTGTTATGAATCTAACACCCAATGAGTTCTGGGCTCGATCATGCTTTGCATGTGAGAGAGGTCTTTTAGTCAACGGGTCTGCGACATTCAGATCCGTGTGTACTTTGGAAATCTCTATGTTAAACTGTAAACACTGCTACTACACTCCACTTGGTACTATTCCAAATGGCTGCTCCACTATACGTATCCAGATTGCTACTCTGAGTCATCCGGATTGGTGTTAAAGCTTGCATCGACGTAACTCTTTACGACGAACTGTTTATCACCTCCATAATCAAGAAACATCTCCTTAGTCCTCTGGTTACTAAGGATAATTTTGACCGTTGTCCAGCGATCCACTCCTGGACCACTCTTGTACCCCTTGACAGACTCATGGCAAGGCACACACAGGTGCGGTACACAACATGGCATAATATAGAGCCTATGGCTAAGTCATAGGGGATGACATTCGTCCTTTCTCTTTCTTCTTCCATTGTCGAGCTTTGAGTCTCACTCAACTTCACACCTTACAAATCAGGCAAGAACTCTTTCTCTGACTGATCCATTTTGAACTCTTTCAAAATCTTGTCAAGGTATGTAGTCATTGAAAGTCTCATCAAGCATCTTGATCTATATCTATAGATCTTGATGCTCAACAATTAGGTAGCTTTATCCAGGTCTTCCTTTGAAAAACTCTTTTCAAACAACCGTTTATGCTTTCCAGAAATTCTACATCATTTCCGATCAAGAATATGTCAACCACATATGCTTACCAGAAACTCTATAGTGCTCCCACTCACTTTATTGTAAATACAAGTTTCTCATAAACTTTGTATAGACTCAAAAACTTTAATCACCTCATCAAAGTGTATATTCCAACTCTGAGATGCTTGCTTCAGTTCATAGAAGGATCACTGAAGCTTACACACCTTTTAGCATCCTTAGGACTGACAAAACCTTCTGGTTGTATCTCATACAACCTTTCCTTAAGGAAGGAAACGATGTTTTGGCATCCATCTGCTAGATTTCATAATTGAAAAATGCAGCAACTGCTAACATAATTCTAACAGACTTTAGCATCGCTACGAGTGAGAAAGTCTCATCGTAGTCAACTCCTTTAACTTGCCAGAAACTTCTTTGCGACAAGTCGAGCTTTATAAATGGTGACATTCACCATCAGCGTCTGTCTTCATTGTAAAGATCCATTTGTGCTCAACAACCTGCCGTCCAACGAGAAGTCCACCAAAGTCTATACTTGGTTTTCATACATGGATCCTTTCTCAGATTTCATGGCCTCTAACCATTTGTCGGATTCCGGGCCCATCATTGCTTCTCCATAGCTCATAGGTTCATTGTTGTCCAACAACATGACCTCTAAGACATGGTTGTCGTACCACTCAGGAGTAGTACACGTCCTTGTCGACCTACGAGGTTTGATAGTAACTTGATCCGAAGCTTCATGATCATCATCGTTAACTTCCTCTTCAACTAACGTAGGCTTCACAGAAACATCTTCATGCGCTGCGCTACTCTCTCGTTGAAACAAAGGTTCAATAACCTCATCAAGTTCTATCTTCCTCCCACTCAATTCTTTCGAGAGAAACTTTTTCTCGAGAAAGGACCCAGTTTTAGCAACAAACATTTTATGCCTGGATCTGAGATAGAAGGTTCACCCAACTGTTCTTAGGGTATTCTATGAAGATGCATTTGTCCGCTTTGGGTTTGAGCTCGTTCGGTGAAAACATTTTCCACACAAGCGTCGTAGCCCCAAACATTAATAAATGGCAGCTTGGGTTTCAATCAAACCCTAATTCACATGGTGTCATCTCAACGGATTTAGATGGTGCCATATTTAAAGTGAATGTAGTTGTCTCTAATGCATAACCCCAAAATTAAAGTAGCAAAACGATAAGAGACATCATAGCACGCACCATATCCAATAAAGTATGACTATGACATTCAGACACACCATCACACTATGGTGTTCCAGGTGGCATGAATTGTGAAACAACTTTCACATTGTCTAAAGTTGTATGCCAAACTCGTAACTCAGATATTCACCTCCACGATCATATCACAGACATTTTTATCTTCTTGTCACAATGATCTTAAACTTCACTCTAAATTTGCTTGAACCTTTCAAACAATTCAGACTTGTGTTTCATTAAGTAAATATACACTATATCTACTCAAATCATCAGTGAAGGTAAGAAAATAATGATATCCACCACACGCTACAAGACTCATTGGATTGGATACATCAACATGTATCATTTCCAATAAATCACTTGCCCGCTCCATCCATCTGGAAAACGGGGTCCTTAGTCATCTTGCCCAAGAGGCATGGTTCGCATGTCTCAACTGTTTCGAAATCAAATGAGTCCAAAGATCCATAAGCATGGAGTTTCTTCATGCGCTTTTTACCAATATGTCATTTAGCGGCAGTGCCACAAGTATGTGGTACTATCATTATTAACTTTGTATCTTTTGGCATCAATGTTATGAACATGTGTATTACTACGATCAAGATTCAACAAACCATTCTCACTGGGTGCATGACCATTGAAGGTATCATTCATGTAAACAGAATAACTATTATTCTCTAACTTAAATGAATAACCGTGTTGCAATAAACACGATGTAATCACGTTCATGCTCAACGCAAAACACCAAATAATATTTATTTAGGTTTGTCACTAATCCCGAAGGTAGAGAGAGCGGTGATGTTGATCACATCAACCTTGGAAACATTTCCAACACACATCGTCACCTCACCCTTAGCTAGTTCTCTGTTTATTCCGTAGCTTTTATTTTGAGTTACTAACATTTAGCAACCGAACCGGTATCCAATACCCAGGTGCTACTAGGAATACTAGCATGGTACACATCAATAACACGTATATCATATATACTCTGTCGACGTTGCCAACCTTCTTATCTTACAAAACATCTAGGGTTATTTCGCTTCAACGACCGCTCTCCTCATAATAGAAGCACTTAGTCTCGGGTTTGGGTTCAACTTTGGGTTGCTTCACTGGAGCAACAACTGACTTGCTATCCATGAAGTTTCCCTCGTTGCTCTTGCCCTTCTCGAAACTAGTGGTTTGACTAACCATCAACACTTGACGCTCCTTCTTGATTTCTACCTTCGCGGTGTCAAACATCGCGAACAGCTTAGGGATCATTATTTCTATCCCTGGCATTTTATAGTTCATCACCAAGTTCTAGTAGCTTAGTGATAGTGACTTGGAGAACTATATCAATCACTATCTTAACTGGAAGATCAACCCCACTCGATTCAAGCGATTGTAGCACCCAGACAATCTGAGCACATGCTCAACGATTGAGCTATTCTCTTTCATCTTGCAGGCAAAGAATCTTGTTGGAGATCTCATATCTCGCAACACGGGCACGAGCCTGAGATCCTAATTTCAGCTCTTAGAACATCTCATATGTTCCGTGACGTTCAAAATGTTTCGGAGCCTCAATTCTAAGCCGTAATGCATGACGCACTAAACTATCAAGTAGTCATCAGAACATGCCTGTCAGATGTTCACAACATCTACAGACGATGCTAGAGGGGTTGGCACACCGAGCGGTGCATTAAGGACATAAGCCTTCTGTGCAGCAATGAGGACAATCCTCAGATCACGGACCCAGTCCGCAATATTGCTACCATCATCTTTCAACTCTATTTCTCTAGGAACACATAAAAATTCAAGGGAGCTACAACACGAGCAAGTAATCTACAACATAATTTGCAAAGACACTACTGACTATGTTCATGATAATGAGTTCAATTAATCATATTACTGAAGAACTCCCACTCAAATTGACATCCCTCTGGTCATTCGAGTGATACATGATCCAAATTCACCAACTCAAGTCCGATCATCACGTGAGTTGAGGTGGTTTCAATGGTGAACATCATCATGTTGATCATATCTACTATATGACTCATGTTCGACCTTTTGGTCTTTTGTGTTCCGAGGCCATGTCTGTACATGCTAGGCTCGTCAAGTTTAACCTAAGTGTTCTACATGTGCAACACTGGCTTGCACCCGTTGTATGTGAACGTAGAGTCTATCACACCCGATCATCACGTGGTGTCTCGACACGACAAACTTTCGCAGCGGTGCATACTCAGGGAGAACACAATTTATCTTGAAATTAAGTGAGGGATCACCTTATAATGCTACCATCGCCCTAAGCAAAACAAGGTGCATAAAAGGATTAACATCACATGCAAATCATAAGTGACATGATATGGCCATGAACTTGTGCTTTTGATCTCCATCTTGAAAGCACCGGCATGATCTCCATCGTCGCCGGCATGACACCATGATCTCCATCATCTTGATCTCCATCAAAGTGTCGCCATCGGGGTTGTTGCGCCCACCATGCTTCTACTGCTATTGCTACCGTTTAGCGATAAAGTAAAGCATTACATAGCACTTAATGATTGACACGCAGGTCATACAGTAATTAAAGACAATCCTATGGCTCCTGCCGGTTGCCGTACTCATCGACATGCAAGTCGTGATATTCTATACAAAACATGATCATCTCATACATCACATATATCTCATCATCTAATTGGTCATATCACATCACAACATACCCTGCAAAAACAAGTTAGACATCCTCTAATTGTTGTTGCATGTTTTACGTGGCCGCTACGGGTATCTAGCAAGAACAATACTCACCTAAGCAAAAACCACAACGGTGATACATAAGTTGCTTTTCAACCTTCTCAAGGACCGCCTTTGTCGAATCCGATCCAACTAAAGTAGGATAAACAAACACCCGCCAGCCATCTTTGTGCAATGAGGTTACACATCAGTCGATGGAACCGGTCTCTCGTAAGCGTACGAGTAAGGTTAGTTACGCGCCGCTTCATCCCACAATACCGCTGAACCAAAACACGACCAAGGGAGGAAGCAATCCAAGCATCAACGCCCACAAACTCTTTGTGTTCTACTTGAGATCTCATCTACACATAGACCTAGCTCATGATGCCACTGTTGGGGAACGTTGCATGGGAAACAAAAAATTTCCTACGCATACGCAAGATATATCCATGGTGATGAACATCTACGAGAGGGAGAGTGGATCTACATACCCTTGTAGATCGCTAAGCGGGAAGCGTTAAGAAACACGGTTGGTGTAGTCGAACATCTTCGCAATCCAAATCGCCGAGCATCCCGCAATCTCATAACGATCCATCCCGCGGTCCAATCATGATCCGTCCCACGATCTCATCACGATCCGTCTCGCAATCTTGATCACGGTCCTTCCGATCTAGCGCCGAACGGACAACACCTCCACGTTTAGCACACGTACAGCTCGATGACGATCTCCGCCTTCTTGATCTAGCAAGAGGGAGCGGAGAGGTAGACGAGTTCTCCGGCAGAGTCATGGTGCTGCGGCGATGGTGATGGAGCTATTCCAGCAGGGCTTCGCCTAAGCACCGCTGAAATCCGATCTAGAGGAGAAACTGCGATCTAGAGGAGAGGTAGCACGTGGCTATTAGGGTTAGCTTTTTCCTCTAAATCCTCTAGTATATATAGGAGGGGGGAGGGGAGGAGGAAGACTCAAACCCTCAAGGTTTGGTCGAAATTGGAGGTGGAGGAGTCCCACTCCAATCCTATTAGGAGTAGGATTCCTCCTTTCCACTTGGAAACTCTTTCCACCTCTCCACCTTTGGATTTTTTTCCTTCTCAAACCACTCCAGCCGCATGGGCCCTTAGAGGAGGCTTCATCCAGCCCACCAGGGGCTGGTTTACCTCCTACCACAGCCCATGTAGCCTATTGGGTCGAAATACCTCTCCCGATGGTCCCCCGGTACACTCCCGGCACTCCCGGTACACTACCGATGAGCCCGAAACTTTTCCAGCGACCAAATCAGGACTTCCTATATATCAATCTTTACCTCCGGACCATTCTGAAGCTCCTCGTGATGTCCGGGATCTCATCTGGGACTCCGGACAACCTTCGGTCACCACCATACATAACTCTATACTACCGAAACGTCACTGAACCTTAAGTGTGCAGACCCTACGGGTTCGAGAACTATGTAGACATGACCGAGACACCTCTACGGTCAATAACCAATAGCGGGACCTGGATGACCATATTGGTTCCTACATATTTTACGAAGATCTTTATCGGTCGAACCTCTATGTCAAGGATTCAATTAATCCCGTATGTTGTTCCTTTGTTCTTGGGTGTGTTACTTGCCCGAGATTCGATCGTCGGCATCTCCATACCTAGTTCAACCTCATTATCAGCAAGTCTCTTTACTCATTCCGTAATACAAGATCCCATGACTAACACTTAGTCACATTGCTTGCAAGGCTTATTGTGATGTTGTATTACAGAGTGGGCCCTGAGATACCTCTCCGTCACACGGAGTAACAAATCCCAGTCTTGATCCCTGCCAACCCAACAGACACCCTCGAAGATACCTGTAGAGCACCTTTATAGTCACCCAGTTACGTTGCGACGTTTGATACACACAAGGTACTCCTCCGGTGTCAGTGAGTTGCATGATCTCATGGTCATAGGAACAAATACTTGACATGCAGAAAACAGTAGCAATAAACTGACATGATCATATGCTACGTTTGTAGTTTGGGTCTTGTCCATCACATCATTCTCCTAATGATGTGATCCCGTTATCAAATGACATCACATGTCAATGGCTAGGAAACCTTGACCAGCTATGACCAACGAGCCAGTTAACTAGAGGCATACTAGGGACAAAGTGTTGTCTATTTACACACACATGTAATGTGTTTCCAATTAATACAATTATAGCATGGATAATAAAAAAATTATGATGACTAGGAAATATAATAATAAACACTTTATTTATTGCCTTTAGGGCATATTTCCAACATCTACATGCCGAGGAGCTTGTAGAAGTCGGTGTAGTCGCCGCCGTCGTCCCCGTCCCCGTCGTTGTCGTTGCCGTCCGGCGCACCGCGGCCGCCGTCCCTGCTGCAGCCCTGCCCTGCGTTGCCAAAATGGTGGAGGTCGGGGTTGGAGGGCCCGGGTGCCTCCCAGTCGCTTTCGTCGTCAAGGATGATGAGGCCGGCGATCTCCTCCTCGCGGCGGGCACGGTAGCGAACCTCGTTCTCCTCGAGGGCCCAGCGCTGCCACTGCACCTCCTCCCGGACGTAGTCATCCCGCGCCCACTTCACGGCGGCCTCATCGTTGGCGGTGGCCATGTCCAGGTGCTCCTGCTTGACCACCGCCGGCGTGCCAGGCTTCGTCTTCGGCCTGACAAGGCGGAGGTGGCCGCGGGGAGGAGAGGGCCCGCGGAGAGGGCCCTCGTTGATGGTGATGCCGCCGCCGCTGCGTCCGCTGCGTTGGAGCAGCGACAGCAAGCCGGGCTCGGCCTTAACGGTGACAAGCGGCGTGTGCGTTGCGTCGGAGGAGTGGGGGGACTGGGAGGAGTGCGAGGATGACGACGAAAACGCCTCCATATGCCGTGGCTGCCACGATGAGCCCCTCCGGCGGGAGACGAACATCGCCTCCAGGTACCCGAGGCGCGGCTCGTTGCCGCCCTCGATGTGCTCTAGGACGGCCTTAAGAGTGCGTCTGGGGACGCCCCACCAAAGACGGCGGCCCTCGCTGTTGTCGCGGACGAGTGTAGGGCCGCCATTGGTGGAGGCGAGCTACTCCTCGTGGCGGCGCTCGAAGTAGGCCGTCCAGAGGGAGGTGTTGTCTGGGGCATACCTTGGCTGCCGGCGATGCTCCTCGAATAGGGAGGACCGGATCCGGGCGATCTCGGCGCACCGCTCGGCTCCGATGGGCACCAGTGCCACGGGGACGCCGCCCGCGCTGAGCCTCTAGGCATCGGGCGCCCGCATGTCCAGCGGCGTCGGCTACTCCGCCTCGAACAATAGGCAGGCCTCGTCCTCGTGGAGGTGCTAGCGGCCGAAGCCGTTGCGGGCCACGCCGTCGCCAGGGTAGTGCTCGGCCATTGCGGTGGGAGAGGGAGAGAGGAGATCGCCGGGAAGAGAGAGGGCGTCGCTGGTGGGATTAGGGACATGTGACGAGGTGTGGCGAACACCGGCGAGGTCGCCTTTTATAGCAGGCGAGCGGGCGGTGTGGACGCATGGGTGGCGAGGTGTGGACGCGCGTCGCCCCGTATTGACTGCGCCGCCCGTGAACACCGGCTCGTGAAGGCGCGACATCGATGGAAGGCTGACCGGCGGCAGCCTTGCATTGATTCCCCATAGGAAACCGAGGCGATGAGGACGACGACGCCGCTCGGTCACTGACTCGGTGGATCCACCCCCGTTTTCATGCCAAATTGTTTTGCCCGGCACCCCCAGGCGCCCCCAGCGTGCCGGGTTCGGCCTGGGTACGCCGGCGCTAAATTAGGCCCTAACCGGCCAAAAATGGGCTCGTGGGGGCGTGAATGGGCTGATTTTCGACCGCCGGCACAAAAACCGGCCTTGGGTGGCCTGTTGCGGGGGGGGGGGGCAATACAACAATACATTCAAACACCATACAGAAGAGTAGGGTCCGACTACGGACGAAATTGAACGATAAAAGCGACATCCATCCTTGCTATCCCAGGCTACCGGCCTAAAACCCATCCTATGATCGATGAAGAACAAGAGGAAGAACTCCAAATCAAACAAGCATCGCTATCACGTCAAAGCACCGCATTACCTGTACCTGCAACTGTTTTTGTAGTAATCTATGAGCCACAGGGACTCAACAATATCATTTCCAAGGGTATCAAGACCAGCAAAGCTTAATGGGTGAGAGATATGGTTAAGTGGTGAGGCTGCAGCAAGCACTAAGCATTTTATTTGAGTGGCTAACTTACGAGTACAAGAATAAGAGGGGGGGTCTACGCATAAACATACATGAATTAGTAATGATCACTAAGTGATCCTAACACTAGTAGAAAAAGGCCCATTTGTTCCGGTTCATAAGGCCCATTTGTCCCGGTTCTGGAACTGGGACTAAAGGGTCAGGACTAAAGCCCAAAACCTTTAGTCCCAGTTCGCTTACCAACCGGGACAGAAGGTGTTGGAAATATGCCCTAGAGGCAATAATAAGTTAGTTATTATCATATTTCCTTGTTCATGATAATCGTTTATTATCCATGCTATAATTGTATTGATCGGAGACTTAGATGCATGTGTGGATACATAGACAAAACCATGTCCCTAGTATGCCTCTAATAGACTAGCTCGTTGATCAAAAGATGGTTAAGGTTTCCTAGCCATGGACATGAGATGTCATTTGATAACGGGATCACATCATTAGGAGAATGATGTGATGGACAAGACCCAAACTACACACGTAGCATATGATCGTGTCAGTTTATTGCTATAGTTTTCCGCATGTCAAGTATGTGTTCCTATGACCATGAGATCATGCAACTCACGGATATAGGAGGAGTGCCTTGTGTGTATCAAACATCGCAACATAACTGGGTGACTATAAAGGTTCTCTACAGGTATCTCCAATGGTGTCTGTTGAGTTGGCATGGATCGAGACTGGGATTTGTTACTCTGTGTGACGGAGAGGTATCTCGGGGCCCACTCGGTAATACAACATCACAATGAACCTTGCAAGCAATGTGACTAATTGTTAGTTGCGGGATCTTGTATTACGGAACGAGTAAAGAGACTTGCCGGTAACGAGGTTGAACTAGGTATGGAGATACCGACGATCGAATCTCGGGCAAGTAACATACCGAAGAACAAAGGGAACATCGTACGGGATTAACTGAATCCTTGACATAGAGGTTCGACCGATAAAGATCTTCGTAGAATATGTAGGAACCAATGTGGACATCCAGGTCCCGCCATTGGTTATTGACCGTAGAGGTGTCTCGGTCATGTCTACATAGTTCTCGAACCCGCAGGGTCTGCACACTTTAGGTTTGGTGACGTTTCGGTAGTGTAGAGTTATGTATGGTGGTGATCGAAGGTTGTTCGGAGTCCCGGATGAGATCCCAGACATCACGAGGAGCTCTAGAATGGTCCGGAGGTAAAGATTCATATATAGGAAGTCCCAGTTTGGTCGCCGGAAAAGTTTCGGGCTCATCGGTAGTGTACCGGGAGTGCCGGTAGTGTACCGGGGGACCTCCGGGAGGGGTATTTCGACCCCAGAGGGTCCATGGGCTGTGGAGACTGATAACCAGCCCTTACTGGGCTGGAGGAACAGCCACAACAAGGCCCATGGTGCAGGAGGCAAAAGTCCTAAAAGAAAAAGGTGAAAAAAGGCAAAAAAGGAAGAGTCCTAGTCCTACTAGGAGTGGAGGAGGAGAGTCCTCCTCCACCTCCCAATTCAGCCGAACCAAAAAGCCTTGGAGGCCAAGGCTGCGCCCTCCTCTCCCTCTCTCCTATATATACTGGTGGAATAGAGGGTTTTTGCACAGATTTTACGGCCACGTGCTACCCGTTCCACCGGTGCTCCTCTAGATCGGTTTTCTGCAGTGCATAGGCGAAGCCCTGCCGGAATCACTCCACCACCATCACCGGAGCGCCGTCACGCTGCCGGTGAACTCTCTCTCCTCTCCACCTCCTCTTGCTGGATCAAGACGGTGGAGATCGTCATCAAGCTGCACGTGTGCTGAACGCGGAGGTGCCGTCCGTTCGGCGCTAGATCGGAAGGACCGTGATCGAGATTGCGAGACAGTTCGTGATGAGATCGCGGGACAGATTGTGATGAGATCGCGGGATGGATCGTGATGAGTTCGCGGGACAGATCGTGATCAAAATCATGAGACGGATCGTGATGAGATCGCGGGACGGATTGTGATGAGTTCGTGGGACGGATCGTGATGAGATGTTCGACTACACCAACCGCGTTTCTTAACGCTTCCCGCTTAGCGATCTACAAGGGTATGTAGATCCACTCTCCCTCTCATAGATGCTCATCACCATGGATAGGTTTGGGTGTGCGTAGGAAATTTTTTGTTTCCCATGCGACGCTCCCCAACAGTGGCATCATGAGCTAGGTTGATGGTTCGATGAGATCTCGAGTAGAACACAAAAGGTTTGTGGGCGTTGATGCTTAGATTGCTTCCTCCCTTGGTCGTATTTTGGTTTAGCGGGATCGTGAGATGAAGCGGCCCGGACCAACATTACTCGTACGCTTACGAGAGACCGGTTCCCTCGATGCAACTTGTTGCCTAGATGGCTTGTGGGTGACAGTTTCTCTCACTTTAGTTGGATCGGATTCGACAAAGGCGATCCTTGAGAAGGTTGAAAAGCAACTAGTGTATCACCGTTGTTGTTTTTGCGTAGGTGAGAATTGTTCTTGCTAGATACCCATAGCAGCCACGTAAAACATGCAACAACAATTAGAGGATGTCTAACTTGTTTTTGCAGGGTATGTTGTGATTTGATATGGCCAATTACATGATGTGATATATGTGATGTCTGAGATTAGCATGTGATGTATAGATTATCACGACTTGCATGTCGATGAGTACGGCAACCGGCAGGAGCCATAGGGTTGTCTTTAATTATTGTATGACCTGCGTGTCAATCATTAAGCGCTATGTAATGCTTTACTTTATCGCTAAACGGTAGCGATAGTAGTAGAAGCATGCAGGGCGTGAAAACCCCGATGGCGACACGTTGATGGAGATCAAGATGATGGAGATCATGGTGTCATGCTGGTGACGATGGAGATCATGCCGGTGCTTTCATGATGGAGATCAAAAGCACAAGATCATGGCCATATCATGTCACTTATGATTTGCATGTGATGTTAATCCTTTTATGCACCTTGTTTTGCTTAGGACGACGGTAGCATTATAAGGTGATCCCTCACTTAATTTCAAGATAAATTGTGTTCTCCCCGAGTGTGCACCGTTGCGAAAGTTCGTCGTGTTGAGACACCACGTGATGATTGGGTGTGATAGACTCTACGTTCACATACAACGGGTGCAAGCCAGTGTTGCACACGCAGAACACTCGGGTTAAACTTGACGAGCCTAGCATGTACAGACATGGCCTCGGAACACAAGAGACCGAAAGGTCGAACATGAGTGATATAGTAGATATGATCAACATCATGATGTTCACCATTGCAGCCACCTCAACTCACGTGATGATCGGACTTGAGTTGGTGAATTTGGATCATGTATCACTCGAATGACCGGAGGGATGCCAATTTGAGTGGGAGTTCTTAAGTAATATGATTAACTGAACCCATTATCATGAACATAGTTAATAGTGTCTTTGCAAATTATGTTGTAGATTACTAGCTCGCGCTGTAGCTCCCTTAATTTTTATATATGTTCCTAGAGAAATAAGAGTTGAAAGATGATGGTAGCAATATTGCGGACTGGGTCCGTGATCTGAGGATTGTCCTCATTGCTGCACAGAAGGCTTATGTCCTTAATGCACCGCTCGGTGCGCCAACCCCTCTAGCGTCGTCTGTAGATGTTGTGAACATCTGACAGGCACATTCTGATGACTACTTGATAGTTTAGTGCGTCATGCATTACGGCTTAGAATTGAGGCTCCAAAACGTTTTGAACGTCACGGAACATATGAGATGTTTCTAAGAGCTGAAATTAGGATCTCAGGCTCATGGCCGTGTTGCGAGATACGAGATCTCCAACAAGATTCTTTGCCTGCAAGATGAAAGAGAATAGCTCAAACGTTGAGCATGTACTCAGATTGTCTGGGTGCTACAATCGCTTGAATCGAGTGGGAGTTGATCTTCCAGATAATATAGTGATTGATATAGTTCTCCAAGTCACTGTCACTGAGCTACTAGAACTTGGTGATGAACTATAAAATGCCAGGGAAAGACATGTTGATTCCTGAGTTGTTCGCGATGTTTGACACCGCGAAGGTAGAAATCAAGATGGAGCGTCAAGTGTTGATGGTTAATCAAACCACTAGTTTCAAGAAGGGCAAGAGCAAGGAGGGGAATTTCATTGAGCAAGTCAGTTGCTGCTCCAGTGAAGCAACCCAAAGTTGAACTCAAACCCGAGACTAAGTGCTTCTGTTATGAGGTGAGCAGTCGCTAAAGCGGAACAACCCTAGATACTTGGTAGATAAGAAGGCTGGCAACATCAACAGAAGTATGTTTGATATACGAGTTATTGATGTGTACCTTGCTAGTATTCCTAGTAGCACCTGGGTATTGGATACCGGTTCGGTTGCTAAATGTTAGTAACTCGAAATAAAAGCTACGGAGTAAACGGAGAACTAGCTAAGGGTGAGGTGACGATGTGTGTTCGAAATGTTTCCAAGGTTGATGTGATCAACATCGCACGCTCTCTCTACTTTCAGGATTAGTGACGAACCTAAATAAATGTTATTCGGTGTTTTGCGTTGAGCATGAACATGATTAGATCATGTTTATTGCAATATGGTTATTCATTTAAGTTAAAGAATAATGGTTGTTCTGTTTACATGAATAATACCTTCAATGGTCATGCACCAAGTGAGAATGGTTTGTTGAAATCTTGATCGTAGTAATACACATGTTCATAACATTGATGTCAAAAGATACAAAGTTAATAATGATAGTACCACATACTTGTGGCACTGCCGCTAAATGTCATATTGGTATAAAGGACATGAAGAAACTCCATGCTGATGGATCTTTGGACTCATTCGATTACGAATCGGTTGAGACATGCGAACCATGCCTCTTGGGCAAGATGACTAAAGGACCCCGTTGGATGGAGCGGGCAAGTGATTCATTGGAAATGATACATGTTGATGTATGCAATCAAGTGAGTCTTTTAGCATGCAGTGGATATCGTTATTTTCTTACCTTCACCAATGATTTAAGTAGATATAGTGTATATTTACTTAATGAAACACAAGTCTAAATCGTTTGAAAGGTTCAAGCAAATTCAGAGTGAAGTTTAAGATCATCGTGACAAGAAGATAAAAATGACTGCGATATGACCGTGGAGGTGAATATCTGAGTTACGAGTTTGGCATACAACTTAATACAATGTGAAATTTGTTTCACAACTAACGACACCTGGAACACCATAGTGTGATGGTGTGTCTGAACATCATAGTCATGCTCTATTGGATATGGTGCGTGCTATGATGTCTCTTATCGTTTTACTACTATAATTTTGGGCTTATGCATTAGAGACAACTACATTCACTTTAAATAGGGCACCATCTAAATCCGTTGAGATGACACCGTGTGAATTATGGTTTGATAGAAACCTAAGCTGTCATTTCTTAATGTTTGGGGCTGCGACACATGTGTGGAAAATGTTTTCACCTAATAAGGTCGAACCTAAGGCAGACAAATGCATCTTCATAGAATACCCTAAGATCAGTTGGGTGAACCTTCTATCTCAGATCCAAATGCAAAGTGTTTTTTGCTTAAACGGATCCTTTCTCGAGGAAATGTTTCTCTCAAAAGAATTGAGTGGGAGGAAGATAGAACTTGATGAGGTTGTTAAACCTTTTTTCAACCAGAGAGCAGCGCAGCGCAGAAAGATGTTTCTGTGAAGCCTATGTTAATTGAAGAGGAAATTAATGATGATGATCATGAAGCTTCAGGATCAAGTTAATATCGAACTTCGTAGGTCGACAAGGATGTGTACTGCTCCTAAGCGGTACGACAACCCTGTCTTGGAGGTCATGTTGTTGGACAACGATGAACCTACAGGCTATGGAGAAGAGATGATGGGCCCGGATTGCAACAAATGGTTGGAGCCCATGAAATCCGAGATAGGATCCATGTATGAGAACCAAGTATAGACTTTGGTAGACTTCCTCGTTGGACAGCAGGTCGTTGAATATAAATGGATCTTTAAAAAGAAGACAGACACTGATGGTAAATGTCACCATTTGTAAAGCTCGACTTGTTGCAAAGATGTTTTTGACAAGTTCAAGGAGTTGACTACGATGAGACTTTCTCACTCGTAGCGGTGCTAAAGTCTGTTGGAATTATGTTAGCAGTTGCTGCATTTTTCAATTATGAAATCTGGCAGATGGATATCAAAACATCGTTTCCTTAACGGTTTACTTGAGGAACGGTTGTATGTGATACAACCAGAAGGTTTTGTCAGTCCTAAGGATGCTAAAAGGTGTGGAAGCTTCAGTGATCCTTCTATGAACTGAAGCAAGCATCTCGGAGTTGGAATATACGCTTTGATGAGGTGATCATAGTTTTGAAGTTTATACAAAGTTTACGAGAAATTTGTATTTACAATAAAGTGAGTGGGAGCACTATAGAATTTCTGATAAGTATATGTGGATGGCATATTTTTGATCGGAAATAATATAGTAAATGGTTGTTTAAAAAGTGATTTTCAAAGGAAGACCTGGATAAAGCTACCTAATTGTTGAGCGTCAACATCTATAGAGATAGATCAAGATGCGTGATGAGACTTTTAATGAGTACATACCTTGACGAGATTTTGAAAGAGTTCAAAGTGGATCAGTCAGAGAAATAGTTCTCGCCTGATTTGTAAGGTATGAAGTTGAGTGAGACTCAAAACTCGACAACGGCAGAAGAAAGAGAAAGGACGAACATCGCCCCTATGCCTTAGCCATAGACCCTGTATACTATGCCATGCTGTGTACCACACTTGTGTGTGCCTTGCCATGAGTCCGTCAAGGGGTACAAGAGTGATCCAGGAGTGGATCACTGGACAGCGGTCAACATTATCCTTAGTGACTAAAAGACTAAGGAATTGTTTCTCGATTATGGAGGTGATAAAGGGTTCGTCGTAAGGAGTTACGTCGATGCAAGCTTTAACACTAATCCGGATGACTCGTAGTAGCAATCTGGATACGTATAGTGGAGCAGCCATTTGGAATAGTACCAAGTGGAGTGTGGTAGCAGTGTTTACAGTTTGACATAGAGATTTGCAAAGTACACACGGATCTGAATGTCACAGACCCGTTGACTATAAGACCTCTCTCACATGCAAAGCATGATCGAGCCCCAGAACTCATTGGGTGTTAGATTCATAACAATGCGAATCGCATGGTGATGTGAACTAGATTATTGACTCTAGTGGAAGTGGGAGACTGTTGGAAATATGCCCTAGAGGCAATAATAAATTAGTTATTATCATATTTCCTTGTTCATGATAAATCATTTATTATCCATGCTATAATTATATTGATCGGAGACTTAGATGCATGTATGGATACATAGACAAAACCATGTCCCTAGTATGCCTCTAATAGACTAGCTCATTGATCAAAAGATGGTTAAGGTTTCCTGGCCATGGACATGAGATGTCATTTGATAACGGGATCACATCATTAGGAGAATGATGTGATGGACAAGACCCAAACTACAAACGTAGCATATGATCCTGTCAGTTTATTGCTACTGTTTTCTGCATGTCAAGTATGTGTTCCTATGACCATGAGATCATGCAACTCACGGACATCAGAGGAGTGCCTTGTGTGTATCAAACGTCGCAACGTAACTGGGTGACTATAAAGGTGCTCTACAGGTATCTCTGAGGGTGTCTGTTGAGTTGGCATGGATCAAGACTAGGATTTGTTACTCCGTGTGACGGAGAGGTATCTCGGGGCCCACTCGGTAATACAACATCACAATGAGCCTTGCAATGATGTGCTCCCGTTATCAACGACATCCAATGTCCATGGTCATGAAACCGTGACCATCTATTGATGAACGAGCTAGCCAACTAGAGGCTCACTAGGGACTTGTTGTGTTCTATGTATTCACACATGTATTACGGTTTCCGGTTAACACAATTATAGCATGAACAATAGACAATTATCATGAACTAGGAAATACAATAATAACCATTTTATTATTACCTCTGGGGCATATATCCAACACTATGGACCCGAAGGTCTATGGTGAACTACTCACGCATCATCGGAGGGGCAATGGAGTTGATGTAAATGCCCTCCATGCTCGAATCCCCCTTCGGCAGATTACCGGAAAAGGCTCCAAGATTGGATCTCTCGGGAACGGAGGCTTCTGGCGGCAGAAAAGTGTTTTCGTGGCTTGTTCTGATAATGATGGAATATTTGGGAATTTATAGGCCGAAGATTAGGGTTAGGGGAGCTGCCATGGGCCCATAAGTCTGCCCGGTGCACCCTACCCCCTGGGCGCGGCCCTAGGGATTGTGGCCCCATGGTGGCTCCTCTACCTTGGTTCTCAAGTCTCATAGATTCCTTTCGTTCTAGAAAAATTCCTTCGAAAGGTTTTATTCCGTTTGGACTTCGTTTAATATTCCTTATCTACAAATCTCAAAAACAAGGAAAAAACAGAAACTGACACTAGGCTCTAGATTAATAGGTTAGTCCCAAAAATAATATAAAATAGCATATTAATGCATATAAAACATCCAAAACAAATAATATAATAGTATGGAACAATCAAAAATTATAGATACATTGGAGACGTATTAGGATGTAATCGAATGAATCCTCACACTCTAAACGCTTTCAGAACTCTATCGAGAAGAAACAATACAAAAACAAACAAATGACACGGTAAACACCACAAAAAATTCATGACATGATGCACAATCAAATATGATGCATGTCTTGTTTCAATATGCAAGGCATGGCATGGCAAGATGCAACAATCAAACACTACAAATTACGTGAAGTTCAATATGCAACGAGTTGCATATTGATGAAACTCCACATTGCATTATTTAGTTCACTCTGGTTACTTACACGACAAGTTTAAATGTTGTTGACACATCAAGAGGTGAAGCATAAACAACTACATCACCTAGGCATTTTAAACGAGGCCGGAAGCAACATATAGCACTTCCGAAATGACCCCATATGCAAATTATGAATTTGGTTCAGACCTGTCCTAAACGTATTTTATATTTATTAATAAGGAGAATAAAGTGCACCATGTGATTCTACACGTCATTTTAGGTGATTTAGATATATAGAACATTTAAAACGGAGCTACGGTCTAAAAGATATTACAAGCACAAGATGAATATGCTATAAATACAAAATGCATGCAAGCAACACCCACAAACATTCCAATTCATGGATGAAGCAAGATATTTTAAACTACATAAGATTCTAAGCAAGTTTCATATATGGTATGTTCAAAACGGAGCAACGGTTCAACACAAGCAACCAATACAAGTTATAGTGGTAATGTGCCCAAAACAGTGGCATGGCATATTGCAACCCACAAATCAACAAGCTACAATAATCTAAAATGCACAACAAAGACATGATGATATAGCCAATATGATGCACAACAATTCATCTCATAACAACAAATTGAATAGAAGCATGGATCAATAGCGAATGAGATCTCACACTAGTAGAAAACAGACCTTTGGTCCCAACGGATCCAACGGCTAGGAGCAGGGCGACCTTTAGTACCAGATCATAAGGGATCTTTAGTATCGGTTCGTGTCACGAACCAGTACTAAAGGGGGTGTGGCAGGCTTTTGGTCAGACTTGGGCCCCGTGTGCCTCTTTAGTACCGGTTGGTGTCACCAACTGGTACTAAAGGGCAACCTTTAGTACCGGTTCGTGCCACCAACTTGTACTAAAGACTTCCTATATATATGCTTCGTCCTTAGCTGATCGAAGGGGCTCTCATTTCTCTGTTTTCTCCCCTGTTCTTCTTCTTGCTCGAAGCTCATCCTCCATTTTGCCAAGGATTTGTCAAGATTTAAAGGCACCCCATCTATCCAAGTGTTCACAAAGGTTAGCAACTTTCCCCTTCATCTCTCATTGCTAGATTAGCTTGTGGTATGCTCAATGATATGTGATTTGTGGGTTTTAGATAGGTTTTGGGGAGTGATCATTATGTGGGAGTTTATTTGATTTATATGCAATTTGAGCTCAAATTAACTTGTTAGGTTGCATATGTGTAGGTGTGGTTTATTTGGTGCCTTCCCATCCCCGTCCTAACCACCGTCGATCGTCCGCACCGTCTCGTTGCGGCACCGGCCACCTTGGTGAGCCTCTTGTTCTTCTTAAAACCTTTTTGTTAAAAAAATTACTTGTAGGATTTAGATAGTTGTGTGTATGATTTACTTGTATTATTGTTAGTTATTCTATAGTGTCATGGTTATGGTATCCGCCCACATCGGCCCCCGTCTAGTCTATGATTCAAATGTGGTATTTTGTTATCTTTTATAACTATTTCACACATCATCTAATGTCTATGACAATTAATTATGCCACCAAATTGACGTAGATGTTTTTATCTATAGGAAGTAGTTGAACCAGAAATTCCAACCGACTATGCAATTCTGCTCGAGAAGTTAACACAAGCTGAAAAAGAAACTAATCATTTGAAAGAAAAATTGAAAAGAATTGAAGATGAGAAGATGGGATTGTATTTTCATGTTGCCGATATCGTTGATGATCACAAGAACAAGATGGCTGGAATGCGCTTGAAGCTTAGAAAGATTAGAAAATATGCCATTGATAAATAGGCTTGGTATCATTATGCCGTTGGCTCAATTGTTACCTTAATTTCGATTATGATAGTTGTATGTTGTTTTATGAGATGTATGTATGAACTATAAGTATCTATTATTTGCAGTAATAACATTTGATCACTGCTAGCTCTACTTTGGTTGTAATGTGATGATGAAGTTGTATTAATTTGGTCACTTTGATGTTGTGTAGTGAACATGAGCCAGCAATGGATGTACGATGACCGACTAAGTCCAGGGTTCCTTAATGGCCTGCATGATTTTATTCATGTGGCTGAGGCAAACAAGAAGAATGGTTTCATGTGTTGTCCATGTCGTGACTGTAAGAATGGTAGGAATTACTCTACCTCAAAAACCCTTCACTACCACCTACTGAAGTCCGATTTCATGTCCGACTATAGCTGTTGGACCAAGCACGGAGAAAGAGGGGTTATAATGGAAGACAATGAAGAAGAAGAGGATGATGAAAACTATCCTTTCGTCGATACAACAATGGGGGAAGTTGAAGAAGAGGCATCAATGGGGGAAGTTGAAGAAGAGGCATCAGATGAGCCCGCTGATGATTTTGGTCGGGTCATTGCTGATGCAAAGAGAAACTACGAAAGTGACAAGGAGAGGTTGAAGTTGAAGCGCATGTTAGAGGATCACAAGAAATTCTTGTATCCAAATTGTGAAGATGACCAGAAAAAGCTGGGTACCACGCCCGAATTGCTGCAATGGAAGGCGAGGAATGGTGTAACTGACAAGGGATTTCAAGAATTGCTGATAATGATAAAGAAGATGCTTCCAAAGGATAACGAATTGCCTGAAAGTACGTACGAAGCAAAGAAGGTTGTCTACCCTCTAGGATTAGAGGTGCAGAAGATACATGCATGCCCTAATGACTGCATCCTCACTACGGTGAGGAGTACGAGAATTTGGATGCATGCCCGGTATGCGGTGCACTGCGCTATAAGATCCCTCGCAATGACCCTGGTGATGTGGAGGGCGAACGCCACAGGAAGAGGGTTCCTGCCAAGGTGATGTGGTATGATCCTATAATACCACGGTTGAAACGTTTGTTTCAAAACAAAGAGCATGCCAAGTTGTTGCGATGGCACAAAGAAGAACGTAAGAAAGACAGGATGTTGAGAGCACCCGCTGATGGGTCGTAGTGGACAAAAATCGAGAGGGAGTTCGAGGACTTTGCAGCTGACGCAACGAACTTATGGTTTGGTCTTAGTATAGATGGCATGAATCCTTTCGGGGAGCAGAGCTTCAGTCACAGCACCTGGCCTGTGACTCTATGTATCTACAACCTTCCTCCTTGGTTGTGCAACAAGCGGAAGTTCATTATGATGCCAGTGCTCATCCAAGGCCCTAAGCAACCCGGCAACGACATTGATGTATACCTAAGACCACTAGTTGATGAACTTCTACAGTTGTGGAAAAAACCAGGTGTACGTGTGTGGGATGCACACACATAGAAGGAAATTGACCTATGAGCGTTGTTGTTTGTAACCATCAATGATTGGCCTGCTCTTAGTAACCTTTCAGGACATACAAACAAGGGATACAATGCATGCACACACTGTTTAGATGATACTGAAAGTATATATTTGGATAAATGTAAGAAGAATGTTTACCTGGGACATCATCGATTTCTACCGATCAAGCGTATCTTAAGAAAGGCAGGCAACCATTTCAAAGGTGAGCTAGATAACCAGAAGAAGCCTGGCCTCCGTACTGGTGAATATATATTTGATATGGTCAAGGATTTACAATTAATCTTTGGAAAGGGTCCTGGCAGACAATCTGTTCCGAATGACGCCAACGGACACGCACCCATGTGGAAGAAGAAATCTATATTTTGGGAACTTGAATATTGGAAAGCCCTAGAGGTATGCAATGCAATCGGCGTGATGCACTAGACGAAGAATCTTTGTGTGAACCTACTAGGCTTCTTGGGCGTGTATGGAAAGACAAAAGATACACCGAAGGCACGGGAGGACAAGCAAAGAATTAACAAAAAAGACGGCATGCCTCCAAAGCAGTATCAAGGTCCTGCCAGCTACGCTCTTAAGAAAGAAGAGAAATAAATCTTTTTTGAATGCCTGCTCAGTATCAAGGTCCCGTCTGGCTTCTCGTCGAATATAAAGGGAATAACAAATAGAGGAGATATGGGAACTTGACTATGGACCTGATCTTAAGGTCCCTTTGTTTCGGTGCAAATGGGTCAAATATACTGGACGCGGGGTATAGGTAGACCCGTAGTATGGAATGACAACAGTGGATCTCAACAATCTTGGGTACACAAATGACTCATTCGTCCTAGCCAATGATGTGGCTCAGGTTTTCTATGTGAAGGACATGTCTAGCAAACCGAGGAGAAAAAAAGATAAGGAAGCGAATACATCATACGATGAGCCAAAGCGACACATAGTTCTTTCAGGGAAATAAACATTGTGGGAGTGGAGGACAAGAGAGACATGTCAGAAGATTATGAAAAGTTTCATGGAATCCCTCCCTTCAGAGTGAAGACTGACCCAAGCATCCTACTAAATGATGAAGATTCTCCATGGTTATGGTGCAATCATAAGAAAGGGACAAACACGTAGAAAAAGTCTTACACCGCGAGAACCCACTCTGGGATGTGACCGGCTTCACCGTCATAACTTTCTGTGTGAAGGACATGCATGCATTTTCTAGCATGGTATCTTTGTAACAGTTTGTACACGAAGTGCATCCAGTTTTTGCTGTAACCCTCTCAACTCTTTAGAAGTTTCTATGTGGGTGAAATTATGATTTCATGCCAAGTTTCAACCTTTTCACAGTTCATTTGTAGTGCTTTTCAATTTCACGGTCATCTAGCTCAAAATAAATCATTGAATGCATGAAAAATATCAAATGAAGTCAGAAAGGGTTGAAAATTGATGATGTGCCTTTTAATGGTGCATATTGAACACACAAAAAGTATGGAGTTAAAATAAGTTACTAAAAATGAAATCCCTTTGTAATAGATGCGTTTTTGTCCGAAACACTCATACTTCGAAAGAGATTGTCCAGTTTTGTACACGAAGTGCATCCAGTTTTTGCCGTAACCCTCTCAACTCTCTAAAAGTTGCCATGTGGGTGAAATTATAATGCCAGGCCAAGTTCCAACCTTTTCAGAGTTCATTGTTACTCCTTTTCAATTTCAGGGTCATTTAGCTCAAAATAAATCATTAAATGCATGAAAAATATCAAATGAAGATGGAAAGGGTTGAAAATTGATGATGTGCCTTTCAATGGTGCATATTGAACACACAAAAATTATGGAGTTAAAATAAGTTATTAAAAATGAAATCCCTTTGTAATGGATGAGTTTTCATCCAAAACCCTCATACTTCGAAAGAGATTGTCCAGTTCGTACACGAAGTGCATCCAGTTTTTGTCGTAACCCTCTCAACTCTTTAGAAGTCGCTATGTGGGTGAAATTATGATGTCATGCCAAGTTTCAACCTTTTCAGAGTTCATTTGTACTGCTTTTCAATTTCAGGGTCATTTATCTCAAAATAAATCATTAAATGCATGAAAATATCAAATGAAGTCAAGAAGGGTTGAAAATTGATGATGTGCCTTTGAATGGTGCATATTGAACACACAAAAAGTATGGAGTTAAAATAAGTTATTAAAACTGAAATCCCTTTGTAATAGATGCGTTTTTGTCCGAAACACTCATACTTCGAAAGAGATTTTCCAGTTTTGTACACGAAGTGCATCCAGTTTTTGCCGTAACCCTCTCAACTCTTTAGAAGTTGCTATGTGGGTGAAATTATGATGTCATGCCAAGTTTCAACCTTTTCATAGTTCATTTGTAGTGCTTTTCAATTTCAGGGCCATCTAGCTCAAAATAAATCATTAAATGCATGAAAAATATCAAATGAAGTCGGAAAGGGTTGAAAATTGATTATGTGCCTTTGAATGGTGCATATTAAACACACAAAAAGTATGGAGTTAAAATAAGTTATTAAAAATGAAAACCCTTTGTAATAGATGAGTTTTCGTCCGAAACCCTCATACTTCGAAAGAGATTGTCCAGTTCGTACACGAAGTGCATCCAGTTTTTGCCGTAACCCTCTCAACTCTTTAAAAGTTGCTATGTGGGTGAAATTATGATGTCATGCCAAGTTTCAACCTTTTCAGAGTTCATTTGTATTGCTTTTCAATTTCAGGGTCCTTTAGCTCAAAATAAATCATTAAATGCATGAAAAATATCAAATGAAGTCAGGAAGGGTTGAAAATTGATGATGTGCCTTTGAATGGTGCATATTGAACACACAAAAAGTCTAGAGTTAAAATAAGTTATTAAAAAAGAAATCCCTTTGTAATAGATGCGTTTTCGTCCGAAACCCTCGTACTTCGAAAGAGATTGTCCAGTTTGTACACGAAGTGCATCCAGTTTTTGTCGTAACCCTCTCAACTCTTTTGAAGTTGCTATGTGGGTGGAATTGTGATGTCATGGCAAGTTACAACCTTTTCAGACTTCATTTGTACAGTTTTTCAAACTCCAGATATGACATTTCAAATGCCATTTAATGAAATTGTCATATACAGCAATTTAAGTTGTTTAAACATGCATGGAAATGACATAAACAATTCTTTATGTTTTTCTGATATTTTTTCATATATTATTTATTTCCATTGGAGTCATAGATTTTTTCTATGATTTTCTAAAGTTTAGGGTTTTTTCTAAAAATAACAAAGAAATAATTAAGTAAAAAAACCTTTAGTACCGGTACGAGCCACGCACCGGTACTAAAGGTCCATCGCCCCGCGCATTTTTTAGGGAGGACCTTTAGTACCGGTGCGTGGCTTGCACCGGTACTAAAGTGTCTTTAGTACCGGTGCGGGCCATGCACCGGTACTAAAGGTCCTCCAGGTATAAATAGTATCTCCCTCGGCCCGATGCGAGCCACGCCTCAGGAGAAGCTCAATTTGCACCGCCAGGCTGTCGAAATCCACCGTCGCTGCCACGCGCCGCCCCGACACCGCCTGCCGCCATGACGCCGCCCGCCGCCCCGAGCCCAACGCCTCGACGCCTGTCGCCCCGATGCCGTGCGCCGCCCCGAGCCCGCCGCGCCTCCCTCGAGCAGATTTGCATGGCTAAAAATTCGGTGAGCCTCTCCCCTCCCCCTTGCCCGCCGCCTCGACCCCCGCACGCTCGCTGGAGCTCACCGGCCCCCACCGCGCGCCACCCTGGCGTGGCCTAGAGACGTGGCCAGCCAGCCCCACCCCCAGGGTTAGCGGCTCGCCGGAGCAACTCCTGCGCGGCCTACCGACGTGGTCGGCCAGCCTCACCCCCAGGGTTTGCGGCTCGTCGAAGCAACTCCGGCGCGGCATACTGACATGGCCGGCCAACTCCACCCCCAGGGTTTGCGGCTCGCCGGAGCAACTCCGGCGCGGCCTACTAACGTGGCCAGCCAGCCCCACCCCCAGGGTAGCTGGTCAGTGGGCCCGCGGGCCCTAGTTGACCACTTGACCTAGTCAACTATGCTGACTGGGCAGGCCCCAGTCAATGACAAGTGGGGCCGCCCCCCCGAATCCACTGATTAATTAAAATGATTAAGTTTTTGTTAGATGTTAAGTGCTTTTTTGCTAAGTGTTTTGTTAGATGTCAATGACAAGTGGGGCCGCCCCTAATCCACTGACAAGTGGGGCCACCCCCCTAATCCACTAATTTTGCTAAGTGTTATTTAATTTGTTAGATGCTAAGTGTTATTTAATTTGTTTTCATAATTAAGTGTTTCTTCTTGACGTCGACGATGCCGATCCCTCATCCTCGTCGTCGAGTTGGCGGAGGAGGTCTATTGCTTGAGCCGAGGGGGCCTGTCCGGGACTGGGCTTCGCCGGGCTGGTACTAGGAGGTGCTGCCTTCCGGGCAGCGCAACTTGGTGAGGAGCCAACCCGTCGTCGACCCGGAGGTTCTGTGGTGATGGCCGCATGGGCTACGGACGATTCGGAGGCTTGAGTCCCCCGCGGAGGTGGTACAATACCATGTCAGCAAGTGGGACAGGTGGATACAAGTCAGCCATTCCTAAGTGGGATGCATTAGAGAATAAGATGCATGCTGAAGGGATCACTCCAGTAACCTTCCACTGGCCCCGAAGGTGCAAGAATTGGTTTTTTGCGCATGGGGAAAGTTGGACCCAGCAACAGGGAAGATTATTGCACTAGCCAGTTTGAAGCATGCATCAGATGAGTTGATTGAAGCAATAAAAGCTGCCCAAGAAGGATGGTTTCACCCCAATAGAGAGAACGACGAGCTTACACGCGCCCTCGGGAATCCCGAACACGGAGGACGAACACGAGGCATGGGCGTTGTTCCGTGGTATGAGGGGTTTGCGGGCTGGAAGGACAGTTATAAAAGCCGTTCGAGAAAAAAGAAGGTGGAAGCAGACCAACTTTCAAAGTTGGAATAGAAGTACGAACAGCAGTAGCTGCAGATACAGGTACTGACCCAGCAAAGGGCAACTCCGCGGCAGGAGGCATCGGAACTCGTCCCATCTACACTGCCGAAAAGCAGCATGGGTTCCATGGGGGCACCGCTGGGTCACACCCCCGTGGATGATATCACCGAGAAGACATCTTGTGAGCTAATCCAGAAAATGAAGAACATACCCGTGCGGGTCGCTACGGGCTATGCTTTACCAAATACACCTGATGTTCTCTAGCATTTCAATCCGGTTCCAGCTAGGTATGCTCGTGTCGCTGTGGACGCAATAGAGCCAGGATATGATGATATACAGCTTGACATCCCTGGAGGTGAGGGTGAGTCCACACTGGCAGAAGCCGGTCGTGGTCTAATTCTATGGAGTAAGGACTGCATCGTCTTTCCACACTCGGCACTAAGGCCACCGGCTCCTCCGAGTATCGATGTCCAGCGCGAGGGATCCCAGCCAGAGGCATCGCAGCGCCAGCAGTCCTCCCCACCTCGAGAGGCGTCCCACTTCGATAGGGATCCCAGCGCGAGTCCACCCAACCTCGAGATGGAGCACGACACGAGTCCATATCGTCGATATCAATCTCCGTCGCGTGAGCCGACGCCACCCCGGCAGCGGTCCCGCCAGCACGGCTCCCAAAAGAGGAAGGCCATCAACAGTCCTCTTCGGAAGAAAGTAAAGAAGAAACCTGAGCCTCCGGACAAAAAGGAGCTTCCTTACGACATGACACTAGAGGAAAACAAAATTGAAAGCGATCGCCAAGTGAAAGCCTTTTTTGCAAAGAAGACCATGTGCGCCAAAGGAGATAATACCCAAGGAAGTCAAAGAGCACTTTAGGGAACACTTTATTGATCGACCCCCGGCATATGTGGAGCGTATGCCGACAGACTATGAGCAACAGATTTAGAAGGCAAGTGAGCAGAGAAGTCAGCCCAGCCCAAGGAAGAAGTCGGGAAGTACGACATCAACGACAGGTGGTACTACTAGCGGGAAAACAGTTCCCTAGCTTGGAGAACAATCCAAGTAATCGATCTCTCCGCGCAAGGTGAGTACCAATCCAAGCAAGCAATCGACGTTGCTGGGAACCCAATCGACCTCGAAGAAGTAGAGGTTGTAGGTCTCACTCTTGGCCAATTCCTTGGCACCGAGGAAATCCGCGGGTACGGTGAAGCTGAGTACGCAATGAAATATGCCGTGGGAAAACCACTTGTCACACCCAGGCAGTACAAGGAACTACCAACTGTGATGCGACAGTTGCATGATTGGTACCTACGTGAAGCAAAGCGAGGGGAGACGGCGGTCATGGTCAAAGTAAGGAAAGAGCATTACGTCAATGGATGTGAAATATGTCTTGAATTCTTAGAACTTTTCCAGTTATACCACATGGACTCTGTTGACAAAACTCTCATCAGTTGCTATTGTTTGTAAGTTATTTATATCTTTAATAATTTAAGTCTCTAGCTCAGATATCGTTCATTGGCTTATCCTCACTATATATGTTCTTTTCTATGCTATTATGCAGATTGAAGATGTAGGAATTGAAACAAGAGGGAATCGATGACATTGGGTTCATCGACTCAAATACCGTTAATGGTCATGTGGTAAAACATTTTGCCAAGGACATAAAAGATCTCTTGGAAAAATATCTAGAGGCTATGAATACCAAATATACTATAATATTTCCTTACAACATGGGGTGAGTGTTTACTCTCTTGTATACTAAAAATTCTATTTTTGCTTACTAGCTCGCTGTCAAGTGTAATTGATGAGTTATATGCATGCCTGCTTAATTATATAAACTTCTGCACAGAGACCACTATATCCTCCTAAATATTATCCTCGCGAATGGACTTGTTCAAGTGTACGACTCACTAGATACACTAGAACAATCATACGTGGACTTGTATTTTATGATAGAACGGTAATTTCAATCTTTACCGACCTCGCTTTCTTTCGTTATTTCCTGATATCAAAAGTAATTATAATAACCCTTTCGTTCTTTTTCTTTGCCGCGTAGTGTTTGTAAAAAGATCATAGAAAAAACCCATCATGGTCGTCAATGGAAACCGAAGCTGAAGTGGAAAAAGATGCAGGTAATTAAGTAGTACTACTAGGTCCGCGCATCTCTTTAATTCTAGTTTCAATACCATTATCATGCTTGATTATTAATTATCTTATTGAATTCTATTCTTTTGCAAAGTGTGCGAAGCGGCCACAGGGGACAAATTTATGTGGATACTTCCTCTGCGAGAACATTCGCATCCAGACCGAATGTCGTATACGTCGCAGAATAGCACGTGAAAGACAGCTCGAGATTTGGCAGATGATGTCGAAGCTTTCACCACAGAAATGCTTTGTAGCACTTCAAGAGGAATTTGCGGCATTTCTTCTTTGACATGTCATTGATGTAAACGGAGAGCACTATTCCTTACCGCCGCCACAATAATGCCAGCAAATCAGTAGTAGAAAACTGAGATTTCATCCAGAGCACTAGCTAGCTAGTCCCGGTCGGGTTTGGGGCCTTAATTTATAAGTCCAGAATATATATGCATGGATGTGTAATTCCATTTGTATATATACTGTGTATTCAAGATATTGTATATTATATTACATATATATATATGCATGAACTTGTGTACTGTTTATAGTATGTAGCACCGTAAAATAAATTTGAAATGAATGGAAAACACAACAAATAGAGAGGAAAATTAAAACCTAAAGCTAAAAAGACATAACACTTAGTACCGGTTGGTACCACCAACCGGTACTAAAGGTCCTCCACCACCAGCCCACGCTGGCAGACACGTGGTGGGCCTTTAGTACCGGTCCGTGGGCCAACCGGTACTAAAGGTTTGGACCTTTAGTCCCGACCCTTTAGTACCGGTTGGGGAACCGGTACTAAAGGTCATCCCGACCGAGACTACAGACAGACATTCTACTAGTGTCAAGATGGCTATTTGAACACATTTTAGGACTTAGTGAAAATAACATGTCTTACAGAGCAGTTTTATCCTGAAGGCATATTGACAGCAAGAAAAACATATGCTACATGGCTTATCATGGCATGAAACTCTACAACATGGTAGTGGACATGATGCACTACAAATAACTCCATTGGGGCATCATCAAAATATGCATAGAGACTTGGCTAGCATCAACACGACATGGCAATATGAAATAAGCAGACTCTCGGACTTAGTGAAATTCAGGGTAGATATGGGTAGCAGTTTTTAACATATTAGCATGTTTGACAACAAAATTAATTAGGATGCAAAATCTATACATGAGAACAAATGGCACAACATGGTAGAGAATAACATGGTTAACAAAACATTCCATTGGGGCAACAACAAAAGAGCTCTAGATCAATGGCAAATCACATGGCAACAAAATATAACAGTTTTTAGACATAGAATTATTTTGGGCCCTCAAAATAACAACATTTTTATGGCATGAAGACAGCAAGAAACTAACACCTAAACATGGATTTTCATGGCAAGCAAAATTACCAGGGTCTGGTACACATGTCAAAGGGCACATCTCATGTTCAACAATAATTCATAGGATGCATGGATTAAATCACACGAAAATAACAAAAGGGCATCACATAAAAAATAGCATGCACACAAACTTGATCAAATGACAACTAATTGCATAGATGGATTCAATGGATTTTCTACCCCAAAATTATATATAACATGCATATGGTACTGTAGAAAATATGCCACAAATAATTATGCAAAATTATTTATTCTCTGGATAATAGACAAATTCGCGAAACTTAAAAAACCCTAAGTGGGCCAAATCTGAGTAGAGGTCCAACATGAAATGGGTGCAGGATAACTATAGTGCGCTAGAGTGAGGCATAGTGGGTGACTCACCTCGTGGGCATTGGCCCGAGTCGGTCCGCAGGCTGGGCAGAGGCGGAGCTGGACCTGGCCCTTGCTAGGCTGGGACGCCATCTGGCCCACACGTGTGCTGGGCGCGGTCAACGCCGACGCGGAGAAGCACCTCCCAAGATAGCAAGGATGGATGTCAGTTTATCGTCTGATTTTGTCTGTGGTCGGACCCTGCTCTTATGTATGATGATTGAATATGTTGTTTTATTGATGTGATCTTGATCTAGCTTGTGGCGAGTGTAAGCCAATTACATATACTCATCTCTTCTTTATATGTACTTGTCATGACGAGATGCGCTTCTATCCCTTTCGAGTCCCTCGACCCAAAATAAGGATAGGATCACATCTTGGGCGTTACAAGAGGTTTCTACCAAATTGGCTACAATCATGGATCTAGAAATGTTTTAGAAAAGGAAACATTTGGTAAACCTAACGACGAAACATGAAAGTAGTAGTGGTCTAATCTATGGATTCTTAAGGAGGGATCTGAGAACACTATGTACGAAATGGATCCGTTATCTCTACCGCTTTATTCCTATGAGAAAAGACATTGAAGAAATGCAACACCAACAATGGCGATGAACAGCTAGAACACTTCGGTTTTTCTGACGAACTCCTATGAACTAAGACAAGTCTAAAGAGAGAGAAATGACACATGTTCACGGTTGCCGGGGGTGCCGAAGGGGTTCAGATGAACCTTGGTGAAGATAAGACGCAGCTGCGGTGCCGAGAACGGTTGCCGGAGGCGACGGACGAGTAGCAACAGAGGCGCAACAAGACTTCAAGCTCGGGGAAGAAGAAGGAGTGCAAAGGCAAGGTAAAAAGTGAAAGAGGGGCTCCCCGTGAATATTTATAAGGAAAAATAACCAAAGGGGCTACTGGCACGCGTGGGAAACAAGGGGGCGCAGTAATTTTTGGAAAAAGTAACGCCTCGATTTTCGGGATAAATGGATACATGCAAAGATCCGGTGTGATGTCGTCATGTTTTCCCTAAAATTCTGGCAGGTGATGTCCTAGGTGGTTGGCGCAAGAAAAATCACAAGTCTGGAAGTATCATAAGCCGGCATTCGAAGATACAGAGAAGACACAAATACAAGCAGAAGATAAGCCGCCTATTGAAAGTAAGGGAGATTGACACGAACAAATTCAAATCAATATGGGGCCTAATCTCGGGGATATAACCCCGTGGTGTAATCCGCATATTGGGTCAGGTCAGCATACTGGCGGCTTAGGGATCGTACTCAAGATGGGTTGCGCTATGGATGATAAGGCAGGTGAGGTGACATACTAAATAAGTCAGATGGCGGCCTACCACGTGAAGATGGCGACTCAAGGCCCAAGAGGTAGAAGATGCCAGGAACTTTCCTTACTTGAGAGACAAGGCAAGTTATATATGTATTAGGTCACGAGTCATAACATGACCCGGACTCTTGTAAGCCCAGGCTCTTGACCTGCATATAAAGGCGAGCCCCTGAGTCCAATAGACTTAAGTTAGAAACCCTAAAAAGCTAGGTTAGCGATTCTGCACCCTGGGTAAATCTCCATCGGCTTTACCTCCATCAGACGTAGGCTTTTACCTCCATCGGGTAAATCCAGATCATCATCAATATAGACACAAAAGCAGGACGTAGGCTTTTACCTCCATCGGAGGGACCAAACCTGGGTAAATCTGTCTCTCGTTCCCGATCAACCCCTTCGAGTCGCCACACAATGACGATGGACTCACACCTAAGTTCTCCTATGAGGACATTGTTGGAAATATGCCCTAGAGGCAATAATAAATTAGTTATTATCATATTTCCTTGTTCATGATAATCGTTTCTTATCCATGCTAGAATTGTATTGATCGGAAACTCAGATACATGTGTGGATACATAGACAACACCGTGTCCCTAGTATGCCTCTAGTAGACTGGCTCGTTAATCAAAGATGGCCAAGGTTTCCTAGCCATGAACATGAGATGTCATTTGATAATGGGGTCACATCATTAGGAGAATGATGTGATGGACAAGACCCAGACTATAAACATAGCATATGATCGTATCAGTTTATTGCTATAGTTTTCTTCATGTCAACTATATGTTCCTATGACCATGAGATCATCCAACTCACTGACACCGGAGGTGTACCTTGTGTGTATCAAACGTCGCAACGTAACCGGGTGACTATAAAGGTTATCTATAGGTATCTCCGAGGATTTCTGTCGAGTTGGCATGGATCAAGACTGGGATTTGTTACTCCGTGTGACACAGAGGTATCTCAGGGCCCACTCGATAATACAACATCACAATGAGCCTTGCAAGCAAAGTGACTAAAGTGTTAGCAACGGGATCTTGTATTACGGAACGAGTAAAGAGACTTGTCGGTAACGAGATTGAACTAGGTATAGAGATACCGACGATCGAATCTCGGGCAAGTAACATACCGATGAACAAAGGGAACATCATACGGGAATAACTGAATCCTTGACATGGAGGTTCAACCAATAAAGATCATCGTATAATATGTAGGAACTAATATGGGCATCCAGGTCCCGCTATTGTTTATTGACCGTAGAGGTGTCTCGGTCATGTCTACATAGTTCTCGAACCGTTGGGGTCTTAAGGTTCGGTGCCATTTCGGTAGTATAGAGTTATGTATGGTGGTGACCGAAGGTTGTTCAGAGTCCCGGATGAGATCATGGACGTCACGAGGAGCTGCGAAATGGTTCGTAGGTAAAGATTGATATATAGGAAGTCCTGTTTTAGTCACCGGAAAAGTTTCGTGCTCATCGGTAGTGTACCGAGAGTGCCGGGAGGGTGCTGGGGGACCATCGGGAGGGGTGTGTCGACCCAAAGGACCTCATGGGCTGTGGGAGGAGTCAAACCATCCCCTATTGGTCTGGGAAAACCCCCCAATAAGGACCATGCGGCTAGAGGTCGGAAAACCGAAAGGTGGAAAGGTGGAAAGGGTTTCCAAGTGGAGAGGAGGAATTCTACTCCTGGTAGGATTGGAGTAGGACTCCTCCACCTCCAATTTCGGCCAACCTTTGAGGGTCTGAGGCTGCCTCCTCCCCTCCCTCCCTCCTATATATACTATAGAATTTCGAGGGGAGAGCTAACCCTAATTGCCATGTACTCCCTCTACTTCATCTAGATCGTTTTCTCCTCTAGTCTAGTTCGACGGTGCTTAGGCGAAGCCCTGCCAGAATAGTTCCACCGCCATCGCCGCCATGTCGTCGCACTGCCGGACAACTCATCTACCTCTCCGCTCCCTCTTTTTGGATCAAGAAGGCGGAGATCGTCATCGAGACGTACGTGTGCTGAACGCGGAGGCACCATGCGTTCGGCGCTAGATCGGAAAGACCGTGATCAGGATCGCGAAATGATTCATGATTTGATCGTGGGACGAATCATGATGGGATCGCGAGAAGGATCATGATTAGATCGCGAGAAGGATCGTGATGGATCACGGGACTCTCGGTGATTTGGATCGCGAAGACGTTCGACTACATTAATCGCGTTTCTTAACGCTTCCAGCTTAGCGATCTACAAGGGTATGTAGATCCACTCTCCCTCTCGTAGATGCTCATCATCATGGATAGATCTTGTGTGTGCGTAGGAAATTTTTTGTTTACCATGCAATGTTCCCCAACAGAGGCATCATGAGCTAGGTCTATGTGTAGATGAGATCACGAGTAGAACACAAAGGAGTTTGTGGGCGTTGATTCTTAGTTTGCTTCCTCCCTTGGTCGTATTTTGATTCAACGACATTGTGGGATGAACCGGCCCAGAACAACCTTACTCGTACACTTATGAGAGACCGGTTCCATCGACTGACGAGTAACTTTGTTGCACAAAGATGGCTGACGGGTGTCTGTTTCTCCTACTTTAGTTGGATTGGATTCGACAAAGGCGGTCCTTGAGAAGGTTGAAAAGCAACTTATGCATCACCGTTGTGATTTTTGCATAGGTGATAATTGTTCTTGCTAGATACCCGTAGCAGGCATGTAAAACTTGCAACAACAATTAGAGGACGTCTAACTTGTTTTTGTAGAGTATGTTGTGATGTGATATGGCCAATTACATGATGAGATATATGTGATGTATGAGATGATCATGTATTGTATAGAATATCACGACTTGCATGTCGATGAGTACGGCAACCGGCAGGAGCAATAGGGTTGTCTTTAATTATTGTATCACCTGTGTGTCAATCATTAAGCGTTATGTAATGCTTTACTTTATCGCTAAACGGTAGCAATAGTAGTAGAAGCATGGTGGGCGTGACAACCCCGATGACGACACGTTGATGGAGATCAAGATGATGGACATCATGGTGTCATGCCGGTGACGATGGAGATCATGTCGGTGCTTTAAGGATGGAGATCAAAAGCACAAGTTCATGGCCATATCATGTCACTTATGA
This sequence comes from Hordeum marinum, assembly GCA_022496015.1. Lineage (NCBI taxonomy): Eukaryota > Viridiplantae > Streptophyta > Magnoliopsida > Poales > Poaceae > Hordeum > Hordeum marinum. The sequence goes on from CM039673.1 coordinate 524,480,187, forward strand.
TTTGCATGTGATGTTAATCCTTTTTATGCATCTTGTTTTGCTTAGGACGACGGTAGCATTATGAGGTGATCCCTCACTAAAATTTCAAGATAAATTGTGTTCTCCTCAAGTGTGCACCGTTGCAAAAGTTCGTCATGTCAAGACACCACGTGATGATTGGGTGTGATAGACTCTACGTTCACATGCAACGGGTGCAAGCCAGTGTTGCACATGCGGAACACTCGGGTTGAACTTGACGAGCCTAGCATGTACAGACATGGCCTCGGAACACAAGAGACCGAAAGGTCGAACATGAGTCATATAGTAGATATGATCAACATGATGGTGTTCACCATTGAAACCACCTCAACTCACGTGATGATCGGACTTGAGTTGGTGGATTTGGATCATGTATCACTCGGATGACCGGAGGGATGTCAATTTGAGTGGGAGTTCTTAAGTAATATGATTAATTGAACTCATTATCATGAACATAGTCAGTAGTGTCTTTGCAAAATTATGTTGTAGATTACTAGCTCACGCTATAGCTCCCTTGTATTTTTATATGTTCCTAGAGAAATAGAGTTGAAAGATGATGGTAGCAATAATGCGGACTGGGTCCGTGATTTGAGGATTGTCCTCATTGCTCCACAGAAGGCTTATGTCCTTGATGCACCGCTCAGTGCACCACCCCCTCAAGCATCGTCTGTAGATGTTGTGAACATCTAACGGGCATGTTCTGATGACTACTTGATAGTTCAGTGCGTCATGCATTACGGCTTAGAATTGAGGCCCAAAACGTTTTGAACGTCACAAAACATATGAGATGTTCTAAGAGCTGAAATTGGGATCTCAGGCTCATGGCCGTGTTGAGAGGTATGAGAAGATTCTTTTCCTGCAAGATGAAGGAGAATAGCTCAATCATTAAGCATGTGCTCAGATTGTCTGGGTGCTACAATCACTTGAATCGAGTGAGAGTTGATCTTCCAACTAAGATAGTGATTGATATAGTTCTCCAGGTCACTATCACTAAGCTACTAGAGCTTCATGTTGAACTATAAAATGCCAGGGATGGTAATAATGATCCCTAAGCTATTCGCGATGTTTGACACCGCGAAGGTAGAAATCAAAAGGGAGCATCAAGTGTTGATGGTTAGTGAAACCACTAGTTTCAAGAAGGTCAAGTGCTAGGAGGGAAAATTCATGGATGGCACGTCAGTTGCTGCTCCAGTGAAGCAACCCAAAGGTGAACCCAAGCCTGAGACTAAGTGCTACTATTATGAGGAGAACGGTCACTGAAGAGGAACAACTCTTGATACTTGGTAGATAATAAAGCTGGCAACATCGACAGAAATATATTAGATATATGTGTTGTTGATGTGTACCTTTCTAGTACTCTTAGTAGCACCTGGGTATTGGATACCGGTTCGGTTGCTAAATGTTAGTAACTCGAAATAATAGCTACGAAATAAACGGAGACTAGCTAAGGGTGAGGTGACGATGTGTGATGGAAATGTTTCCAAGGTTGATGTGATCAACATCGCACGCTCTCTCTACCTTCGGGATTAGTGATGAACCTAAATAAATGTTATTTGGTGTTTGCGTTGAGCATGAACGTGATTAGATCGTGTTTATTGCAATACGGTTATTCATTTAAGTTAGAGAATAATGGTTATTCTATTCACATGAATAATACCTTCAATGGTCATGCACCCAATTAGAATGGTTTGTTAAATCTTGATCATAGTAATACACATGTTCATAACATTGATGCCAAAACATACAAAGTTAATAATGATAGTACCACATACTTTTGGCACTGCCACTAGATGTCATATTGGTGTAAAGCACATGAAGAAACTCCATGATGATGGATCTTTGGACTCATTCGATTTCGAATTGATTGAGGCATGCGGACCATGCCTCTTGGGCAAGATGACTAAGACCTCGTTTTCGAATTTGATGGAGCAGGCAAGTGACTTACTGGAAATAATACATGTTGATGTATGCAGTCGAATGAGTGTCATAGCGTGCGGTGGATATCATTGTTTTCTTACCTTCACTGATGCTTTCAGTAGATAAGGGTATATTTACTTAATGAAACACAAGTCCGAGTCGTTTGAAAATTTCAAGCAAATTCAAAGTAAAGTTTGAGATCATCGTGACAAGAAGATAAAATGTCTACGATATGATCGTGAAGGAGAATATCTGAGTTACGAGTTTGGTATACAACTTAAGACAATGTGGAAGTTGTTTAACAACTTGCGCCACCTAGAACAACATATTGTAATGGTGTGTCCGAACATCGTAGTTGTGCTCTATTGGATATAGTGCAAACTATGATGTCTCTTATCGATTTGCCTCTATCGTTTTGGGGTTATGCATTAGAGACAAATATATTCACTTTAAAATAGGGCACCATCTAAATCTGTTGAGATGACACCGTATGAATTTTGGTTTGGTGGAAACCTAAGCTGTCATTTCTTAATGTTTGGGGTTGCAATGCTTATGTGAAAAAGGGCCTTCACCTAATGAGCTCGAACCCAAAGCGGACAAATGCATCTTCATAGAATACCCTAACGTAACAGTTGGGTAAACCTTCTATCTTAGATCCAAGCACAAAGTGGTTATTGCTAAAACGGATCCTTTCTCAAGAAAGTGTTTCTCTCAAAAAAATTGAGTGGGAGGAGGATAGAACTTGATAAGGTTGTTGAAACTTTGCTTCAACTAGAGAGTAGCGCAGCGCAGAAAGATGTTTCTATGGAGCCTACGTGAGTTGAAGCGGAAGTTGATGATGATGATAATAAAGCTTCGGATCAAGTTACTATCAAACCTCATAGGTCGACAAGGGCACGTATTGCTGATGAGTGGTACAATAACCATGTCTTAGAGGTCATGTTGTTGGACAAGATGAACCTACGAGCTATGGCGAAGCGATGACGGGCCCGGATTCCACAAATGGCTAGGATCCATGAAATCCGAGAAAGGATCCATGTATGAAAACTAAGTATGGAGTTTGGTAGACTTGCTCGTTGAACAACAGGTCGTTGAGTACAAATGGATTTTTAAATGAAGACAGGAGCTGATGGTGAATGTCACCATTTATAAAGCTCGACTTGTCGCAAAGAAGTTTCCGCCCAGTTCATGGAGTTTACTACAATGAGTTTTTTCACCCATAGCGATGCTAAAAGTCTATGGGAATTATGTTAGCAGTTGTTGCGTTTTTCAATTACGAAATCTGGCAGATGGATGTCAAAACATCGATTCCTTCCTTGAGGAAAGGTTGTATGAGATACAACCATAAGGTTTTGTCAGTCCTAAGGATGCTAAAAGGTGTGCAAACTCCAGCGATCCTTCTATGGGCTAGAGCAAGCATCTCGGAGTTGGAATATACGCTTTGATGAGGTGATCAAAGCTTTTGGGTTTATACAAAGTTTACGAGAAACTTGTATTTACAAGAAAGTGAGTGGAAGCACTATAGAATTTTTGATAAGCATATGTGGTTGACATATTATTGATCGGAAATGATATAGAATTTCTGGAAAGCATAAACGGTTGTTTGAAAAGAGTTTTTCAAAGGAAGACCTGGATAAAGCTACCTAATTGTTGGGCATCAAGATCTATAGAGACAGATCAAGATGCTTGATGAGACTTTGAATGAGTACATACTTAGACAAGATTTTGAAAGAGTTCAAAATGGATCAGTCAAAGAAGGAGTTCTTGCCTGGTTTGTAAGGTGTGGAGTTGAGTGAGACTCAAAGCTCGACCATGGTAGAAGAAAGAGAAAGGATAAAGGCCGTCCCATATGCTCTATCCATAGGCTCTATATAGTATGCCATGCTGTGTACCACACCTATGTGTGCCTTGCCATGAGTCTGTCAAGGGGTACAAGAGTGATCCAGGAGTGGATCACTAGACAGCGGTCAAAATTATCCATAGTAACTAGAGGACTAAGGAAATATTTCTCGATTATGGAGGTGATAAAGAGTTCGTCGTAAAGGGTTACGTCGATGCAAGCTTTAACACCAATCCGGATGACTCTTCGTAGAAATCCGGATATGTATAGTGGAGTAGCCATTTGGAATAGCTCCAAGTGGAGCGTGGTAGCAGTGTCTACATTATGACATAGAGATTTGCAAAGTACACACGGATCTGAATGTCGCAGACCTGTTAACTAAAACCTCTTTCACATGCAAAACATGATCGAACCCCAGAACTCATTGAGTGTGAGATTCATAACAAATCACATAGCGATGTGAGCTAGATTATTGACTCTAGTGGAAGTGGGAGACTGTTGGGAATATACCCTAGAGGCAATAATAAAATTTCATGATAATTGTTTATTATCCATGCTAGAATTGTATTAATCAGAAACTCAGATACATGTGTGGATACATAGACAATACCATGTCCCTAGGATGCCTCTAGTAGACTGGCTCGTTGATCAAACATGGCCAAGGTTTCCTAGCCATGGGCATGAGATGTCATTTGATAATGGGGTCACATCATTAGGAGAATGATGTGATGGACAAGACCCAAACTATAAACATAGCATATGATCGTGTCTGTTTATTGCTATAGTTTTCTGCATGTCAAGTATATGCTCCTACGACCATGAGATCATCCAACTCACTGACACCAGAGGAGTACCTTGTGTGTATCAAACGTCGACACGTAACTGGGTGACTTTAAAGGTTCTCTACAGGTATCCCCGAGGGTGTCTATCGAGTTGGCATGGATCAAGACTGGGATTTGTTACTCCGTGTGACATAGAGGTATCTTAGGGCCCACTCGGTAATACAACATCACAACGATCCTTGCAAGAAAAGTGACTAAAGTGTTAGCCATGGGATCTTCTATTACGGAACGAGTAAAGAGACTTGTCGGTAACAAGATTGAACTAAGTATAGAGATACCGACGATCTAATCTCGGGCAAGTAACATACCGATGAACAAAGGAAACATCATACGGGATTAATTGAATCCTTGACATAGAGGTTCAACCAATAAAGATCTTCGTAAAATATGTAGGAACTAATATGGGCATCCAGGTCTCGCTTTTGTTTATTGACCATAGAGGTGTCTCAGTCATGTCTACATAGTTCTCGAACCCGCAGGGTCTGCACACTTAAGGTTCGATGACGTTTCGGTAGTATATAGTTATGTATGGTGGTGACTGAAGGTTGTTTGGAGTCCCGGATGAGATCATGGACGTCACGAGGATCTCCAAAATGGTCTGGAGGTAAAGATTAATATATAGGGAGTCCTGTTTTAGTCACCGAAAAAGTTTCGGGCTCATCGATAGTGTATCGGGAGTGTCGGAAGGATGCCGGGGGACCATCGGGAGGGCTGTCTCGACCCAAAGGACCTCATGGGCTGTGGGAGGAGTCAAATCAACCCCTAGTGGGATGTGCAAACCCCCACTAAGACCCATGTGGCTAGGGGTCGGAAAAACCCAAAGGTGGGAAGGTGGAAAGGGTTTCCAAGTGGAGAGGAGGAATCCTACTCCTAGTAGGATTGGAGTAGGAGTCCTCCACCTCTAATTTTGGCCAACCTTTGAGGGTTTGAGGCTGCGTCCCTCCCCTCTCTCCCTCCTATATATACTATAGGATTTACAGGGGAGAGCTAATTCTAATTGCCACATGCTCCCTCTACTTCATCTAGATCGTTTTCTCCTCTAGTCTAGTTTGGTGGTGCTTAGGCGAAGCCCTGCCGGAATAGTTCCACCACTATGGACGCCATGCCATCGCACTGCCGGAGAACTCATCTATCTCTCCGCTCCCTCTTGCTAGATCAAGAAGGCAGAGATCGTCATCGAGTTGTATGTGTGCGGAACGCGGATGCGCCGTCCGTTCGGCGCTAGATCGGAAGGACCGTGATCAGGATCATGAGACGATTCTTGATTTGATCGCAGGACGAATCATGATGGGATCGCGGGACGGATTGTGATTAGATTGCGAGAAGGATGATGATGGGATCCCAGGACGCTCGGCGATTTGGATCGCGAAGATGTTCGACTGCACCAACCGTGTTTCTTAACGCTTCCCGCTTGGCGATCTACAAGGGTATGTAGATCCACTCTCCCTCTCGTAGATGCTCATCACCATGGATAGATCATGCGTGTGCGTAGGAAATTTTTTGTTTCCCATGCAACGTTCCCGAACAACATCTGTCGTGAAAAAACCACGACAGAGGGGGCACCCCAAGAGGACACACCAAGCCCTTGGCGCCTCTCTCTCTCTCCTGTTGCTTTGTTGCTCCTCCGTTCGCAGTTCTAGTAGCGCTAGACGAAGCCCTGCTGGCACTGCTCCATCACCATCTCCACCATGACGCCGTGCTAGTTGAGAACCCATCTACAACTCTGCCCTCGCTCGCTGGATCGAGGAGGCAGAGACGTCATCGAGCCACCCGTGTGCTGAACGCAAAGGTGTCTTTCGTTCGACGCTGGATCAAAATGGACCGCGATTGGATCGTGAAGAGTACGACTACATCAACCGCGTTATGTACACTTCCGTTTAGCAATCTATAAAGGTATGTAGATACACTCTGTTGGAAATATGCCCTAGAGGCAATAATAAGTTGGTTGTTATCATATTTCCTTGCTCATGATAATCGTTTATTATCCATGCTAGAATTGTATTGATCGGAAACTCAGATACATGTGTGGATACATAGACAACACCATGTCCCTAGTATGCCTCTAGTGAACTAGCACGTTGATCAAATATGGTTAAGGATTCCTAGCCATGGACATGAGATGTCATTTGATAACGGGATCACATCATTAGGAGAATGATGTGATGGAAAAGGCCCAAACTACAAATGTAGCATATGATCGTGTCATTTTATTGCTACTGTTTTCTGCATGTCAAGTATTCATTCCTATAACCATGAGATCATGCAACTCATTGACGCCGGAAGAGTGCCTTGTGTGTATCAAACGTCGCAATGTAACTGGGTGACTATAAAGGTACTCTACAGGTATCTCCGAGGGTGTCTGTTGGGTTGTCATGGATCCAGACTGGGATTTGTTACTCCGTGTGACGGAGAGGTATCTCAGGGCCCACTGGGTAATACAACATCACAATAAGCCTTGCAAGCAATGTGACTAAGTGTTAGCCATGGGATATTGTATTACGAAAACGAGTAAATAGACTTGCCGGTAACGAGGTTGAACTAGGTATGGAGACACCGACGATCGAATCTCGGGCAAGTAACATACCGAAGAACAAAGGGAACAACATACGGGATTAATTGAATCCTTGACATAGAGGTTTGACCGATAAAGATCTTCGTAGAATATGTAGGAACCAATATGGGCATCCAGGTCCCGCTATTCGTTATTGACCGTAGAGGTGTCTCGGTCATGTCTACATAGTTCTCGAACCCGCAGGGTTTGCACACTTAAGGTTCGGTGACGTTTCGTTAGTATAGAGTTATGTATGGTGGTGACCAAAGGTTGTTCGGAGTCCCGGATGAGATCCCGGATGTCACAAGGAGGTCAGAATGGTTCGGAGGTAAAGATTGATATATAGGAAGTCATGTTTTGGTCACCGGAAAGGTTTCGGCCTCATTAGTAGTGTATCGGGAGTGTCAGGAGGGTATCGGGGGACCATCGGGAGGGGTGTCTCGACCCAAGAGGCTACATGGGCTGTGGGAGGAGGTAAACCAGCCCCTGGTGGTCTGGCCAAAGCCTCCTCTAAGGGTCCATTCGGCTGGAGTGGTTTGAGAAGGACAAAATCCAAAGGTGGAGAGGTGGAAAGAGTTTCCAAATGGAAAGGAGGAATCCTACTCCTAATAGGATTGGAGTAGGACTCCTCCACCTCCAGTTTCGACCAAACCTTGAGGGTTTGAGGATGCCTCCTCCTCTCCCTCCCTCCTATATATAATACAGGATTTACAGGTAAAAGCTAACCCTAATTGTTGGAAATATGCCCTACAGGCAATAATAAATTAGTTATTATCATATTTCCTTGTTCATGATAATTGTTTATTATCCTAGCTATAATTGTATTGAATGGAAACACATTACATGTGTGGGTATATAGACAAACACTCTGTCCCTAGTATGCCTCTAGTGAACTAGCTCGTTGATCAAAGATGGTCAAGGTTTCCTAGCCATTGACATGTGATGTCATTTGATAACGGGATCACATCATTAGGAGAATGATGTGATGGACAAGACCCAAAATACAAACGTAGCATATGATCGTGTCAGTTTGTTGCTACTGTTTTTTGCATGTCAAAGTATGTGTTCCTATGACCATGAGATCATGCAACTCACTGACATCGGAGGAGTACCTTGTGTGTATCAAACGTCGCAACGTAACTAGGTGACTATAAAGGTGCTCTACAGGTATCTCCGAGGGTGTCTGTTGAGTTGGCATGAATAAAGACTGGGATTTGTTACTCCGTGTGACGGAGAGGTATCTCAGGGCCCACTCGGTAATACAACATCACAATAAGCCTCGCAAGCAATGTGACTAAGTGTTAGTCACGGGATCTTGTATTACGGAACGAGTAAAGAGACTTGCTGGTAACGAGGTTGAAGTAGGTATGGAGATACCGACGATCGAATCTCGGGAAAGTAACATACCGAAGAACAAAGGAAACATCATACGGGATTAACTGAATCCTTGACATAGAGGTTCGACCGATAAAGATCTTCGTAGAATATGTAGGAACCAATGTGGACATCCAGGTCCTGCCATTGGTTATTGACCGTAGAGGCGTCTCGGTCATGTCTACATAGTTCTCGAACCCGCAGGGTCTGCACACTTAAGGTTTGGTGACGTTTGTATGGTGGGGACCGAAGGTTGTTTGGAGTCCCGGATGAGATCCCGGACGTCACGAGAAGTTCCAGAATGGTCCGGAAACGAAGATTGATATATAGGAAGGTGGTGTTTGGACTCCGGAAAGATTTCGGGCACTTTCGGTAGTGTGCCAGGAGTGACGAATGGGTCCCGGGGGTCCACCAGTGGGGCCAACCCACCCCATGGGCCAAAGTGGCGACCCACCAGCCCCTAGTGGGCTGGTGGGGTCGGCCAAGGTGGCCTAGGCACAGAGGAGAGAGGCCCAAACCGAATTGGGGTGGAGTCCTCCCCAAGTTCCACCTCTCGTGTGAGAGGTAGACTCCCAATTGGAGGAGGACTCCCCCTCCACCAGTTCGGCCGAAGCCAAGAGGGAGCCCTCCCCTTGGGAGCAGCCTCCTCTCCCCTCCTCCTATATATACTAGTGGATATCTAGGGTTTTGGCACTTAATTTACGGCCACGTGCTACCCGTTCTACCGGTGCTCCTCTAGATCGGATTTCCATAGTGCTTAGGCGAAGCCCTGCCGGAATTGCTCCACCACCATCACCGGAGCGTCGTCACGCTGCCGTTGAACTATTCTCCCTCTCCACTTCCTCTTGCTGGATCAAGACGGTGGAGATCGTCATCAAGCTGCACGTGTGCTGAACGCGGAGGTGTCGTCCGTTCGGCGCTAGATCGGAAGGACCGTGAACAAGATCGCGAGACGGTTCGTGATGTGTTCACGGGACAGATCGTGATGAGATCGCGGGACGGATCGTGATGAGATCGCGGGACGGATCGCAATGAGTTCACGGGACGGATGTGATGAGTTCGCGGGACGGATCATGATTGGATCGCGGGACGGATCGTGATGTGATCGCGGGACGCTCGGCGATTTGGATCGCGAAGATGTTCGACTACACCAACCGCGTTTCTTAACCCTTCCCATTTTGAGATCTACAAGGGTATGTAGATCCACTCTCCCTATTGTAGATGCTCATCACCATGGATAGATCTTGCGTGTGCGTAGGGATTTTTTTTGTTTCCCATGCAACGTTCCCCAACAGTGGCATCATGAGCTATGTCTATGTGTAGATGATATCTCGAGTAGAACACAAAGAGTTTGTTGGCGTTGATGCTTAGATTGCTTCCTCCCTTGGTCGGATTTTGGTTCAGCGGTATTGTGAGATGAAGCGGCCCGGACCAACATTACTCGTATGCTTACGAGAGACCGGTTCCCTCAACCGCATCTTGTTTCATAGATGGCTTGCGGGTGTCAGTTTCTCTCACTTTAGTTGGATCGGATTCGATAAAGACGGTCCTTGAGAAGGTTGAAAAGCAACTAGTGTATCACCGTTGTGGTTTTTGCGTTGATGAGAATTGTTCTTGCTAGATACCCGTAGCAGCCACGTAAAACATGCAACAACAATTAGAGGACGTCTAACTTGTTTTTGTAGGGTATGTTGTGATGTGATATGGCCAATTACATGATGTGATATATGTGATGTATGAGATGATCATGTGATGTATAGAATTTCACGACTTGCTTGTTGATGAGTATGGCAACTGGCAGGAGCCATAGGGTTGTCTTTAATTATTGTATGACCTGTGTGTCAATCATTAAGCGCTAGTTAATGCTTTACTTTATCGCTATACGGTAGCAATAGTAATAGAAGCATGCAGGGCGTGACAACCCCGATGGCAACACGTTGTTGGAGATAAATATGATGGAGATCATGGTGTCGTGCCGGTGACGATGGAGATCATGCCGGTGCTTTCAAGATGGAGATCTAAAGCACAAGTTCATGGCCATATCATGTCACTTATGAATTGCATGTGATGTTAATCCTTTTATGCACCTTGTTTAGCTTAGTACGACGGTAGCATTATAAGGTGATCCCTCACTTAAATTTCAAGATAAAATTGTGTTCTCCCCGAGTGTGCACCGTTGCGAAAGTTCGTCGTGTTGAGACACCACGTGATGATCGGGTGTGATATACTCTACGTTCACATACAACGGGTGCAAGCCAATGTTGCACATGCAGAACACTCCGGTTAAACTTGCCGAGCCTAGCATGTACAGACATGGCCTCGGAACACAAGAGACCGAAAGGTCAAACATGAGTCATATAGTAGATATGATCAACATGATGATGTTCACCATTGAAACCACCTCAACTCACGTGATGATCGGACTTGAGTTGGTGAATTTGGATCATGTATCACTCGGATGACCGGAGGGATGTCAATTTGAGTGGGAGTTCTTAAGTAATATGATTAATTGAACTCATTATCATGAACATAGTCAGTAGTGTCTTTGCAAAATTATGTTGTAGATTACTAGCTCACGCTATAGCTCCCTTGAATTTTATGTGTTCCTAGAGAAATAGAGTTGAAAGATGATGGTAGCAATATTGCGGACTGGCTCCGTGATCCGAGAATTGTCCTCATTGCTGCACAGAAGGCTTATGTCCTTAATGCATCGCTCGGTGCACCAACCCCTCTAGCGTTGTTTGTAGATGTTGTGAACATATGACAGGCACGTTTTGATAACTACATGATAGTTTAGTGCGTCATGCATTACAGCTTATAATTGAGGCCACGAAACGTTTTGAACGTCATGTAACATATGAGATGTTCTAAGAGCTGAAATTAGGATCTCAGGCTCGTGCCCATGTTGCAAGATATGAGATCTCCAACAAGATTCTTTGCCTGTAAGATGAAAGAGAACAGCTCAATCGTTGAGCATGTGCTCAGATTGTCTGGGTGCTACAATCACTTGAATCGAGTGGGAGTTGATCTTCCAGATAAGATAGTGATTGATATAGTTCTCCAAGTCACTGTCACTAAAGCTACTAGGACTTGGTGATGAACTATAAAATGCCAGGGATAGAAATAATGATCCCTGAGCTATTCACGATGTTTGACACCGCAAAGGTAGAAATCGAGAAGGAGCATCAAAGTGTTGATGATTAGTTAAAACCACTAGTTTCGATAAGAGCAAGGAGGGAAACTTCATGGATAGCAAGTCAGTTGCTGCTCCAGTGAAGCAACCCAAAGTTGAACTCAAACCCGAGACTAAGTGCTTCGATTATGAGGTGAGCGGTCGCTGAAGCGGAACAACCCTAGATACTTGGTAGATAAGAAGGCTGGCAACATCAAAAGAAGTATATTTGATATACGTGTTATTGATGTGTACCTTGCTAGTACTCCTAGTAGCACCTGGGTATTGGGTACCGGTTCGGTTGCTAAATGTTAGTAACTTGAAATAAAAGCTGCAAAATAAACGGAGAACTAGCTAAGTGTGAGGTGACAATGTGTGTTGGAAATGTTTCCGAGGTTGATGTGATCAACATCGCACGCTCTCTCTACCTTCGAGATTAGTGACGAACCTAGAATAAATCTTATTTGGTGTTTTTTGCGTTGAGCATGAACGTGATTAGATCATGTTCATTGCAACACGGTTATTCACTTAAAGTTAGAGAATAATGGTTATTCTATTTACATGAATAATACCTTCAATGGTCATGCACCCAGTAAGAATGGTTTGTTGGAACTTGATCGTAGTAATACACATGTTCATAACATTGATGCCAAAAGGATACAAAGTTAATAATGATAGTACCACATACTTGTGGCACTGCCGCTAAATGTCATATTGGTATAAAACGCATGAAGAAACTCCATGCTGATGGATCTTTGGACTCATTCGATTTCGAATCGATTGAGACATGCGAACCATTCCTCTTGGTCAAAGATGACTAAGGACGCCGTTTTCTGTTTTGATGAAGCGGGCAAGTGATTTATTGGAAATGATACATGTTGATGTATGCAATCCAATGAGTCTTGTAGCGTGCGGTGGATATCGTTATTTTCTTACCTTCACTGATGATTTGAGTAGATATAGTGTATATTTACTTAATGAAACACAAGTCTGAATCGTTTGAAAGGTTCAAGCAAATTCAGAGTGAAGTTTAAGATCATCGTGACAAGAAGATAAATATATTTGCGATATGATCGTGGAGGTGAATATCTAAGTTACGAGTTTGGCATACAACTTTAGACAATGTGAAAGTTGGTTCACAACTCACGCCACCTAGAACACCATAGTGTGATGGTGTGTCCGAACGTCATAGTCGTGCTCCATTGGATATGGTGCATGCTATGATGTCTATTATCGTTTTGTTACTATAATTTTGGGGTTAAGCATTGGAGACAACAACATTCACTCTAAATAGGGCACCATCTAAATCCGTTGAGATGACACCGTGTGAACTATGGTTTGATAGAAACCTAAGCTGTCATTTCTTAATGTTTGGGGCTACGACGCTTGTGTGGAAAATGTTTTCGCCTAATGAGCTCGAACCCAAAGCGGACAAATGCATCTTCATAGAATACCCTAAGAATAGTTGGGTGAACCTTCTATCTCAGATCCAAGCATAAAATGTTTGTTGCTAAAACTGGGTCCTTTCTCGAGAAAGGGTTTCTCTTGAAAGAATTGAGTGGGAGGAGGATAGAACTTGATGAGGTTATTTGAACCTCCGCTTCAACCAGAAAGTAGCGCAACGCAGAAAGATGTTTCTGTGAAGCCTACGTCAGTTGAAGAGCAAGTTAATGATGATGATCATGAAACTTCGGATCAAGTTACTATCGACCAACAAGGAAAATAGAACTTGATGAGGTCATTGAACCTTTACTTCAACCAGAAAGTGGCGCAGCGCAGAAATATGTTTCTGTGAAGCCTACGTCAGTTGAAGAGGAAGTTAATGATGGTGATCATGAAGCTTCGGATCAAGTTACTATCGAACTTCGTAGGTCGACAAGGACGTGTACTGCTACTGAGCGGTACGACAACCCTGTCTTGGAGGTCATGTTGTTGGACAACGATGAACCTACAAACTATGGAGAAGCAATGATGGGCCCGGAAGCCAAAAAATGGTTAGAGGCCATGAAATCCGAGAAAGGATCCATGTATGAAAACCAAGTATAGACTTTGGTGGACTTGCTTGTTGGACGGTAGGTCGTCAAAGTACAAATGGATCTTTAAGATGAAGACAGACGCTGATGGTGAATGTCACCATTTATAAAGCTCGACTTGTCGCAAACAAGTTTCTGCCAAGTTCAACGAGTTGACTGCGATGAGACTTCCTCACTCGTAGCGATGCTAAAGTCTATTGGAATTATGTTAGCAGTTGCTGCATTTTTCAATTATGAAATCTGGCAGATGGATACCAAAACATCGTTTCCTTCCTTAAGGAAAGGTTGTATGAGATACAACCAGAAGGTTTTGTCAGTCCTAAGGATGCTAAAAGGTGTGCAAGCTTCAGTGAACAATCTATGAACTGAAGCAAGCATCTCGGAGTTGGAATATACACTTTGATGAGGTGATCAAAGTTTTTGATTCTATACAAAGTTTATGAGAAACTTGTATTTACAATAAAGTGAGTGGGAGCACTATAGAGTTTCTGATAAGCATATGTGGTTGACATATTGTTGATCGGAAATGATGTAGAATTTCTGGAAAGCATAAGAGGTTGTTTGAAAAGAGTTTTTCAAAGGAAGACCATGATAAAGCTACCTAACTATTGAGCATCAAAATCTATAAAGATAGATCAAGATGTTTAATAAGACTTTCAATGAGTACATACCTTGACAAGTTTTTGAAAGAGTTCAAAATGGATCAGTCAGAGAAAGAGTTCTCGCCTGATTTGTAAGGTATAAAGTTGAGTAAGACTCAATGCCCAGTGACTGCAGAAGATAGAGAAAATATGAGTGTCATCCCCTATGCTTCAGCCATAGGCTCTATCATGTATGCAACTCTATGCACAAAGACCCGATGTCAACCTTGCTAGAAGTATGGCCGGAAGGTTTCAAAGTGATACTGGAATGGAGCACTGGACAACGATCAAGATTATCCTTAGTAACTAAACGACTAAGGAGATGTTTCTCGATTATGGAGGTGATAAAGAGTTCGTCGTAAAGAGTCACGCCAATGCAAGCTTTAACACCAATCCGGATGACTTGTAGTAGCAATCTGGATACGTATAGGGGAGCAGCCATTTGGAATAGTACCAAGTGGAGTGTGGTAGTAGTGTTTACGGTTTGACATGGAAATTTGCAAAGTACACACGGATCTGAATGTCGCAGACCCGTTGACTATAAGACCTCTCTCACATGCAAAGCATGATCGAGCCCCAGAACTCATTGGGTGTTAGATTCATAACAATGCGAATCACATGGTGATGTGAACTAGATTATTGACTCTAGTGCAAGTGGGAGACTGTTGGAAATATGCCCTAGAGGCAATAATAAATTAGTTATTATCATATTTCCTTGTTCATGATAATTGTTTATTATCCATGCTATAATTGTATTGAATGGAAACACATTACAAAGTACAAACGTAGCATATGATCGTGTCAGTTTGTTGCTACTGTTTTCTGCATGTCAAAGTATGTGTTCCTATGACCATGAGATCATGCAACTCACTGACATCGGAGGAGTACCTTGTGTGTATCAAACGTCGCAATGTAAATGGGTGACTATAAAGGTGCTCTACAGGTATCTCCGAGGGTGTCTGTTGAGTTGGCATGGATCAAGACTGGGATTTGTTACTCCGTGTGACGGAGAGGTATCTCAGGGCCCACTCGGTAATACAACATCACAATAAGCCTTGCAAGCAATGTGACTAAGTGTTAGTCACGGGATCTTGTATTACGAAACGAGTAAAGAGACTTGCCAGCAACGAGGTTGAATTAGGTATGGAGATACCGACGATCAAATCTCGGGCAAGTAACATACCGAAGAACAAAGGGAACATCATACGGGATTAACTAGATCCTTGACATAGAGGTTCGACTGATAAAGATCTTCGTAGAATATGTAGAAACCAATGTGGACATCCAGGTCCCGCCATTGGTTATTGACCGTAGAGGTGTCTCGGTCATGTCTACATAGTTCTCGAACCCGCAGGGTCTGCACACTTAAGGTTTGGTGACGTTTCGGTAGTATAGAGTTATGTATGGTGGTGACCGAAGGTTGTTCGGAGTCCCGGATGAGATCCCGGACGTCACGAGGAGTTCTGGAATGGTCAGGAAATGAAGATTGATATATAGGAAGGTGGTGTTTGGACTCCGGAAAGATTTCGGGCACTTTCGATAGTGTGCCGGGAGTGACGAATGGGTCCCGGGGGTCCACCAGTGGGGCCAACCCACCCCATGGGCCAAAGTGGCGACCCACCAGCCCCTAGTGGGCTGGTGGGGTCGGCCAAGGTGTCCTAGGCATAGGGGAGAGAGGCCCAAACCGAATTGGGGTGGAGTCCCCCCCAAGTTCCACCTCTCGTGTGAGAGGTGGACTCCCAATTGGAGGAGGACTCCCCCTCCAACAGTTCGGCCGAAGCCAAGAGGGAGCCCTCCCCTTGGGAGCAGCCTCCTCTCCCCTCCTCCTATATATACTAGTGGATATCTACGGTTTTGGCACTTAATTTATGGCCACGTGCTACCCGTTCCACCAGTGCTCCTCTAGATCAGATTTCCACAGTGCTTAGGCGAAGCCCTGCCGGAATTGCTCCACCACCATCACCGGAGCGTCGTCACGCTGCCGGTGAACTCTTCTCCCTCTCCACTTCCTCTTGCTGGATCAAGATGGTGGAGATCGTCATCAAGCTGCACGTGTGCTGAATGCGGAGGTGTCGTCCGTTCGACGCTAGATCGGAAGGACCGTGAACAAGATCGCGAGACGGTTCGTGATGTGTTCACGGGACGGATCGTGATGAGATCACGAGACGGATCGCGATGAGTTCGCGGGACGGATCGCGATGAGTTCGAGGGACGGATCGTGATGAGTTCGCGGGACGGATCGTGATTGGATCGCGGGACAGATCGTGATGTGATCGCGGGACGCTCGGCGATTTGGATCGCGAAGATGTTCGACTACACCAACCGCGTTTCTTAACGCTTCCCGCTTAGCGATCTACAAGGGTATGTAGATCCACTCTCTCTCGTATATGCTCATCACCATGGATAGATCTTGCGTGTGTGTAGGAATTTTTTTTTGTTTCCCATGCAACGTTCCCCAACACTAATAGCCACGTGCTACCTCTCCTGTAGATCGCAGTTTCTCCTCTAGATCGGTTTTCAGCGGTGCTTGGGTGAAGCCCTGCTGGAATAGCTCCACCATCATCGCCGCAACGCCGTCGTGCTGCTGGAGAACTCATATACCTCTCCATTCCCTCTTGCTGAATCAAGAAGGCAGAGATCATCATCGAGCTGTACGTGTGCGGAACGCGGAGGTGCCGTCCGTTCGGCGCTAGATCGGAAGGATCGTGATCAAGATCGCGAGACGATTCGTGATTGGATCGCGGGATGAATCATGATGAGATCGCGGGACAGATCGTTATTGGATCGCAAGATGGATCGTGATGGGATCACGGGACGCTCGGCGATTTGGATCGCGAAGACGTTCGACTACATCAACCGCGTTTCTTAACGCTTCCCGCTTAGCGATCTACAAGGGTATGTAGATCCACTCTCCCTCTCGTCGATGCTCATCACCATGGATAGATCTTGCGTGTGCATAGAAATTTTTTGTTTCCCATGCAACGCTCCCCAATAATGGCTTCATGAGCTAGGTCTGTGTGTAGATGGAATCTCGAGTAGAACACAAAGAGTTTGTGGGTGTTGATGCTTAGATTGTTTCCTCCCTTGGTCGTGTTTTGGTTCAGCGGTATTGTGGGATGAAGCGGCCCAGACCAACCTTACTCGTACGCTTACGAGAGACCGGTTCCATCGACTGACGTGTAACTTCGTTGCACAAAGATGGCTGTCGGGTGTCTGTTTCTCCTACTTTAGTTGGATCAGATTCGACTAAGGCGGTCCTTGAGAAGGTTGAAAAGCAACTTATGTATCACCATTGTAGTTTATGCGTAGGTGAGAATTGTTCTTGCTAGATACCCGTAGCAGCCACGTAAAACATGCAACAACAATTAGAGGACGTCTAACTTGTTTTTGCAGGGTATGTTCTGATGTGATATGGACAATTAGATGATGAGATATATGTGATGTATGAGATGATGTATAGAATATCACGACTTGCATGTCGATGAGTATGGCAACCGGCAGGAGCCATAGGGTTGTCTTTAATTACTGTATGACCTGCGTGTAAATCATTAAGCGCTATATAATGCTTTACTTTATTGCTAAACGGTAGCAATAGTAATAGAATCATGGTGGGCGCGACAACCCCGATGGCGACACGTTGATGGAGATCAAGATGATGGAGATCATGGTGTCGTGCCTGTGACGATGGAGATCATGTCGGTGCTTTCAAGATGGAGATCAAAAGCACAAGTTTATGGCCATATCATGTCACTTATGATTTCCATGTGATATTAACTCTTTTATGCACCTTGTTTTTCTTAGGACGATGGTAGCATTATTAGGTGATCCCTCACTAAAATTTCAAGATCAATTGTGTTCTCCCCGAGTGTGCACCGTTGCGAAAGTTCGTCGTGTCGAGACACCACGTGATGATCGGGTGTGATAGACTCTACGTTCACATACAACGGGTGCAAGCCAGTGTTGCACCTACAGAACACTTGGGTTAAACTTGACGAGCCTAGCATGTACAGACATGGCCTCGGAACATAAGAGACCGAAAGGTCAAACATGAGTCATATACTAGATATGATCAACATGATGATGTTCACCATTGAAACCACCTCAACTCACGTGATGATCAGAGTTGAGTTGGTGAATTTGGATCATGTATCACTTGAATGACCGGAGGGATGTCAAGTTGAGTGGGAGTTCTTAGATAATTTGATTAATTGAACTCATTATCATGAACATAGTCAGTAGTGTCTTTGCAAATTATGTTGTAGATTACTAGCTCACGCTGTAGCTCCCTTGTATTTTTGTATGTTCCTAGATAAATAGAGTTGAAAGATGATGGTAGCAATATTGTGAACTGGGTCCGTGATCTGAGGATTGTCCTCATTGCTGCACAGAAGGCTTATGTCCTTAATGCACTGCTCGGTGCGCCAACCCCTCTAGCGTCGTCTGTAGATGTTGTGAACATCTGACAGGCACGTTCCGATGGCTACTTGATAGTTTAGTGCGTCATGCATTATGGCTTAGAATTGATGCTCCGAAGCGTTTTGAACATCACGGAACATATGAGATGTTCTAAGAGCTGAAATTAGGATCTCAGGCTCGTGCCCGTGTTGTGAGATATGAGATCTCCAACAAGATTCTTTGCCTGCAAGATGAAAGAGAATAGCTCAATCGTTGACCATGTGCTCAGATTGTCTGGGTGCTACAATCGCTTGAATCGAGTGGGAGTTGATCTTCTAGATAAGATAGTGATTGATATAGTTCTCCAAGTCACTGCCACTAAGCTACTAGAACTTGGTGATGAACTATAAAATTCCAGGGATAGAAATAATGATCCCTGAGCTATTCGCGATGTTTGACACCACGAAGGTAGAAATCAAGAAGGAGCGTCAAGTGTTGATGGTTAGTAAAACCACTAGTTTCGAGAAGGGCAAGGGCAAGGAGGAAAACTTCATGGATGGCAAGTCAGTTGCTGCTCCAATGAAGAAACCCAAAGTTGAACCCAAACCCGAGACTAAGTGCTTCTATGATGAGGACAACGGTCGCTGAAGTGGAACAACCCTAGATACTTGGTAGATAAGAAGGCTAGCAACGTCGAAAGAAGTATATTTGATGTATGCGTTATTAATGTGTAGCTTGCTAGTACTCTTAGTAGCACGTAGGTATTGGTACCGGTTCGGTTGCTAAATGTTAGTAACTCGAAATAAAAGCTACGTAATAAACGGAGCACTAGCTAAGGGTGAGGTGACGATGTGTGTTGGAAATGTTTCCAAGGTTGATGTGATCAACATCGCACGCTCTCTGTACCTTCGGGATTAGTGAAAAACCTAAATAAATGTTATTTGGTGTTTTGTGTTGAGCATGAACGTGATTAGATCGTGTTTATTGCTACACGGTTATTCATTTAAGTTAGAGAATAATGGTTATTCTGTTTACATGAATAATACCTTCAATGGTCATGCACCCAGTGAGAATGGTTTGTTGAATCTTGATCGTAGTAATACACATGTTCATAACATTGATGCGAAAGGCAGAAAGTTAGTAATGATAGTACCACATACTTGTGGCACTACCGCTAAATGTCATATTGGTATAAATCGCATGAAGAAACTCCATGCTGATGGATCTTTGGACTCATTCGATTTCGAATCGGTTGAGACATGCGAACCATGCCTCATGGGCAAGATGACTAAGGACCCCGTTTTCGGTTTAATGGAGCGGGCAAGTGATTTATTGGAAATAATACATGTTGATGTATGCAATCCAATGAGTCTTGTAGCATGCAGTGGATATCGTTATTTTCTTACCTTCACTGATGATTTGAGTAGATATAGTGCATATTTACTTAATGAAACACAAGTCTGAATTTTTGAAAATTTCAAGCAAATTCAAAGTGAAGGTTAAGAGCATCATGCCAAGAAGATAAAAATGGCTGCGATGTGATCATGGAGGTGAATGTCTGAGTTACGAGTTTGGCGTACAACTTTAGACGATGTGAAAGTTGTTTCACAACTCACGCCACCTGGAACACCATAGTGTGATGGTGTGTCCGAACGTCATAGTCGTGCTCTATTGGATATGGTGCGTGCTATGATGTCTCTTATCGTTTTGTTACTATAATTTTGGGGTTAACATTAGAGACAACAACATTCACTTTAAATAGGGCACCATCTAAATCCGTTGAGATGACACCATGTGAATTATGGTTTGATAGAAACCTAAGCTGTCATTTCTTAATGTTTGGGGCTGCGACGCTTATGTGGAAAAATGTTTTCATCTAATGAGCTCGAACCCAAAGCGGACAAATGCATCTTCATAGAATACCCTAAGAACAGTTGGGTGAACCTTCTATCTCAGATCCAAGCATAAAATGTTTGTTGCTAAAACTGGGTCCTTTCTCGAGGAAAAGTTTCTCTCGAAAGAATTGAGTGGGAGGAAGATAGAACTTGATGAGGTTGTTGAACCTTTGTTTCAACAAGAGAGTAGCACAGCACAGGAAGATGTTTTTGTGAAGCCTACGTTAGTTGAAGAGGAAGTTAATGATGATGATCATGAAGCTTCGGATCAAGTTACTATCGAACCTCGTAGGTCGACAAGGACGTGTACTGCTCCTGAGTGGTACGACAACCCTATCTTAGAGGTCATGTTGTTGGACAACGATGAACCTACGAGCTATGAAGAAGCAATGATGGGCCCGGATTCCGACAAATGGTTAGAGGCCATGTAATCCGAGAAAGGATCCATGAATGAAAACCAAGTATAGACTTTGGTAGAGTTACTTGTTGGATGACAGGTCGTCAAGTACAAATGGACCTTTAAGATGAAGACAAACGCTGATGGTAAATGTCACCATTTATAAAGCTCGACTTGTTGCAAAGTAGTTTACAACAAGTTCAAGGAGTTGACTGCGATGAGACTTTCTCACTCGTAGCGATGCCAAAGTCTGTTGGAATTATGTTAGAAGTTGCTGCATTTTTCAATTATGAAATCTTGCAGATGGATGTCAAAACATCGTTTCCTTAATGGTTTACTTGAGGAAAGGTTGTATGTGATACAACTAGAAGGTTTTTTCAGTCCTAAGGATGCTAAAAGGTGAGCAAGCTTCAGTGATCCTTCTATGGACTGAAACAAGCATCTCGGAGTTGGAATATACACTTTGATGAGGTGATCAAAGTTTTTGAGTCTATACAAAGTTTATGAGAAACTTGTATTTACAATAAAGTGAGTGGGAGCACTATAGAGTTTCTGATAAGCAAATGTGGTTGACATATTGTTGATCGGAAATGATGTAGAATTTCTGGAAAGCATAAAGGGTTGTTTGAAAGGAGTTTTTCAAAGGAAGACCTGGATAAAGCTACCTAATTGTTGAGCATAAAGATCTATAGAGATAGATCAAGATGCTTGATGAGACTTTGAATGAGTACATACCTTGACAAGATTTTGAAAGAGTTCAAAATGGATCAGTCAGAGAGAAGTGTTCTCGCCTGCTTTGTAAGGCGTGAAGTTGAGTGAGACTCAAAGCTTGACCACGGCAGAAGAAAGAGAAAGGACGAATGTCGTCCCCTATGCCTTAGCCATAGGCTCTGTATAGTATGTCATGCTGTGTACCGCACCTGTGTGTGCCTTGCCATGAGTTTGTCAAGGGGTACAAGAGTGATCCAGGAGTGGATCACTAGACAGCGGTCAAGATCATCCTTAGTAACTAAAAGACTAAGGAAATGTTTCTCGATTACGGAGGTGATAAAGAGTTCGTCGTAAAGAGTTACGTCGATGCAAGCTTTAACACCAATCCGGATGACTCTTAGTAGCAATCCGGATACGTATAGTGGAGCAGCCATTTGGAATAGCTCCAAGTGGAGTGTGGTAGCAGTGTTTACGGTTTGACATGGAAATTTGCAAAGTACACACGGATCTGAATGTCGCAGACCCGTTGACTATAAGACCTCTCTCACATGCAAGGCATGATCGAGCCCTAGAACTCATTGGGTGTTAGATTCATAACAATGCGAATCACATGGTGATGTGAACTAGATTATTGACTCTAGTGCAAGTGGGAGACTGTTGGAAATATGCCCTAGAGGCAATAATAAATTGGTTATTATCATATTTCCTTGCTCATGATAATCGTTTATTATCCATGGTAGAATTGTATCGATCGGAAACTCAGATACATGTGTGGATACATAGACAACACCATGTCCCTAGTATGCCTCTACTGAACTAGCTCGTTGATCAAAGATGGTTAAGGTTTCCTAGCCATGGACATGAGATGTCATTTGATAACGGGATCACATCATTAGGAGAATGATGTGATGGATAAGACCCAAACTACAAACGTAGCATATGATCGTGTCAGTTTATTGCTACCGTTTTCTGCATGTCAAGTATTTGTTCCTATAACCATGAGATCATGCAACTCACTGACACCGGAGGAGTGCCTTGTGTGTATCTAACGTCGCAGCGTAACTGGGTGACTATAAAGGTACTCTACAGGTATCTCCGAGGGTGTTTGTTGGGTTGGCATGGATCAAGACGGGGATTTGTTACTCCGTGTGACGGAGAGGTATCTCAGGGCCCACTTGGTAATACAACATCATAATAAGCCTTGCAAGAAATGTGATTAAGTGTTAGCCACGGGATCTTGTATTATAGAAACGAGTAAATAGACTTGCCGGTAACAAGGTTGAACTAGGTATGGAGATATCGACGATCGAATCTCGGGCAAGTAACATACCGAAGAACAAAGGGAACAACATACGGGATTAATTGAATCCTTGACATAGAGGTTCGACCAATAAAGATCTTCGTAGAATATGTAGAAACCAATGTGGGCATCCAGGTCCCGCTATTGGTTATTGACCGTAGAGGTGTCTCGGTCATGTCTACATAGTTCTCGAACCCGCAGGGTCTGCACACTTAAGGTTCGGTGACGTTTCGGTAATATAGGGTTATGTATGGTGGTGACCAAATGTTGTTTGGAGTCTCAAATGAGATCACGGACGTCACGAGGAGCTCCGGAATGGTCCGGAGGTAAAGATTGATATATAGAAAGTCCTGTTTTGGTCACCGGAAAGGTTTCGGCCTCATCGGTAGTGTACCGGGAGTGCCGGGAGGGTACCGGGGGACCATCGGGAGGGGTGTCTGGACCCAAGAGGCTACATGGGCTGTGGGAGGAGGTAAATCAGCCCCTGGTGGGTTGGCCGAAGCCTCCTCTAAGGGCCCATGCGACTGGAGTGGTTTGAGAAGGGGAAAAATCCAAAGGTGGAGAGGTGGAAAGAGTTTCCAAGTGGAAAGGAGGAATCCTACTCCTAATAGGATTGGAGTAGTACTCCTTCACCTCCAATTTCGACCAAACCTTGAGTATTTGAAGATGCCTCCTCCCCTCCCTCCCTCCTATATATAATAGAGGATTTAGAGGGAAAAGATAACCCTAATAGCCACGTGCTACCTCTCCTCTAGATCGCAGTTTCTCCTCTAGATCGGTTTTCAGCGGTGCTTAGGCAAAGCCCTGCTGGAATAGCTCCATCATCATCGCCGTAATGCCGTCGCGCTGCTGGAGAACTCATCTACCTCTCCGCTCCCTCTTGCTGGATCAAGAAGGCGGAGATCGTCATCGAGCTGTACGTGTGCTGAACGCGGAGGTGCCGTCCGTTCGGCGCTAGATCGAAAGGACCGTGATCAAGATCGCGAGATGATTTGTGATTGGATCGCGGGACAGATCGTGATGAGATCACGGGATGGATCGTGATTGGATCGCGAGTTGGATCGTGATGGGATCACGGGACGCTCGACGATTTGGATCGCGAAGACGTTCGACTACATCAACCGCGTTTCTTAATGCTTCCTGCTTAGCGATCTACAAGGGCATGTAGATCCACTCTTTCTCTCGTAGATGCTCATCACCATGGATAGATCTTGCGTGTGCATAGGAAATTTTTTGTTTCCCATGCAACGTTCCCCAACACACTCCCCCTCTCGTAGCTATGCATCTCCATGGATAGATCTTGCGTGTGCGTAGGATTTTTTTTGCTTCCCATGCAATGTTCCGTAACACTCTTTTCTTCTTAATGAATGCATGATAACTGCCATTTCGAAAGAAAAAAACTCCACCGGCCCGGCTCGGTTTAAGGAAGACTAGGAACAGAGCCCTCTCCCCACCCTTATCTCTTTTTATAGCAACCAATCCTTTCTCAATATAGTACAAACACAGACGTTCGTATATACACATGATAATTATTTATGGTCTCGGTTTACTCTTAGTCAAAACTCGGAAAGTCATGTATCTATGTGTGTTGTCCTTGAAGGGCAAGGTGAGCCACCTTGATATGCATCATTCTCGTGTCGTTGAAGACGAGACATGTTATTTTCTTCCTGACATTCTACATGATGTAGATGAAGAATCCATTGTGTCACCTCCATTGATATTCTTCAAATATCCATTCCGCCAAGCATCAATGGAGAGGGGAAGGTACATACGGAGTTCGCGGGGTCAAGTTGAAGTGGTATTTCTCCTTTCGCTCCAGGACCTAGATCTCATCTACTACTCTTGCCGCCGCCATGGTGCAATGTCGAGAGCGGCAGGGAGGTCCTTTTTAGAGCTGCGGTGCCCTCGTGGGGCGCGATATATGGCGGGAAGGGCCGACTGCTTCTTATGCTGGTGCACGTACGTTGGCGGCTCAGTTCTGACGCGTTCGCAAGCTTCAGCAGTGATCCGGTCTGGCCTGATCATCGGAGAAGCGGGCAGGATGACGGAATCTTGGGCGCGATGGGCTTTAAGTTGTCTTAGGGTCTCGGTTAGGGTGGCGAGACGGCAACGCCGATCCGTTGTAGGAACAATGTTCTCTCGCGTCTTATTGTCGTTTCGTTTGTGTGTTACCGTCGACGGTGACCACGTAGAGTTCTGTCTTTGATGGGTCTTTCAGGATCCGGTCGATTCAGGTTTGGTGGATCTTTCCGGATATGCCCGCTTTCTTGGTCTTTAGAGTTTCTACATACCCTTCTTGACGTTTTCTTCTCCGGGGTCGCGATTTTCCTTACGCATCGCAACCATCGACATCTCCTGGTCTACATGAACGACTTTTTGACCGCTGCTTTTACAAACTCATGGGTTTAGAAAAGTTTGATCCGTTGAGACGGGGACCCAAAAATAGCATCGTGCTATACTCATGACGAGCCGCCTAGTGACGGAAGAAGACTTCGGCTATCCAAGGATTGAACACGGTAGTTATGCTTTTGTATAGGTGAGTTTGTAAGCACATGTGTGACTTAATATATATACCCCTTTGTTATTAGTGTAAAAAAACACTCTCATATTATGGGACGGAAGAAGTAGCGTTATGCCTTTTCGCAAAAAAAAAAGAGAGGAATGCCTCCTCCGTTTGGTACGGACAAAGGGAATATGTGATTCAGTTGTGTTGGCGCTATCCTGGAAGCCAGCCAGCTGTCGCAGAAAGCGTAATCATACGAGGCAGCATAGTATCCGCCAATTGAGTGGCAACACGGCATAGCGCTTCACGTTTCCGCAATCCCCGTCGCCGCGCCGCCTCGCTCTAGCTCCGCCACGAGCCGTCGCGAGACGCCGGGAATGGGGAATCCCGACGGGGCGAGGAAGAAGAAGAGAAGGAGGAAGGGAAGCGACAAGGTCGCCGCTTCCTTCGACCGCGACGTCTTCCCCATCCTCCTCGCCGCCGTCGCGCCAACCACCGGGCCGAACCAACGCGCCTCCTCCTCCTCCGCCGCCGCCGCGCGCCTCCTGCGCCGCCTTCTCTCCCAATCACCCCCGGCGCCGCCGCTATCCCCTCTTCCTGGACCCCTCGTCGCGCTCCTACCCCTCCTCCTCACGTCCAGGTACCAGAAGGGGAACCCCCTCCTCTCTGCGCAGCAAAGCACTCACGGACTCACCATCTTAGCCTGCTCAGTTAATTTGTTTTGCGATGTGTGATGCAGCTCGCATTCTGTGGCTGCGCTGAGCTGCGAGGTGATGGGCGCGGCGGCGCTGCAGTCCATGGAGGCCGGCGAGGCGCTGGCATCCGACGGCGGGGTCACCGGTGGCTTGGCGCGGGCTCTGGGGAGTGGCAGCCAGCGAGTGGCTGAGGCTGCCTGCAATGCCGTGATGGATCTGTCGGCGTCTCCGGTTGGCAGGGAGCGTCTCTCGGCCTCCCCTGTTCTGCCGAGGCTATTGTGAGCATCCAACCTGTTGTTTCTAGGTTAAAGCATACCGTAGCTTATAGTTTGTCTGATTGCTATGAATAGTCTTCCAGAGATTCAGTGAAATTTTGATTTAACTTGTGTATCCTTGAATTTTCGTTGTGTTCATGCACTAGCCTGTTTTCCTACTGAAGATTCTGAATGTGTGAAAGTGCGAATAAATTTCAGAAGGACGAAAACAAACCTTTATCTTCACAAGAGCAAGTTAAGCTATGTGTACATTAAGCCACCGCAGTTTTTGGCATCAAACCATCAAACGATTTTGCCCATATGATTATATACCTTTGCATTTTACCAACTATAGCTAGAACTAGGCTAGCATCGCAGTCTGTTGTAATTGGTGAAAAGAGATACTCCTTGTTTGTACTTCCTGAATATCTTCAGTCAGTGGAATTGACTTCCTTTAGGTATCTGTTTTCTCAGGTGGAATCTATTTCTGGGGCTGTCGGTAGCGGGAGCACCGAGTGCCAAGCAAGGGTTTCAGAGCCAAGTAAATGTTTGTACTTAATCATCGACACAGTGGTGCTCATGGTGAACTCCTGTAAAGTCGATAAGTTACACAATCTGCAACAAGAGCTGGTTAGAGAAGTTACACATTTGTTGTATGGAGTATGGAGCAAAATTAGACTCTTACAATCATCAGCTCACTGCAGCAACTGGAAGGATCAACTTCAAAGCAGACCATATGAGATAGCTGAAGCTATTTTTAGGCTCTCGATGGATCTTGCTTATCCAGCTCACCTGGAACCTGATGAAGTCAGAAAAAGCTTTTTTGGACAAACAGAATCTGACTTTGAAAAGTTTGCCCTGATGTACTGGGAAAACTCACCTTATTTATACAGGAAGAAACAAAGTGGTCTGGAGGAGGATGCTGTGTTCACTGCATTGCATAACGCTTTTGATCTTAGAACACCTGATGCTATCATTGAGTCATTCATGCAGGGCCTTGTTTCCTGCCCTGCTATTGCTTCGGATGAACTCAACATAAATTCTTTTCTCCATGAGGCTCATGATTCCTTGGGTGCTCCTGTGAAGTATAGGCAAGATGTAAGAGTCGTGAGAACACCGGATCAGACCTCAACAGGATCTGGGATAGAGGAGCATTTCTTCGATGATGGAACGGTCTTCCCAGATGCAGCCGCATTTGTTGAAAAATGCAAGCGCGCAATCAAGAATGGTTTCTCAATCGCCTTGCGTGGCATGGAGTTCCGGTCTGGAAAGATTGCTGCTATAGCCTCTGCTCTAGCTGATCTGTTTGGTCAGCCATCTGTAGGGGCCAACATATACTTCTCACCCCCAAGATCTCAAGGCCTGGCCCGGCACTATGACGACCACTGTGTGCTAGTTTGGCAGCTACTTGGATGCAAGAAGTGGAAGATTTGGCCCAATACGAGGTCAATCTTGCCCAGACTATATGAACCTTTTCACTCTTTAGATGGCTTGGTGGATGAAAGTGGTGGAAGGGTGGAAGTTCTACATGAAGGAGACATAATGTATGTTCCTAGAGGGCATGTGCACGAGGCTTGCACTGACGTTGATGACGGTGAATCTGAAGTCAACACATCGACCAACTACTCGCTCCATTTGACCCTTGCCATCGAAGTTGAGCCACCCTTTGAGTGAGTATTCTTCCTGTCGAAAACAAAAGGCATTCCTTTCTTGCATGTCTAGTGGTTCTGTTTCTCACCATTTATCTTACCTTTGTTACAGGTGGGAAGGATTCACACACATTGCTCTTCACTGCTGGTTGGAGGAGCAGAAACTTGTGAGGAGCCCTGGATCTGCCAAGTCCAAGTTGGAAGAACAAGCTCCATTATTTGCTCTCCTGCTGCACGTGGCCATCAGGTTGCTCTCTGACGATGATCCTACTCTCAGGAAGGCGTGCATGGTCGCGGCAAAGCTCCCTTCATTGAGTAACTCTCTCCGAAGCAGCCATAGATCAACCTTTGCCGATATACTCGACAAGATCGGCAGTAAAGACAACTTGAAGGATGCACTGAGGTCGATCGAGCTCGCGGTCAAGGCGAGAAATGATGAGCCCTTCCAGTGGATGGCCTGGCTCCGACACCTCCCGCAGCAGCAGCAGGGTCGCAGGACGATCGACTTGTGCGACGTCCTGGGTCCCTTGGAGGAGCTTCTTGACATGTTCAGCTCCGACCGTGAGCGAGCCTCGGCCGACTTCGCCGAGTTCAGGTCAAGCTTCTGTGGGCGTGCTGTGTACGACGATGCTCGCCGTGAGTTGGAGGCGCTGCTCGGCATGTACAGGGAGGCTCGGACCCGGTACGCCAAGGGCATGCTGGCGTTGCACGGGAAGCACGGAGGGTAGCTGCTCCAGACTCTCCCAATTTTCGCCGAACAGTTTTCATGCACACACGCTGCGAACGGCGTCCGTTGCAGCACTGGTTGTTTCGTCGGTCGTGCAACCTGGAGTAGTGTTTGGTGTCCACTTTTGCCGTGCTACGATGTACTACTAGGATAAAACCACCTTCTACTGTGGTTGCACAAGAAGGGAGAGCCAAACAAAAAAAGTACAGAGCCCATGTGTGCTGCCGCTGGGCGCTGTCAGTGTCACTGGTAGAGTGCTAGTCCGTCCCCGGCACCGGGCAGCTCGACTGGGAGTGGAGGTGGACCAAGCTATAGGGTGCCCCATGACAGGCCACCCGACGCAAAGACATGCAACGTCTGACAAAGGGGATGAAGGGATGACTGTCCATCCATGATCCATCCATCCGTCATCCTATACACGGCTACGGACGAGGATCACCTGCTACACCCCGAATTATTGTCCCCTCCCGGGGTCAATGAGACACGTCGCGCAGCACATAGTTTGCTTGCGTTGCGGTGCAGTGCAGGTCATGCTCCGCTCTGGCTGGCTGGTTTTGGTTGGCTGGGCTGGGTATGGCGGGAGACGGACGTGACAAGGAGAGGCAGCCGCATCTTTCATTTCATATCCGGAGCCGGAGGGAAGGAACAAGGAACACATTGTAAACTCTATCCGAGATGTGTGTGCCCTCTTTGGGCAGACGGCGCTTGGTTTTGCCTCCGTTGCAGCTGCAAGGGGCGCCTCAAATCTCGTCCACCCAGAGCCCTATCGCCTAATCAAGAGCCAGATGCCACTGCCCGCGCCGCGGCCACTAGAATCTCCCCCCGCAATCTAAAATACTTATACGACCCAGCCTCCGCTCCCATAAATATTATTTCCAGCGCGATCTCGCAGGTCGCCCCCCTTCCATCCCTCCTCTCCTCGCTCCTCCCGCCGGCGTCATTGTCAGGTGAGTACGGAGTTCTCCATGCAATGCTCCTTCGATCCTCTGTTGCGTACGCATTCGCCGCCGCCGGTTGATCGGCGGCAATGGCCCTGTTTCCTTTGCTTTGCTTTGCTCCGTCTGATCATCAGCTGTCTCTCTTGCTGCAGGTTTCGGGGCGGCGGAGTGGCTGTAAGTAAGCAAGCAAGTAAGTAGGGACGATGGCGCAGGCGGTGGTGCCGGCGATGCAGTGCCAGGTGGGGGGGCGGGGCAGGTCCGCCGTCCCGGCGAGGCAGCCGGCGGGCAGGGTGTGGGGCGTGCGGAGGACCGCCCGCGCCACCTCCGGGTTCAAGGTGCTGGCGCTCGGCCCGGAGACCACCGGGGTCATCCAGAGGATGCAGCAGCTGCTCGACATGGACACCACGCCCTTCACCGACAAGATCATCGCCGAGTACATCTGGTACGCACGCATACGATACGTCCTCGCAGTGTCGCCCGCCGCTGTTTCCTCGTCGCGCGCATGACGGCATGGGCGCATCATATCAGCAGCTTAGGACATGCCAAACCTGCACTTTTAGGGGGGATTGCACCAGGTTAGATTAGTTTAGCACGGGAGCCAGCACTGCAGTGTGGATTTGACCCCTTAAAGTCGATACTACTGCTAATAATAGGCAAAGTCTTCAAGGCTTGGTGGGTGATTAGTGACGACTCACTCACTGCTTTTGCCTTTTTAGTTCCGGCACTTGATTAAGATTGAGGGGGAGTGGACGCCCCGCTTTTGGGGTGCAACCAGGAATCCATCCTGTCAGGGCACGTACCACTATTATGCAGTAGCATTACTGTTAACAAATCTGACTTTTTTTTCCCTTTCTTTGTTCACATTTTGCAGGGTTGGAGGATCTGGAATCGACCTCAGAAGCAAATCAAGGGTACTCACTCCCATACCTTATGCACATAATTTGACGAGCACTTCTTTTTCTCCACAAGTTCAGGGGATGAGCAGTTGACTGCAGAGTATTGTTTCTGTACTTCCTATTTCTGCTGCTGACAAGAAAATGCAATGTTACTGTTTCAGACGATCTCGAAGCCAGTGGAGGACCCGTCTGAGCTGCCGAAATGGAACTACGACGGATCGAGCACGGGGCAGGCTCCTGGGGAAGACAGTGAAGTCATCCTATAGTAAGGGGAAAATTACAGTTCATTTGTTCTTCAGCCTTGCACAACAGTGTAATACTGTAATCTCGATTTCGACTTTTGCTGACTCTGTTCATGTTTTTCTGTCCTGTTTTCAGCCCACAGGCCATATTCAAGGACCCATTCCGAGGAGGCAACAACATACTGGTACCTTTTTGGATGTGCTTTACGCTAATCAGGATGAAATGATTAGTACTAGTGGTCACTTTACTGGTTACATGTATGCAATTGGCGTGTTAGTTAATACGGAATTTGTTTTTTCAGGTTATCTGTGACACCTACACGCCACAAGGGGAACCCATCCCTACTAACAAACGACACATGGCTGCACAAATCTTCAGTGACCCCAAGGTCACTTCTCAAGTGCCATGGTAACTATGCATCGAGTACCTGTGCGCTATATAAAATCCTGCTATTCTTAGATCTCGCTTTTGTTTGCATACAAAGTTGAAGTATTTGCTTTTCTAGGTTTGGAATCGAACAGGAGTACACTCTGATGCAGAGGGATGTCAACTGGCCTCTTGGCTGGCCTGTTGGAGGGTACCCTGGCCCCCAGGTACTGCATCAAGAAGCTTGATTTACCAGATGAAGATAAATCTTAGGCTGACTGAAATATACACTTAATTGAACAACAACCAAGTAGTAATATTTGTGCTCAAATGTTGCAGGGTCCATACTACTGCGCCGTAGGATCAGACAAGTCATTTGGCCGTGACATCTCAGATGCTCACTACAAGGCATGCCTTTACGCTGGAATTGAGATCAGTGGAACAAACGGGGAGGTCATGCCTGGTCAGGTATGCATCCATATTTATATGCGTGCTTGTATTCTTGTTATGTGTGAATCTGTGTGATGTTTTTGACCTCTTCTTTCTTGCAAAGGAAAATCAAACTGTTTAATAAGTGAAAAATTCACAATCTCTATTCATGCAGTGGGAGTACCAGGTTGGGCCTAGCGTTGGTATTGATGCAGGAGACCACATATGGGCTTCAAGATACATTCTTGAGGTACTTCGAACAATTATCCATGGTTCCCTGATGGCATGATATCAGAGAGCTTTTGTTATTTGCTTTTAATTAGCATACTATGGCTAATAAGTCAACTCTCTTTGTTACACTATCGTAAACCTGATAGGTGCATGTGCTATGAATTTATGATTTATTCTAACACTTTGAAGAATGCCCTTCTTAAATACCATAAAAATAGTTTTTGCTAAAACATCAGATCCCATAAATCCATAACTGACCAGGTGACCATCCTTTGTGATATTGATTTTCTCATTAATAAGCACTTCTAATTATCATCCTACTCACTGTAATCAGAGAATCACGGAACAAGCTGGTGTGGTGCTCACCCTTGACCCAAAACCAATCCAGGTATATTCCTGTAAGTTGTTTGATGAAGCAATTTATATATTAGAAATTAGTAGTCTGAAGATTTATCTGATGTAGGGTGACTGGAACGGAGCTGGCTGCCACACAAATTACAGGTTCCATTCTGTTATGTTAATATTTATTCATCCTGTGTATCTTTTATAAAGTATATCTTGCCGTTTTTTTTAAGAAACCTATATCTTGCCACATGTATATATTGAAAAAGCATCAGAAAACCTATTGCAGCTTACTAGCTTTGTTGAAGTAAATGCTAAGGGAAAATATTCCTCGAAATACAATATTTCAAACAGGGCATGGATGTTCAGTGCTGGTTATTTAAAAATTATTATAAAATGTTATTCCGAATAGACATGTATTTACTATAGTTAATTACTAAACGTTTTTAGTGGTTTTTCTCAATACCCGATAGAGTAGCACCTTAATTCGCAAGTGAGGAACTGTGTTTTCTTCTTGTTGCAAATGTAGCACATTGAGCATGCGTGAGGATGGAGGTTTCGACGTGATCAAGAAGGCAATCCTGAACCTTTCACTCCGCCATGACTTGCACATAGCCGCATATGGTGAAGGAAACGAGCGGAGGTTGACTGGGCTACATGAGACAGCTAGCATATCAGACTTCTCATGGGTATGGGCGGAGCAAACCTTTTCTTTCTTCTTTTAGTTGTATCTTACTTCGTATTTATTTACAAGTTATACTGATCATAACACTTTGTTTATCAGGGTGTCGCGAACCGTGGCTGCTCTATTCGTGTGGGGCGAGACACCGAGGCAAAGGGCAAAGGTATTTGCTCTCCCTTATTCTGCAAAACTAGTTGCAATTGTTTGGAATGCAGAAAGAGAATTATGATGTTCCAGATAAAATTCAAGTACATTAGGCAATGCGGAGCAGAAAAGGAATTATGATGTCCCAAATAAATTCAAATAGAGCTCTTGCATATATTATACTGGTATATAATCTGCTGGCACCTAGGTGCCGTCGCTTGGTGATCTGCAATTTCAACTGAAAACAATGCCTTGTTGCCCTACAGGATACCTGGAGGACCGTCGCCCGGCCTCGAACATGGACCCATACACCGTGACGGCGCTGCTGGCCGAGACCACGATCCTGTGGGAGCCGACCCTCGAGGCGGAGGCCCTCGCTGCCAAGAAGATGGCGCTGAAGGTATGAAGGACCTGAAAAGGACGAATTCTTCTTCCGGAGAAAGGAAAATAAATCGGCGGGTGGCGAGACCGTTGGCCGTCCATTCTTGTTGATCCTGTGGTTCCGTCGGGGCACTGTCTGTACAAAATCCTCACAGTTTGTAGAACCACTCTGCATGTTTTTTTCGCTTGAACCGAGTCCATTTGATCTGTTGGGTCTGTACACTGTACCTGAGTCCATTCGGAGAAGTACGTTATTATTATAAAAAGGATAATGAACCACAGAAATGATATTTTTTTCTTTGCTTTCAACTTGGTCTGTCTGCCCTATTGGCGCGCAGCCTTGGGCCGGCCGTGTGCGCTGGTCGCAGATGTATCAGTTTTCGGCTAGTTTTTCCTCACTCTTTCGCCCACTGCGGGGGAGGGCGGTCCGTTTGCAGATGGTCGCTGCCGGCTGCCATTGTTGCCGGACGGCCCTCTCTTTTCTCTCTCAGCTGGAGCACACGCTCTGAAGAAACGAGGCAAGGAATTGTGCAGCGCAAAGTTGTGCTGCTTTCATGCTCTTCTTCTCCTTTTATTCAGTAAAACTAGACTGTGCCGGGTTGCTCGCAACTAACTCCATGATGCTTGTGCCATCACACGGAAGAAGTTGCGCCGCTGGCATGCTCCCTAACGCACGGAGCACGCAATCGAACGTGCCCTCCCTCGTGCAGCTCCTGAACTTGACAGAAAGCACTGAAGAAACTGCTACCCGGAAACGCCTACCGATTTTGGCCGCCATGGCTATGCCGACAGCCACCCTGTTCTGGCCGGCCCCTGGGCCATGCCGATCCCGGCGCGCAACGGCGACATGCCGACATCCGACATGACCACACGGCCCCCGTGCCGGCGCCACTGGCCTGGAGTCCAGGGGAGCCTCCCAGGTTCCCCACCCGTACACACTCCACCGTGCTTTGCCCTGGCCCCTGGGTGGCACGACGACAGCGCCGTATGTGGAGTGCGTGTGCGGTGCGGTGTGCGTTGTGCGTTTGGTAGTGTTGAACCTGCTGGGTGCACGGTGCACCCCACGGAGGCACGGATCATGGAGTACCGCCCGGACCCAACCCACAACAAACAGCTAGTAGTACCATACAGCGAATCAACAGAGCAATGCCACAACCATGTATCTCCATTTTTTTCTCTTAACCAAGAGAAGGGCCATATCAGATGGTGGACTTGGCATATTTAACAAGGACCGACAGTAACTCGGTCAGGATACACCAACTCCATGAAACTGGACTACTTGCTTGCTAAAGGCACAAAGAAGATGAAACTGAAGTGGACAAGATTACACACGAAATGAACAGCCGGAGACGCGCGGCCTATGGCTCGGGGTGCTTCTTGTGTTTGTGCGACGGCGGGGAGCTGTGGCCGTGCATGGCCACGCTGCTGTAGTCCGCGCTGGAGATCAGCCCTTCCGTCGCTACCGCGTCCTCCTCCTCCTCCCTCCAGCTTCCCTCCTTCCTCTCTTCGGTACTCATGGCTTCCATGGGTACAACCTGCGAAAAGTAGCAGATTCAGCTGTTCAGCTGCAAAGTCTCCTGCACAAACTACACGAGAAACTCTGTTTTTGGGGGCGGACGTACTGACCTCATGCTGCTCCTCGTGCTCGCCTTCGCGCCGGTAATGGCGGTATGCTTCTTCTTCTCGGCCTTTGCGACCCAGAACATGACCTTGTAATCTGTCCAGGGAGGGGTGCTGAGGAGAAGATCTGGAGGAGGCGTCGTCCGCGAGAGTGGCTAGAAGAAGGCTTGAAACACACACTACGGTGAGCAGCTTTTCCATGGTGGTGGTGGTGGCTGTGGCAGATGACAATAATGGAGCGAGCGAGGAGAGGAGCAAGCTCTTGTAGAACGCTCTCTCATCCGTGTCTTCTACGGTCCACGGACGCGTTCGGTAGTCCGCGTACATTAATCGATCACGTTTTTAATAATGCAATCTACAATCAGATACCTCAAATTTCATATCTTAAATCCATAAAAACCATGCAACTACTAAGTCTGACGCATTACACATATCGTTCGGCTACTCCATCACTATTAACATGCCATCGGACTACCAAAATTTGACATGTTTGACTATGATGGAGATCATCCACGGCTGCCCTTGTCCTTCCCGGAGCCCTTGCAGTCCTTCTCACCGAAGTATCGGTTGAAGACACGGTACGGATCGAGTCGGATCTGCTCGTCGCCGGAGTTGTCCTCACCATCGCTCACCTCCTTCTCGTCGCCGGAGTTGTCCTCACCATCGCTCACCTCCTTCTCCTCCTTCGGTGGTAGTCCTGCCATTTCACGGGCCGCCGATTTTCCTCTCGGGCGAGGACGCGCGTGTTCCTCCGTTGTCGTTTCTTCAAAATATGGACACGGATGGCTTCCTTCTCTGTGGCCGCCCGCGCCGCCGCATCGGCTGCCTCCGCCTCCGCCATTTCCTCTGTGAGATAGGCCTCGGCGACCCTTATCCTCTCCTTCCTACGGCGCGCAGCCTGTTCCCGGTGGGACTCGAAGTCCGTCGGACACGTTGATGGATCCGCCCGTCGGGACCTTGATGATCCCAATTTTTTTTGAAACTAGCACGTTTTTAGAACAAATTCAAAAACTAGGAGGCCTAACGCATAATTTTCAAAAGTAGCACCCGTCGGTCAACAGTTGACCGAAGAGGACTTTTCGGTCAACCGTTGGCCAAAGACTACCTCTTCGATCAATGCCTGACCGAAAACCTGCTGTGCTAGGCCGAAGAGGACTCTTTGGTCTTTGGTTGGCCGAAGAGTACTCTTTGGTCAACCGTTGACCAAAGAGTACATGCACTAACATATACTCTGAAAATCCAGTGCTCATTCTTTTAACATACAAAAATGTTCCTAAATTTCAAATTGTTCATGACTTTAAAAAAGTTTACATTTTCCTAAAAATTTAATAGATTTAAAAATATCTTACTTTTTTAAAGAAGTTTCTGAATTTGTATATTATTTGTGAATCTACAAGAAATGGGAATTTAAAATAAGTTCACAGATTTGAAGAAGGTTAATGAATTTAAAAAAATCATGACCTAGAAATATGTTCATGAGTGTGAAAACTCCACGAATTTTAAATTTTTTTATAAATTCTTAAAAGTTTACAAAATTGAGAAAAGTTTATAAAAATTGAAAAAGTGTGTGCATTTTAGAACTTTCCCGAAATTTAAAAGAAAAACAAAGTATGAAAATATTCTTCAAATTTGAAAAGGATCTCAAATTTGTGCAAATTTCAAAAAGTTTAAAAACAAAAACTGAAAAAGATCCATACATTAAAAAATAGAAAGAAGAAAAACAGACAAAAGCCAGGCCAAAAACAAGAAACGACAAAAATCAAACCGAAAGCTTTCCAAAGCCGGTTGGGTCACGGAGACATGTGTCACCGTCTCTAGCGAAGGGAACAAGGGTTCTACAAGAGCCAAAGCGAGCGAACGAATGCGCGCGAATGAGCCGGTCTAGTATTGTAGCATGCAGGAAAAAACTTCAGACAAAGAGTGAGTGCGAGGGAGCATACATTTCCAACAACTGCAATATATATAACTCATATGGGTATTGCTCTCACGAAGCAATATCATATATATACTACTACCTCCGCGACTTAATACTAGTGGTTGCGGCCCATGCGGGCCGCTAAAAAAAAGTTGTGTGCGCGTTTCTTCATCTTAAATAAAAAACTTTCCCTTCATCTCAAACTAAAAAATAAACTTTCTTGCATCACGTGGACATCATATTCATCTTAAAAAAGAAAAGGCCTAGATAAACTATTTTCAAAAGGAAAAATAAAAAAACTCACTTTCATCTTCTAAGCAGTGAAGTTACACGGCCAATCAGCATGCATCATGTGGCATAGCTGGTTTGTCGTGCCTTAATGAGTTTAATAAGATGTCTTGTGACACTATAAACTTTTCTCAATTTTGTAAACTTTAAAGAATTTATAAACATTTTTAAAATTCGTGGAGTTTTCACACTCATGAACTTATTTCTAGTTCATGATTTTTTTAAAATTCATTAACCTTCTTCAAATCTGTGAACTTATTTTAAATTCTCATTTTTTGCAGATTCACAAATAATATACAAATTCAGAAACTTCTTTAAAAAGGTAAGATATTTTTTAATCTATTAAATTTTTAGGAACATGTAAACTTTTTTAAAGTCACGAACAATTTGAATTTTAGGAACATTTTTGTATGTTAAAAGAATGAGCACTGGGTTTTTAGAGTATATGTCAGTGCATGCACTCTTTGGTCAATGGTTAACCAAAGAGTACTCTTCGGCCAACCAATGATCAAAGAGTACTCTTCCGCCAATGGTTGACCAAAGAGTCCTCTTTGGCCCAGCGCCAGAGGTTTTTGGTCATCCATTGACCGAAGAGGTAGTCTTCGGCCAACGGATGACCAAAGAGTGCTCTTCGGTCAACGCTTGATCGACGGGGTTCTACTTTTGAAAAAAAATCAATGATCCCACCCTAGCGGAACCGAGCGCCCGTTGAGCGGGCGTTATGGAGTCGTAACGGACAAATCCTGCCGTCGACCGCGCTGTCCTCGCGGGAGCGGCGGAGTGCAATACAGACCGCCATTTCCTCCTCCAATCCGTAGGGGACGACCCCCCAGTCGATGGATCTGGACTGGTCGGAGTCAGATCCGCTGCCCTTCATGTCGATGAAGGCCGGAGATCGCCAGAGGTAAGCTAGGGCGACGGATGGGAGTGGAGGGGAGTGGAGTGAAGTGGCTGGAGTTTGGTCCGGCAAACAAATATATGTGAGGTCGATGCGGGCCAGTGCGGGCCAGGAGAGCGTGCCCGGGCTCCCCCATATCCACCCCATATTTGGGTTGGATATGAGGGGTGCTGGTGAACCTGGTCATTTGAGGTCTGTTTGAGGGGGCCGACTTGGTCGATTTTCTATGACCGGTCAATGATCGGGCGGCCCGCCCGGGCATTTTAAGCAGGTATGAGGGGTCCGGTTGTAGATGCTCTTACTAGCCACACATCGGCAACGATTACACAATGGTGCATGTTCTTAGGCACATTTGCAAATTAGGCCCCATTTTAGAAAAATGCCACCATGTAATGGGCTTGGAGCCGCCAGATCTTGTCGATGACAATTGAAAAGTATTTGTTACCCCTAAGGGGCAACACCTTTCGAAGTGTTGTAGATGTTGAACTCTTGAATCGATCGAAGTGCCTGAAATAGATCTTGTCCTTTACACATGTACATCAAGAAACTCTAATCTCCCCCCGACAAAGGAGACAACAAGGAATCTACGCCGGATCTCTGTCCACTCTGTAGTGACGGACGGATTTGAGAAGGATCGAAGCTTGGAATACCAACTTGAAGAGGAAGCACTACCATCA
Source organism: Hordeum marinum (assembly GCA_022496015.1). Lineage (NCBI taxonomy): Eukaryota > Viridiplantae > Streptophyta > Magnoliopsida > Poales > Poaceae > Hordeum > Hordeum marinum. Next base: position 524,519,151 of record CM039673.1, read on the forward strand.
GTCTGAGCACCGCTTTCATGAGGATTAAAAGACCCTAACCTAAACTACTTACTGGAGCGGCGGGGTAGGGGGCGAATCTTTGGGCTAATCAGTGCAGCTTGGAGTGGAGGAGACGTTGCCCTACATACACAAAGCAAAAAATTGTATGATTTCCTTTGAGTGAGAATACACATCTTTCAACATTGGGAAGTCACATGTGATACATAGTGCGGTGGAGTTTTAGATGGAGGAGTGGTTATCCCTGAATATTTGTGCAAGAAAATTGGTGGGAAGAACTTAGAAAAATGGAAGGTACGAATATCCATCGATTCTTTTTTATAAACAGCGCTTTTATTATATTAAAATGTAGCATCAAGCGGATACAAAGCATTAAGAGTATCATCTAGTCTCTGCATAACCAGGATGCACACAACCAACTACCAACAGTCTGACAAAGAGGAAAGTAAATGACTGACAATTCGGCAACAGTAGAGTCCTATAGACCAACACTATGCCTATGTCGAAAGGGATGGTGGATCGATCCGGAGATTATGTTGTCACCCATGTTGGGTAAAACCCTCCGTAGCCACCTGCTCCTACTACGTACACACCACCTTGAACATCGATTGGTACTCCGCACGTTATAGCATAGACCACGTACGAAGCAAGTGCGGACAACGAAAAACAACCTGCAAAGTAGAAGCATTTTTGTCATTAAAAATAACATCATTTCTATATAGCCAAAGCGACCATAGTAAGGCATACGCTCCCACCCTTATGAGCATTTTGTACCTATTTGAAATACCTCAAGCCAATGACCAAGAATATTGGCAACACTTGTGGACGAATACAAATTTGACACTATTTGAATGAATGACCACGTAGAACATGCAAACTTACATTTAAAAGAAAGGTGCACTTGTGGACGAATACAAATTTGACACTATTTGAATGAATGACCACGTAGAACATGCAAACTTACATTGAAAAGAAAGGTGTTTGATTGTCTTGTCATGAGTACAAAAACAACACTTCTTACTTCCTGGCCAGTTGCGCCATGCGAGGTTGTCTTTGGTTAGCACAACTCCCCTACGGAGATATCACATGAAGATTTTAAGTTTAATTGATATATTTGCTTTCCAAAAAAATTATTACTCACCGGTACTCAAATGTGTGAGTGCACGATACATAGAGTCTACTGTGAAAGACCCTGATGTAGTAAGGTTCCAGTGAAACACAACCTAGCCTTGTGTCAGGTTAATCGAATCTAGACGGGACAAGTCATTACCACCTAAAAGTCGGGTGCCAATCAAATCCCACCTAAAAGAAATATTTGGCGGGTATGAACTGAGCACCTGTGCAGTAGCACTATTCTTATCGCGTGTAATGTGGTACAAGGCAGGATATTTTTCTTGAAGACTAGCATTGCCTAGCAAGATGTCTTCCCAAAAACGAATCTCTCATCATCCCTTTATCGCGAAGACCCAAAGTGAAAGAGATATTTCTTTGCCGCCATTAGGCCAGCCCAAAAGTGTGAGTCTCCAGGTTTCCAATTTATTAGAGACACTACCTTTTGGCCTATATACTTGTAGCGCAATATGGTTTGCCAAACACCATCCTCAGTAAGAAGTTTGAACAACCATTCACTAAGTAGGGCCTCATTCTTGACCTGCAGGTCATGAATACCAAGGCCACCTTGATCTTTTGGCCTACAAACCACACTTCATTTGGCCAGCCTATATTTGTTTTTCACCTTCTCCTTGCCAAAAGAACCTGGGCCTAAAATAGTACAGTCTTTGCAAGACCCCTTTTGGGATCTAGAAGAACGAAAGCATATAGAGAACCGTATTTTTGAGGACGGAGTTTATCAAAACCGGTCGTCCTCCAACTGAGAGCAACTTGCCTTTTCAGCTACTGAAGTATTTCTCAAGTCTCTCATCTACATGCTTCCACTATGCAATGGTGAGACGTCAAGAATGAATCGATATTTCCATATATTTAATCAGGAATTGGCCATGTGCGCAACCAAACAGGTTAGTATAATCGACCACTGCCTCAACAGCTTCTCCAAAGCAGAACAATTCACTTTTATGGAAGTTAATCTTAAGACCTGACATTTGCTCAAACGCTGACAACAGGACTTACAGGTTTCTAGCCTTTTCCACGTCATGTTCCGTAAAGAGAATTGTGTCATCGATATATTGCAAAATAGAGAGCCTACTATCTACTAGATGTGGCACTACTCCTGCAATCTGGCCGTCCTGCTTGGCGCGCTCAATCAAAATAGCCAACATGTCAGCCACCATGTTAAATAATAGTGGGGACACGGGGTCACCCGGCTGTCGGTGTCAAAACCAGTGGATCTCGGGTAGGGGGTCCCGAGCTGTGAGACTAGGATCGATGGTAACAGGGGATGAAGGAGACGATGTTTACCCAGGTTCGGGCCCTCCTATGGAGGTAAAACCCTACGTCCTACTTGATTATATTGGTGATATGAAGGTTACAGAGTTGATCTACCACGAGATCGAATAGCTAAATCCTAGATGAGTTTCTCTGCCTTAAAATCTAAAACCCTCCGGCTTATATAGATGCCTGGGGTACTAGGGTTTACACATGGTCGGTTGCACATCGAAGGAAAAAAGCATGCCTATCTACTGTCAAAAACTTGGAGGACATGCCACGTCTCCTTGACGCTTCCACCCCGGCGACGGGGCCTTTGATCATCCAATGCTCAGCCAGTGGCCCACAAAGTCTAGCCCATGAGAAACAGATTGGCCATCCGAGGACCCCTTAAATCAGGACTCCCTCAGTAGCCCCCGGACTAGCCTCCAACGCCGAGGTATATCCGGACAATCTTGCGCATCGAAGTCTTCGGCTTGCGAGGCAAGTCCCTCTATCCCTTCCTGTTCGGCAACCATCCCGTCATCGGTGAAATCCTAAGCGTCACGAACTTGTAGAGCCCACTGTAATAACTGCCAGTGTTTCTCGATCCTTTGATTATGCAACCTTGAGACCCAAGGGTATCTTCCTTCCTCGGATCTAGCAGTTACCCGTGCCAATTTGACTTCTTTCAATGGTGAAGCCATCGCAGAAAACTTCCCCAATCCTCAAAAGGGAGGGCGAGTATGTTTTGTGCCCTTTCTCTTGCGGGGTCTCAGATTCCCCATTCATCCATTCCCGAGGGGATTATTGGAGTTCTATGGGATCCAGCTCCATCATCTCACCCCAGGATCCATTCTGCATATCTTGGGCTTTGTCGCCCTTTGCGAGATGTTCCTAGGCTGCGAGGCACACTTTGAATTGTGGAGGAAGTACTTCTTCGTCGTCCCTCGCACTTAGGTTAAGACAATTTTAGAGGTCGGAGCAGCCAAAGTATGCCGCATAGCCGGGACGGGGTATCCAGTGGGGACACTGAAAGAGCCCGAAGAATGGTCTTCAGAATGGTTCTATATCGAGGACGTTCCCCTATTCGATCCAGCTCGCAGGGGTTTGCCCGAATACTTTGACACCCCCTTGAAGAAAAGGTACAACTGGTGATCGAAGAGCTCGTCCCAAGAGGACGGTGCTGAAGTGCATCGCTTGGCTGCCCATGTAAGGGTACTAGCCCTTCATAAGTTGATCATGATAGACGTCACGGACGCCGCCATAACCCAATGCGTTCATCCTCTTCAGCAAAGAATACACCCTTTGTGGTGTTACAACAGGACAAGCGACGCCACTCGTTCCTGATGGCTAGGCCCTGCCGATCAAACAGCCTTAGCCGCCACACTTGCCGGCTTATACAAAGGATAGAAAGAAGACTTTGCTCGGCTACCGACCAAGGAGGGCTATTCAAGTCACAATCCCATCGAATGGCTGAGCCTTTCGACTCCGTGACCCGAATTGGAGTTTTCAATTTGTCTCTTTTTGACCGAAGCCTTTAATTTGTGTGAACAGGAATGGAGGATCTTCATCGAGACAATTAACTGTCCGCCCCCAAGCCGAAAACTATTCTCACGATGATGATTCGGGTTTTCATAATGACCCGAATCTATCAGTTGAGTACAAAGAAGGGGTCTTTTACCAGGAGAGCCTCGACTACTCCAAGGTGGCTATCATAGCCGATTACCCCGGATCATTCCCTTCCCCTCCTACAGGAAAGAAGAAGAAAAATTTGTCCCGCAAAAGGCAAGTACCCTCCATTGATCCAAACACACTGGCTCCTGCTCCCAAGCGTCGCCGGTCCGCGCAACAAGCATCGACTATGGCGGCAATGCCCGGACCGGGAAGCAACAAGGATCCGTCAAGTGAGCCAGTCGTGGCTCAAGCCTGCCCATTCGTTCAACTCAAAGGTACTTTGTTCTGCTGCTTAATTTATCATTACAATCGATAGGACCTCGCAGGAGATATCATGTCGAAATACTTACACAATGAGTTTACCCATCTCATGCCGAGGATGCTGCCAGGGTGTCTGGCATGCTCACAATTCCACATCTTCTGCTCACGCCGAACCCGTTGTGGAGGTCCCTGTGGTCAATCAGGCCCTTGAAGACTCCGGGGACGCGGTATCAGTTACGAAATCTGAGGTAGAGAGCGCTATGAATCACCTGCGGCGACGAGAAGCCCTGTGCTCTCCGAACAAGAGTTCAATGCTCTATGCTCGGCTGACGCACACAACGGAGCTGCCTGAGCTAGGTTCGGGGAAGCCACGAAACTGATATTGTCCAGCCTGCAAGTGAGTAATCAGCTATAAGAATCCAAACACCCATGTAAACCTAGTAACCCCCCGAGCCTTAAATTGGTTGAAACGACCGAATTAAGGGTCCGCGTATTATTTTACTGCTGATGCAGGCCTCAAGGCAGAAGAGCGAGCAACTGGCCAAGGAGCTGGAGGCGAGCCGGACACAGCTGGAAACCGTGAAGGCCGAATTGGATCACGTGAAGAGTTTTACCCGAGAGGCACATGGTAAGTATACCTGTTCTGCTGATCTTAGTATATAATCCCATGCTGACGCAAGGGTACTTTGTAGCAGCTGAATCAATAGGGCAATTGCAAAAATATTTAGATGCAGCCCGAGAATCTCCGCGGTACATCGAGTCCCAGCATGAGGCTGGCTGCCTTTCATTGCAACGAAACCTAGAAGAGAAGAAACGCCCCCAGGCAGAGAACAAGCAGTAGGCTGAAGAAATTGGGAGCTTGAAGACTCAATTGGCCTAGGCCCAAGAAGAGAACTAGAAATTATAGAGGAGCATGTTGGGTAAGTGTGATTCTAACATCGGACGGTACTTCTTATTATGAAGCGTAATGGACATGCCTTGACTCATGTATAGGTCTCCTAACTAGGCGGCCCGAAGAAGAGATCGGATCCTACCGGGGAAGCCTTCTGAAGGAACTCTCCATCGTTATTGAGTGGGCTTGGAAGGCTATGAGGAGTATGATAAAAGCACTATGGCCTGCCGAGCATCCTCCAGAAGGGATGGCCGAACTCGTTGATCGGTTCAAGGGATCCCGGAGCCAGTTCGATTTATGGAAGACATCGGCTTGCCGCAAGGGAGCACGAGAGGCGTGGGCAATGATCAAGACGCGATATACTGGCCTTAATCCCAAGCATATGGCTCGGGTTGGGCCAGCAGGGCCTGATGGGCAAGAAGTGCCTCTTCACTTGGTGTACGACCAAGTGATGCCAGCCGCTTGTCTCTCGTAGGAAGATTGCTCCCTGGATGCCTTAATAGACAATCTTGACCAGAAGCCAGATGTATGATTGTATGTAACTATGTATTGATAATCAAAAAAATTGCTCCGCCTGTGTTGGAAACTTTGTCTTAACCAGACATCGGCTTCAACCTCCCGCGCTAAGAGCTTAGTAGTGTTCCTTAAAATATCACTCGAGAAGAGTGAATTTTGTTCGGGGAACCAGGCAATCCGGCTATTTGGTGTGAACAGACAAAAAGCACACAGGGAGATATGATATATTACTGCTTAGCGTAAGAAACATCTTTCGGAGAAAATAGTACCTCTATCGATACCTTTCTGCAGGCTGCTACGTAAATCGTAGATAGTAAGGTCGTATACTGCTAGTATGCGACTAATGCTTTCGTGAGAAAAGAAGCCCGAGTAATGGTGACAACAACCATAATCTTTTTTGTTGCTTCTGTCGTAGCCGACCAATTTTCTACTGAAGATAGCTAGCTTTTGGCTTCACCCGTCTGAGGTATGTATTCGGATGACCCGGTCATAACAATCGCAGAGGTGTTCCCTCTACCCTCTAGATGAACAATCGGGAACATAGAGGGTAAGCACAGGAGCGAGGCAACCCAGCTTGACCAAAATCTTAGTTCGAATTGATTCATATAATGTCTTAAAATCGACAAGGGAAACATGCATACACAATAAATGTGGATAGATGCTTAGAGTATAAAAGCATTGGCTTTGGGAAGAAGCCCCCAGGTTATGTGTTCGGATTTAACAGTTAAAGATGTATGCCGAAAATCTTAATACAAGATCGGTTGAACTGAACATAGACTTGGGAAGAAAAGGAAAAAATTCAAACCTGCCAAAAATCATGGTGGGAGGGAAAGGAAAAAATAAAGAAAAAGGAAAGAAAAAGGAGGTAAAAGGGTAAAGAGTATGACGACACCGGTTTATCCCTAGAAGCACCTAAGACGAGTTGCGTTCCATGGGTTTGGTTCAAGGTAGTTACCCGACGAGTTTCGAAGACGGCAAGCCCCTTCCGCGAGTACTTCGTCCATTATGAAGGGGGCCTCCCATTAGGGGTTGAGTTTATGCTTGTGCTTCCCCGGGAGTCGTAAGACAAGTTCCCCCACATTATACTCTTTTGCCCTAACCTCCTTGCTCTGGTAACATCGGGCCTGCTGTTGATAAAAGATAGAGCAAGCCCGAGCTATGTCGTGCTCTCCTTCTAAGGCGCCCAGGTCATCCTGTCGATCTAACTCGGCCTCCTTTCCCTCATACATGTGCACCCTTGGTGGGTCGTGAATAATGTCACAGGGGAGGACTGCTTCTGCCCCGTAGAGCATGAAGAACAATGTGTATCACGTTGATCTATTCGGGGTGGTGCGCAGGCCCCATAGAACAAAGTCAATCTCCTCTACCCAATGACAACCAGACTCATGAAGAGATCGGACCAAACGTGGTTTAATGCCACTCGTGATGAGACAGTTTGCTCGTTCGACTTGTCCATTGGTCTGCGAGTGATACACCCATGCATAATCGAGCTTGATGCCCATTTTTGCGCACCAGTCTTTGTCCTCTTGGACTGTGAAGTTGGATCCATTGTTCGTTATTATACTGTGTGGGACACCGTAACGGTGTACCATGCCGGATATAAAGTCGATTACTGGTCCGGACTTGGATGATTTGACAGTTTTTGCCTCTATCCATTCGGTGAATTTGTCCACCATGACCAGTAGGTATTTATTCTTCTTTGTCCCCCCTTTAAGTGGTTCGACCATATCCATCCTCCAGACCGCAAAGGGCCTAGTAATTAGAATAGTACGAAGAGTTGTTGGGGGCATGTGAATTTGATTTGCAAAAACATGACACCCCATGCAGTGTTTGACAAGTGACTGGGCGTCCGCTCGAGCAGTGGGCCAGAAGAAACCAGCCCGAAAGGCATTCCTAACTAAGGCTCTTGCTGCGGCGTGATGGCCACCCATCCCTGCGTGGACTTCGGCTAAGAGCTGTCGTCCTTCTTCCTCAGATATGCACCGTTGTAGTATTCTGGTGGTGCTTTTCTTGTATAACTCACCCTCGTGGACTTTATAGGCTTTGGATTGCCGAATTATGCGCCGCGCCTCTGTATGATCGTCGGGGAGTTCTTTGCGAAGAAGGTAGGTGAGTAAGGGCTCGGTCCATGGCGCGATTACTCCCATGACCTCATGACCCGAAGGCGTTTCCTCCATTACGGAGCCACCGATGATTTTGCCGTCTGGTTGGTTTGCAGGGTGAACAACCTCTTACGCGTTGGTGAGACCGACACCCTTATTATTGTCCTGCCAAACCACTAATGGATTAAAGAGCCGTTCCAGGAAAGTGTTTTTTGGGATAGGGTCGCTTTTGGCCCCCATGCAGGACAACATGTCGGTAGCTTGGTGATACGTCTCCAAAGTATCTATAATTTTTGATTGTTCCATGCTATTATATTATCTATTTTGGATGTTTTATATGCATTAATATGCTATTTTATATCATTTTTGGGACTAACCTATTAATCTAGAGCCTAGTGCCAGTTTTTGTTTTTTTCCTTGTTTTTGAGTATTGCAGATAAGGAATATTAAATGGAGTCCAAACGGAATAAAATCTTTGGAATAATTTTTCGTGGACCAGAAGCAACCCAGAAGACTTGGAGATGAAGTCAGGAGAGCAGTCGTGTGGCCACAAGCCACAGGGGCGCGCCCTAGGGGAGCGCCCCCTGGCTTGTGGGCCCATGACAGCTCCCCTAACCCTATTTCTCGGCCTATAAATTCACAAATATTCCCTGTATACCATAGAGAGCCACAAAAACACTTTTCCGCCGCCAGGAGCCTTGGTTCCCGTGAGATCCAATCTTGGAGCCTTTTCTGGTAATCTGTCAGAGGGGGATTCGATCACGAAGGGCATCTACATCAACTCCATTGCCCCTCCGATGATGCGTGAGTAGTTCACCATAGACCTTCGGGTCCATAGCTAGTAGCTAGATGGCTTCTTCTCTCTCTTTTCTCTTCAATACCATGTTCTTCATGATCTTTATGGAGATCTATCCGATGTAATACTCTTTTGCGGTGTGTTTGTCGAGATCTGATGAATTGTTGGTTTATGTTCAAATTATCTATGAATATTATTTGAGTCTTTTCTGAATTCTTATATGCATGATTTCATATCTTTGCAAGTTTCTTCGAGTTATTAGTTTTGTTTTTCCAACTAGATTGGTAATTCTTGCAATAGGAGAAGTGCTTAGTTTTGGGTTCAATCTTGTGGTGTCCTCACCCAGTAACAAAGTAGGGGTAGCAAGGCACATATTGTATTGTTGCCATCAAGGATAAAAAGATGGGGTTTTCATCATATTGCTTGAGTTTATCCCTCTACATCATGTCATCTTACCTAATGGGTTACTCTGTTCTTCATGAACTTAATACTCTAGATGCAGGCAGGAGTCGGTCGATGTGTGGAGTTATAGTAGTAGATGCAGAATCATTTCGGTCTACTTGACACAGACATGATGCCTATATGCATAATCATTGCCTTGGATATCTTCATAATTAGTCGCTTTTTTATCAATTGCTCGACAGTAATTTGTCCACCCACCGTAACACTTGCCATCATGAGAGAAGCCTCTAGTGAAACCTATGGCCCCGGGTCTATTTTCCATCTTATACTTTCAGATCTAAAACCAAAAATACCAAAAATACCTTGCTGCATTATTTTTACCTTTTGTTGTACTTTCCGTTCAAGCAATCTATTCTATCTATCTCTGTCAGATCTCATCCTTGCAAGTAACTGTGAAGGGATTGACAACCCCTTTATAGCATTGGGTGCAAGTGTTTGATTCTTTGTGTAGGTACATCTATTGGGGACTTGCTTGTATCTCCTACTGGATTGATACCTTGGTTCTCAACAACTGAGGGAAATACTTATCTACTTTGCTACATCACCCGTTCCTTTTCACGGAAACCAACGCATGCTCGAGAAGTAGCACTTGCTTGTTATCTCTAGCGACATGGTGGAATTGTAGCCCCTCAAACCGTGCGGATATCTTGAGGACAACGTTTCTGTATGCCATCATCTTCAGGTTTTTGGCATCGGATTCGCTGTTGATTTGGGAGATGGACAGGTTGGAGTCTCCCCGCACCTCTAGCTGTTGTATGCCCATTGATGCTGCCATCCAAAGACCATGCAGGAGTGCTTCGTATTTGGCTACGTCGTTGGAATCGGCACACATGATCTGCAACATGTATTGAACATTGTCGCCCGTGGGGGATGTGAGAATAACTCCAGCCCCTTGTCCGGCCAAAGTCTTGGATCCATCGAAGTACATCGTCCAATGGGAGTATGTACTATATTCCTTGGGGATCTCGGCCTCTATCCATTCGGTGAGGAAATCTGCCAGCACCTGAGATTTGATATCTCGTCGTGGCTTGTAGGAAATTTCAAAGGGAAGGAGCTCAATGGCCCATTTGGCTATGCGGATGGTGGTGACCCTGTTGTTGATTATATCGTTCAAGGGTACTTTGGATGCCACCATAACCGAACACTCTTGAAAGTAGTGTCTAAGTTTCCGTGATGCCATAAATATTGTATAGGCTATTTTCTGGTAGTGCGGGTATCTAGACTTGCACTATGTTAGTACTTCTGACACGTAATAGATCGGCTTATGTATCCAGAATTTGTGTCCCTCCTCCTCTCGTTCGGTGACGAGCACTGTGCTAATGACTTGGTTGGTGGCCGATATGTATAATAACATGGGTTCACCAGTGCCTGGTGCTGTGAGTATGGGGTTGCTTGCCAGCAGTGTTTTAATTTCTTCTAACGCAGTCGTCGCTTCATCGGTCCATTCGAAATTGTTGGTCCATTTCAGCAGTCTGTAGAGCAGTAAAGCCTTTCCCCGAGGCGGGAGATAAAGCGGCTTAGCACCGCCACACAACTAGCCAACCTCTGGACATGATTTAGCTCTGTGAGAACTGCAAGTTTTGACAGGGCGCGGATCTTAGTCGGATCCGCTTCTATTCCTCTATGGGAAATGATGAATTCGAGTAGTTTACTAGTGGGAACTCCAAATACACATTTCTCTGGATTGAGTCATATATCGTACTCACGTAGGCTGTCAAAGGTTTGCCTTAGGTCGTCAATCATCTGGCTGACGTGTTTTGTTTTGATTACCACATCGTCCACGTATGCTACGACTGTTCTACCGACTTGTTTTGCGAGACAAGTCTGAATCATTCGCTGGAACGTAGCCCCAACGTTTTTTTAGGCCGAAAGGCATCATGTTGAAACAGAATGGACCGTAAGGGGTGATGAATGTGGTTGCAGCTTGATCAGATTCCTTCATTTTAATTTGATGGTATCCGGAATAAGAGTCGAGGAAACACAACGAGTCGTGTCCGGCTGTGGCGTCAATAATCTGGTCTATACGTGGTAAGGGGAAAGGGTCCTTAGGGCAGACCTTGTTGAGGTCTTTAAAGTCGATGCACAACCGCCAGGATTTGTCTGTCTTTGGTACCATCACCAGGTTTGCCAACCATTCGGGGTTCTTAATCTCCCAAATGAATCCGGCCTCTAGCAGTTTGGCTAATTCTTCATGTTGGGGAACGTAGTAGTAAATCAAAATTTTCCTACGTCACCAAGATCAATCTATGGAGAAACCAGCAATGAGCAAAGGGGGAGTGCATCTTCATACCTTTGAAGATCGCTAATCGAAAGCGTTACTAGAACGCGGTTGGTGGAGTCGTACTCGCAGCGGTTTAGATCGCGGTGGATTCCGATCTAAGCACTGAACAACGGCGCCTCCGCGTTTAACACACGTGCGGCCCAGTGACGTCTCCTACGCCTTAATCCAGCAAGGAGGAAGGAGAGGTTGAGGGAGAGATTTAGCACGATGGCGTGGTGACGGTGGAGTTGCGTGGTACTCCGGCAGGGCTTCGCCAAGCACTACGGAGGACGAGGAGGTGGACAGGTAGGGCTGCACCGAGAGAGAGAGAGAGAGAGATGCATGCTCTCGGCAGCCTCGAGGGCTCCACTATTGATAGGAGGAGGAGGAGGGGTGCAGCCCCTAGGGTTCCCACCCTAGGTCTGCGGCCGGCCCTAGATGGCCCTTGGGGTGGCGGCGGCCAAGAGAGGGGAGGAGGGGCGCCGCCCTAGGGTGGGCCTAGGGCCCTCCACGCCTAGGGTTTGCCCCCCTCCACCCTTGCTGCACCTTGGTCTGAGGTGGGAGGCGCACTAGACCACCTAGGGGCTGGTTCCCTCCCACTCTTGGCCCATGTACCCTTCCGGGGCCCGGGGCCCCTCCCGGTGGACCCCCGGAATCCTTCCGGTGGTCCCCATACATTACCGGTGATGCCCGAAACACTTCTGGTGACCAAAACCTCATTTCCTATATATGAATCTTTACCTCCGGACCATTATGGAACTCCTCATGACGTCCGAGATCTCATACGGGACTCCTAATAACCTTCGGTAACCACGTACACTATTTCCCTATAACCCCAGCGTCATCAAACCTTAAGTGTGTAGACCCTACGGGTTCGGGAGGCATGTAGACATGACCGAGACACCTCTCCGGTCAATAACCAACAGCGGGATCTGGATACCCATGTTGGCTCCCACACGCTCCACGATGATCTCATCGGATGAACCACGATGTCGGGGATTCAATCAATCCCGTATACGATTCCCTTTGTCTACCGGTATGACACTTGCCCGAGATTCGATCATCGATATCCCTATACCTTGTTCAATCTCGTTACCGGCAAGTCTCTTTACTCATTCCGTAACACATCATCCTGTGGCTAACTCCTTAGTCACATTGAGCTCATTATGATGATGTCTTACCGAGTGGGCCCAGAGATACCTCTCCGTCACACGAAGTGACAAATCCTAGTCTCGATTCGTGTCAACCCAACGGATACTTTCGGGGATACCCATAATGTACCTTTATAGCCACCGAGTTATGTTGTGACGTTTGGCACACCCAAAGCATTCCTACGGTATCTGGGAGTTGCACAATCTCATGGTTTAAGGAAACGATACTTGACATTAGGAAAGCTCTAGCATACGAACTACACGATCTCGTGCCATGCTTAGGATTGGGTCTTGTCCATCAAATCATTCTCCTAATGATATGATCCCGTTATCAACAACATCCAATGTCCATGGTCAGGAAACCGTGACCATCTATTGATCAACGAGCTAGCCAACTAGAGGCTCACTAGGGACATGTTGTGGTCTACTTATTCACACATGTATTACGGTTTTCGGTTAACACAATTATAGCATGAACAATAGACAATTATCATGAACAAGGAAATATAATAATAACCACTTTATTATTGCCTCTAGGGCATATTTCCAACAGTCTCCAACTTCCACTAGAGTTAATAATCTAGTTACATTGTGATGTATTGAACACCCATAGAGTTCTGGTGTTGATCATGTTTTTCTCGTGAGAGAGGTTTAGTCAACGGATCTGCGACATTGAGATCCGTATGTACTTTACAAATATCTATATATCCTTCCTGAATGTAATCACGAATGGAGTTGAAGCGGCGGTTGATGTGTCTTGTCTTCTTGTGAAACCTGGGCTCCTTGGCAAGGGCAATAGCTCCAGGGTTGTCCCAGAATAGAGTCATCGGGCCCGACACGCTGGGAATCACTCCTAGGTCGGTGATGAACTCCTTCATCCAGACTCCTTCCTTTGCTGCTTCCGAAGCAGCTATGTACTCCGCTTCACATGTAGATGCTGCCACGATGCTTTGCTTGCTGCTGCACCAGCTGACTGCCCCTCCATTCAAAATATACACGTATCCGGTTTGTGACTTGGAGTCATCCGGATTTGTGTCGAAGCTAGCATCGACGTAACCCTTTACGACGAGCTCTTCGGCACCTCCATATACGAGAAACATGTCCTTGGTCCTTTTCAGGTAATTCAGGATATTCTTGACCGCTGTCCAGTGCTCCGCTCTGGGATCACTTTGGTACCTCCCTACCAAACTTATGGCAAGGTTCACATCAGGTCTGGTACACAGCATGTCATACATAATAGAGCGTATGGCTGAAGCATAGGGGATGACACTCATCTTTTCTCTATCCCCTGCCGTGGTCGGGCATTGAGTCGTACTCAATCTCACACCCTGTAACATAGGCAAGAACCCGTTCTTCGACTAATCCATATTGAACTTCTTCAATATCTTGTCAAGGTATGTGCTTTGTGAAAGACCTATGAGGCGTCTCGATCTATCCCTATAGATCTTGATGCCTAATATGTAAGCAGCTTCTCCAAGGTCCTTCATTGAAAAACTCTTATTTAATTAGGCCTTTATGCTTTCCAAAAGTTCTATATCATTTCCCATCAACAATATGTCATCCACATATAATATGAGAAATGCTATAGAGCTTCCACTCACTTTCTTGTAAATACAGGATTCTCCATAAACTTGTATAAATCCAAACGCTTTAATCACCTCATTAAAGCGAATGTTCCAACTCTGAGATGCTTGCACTAGCCCATAGATGGAGCGCTGGAGCTTGCATACCTTGTTAGCATTCTTAGGATCAACAAAACCTTCCGACTGCATCATATTCAGTTCTTCCTTAAGTAAACCATTAAGGAATGCCGTTTTGACGTCCATTTTCTAGATCTCATAATCATAAAATGCGGCAATTGCTAACATGATTCAAACGGACTTCAGCATCGCTACGGGTGAGAAAGTCTCATAGTAGTCAACTCCTTGAACTTGTCGATAACCCTTAGCGACAAGCCGAGCCTGATAGACGGGCACATTACCATCCGCGTCAGTCTTCTTCTTAAAATTCCATTTATTTTCTATGGCTTGCCGATCAACGGGCAAGTCCACCAAAGTCCATACTTTGTTCTCATACATGGATCCTATCTCAGATTTCATGGCTTCAAGCCATTTGGTGGAATCCGGGCCCGCCATCGCTTCTTCATAGTTCGAAGGTTCACCGTTGTCAAACAACATGATCTCCAGGACAGGGTTGCCGTACCACTCTAGTGCGGAACGTGTCCTTGTGGACCTTCGAGGTTCAATAGCAACCTGATCTGAAGTTTCATGATCATCATCATTAACTTCCTCTCTAGTAGGTGTAGGCTCCACAGAAACAACTTCCTGTGCTGCACTACTCTCCGGTTCGAGTGGAGGTACAATTACCTCATCAAGTTCTATTTTCCTCCCACTCACTTCTTTCGAGATAAACTCTTTCTCTAGAAAGGATCCATTCTTGGCAACAAAGACTTTGCCTTCGGATCTAAGGTAGAAGGTATACCCAACAGATTCTTTGGGGTATCCTATGAAGACACACTTTTCCTCTAGCCGCTGTGGGATTCCAGGCATATCGGAAGGATGCCAGGCGATGATGTCCTAATTTTCCCATAAGAATGCTCGCAAAGCTTCATCCACTATGGGGTCCAGCTAAGCTCTGATGGACGTTGTCTTATTGGGGTCCGTCGGGTGTACCTTAAATTTAACGATTTCATCTGCAGGTTTAAAGGACGTGGGTTTGGGACTATTGCTAAGGATCACATCGTCTTTGTCTAGTGTTGACCGAAGTGCTCTTAGTTCTTCTGCAGCGAAGGTCTCAGATAGTGCCTCGAGGGCGAGCGCTGTTGTTTTGTTTTCGGCTCGAAGGGCTATATTCGGATCACTGGCGGTTGTGATTACCCCGCTTGGTCCTGGCATCTTGAGCTTCATACACCCGTAATGTGGTATAGCTTGGAATTTTGTGAAGGCGTCACGTCCCAGCAGGGCCAGGTAGCCGCTGGGGAAGGGCACGATATGGAAGAGAAGTTCTTCGAATCATTAGTTTTCGGGCGTGCCGAACACTACGTCCAGGCGATACGTCCTAAACAACATGCCTCTTTCCCAGAAATGATCCCCCGGAATGTCGTGTTGCTATGCTCGATGCGAGATCGGTTGAACTACATTTTTTCCAAGGAGATAAGGTTTAAACCACTGCCGCCATCCATTAGCACTTTGTGCAACCTGAAGCCATCAACGATGGGGTTTAGGACTAGTGCGTCCGGTGTATGACCGTGACAAATGGCTAGTTGGTCAGTATCTCCGAAGGTGATGGGTATGTCTGCCCATGCACTTGTTGCTGCCACATGATAGACCTGTACGAGTTCACTAAGAGATCTTTTCCTCCTATTCCTTGAGGGGAACATTTTGTAGATCGTCAGGACTTCGGCGTTGTATTCTGGTGGCGATGTGGAGCTCCTATTCGGCGATAGTGCCTCAAGAATGGCTTCACCACTTTTTGCGACCTTCCTGGTGACTCAACAAGCTCTAAGGCTGTTAGTCGGGCTTGTGTTCAGCAATACAGAATGTATAGGGCATGGTTTATCCAATAGTCCGTCAAGGAAAGTTTTGACCCCTGTAAGGGGCCTATTTCTCTTTTCGACGGGTTCGAGTTTGGCTGACCACTTTAGAGGTGTCCTCTTTTTCCGATCTCCTCTAGGGTACTCGGTAAAGGTTGGTTCCGAAAATAGCCGTTCGGCTTTCCAGGTGCTTTCCATGGCACAATATGTTTTGTACCAAGTCCGATAGCTCGGTGAAGTCACGAATGTGCTGATGAGCCAGGGCGTTGAGAATCCCTTTGTCATGGAAATTTAAATTGAAGGTTGTCATTATCTCCTGGTCACTAAGACCTCGTACTTTGTTTCTAGCGAGGAGGATTCTAGCCCAAAAGTGATGAACCGACTCTCCTGGTAACCGTTGAACATCTCGTAAGTCCGAAGACTTGGAATCTGTTGCGATGCTTGAGTGATCGGCTTGGGTGGTGGGTGAGATTGTTTTTGACTCCATGCCATGATGTGAGTCCGTAATTACGGGCTCCGAATTGTGTGCTAGATCAGGGACCAATACCGACCTATCTCTGGAGCGAACTCTAGGGTCTGCGTTACAAGCCAGGTCTTGATGATCGGATATTGGGGTATAAAACGTTTTTAAGTCCGGTCGTTGGGGGGACGAGGCTCCAGCCGGACACTCGACGGTGGTGACTAAGTGAGTGACCGTGGGGATGAGAATATCCCTATCGTCGGGTTTAAGCCCGAGCCGGTCGTAGACTGGGGTCTGGTCGTCAGTCATACGCATGGTCTGAATCTGATCAAATAGTTCATTTAGAAACGAGGTGACGGTAGGATGCGTGTTGTTGAAGCAAGTGGGGTCGATATGCGGCGTCGCGGTTCCGAAGACGCATGAAAGTGGATCCGGGGCCTGCTCGGCCATAGTGGATCCGGTCACAACGGACGGATTGGGCGTTCCAGATAGCCCGAGGGTGACGGCCTCCTCAGAGGTGGGGCCCGATGTCTTCGGCGTCGAGGCGTCAGGATCTGCGGGCTCCTCCATAAAGGTTGATGGTCCTATCAAGACAAGTTCTCCTCGTGAACCAGCGACAAACTCTAGGGTTCCGGATCTGATTCCTTGATTGGGGGAAAAGCTTCCGATCTGGCCAAGGTGGCCGGTCGGGTCGGTGTGCAACAAGTCATCGCCTCTTGTGAAGATCTGATCAGGGATGAGAATATCCTGGATGCAGGTCTCGTGTCTTCTAACAAGGCGAGCCATCGATTCTTTTGGCGATCATAGTGGAACTCTCAATGAAAGCACCAATGTCGGTGTCAAAACCGGCGGATCTCGAGTAGGGGGTCCCGAGCTGTGAGACTAGGATCGATGGTAACAAGGAATGAAGGAGACGATGTTTACCCAGGTTCGAGACATCCTGTGGAGGTAAAACCCTACGTCCTGCTTGATTATATTGGTGATATGAAGGTTACAAAGTTGATTTACCTCGGGATCGAATAGCTAAACCCTAGATGAGTTTCTCTGCCTTACAATCCAAAACCCTCCGGCTTATATAGACACCTGGGGGGTACTAGGGTTTATACATGGTCGGTTGCACATCGAAGGAAAAAACATGCCTATCTACTCTCAAAAACTTGGAGGACACGCCACGACTCCTTGAAGCTTCCAACCCGGCGACTGGGCCTTTGATCCTCCAATGCTCAACAAGCGTCCCACATAGTCCGGCCCATGAGAAAGAGGTCGACCATCCGAGGACCCCTTAAACGAGAACTCCCTCACCTGTCGTAGTCCTTTTTTGGTCTGAAAGTAATTGCGGACATCATCATTGACTTTGATTGCCACACTACCTTGAGTTACAAAATTTTGAATCCACTCGCGCCATTTATTGCAAAAACCTTTCATCCTTAGGGCATGTTGGAGGAAAGAACATTTGACTTTTCATGGGCTTTTTCAAAAACAATTTTGAATACTACTCCATGCATGTTTTTTCGGTGCATCTCGTGGATGGTCTCATGCAGGATTACTATGCCATCGAGTATATTCCTTCCTTGCATGAAAGCCGTTTGAGATGGCCGAACAACATGGTCAGCTATCGAGTTTAACCTATTCGTCCCCACTTTGGTGAAAATCTTGAAGTTGACATTAAGGAGGCGTATGGGTCTAACTGTTGTATCCGGTTGGCCTCCTTAATCTTCGACAACAAGACAATCTCGCTAAAAGTAAGTCTGAATAGGTCAAGTCGGTCGACATGAAGACAATTGAACAACTGATAGAATTCTGTGGGGAAACCATCAGGGTCTGGATCTTTCTTATGTTCCATTTGGAACACCGCATCTCTCACCTCATCTTCTAAGAATGGTGTCAAGAGGAAATCTTTTTCTTCTGCCGTGACTTGTGGATATCATCTGCTTGAGTCTCGTCAAGGGTGAAATACCCTTCAGCCGGCGCTCTGAACATAGATTTTTAGTACTTGATTATATACTTTTTGAACTCCTCCCGACCTTCGATATACCCCTCATCATGTTGGAGACTATAAATACATTTCTTCCTATGATTCCCATTGGCGACCAATTGGAAGTATCTTGTATTACTATCACCCATCAAAATGAAATCAACTTTGGATCTCTCGTGAAATTTCTGATAAGTATATGTGGATGACATATTATTTATTGGAAATGATGTAGAATTTCTGGAAAGCGTAAAGGGTTATTTAAAGGAGTTTTTCAAAGAAATACCTGGTAAAGCTGCTTACATAATGGGCATCAAGATCCATAGAGATAGATAAAGACGCCTACTAAGACTTTCATAGAGCGCATACCTTGACAAGTTTTTGAAGGAGTTCAAAATGGATTAGTTAAAGGAGTTTTTGGTTGTATTGTAAGGTGTGAAGTTGAGTAAGACTCAATGCTCGACTACGACAGAAGAAAGAGAA
The DNA here is from genome assembly GCA_022496015.1 of Hordeum marinum. Taxonomy (NCBI): domain Eukaryota; kingdom Viridiplantae; phylum Streptophyta; class Magnoliopsida; order Poales; family Poaceae; genus Hordeum; species Hordeum marinum. Next base: position 524,538,073 of record CM039673.1, read on the forward strand.
AGATAATGGTCGTCCCCTATGACTTAGCCATAGGCTCTACAATGTATGTCATGATGTGTACCATACCTGATGTGTGCCTTACCATGAGTCTGGCAAGGGGGTACAAGAGTGATATAGGAATGGATTACTTGACATCGGTCAAAATTATCGTTGGTCTTATGTACCTGAAGAGGACTAAGGAAATGTTTCTACACTATGGAGGTGATAAAGAGTTCGTCGTAAAGGGTTACGTCGACGCAAGCTTTGACACCGATATGGACGATTCTGAGTCGCAAACCGGATACGTATAGTGGAGCAGTCATTTGGAATAGCTCCAAGTGAAGCGTGGTAGCAACATATACAACATGACATTGAGAGTTGTAAAGTACACACGGATATGAATGGTGCAGACCCGTTGACTAAAACCTCTCCCACAAACAAAACATGATCAAACCTCTGAACTCATTGGGTGTTAATCACATGACGATGTGAACTAGATAATTGACTCTAGTGCAAGTGGGAGACTGTTAGAAACATGCCCTAAAGGAAATAATAAATTGGTTAATATCATATTTACATATTCATGATAAACGTTTGTTATCCATGCTAGAATTATTGTTCGGAAAATTAAATACATGTGTGGATATATAAACAACACTGTGTCCCTAGTGAGCCTCTACTAGACTACCTTGTTGATCAAGGATTGTTAAGATTTCCTAACCATTGACATGAGTTGTCATTTGATAACGGGGTCACATCATTCTAATGATGTGAAGGACAAGATCCAACCATAAGCTTAGCAAATGATTGTATCACTTAGTTTATTGCTACAACTTTCTTTATGTCAAGTATTTGTTCCTTAGACCATAACATCGTGCAAATCCCTGGCACCGTAGGAATAGTCAGCGTGTATCCAAACGACACTTCATAACTGGGTGATCATAAAGTTGTTCTACAGGTATCTCTGATAGTGTCTATTGGGTTGGCATGGATCGAGACTCAAATTTGTTACTCTGTTTTACTGGGAGATATCTTTAGGCCCTCTTAGTAATACAACATCACAAGAAGCTTGCAAGCATGTGACCAATGAGTTTAGTCATGTGATCATGTATTATAGAATTGGTAAAGATACTTGTCGGTAACAAGATTGAAATATGTATGGAGATATCGACTATCGAATCTCGGGAAAGTAACATATCATTGGACAAAGGAAATTGCATACGGGATTAACCGAATCCTCGACATCGTGGTTCAACCGATAGAAGATTCGCGTGGAATATGTAGTAACCAATATTGACATCCAGGTTCCTCTATCGGTTATTGACCGAAGAGGTGTCTCGGTCATGTGTACATGATTCTCGAACCTGTAGGTTCCGCACGCCTAACGTTCGATGACACTAGAGTAGTATTGGGATATGTAGATTGGTGACCGAATGTTGTTCGAGTCTCGTATGAGATCCCGGACGTCACGAGGAATTCTGGAATGGTCCGGAGGTAAATATTTATATATGAGAAGACCTATTTTGGCTACCGTAAAAGTTCCAGACATTACCGACAGTGTACTAGTGTGGCGAAAGTGTTCCGGGGTTCCACCTGCCCCGGAGGCCCACATGGGCTGTAGGGGGGGGGCGCCTTTGTCCTACATGGTCTAGGCGCACCAGCCCCCGAGGGCCCATGCATCTCGGAGGGACGAATCCTTAAAGGAAAGTCACCCAGGAGACACCAAGACCTCTCCCTTGAGGCAGCCCTCTTCCTCCCTTCTCTTGCGTTCTTCTTCGTTCGCAGTTCCGGAGGTGCTTAGTGAAGCCTTGCTGGCACTGCTCCATCACGTCGTCATGCTAGTCAAGATCCCATCTACACTTTCGTCCTGTCTTGCTGGATCAAGAAGGCAAAGACGTCACCGAGCCGCATGTGTGCTGGACGCGGAAGTGTCATCCATTTAACGTTGGATCGGATTGGATCGCGATTGGATCATGAAGAATATGACTACATCAACCACGTAATATACACTTTCGCTTAACGATCTACAAGGGTACGTAGACACACTTCCCTTTTACTGGTATGCACCTTCTAGATTAGATCTTGGGTGTATCATAGGATGTTTTTTTATTTTTCCATGCTACCCTCCCCCGCGGTCGCTCACAGGAGTGATGCGGGAGGAGGAGGGGGGCATGATATCACAAGACATTAGCAAACATGGGACATGAGCAATAAGTTTGGTTGATAACTATTGCTGTAGGTTTACTATGTGCAGCGTGTATAATCTTTCCAAACCTCTGTGTTAGCATAGTGTGATCTTAATTAATTCAGTATGTGAGCCATAACATCACATGTGACTGAACCTGCGAGCCATGAGTGTGAGGAAATGTCCAATAGTGGAGTATACAATAATTTGTAGTAGGGGCCGGCACGGGGAGCCACCACATTTGGCTACTTGCTGCCGTATATGCCTTCTTTTTCTCGTGGAGATCCCTGCTAAAACCTGACAACAAAACCAGAGAGGACCCGGCAGCAATAGTCGCACCCAAAAATTCCAAAATTGACCGATGCTGCCTGCACGGCCATCACCGACCCACGCCTCATGCTGAGCATGTTGTGGGATATATCGTGCCTCAGGCTGAGGGAATGGGTCTATCCACTGTGTGTGATATGCTGTGCATGCATGCACGCTGTCAGTGCAAGAGTGTGGCTCAAGCTGGTTGGCCATTTGCTGGTGCCCGGCAGCTTTCATGTGACATGTCTACTCTTTCGGTAGATTGTGTGGCCATGTTGGGAGTATAGAGCTGAACACAGTGATCATTCTTGTCACTTCCTATGTTCTTTGAAAATATTTTCACACTTCCATGACCAGCACACATGTAGTCCTTTCTTATATGTTCAAAGGGTTTTCATATGAATTTTGAAGTGTTAGAATTCTTAGAAGAAAAAACTACTAGTACATTGTTCGTTTACTTCGTACGGTTGAATCTTATGAGATTTTTTTCTAAGGATTCCTTTGTACATTCTGGATTCCTTTGTACATTCTATAGGAATCTTAGCATTTACTCAAAACTTTTGAAAAGAATCATTTGTTTTTCGTGTGATGCAATCAAATAAACCAAAAAATGTAGCATTCAAATGGACGTAACGTTGCAAACATATGTTTTTCCTATTCCTACGCTTTTGGGATTCCGCGAATCAAAAGGGCCCATAACTACTACTACTTGTAGGTGAACATACAGTGCCTGAATATCGTCTGCCGTTCAATCAATCAAACTAGATAGACATGATCTACCGTCACACCAGACCAGAATCAGGCTGGAGGTTGAGGTGTCAACTCAGCTAACCAGGCAAGGTTATTGATGGCCGATAGGCGACAGCTACTTGGATTCGGCATGCCCGGCGGCGAGAAGGCAATTCCAAATCTGTGTCTTTCTGTGTAGTCCATTTGTAGATTGGAGGTATGCTTGGCAGTATGCTTTAGCATGTTAGTAGCTTGTATATTGTAAGTTTGATGCAAATTATTCTCTGTGATTAGAATATGTCATCACACGGTATGCGGGGCTCGAGGCACTGAGGTCAGGCTCATGAAGGTTTCTTTTATCAGACCTGTCGCTCTTGTCTCTTGCTAGCCAAGGAGCTGTCCAGTTTTCTGCTCCATCACAATAAGGACATGTCAACTAAAATAGCATTATGCTTGGCTCCGTCACGTACGTGTCAACCTTGAACAATGCCGGCTCTAACTCTTCTACATAGACAGTTTCGTTTATGCTTCAAATTTGCAACAACAGTGTGCACATTGTACTACGCGACCGAGTACTAAGAGCATCTATAACCAGACCTCTCACATCCGTCTCAAATGTCCGGACAGGTCGCCCGGTCACTAACCGGTCACGAAATATTGCCTTAAACAGGCTTCTTAAACGGGCCTCAAACGTCCGGACTGAGCGGCACCCCTCATATTCAGACCAAATATGAGGCGGATATGGGGTGCCCGGCCGTGCCCTGGCACGCCCATCATGTCGGACCTGACACCCCGAGCCTATCACAAATTGTACCAAATCCTTCAAACCCTTCCTCCTCCTTCCGCCGACCTCCAACCTTTCTCGCGCCCAAGCCCTCGCCGTCCAACACCCTTGCTCTCCATCCTCATCACCGGTCCCAATCTGCCGTCGTAGATGTTTTCCAACCCGCCCCCAACCGCCGCGACGGAAACACAGTCCACCTCGTCCGTCGACGCCCCTTCCTTCACTGCGTCTTGCAAGGTGGAGAATGTCGCCCGAAAGTTGCAGCATCGCCAGCAGCGAGAGAGGGAGGCGGCAGAATCGCGGGGAGGTGCGGACATGCTCGAGGAGCTATCTCCCTCGCCACGCCCGACACCCCGCACCCCGTCCATTCGAGCGTTGTCGCTAACACGGTTTACACCGTACGACACCCTTAGGATACAGGAGGATTCGACGGCCAGAAGGGGAGCGGATGAGCACGGGCACCGGCGTCACCCGGGCTACACTCGACATGTTCGACGAAATGACAGAACAAGAGCGGGTACGTTTTGTTTGCTCCTATCCGATCTAATGTTCAATCTTTACATAGACCACTAGTTCGCACATGATGAATACTTGCAAACCATGAATATCTAGGATACGTACATGTCAAGCATGATCAATGACAATGAAGATCCGGTCGAAATGGAGTATGAGTTGGAGGCCACCACCGCATTTGGAGTAAGGACAACATCTGATCCCAATCCGAGCAAGAAGAGGAAGAAGGGCAAGACAACAAAGGCAAGAGTTCCAGATTTCTCAAGATTTGTGGACATCTTGTTGGTCAAAGCTTGGTTGGCCAACAATGGATCCCATATGCGGCACGGAGCAAAAGGGGAACACATATTGGGCGAAGATTTCAAAGGAGTATCACTAACAAAAGGAGTATGTGAAGCCGCATCCTATCGCGACCACCTGCGATATGGCATCTCTTCAACGTCGATGGGGAAGTGAACAAGTACGTCAGCTACTACATACAAGTGACCAAACACCCACAAAGTAGGATGGGAGTGGCAACTAACGTAAGCTCAGTTGCCTCATCTTGTTGCCATTTGAATAAGTTTCTTGTGCTTGCATTATTGTGTTCATACATGTGTTGTTTGATAGACGGCGGTGCAGCCACTTTGTATCACGAGGTCGAGAAGAAGCCGATTGCTTTTAGCCATTGTTGGCTCATATTGAATGGCAGCCAAAGTGGACACAAGTTGTGGCCGATCTCAAGGCCGGCAAGAAGAGGACTGATGGCTCAAGCTACCATCAATCCATTGGGTTGGACAATGAACATGACGATGTTGTCATCACGAATGAAAGAGTCACCGTGCCAAAGGATAACCGACAAGTCATGGGAAACAAGTGAGAGAAGGCAGAGATAGCCCGTGACGCCGCGGCTACAAAAATGTCATCTACATGGACGGGCATTTTTTTTGGTGAGGGGGGATAAGAAAGAGGAGAGGTATAAGCTCATGTTGGATGCGCAAAAAAAGAGGATGGATTGGGACTGGGCAAGGGCGGAGAAGAAGCTGGAAATTGAGAGGGGGAACATCGAGTTGGAGAAACAATAGGCGGCGATCAAATGGAAACTCCAGAAGGCCAGGACATTTGAAGAGATTGAGCTCGAAAAGGATAGGTTGAAACTCGCAAGGAACGTGGAGGATGCCAAGATTATGTTGGTGGATGCCACCCATATGGATGAACATGCAAAGAAGTGGCTTGCAGAGAAGAAGAAGGAGATCAATACCGTAGGGCGCACAAGGCGGCGAGAGCGGTTGCGGCAACGGATCATGCGGCCAGGATGCAATCGGAGCAGACAACCAGGATGCGGACGGAGTTTGCTGCCTAGGCAGAGCATGACGAGCATGCGGCACGAATGGCCGTGTCCGGCTAGTGATCCGTTTTCGATCGGACATTGATTTCATTTTAGCATGTCAGGTTTGTTGAACTATGATTTGATTTGATTTGATTTTTTTCGAACTGTTGAATTCGGACAATTTGTATCAGATGATCGATTTGCATGGATTGCATGGATTTGAGGATTGACATTTAAGCTATGTGAATGTGTGGCGCAACATCAGCGGATGTTGTCCACGGGCGTATAGCTGGATGGATTTGTCAAGTCCGGTTATAAATGCTCTAATGGTTTTCACTTTCAATAAGATCTCGATGAATTTCATTATATTTTAATAATTTCGGTAGAGACCACAATATTTACCTTCCGGTCAAACAAAATCAGTCATTTCAGTTGTACACAAAAATTCAAATATTTATTAGATTTCATGAGAACGTTTCAGTCCCTTTGCTGAAATCAATGAAATTCAGTAACTTCGGGGCAAAATTTTGTGTTCTGACCCTTTTGTGGTATAATTTTGGGATCCGGCCCTATTTGGATTTCTTTGAAATGTGACCCTTTTTCCTACCGCCAAAGTCCTAGGCGGTAGGATTACATAGACTACCGCCACAGTTTCTGGTGGTAGGCAACTAGTCCACGTCAGCAGCGCAAACGGCCGCCATCGCCCTCCATTTTCACCCTACCGCCACAGCTCTTGGCGGTAGGTTCTCTAATCCTACCTGTGACAGCCCAAGACCGACGTTCCAGAAGATTCCAGAAGATTTTCCTTTTATTTCCGTTCTCGTCATGTGTTCGTCTGGTTGTCGCATTCATCATCGCATCACTCGCATCATCTGCATAGCATCGTCACCCGTTTTCAAAAGCTTGCATCCGTTTGTAGTTGCCGGTTCTCTTTGTTCTTGCCGTTGCCCGTTGAGACCAACCACACACGCCCGCGCCCGCGGCACCGTTAAAATAAAAACCGTTTTTAAACGCGCGCAAAAATATTCTCGGATCGAGTTGAAACTTGCCGTGCAGTCGTGTTATAGCTTAGGTAGATTGCCCGTCGGTTTTTGTCGCGATCCGAGTTCGTTAGATACCCCGTCGGTAAGTCGTAGCAGTGAGGTCATCGTTTTATCGTCAGACGTTATCGGCATTTTAAAACCCTGTGTCACGGGTCACCATTCTCTCTCTCTTCCCCACTTTGCCCCTCTACACAGTCGCCGTAGCCCCGAGTCTCCGCTTTCGGACGTCGGATCGTCATCAGGCAGTCCGCAAACGGACAATGCCAGCCCCCCTAGCCTCATTTCCTATTTAAGCCCGCCTAGCTCCACCTCGTTCCTCGTGCAAACCCTAGCAGCCATTCTCTCTCCTCCAGCCAGCCCGCCCGAGCCCATCCGGGCCCGGATCTCGCGTCCCGGAGCTCCTCCCGAGCTCATCCATGGAGGATCCCCGTGCTCCCCGCAGCTCCCCTGCCCTCAGCCATGGCCAACCCTCGCCGGAGCTGCCGCCGGCCGGAGCCGGGTCGCCGGAGCCCCTGGCCGGAGCTAGCGCGCCGGCCTCTCCTCTCCCCTCTCCCTCTTCTTCTCCCTCCGGCTCCCTCTCTCCCTCTCACCCGCGGCCTCTCCCTATGCAGGATCCGCCGCCGTCCGGCGTGCCGCGTTGCCATGGCCCAGCGCCGTCGAAGCTCCCCGCCGCCCCACGAGCCGCTGCCGCCTCCCTCCGGCCGAATCCGGTCTGCCACCGCCGGATCCGCCGCCGCCGCTGCCGTCGCTCCTTCCATCGGGCTCGGGGAAGAGCACGAGCGAGCCGCTCCGCCCGTGCCCATTGACCGGCTCCTACGCCCACGTGGGCCACCTCCCGAGCCGGCCCACCAGCTCCCCAACGGCCCAGCCGCCAGGCCCAGCTATGCCTGCCCCTGCCTCTGGCCCAGATCAGCCCAGGGTGAGCCAGCCCCTTTTGTTTTTTTTCTTTTCTGCTTTTTTTATTTATTTTATTTGCGATATTAAAACGTCTATATCTAATTAACCGTTAGTCGATTTAAAATACTTTCAACATGTTAAATGTTCAGAAAAATGCGTAGATTAATAATATGTCATCTTCACCCATGCATAAAATTATTTAATATGCGATTTTGCATATTTGCATTAATTGCATTTTCACAATTGATTAACCGTGCATCGAAATTAATAGATTCTCAAATTAAAAATGTTCATCTCATTTGCACTGCATTTTCATGCATGATAAAATTGTTGGCATGATGTTTGCACATGATTTGCATTATCGAATTGCTTTAACGTGATTAGGCCTAATACCCGCATATTTAATTGTGATTAATTCTCTACATGAACATATGCATATTATATATGTTTTCGGGGTAGAAAAATCCATTGGATCTATCTGTGCATCTAGTTTAGCCATTTGAGCATGTTGGTGTGCCTGTCATTATGCCGTGGTGCCCTTTTGTCATTTTCGTAGGAATTAATCTGGGCATGATATGAATTAATTTTCAACATGAAAGTTGTTCTTTGTTATGTGTCCTAGCCCATGGACATTTTGCTTGTCATAGAAATGCATGTTTAGGTGTTGTTTACTTGTTGTCAACTTGCTATAAAAATCAGTTATTTTGAGGGTCCAAAATATTTCTAAGTCTGGAATCTGTTATTTTTTGTTGCTGTCTTGCCATGTGATTTGCTAGTGATCTAGAGATCTTTTGTGGTAGGTGTAATGGAGTTATTTGTTGTTGATATTGTTCTTTAGCATGTTGTTAAGTTTCATGTCATAATATGATTTGTAGCATATAGTTTCACTGCTATCAATATGCCTTCATGATAAAACTGCTTTGTCTAAAACTGCTATTTTCACTAAGTCTGAAACTGTTTTCAAGTAGCCTTCTTGTGAGCTTCCTACCAAGTGATCCATGCATGTTTTGTTTATGTTATGTGAAGATGAAATGAAGTGGATGTTGTATTCTATTGCCACATACTTAGTTTGTGCATTTTGGAATATTGCAACATGTTGTTTTCATATGTTCAAAATGCTATCTTGCTGTTTCTTGGCAGATTTCAACTAAAACTTGTTTTGATGATTGTGGTTGAACCGTAGCTCCGTTTTGGACATTTCATATATGGAACTTGCTTAGAATCTCATGTAGTTTCATAATAACTTGCTGCATTCATGATTTGAGATGTTTGTGATTGCTTTTCCCATGCATTTGCATTCATGACATGTGCATCTTGTGTTGCTCATATCTTTTAGACCGTAGCTCCGTTTGAGATGTTCTATATATGTAAATCGACTAGAATGACGTGTAGAATAACATGGTATACTTTATTCTGCTGTTTAACAAATATAAAACATGACTAGTTCAGATCTGGACCAATTTCGAAATTATCATATGGGGTCATTTCGGAAATGCTATAAGTTGTTTCCGGCCTCATTTAAGATGCCTAGATAGTTAGTTTACTCATGCTTCACCTCTTGCCATGCTTAAAACATCTAATATTGATGAGTACCTAACGGGGGTGAACTAAATATTTCGAACGTGGAGTTTCGTCAATATGCAACTCGTTGCATATTGAGCTTCACTTAATGTGTAGTATTTGATTGTTGTCAATTGTCATGCATTGCATATTAAACCGGACATGCGTCATATGTGTTGTGCATCGTGTTGTGGTGTATCTCGTGCTGATTGTTAGTTTCGGATTGCTTCTTCTCGATAGAGTTCCGAAAGCGTTCGGAGTGTGAGGATTCGTTCGACTACGTTGGTTCGTCTTCTTCATGGACTCGGTCTTGTTCCGAGCGGGATCTCAGGCAAGATGACACATTTCCTTGGATACCATTACTATCATTGCCATGCTAGTTGTCTCGACTTTTACCGTTATGTCTCGCTACCTACCACTTGTTTGATAAGCCTCCCAACACTGCCATGATAAGCCTCTAACCCCTCCACATCCCAGCAAAACATTGTTTGGCTATGTTACCGCTTGCTCAGACCTTCTTATAGCGTTTCTAGCTGCAGGTGCAATTGCTTCCATGTGTCAACATGGACTTTCCTTGTTATATCACAATATTGCTACTATTTAATTTAATGCACATATACACTTGGTAAAGGGTGGAAGGCTTGGCCTTTTGCTTGGTGTTTTGTTCCACTCTTGCCGCCCCTAGTTACTTGTGAACCGGTGTTATGTTCCATAATTGAGCGCTCCTAACATGCTCGGGGTTGTTATGGGGACCCCCTTGATTTTCGGGTTAGAATAAAGCTTGTCTGGCAAGGCCCAACATTGGTACTACATTTGCCTAATAATTAATGAACTTGCATAGGGGATTTTCCGGACCCCGTGGATAATTTAATCAACCCCTGGGCCAGTGCTCCGCATGAGTGTTGGTCCAAAATGTCAACAGCCGGTGGCCACCAGGGGCAACTCTGTGTTTGGCCTACCGGAAGTTTGGACAATCCGCCATGTCTTGAGAACGAGATACGCATCTCCTAACGGGATCGTCGACTCGTCGGGAGGCCTTGCTGGATTTGTTTTACCTTTCTCTAACGTCTTGATTGAGGAATTATGATTATTCTTCGGGCTATCTCGAGGTGTTGGAATTCCTTTGGAATTGCCTAGGATGATCACGAGATCCGTGGTTGAGGTTATTCCCGCTGCATGTGGTTAATTTGTGATGGATAAGTTGGAGCACCCTTGCAGGGTTAAATCTTTTCGAGAAGCCGTGCCCGCGGTTATGTGGCAAACTTGGATATTTTGTTTAACACCCGATCTTAGCAAACTTGAAGTAAACTCTAATAAAATACACCAACTGTGTGCGTAACTGTGACTGTCTCTTCTCGTGAGTCTTTATCTGGAAGAGAACACGGTGGGGTTATGATTGACGTAAGTAGGTGTTCAGGATCAGTTAGTGATCATTACTAGTTCACGTTCGTTATGCGTAGACCACCATACTTTACTTTTTGTGCTTGTAAGTTAGCCACCCAAATATGTGCTTAGTCGCTTGCTGCAGCCTCACCACTTAACCATGCGTTACCTATTAAGCTTTAATGGTCTTGATACCCTTGGAAATGAGATTGCTGAGTCCCTGTGGCTCACAGATTACTACAACAACAGTTGCAGGTACAGGTAATGCGATGATTTGATGTGAGCGTGTTGCTTGATTTGATTTGGAGTTCTTCTTCTTCTTCTTCCTCTTCGTCAATCTTGGATGGGTTCCAGGCGGCAGTTGGGGATAGCAAGGGTGGATGTCATTTTATCGTTTAATTTCGTCCGTAGTTGGACCCTGCTCTTATGTATGAGGTTTGAGATGTTATTGTATTGATGTGACTCTGATGTAGTTTGTGGCGAATGTAAGCCAATTCCATATACTCATCTCTTCTGTACATGTACTTGTAATGATATCCATTCTTGCGAATGCATTGAGATGTGCTTCCATCCCTGTCGAGGCCCTCGTGCCCAAATAAGGATAGGACCACATCTTGGGCGTGAAAAGTTGGTATCAGAGCCTGTACCGACCTAGGAGCCCCCTTGATTGATCAAACTTGGCCGAGTCGTGTCTAGTGAAAAAAAGTTTCGAGTCTAGTTATATCGGAGAGTAGGATTCTTTTTACTCCTCTTCTATGCTCTGGTGAGGTATTCGACTTAGGAATTTTGTTTCTACTCCTCTTCTCGCTCAAAATTTTTTTTAGGATCACGTGGGTATTTTGGAAACTATATGATGCCGATGTGATGGAGTTCTGTCTTGGTGCCTCCTGTCTGACTTGATTTCTTCTGGGGAGTTGAGCTCCGAGGAATTCTTGACACATCGTTATCATTTAGTTTTCTTAGTATCTCAAGTCGGAGAATGTTCGAAATTGCTTCAATACTTATCGTGGTGAGATAAGATCGGAGTCACCCAGTACTTGGGAGGCGTCCGGGGTACCACCATGGTTTAGTATCGTTGTGAGTTCGAGGATTCGAGATTAGACGAGGTTGCGGAATTTGTTGAATTATGGTGTGGAAGGTTGCGGATGCAGTTGCAGCTGATTGCCTAGGGCAGGTTCCTGATTCCGCAACCCGATTCGCATAAACAAGAAAGTTTTCGGAAGTTCTTAGGTGGGAATTCAAGTAGGTACCTAGGATTATCTTTCCAACAAGTGCATACTGGGTATGTATTTGTTCTGGCTTGTTTCGTAAGCCTTATCCTTTGTTTTGTTTTGAATACGGTAATTCGAGTTGCTTCGATGTCAAGTGGTGAATTCATATCTGGCTAAGTAGTGTTCTCATATTTCTGTGGGATTTCTAATTCTTTTGCCCAATCAAGTTATCATATCAATTCTTTTCAACCGGTGTGCTTATCTCCAAGATAGTTCTATCATCTCCAATATTTTCAAGATCAATCCTCATGTTTTGTTCCGGAGTTGTCTCATCTGTTCCAAGCTTTCTTTGTTTTTCCCACCCTCCTGCCCTTTTCTTCAATGATTAAATTCTCATCCAAGTGTCTTTTCTATTCATGTAATGCTTCCGCTATCTTTCTTCTGTCTTGTATCCGCTGATTTCTTGTGGAGATCCTCAGGAGTTTCAATGTCAAGATCTATCCTCATATGCCTTGTTCTCGTTGTAATTCTTCTCCGGTGATTCTTTATGAAGTTGCTCGTTGCTCAAGTTATCATTTATTAGTATTCATCTTGTTTCTTTTCTGGTGGATTAAATTCAAGTTCTTGGTGTTCATCATATTATTTTCATTCTCTATTTGCTCTCCCATGTTGGAATTCTTCATCAAGCCTCCCTTGCTTATTCTTATCTCTATTCTATCCGGAGTGTTGAAGATATCTCAAAAGACTTTCATTGTCATTCTTATCCTCTTAAATTATTTCAAGGGTCTCATATCATCAAGTTCTTAATTTGTACCGGTGCAATCTCTCTTGTAATCAGTTGTTTCAATAGTGGTTTCTTTTGAGTGGGCCCATAACCCACAGGTCTTTCCCCAGGATCATACCTGACTCTTCTAATCTTTCCAGAGATGTTCTCAAGTTCTTTTCAATATGATGTAAGAATGATTTTCACCAGTCATATTCCCTTCCATGATCGCTTCTAATCATTTTCATTGTTGGCTCAACCTTTTTGTTTATTCATTCTTCCGGAGTGTCTCAGTAATTCATGGTGTTATTTCTCGTCATCATTCTAATCCTAAAGATTGAAGGAGAGTTTCGCTTAAATCGTTGTTTGTTCTTTGTCATGTCGAAACCACATTTTGAAGATAGAATAGAGTTTCTCTCGATATTTGTCATGTTGAAACCACATTTTTATAAAGTGTTTAAATGCACTAAAATAATTAAAACAGAAGAAAAACGATTATTTAAATGCCTTTTATAATTTATAAAACATTAAACTAAATTTCTTGTGCGCAAAAGTTAATGGAGCAGTTGCATATTTATGCATATTACATTAGGGACTACTTTTGTATTTTATACAACTGTATTAATTAGGAACTAAAGTAATAAAAAAGTAAAAACAAAAAAAACAAAAACAAAAAAAAATGAGACAATCCCTCCCGGGACTGGTCCAACTGGGCCTGGCCCAGCTGGCCGGCCCAATTGGCCCAGCCGCTCGCTATAAGACGCTAGGGGCAACCCTAGCGCCCCGACCCCCCCCCCCCCCGTCGCCGACCGGTGCTGGCCCAAGCCGGCTCGGCCCCGCGCGACCCCCCCCTCCCCGACGATATCTGGCCAGCCAAACGCTCGAGCCGTCGTCCCCCTCCTCCCCGACCGGATCTAGAGCCGGTCGGCCCGACCCACCCGGGCCGCGGCCCCGTCTGCGCCTCGCGCGCCTAGCCCCGCCCCGCCACGGCGATGCGCCGACCGTCGCCATGCCGCCACGCCGCCTCACCGGCTCGCCTCCCCGATCGCCGTTCGCCGCCCTGCAGTGAGCTTCGCCCCCCCCTCCCGAGGTGACGACGGCAATAGCCGCCGGTCCGGTTCGTCCAGCGTCCATGCAAGTGTGCATGCGTGCAAGTGTGTGTGTGTGTATATGTGTGTATATGTATGTATGTATGCATGCATGTATGTGTGTATGTATTTATGTATGTATGTATATACTAAAGATAAAATATAAAATTAAATAAAAATAATTTATAATGAAATAAATAGTTAATTAGTTAATTAAATTAATTAATTAATCACTATTCACTGTTTAGGATAATTAAATAGCATTTTACTGTTTTGGATAATTCGAATTTAATAATTAAATTAATTTCAGAATATTGCTAAATCTTTATTAAATCATATAAAATAAACCGTAGCCCGGATTAAAAAAATTTGAACATGAAAGTTGCTCAGAATAATTCTACCGTTCTAACTATAGAGTCCGTTAGTCTGTCGCATGTCTCTAGCATAGCAAACGTGGAACTTTTCCATCGTTTCCGTCTGTCCGGTAGTAGCCCGAGACCCGGGAATTATCGTCAAATATTCTCCCGCTCCGTCTACGACGTGTAATACTGCGTTAGTGCATGCCTAGCCCTGCATATTGCCATGTCATGCATCATGATGCATTTGTCTGCTTTATATTTATTGTTTCTTCCCCCTCTTTTGTCCAGTAGACCCTGATACGGACGCTGCTGCCGGGTACGACTACGCCGTTGACGATCAGGCCTTTGCCGCAGAGCAGCAAGGCAAGGAACCCCCCTCCTTAAGCATTTCGATATCGCCCATTACTTTCCCTCTTATTCTTGCATTAGATTTTGCTACTGTAATAGTTAGCTCCTATTCTGATGCATAGCCTATTTTTCATAAATTGTTGCTATACCTGCAATAATATCAACTGCTTAGTATAGGTTGATCAATGAATCCCCAGTGACCCCTTAGTCCTAGTTGCCCCTGCTTCTCCATCGACGACTCGACGACTCGAAGACCTGAAGACTCGGTAAACTGACCGACGAGCCAGGCCCCTCACATCACCGCACACCCCTTCATTATGGCACTACAGAGCTACTACCGAGTGCTGAGGGTGATACCTCACTTAGCACTCCCGGCATTAATTCTGTAGCATAGCTAATCGATCGTGGGTATCGAGGGTGATTCCTCCTTCCCATTTATCATAGCGACTCTTGTCATACACATACCTTGAGTGGGATCCATCGAGGGTGATTCCTCGGATATCCACTTGGTGTATAAACACACAGTTACTTCAACTTGACGTAGTTTACATGTGAAAGACGGGACTGGAGGGACAGGCGGTACCACCCTGGTTGAGGTGGACCTGAGTTCCCGATAGTCTTGAGACGGGTCGGCCCCAAGGGTACCCGTGTGTAAGATGTGGTGGGATGCGCCGGTAAGGCATCCAAAAGGGTGATGATGACGCATGGACCGGCGAGAGAGGCCTTTGCCACTGAAAGTGCATGTAGTCCCCATGTGTGGTTTTGGTAATTGATGACAATCCTAATGAACTAATGTTTGCATTAAGTTATACATTTGAAGGAAAGTTCCATTTGCAATGCATGAAGAATATTGGATGAATTGAAAGATGTTTGTTCCATGGTTGATGTAAGAAGGAGATTGAATGGATTCGGAATGAATGACATATACATATAGTTGTGCATCAAGGTTGAGCCATGATGGATCATGATCTTGAGAGAATTATTAAAGAGAAGAATTCTACATATGGCTTGAAGATAGGATCATGATGTGCTCATATGTTGAGTCATGGATGATTATGTCTTGAAGCAAGTAATTCATGTGAAGAATTCATTGTGCCTCTCAAGAGATTGTGATGGATCATGAAGGATAAAAAAAGATGACCAATATGGTATTCATGGATGAACTCTATATGGTCATATGATAATTGAGATATGGGTAATCATGTCTTGAAGAAATGAAGCATAGTGAAGAATTCAATATGGCCTTCATGGCATCAAGATTAAGCATGGAGTAAAGATAAAGGTTGACCAAGATAAAGATCAAAGAATCAAACTCTAAATGGTCAACACACAAGTGCAAACTATGCATCACATAGGATCTTATGGTATGATAAGAAATTGTCAATTGCACTTTGTGTACTAACCCATGCTATGTGTTGTCTATGTTCATGAGGGTGAGGTTATTCTCATGGGCTCGCATCAAGAGAGAGATTACAAGTGTCCATGAGAGGATGACATCAAGTGTTCATGATCATGGTTGACAAGGGCAAGTTCAAGATAACCATCCCGAAGGATCACATGCTTGAAGCTTGTGGATGATCACATGATGGACAAAGTGAAGATGAATACAAAGCAAAGCTTCCCACATTGTATGTGAAAGAGCTACTTGAAGACTTCACCAATGTCTTGCCTTCAACTTGAGCCAAGCAGAAACATCAACATCAAGCTCAAGTGAAAGGCTCGAGTCAAAAGTATTAGTTCCTTTGGCGTTAGTGTTGTGGGGTGATGACCACCAAAGAAACATATAGACTCAAATATGGATTCTCGATAACTATGTAGTGTAGCTATTTTATGATTCTTGAGTTATAGGGATCCCACACTATTAAGAGGGATCAAAGGGGTTTGTGATGGACTTTCTCAAGTCAACATCTTCTATACACAATTCCACTCCTATCCTATTTACCGAAGCAATACATAGACAACTAGGTTCCCAAAGTATATGATCTAACATGTGCATACTTTGCACCTTCCATTTTTTTCTTATTTTGGGTGGTTCTCTATGCGAGGACCTGGATTTTTTCACTAGCTTCAAAATGAGCCCAAGATTATCAAAATTGCAGTCCGTATGAGAAAGTTATGCATGTTTTACTTTTGGGGTGCCTAAAGTTTTTGTGTCCCCCGGATATCCGGGATATTCCCCGGAAATCCAGGCCGTCGATCTCCAAAAACTATAACGAAATGTTGTTTGTGTCCCCCGGATGTCCAGGGCCTTGTCCGGATGTCCAGGCCCTCAACCTTGGCCAGATGTCTAGGGACTTGGCCAGATGTCCGGGCCCTGTACCTTGACTCTGTTTTTCTGTGTTCGTCTGCACACTTCAAAGCCATCGGATGTCCGGCCCAACACAGCCACTTACACTAAAAGGGCCATATTTTCACCCACGCTATATATACCCCTTCACCACTTCGTGGAGGGGTTGACCACTCAATCCAAAAGAACCCTAGAACACCAAAGTGGCTCCCTCTCACTTCTCCTACACCAAATCTCAGATCCTGGAGAGATTAGTGAGAGTTCTTGGGAGATTTTCCAATCAAGTGATAGATCCACTCCCTCTCCCTCTATTGACCAAAGGAATTTGTGACTTGAGCAAGTCTTGAGAATTTCCCCCTTGATCTTGTTACTCTTGGAGGTTGGAGACTCCTAGGCGGTAGGAGTGCTCCAGTGAGGAATCAACTTGTTATTTGTCCTCCGAAAAGTTTGTGAAGGTTTGGAGGACGCCTCAAGGTCTACCACTAGTGGTTGAGAATCGCCTTCGTGGTGATATCTCAAGGGGAGAATAGGGTGAGCCTTCGTGGCGTTGGTGTGCCTTCGTGGTAACATCCACCTCTCTAACGGTGACTAGCTTCCCTCCAAGGAAGTGAACATCGGGATACATCCTCGTCTCCATGTCTTCGGTTATTTCTAACCCTAGCCACTACTTGTGGTTTACCTTGGCCACTTGACCTTGCATTCAATATATATATTGTTGTCCTCATTATATTGTGTTGGTTACCATATCGTAGAGAGTATTTAGGCCAACACTTTATTGTTCGCAATTCATACTTTCTATTATTGATATATCTTGTGCTTAGTGTGAATTGCTAGCTTGTAACATTCATTTCCATATCTTGTGATATACATTGAGTAAGTTTGTGTAACTTACTTGTGCTTACTAATATCCTCGTTGTTCTCATCTTGTTTATCCTATGTTGTTGGTGAACTTAGTGAGCCTAGTATATTTAGGATTTGTGCTTGAAATGTATCCGCTTAGTTTATTTCCGCATTAGGATATAACCAAATCCATAAAAGATTTTAAAGCGCCTATTCACACACACCCCTCTTGGCGACATCGTGGTCCTTTCAGCCACACATCCTCGAGTCGGGGTGACAGGACCGCACTTTATGGGTCGCGCTTGTCCCGCATTAATAAAATGCTAATGCGTTGGGTATTTGATCTGAGTTGGTCGATTAACCTTTTACGCACCAAACCTTCATGTGGGAGAAGTTACAGGTACTCAGCGTTGTTGTATCAGCCAAAGCTCTTCGGACGTCAGCAATGGAGCGGCGCGTGCTGGATTGGGCTGGAAGGTACAGCTCCTGGACTGAGTGTACTAGGTTAGCTTTCGGCCGCATATGCATCATGCAGGAGTGCAAGGGCAAGTGGGCCCACGAACCTGCGCTCTTAGGAGTTAGACCGGCGGGCTGGCCTCTTCGTTGATCCTAGGTGGGGCAACGATGTTTTGGATCCCGAGGCCCGGCATTACCTAGGAAAGTGTGTCCGGTCGGAGGTGATCAAGCGTGTTGGAAATGCGGTGCACCCGTGTAGGGATGAATTCATCTATTCAAATAGTTGTGTCCACGGTAACAGGACCACTTGGAGTTGTACCTTGACCTTCTACTACTATAATTGTGACTTTAATTTGAAATGAATGTTGGCTCCGGGATTGCTTCCTCGCAGGGAGTCGAGGAAGAATGTTTGGGCGTGGTTGCTTAATAAAATTGCTACAATAAAATATTGTTATATGTGAATTACCAGTCTACTCTCTTCTAATGCTGCAAGATGTTGAAGATGCTAGTCTTCGATACGACTAGGCCTTCCCCTATTCTTGCTTTCTGCAGTCAGCCCAGATATAACCCCTCCCCTTGATAATGATGCATACTTAGCATAGTTCTGATGTCAGTCTTGCGAGTACTTTGGATGAGTAAATACCGCTGCTTTGCTTTCTCCCCCCCCCCTCGATACGATTCTGCGTTCAGACAATGGAGCCCGAGAGATGGAGTACACCGAAGACGACTACTACACCACCGCAGGAGCCTACTACTACATGGAGAGTGCCGACGCTCAGGAGTAGTTAGGAGGTTCCCAGGCAGGAGGCCTCGCCTCTTTCGATCCGTATTATGTTTGTGCTAGCCTTCTTAAGGAAAAACTTGTTTAACTTATGTCTGTACTCAGATATTATTTACTTCCTCCGACTCGTGCTTGTTGAGCTTTGCATTCGAGCCCTCTAGGCCCCTGGCTTGTAATATGAAGTTGTATGACTGTAATTTGTGTCTAGAGTTGTGTTGTGATATTGATTAGTGATTCCCTAATCTTGGTCATACGCATTGCGTGTATGTTTAGCATACGGTCGACATTGGGGGGTGTCACAAGTTGGTATCAGAGCCAACTGCTTGTAGGTAGCCCCCTTTCCAACTCCTTGGCCGAAGTTGAGTCTAGTCATTGAAAAACTTTTACTAACATAGTTGTGTGGCTTATGGGCCCACTTCTCAATCGGTGGGTATTAGGATCTTTTATTCCTTGTCTATACTCTGGGTTCTGATCTCTCTCCTCTTTTGGCTTAAAGATTTTACTAACTCTGACTCTAGGTTCTCGTCACTACTTCTCTCGGAGAGCCCTCATACCAGAAGATCACCTACTCCGTCAGAAGATTCTGAAGATACCCTTTTGATGTTTTCCGAGACTTTGTGCTCATCGGCTTTACAATTCCCTACCACCGATAAGTCCCTATGGATGACTAATTGCACTTGTCGTTCATACTATCTTTCTCGTTTCTCTTGTTGTTACAAGATGCCCCAAAATACTCTCCATTTCCCCGATAGCCCTTTGAGTTTACTACCTTATAGTTCTTTTCCGCATGGAAGCCCTACGGACAATTCCTCACAATTGTTGAGGGTCTGTTCATCCCAGTTATTCATGTGTTTCACAAAAATCTTCGAAATACTTTTTGATCTTCCGAAAATTCTCTGCAGCTTGTTGCTCCTGAAATTCTTGCCTGCTCGCATTATGGTTAATTCCCTATGACTAGTAGTCTTTGTTGACATCCGTTGTCTTTGCCATTTTGAGCCTATTAATTCAATGTGTGCATATGCACGCAGTCATCAGGTGATCCGTTTAAATTATCTTTCTGGCTCATACGTCCTTCCGGACATGATTTGGTTCTCGACAATTCAAACCTTCATTGATTGTCCGACTAAGGCTTTTCAACTTATCCATCCTTGATCAGAGCGCCTGCTCCTGATCCTTAGTTTTGGAAATCATAATTCCTTTGTATTTTAAGCATCAGACTATTCAGGTGTTTCTTGAATCCGATACCTCTGCATTCTTTCCTCCTCTGATTGAGTACCGATACTCACATCAACTTCTTTGTGGATCGCCCGATCCATTGTTGGATTATTATCCGGCAGTGTCGTTCATATTCAATCACCTTGTGAGTTCTTCCCCTGATACACAATGCCTTTGGTAAATTGTATCCTTTGTTTTGCCAACCATGCTCTACCTCCAATCTTGTGTTAATTATCTTGAAGCTCATGGTATATGTTCCTAAGATACCCTGATGGGTTGAACCTATGCCCTCCCTAATCCGTGAGAACCCAAAAGTTTTCATGGGTCATACTCTTATGGAGTCTTCCCAGATAAATTTTCAACGCTACAACATCGTCCAAAGCAAGAAATGAATGAAATGTTATACATTGATGAAGTGTGAGTTGACATTGAACTTGTGATCATGCCCATGGAAATGATGTGGAGCGTCTTGGAAGCTCCTTGCAAAATAATTATTCATCCGTATGATTCTTTCGGTATCCTTAATTTGATGGGTTGCAGTTATGCTTCCGACCATGCTACCTTTGTTAATTTATCCGAAAGTAATTCATTCTAGTACCTCGTCAATTTTTGACAAGGTTAAAGTATCTGTTGTCGAAGGTCACTGACCGAGCTCTACTTCTATCATTTTCTACCTTCGAGTTTTACCCTCTAGTATCTCAAGGATATCACGCCTTTGCACTACTTCTTATTAACTTTCATGAGGTAATAATTTTCCTTGTCTTAATCACTCCATGGGTTCTGGGATTGTTGTCAACCGAGAACACCGATTGGAAAATTTATTCCACACTACAATTCAATACCCCTTGTAATTGTTACTAGGAATATCAAAGTCAATCTGGTTATTCCTATGCTATCGGCTACATCCTTGTCTTGCTATCTTCGATGGTGCTACCTCGTTCTTCTATGGTGCGCAAATTCTTCAGAGTGTGAGCATTGCTTACGTAGAGCTTTCAACATCATGTTGTTTGTATTGAAAAGCAACCCCGATATTGAGCTTGCATCTTATCTGTTGTTTCCATAACCTTCCATGTTGCCACCCCCCTACTTGACGCCACCGCTGTTCGGTTGCATTCTCCTGAAAACTCTCGACAAAAGGTGTCGTGATCATCGTCCATGATTTGACTTCTTCTGAGGCGTCAACCGAACTCTTGATGAGAAATACCTTCCTTGCCCTCGATGATTTTTGTTATCATCGACAACCTCCTTGACTTCCTTTCATCGCAAATTTGTCCATGATATGGATGCAACTTGCTATCCATCTTGTGTTATGTTTTACCCTGAAGTATTACTGTATTTTGTGTCGAGAATGTTGTGAGGATTGCACCACCTCTTAGAAATTCTTGGCATAGTGATACTTCTCACCATCGAACGATGTTGCTTTGATTCTAACTTCTAGCAACCCTATTGCCTTGAAGTTAGCGATCGACAGTTTGTTCTTAGGCTGTTGGTTATTGAATCGTCACTCTAACATTGATCTTGCTGCCTAAGGTCATATTTTGAACGCACTTATCAACCAATAATTAATGATGTATGTTTTCCTTGATCGTACAACATTATATAATTTGAGGTGACAAATGTCATCTTCTTGTTCACAAAATTGTGGAAATCCATCCGTTTGGAATTCTCGATGAATTGTTGCTGAGCCCATCATACACATCCTCATATTCTTCGTGATTCATGATGAACATTGAAGCTAGTGTTGGAAACCTTGAAATCATTATCTTTCTGCCTAGCTCATGAAGAATATGTTTGATAAAAGAAGTGTTTTTCTCTAAGTTCATGTGCATTTTGTCACCGTGATTATGAGAAAATTTTATTTTGCTTCCTATGGAATCGTTCCAATTCATTCATGCATGTGCAAAGTATTCTATGGTTTGATAGGTTTGCTACCTCACTCCATATGTATTTCCTAGCACGTCAAGCCACTGACTGATTTGATCTTGGGAATAGAAGTCCTTCATAAGAGCTATCCGGGCTTATACACGGAACTTTGATATCCTCTATTATGGTTCCCAAACAGATCTTGATTGCATTCCGTCCTAAAAACTTATAGGTGGAGACAAATGTCTTGACATTGGGTTCATATGTCTTGCATTCCAACTCATGATTCAAGTCTTGCTTCCGTCATTCATTTTGAGGTTCTTACAAATCATCTCGTAGATCTGTGTTGCATCCTTTTTCTTCTCAGGCCTTCTATGTCTATGGTATCCTGACGCCAACCAGATCTCAACCTCACTGGATATGATGGTTGGAAATATTCCCAAGAATTATAATGTTGGTCTCTATGTTACTCGGTAAGGTAATGTGGTTAACACACCTGCCCGGAAGATCTATTGTTATAGTATCTTGTTTAACAAGATTCGCCTTTTCTCCCATGAGGAAATTGTAAGACTTATTTTATGAATTGTTCCTGATGGATCCCTTGAGTTCTTGAAGTACAACCTTTATCTAATGACCATGTCGATGCTTCCCCGAAGCATGGATGCGATAATCCAATCACCCACCAGAACATTGGAAGCACAATGCTAAATGTTTCTTGATCAATTATCCAAACGACATTGCATGGGTAATATAATGAATCCCTCCCCCTTACCTAAATGGTTATGTACTTGATGTCCTGTCACGTATATAGTGCTTTGTTTGTCTTTAGGAAAGGTATACTCAAATACTTTGGTATAAAAACATTCCCATTTCCATTGGTCTGTTTACCCCGTTCTTATAATCTAACTTATCTGAACAGTGGTAATCCCCTCCTTAGGTAAACACCTCGGTGATCAACTCTGTCAGTAAGGCCCTGTTACTATTGTTAATAGAATTCCGGTAACCGCCGATGGACGAGAACTTTGCCTATTGGTCCACCTCGTTTCAACGAGCAGGAAGATGGTTCTCTTCGTCCCCCGCCCTTGGTACCGAAGTTGTTGCTGACATAATTGACAGATTTTCCTCCGACATGTCTTGCTACCATGACCATGCAAGATGTCACCGCTCTCCATATTTTAACCCACATGATGGGCCCTTAACCCATAGTTCCATAGGATCAAAACCTGACTCTCCTGTACATCTTTAATTCCAAAGTATCCTTTGCACATGGCTTCGTATGTAATTTCCGACCACCGACCAAGAGATGATTTATTCTGATATCAGACGCAATAATTATTCTCATTGCTCTGAGCCCCTTTCACCTTCTAATCACGCATCGAATGATTGCCTACCCTTTTGAAACTTTGGTACCAACGCATTTTGCTCTCAATAAATTCCCCGAGTAACAACTCGAGAAATAATTCATGTCTTCTTCCTTGAGTTACGTGTCAGGTGCCCAACTTTGTGGAGATACGTTCTTCCAGAGTTTTCCCTCTCATCGCATTTGTAGGACGATGAAGATCCCGAAGAAAGGATGACGACTTCACCATGATGCCCTGATACAGCAAGTTAAAGACATCAATGCCATAGATCAACCTCTTTGATAATAACAGAAAATACCTATAAGACTCATTAGAATTTCGTAGCCAGAACTTTTTTGCTTACTCCACCTCTTAATTCTCGGGACGAGAATTCTTGTTAGAAGGGGAGAGTTGTGACGCCCTAGTTTTGTGCTACAATAATGATTGTAATTAAGCTATAGTAGTCTCACGCTAATGATGTCCTGTCACCACGTTTACTGTTGCTAATCTGACGTTGGATTCAAATCCCGTTCAAACTAAAATTTAAAATAAAGTCAAACAAATAAAGTTTTCAAATATCCAAACAAAAATGTTCAAAGTGTGACAAATATTCTCTGGATATTTGCCATGTTGAAACCACAATTTTATAAAGTGTTTCAATGCACTAAAATTATTAAAACAGTAGCAAAATGATTATGTAAATGCCTTTTATAATTTATAAAGCATTAAACTAATTTTCTGGTGCCCAAAAGTTAATGGGGCACTTGCATATTTATGCACATTACATTAGGGACTACTTTTGTATTTCATACAACTAAATTAATTAGGAACTAAAATAATAATAATAAGTAAAAATAAAAAATAAAAACAAAAACAAAAACAAAATGAAACAACCCCCTCCCCCCGACCGGTCCAACTGGGCCTCGCCCAGCTGGCCGGCCCAACCGGCCCAGCCGCTCGCTATAAGACATTAGGGGCAACCCTAGCGCCAGCCCCCCAGCGGCCCGATCCCCCCCTTGCTGCCGCCCGATGCTGGCCCGAGCCGGCTCGGCCCCGCCCGACCCCTCCCCCGATGACGCCCAACCATCCCCACGCCCGCGCTGCCCGTCCCTCCTCCCCGACCGGATCTAGAGCCGGCCGGCCCGACCCGCCCGGGTCGCGGCCACGTCCGCGCCCCGCGCGCCTGGCCCCGCCCCGCCGCGGCGACACGCCGTCGCCCTGCCTCGTCCCGACACTCGCCACCACGCCGGCTCACCGGCTCTTCTCCCCGGTCGTCGTTCGCCGCCCTACGGTGAGCTCCGACCGCCGGCCCCGTTCCTTCCCTCCCCCCCATGGCGATGACGACAGTCGCCGCCGGCCCGGTTCGGCCGGCGTGCGTGTGTGCGTGCGTGCAAGTGTGTGTATGTATATGTGTGTATATGTATGTATGTATGTATGTATGTATGTATGTATATATGTATATACTAAAGACAAAATAGAAAATTAAATAAAAATAATTTATAATTAGATAAATAGTTAATTAGTTAATTAAATTGATTAATTAATTAATCAGTATTTACTGTTTAGGATAATTAAACAACATTTTACTGTTTTGGATAATTCGAATTTTATAATTAAATTAATTTCAGAATATTGCTAAATCTTTATTAAATCATATAAAATCAACCATAGCCCGGATAAAAAGTTTTGAACATGAAAGTTGCTCAAAATAATTCTACGGTTCCAACTACGCAGTCCGTTAGTCTGTCGCATGCCACTAGCATAGCAAACGTGGAACTTCTCCATCGTTTCTGTCTGTCCGGTAGTAGCCCGAGACCCGAGAAATATCGTCAGATATTCTCCCGCTCTGTCTACGACGTGTAATACTGCGTTAGTGCATGACTAGCCCTGCATATTGCCATGTGATGCATCGTGATGCATTTGTCTGCTTTATATTTACTGTTTCTTCCCCCCTTTTCTGTCCAGTAGACCCCGAGACTGACGGTGCTGCCGGGTACGACTACGCCGTTGACGATCAGGCCTTTGCCACAGAGCAACAAGGCAAGCAACCCCCCATTGAGCATTCCGATATCCCCAATTCCTTTTCCTCTTATTCTTGCATTAGATTTTGCTATTGTAATAGTTAGCTCCTGTTATGATGCATAGCCTATTTTTCATAAACTATTACTATACCTGCAATAATACCAACTGCTTAGTATAGATTGATCAATGAATCCCAAGTGACCCCTTAGTCCCAGTTTCCCCTGCTTCTTCATCGACGACGTGACGACTCGAAGACCCGAAGACTCGGTCAACCGACCGACGATCTAGGCCCCTCACATCACCGCACACCCCTTTAGTATGGCACTGCAGAGCTACTACTGAGTGCCGAGGGTGATACCTCACTTAGCACTCCCGGTGTTAATTCTGTAGCGTACCTAATCGATCATGGGTATCGAGGGTGATACCTCCATCCCATTTATCGATAGCGACTCTTGTCATACACATACCTCAACTGGGATCCATCAAGGGTGATTCCTCGGATATCCACTTGGTGTATAAACACACAGTTGCTTCAACTTGACCTTGTTTACACTTGAAAGACGGGACTGGAGGGACAAGCGGTACCACCCTGGTTGAGGTGGACCTGAGTTCCCGATAGTCTTGAGAAGGGTCGGCCCCAAGGGTACCCGTGTGTAAGATGTGGTGGGATGCATCGGTAAGGCATCTAAAAGGGTGATGATGAGGCGTGGACTGGCGAGAGAGGCCTTTGCCACACATCCTCGAGTCGGGGTGACGGGGCCGCACTTTATGGGTCACGCTTGCCCCGCATTAATAAAATGTTAATGGGTTGGTTATTTGATCTAAGTTGGTTGTTTGACCTTTTACGCACCAAACCTTCACGTGGGAGAAGTTATGGGTACTCAACGTCGTTGTATCAGTTGAAGCTCTCCGGACGTCAGCAATGCAGCGGCACGCGCCGGATTGGGATGGAAGGTACAACTCTCGAACTGAGTGTACTAGGTCTGCTTTCGGATGCGTACGCATCGTGCAGGAGTGCAAGGGCAAGTGCGCCATCGAACCTGCGCGCTTAGGAGTTAGACCGGCGGGCTAGCCTCTTCATTGAGCCTAGGTGGGGCGACGATGTTTTGGATCCCGAGGCCGGGCATTACCCAGGAAAGTGTGTCCGGTCGGAGGTGATCAAGCGTGTTGGAAATGCGGTGCACCCCTGCAGGGATGAATTCATCTATTCAAATAGCCGTGTCCACGGTAACATGACGACTTGAAGTTGTACCTTGACCTTCTACAACTATAATTGTGACTTTAATTTGAAATGGATGTTGGCTCCAGGATTGCTTCCTCATAGGGAGTCGAGAAAGAATCTCTGGGCGTGGTTGCTTAATAAAATTTCTACAATAAAATATTGTTATATGTGAGTTACCAGTCTATTCTCTTCTAATGCTGCAAGATGTTGAAGATGCTAGTCTTTGATAGGACTAGGCCTTCCCCATATTCTTGCTTTCTGTAGTCAGCCTAGATATAACCCCTCCCCTTGATAATGATGCATACTTAGCATAGTTCTGATGTCAGTCTTGCGAGTACTTTGGATGAGTACTCACCGCTGCATTGCTTTCTCCCCCCCCCCCCGATACGATTCTGCATTCAAACGATGGAGCCCAGGAGATGGATTACACCGGAGATGACTACTACATCACCGCAGGAGCCTACTACTACGTCGAGAGTGCCGTCGCTCAGGAGTAGTTTGGAGGTTTCCAAGCAGGAGGCCTCGCCTCTTTTCGATCCGTGTTATGTTTGTGCTAGCCTTCTTAAGTCAAAACTTGTTTAACTTATGTTTGTACTCAGATATTATTTGCTTCCACTGACTCGTGCTTGTCGAGCTTTGTATTCGAGCCCTTGAGGCCCCTGGCTTGTAATATGAAGTTGTATGACTTTAATTTGTGTCTAGAGTTGTGTTGTGATATTGATTAGTGATTCCCTAATCTTGGTCATACGCATTGCGTGTATGTTTAGCGTACGGTCGAAATTGGGGGCGTTACAGCCTACCTTTGGTATCTTCTCATGGAGGTAGTGTTTCCAGACTGCTGTGGGAACAATGCCCTATGGATGTATCTCGACTTCCTAAAGGACTGGGATGCGGGGTACAACTGGGGGGCCGCCGACCTCGCCTACATATATCGTTCGGTAAGTGAATATCACTTTGTTTCAAATATCATGGAAGTGTGTTGCTTTAGATTATGTCGTCTTATCATCTATACTTGTTTTGTAGCTTGACGACGCGACCTACAGGGTGAAAAAGTCGTCCGGTATGTGTGGATGTGTATGGGCCCTCTCCATTTGGATGTGGGAGCGAATCCCGGTGGGCCATCCGGAGAAGTTGCCCTTGCGTGAATGGATGGAGTATGGCGAAGATGATGAAGATGATCGGTACCCGACCGTCGTATACGCTTGGGACATGGTGGGTATCTACATGGGCGAATGCAAGACCTTGTACAATATCTTCAGCAACGAGCTTGATGTTCTCACACCTTTCCAGGTATAAGAACTAGATTTTGAATGTTTTCGAGGACACTTTCAATTGAGCTTATCATTGTTTGGTACTAGGTTAATTGGCGGCCGTATGATGGTGAACGAAAGTGGGGGTTCGAGCTGAACGTGATGTGCAAGTAGGACCGGCTTCTCTGGCGGTGCATCGTGCCCATGATTTGTGTCTATGCCGTGGAGTACCACTTGCCACAGCGCGTTGCCGTGCAATTTGGTAAGGCGCAATGTACACCACCATCCGGCATTTGCACCGATACCGGTGGCTACGACCTACACCCGTGAGTACCACCAGGCGATCTCATCGATAACAACTTTTGTTTCGATGTTTTACATCCGTTCTTAGGTTGTTTTACATTCTTTTTTATGCCCTGCAGGATGAGCAGGCAGAAGAATCAGTCCATCATAGATTGGGAAGAGCAACATGCGAGATACGTGCAGTAATGGAACGAGCGGAAAACTCGCAAAGATGTGGAGAGGAAACTGATGGACTGGGATGAGGACGACGACGGCGACGAAGAAGGTGAAGATAAAGAAGAGGGCGAGGAGGGAGCAGAAGAAGAACATGGGCAAGAAGAGGAAGAGGACGATGAGGACGAAGAGGACGATGAGGAGGAGGAGTACGATGATGACAACGGACCTCCAGCAACTCAGACAACCCAGCGTAAGAGGAATGTGCCGAAGAAGGATTAGAAAAGTCCGTCCCTGTTTTAGAAAGTGTGTCCTACTCAGCACAAGAACAAGGCGGCCGAGAAGCGATCAAAGACCAACGAGGACCATACCTCGAAGAGGGGAAGGAGGGAGTGAAGTTGCTGTCGTGCCGTTGAACTAGTTACACATTTTATGTTTGCTTCGTGAACCAATTGCTCGTGAAACTATTTCGTATTTTTTGAACTTGCTATTTAAAACTTCGTGAAACATTTGTGGATGTGTGCTTGCTATATAAACCATCTTTCTTAGTTGAACCATCCCATGATCTATTCTTCATATATGTGATACATATGCTTATTGTTTTTAAGTATTGAAATTGTCATGTGCAAACAATTGAAGACAATACAAGTTAGGTGCAAAAAATGAACTAGGATCAGGACCTACCTCGAGGCTTCACGGCGATAAGTTTGCACAACCTACCGCCATAGCCTCGGGCGGTAGGGGGCCTGCCCCCACGCGCCTGCGTTCTGTGACCAAAAATGCTAACCAAACAGCGGTAGGGTTGCACATCCTACCGCCAACCATCGCGACGGTAGGGGGGCCTCACCCCACGGTTGTGACCTCAAGTGGCAGCTGATCGGTGGTAGGGTTGCACACTCTACCGCTAGAATCCCTCGCGGTAGTTCTACACACCCTACCGTCGGGATCTCTGGCGGTAAGATGTCTGCCAGCTCAGCGGCTAGCCGTTTATGGGACGGGTGTTGCCGTTACCCTACCGCCAATGGTGCTGGCGGTAGGCTATGCAATGCTACTGCCATAGTTTGCGGTGGTAGAAAAAGGGTCAAATGTCGGAAAAAAATCGAACCGGGGCCAGATCTGAACAAACTACAAGGAAAGTGTCAAAACACAAAAATTTCCCTAACTTCGGTAGGTGATGAGGTATTTCTGAAACTGAAATTTAGAACCACTCGTGACTCGTCTGATCAATTTTTTTTTGAACCGGGCATCCACCCCTTTCCATTACTTTGACATAACGACATCAGTTCGGAGTAACACGAGTCCAAAAGGAATTACATTACATAGCCAATATCCCGTTATCAAGAAAACTTGGGAGAATCCCAACTGTAGTTGCTTTCTTATCATTCGGTATGGACATCCGAATTACTTACTCGAACGGTAGTCGTGTAGTGAAAGAGGAAGAATATGCCCGGGGCTGACATGTGTGTGGCACCCTGGGGATAGGCACCGGGAAATACACTTCGGTTTCTGGTTGTATATGCACCCTATATGGGGATTCTTTTATAATTATATAAAAAGTCAAAATAGTTATGAATTATTTTAAGAGTAAACTTGACTTACTTTCGTACTGGTATATAAATTTTCACCATAAATAATCCAACGTTGACTTCATAGCGAAAAAGACAAAAATTATTTGCTATTATAGGTAACTATTCATGCTATTTTGACGAAAAATTTGTTTTTTTTGAAAAGAAGTTAAAGTGTAATTTTTTTGTGTGAATTTTTTTCACATGTACAATGGAAGGTCAAGTTTATTTTAAAAATATTTTCAAATTTTTTTGACTTCCTATTGAATTGCTAATTATTTTTTTTCATATAAGATGTAGATGTACCCATAGACCAAACGTCCGCGTCCCGTATGTACATGGCCATTAGCCGACGCTGTTTTACCTTTTCTTTTTTTAGGGGAACACTGTTTCTTTTAGCAATGGGAACAAAAAAAAATTGAGGATGCAAACAGTATGTTTCGATAGTACTACTACTAGGAGAAAAAAAAAAGTCTTGTGGCCCATTCCGGCTCGCACTGGTTTCGCCGCTATGCTCTCGGTGCTCGGTCCAGCGAGCCCGTTGGGCTTTCGGGCCGACGGCCGTGTCTTCGCACTACCACACACAGACTTGGACGACCTGACGAGGAGATCGAGTATGATACTATCAGTGCGTCATTGACCCATCGACGAGACAGCATGATTGTGAGACGTAAGGAGAGACACACGGAGATGACATGTGCGATGTCCATTCCTCTTCGCCGGGTCGTCACCGCTTTTTTCACCTCAACCATACACGTACTAGGTTACCGAACTATCGTAAAGGGCGTCAATGGCAGAAACTTCAGAAAAAACCGACATAGATGCGCAGGAAACAGAAGGACGAAAGGTGACACGCTACCGCTCCACCGAGAACCAGCAGGCCGGAGCTCAGCTGGTGAACTCGTTCGGCTCCTGGTCAACATGAAGTCGTTTAATTTTTGCCACACTATCTAGCCAGGCTAGGCTAGGCTCGCCTAGCTCAACAGTGCTTGAACGAGCACCGGCAGTGGAACGCGGTAGAGCAGGCCAGCACCGACAGTGATCCAACTTGATCGTGGAAAGATCACAGAAGGTTTTGGGGGACGGAAAAGTCGGCCGAGATGACAGGCGGCGAGCACCCCACGGCCCACAGCCGCTGCTCCTACCGTTGCGCGAATGCCGGGCGCTGCAAGTATGTCCCCGGCCCAGTGCACCGCCCTACCACAGCATGCGTGCGGCCGTCGGTGGCTGTGGCTGGCGGTGAGTGCTCTCTGGCCTGGACGACGACGGTGGTGTGCTGTGTCTGTGTGACTTCTGCACTTGTCTCCATCGACCTCGCTGGGTCGCTTCTCTGATCTGGCTGCTCCTACGTGCGCCGGCCCTTTTTCCTTCACCAACCGATGGAGCCTAAAACTAGTGCCGGCAACGCGTCCTGCACACATGCATGCGTTGCCCAAGTCCGTTCCCACGATACGCCGCCCGGCCGGCCGATCGAGCCAACTGACGTCTCCACTACCGAACTCAGCCACCGAGAAATTAAGAATTTCATGGACAGTATTCCGTGCTTTCTTGGTGGATCCAGGTCAACCGCTTTCGCGCATGCAACGTGTGGTCGACCGTACGTGCCCGGTGCGTTGCATCACTGTATGTACGTGACGAGACGTAGACCCAGACCTCTCTCTTCTTCTTTTTTTGAGAAAAAGACCCAGACCTTTAATCAGTTTTTTTAGACACGCTACAGACACGTAAACGTTCATATACACATGTATACGCTTATCCCTATGAACGCATACACGCATATATATCCCTATGAGCACCTCAGTAAACTGATCGGCATATTATCTTGAGATTTACGAAGTCGTCGTAGACACCTCGTCGTCGACGGTAACGTCTCCTCCCACTGAAAGCATATAATAGGAAATTCTGAAATAAATTTAGAAATAATGCGAGCACCCGGACTTGAACCCTGGTGGGCTAAGGATACCACTGTTACTCTAAGGCCTTGTACAATGCTAGGTGCTTAGGAAGATGCTTAGAAAAATAAACATGGTTTTGTTGAAGCACTGGCGCCTATTTTTACATGAGAGACGTCTAACTAAGCGTCTATCCTATACAAATAAACACAGGTGCTTAAAAAAGTCTAATTTATTCTTCTAAACACCTTTCCTAAGCACCTTGCATTGTACAAGGCCTAAGCATCCAACAACATGTTAGTTTGCACTTGTAGCCAGTTTTGTTCGTGGAGAACAATTCCTTTCTTAAGAAGAAAATTGAAGAATATCGGACGAACAAAGAAAATCCAATTCAGCTCTTGGGAGCGTATGCTCTTGCACACAAAAAATGTCTTTTGTAAATGTCAATAAAATTTTAAAAATAAATGTGTTAATTGTCACATCAAAATGTTACCTACAAATATTTAGGAGGAAGCTTCAGCAGTTTGACTAGTGCAACAAAAAGGAACGCAAATGTTAAACTTAATTATGTTTTTTTTCACCGACGAATCATTGTTATCCCGATTCACATGAAAATTGTCTAGCACGCTTGTTACTCTAACAAGAACATCCATGAACAATATTTAAAAAAACAAATTTATATACTATTTTAAATTAACTATCATTCATTGGCTCTCTTAAAATAGAATAAAGTTCTCCCCGTTTAGTCCCCAATCAGATGATGTGTCAAGCATCGTTCAAGGTGCGTGTGGAGGTGTTTCTTTGACGGATCTTACATGGTTCGGTCGGTACTGGTCCTTGGTGGATCTGTTTGGATCCAATCTTTGTTCGTGTGTCTATAGGTTGGATTCTTTCGATCTATACTTCTTTATATCGACGATGATTAGTGTTACAGTGCATTGTTTCTGTGGATACTTAGCACGACGGCTTTTTAACTGTCTACTATAAAAAAAATTGATCCAGGGAGAGATGGTGATGATGACGCGCCTTTGGCTCATTCCATTGCCGATAATGGTCATTAGGTGGTCTACGAACATCAATGTATTTTTTTTTGTTTCTGTGTACTTTGTAATGCCATGACATGATCGATAAATCAGAAGTTTTCTTGGGAAAAAGGAAGATATGTATCTTTTCAGGTTTTTATTATGTGGGACAAAGAAGTTTTTTTAGTGATCGAAAGAGCTTTTTTTGTAGGGGTGATCGGAAGAGCAGCTGTGCGCGTACGTTCTTACCTGTTTTTTTTTAAGGAAGCTGTGTGCGTACGTCGGTGGACACTACTGGGCGCTCATCAATCCGAGCCCCATGTGGGTTGAATTTAAGCAGAGGCCCATTAACGAGCGACGGAGCTGCTTTTAGATTTTCTTGCTGTCTGCCCATCTGCCAAAAGATATCTTGCTGACCAGCGCAGTTTGCCCCCAAAAAAGGAGGTCTGGTGATATCAGATTCGCACTTACTACGCCGGTATATTTAGGAGTAAGTTCTATGATCCCATATTTATCTGCGGCGATGCTATAAAAGTTGACCGGCCAAGCCGAACGTACAATGTGAGCCAAACCTACGTACGCCCCTTAATTGACGATTTACAAACAGAAATGGACACCGGGCCGGCGAGGCCATGTAATTGCGAGGATCTGCTAAAAGATATTTTTCTGACCAGCGCAGTTTGCCCGTAAAATCGATTAAACGAAGCCTGGTGATCGCAGATTCGCAGTTACTTCTCCGGTATATTTTTGGTACTACCCACATTTATATCTGCGGCCATGATATGAAAGTTGACCGGCCGACCTGAAGGTCTCTGAGCCACGTTACATCCCTTAGTTAACTAACGATTTACAAACAGAAATGGACACCCGGCTGGCCAGGTCATAAACACAGTAGTAGTACTAGCTGGTCATATGTTTATTTTACTTTTTCCGGGTAGTGGCCATATTAAATGTATGTACGTGGAGAAACAAATTGTAGGAGTACCAGTTGCCGTAAAACGTGCATTTAACCTACCTTAAAGATGTTCCTTGGGGGCCCAATGCAACCAAAATGAGTAGCTCTAGCATAATGCACGTGACAGCCAACGGCACAACGATCATACCGGTGTATATGGCAGTGATCATATAGCTAATTCTAGCTTGTGTGTATGGGGCCTCGAGGTTGTCAAAAAGGATAACACGGTGTGGCCCGTCGTCATATTGTTCTTTCATTAACAGTTAAGACAATACCTTATGACGGAGGGCCAGGAGAGACAAATGTACTGTACCATAGTAACACGTAGCATGTGCATTTCAATCTGAACTAATGGCAACTTTAACGAATAATAATAACCGTGGATATGATGATTTTGACCCCAAAAGTCTACCCTGGCAAGTTGAATTATACCCGATCCGTTTTTAAATAAAAGTCTTTTTAGGGATTCAACTACGGACTACATACGGACAAAATGTGTGAATCTACACTTTTAAATATGTCTATATACATCCGTATGTAGTTCGTAGTGAAATAGTTAAAAAGACTTGTATTTAAGAACGGAGGAAGTAATGCCGTTTGGCCCATATAGGATAATAATTTCTGGTTAATCTCTAAGGTCATGTAGGTGTATGGCAAGTGGTGAGAAGTTTAATATCAAAAGCGTTACCATTGGGAACATGGGAAGATGAGTGGTACAAGCTCGCTCCTCCTCCGCCCCCCGCAGGCCCTCCTCAACATGATGCGGGCATATCTTTGTGATTTTTTTGCCGGTCAAAAATAGTTATTTAATATCATATTAATTAACGAGTCGTCAATGGACGTGCCACTGTCCGAGACGTTGGAACGCGGGCTCTCGGTCTTCGGCCTAGGCCCATGCCCATCTGCTCGGTGATCTATATAAGGATGTGTTGGCCAGTATAGCCGACACACTTACTCCCTCTGTGCAACCCTAGTCGTCATCTACTATTGCATTCACTTTGCTGCCTCCGACAATCCTATCCTGACGACCGCGCATATGGTTGATCAGAGAGCAGGTGCCTCTAGAACCCCATCCTTTGAGATCCTGGCTGACATAAGGGTGATAAGGTTTTTGGGGAGCGTCTCGGCGCGGCTGCTCGCGATCCGTCCCCCTCTCTGTCATCCTGTGCTTCGACTACTTTCCCCGCATCAACACCAGGGATAACGGTGGCAAAGCCACCAAGAAGAAGGCCACGGACGACGTCGAGGCAGTTGGGAAACATAGTAGAAAACCAAAAAAAATCTCCCTACGATCAACCATGAACACTTTGAAGATACAATAAACGGATGGGATTGGATCGTTACCGACTCCGAGTTGCAGCAGAAGAAGACGACTCGATGTAGATCATTCATGAAGTTCCTCGAACCGTAGATGGACGATCCCGCGAACCGCCCATGAATGATCCCTCGAACTGAAGACCGAAAGCACGACCTCTCTACTTGGTTGCAAGCATACAATCTTCATGATCCTGCAATGTTTCACCATCCAGAGCTAATCGTCACCGGAGAATTAGAGGAAGGATATTATAACCACACTAGGCTTCTAATTATGAGGATTAGAGGAACTAGGTCTAGCTATAATTAGTCAACTAGGAGCAATTGGAACTAGATGAACTAGAGGAGGCTCCAAAAATTGTGTATTCAAAGGGGTATCATACGTCTCCAACATATGTATAATTTTTGATTGTTCAATGCTATTATATTATTATTCTAGCATACTTTTTAAGCATTTACTTGCTATTTTATATTATTTTTAGCACTAACCTGTTAACCCAGTGCCAAGTGCGAGTTGTTGTTTTCTACATGTTTTTGGCTTTTTAGTAATACTGTACCAAAGGAAGACCAAATAACCCGAATTTTTCTGATGATTTTTTGGCGACAAAAATAAGATCTGGAAGTTTTGGAGGAATACCGGAGGACGCACGAGGTGTCGCCAAGCCAACAGGGCGCGCCCAGGGGTTGGTCGTGCCCTGATGGCTTGGGGCCACCTCCAAGCTCTCTTGGTCCTCATCTCTTCTGTATAAATTCAAATATATCCCCAAAACACTAGAAAGCCTCCCGAAACACCTTTTCCGTCGCCGCAAGTCTCTGTTTCATAGTGTGCACATCTGGAGCCCTGTTCCAGCGCCCTGTCGGAGGGGGGATCCATCACGGAGGGCCTCTAAATCAACCTTACTATTCCCATGGTGATGTGTGAGTAGTTCACCACACACATACGGTTCCGTAGTTAGTACCTAGTTGGCTATCTCTCTCTCAGTGTTCTTCATTTCCAAGATCACTCTATGTGGTGATCTATCTTAATGTAATCACTTTATGCGGTGTATTTGTTGGGATCTGATGAACTGTGGGTTTATGTGCGGATTATTCATGAATAAATATTTGAGTCTTCTCCAAATTCTTATATGCATGATTGTTATAGCTTCGTAATTCTCTCTAATCTATCGGTTTGTTTTGTCCAACTAGACTGATTTATCTTCAGTGGGAGAGGTGCATTGTAGTGGGTTCAATCTTGCGGTGCTCAATCCCAGTGACAGAAAGGGACATGATACATATTCTATTGCTGCGATTAAGGGTAAAACGTGTTGGGGAACGTTGCATGGGAAACAAAAAAATTCCTACACACACGCAAGACCTATCCAAGGTGATGAGAATCTACGAGAAGGAGAGTGGATCTACATACCCTTGTAGATCGCTAAGCGGGAAGCCTTTAAACGCGGTTGGTGTAGTCGAACGTCTTCACGATCCAAAACGTCGAGCATCCTGCGATCTCATCATGATCCATCCCGCAATCCAATCACGATCCGTCCCGCGAAGTCATCACGAGCCTTCCCGCGATCTCATCACGATCCGTCTCCCGATCTTGATCACGCTCCATCCGATCTAGCGCCAAACGGACGGCACCTCCGCGTTAAGCACACATACAGCTCGATGACGATCTCCGCCTTCTTCATCCAGCAAGAGGGAGCAGAGAGGTAGATGAGTTCTCCGGCAGTGCAAAGGCGTTGTGACAATGGTGGTGGAGCTATTCCAGCAGGGCTTCGCCTAAGCACCACTGAAAACCGATCTAGAGGAGAAACTGCGATCTAGAGGAGAGGTAGCACGTGGCTATTAGGGTTAGCTTTTTCCTCTAAATCCTCTAGTATATATAGGAGGGAGGGAGGGGAGGAGGCAGACTCAAACCCTAAAGGTTTGGTCGAAATTGGAGGTGGAGGAGTCCTACTCCAATCCTATTAGGAGTAGGATTCCTCCTTTCCACTTGGAAACTCTTTCCACCTCTCCACCTTTGGCTTTTTTCCTTCTCAAACCACTCCAGCCGCATGGGCCCTTAGAGGAGGCTTCGGCCAGCTCATCAGGGGCTGGTTTACCTCCTCCCACAGCCCATGTAGCCTCTTGGGTCAAAATACCTCTCCCGATGGTCCCCTGGTACACTACCGGCACTCCCGGTACACTACCGATGAGCCCGAAACTTTTCCGGCGACCAAAACAGGACTTCCTATATATCGATCTATACCTCCGGACCATTCCGGAGCTCCTCGTGATGTCCGGGATCTCATCCGGTACTCCGAACAACCTTCGGTCACCACCATACATAACTCTATACTACCGAAACGTCACCGAACCTTAAGTGTGCAGACCCTGCGGGTTCGAGAACTATGTAGACATGACCGAGACACCTCTACGGTCAATAACCAATAGCGGGACTTGGATGCCCATATTAGTTCCTACATATTCTACTAAGATCTTTATCGGTCGAACCTCTATGTCAAGGATTCAATTAATCCCGTATGATGTTCCCTTTGTTCTTCGGTATGTTACTTGCCCGAGATTCGATCGTCGGTATCTCCATACCTAGTTCAACCTCGTTACCGGCAAGTCTCTTTACTAACACTTAGTCACATTGCTTGCAAGGCTTATTGTGATGTTGTATTACTGAGTGGGCCCTGAGATACCTCTCCGTCACATGAGGTAACAAATCCCAGTCTTGATCCATGCCAACCCAATAGACACCCTCGGAGATACCTATGGAGCACTTTCATAGTCACCCAGTTATGTTGCAACGTTTGATACACACAAGGTACTCCACTGGTGTCAATGAGTTGCATGATCTCATGGTCATAGGAATAAATACTTGACATGCAGAAAACAGTAGCAATAAACTGACACGATCATATGCTACGTTTGTAGTTTGGGTCTTGTCCATCACATCATTCTCCTAATGATGTGATCCCGTTATCAAATGACATCTCGTGTCCATGACTAGGAAACCATAGCTATCTTTGATCAACGAGCTAGTCTATTAGAGGCATACTAGGGACATGGTGTTTTCTATGTATCCGCACATGTATCTGAGTTTCCGATCAACACAATTATAGCATGGATAATAAACGATTGTGATGAACAAGAAAATGTGATAATAACCAATTTATTATTGCCTCTAGGGCATATTTCCAACAGTCTCCCACTTGCACTAGAGTCAATAATCTAGTTCACATCACCATGTGATTCGCATTGTTATGAATCTAACACCCAATGAGTTTTGGGGCTTGATCATGCATTGCATGTGAGAGAGGTCTTTTAGTCAACGGGTCTATGACATTCAGATCCTCCGTGTCTACCTTGCAAATCTCTATGTCATACTATAAATACTGCTACCACACTCCACTTGGAACTATTCCAAATGGCTGCTCTACTATACGTATCCGGATTGCTACTAAGAGTCATCCGGATTGGTGTCAAAGCTTGCATCGACGTAACTCTTTACGACGAACTCTTTCTTACCTCCATAATCGAGAAACATTTCCTTAGTCTTTTAGTTACTGAGGATGATCTTGACCGTTGTCTAGTGATCCACTCCTGGATCACTCTTGTACCCCTTGACGGACTCATGGCAAGGCACACACAGGTGCGGTACACAGCATGGCATACTATACATAGCCTATGGCTAAGGCATAAGTGACGACATTCGTCCTTTCTCTTTCTTCTGCCATGGTCGAGCTTTGAGTCTCACTCTACTTCACACCTTACAAAGCAGGCGAGAACACTTCCCTTTGACTGATCCATTTTGAACTCTTTCAAAATCTTCTCAAGGTATGTACTCATTCATAGTCTCATCAGGCATCTTGATCTATCTCTATAGATCTTGATGCTCAACAATTAGGTAGCTTTATCCAGGTCTTCATTTGAAAAACTCCTTGCAAACAACCCTTTATGCTTTCCAGAAATTCTACATCATTTCCGATCAACAATATGTCAACCACATATGCTTACCAGAAATTCTATAGTGCTCCCACTCACTTTATTGTAAATACAAGTTTCTCGTAAACTTTGTATAAACTCAAAAACTTTGATCACCTCATCAAAGTGTATATTCCAACTCCGAGATGCTTGCTCCAACCCATAGAAGGATTGCTGGATCTCGCACACCTTTTAGCATCCTTAGGACTGACAAAACCTTCTGGTTGTATCTCATTCAACCTTTCCTCAAGGAAGAAAAAGATGTTTTTGACATCCATCTGCTAGATTTCATAATTGAAAAACGCAGCAAGTGCTAACATAATTCCAACAGACTTTATCATCGCTACGAGTGAGAAAGTCTCATCGCAGTCAACTCTTTGAACTTGTCGGAAACTTCTTTGCAACAAGTCGAGCTTTCTAAATGGTGACATTTACCATCAGCGTCTGTCTTCATCTTAAAGGTCCTTTTGTACTCGATGACCTGCCGTCCAACGAGAAAGTCTACCAAAGTCTATACTTGGTTTTCATACATGGATCCTTTCTCGGATTTCTGGACTCTGACCATTTGCCGGAATCCGGGCTCATCATCGCTTCTCCATATCTCATAGGTTCATCGTTGTCCAAAAACATGACCTCCAAGACAGGGTTGTCGTACCACTCAGGAGCAGTACGCATCGTTGTCGACCTACGAGGTTTGATAGTAACTTGATCCGAAGCTTCATGATCATCATCATTTACTTCCTCTTCAACTGACGTAGGTTCCACAGAAACATCTTTCTACGCTGCTACTCTCTGGTTGAAACAAAGGTTCAACAACCTCATCAAGTTCTATCTTCCTCCCACTCAATTCTTTTGAGAGAAACTTTTTCTCGGGAAAGGACCCATTTTAGCAACAAACACTTTATGCTTGGATCTAAGATAGAAGGTTCACCCAACTGTTCTTAGGGTAATCTATGAAGATGCATTTGTCCGCTTTGGGTTCGAGCTCATTTGGTGAAAAGATTTTTCCACACAAGCGTCGCAGCCCCAAACACCCCGGTAACGCTGCACTTATGTAATTCACCATTAACTATTGTCATGGACTTAGACCGCTGGGTGATCTGTCTCGCCAAATTTTTATCATCAGGTAACTCGCCCCGAGTCAAGTATGTCAAGTAGGGCACAGTCCAATCCGGAATAGCATGTAGAGCAGCCACCAAGTGCCCCTCCGGGTCACGAACAACCAAATCTTCTTCTGAAGGTAACTTGACAGTCGGGTGATGTAAGACGTCCAGAAAGACATTGGGAGGCACCGGCTTTCACTGAGAGCCTAACCTTGACAAGGCATCAGCCGCCTCATTCCTGCGACAATCAATGTGATCCTCCCGATAACCTTTAAAGTGACCAGCAATGACATCCACCGTCTGACGATAAGCCGCCATCCGCGGGTCCTTGCAGTCCCAAGTGCCTCACACTTGCTGAGCCACAAGATCTGAGTCGCCAAAACACCTTACCCGGCTTAAATTCATCTCCTTAGCCACTCCGAGGCCATGAAGTAGGGCTTCATATTCAGCCGCGTTATTGGTGCAAGGGAACATCAGCCGGAGCACATAACAGAACTTATCACCTTTGGGAGATGTCAAAACAATTCCTGCCCCTGATCCTTCCAGCTGCTTGGATCCGTCAAAGTGTATAGTCCAGTATGTGTTATCCGGTTTTTCCTTAGGAGCTTGACACTCTGTCCAGTCGTTTATAAAATCCACAAGGGCTTGGGACTTGACAGCCGTACGAGGGACGTATTTCAGATTGAGAGGCCCCAACTCCAGTGCCCACTTAGCGATCCTACCAGTGGCTTCTCTGTTTTGAATTATGTCCCCCAATGGAGCAGAGCTGACCACTGTGATCTGGTGCCCTAAGAAATAATGCTTTAACTTGCGGTTGGCCATGAATACCCCATACACTAGCATCTGCCAGTGTGGATATCTTTGCTTAGACTCTATCAGGACCTCACTGATGTAATAAACCGGCCTCTGAACCGATACTCCTTCCCTGCTTCATCGTGCTCGACCACAATTGCAGCATTGACAGCCCAGTTGTTAGCCGCCACATACAGGAGCAAAGGTCCTTTCTCAGCCGGAGTAGCCAATACCGGCGGCTTAGTGAGTTGCTTCTTGAGCGCCTCCAATGCTTCACCCGCCGCCGTACTCCAGACAAAATTGTCTGTCTTTTTCATCATCTGGTATAGTGGGATAGCCTTCTCACCAAGGCGGCTTATGAACCGGCTCAACGCGGCGATCCGCCCTGCCAGGCGTTGGAAATTGTTAATACAAGCCGGCTCTGCCAGGGAGGTGGTAGCTTTGTGTTGGGGAACATTGCATGGGAAACAAAAAATTTCCTACGTTCACGCAAGACCTATCCATGGTGATGAGCATCTATGAGAGGGAGAATGGATCTACATACCCTTGTAGATCGCTAAGCGGGAAGAGTTAAGAAACGCGGTTGGTGTAGTCGAACATCTTCGCGATCCAAATCACCGAGCGTCTCGCGATCCAATCACGATCCGTCCCGCGATCCAATCACGATCCGTCCCGTGAACTTGATCACGATCCATCCTGCGAACTCGATCACGGTCCTTCTGATCTAGCGCCAAACGTACGGCACCTCTGCGTTCAGCAGGCGTATGGCTTGATGACGATCTCCGCCGTCTTGATCCAGCAAGAGGGAGCGGAGAGGAAGAAGAGTTCTCCGGCAGCGTGACGACACTCCGGCAATGGTGGTGGAGCTATTCCGGAAGGGCTTCGCCTAAGCACTACAGAAATCCGATCCGGAGGAGAAACTATGCACTGGAGGAACGGCCAGCACGTGGCTAAAAATTCTATGCAAAACCCTAAAACCCATCAGTATATATAGGAGGAAGGGAGGAGAGGCTTGGTGCAAGGGCCAAGCCTCCTTTGGTTCGGCCGAAGTGGGGAGGAGAGGAGGACTCCTCCTCCAATCCTAGTAGGACTAGGATTCCTCCTTTTTTGGCCTTTTTCCACCTTTTTCCCTATGGGCTTTTCTTCCCAGCCGCATGGGCCTAGTGTGGGACTTCCACCAGACCACAAAGGGCTGGTATTTACTCTCCCACAGCCCATGTAGCCTCTTGGGACGAAATACCCCTCCCGATGGTCTCCCGGTACATTACCGGCACTCCCGGTACACTACCGATGAGCCTGAAACTTTTCCGGCGACCAAAATAGGACTTCCTATATATCAATATTTACCTCCGGACCATTCCGGAGCTCCTCGTGATGTCCGAGATCTCATCCGGGACTCCGAGCAACCTTCGGTCACCACCATACATAACTCTATACTACCGAAATGTCACTGAACCTTAAGTGTGCAGACCCTGCGGGTTCGAGAACTATGTAGACATGACCGAGACACCTCTACGGTTAATAACCAATAGCGGGACCTAGATGCGCATATTGTTTCCTACATATTCTACGAAGATCTTTATTGGTTGAACCTCTACGTCAAGGATTCAGTTAATCCCGTATGATGTTCCCTTTGTTCTTCGGTATGTTACTTAAGGATTCAGTTAATCCCGTATGATGTTCCCCATGTTCTTCGGTATGTTACTTGCCTGAGATTCGATCGTCGGTATCTCCATACCTAGTTCAACCTCATTACTGGCAAGTCTCTTTACTCATTCCGTAGTACAAGATCCCGTGACTAACACATAGTCACATTGCTTGCCAGGCTTATTGTGATGTTGTATTACCGAGTGGGCCCTGAGATACCTCTCTGTCACACGGAGTAACAAATCCGAGTCTTGATCCATGCCAACTCAACAGACACCCTTGGATATACCTGTAGAGCACCTTTATAGTCACCCAGTTACGTTGCGACGTTTGATACACACAAGGCACTCCTCCGATGTCCATGAGTTGCATGATCTCATGGTCATAGGAACATATACTTGACATGCAGAAAACTGTAGCAATAAATGGACACGATCATATGCTACGTTTGTAGTTTGGGTCTTGTCCATCACATCATTCTACTAATGATGTGATCCTGTTATCAAATGACATCACATGTCAATGGCTAGGAAACCTTGACCATCTTTGATCAACGAGCTAGTTCACTAGAGGCATACTAGGGACATAGTGTTGTCTATTTACCCACACATGTAATGTGTTCCCAATCAATACAATTATAGCATGGATAATAAACTATTATCATGAACAAGGAATTGATGGTATTGGGCGGCAACCCTTTTAACCATGTGCAAGCCGGACCTTCAAGCATCATGATGAAGTACTTAGCACATACCTCCTCACTGACATCCAGCATCTCCATAGCCAGCTCATAACTTTCGACCGAGGCCTCCGGAGGTTAATCAGCAGTGTAATTTGGAACCTTGCAAGGTCCTTTGAAATCCTTCGGCAGCCATTCACTTTGCAGAGCCGGTGACAAGGATGGCACTCCCACGGCCCTGGTGGTTACTCCCGCCCCTACTGATACAGAGGGCGCGGGCTCTTGGTGAGTCACCATGGCCAAAGCTACCGCCTCTTGCTGGTTTTTTGCCCGGTTTATGAGAGCTTGCGCATTGAGAGCCGCCTGATCGTCCCCCAGAGGTCCTCTGTGCCGACCGCTACTAGAAACCGCCGGCGACTCATAGCGCCAGCTAAAGCTCTGGCTAAGGAGAGGGGTTGAATGAACGCGGCTCCGGTTGTGAGCATACTTCTCCTGCTGGGCCATTGTCATCTGAAGGTATCCAATGGCATTCCGTATCTCTTCTGCAAAAGGTGCTTCATCTGGAATAGGGATCGTTTCAAGCCGGGTGGCCACAGCCACCATGTAGTCAGCCGGGTTAGAATAATGACCCGCCGATGTTGGAAAGACCATTGGTGAGGCCTGGTTTTGTTGGGCCGGGTGTGGCGTTGGTTGAACCGCCGGCCGGCTTCCAGGTGCATCCACTGCCCATCCCGTTCCTGGCGTGTTGAAGAGATTGCTGGCCTCATAACGTTCTGGTAAGAAGGATTGATGCCTCATCCGATGCACCACAGCCGCTGATTGCTGTTCCAGCCCAAGGCGGAAGGCATCCGTCTTAATACGTTCTGCCTCTTCCTCCATCTGGACCTTCAGCTCAACTATCCTCTGTTGCTCCTCCGCCATCCGGTCCTCGACCTCACAATCTCTAAGTTCCAAGCGGCCTGGTTATCTGGTGTAACTTCAGTGGCCATCAGGGCCGCGAGCTCGTTCATCAGATCCAGAAGAATTTGAGCCGGTGGCGGCGGGTCAGCCCCCGAGGATGCTGCTCCAGCAGCTGTGCTGCTCGCACGTGGGGCCGACCCTGCCATGAACACTGTCACATGAACCGGCGGCCCAAGATCGTCCGGCTCAGAGCGATCCAACTCAGGGTAAAGCTCGTCGTAGCTCCCGAGCACACCGTTGTGAAGCTGGTATATCGACTCTGTTTCCCCGCTCGAAGGTTCACCCTCTGAACAGATAAGAGTCTCCTATGATGCAGAAGCTTCAAGATCCATAACTTGGGTGAAGCCTACAAAGACGTGCTTCCGGCCCGGGTTAAAATGGGCT
The DNA here is from genome assembly GCA_022496015.1 of Hordeum marinum. Classification (NCBI taxonomy): domain Eukaryota; kingdom Viridiplantae; phylum Streptophyta; class Magnoliopsida; order Poales; family Poaceae; genus Hordeum; species Hordeum marinum. The sequence goes on from CM039673.1 coordinate 524,582,538, forward strand.
GGTTGCACAGCATGGGCGGGTTGCACATGCCGAGCCGGCTCGACGATGTCGGTGCAGACGTCCGGCCCGGGCGTAGATCCGTTAATCCTGCCGATGAAGACATGGATCCCGCCGAAAGGAACCCGGAATCCATATTCCACAGAACCCGCATCAAGCCCCAGCCGGCGTCGTCGATGTAGAGCCGGCCGTGGTGACTCTTGTTCATCCTTCCGACCATGTATCCCTCGAGCCCTGGGAGAGAACCCTTCGAGAACTCAACACCACCGAGCGCAGGCCCCATGGTGGGCGCCAACTGTCGTGGTTTTATCATGGTAGATGTCTGGGTGAACGTACTTGGATTCGAGGCCATTGCTAAAGTGATGGACTCAAAGGGGTAGATTGGGACGAAGGACACGAGTTTACCTAGGTTCGGCCCCTCAAGTTGAGGTAATAGCCTACGTCCTGCTTGTGTTTGTATTGCTTGCTGTATCAATTACAAGGGAGCTATTGCTTGACCTAGTTCTCGATAGCCTCATCCCTAAGTCGCCCTGGGTCTTACCTTTATATAGGAGGTCCAGACCACGGGTCATAAAAGTTGTAGCCGACTCTCATTACATGTCCGATTCCATCTCTACATTAGTTTGCCTTCCTGACCAAGTTTTCTCCGGGCGGCTTACACGCCCGGGTCTTCTCTGTCCGGGCCTTGCTCCGGCCCATCCTATCAAGCCGCCAAACATCTTGGGCTTCGGGCTTTATAGCCCACTCTTGGATTAACGTACGAGCTGCCTAGCGAGACCCGGAGCCTGTAGGGCGGGTCTCATCGTGGGGTTATTGTTGGAAATATGCCCTAGAGGCAAAAATAAAAATGTTATTATCATATTTCCTTGTTCATGATAATTGTTTATTATCCATGCTATAATTGTATTAATCGGAAACTCAGATACATGTGTGGATACATAGACAACACCATGTGCCTAGTATGCCTCTAATAGACTAGCTCGTTGATCAAAGATGGATATGGTTTCCTAGTTATGGACATGAGATGTCATTTGATAACGGGATCACATCATTAGGAGAATGATATGATGGACAAGACCCAAACTACAAACATAGCATATGATCGTGTTAGTTTATTGCTACTATTTTCTGCATGTCAATTATTTGTTCCTATGACCATGAGATCATGCAACTCACTCACACTGGAGGAGTGCCTTGTGTGTATCAAACGTCGCAACGTAACTGGGTGACTATAAAAGTGCTCTACAGGTATCTTCGAGGGTGTCTGTCGGGTTGGCATGGATCAAGACTGGGATTTGTTACTCCAAGTGACGGAGAGGTATCTCAGGGCCCACTCGGTAATACAACATCACAATAAGCCTTGCAAGCAATGTGACTAAGTGTTAGCCATGGGGTCTTGTATTACGGAACGAGTAAAGAGACTTGCTAGTAACGAGGTTGAACTAGGTATGTGTTGGGAACGTCGCATGGGAAACAAAAGAATTCCTACGCACACGCAGATCTATCCATGGTGATGAGCATCAACGAGAGGGAGAGTGGATCTACATACCCTTGTAGATCGCTAAGCGGGAAGCGTTAAGAAACGTGGTTGGTGAAGTTTTGATGGTTAGTCAAACCACTAGTTTCGAGAAGGGCAAGAGCAAGGAGGGAAACTTCATGGATAGCAAGTCAGTTACTGCTCTAGTGAAGCTACCCAAAGTTGAACCCAAACCCGAGACTAAGTGCTTCGATTATGAGGAGAGCGGTCGCTGAAGCGGAACAACCATAGATACTTGGTAGATAAGAAGGTTGGCAACATCGACAGAAGTATATTTGATATACGTGTTAATGATGTGTACACTGCGAGTACTCCTTGTAGCACCTGGGTATTGGATACCAGTTCGGTTGCTAAATTTTAATAACTCGAAATAAAAGCTACGGAATAAACGGAGAACTAGCTAAGGGTGAGGTGATGATGTGTGTTGGAAATGTTTCCAAGGTTGATGTATTCAACATCGCACGCTCTCTCTACCTTCGGGATTAGTGACAAACCTAAATAAATGTTATTTGGTGTTTTGCGTTGAGCATGAACGTGATTAGATCGTGTTTATTGCAACACGATTATTCATTTAAGTTAGAGAATAATGGTATTCTGTTTACATGAATGACACCTTTAATGGTCATGCACCCAGTGAGAATGGTTTGTTGAATCTTGATCGTAGTAATACACATGTTCATAACATTGATGCCAAAAGATACAAAGTTAATAATGATAATACCACATACTTGTGGCACTGCCGCTAAATGTCATATTGGTATAAAGCGCATGAAGAAACTCCATGCTTATGGATCTTTGGACTCATTCGATTTCGAATCGGTCGAGACATGTGAACCATGCCTCTTGGGCAAGATGACTAAGGACCCCGTTTTCCAGATGGATGGAGCGGGCAAGTGATTTATTGGAAATGATACATGTTGATGTATGCAATCCAATGAGTCTTGTAGCGTGCGGTGGATATCCTTATTTCCTTACCTTCGCTAATGATTTGAGTAGATATAGTGTATATTTACTTAATGAAACACAAGTCTGAATCGTTTGAAAGGTTCAACAAAATTCAAAGTGAAGTTTAAGATCATCGTGACAAGAAGATAAAAATGTCCGTGATATGATCGTGGAGGTGAATATCTGAGTTACGAGTTTGGCATACAACTTTAGACAATGTGAAAGTTGTTTCACAAGTCACGCCACCTGGAACACAATAGTGTGATTTTGTGTCTGAATGTCATAGTTGTACTCTATAGGATATGGTGCGTGCTATGATGTCTCTTATCGTTTTGCTACTATAATTTTGGGGTTATGCATTAGAGACAACTACATTCACTTTAAATAGGGCACCATCTAAATCCGTTGAGATGACACCGTGTGAATTAGGGTTTGATAGAAACCCAAGCTATCATTTCTTAATGTTTGGTGCTGCGACGATTGTGTGGAAAACGTTTTCACCGAATGAGCTCAAACCCAAAGCCGACAAATGCATCTTCATAGAATACCCTAAGAATAGTTGGGTGAACCTTCTATCTTAGATCCAAGCTGTCACATCCATATCTTGGAGTCATAGGAACAACATGTGTTTGCATCATGTTTCAATTTGGCATCAACTTGAAATGGGGAGCTAAAGAAACCCCAAGCTCACTTTGAATCAAAACAATTCAAATTTGGTGAAAATTCAACAAATCCAAAATGCCCACTAAAAATGTTCCCTATGTCTGGTAAATTTGGACATGATTATAAGAGGGATCATTTCAATTATTTGTACAATCAAAGCAATTTAAAAATAAATGTTAAAGCTCCTGAAAATGACAAATAAAGCATTATCATTACTTTTGTTTTCAAAATATCCTGAAACTTTTTAGATAAGTTTGAAATATTCAAACTCCATTATAGAAAATACTTGGGATATTTTGCAAAGTCATTTTGTACCTGCAAAAGAATTAAACAAATGTCAGAAATTAGAAAAGAAATGAAAAAAAGAAAAAAAGGAGAAAGAAGCCTAGGTCAGGCCAGCCCACCTGGCCTAGGGAGGTCATCGTCCTCCTGGCGGCCAGGAGGACGGGAGTGTGGCCGGCGTGCGTGCGCTGCCGTGCCTCCACGCCGGCAGCTTCCTGCCTGCTTCCACCTCGCCAGCTCGACGGGGATAAGCTCCCAGAGCCGTCCCCATCGCCCCCCCTCTCTCTCTCTCGCCCGCCTCTCTTTCTCCCCTCGTCTGCTCCGCCATGGCCGAGCTACTCGCCGTCGTAGCGCCGCCGTTCTAGCCGCCCTTGCGCCCTTCTGAGCCCACCAAAGGCTCCGCCTAGATCCCCTCTTCCTTCTCGCCGATCCACGCACCGCCGGGAGCTCCCTGTCGCTGCCATCGCCGTCGTCTTCAACCTCTGGCCGCCGGCAAGCAAGTGAAGCTTGCCGCTGCTCCAGGCCCTCCCCGAGCCCGCTTTCGACGTCTCTACAACCGTCGTGAGCCCCTGGATCTTTTCCCTGTTGGAAATATGCCCTAGAGGCAATAATAAAATGGTTATTATTGTATTTCCTAGTGCATGATAATTGTCTATTATTCATGCTACAATTGTGTTAACCAGAAACCGTAATACATGTGTGAATACATAGACCATCACATGTCCCTAGTGAGCCTCTAGTTGGCTAGCTCGTTGATCAATAGATGGTCACGGTTTCATGACCATGGACATTGGATGTCGTTGATAACGGGATCACATCATTAGGAGAATGATGTGATGGACAAGACCCAATCCTAAGCATAGCACAAGATCGTGTAGTTCGTTTGCTAAAGCTTTTCAATGTCAAGTATCATTTCCTTAGACCATGAGATTGTGTAACTCCCGGATACCGTAGGAATGCTTTGGGTGTGCCAAACGTCACAACGTAACTGGGTGGCTATAAAGGTACGCTACGGGTATCTCCAAAAGTGTCTGTTGGGTTGACACGAATCAAGACTGGGATTTGTCACTCCGTGTGACGGAGAGGTATCTCTGGGCCCACTCGGTAAGACATCATCATAATGAGCTCAATGTGACTAAGGAGTTAGCCACGGGATGATGTGTTACGGAACGAGTAAAGAGACTTGCCGGTAACGAGATTGAACAAGGTATGGCGATACCGACGATCGAATCTCGGGCAAGTACCATACCGATAGACAAAGGGAATTGTATACAGGATTGATTGAATCCCTGACATCGTGGTTCATCCGATGAGATCATCGTGGAGTACGTGGGAGCCAACATGGGTATCCAGATCCCGCTGTTGGTTATTGGCCGGAGAGGTGTCTCGGTCATGTCTACGTGTCTCCCGAACCCGTAGGGTCTACACACTTAAGGTTCGATGACGCTAGGGTTATAGGGAAAAGGTATACGTGATTACCGAAGGTTGTTTGGAGTCCCGGATGAGATCCCGGACGTCACGAGGAGCTCCGGAATGGTCCGGAGGTAAAGATTGATATATAGGAAGTCCAGTTTTGGTCACCGGAAAGTTTTCGGGCTCATCGGTAGTGTACCGGGAGTGCCGGGAGGGTGCCGGAGGACCCCCGGGAGGGGTGTGACGACCAAAGGACCACATGGGCTGTTAGATAAAGTGTGCCAGCCCTTATTGGGCTGGGCAAGACTTTTGCTAAAGGCCCATGCGGCTGGAGATAAGGAGATAAGGCAAAAAGGATTTAAAAGGAGGAGATCCACCTCCCTTGTGGGAGGTGGACTCTCCCTTTAATTCAGCCGGCCATCTCCTCTTTGGAGTAGAGGCCAAGCCAGCCCTCCACGTCCCTCCTCCTATATATACTTGAGGTTTTGGATGTTTTGAGACAGGATTTGATCTCTCTCTCTCACGGCGAAGCCCTACCTCTCTTCTTCCTCCTCCGCAGCGCTTAGGCGAAGCCCTGTCGGAATACCTTGCTACTCCACCACCACCACGCCGTCGTGCTGCTGTTGGAGCCCTTACCCAACCTCTCCTTCCTCCTTGCTGGATCAAGGTGTTGGAGACGTCACCGGGCTGCACGTGTGTTGAACGCGGAGGTGCCGTCCGTTCGGCACTTGATCGGATCTACCGCGATCTGAATCGCTGCGAGTACGACTCCATCAACCGCGTTCTTGTAACGCTTCCGCTTAGCGATCTTCAAAGGTATGAAGATGCAATCTCTCCCCTCTCGTTGCTGGTTTCTCCATAGATAGATCTTGGTGAACGTAGGAAAATTTTGATTTACTACTACGTCTCCCAACAGTGGCATCATGAGCTAGGTCTATGCGTAGAATCTATGCACGAGTAGAACACAAAGCAGTTGTGGGCGTCGAGTTTGTTAATTTGCTTGCCGCTACTAGTCTTATCTTGATTCGGCGGTATTGTGGGATGAAGCGGCCCGGACCAACTTTACACGTACGCTTACGTGAGACCGGTTCCACCGCCTGACATGCACTAGATGCATAAGGTGGCTAGCGGGTGTCTGTCTCTCCTACCTTAGTCGGATCGGATTCGATGAAAAGGGTCCTTATGAAGGGTAAATAGCAATTGGCAAATCACGTTGTGGTGTTGACGTAGGTAAGAAACGTTCTTGCTAGTAACCTATAGCAGCCACGTAAAAACTTGCAACTACAAATTAGAGGACGTCTAACTTGTTTTTGCAGCATGTGCCTTGTGATGTGATATGGCCAAAGGATGTGATGTGATGCATTGTGATGTATGAATTGATCATGTTCTTGTAATAGGATTCACGACTTGCATGTCGATGATTATGACAACCGGCAGGAGCCATAGGAGTTGTCTTATTTATTGTATGACCTGCGTGTCAATGATAAACGCCATGTAATTACTTTACTTTATTGCTAAGCGTTAGCCATAGTAGTACAAGTAATAGTTGGCGAGACAACTTCATGAAGACACAATGATGGAGATCATGATGATGGAGATCATGGTGTCGTGCCGGTGACAGTGATGATCATGGTGCCCCGAAGATGGAGATCATAGGAGCAAAATGATATTGGCCATATCATGTCACTATATTGATTGCATGTGATGTTTATCATGTTTACATCTTATTTGCTTAGAACGACGGTAGTAAATAAGATGATCTCTCAATAAAATTTCAAGAGAAGTGTTCACCCTAACTGTGCACCGTTGCTAAGGATCGTTGTTCCGAAGCACCACGTGATGATCGGGTGTGATAGGTTCTAACGTTCGCATACAACGGGTGTAAGCCAGATTTACACACGCGAAACACTTAGGTTGACTTGACGAGCCTAGCATGTACAGACATGGCCTCGGAACACGGAAGACCGAAAGGTCGAACATGAGTCGTATAGAAGATACGATCAACATGAAGATGTTCACCATGGATGACTAGTCCGTCTCACGTGATGATCGGACACGGGCTAGTTGACATGGATCATGTATCACTTGGAAGACTAGAGAGATGTCTGTCTAAGTGGGAGTTCATTAATTTGATTAAGTGAACTTAATTATCATGAACTTAGTCTAAAATTGTCTTTACAATCTATGATGTAGATCCAATGGCCAACGCGAATGTCACCCTCAATTTCAACGCGTTCCTAGAGAAAACCAAGCTGAAAGATGATGGAAGCAACTATGCGGACTGGGTCCGTAGCTTGAGGATCATCCTCATAGCTTCCAAGAGATTGTATGTCCTAGATGCACCGCTAGGTGACGCACCCGTTCTCCCAGCGGAACAAGATGTTATGAACACTTGGCAATCACGCTGCGATGATTACTCCCTTGTTCAAAGCGGCATGCTTTACAGTCTAGAACCGGGGCTCCAAAAGCGTTTTAAGCAACACGGAGCATATGAGATGTTCCAGGAGCTGAAACTGGTTTTTCAAGCTCATGCCCGGGTCGAGAGATATGATGTCTCCGACAAGTTCTTCAGCTGTAAGATGGAGGAGCATAGTTCTGTCAGTGAGCACATCCTCAAGATGTCTGGGCTACACAGCCGCTTGACTCAGCTGGGGGTTAATATTCCGGATGACTCGGTCATTGACAGAATCCTCCAGTCGCTTCCACCTAGCTTCAAGAGCTTTGTGATGAACTACAACATGCAAGGTATGGAGAAGTCCATTCCTGAGTTGTACTCGATGCTGAAATCAGCGGAGGTCGAGATCAAAAAGGAGCATCAAGTGTTGATGGTGAATAAGACCACTAGTTTCAAGAAAGGCAAGGGTAAGAAGAACTTCAAGAAGGACGGCAAAGCTGTTGCTGCGCCCGGTAAGCAAGTTGCCGGGAAGAAGAAGAAAAATGGACCCAAGCCTGAGACTGAGTGCTTTTATTGCAAGGGTACCGGTCACTGGAAGCGGAACTGCCCCAAGTATTTAGCGGATAAGAAGGACGGCAACATTAAAGGTATATGTGATATACTTGTTATTGATGTGTACTTGACCAGCGCTCGCAGTAGCTCCTGGGTATTCGATACCGGTGCAGTTGCTCACATTTGTAACTCCAAGCAGGAGCTGCGGAATAAGCGGAGGCTGGCCAAGGATGAGGTGACGATGCGTGTCGGGAATGGTTCCAAGGTCGATGTGATCGCCGTCGGCACGTTACCTCTACATCTACCTTCGGTATTAGTTTTAAACCTTAATAATTGTTATTTAGTACCAGCTTTGAGCATGAACATTGTATCTGGATCTCGCTTGATGCGAGATGGCTACTCATTTAAATCCGAGAATAATGGTTGTTCTATTTATATGAGAGAAATGTTTTATGCTCATGCCCCGCTGGTCAATGGTTTATTTTTGATGAATCTCGAACGTGATGTTACACATGTCCATAGTGTGAGTACCAAAAAGTGTAAAGTTGATAACGATAGTCCCACTTACATGTGGCACTGCCGTCTTGACCATATTGGTGTCAAACGCATGAAGAAGCTCCATGCTGATGGAATTTTGGAGTCACTTGATTTCGAATCATTTGACACATGCGAACCATGCCTCATGGGCAAGATGACCAAGACTCCGTTCTCCGGAACAATGGAGCGAGCAACTGACTTGTTGGAAATAATACATACCGATGTATGCGGTCCAATGAGCGTCGAGGCTCGCGGTGGCTACCGTTATGTTCTCACCCTCACTGATGACTTGAGTAGATATGGTTATGTCTACTTAATGAAACACAAGTCTGAAACTTTTGAAAGGTTCAAGGAATTTCAGAGTGAGGTCGAGAATCAACGTGACAGGAAAATAAAATGCCTACGATCTGATCGTGGCGGAGAATATTTAAGTCACGAGTTTGGCACGCACCTTAGGAAATGTGGAATTGTTTCACAACTCACGCCGCCCGGCACACCCCAGCGAAATGGTGTGTCTGAACGTCGTAATCGCACTCTATTGGATATGGTGCGATCTATGATGTCTCTTACCGACTTACCGCTATCATTTTGGGGATATGCATTAGAGACTGCCGCATTCACTTTAAATAGGGCACCGTCTAAATCCGTTGAGACGACACCGTATGAATTGTGGTTTGGAAAGAAACCTAAGCTGTCGTTTCTAAAAGTTTGGGGATGCGATGCTTATGTGAAGAAACTTCAACCTGAGAAGCTCGAACCCAAAGCGGAAAAGTGCGTCTTCATAGGATATCCCAAGGAGACTATTGCGTATACCTTCTACCTACGATCCGAAGGCAAAGTCTTTGTTGCCAAGAATGGATCCTTTCTCGAGAAAGAGTTTCTCTCGAAAGAAGTAAGTGGGAGGAAAATAGAACTTGATGAGGAAATTGTACCTCCACTCGAACCAGAGAGTAGCGCAGCACAGGAAGTTGTTTCTGTGGAGCCTACACCGGCTAGAGAGGAAGTTAATGATGATGATCATGAAACTTCAGATCAAGTTGCTATTCGAAGGTCCACCAGGACACGTTCCGCACCAGAGTGGTACGGCAATCCTGTCCTAGAGATCATGTTGTTGGACAACGGTGAACCTTCGAACTATGAAGAAGCGATGGCGGGCCCGGATTCCAACAAATGGCTTGAGGCCATGAAATCCGAGATAGGATCCATGTATGAGAACAAAGTATGGACTTTGGTGGACTTGCCTAATGATAAGCGAGCCATTGAAAACAAATGGATCTTTAAGAAGAAGACTGACGCGGACGGTAATGTCACCGCCTATAAAGCTCGGCTTGTCGCTAAGGGTTATCGACAAGTTCAAGGAGTTGACTACGATGAGACTTTCTCACCCGTAGCGATGCTAAAGTCAGTCCGAATCATGTTAGCAGTTGCCGCATTTTATGATTATGAGATCTGGCAAATGGACGTCAAAACGGCATTCCTTAATGGCTTCCTCAAGGAAGAACTGTATATGATGCAGCCGGAAGGTTTTGTCGATCCTAAAGATGCTAACAAGGTATGCAAGCTCCAGCGCTCCATCTATGGGCTGGTGCAAGCATCTCGGAGTTGGAACATTCGCTTTAATGAGGTGATTAAAGCGTTTGGGTTTGTACAGGTTTATGGAGAACCTTGTATTTACAAGAAAGTGAGTGGGAGCTCTATAGCATTTCTTATACTGTATGTGGATGACATGCTGATAATGGGAAATAATATAGAACTCTTGGAAAGTATCAAGGCCTACTTGAATAAGTGTTTTTCAATGAAGGACCTTGGAGAAGCTGCTTACATATTAGGTATTAAGATCTATAGAGATAGATCGAAACGCCTCATTGGTCTTTCACAAAGCACATACCTTGAAAAGATATTGAAGAAGTTCAATATGCATCAGTCCAAGAAGGGGTTCTTGCCTGTGTTGCAAGGTGTGAGATTGAGTACGACTCAATGCCCGACCACGGCAAAGGATAGAGAAGAGATGAGTGTCATCCCCTATGCTTCAGCCATAGGCTCTATCATGTATGCCATGCTGTGTACCAGACCTGATGTGAACCTTGCCATAAGTTTGGTAGGGAGGTACCAAAGTGATCCCGGAGCGGAACACTGGACAGCGGTCAAGAATGTCCTGAAGTACCTGAAAAGGACAAAGGACATGTTTCCCATATATGGAGGTGCCGAAGAGCTCGTCGTAAAGGGTTACGTCGACGCTAGCTTCGACACAGATCCGGACGACTCTAAGTCGCAAACCGGATACGTGTATATTTTGAATGGAGGGGCAGTCAGCTGGAGTAGCAGCAAGCAAAGCGTCGTGGCGGCATCTACATGTGAAGCGGAGTACATAGCTGCTTCAGAAGCAGCAAAGGAGGGAGTCTGGATGAAGGAGTTCATCACCGACCTAGGAGTGATTCCAAATGCGTCGGGCCCGATGACTCTACTCTGTGATAACACTGGAGCTATTGCCCTTGCGAAGGAGCCCAGGTTTCACAAGAAGACAAGACACATCAAGCGCCGCTTCAACTCCATCCGTGATTACATTCAGGAGGGAGACATAGATATTTGTAAAGTGCATACGGATCTGAATGTCGCAGATCCGTTGACTAAACCTCTCTCACGAGCAAAACATGATCAACACCAGAACGCTATGGGTGTTCGATTCATCACAATGTAACTAGATTATTGACTCTAGTGCAAGTGGGAGACTGTTGGAAATATGCCCTAGAGGCAATAATAAAATGGTTATTATTGTATTTCCTAGTGCATGATAATTGTCTATTATTCATGCTACAATTGTGTTAACCAGAAACCGTAATACATGTGTGAATACATAGACCATCACATGTCCCTAGTGAGCCTCTAGTTGGCTAGCTCGTTGATCAATAGATGGTCACGGTTTCATGACCATGGACATTGGATGTCGTTGATAACGGGATCACATCATTAGGAGAATGATGTGATGGACAAGACCCAATCCTAAGCATAGCACAAGATCGTGTAGTTCGTTTGCTAAAGCTTTTCAATGTCAAGTATCATTTCCTTAGACCATGAGATTGTGTAACTCCCGGATACCGTAGGAATGCTTTGGGTGTGCCAAACGTCACAACGTAACTGGGTGGCTATAAAGGTACGCTACGGGTATCTCCGAAAGTGTCTGTTGGGTTGACACGAATCAAGACTGGGATTTGTCACTCCGTGTGACGGAGAGGTATCTCTGGGCCCACTCGGTAAGACATCATCATAATGAGCTCAATGTGACTAAGGAGTTAGCCACGGGATGATGTGTTACGGAACGAGTAAAGAGACTTTCCGGTAACGAGATTGAACAAGGTATGGCGATACCGACGATCGAATCTCGGGCAAGTACCATACCGATAGACAAAGGGAATTGTATACGGGATTGATTGAATCCCTGACATCGTGGTTCATCCGATGAGATCATCGTGGAGTACGTGGGAGCCAACATGGGTATCCAGATCCCGCTGTTGGTTATTGGCCGGAGAGGTGTCTCGGTCATGTCTACGTGTCTCCCGAACCCGTAGGGTCTACACACTTAAGGTTCGATGACGCTAGGGTTATAGGGAAAAGGTATACGTGATTACCGAAGGTTGTTTGGAGTCCCGGATGAGATCCCGGACGTCACGAGGAGCTCCGGAATGGTCCGGAGGTAAAGATTGATATATAGGAAGTCCAGTTTTGGTCACCGGAAAGTTTTCGGGCTCATCGGTAGTGTACCGGGAGTGCCGGGAGGGTGCCGGAGGACCCCCGGGAGGGGTGTGACGACCAAAGGACCACATGGGCTGTTAGATAAAGTGTGCCAGCCCTTATTGGGCTGGGCAAGACTTTTGCTAAAGGCCCATGCGGCTGGAGATAAGGAGATAAGGCAAAAAGGATTTAAAAGGAGGAGATCCACCTCCCTTGTGGGAGGTGGACTCTCCCTTTAATTCAGCCGGCCATCTCCTCTTTGGAGTAGAGGCCAAGCCAGCCCTCCACGTCCCTCCTCCTATATATACTTGAGGTTTTGGATGTTTTGAGACAGGATTTGATCTCTCTCTCTCACGGCGAAGCCCTACCTCTCTTCTTCCTCCTCCGCAGCGCTTAGGCGAAGCCCTGTCGGAATACCTTGCTACTCCACCACCACCATGCCGTCGTGCTGCTGTTGGAGCCCTTCCCCAACCTCTCCTTCCTCCTTGCTGGATCAAGGTGTTGGAGACGTCACCGGGCTGCACGTGTGTTGAACGCGGAGGTGCCGTCCGTTCGGCACTTGATCGGATCTACCGCGATCTGAATCGCTGCGAGTACGACTCCATCAACCGCGTTCTTGTAACGCTTCCGCTTAGCGATCTTCAAAGGTATGAAGATGCAATCTCTCCCCTCTCGTTGCTGGTTTCTCCATAGATAGATCTTGGTGAACGTAGGAAAATTTTGATTTACTACTACGTCTCCCAACATTCCCCTCTTTCCCCCTTCGTTTGCATGCCCAAGCGCCGGATTCCATCGAGGTCCGAGGTGCCCCGCCGCTCGAGCTCGACACCGGCCATGCTCCGGTGACTAGTTGGTCCATCAGAGGCCACCGTCGTGTTCGTGAGGCTGCGTAGAGGCCGTAGGTGCCAAGTAGAGGTCGTGTTGCGCCCTGGTTCGACGGGCTCGTGCTCGCCCGAGCTTCGGCAGCCGCCAAGCTCACCGCCGGCATCGATTCCGACCATCTCAGCTCCTGGGAGGTGTCAGGATGGACGCGCGCGTGAGCATAGGTCCGTTTGGTGCCCTTCGCCATCCATTTGGTCGCCGGAGGAGGGATCCCAAGCCCCTCTGTTGTCTCTGGAGCCACCGGCGGCTCAACGCCAGTGGATCTTGCCGGAGTTGACCATGGGGGTTTGACCCCAGGTCAACTGGCAAGTGGGCCCGAACCCCTAATTAAGTTAGATTAAGAAATTTTAATTAATTAAGTTAATTAACCTAATTAGTCACTGACCAGTGGGCCTAGAAATACTAATTAACTAGGATTAGTTTTAATTATTTAATTAAATGATTGAGCCACTCACATGTGGTTCCCACATGTCAGGTTTGACTCTGGCCTGGTCAGCTGATCAGCTGACGTCACTGTGACGTCCGGCTGATGCCATAATTCTATTTTCTAGTTTAACAATAATTCCTAAAATTATTCAAAAATTCAAAAATTCATATAAATTAATCCGTAAATCAGATGAAAATAATTTATATATGAAAATTTATCAGAAAAATCCAATGAGTCCAATGGTGCTATTGTCATGCATGTTAGAGCAATCTAGATAGGTGAACAATGACATTTACTAATAGGTTAGTATATGGAATTGAAATAAAGAACGATTTTGAATCTATATTCAACTTCATTTTAAATCAACATGAACACTAGTTGCATTAGCTCATCCATACATGCTATCATGCCATGATCATGCATCATATTGTTGCACTTGCGTGTGTTGATTGTTTCTTATCTGCATCGCGGTAGGCCCTGCTTCTGACGATACCCCTGAGTATCCCGATGAAGGAGAGAACCTTTCCGCTACCTAGCAAGGCAAGCACCCCCTTTGATCATCCCGATAACATCCTAATCTCTCGCTCCTGCTCTTGTTTATTGCATTAGGACAGTCGATCACATGTTAGTCATATACGGTAGATGATCCTATTCTGCTGCATAACCTGACATTGTCATAGTAAATAGCCAAACCTTGCAATCTAGCATACCTGGTAGATGCTTGTGCCATGATGTGCTTAGCTTGCTTTGCCTGCTATGCTTGCTATGCTTAGAGTTGTGTCAAGTCTGATTCATCTGGGTGATGAACTGAGTGAAACGATGTTGTTCTGATGTGGTGTTATAATTATGAACTCAATTTGGTAAAGGTAGCGATGAGAGGCTATGTAGGAGTACATAGCGGGTTGTACCATTGGGACCGTTCTTAGGAACTGAGTTCCGTGTTTGTGATCCAAGACTAGTTACTACCACATGCTGGGCCCTGAAATATGACCCCGCTTGACTTATCATTCGCTTAGTCCTTGGTCCAGGAGTTGCAAGTAGTTTCTGGTGTTTATAGCATGCTGGAGGCCGTGCGTAGCGCTGACCCTAGGGGTGGGTTACGACGCGGTAGGCAGTGGCACGGTGTACCAAGGGTCACCCGAATGGTGGGCTTGGGAACCCTGTGCACATCGTTCGGGGCCATAGCGGAAACTTCGGCTGGACTTCCGTGCGGGTTCAGTCTCAAATAGGCGATAGCCTGGACTAGAGGTCTTATGTGATTGACGGTCATGGCCGACTCCCTCGCTGGGCATCCGCTTGAAGGTTGCCGAGGTGCATGGTTTTATGAGCACACATCGATAAGTGGCGAGAGCGTGTGTGAAGATGTACACCCCTGCAAGGTATGAAACTATTCGAATAGCCGCGTCCTCGGATATGGACTACTTGGAGAACTTATGTTGTTCATAGATAATCAAATGGATACTCATAAAAATATCAAGACAAGTGTGAGTACCATGGATGGCACTCTCCCAGGAGAGGGAAGTGAATCCATGGTGATGTATTGTCGTGGAGTTAGTGGACTCGTGTGCGATATCTAAAATTGTAATAAAGAGTCAAATTTTGAGTAGTGTAGGTTAGCCATGAGTCAAAGTTGGCATTGCTGCATAAACTCCACCACCTCCTTGATGATACATGAGCATGATTAGATTAGGTATGTTCTAAAGACTTGTTGAGTATGTTTGTACTCACGTTTGCTTAATAAATGTTGCAGATGAGACCCAGGACCCATCAGGTGGGTTCTATCTAGATGTCGATGATGCCGAATAGCTGGTGTCCCAGCTATGACCTTTGCCCTGTGGCGGGCTGTAGACAGTCAGGCCATGTGTATTTTTACCCCTTTCATCTGTCTGTACTCAGACAGCTTATGCTTCCGCTTGGTTTGTATGAACATGTTTGTATGACTTGAGTGTCGGGTTATGTGACCCCTATCTGTAAGAACATATTATGCAAGGCTCGTATGAGCCTCTTAAATAAAAGTCATGTTGTTGTATGGTTATGTTGTGATGCCATGGTTGTATCTATGCATATCGGGCATGTCGTGCGTACGTGTGATGTGCAACGGTATGTATGGGATCAGACACCTAGTCGTGTGCCTTTAGTAGTACTCTTTACAAGGAACTGTCTCTTTGTGCTTCCACCGAGCCATGTTAGCTTGCTACTGCTCCGGACACATTGATTAACCGGCATGTATCCTTCTTTGCTGTTGTGTCTGTCCCTTAGGGGAAATGTCTCACAATGTAATGGAGTCCCTGTAGCCTGTTACGACTCGTCTATGTGCAGTGATGGCATTTATGTCTCACGGCGTAATGGAGTCCTTGTAGCTTGTTATGACTCGTCTACACACGCTTGAGGCCGACACCTGCATTGCTGGGTTACGTATGCATGTTTCCGTACGGATGTATCGCTTGGGTTCTATGACTAGATATGTCGTCTCCGGTTCTCTGTCGTTTGATTGCCAGCGACATGTTCACATACATGAGCCAAAAGGCGCAAACGGTCCCGGCTAAGGTAAGGCTGCAGCCGTGGAACTTACCGTGCGTGAGGCCGCAAAGTGATGTGATATGTTACAGTCTGGATTCATATGACTTAGGATAGGGGTCCCGACACAAGCATAAAATGTTTGTTGCTAGAACTGGGTCCTTTCTCGAGAAAGAGTTTCTCTCGAAAGAATTGAGTGGGAGGAAGATAGAACTTGATGAGGTTGTCGAACATTTGTTCAACCAGAGAGTAGCGCAGCGCAGGAAGATGTTTCTGTGAAGCCTACGTTAGTTGAAGAGGTTAATGATGATGATCATGAAGCTTCGGATCAAGTTACTATCAAACCTCGTAGGTTGACAAGTATGTCTACTGCTCCTGAGCGGTACGATAACCCTATCTTGGAGGTCATGTTGTTGGACAACGATGAATCTATGAGCTATGGAGAAGCGATTATGGGCCTGGATTCTGACAAATGGTTAGAGGCCATGAAATCCGAGAAAGGATCCATGTATGAAAACCAAGTATAGACTTTGGTAGACTTGCTCATTGGACAGCAGGTTGTCGAGTACAAAAGGACCTTTGAGATGATGACAGACGCTGATGGTAAATGTCACCATTTATAGAGCTCGACTTGTCGCAAAGAACTTTCCGACAAGTTCAAGGAGTTGACTACGATGAGACTTTCTCACTCGTAGCAATGCTAAAGTCTGTTGGAATTATTTTAGTAGTTGCTGCATTTTTTCAATTATGAAATCTGGCAGATGGATGTCAAAACATCGTTTCCTTCCTTAAGGAAAGGTTGTATGAGATACAACCAGAAGGTTTTGTCAGTCCTAAGGATGCTAAAAGGTGTGCAAGCTTCAGTGATCCTTCTATGAACTGAAGCAAGCATCTCGGAGTTGGAATATACACTTTGATGAGGTGATCAAAGTTTTTGAGTCTATACAAAGTTTATGAGAAACTTGTATTTACAATAAAGTGAGTGGGAGCACTATAGAGTTTCTGGTAAGCATATGTGGTTGACATATTGTTGATCAGAAATGATGTAGAATTTCTGGAAAGCATAAATAGTTGTTTGAAAAGAGTTTTTCAAAGGAAGAGCTAGATAAAGCTACCTAATTGTTGAGCATCAACACCTATAGAGATAGATCAAGATGCTTGATGAGACTTTCAATGAGTACATACCTTGAGAAGATTTTGAAAGAGTTCAAAATGGATCAGTCAGAGAAAGAGTTCTCGCCTGATTTGTATGGTGTGAAGTTGAGTGAGACTCAAAGCTCGACAACGTTAGAAGAAAGATAAAGGACAAACGTCATACCCTATGCCTTAGCCATAGGCTCTATATTATGCCATGCTGTGTACCGCACCTGGTGTGTGCCTTGCCATGAGTCTGTCAAGGGGTACAAAAGTGATCCAGGAGTGGATCACTAGACAGCGGTCAGGATTATCCTTAGTAACTAGAGGACTAAGGAAATATTTCTCGATTATGGAGGTGATAAAGAGTTCGTCATAAAGGGTTACGTCGATGCAAACTTTAATACCAATCCGGATGACTCTGAGTAGCAATCCGGATACGTATAGTGGGGCAGCCATTTGGAATAGCTCCAAGTGGAGTGTGGTAGTAATGTCTACAGTATGACATAGAGATTTGCAAAGTACACACGGATTTGAATGTCATAGACCCGTTGACTAAAAGACCTCTCTCACATGCAAATCATGATCGAGCCCCAGAACTCATTTGGTGTTAGATTCATAACAATGCGAATCACATGGTGATGTGAACTAGATTAGTGACTCTGGTGCAAGTGGGAGACTGTTGGAAATATGCCCTAGAGGCAATAATAAATTGGTTATTATCATATTTCCTTGTTCATGATAATCGTTTATTATCCATGCTATAATTGTATTAATCGGACACTCAGATACATGTGTGGATACATAGACAACACCATGTCCCTAGTATGCCTCTAATAGACTAGCTCGTTGATCAAACATGGCTATGGTTTCCTAGTCATGGAGATGAGATGTCATTTGATAACGGGATCACATCATTAGGAGAATGATATGATGGACAAGACCCAAACTACAAACATAGCATATGATCATGTCAGTTTATTGCTACAGCTTTCTGCATGTCAAGTATTTGTTCCTATGACCATGAGATCATGCAACGCACTGACACCGAAGGAGTGCCTTGTGTGTATCAAACGCCGCAATATAAGTGGGTTACTATAAAGATGCTCTGTAGGTATCTCCGAGGGTGTCAGTCAGGTTGGCATGGATCAAGACTGGGATTTGTTACTCCGTGTGACGGAGAGGTATCTCAGGGCCCACTCGGTAATACAACATCACAATAAGCCTTGCAAGCAATGTGACTAAGTGTTAGCCATGGGTCTTGTATTACAGAATGAGTAAACATACTTGCTGGTAACGAGGTTGAACTAGGTATGGAGATGCCGACGATCAAATCTCGGGAAAGTAACACACCGAAGAACACAGGGAACAACATACGAGATTAATTGAATCCTTGACATAGAGGTTCGACCGATAAAGATCTTCGTAGAATATGTAGGAACCAATATGGGAATCCAGGTCCCGCTATTGGTTATTGACCGTAGAGGTGTGTCGGTCATGTCTACATAGTTCTCGAACCCGCAGGGTCTGCACACTTAAGGTTCGGTGACGTTTCGGTAATATAGAGTTATGTATGGTGGTGACCGAAGGTTGTTCGGAGAACCGGATGAGATTCCGGACATCATGAGGAGCTCCGGAATGGTCCGGAGGTAAAGATTGATATATAGGAAGTCATGTTTTGGTCACCGAAAAAGTTTCGGGCTCATCGGTAGTGTACCGGGTGTGCCGGGAGGGTACCGGGGGATCATCGGGAGGGGTGTCTCGACCCAAGAGGCTACCTGGGCTGTGGGAGGAGGTAAACCAGCCCCTGGTAGGCTAGACTAAGCCTCCTATAAGGTCCCATGCGTCTGGAGTGGTTTGAGAAGGAAAAAATCCAAAGGTGGAGAGGTGGAAAGAGTTTTCAAGTGGAAAGGAGGAATCCTACTCCTAATAGGATTGGAGTAGGACTCCTCCACCTCCAATTTCGACCAAACCTTGAGGTTTTGAGGTTGCCTCCTCCCCTCCCTCCCTCCTATATATAATAGAGGATTTAGATGGAAAAGCGAACTGTAATAGCCACGTGCTACCTCTCCTCTAGATTGTAGTTTCTCCTCTAGATTGGTTTTCAGCGGTGCTAGGCGAAGCCCTACTGGAATTCCTCCACCACCATCACCGCAACGCCGTCGTGCTGCTGGAGAACTCGTCTACCTCTCCGCTCCCTCTTGCTGGATCAAGAAGGCGGAGATCGTCATCGAGTTGTACGTGTGCTGAACGCGGAAGTGCCGTCCGTTCGGCGCTAGATCGGAAGGACCGTGATCAAGATTGCGAGACGGATCGTGATGAGTTCGCGGGACGGATCATGATTGGATCGCGGGATGGATCATGGTGAGATCACGGGGCACTCGGCGATTTAGATCGCGAAGACGTTCGACTACACCAACCGCGTTTCTGAACGCTTCCCGCTTAGCGATCTACAAGGGTATGTAGGTCCACTCTCCCTCTCGTAGATGCTCATCACCATGGATAGATCTTGCTTGTGCATAGGAATTTTTTTGTTTCCCATGCAACATTCCCCAACAGTTATATCCCCAACAATCCACATAAGCAGGCATGAACCAAACTAACTACAAGCTGGTTTAGCATCAGTTCAACATTACATGGTAGATCTTATAGCACCACTAGCAGTGAAGTAGGCCATCCATCCACTGTGTGTACCATCAGTAGGAATAGCACCAGAAGTGGACGAAGATTGCCTTAGGGCATTGAATGGCCTTGGAACACCTCTACCAGCACCTCCTCTTGTAGCTCCTCCCCTGCCAGCACCTCCTCTTCCAGCTCCTCCCCAGCCAGCACCTCCTCTTCTAGCTCCTCCCCTGCCAGTTCCTCCATTTCTAGATCCTCCCCTGCCAGGCCCTCCTCTACCAGCTCCTCCCCTGCCAACTCGTCCCCTGCCAGCTCCTCCATTTCCATCTCTTCCTCTGCCAGATGGTGGTGGTGTAGGAGTAGGAGCAGCAGTTGTTGACTGTGAGTTGTTTGGAGTAGCCTTGCATTCAAAGGGGAACAAGTTAATAATACTAGAAGGAAACAAATGTACAATAAAGGGTTACAAGATTATTACCACATGTTTATTTTTCCTCAAGCTAGCTCGGGCTTCAACTGTTTAAGACAACTTGTGTACCTATGCCCTTGGAGACCACAATTGCCACAAGTTATAGTTCCCATTCTTGAAGTGTCTTTTGGCTTCGGTACTTCAAATTTTCCCTTGATCCTATTTTCTTTCTTTCTTCCTCTCTTCACTTTAAATGCAGGTGGTTCTATGTCTGGACCAGGGGTCTTTGTCCAATCATGCTCACCAGGAACAGGAAAGATCATTGGTTCATAAGCTGCCACATATAATTCTTTCTTGAAGAATTTGATGACATAATCCTCTAGATTCCTTTTAGCCTTATTTATTGTAGAGATGGCATGGTTGCATGGCATGCAAGTAAGGTCCCACTTTCTGCATCCACAAGTCTCAGCCTCCAAGTTGACAGCATGTGTTTGTTACCCACTAGTAACTTGACATAAGTTAACCCCAGCTTGTATTGCCTTGCAGTATTTGGCCCTCTCCTTCTCAATCTCTAGTTTCTCACTGTAATGAGGTGTTTGTTGGGGAACGTTGCATGGTAAAAAAAAATCCTACGCACACGCAGATCTATCCATGGTGATGAGCATCTACGTGAGGGAGAGTGGATCTACGTACCCTTGTAGATCGCTAAGCGAGAAGCATTAAGAAACGCGGTTGGTGTAGTCGAACGTCTTCGCGATCCAAATCGCCGATCGTCTCGCGATCCAATCACGATCCGTCCCGCGATCCAATCACGATCCGTCCCGCGAACTTGATCACGGTCCTTCCGATCTAGCGCCAAACGGACGACACCTCCGCGTTCAGCACACGTACGGCTTGATGACAATCTCCGCCGTCTTGATCCAGCAAGAGGGAGTGGAGAGGAAGAAGAGTTCTCCGGCAGCATGACAACGCTCCGGCGATGGTGTTGGAGCTATTCCGGCAGGGCTTCGCCTAAGCACTGTAGAAATCCGATCTAGAGGAGAAACTATGCACTAGAGGAACGGGCGGCACGTGGCTAAAAATTATGTGCAAAAACCCTAAAACCCACCAGTATATATAGGAGGAAGGAAGGAGAGGCTTGGCACAAGGGCCAAGCCTCCTTTGGTTCAGCCGAAGTGGGGAGGAGAGGAGGACTCCTCCTCCAATCCTACTACGACTAGGATTCCTCCTTTTTGGCCTTTTTTCCACCTTTTTCCCTTTGGGATTTTCTTCCCAGACACATGGGCCTTGTGTGGGACTTCCACCAGCCCACAAAAGGCTGGTAATTATTCTCCCACAGCCCATGAAGCCTCTTGGGTCGAAATACCCCTCCCGGTGGTCTCCCGGTACACTACCGGCACTCCCGGTACATTACCGATTAGCCCAAAACTTTTCCGGCGACCAAAACAAGACTTCCTATATATCAATCTTTACCTCCGGACCATTCCGGAGCTCCTCGTGATGTCCGGGATATCATCTGGGACTCCGAACATCCTTCGGTCACCACCATACATAACTCTATACTACCGAAACGTCACCGAACCTTAAGTGTGCAGACCCTGCGGGTTCGAGAACTATGTAGACATGACCGAGGCACCTCTACGGTCAATAACCAATAGAGGGACCTAGATGCCCATATTGGTTCCTACATATTCTATGAAGATCTTTATCGGTCGAACCTCTTTGTCAAGGATTCAGTTAATCCCGTATGATGTTCCCTTTGTTCTTCGGTATGTTACTTGCCCGAGATTCGATCGTCGATATCTTCATACCTAGTTCAACCTCGTTACCGGAAAGTCTCTTTACTCGTTCCAAAATAAAAGATCCCATGACTAAAACTTAGTCACATTGCTTGCAAGGCTTATTGTGATGTTGTATTACCGAGTGGGCCCTAAGATACCTCTCCGTCACATGGAGTAACAAATCCCAGTCTTGATCCATGCCAACTCAACAAACACCCTCGGAGATACCTGTAGAGCACCTTTATAGTCACCTAGTTACATTGCGACATTTGATACACACAAGGCACTCCTCCGATGTCCGTGAGTTGCATGATCTCATGGTCATAGGAACATATACTTGACATGCAGAAAACAGTAGCAATAAACTGGCACGATCATATGCTACGTTTGTAGTTTGGGTCTTGTCCATCACATCATTCTACTAATGATGTGATCCCATTATCAAATGACATCACATGTCAATGCTAGGAAACCTTGACCATCTTTGATTAACGAGCTAGTTCACTAGAGGCATACTAGGGACCAAGTGTTGTATATTTACCCACACATGTAATGTGTTTCCAATCAATACAATTATAGCATGGATAATAAACGATTATCATGAATAAGGAAATATAATAATAAACACTTTATTTATTGCCTCTAGGGCATATTTCCAACAGTCTGCCACTTGCACTAGAGTCAATAATCTAGTTCACATCACTATGTGATTTACATTGTAATGAATCGACCACCCATGCAATTCTGGTGTTGATCATGTTTAGCCCTTGGAAGAGGTTTAGTCAACGGGTCTGCAACATTCAGATCCATGTGCGCTTTTCAAATATTTATGTCCTTCTCCTCAATGTAATCGCAGATGGAGTTGAAGCGTCGCTTTATGTGTCTGGTCCTCTTGTGAAATCTTGATTCCTTGGCAAGAGCAATGGCACTAGTATTGTCATAGAACGGGTTCATTGGATTCAGTGCACTGGGCACTACTCCAAGATCTGTCATGAACTGCTTCATCCAGACACCTTCCTTCGCCGCCTCCGAGGCTGCGATGTACTCTGCTTCGCATGTAGAATCGGCTACCATGCTTTGCTTGGAACTGCACCAGCTTACCGCTCCCCCGTTGAGAATAAATACGTATCCGGTTTGTGACTTACAGTCATCTGGATCAGTGTCAAAGCTTGCATCGACGTAACCCTTTACAACGAGCTCTTCATCACCTCCATAAACGAGAAACATATCCTTAGTCTTGTTTAGGTACTTAATGATATTCTTGACCGCTGCCCAATGTTCCATTCCAGGGTCACTTTGAAACCTTCCGGCCATACTTATGGCAAGGCCGACATCGGGTCTTGTTCACAACATTGCATACATGATAGAGCCTATGGCTGAAGCATAGGGGATGACACTCATATTTTCTCTATCTTCTGCAGTAACTGGGCATTGAGTCTTACTCACCTTCACACCTTGTAACACATGCAAGAACCCCTTGTTGGACTGATCCATTTTGAACTTCTTCAAAACTTTATCAAGGTATGTGCTCCGTGAAAGTGCTATTAAGTGTCTCGATCTATATCTATAGATCTTAATGCCTAATATGAAAGCTGCTTCTCCTAGGTCCTTCATTGAAAAACTCTTGTTCAAATATTCCTTCACGCTTTCCAGCATTTCTATATCGTTTCCAATCAGCAATATGTCATCCACATATAATACTAGAAACGCTATAGAGCTCCCACTCACTTTCTTGTAAAAACAAGCTTCTCCATATACTTGTATAAACTCAAATGCTTCGATCACCTCATCAAAGCGCTTATTCCAAGTCCTAGATGCTTGCACCAGCCCATAAATGGATCGCTGGAGTTTGCAATCTTTGTCAGCATTCTCTGGATCGACAAAACCTTCTGGTTGCATCATATACAACTCTTCCTCAAGAAAACCATTGAGTTACGTCGTTTTGACATCCATCTGCCAAATTTCATAATCGAAATAAGCAGCTATTGCCAACATGATTTTGACAGACTTAAGCATCGCTACGCGTGAGAATGTCTCATGGTAGTCAACTCCTTGAACTTGTGAAAAACCCTTTGCCACAAGACGAGCTTTATAGATGGTGACATTACCATCCGCGTCTGTCTTCTTCTTAAAGATCCATTTATTCTGAATGGCCTTTCGCCCTTCAGGTAATACTTCCAAAGTCCATATTTTTTTTCATACATGGATCCCATCTCGGATTTCATGGCCTCTAACCATTTCTCGAAACCATGGCCCATCACTGCTCCTCCATAGCTCGTAGGTTCATTGTTGTCCAACAACATGACCTCCAAGACAGGGTTGTCGTACCACTCAGGAGTAGTACGCGCCCTTGTCGACCTACAAGGTTCAATAGTAGCTTGATCTTAAGCTTCATGATCATCATCATTAACTTCCTCTTCTACCGTTGTAGGTTCCACAGAAACATCTTTCTGCGCTGCGCTACTTTCTGGTTGAAGTAAAGGTTCAATAACCTCATCAAGCTCTATTTTCCTCCCACTCAATTCTTTCGAGAGAAACTCTTTCTCAAGAAATGTTCCGTTCTTAGCGACAAACACTTTGTCTTCAGATCTGATATAGAAGGTATACCCGACTGTCTCTTTCGGGTATCGTATGAAGACGCATTTCTCCGCTTTGGGTTCCAGCTTTTCAGGCTGAGGCTTTTTGACATAAGCATCACATCCCCAAACTTTAATAAATGACAACTTTGGCCTCTTGCCAAACCACAATTCATATGGCGTCGTCTCAACGGATTTTGATGGTGCCCTATTTAAAGTGAATGCAGTTGTCCCTAATGCATAACCCCAAAACGATAGTGGCAAATCAGCAAGAGACATCATAGAATGCACCATATCTAATTGGGTTCGATTACGACGTTCGGACACACCATTACGCTATGGTGTTCCAGGCGGTGTCAACTGTGAAACAATTCCACACTGTCTTAAGTGACTGCCAAACTCATAACTCAGATATTCACCTCCTCGATCAGATCACAGGAATTTAATCTTCTTGTTACGATGATTCTCAACTTCACTCTGAAATTGCTTTAACTTTTCAAACGTCTCAGACTTGTGTTTCATTAAGTAAATATACCCATATCTACTTAAGTCATCAGTGAAGGTGAGAAAATAACGATATCCACCACGCGCTGTAACATTCATTGGACCGCACACATCAGTATGTATGATTTTCAATAAGTCACTCGCCCGTTCGATAGTTCCAGAGAACGGCGTTTTAGTCATCTTGCCCATGAGGCATGGTTCACGTGTGTCAAGTGATTCAAAATCAAGTGACACCAAAAGTCCATCAGCATGGAGCTTCCTCATGCGTTTTACACTAATATGACCTAAACGGCAGTGCCACAAGAAAGTGGTACTATCATTATCAACTCTACATCTTTTGGCATCAATGTTATGAACATGTGTGTCATCACTATCAAGATTCGATATGAATAAACCACTCACATTGGGTGCATGACCATAAAAGATATTACTCATATAAATAGAACAACCTTTATTCTCTAATTTAAATGAGTAACCGTCTCGCAATAAACAAGATCCAGATATAATGTTCATGCTTAACGCAGGCACTAAATAACAATTTTTCAGGTTCATCGCTAATCCCGATGGTAACTGAAGAGAGAGCATGCCGACGACAATCACATCAACCTTGGAACCATTTCCCACGTGCATCGTCACTTCATCCTTTGCCAGCCTTCGTCTATTCTGTAGGTCCTGCTTTGAGTTGCAAATGTGAGCAACCGAACCGGTATCAAATACCCAGGCACTACAACGAGAGCTAGTAAGGTACACATCAATAACATGTATATCATATATACCTTGTTTGTCGTTGGCCGCCTTCTTGTCAGCCAGGTACTTGGGTCAGTTCCGCTTCTAGTGACCAGTTCCCTTGCAATGAAAGCACTCAGTTTCTAGCTTCGGTCCATGCTTAGGCTTCTTTACAGGAGTAGCAACTCCTTTGTCGTCCTTCTTGGTTTTACCCTTCTTGCCTTTGCCCTTGCCATTCTTCTTGAATCTAGTGGTTTTATTGACCATCAACACTTGATGTTCTTTCTGGATTTCAGACTCAGCGACTTTTAGCATTGCAAACAACTCGCCGACTGACTTGTTCATCCCGTGCATGTTATAGTTCATCACAAAGCTCTTGTAACTAGGTGGCAGTGATTGAAGAACTCTATCAGTGATCGCCTTTGGCGGACGAGCAATTCCCAACTCCGCTAGACGAGTTGAATACCCAGACATTCTGAGTATATGTTCACAGATAGACCCGTTCTCCTCCATCTTGCAAGCATAGAACTTATCGGAGGTTTCATACCTCTCTATCCGGGCATTCTTCTGAAAGATAAACTTCAACTCATGGAACATCTCATATGCTCCATGAAGTTCAAAACTTCTTCGAAGTCCCAGTTCTAAGCCATACAATATTGCACACTGAACTATTGAGTAATCTCCAGTATGTGCCTCCCAAGCGTTCTTAACGTCTTCGGAGGTCATGTCTTCTGGTTGGTCACCAAGCGGTGCATCAAGGACATATGATTTCTGGGAAGCCGTGAGGATAATCCTTAGATTACAGACCCAGTCAACAAATTACTTCCATCATCTTTCAACTTAGCTTTCTCTAGGAACGCATTAAAATTCAGGGGTGCTACTACGCGAGCCATTGACCTACAACATAAATATGCGAAGGTTACTTAGACTATTGTTCAAGATAATGAGTTTAGTTAATCATATTACTAAAGCTCCCACTCAAATTGACATCCCTCAGGTCATCTGAGTGTCACATGATCCAAATTCACCAACTCAAGTCCGATCATCACGTGAGTTGAGGTGGCTTCAATGGTGAACATCATTATGTTGATCATATCTACTATATGACTCATGTTCGACCTTTCGGTCTCTTGTGTTCCGAGGCCATGTATGTACATGCTAGGCTCGTCAAGTATAACCCGAGTGTTCTGCACGTGCAACACTTGCTTGCACCCATTGTATGTGAACGTAGAGTCTATCACACCCGATCATCACGTGGTGTCTCGACACGACGAACTTTCGCAACGGTGCACACTCGGGGGACCACAATTTATCTTGAAATTAAGTGAGGGAACATCATATAATGCTACCGTCGTCCTAAGCAAAACCAGGTGCATAAAAGGATTAACGTCCCATGCAAATCATAAGTGACATGATATGGCCATGAACTTGTGCTTTTGATCTCCATCTAGAAAGCACCGGCATGATCTCCATCGTCACCGGCAAGACACCATGATCTCCATCATCTTGATCTCCATCAACGTGTCGCCATCGGGGTTGTCGCGCCCAACATGCTTCTACTACTATTGCTACCGTTTAGCGATAAAGTAAAGCATTACATAGCGCTTAATGATTGACACGCAGGTCATACAATAATTAAAGACGACCCTATGGCTCCTGCCGGTTGTCGTACTCATCGACATGCAAGTCGTGATAATCTATACATCACATGATCATCTCATACATCACATATATCACATCATGTAATTGGCCATATCACATCACAACATTCCCTGCAAAAACAAGTTAGACGCCCTCTAATTGTTGTTGCATGTTTTACGTGGCTGCTACGGTTATCTAGCAAGACCAATTCTCATCTATGCAAAAACCACAATGGTGATACACTAGTTGCTTTTCAACCTTCTCAAGGACCGCCTTTGTCGAATCCGATCCAACTAAAGTGAGAGAAACTGGCACCCGCAAGCCATATATGCAACAAGTTGCAGTTGAGGGAACCGGTCTCTCGTAAGCGTAAGAGTAATGTTGGTCCGGACCGCTTCATCTCACAATACCACTGAACCAAAACACGACCAAGGGAGGAACAATCTTTACCTCCGGACCATTATGGAGCTCCTCATGATGTCCGGGATCTCATCCGTGACTCCGAACAACCTTCGGTCACCACCATACATAACTCTATACTACCGAAACGTCACCGAACCTTAAGTGTGCAGACCCTGCGGGTTCGAGAACTATGTATACATGACCGAGACACCTCTATGGTCAATAACCAACAGCGGGACCTGGATGCCCATATTGGTTCCTGCATATTCTACGAAGATCTTTATCGGTCGAACCTCTATGTCAAGGATTCAGTTAATCCCGTATGATGTTCCCTTTGTTCTTTGGTATGTTACTTGCCCGAGATTCGATCATCGGTATCTCCATACCTAGTTCAACCTCATTACCGGCAAGTCTCTTTACTCGTTCCATAATACAAGATCCCATGACTAACACTTAGTCACATTGCTTGCAAGGCTTATTGTGATGTTGTATTACCTAGTGGGCCCTAAGATACCTCTCCGTCACACGGAGTAACAAATCCCAGTCTTGATCCATGCCAACTCAACAGACACCCTCGGAGATACCTATAGATCACCTTTATAGTCACCCAGTTACGTTGCGACGTTTGATACACACAAGTCACTCCTCCGATGTCCATGAGTTGCATGATCTCATGGTCATAGGAACATATACTTGACATGCAGAAAACAGTAGCAATAAACTGACATGATCATATGCTACGTTTGTAGTTTGGGTCTTGTCCATCACATCATTCTACTAATGATGTGATCCCGTTATCAAATGACATCACATGTCAATGGCTAGGAAACCTTGACCATCTTTGATTAACGAGCTAGTTCACTAGAGGCATACTAGGGACCAAGTGTTGTCTATTTACCCACACATGTAATGTGTTTCCAATCAATACAATTATAGCATGGATAATAAATGATTATCATGAACAAGGAAATATACTAATAAAAACTTTATTTATTGCCTCTAGGGCATATTTCCAACAATGTTATCATCCATCTTGCCGTTTTC
Source organism: Hordeum marinum (assembly GCA_022496015.1). NCBI lineage: Eukaryota > Viridiplantae > Streptophyta > Magnoliopsida > Poales > Poaceae > Hordeum > Hordeum marinum. The sequence continues at coordinate 524,611,250 of CM039673.1, forward strand.
CACTCTCTCTGTTCCTGTGCCACCTCACCATCTGCTTATCTTTTATCCCATCACACATTGTCCTTATAGGTTTTCTCCTAACATCTAGAATGTACCTGTTGAACACTTCAGACAAGTTGTTCACTACCAAGTCAGTCTTGTAGTTTGTATCAAATGCATGCCTTGCCCAAGTTTTCTTTGATATTGCAGTAAGCCAATTCCAAGCTTCCTCACTTTCATCTTTGAGATCATTCATTGCAATATTAAATTTGTGTTCATTGTAGGCATAGCTAGCATTATCCATGCACTTCTTCAGATCTTCCCCCCTAAACCAAGCATTCTGGAAATTTGCATATAAATGTCTAAGGCAGAATCTTTGGTTGCATTTTGGAAACACAACATTCATTGCATTCAGTAACCCCTGATACCCACAATTTAACAAGTCTAAGATACAAGCTAGAAGAAATATTAAAGTGGTGCAACACAATGTAAACATCTATGCAAAACAAAGTATGCATAACTTTTGTCTATCTGACATTATAGTATATGGTCCAAACTTTCCCACTTCTCCCCCTATGTATATTTTGAGTTGGTGTAGAAACCAACACCAACTAGGTGTGTCCTCTTGTCCAACTATGCCAAATGTCAGTGGATATATATTGTTGTTACCAGCTCTACCAGTGGCAGCAAGGAGTTGAGCACCAGTTGTGAGCTTAATAAAGCATCCATCAACACCTGCATAATCAACATTTCAATTAATTAAATAAATGTAAATGAGATAGAGATACAATATGAAAGTGGTGCACAAGGTTCATAAACTAACCAGTGAATGGCCTGCACCCCTTGAGAAACCCCTCCCTTGCTCCATTGATGCAAAAGAACATGGCATGAAATCTTGGGCCTGGGTGGAGAATTTTTCAGTTGGTGTTGGTGTAACGGTAGTGACTACTACTCTACTTCCAGGGTTTGTGTCCATGACAGTCTGAGAATAGTCTTTAAGCCTAGGATATTGCTTCTTGTGATCTCCTAACATAGCTTCAATAGCTATGTTCTTTGCCCTGTATGCCATTGACTTAGGCACATCTACACCATATTTTTTCATGCAGGAATCAATTATAGTCTGAATGCCAGTACTTGGATCAGATCTAAAGAGGTGCTCATATTTCTGTGCTAGCCACTTAGCACTCACCCTGGTGGTCTCAATAGTACCAGGGCAAGTGTGCTCTAGTCTCATCTTCTTAATTACAAAGGTTTTCTCCCCTTTTATAATAGCTGCCACCATAAAGAACTGGCATTTTTTTCTCTACACTACACAATTATCCTCTTATCAGAATTCCTATGATACTTGAAATTCCTGCTCTGAGTGATGTGCAAATTCAACAAAGCATCTCTGAATTGATGCTGATCCCTAAAACACAACTGCAGACTTAGTTGTTGATGTGGTTGGTCCATTTTCTCATTGTACCACTTCCTAGCAGGCCTTTTCTTTGCCCTACTCTTCCTCTTCTTTGGTAGAACAAAAGAGAGTTGCTCAAAACCATCATCATCACTCTCCCTAAGCAAACCCTTCTCTTCTTCATCTGATGAAGGTTTGAAATCAGGTTCAACATCTGGTAACTGATTGGAATGTGACCTTGTTGTTGGTCCTCTTCTAACTAGTAGCTTCTCCTTCTTGTTTACAGGTACAACTATAGTTTGTTCTTCTTGTGACCCCAATGTGTTATCTTCCGCTACCTCAAATGGCTCATCAACTTCAGTGTCACCCTCATAATGCAGCTCTTCTTCCTCTTCTGATTGTTCATCATCTGATTCTTCCTCTAGTACTTCTCTCTCTCTCTCTGTGTGTGTGTGTGTGTGTCTCTTTCCCTCTTCTAGCTCTACATCTTCATCATCACACATATCATAAAGACCGTCTTCATCAGAGGCAGAAGCATCACTTTGCTCATAAGCCTCATATCCCTCTTCTTCTTCTTCTTCCAAAACAGCTTTCAACTTGGCACTGACATTCTTGCTCTCTTGTGTGCAAACACGAGGAGGTGTGGTAGAGCTGCTACACTGACTTTCAAACACTACTCCTTGCTGATCAACAACTAAGATAGGAGTCTCACCCAGATCACACACAACAGGCTCCTGGTACACAATAGTGGAACAATCTTGCTCATCACATTGTTGCCTCACAAATTCACTAATAGGTGGTTGACAAGCCCTAGCTAAGAAATTAAGCACCAAAGTATCCTTCCTCTTTAAAGTCTTCTTTATCATCTGTAATTCAGCATTACTATCTACCAAATCTAGCCCTTTCTCTCCTAAAGATGGATATGAAATGTGATACAAATAATCATATGCATGAAATCCTTGTGTTTCCATCAATGCAACAAAATTTAGATAAGTAATATCTGAACTCGACAACTTCCTCTCCAATGGTTCTCTTGCATCAAAATGGAACCTGACTTCCCAAATGTCTTCATTCAAACTATAAAACAAATGAAATTTGAAGTATTCAATTTAGTTAACAAAAAAACAAAAAAAAACATATGTAGTTAACAGAAACTAATCAATGTAGTTAACATAATTGTGGTACTTCTGTGCAATTAACTCTAACAGAAACAATAACACTACTGATCAACTATATGCAAATCTTCCTGTCCAGCATCAAAATGAATCCTAACATCCCCTATAACATCATCTAACATACAAGCCACGGCAAAAAATGAATTTTTCAAGTGCTTCTACAACACAAACCCTACCTCTGATTCGAAAATGAGAAACACAACATGATTATGGACTTACATCACTCCACCAGCTCCACTAGTCCACTGATGGCTTGTGGTGGGGTTGGCCACCCAAATCTCAGCGAGACGCACCCGTTGATCCATGGACAGGGGCGTCTCTTCCTCCTCTTCGTCGTCACCGGTGTAGTAGGACGAACTGGAGCCGTCCAGACCCGCGTGGTCATCGGGCCAGAGGCCAGGAAGGTCGCTGTAGTCGGCCGGGAAACGACCGCCGCCGCCGCCGTCGGGGGTCACCGCAGCCATCGCCGGAGAGAGGGGAGAGGATAAGAGAGCTAGGGTTCGTCGGGGAGGAGCGGTCCGGCTCTGGACGGTTCGACCAAACCGTTAAGAGAGAGCGGCCGAGCCGGGCTCGTCCTAGTCAGCGGGCGGGCACGCGCCTATTGGCCATCATGGCACCTGACGGGTGGCCCCCACATGTCGGAACGAACGTCAATACGTATAAAACACAGTTTTAGACTTTGTGTGTGTGTGTGTGTGTGTGTGTGTGTGTGTGTGCGTGCTTGTGTGTGTGATACTGGAGATTAAGATTCGGAACCGCAGCTAAGTGTGGAATCGAGGAAGAAACTTTGTAGTCAATGACAAGCGAGAGCTACATGTAAGTAAATTTTCGAGTGGACAATTGTGATGATTGTGATTTTAAGTGCTCTTATTGTCTCGGGCTTCAAATGACGTTTTTTTTGTTTGCAGGGTTCGACTTTGCTAGAGTAGCTCTAAGAAGAAACGTGAATCCCACTCGATGATATATATCAATGTGAACGGGATTGTTAAATCTCGGTCGACTGAGACTTGATTAATACATATCATGTTACATTCATAAGATCTCACGTAAAGATTTGTGTAATTTTTTTATTTATACGTTGTGTCACTTGACTGAGACTTGATTAAGTCTAGACCTAGCTACACTCTCATGTGAACGTGAGTCGTCTCATCGAATCCACATTACTAAAGCTCAATTAACAGTGGAGCGCATGATATGACAAGTGATTTGGTTGGAGGCAACACTTGTAGCCACAGAATCTGAAGCGAATAGCTCCACCACCGTGCAGGATTAGGCTACAAGGCTGACCTAATTAGCTAGCTCAACTCCACTACTGTCGTGTGTCATCCGCAGCAACCACCCTAGTACATAACATGGGGCAAGCAACCTAGCTAGACTACTCCGCTCACATCGGTCACGTAGACCGAAGCGTCGATCAACGAGTACGTACAGGGACGTGGTACTCTCCAAACAGGAGCAGCACGACCACACATACACTAGCGTAGCGTACGTACGTTTGTGCATGTCGTTAGCCTGCGTACGCAGGCAGAGCCGTAGGACCGGCCGGGCATGCAGGACCAGACCAGATACCGATACGCCGCAGGCAGGCCAAGGCCAGGCCAGGGCGCCATAAAAGCCCAACCTGGGCGGAGGTGGTTGGGGTTCGGTTCGGCCGGAGACACGGACGGACGCGCCGGCCGTCGCTGTTGAGTGTTCTCCTCCATCCATCTCTCTCTCGCGCGCGCGCGTGGCACGTAGCAGCTGCCAGAAAGCAGCCCGGAGGAGGTGGAAACGGGAGGGGAAGAAGGTCGGTCTCCGTGATGTGTTTCCATGGCCACCCTCCGTTTCTTCCTCTACCCTGTCTCTCCCGACGCATGCAACCCTCCTCTCCCTGGCCCCGGCCTCTTTGTCCCCTACCCCTTTGTTACTTGCACCCCTCCATCATGGGACGAAGCTACTCACTCCAAACGAAGTTAATTTCTTGGCCGACGTTTTTCCTGCGGGTCTACGCTACTACGTTTTCTCTCCCTCTGATCGGGTTACTGCATGCATGCATGCATGCTTCTAGCAGAAGCAAAAATGACCGGGCGGGGTGGCCATAAGACTTTGTCTCTCCGGCTCCGGGTGCGCGTCTCTCTGTCTCTCTCACCATTTATGAACCATGATGGTTGTATATTTATTGGCATCCAAAAGGCCGAGAAGTGGCACGGGGCATGTGGCAACAATCCGCAGGGACTTTCGAAAGCTCGTTTTGACCGTGCCCCCGCTACCTCTTCCTCCACTCGGACCATACCTATACAGCACACGCTAGTATAGTAGACAGTAGTACGTACTGGCAAACAAAAAGAGCACAGTTACGTATACCGCCTCGACGTACATACGCCGTCCAGCTAGCTAGCTAGCCAGTACGCACTGCAGCACACCGCAGTAAAGCTGACGACTTGGTTAGAGTAGTCCACACACGTCGTGAATTAGTGGGCGGGCGTGCCGTGCGGATAATCGCTTGATTAGCTTGATTGGGCCATGACAAAAAACATGCACGTAAGGGGGAAATCATGCTGCTGGCCGTATAATGTCGCACTTTTACCAGTAGTACCACCGTGGTGTCAAGTTGACGCCTCCTCCTCCTCCTCCCTCATAATCCTTGGAGAGAGAGAGAGATCAGACGGGTGTGCAGTGGAGGATGGCCCTGCTCACCAAACTTTCCATTTCATCCCCACCTTTTCCTCCATCTGAGAAGAGATGAGACGAGAGAAAAAGCGTGGCGGCCTTTTGTGTTGCGCGGGCGTTTCCCTCCCTCTCTTCACCCTCCCTCTCACTATAGTAGACAGCTGAGGTGAGCTGAGACAGTGGCAGCGAGGAAGCAGAGAATTGAAGATCCTTAAATGCGGTTTGGTGGCATCCTCCCGCGCGCTGGCCCCCATCCAGCTCTGGCCCGTGGACGCATGGCCATGCCCATGGGTGCACCATTGCCACCCCCACCTACATAAAAACCCCGCCTGCTGCCTTCTCCCCCGGCTTTTACCCCTCTTTGACTCCACTCCACCACCCGGCTCCTTCCTTCCTCCTCCCCCTCCCCCGCTCCCACGCGTCAAGACGTTCACAGAGCTTGCTTTCTTGGGTGCTCGCCGCGCCGGCCGTGGATCGATCCATCGTGCCGGCTCATGGGCAGGCAGCGGCGGTGGTCACGCTTGGCGGCCGTCGCGTGCCTGGTGCTCCTCGCCGCCGCGTGCGCCGAGTCGGCGCGCCCGGGCCCGCTGCTGGCGGCGAGCGAAGAAGGACTACCTGGCGGCGCGAGCGAGAGCGCGAGCAGCACAAGCGGCGACGGCCCGAGGAGGAGCGCGTTCGACGTGCTGGTGGAGGGCCTGGTCAGCATCGGGCTGGGCCGGCGGTGGCGCGCCGGCGACGGCGTGGAGCTGGTGGAAGGCGACAAGCGGCGCGTGCCGACGGGGCCCAACCCGCTGCACAACAGATGAGTACGTTCCATGTAGCTAGGGAGCTAATCGCCCGTTAGCTTCGGACCTCGTGGCGTCCGCCGGCCATTGATGGCAGTGGCCGTGGCCGTGGCCGGGCGCGCGCGTGGCGACGGCGAGGGGACGAGCGGAGGAGGAGAAGAATGGGAAGGAGAAGAGAGGATAGAGAGCTTGTAGTATTGCTGTTCCCTTCTGCTTCCCTTTCTTCTTTTTCCTCCCTGATGATTTTTCTCCTCCTTCTTCTTCTTTGCTAGTAGCCAGCTACCTTTTTGTTGCTTGTGTTTTGCCCTTATTTTCTTGTGTCCTTGATTGGTTTGTGAAGTGGACAGCAAGGCCATTCTGTTGGTTGAAACAGATACATATATCAGTATAGTTCTTTGTTTGCTTGCTCCATTCCCCCCCCCCCCCCCCCCCCTTCATTGTGTTGATATATTGACGATATTCTTGCCTGAGATCACACGGAGCAAAAGTTTACCTTGCATATTTGGCTCACCAGCATTCCGTTTCTTTATGATTCTGTCAAACGTTTCTGAGGAAAATGGAGTGCATGAGTAGGAAATGGCTGTGGATTGAAGAATACGGCATCGTTTCAGAAAGGAAGGGAATGGATTGCAGTTGCAGTGCAGGGAGTCTTCTCGAAGAAGATACTAGGAGGAAAGTAGTCTACGAAAGGCTGGGATGTGATGAACACGTATTTTTGTTCAAAATTAGAATGATGAACGCGTCAATCGATCACCTCCATTGCGAGCGCACTTTGAGCCGTAAATTTCGAGCACTATCATGTTCTTGATTCTTTTTTGGATTACCATTTCTCAACCACCATTTTTTTTCAGTACACAATTCGTGGCTATATTATCTTTTGTGAGCAGAGCATCAAGAACTTAGAGGGCAAGCCAGCCAGGCAATATAAAAGATGCAAGAGTCAAGCAGTATGTACTTGAAAAATAACAAAAGAAGGTACTTTTATGTTGTTGTTTTTTTGAAATGTAAACTTACTACAGCCGACCACCTCAAGTCGTTTGGGGCTTGTATGCTTCCTGCACAGGTTACAGGATGATTAATCCCAACGAACCCGGAGCTCTGCAACAAATCGACGAAAAACAGAGCCTGCTTGGCTTGGCATGGCATGGCCAGCAGAAGTTAATTACCAAGTGATGCGATTTTCTAAGTATCCCATCAGCGTCTCAACACGATTTGACGCTTGACACGGGGATTCCGTGCGTGCAATTGCCTCCCCGATCACCCACAGAAATCTAATCCCGGCCCATCTGTCCTTCAGCTCTTGTCATCGTCGACAGCGACGATCCACCGCAGGCCTCGCCGTCGCGTCGCCGTTGCGGGGGTTAGTTTAGCTTTAGCTTAATGTGATGGGCGTCGTGTTTGTTTCGTGTCCTCGCAAGCCGCGACTGTTCTGCCGACGACGGCCGCTAGCTGCCGCCATCCGATCCGTCCCCTACAGTGCCGGTGGCCCGGCCGGCCGGCCGGCCGTCTCGCTGCTGTTGGCAGCGACGCGGTCCCATGAACTTCCACACGGAGAGAGCAACGCGGCCGCGTGTACGTCGGTGAGTCGGCGTCGCTGTCGTCCAGCTGCCTGCGTGCGCAGTGCGCAGCCATGCGCACGGGCACGGTACGCTTGTCGAGGTAGAGTAAGACTCGTTGACAATCTCGTACTCCTCACGTGCTGTAATCGGAGCCGGAGCTACGTCGGCCGGGCCTGCCAACGGAGCCGGCGTGGCACGTATACTGAACGTGCAAGGAAAAACTGAAAACGATCGCCGGTGGGTGAAGCGTACGTCGCCTCTCAGTGTTGGTCAAATAAGGAGAGTAAATTCTACTTTTCACCCGCCTTTTAGAGAATCTTTAACCAATCCCTTATGATTTGGAGGAGTAAACCGTAGAGTATACTTTAACTTTGTATACAACATGATTTTTTTTTTTGAAAAATTACATCCACTTTATTGATCGACAATGTGTTCATAGGTACATGGTTCAGGTTATGAGGAGTGTCCAACCATACATGTTTTTCTATGCCTAAATTGCAAACACACTTCGTCAGATTATGAGCCTCCTAATTAAAGTCCCTACGCTCATAAATAAAAGAACAAGCTAAATAAAAAGATCTACGAGCCGTTGTTTCTTGAAAGATAGCTGCATTAGGGCCTCCGGTCTTCTCCTTGATGTCATTTACCACTCATTGGCAGTCATAAGGCACTACCATACTCTGGATATAAAGGGCTTTTTTTACTGTTTTGACCTTCTCAGCAAATCTTAACACATAATGAACTCATTTGAAAACTATTTCACGATCTGACCCTTTTGATAACGTCACATGCCGTGGCATTTCATCTCTATTTAAAAGCAGTACAGGTCGGCGTTTCTAAATAGAGATAAAGCGCCACGCCTTGTGGCGTTATCAAAGGGTCAGATCATGAAATAGTTTTCGGACGAGTTCATTTTGTGCTAAAGTTATCTGAGAAGGTCAAAACAGTGAAAAGATCCGATATAAAGATCCTCCCAGAATAAGAAAGAAACGTATACAACATGGATACTAAGGCCAACTCTAACGCAAGAACGCGTTTGATTTGTTCTGGCCTGTTTGAGTCCGAGTGAACAAAAATTATGTCCCAACATGGGGATGCAAAAGGACGAGTGGTCTCCTTTTGTCTACGATCCATTTCTGGCCCAAATGTGGGATGAGTTTACGCCAGTGCGGACATGCCGCGGACGCTCGCAACACCCTCCCCTTCTCCTCCTTCGGTCCTCCTGTTTGTGGTACAACGACCACTGCTCACCTTCCCTCTCCCTCCACTTCAACTTCTCGATCTTGGGAACCCTCGCCACCACCAGCCGCATCCAGCGCATGGCCCCACCAATGCCCATTCTTCGTCGGTGTTGTTGTCGCTTCTTGCTGCCATCGGAGGACTACAAGACATGTCGCGACCCAAGTTGCCGCTAGCACCTCTACCTCCACGGACAATGCCATAGGTTGAGATGCGTGCTCCAACTAGTCGAGGGTGGGCCCTTTCAATGGACACGACTCCTGCACATGCCCGATAGTCGACACGCACAAGGTATTCAGCCGTTTACCCAACCGAGCCTTCTTCACACCATAAGGTAAGGATTCATCACTCCGAAGGGGTAATGACGGATACTGATATGTATCCATTGTATCTATAATTTTTAATTATTTCATGCTATTATATTATCAATCTTGGATACTTTTTTTGCAATTATATCTTATTTATATCTTTTTGGGGACTAACCTATTAATCCAGTGTCGAGTGCATGTTCCTGTTTTTTGTGTGTTTTTGACTTTTTCAAAAAACCAATAGCAAAGAGAGTCCAAACACGGTAAAAAATTGGTTAGTTTTTATGGATCAAAAGAGACCCTAGAAGCTTCGGGAGGAGGCCGGAAGATTCACGAGGGAGCGATGAGCCTGGAGGGCGTGCCCCCCCCCCCCCGAGCTCATGGGCCCCTCGCAAGTCCCCTTGATCTAATTCCATTTCTATAAATTCCCAAACATTCCAAAAAAATTAGAGAGCCACCAGAAACATTTTCCCATCGCCGCAAGCCTCTGTTCTGTTGTGATCTCATCCGGAGTCCTTTTCTGGTACCCTATCGGAGGGAGAATCAATCACGGAGGCCATCTATATCAACCTTAATGTCTCCGTGATGATGTGTGAGTAGTCCATCACGGACCTATGGGTCCATAGCTAGTACCTAGATGACTTCTTCTTTCTTTTTGATCTTCAATACCATGTTTGTCGCGATTCCCGCGGTGATCTATCCGATGTAATCTTTCTTGTGGTGTGTTTTGTTGGGATCCGATGAATTATGGGTATGTGATAAGATTATTCCATGAAAGTAATTGAGTCTATTTTAAACTCTATTATGCATGATTGTTATAGCTTCGTATTTATTTCCGATCTGTTCGTTTGGCTTGAACTAATATTGATTTATGTTTAGTGAGAGTGATGTGTTATATTGGGTTCAACCTTGTGGTGATGTATATCCCAGTGACAAAAATAGACAAGACACATATTTGTATTGTTGCCACTAAGGATAAAACATTGGTCTATTCATATTGCTTGGGTTTATTTTTTGTACATCATGTCACCTTGCTCCAAGCATTACTCTGTTAGTCATGAACTTAATACCTAGAGAGGCAAGCATAGAAGCGCCCTCGAAGTGGTGTGATAGTAGTAGATGGAGGATCATTTCAATCTACTTGTTTATGGACGTGATGCCTATATACATGATATTTGTCGTGAATAACATGTCATAACTATGCGTTGTTCTATCAATTGTCCAATAATAATTTGTTTACCCACTGTATGCTATGTTCGAGAGAGAAGCCTCAAACCTATGGCCCCGGGGTCTACTTAATCATATTACCCACAATATGCTATATATATATATATATATATATATATATATATATATATATATATATATATATATCAGAATTAATCGTGGCAAGTAACGAGTTCAAAAGGCTTGACAACTCTCTTGCCCGTGTTGGTGCAAGTGTTTCATTTTGTGTATGTAGGTGCTAACGACAAGAGTTTGCTTTAATTCTCTTACTCGTTCGATAACCTTGGTTCTCACCGGGGAAATACTTATTACTACTATATTGCTTCACTCTTCCTCTTTGGGGGGGGAACCCAACACAACTCACAAGTAGTAGAAAGAACTTCTAACATCGTTGTCGGCGAGACATCATCAAATTCTCATCAGGTTCCTTCACATAAATTATGATTCACTTGTTCTAATTTTGACTTTAATTTTATATTAGATTTTATTTACTTGTTAAAATTATTAAAAACATCAAAATATTTTTAATTATTTGTTATTCTCTTTGCTTGTTACAATGTCTCGTCCTCCTATTAGTGTTTCCTTGGATTTCGAAGTACTTTATTTTAAGCAAAGACAGGGAGAGAGCTTGAAAGATGTTTGATACCATATAATAGATCCCACCATAATACTACTCTAAAAGTTCATATGAAGATCCTTCTTTGTAACTTTTATGTGGGAGTCGGTATGTGTAAAAGGCAGATTCTAGATTTTGCTGCTAAAGGAAATTTTATAGAGATCGATTCTAATGTTGCCCATGAGATAATAGAAGGGATGGTTGGAACTCCTCTCTTAATATAAATTCCTCCTAATACTCATGAAGGGATTCAAATATTAGAAAATCTAGGGGCCATGCAAAAAATTTGAGCATAGTACAAAAGCTAAACGAACCTATCAAAACCCTAAGCTCTAGCCTTAATCGCATGAATTCTTTTCTCGTCGTTTCTAAAGAGAGTTTTGAATCTCTAGAGAAAATGGTGACATTACTTTCAGAAGTTATGGTTAAATGAAAGGAAACCCTCAGGTTCGATAAAAGCCCGGCTAAGGTAGCCAAAATGGATGATACGGATGATAACACTTATACTATACATTATGCCTAGCTAGGGGCATAAAACAATAGCGCTTGCTGGGAGGCAACCCAATAGTCATCCTAATTTTTTGCTTTTACTTTCTGTTTTGGTGTGATGACATAATTATTACTACTGTAATGATTGTGTTTTTATGTTTTAACTAGTGTTTGTGTAAATTGATAGTAGAATTGATCCTGTGCAAAAATAAAAAGTTTTGTGCACAATACATAATTTCTCTTATTTTACCGGAACATCTTTTTGATCTCAAGTTTTTACACGGTATTGCTATACAAATTTCCCAGGTTGTTCCAATGTTTCAGAATTTTTGGAGTTACAAAAGTATGGTTTTGGTCCTGATCATTACAAACTGTTCTATTTTAAACAGATTGTTTTTCTGCTTGCATAGTTTGCTTGTTTTAATGTTGCTATGGATTATATCGGGGGTATAAGTCATGAAAAATTTAGAACACATTAGCTTATGCAATAATCAAATATGAATCAATTTATAACAGTACCTAAAGTTTATGATTTACCTATTATACTAACGGATCTCACGAGGTTTCTGTTGATTTTTGTCTATTGAAGTTTTCAAGTTTTGGGTGAGACAACAAGGGATGAAGGAATAAGGAGCGACAAGACCCTAAGATTGGGAATGCTCAAGGCACCCCAAGGTAATATTCAAGGAAGACCCAAGCGTCTAAGCTTGGGGATGCTCGGGATGGCATCCTCTCTTTCGTCTCCATTCAATCGATATATCACTTGAAGCTATATTTTTATTCATTACATAATATGAGTTTCTCTTCGAGCATCGTGTATTATTATTTGATTTCCTTTTAGTTTGCCACAATAATTGTTTTCTAGACACACCTTTTGATAGAGACTCGTGTTCATCATAATTTGTCAGACTACTCTATGTGCTTCACCTATATCTTTTGAGCTAGATAGTTGATCTAGTGCTTCACTTATATCTTTGAAAACACGGTGATGGTCATATTATATAGAAATAGTTTTACTCTCATGCTTTACTTAAATAGTTTTGAGAGTCTAAGAAATAGGAATGGTAATTTGCACATGTTATAAGACTAGTCCAAAAGGGATAGGTATTCAAGAAGGATATAATAAAAACTTTCATGTACCTCACCAAATAACAGACATATGATTTAATTACATTGATGTAGTAATATTAAAGGATATGAATTTATGATCATTGGTTAGTAGAAATATCGAAATTAAATTATATTATTTACTTCTCATCTAAATATTGGTCATGGCATGGTGATGAAGTGAGAGCATTTTTATGTGTGAAATAAATCCTATCATGATGTTTGAATCGGGGACACGCGATGGTTAACTCCTCCCAACATCCTCCGTAGGGGCATGCGGTGGTACTTTGGTTTGAAAGAGCTAATAAGGATTTGCAATTAGTATACGAGTTCTTTATGACTAATGTGAATCCATGGATATACGCACTCTCAACTTTCCGCAATTTTCTAGTCTCTGTGGTACCTTGCATTGCCCTTTCTCACCTCCAGAGTCGGTGCAAAGTTCGCCGGTGCATCCAAACCCCGTGATATGATACTATCTATCACACATAAGCCTCCATATATCTTCCTCAACAGCAACCATACATGCCTATTATGTCATTTTCATAGTCATTCCGAGATATATTGCCATACAACTTCAACCATTCCGTCACATGACGTGTGTGTTCATCACCGTATTTCTTTGCATTATCATACAGAATTGACATAGTATTTGTCGCAAAGCCACCGCTCATCATTGTTTACATGTTATGCTAGATCATTGCACATCCTGGTACACTGCCAGAGGAATTCATATAGAGTCATTTTGTATAAGCTTTATCGAGTTGTAATATCGAGTTGTAAGTTAATAAAAGTGTGATGATCATCATTATTAGAGCATTGTCACAGTGAGGAAAGGATGATGGAGACTATGATTCCCCGACGAGTGTCCGAGGTCTTCATGATCAATCCAGTTGGGTGCACACCCACTTAGTTTCATTTGAGATTTCATACAATTATAGCTCTAGTGCATCTGTTGCATGGCAATCCCTACTCCTCATGTTGATATCGATTGATGGGCATCTCCATAGCATGTTGGTCCGCCTAGTTGATGCGAGAATTTCTTCCCTTTTAGACTCCTTTGATCTTTACCACCATGCTCTATTCCACCTATATCTTGTATCCATGGTACACACTCATGTATTGCGTGAAGTTGAAAATGCTGAAGCGCGTTAGAAGTGCAATTCAATTGCCTGGTTTGACACCATGGTGCTCATGATTTATACTTATGCGGTGAAGTCGGAGTCATGCCATGCTAATATGATAAATACATAGGGATACCATTCTTTAAGGATCTTACATTTTGAAAAATTAATAATTATGCTTCTTATTTCATGGATATTACTATGTTGATATCAATTACATCATTGTTTCTCAATAATATACCTGAAAGAGATTACATGGTGGATAGGAAGCCACATCAAAAATTCTATTTTTATCATTTACCTACTCGAGCACGAGCAGGAATTAAGCTTGGGGATACTGATACATCTCCAATGTATCTATAATTTTTTATTGTTTCATGCTATTATATTATCAAGTCTGGATACTTTATATGCAATTATATGTTATATTATATCATTTTTGGGGGCTACCCTATTAATCCAGTGCCCAGCGCCAGTTCCTGTATTTTTGCGTGTTTTTGAATTTTTCAAAAAACCAATACCAAACAGAGTCCAAACACAATAAAACTTTTAGGTGGTTTTTTCTGGACCAAAAGAGACCCTAGAAGCTTTGGGAGGATGTCGAAAGACGCACGAGGGAGCGATAAGCCTGGAGGGCGCGCCCTGGGGGGGGGGGGTAAGGCATGCATCCACAGCTCATGGGCCCCTCGCAATTCCCCCTGACCTAATTACACTTCTATAAATTCCCAAATATTCCAAAAACAACAGAGAGCCATGAGAAACACTTTTTCGCCATTGCAAGAATCTATTCCGTCGCAATCTCATATGGAGATGATTTTCGATACCCTTTCGGAGGGGGAATCGATCATGAAGGCCATCTGTTAGAACATTGTTCCCCCAGGTTTGGTTTTGGTAATTGACGACAATCCCTATGGACTAAAGGTTGCCTTGAGTTATATTAGAAGGATTTGTCCATAGGCATTTCTTGAGGCCCATTTGTTGGTTTAAAAGAGTTTATTAGATGACCAAGCTGGTATTCAAGGATTTATCCAAATATTGGTCATGTGAGAGTTGAGCCTATTGCAAGCATGTCTTGAAGAATAAGATTGTGGGAACATGGAAGACATCATCTTTATGAATAGGGAAGATAAGCCTCAAGGTTGATCAAGACTAAGTCAAAGAGTGAATCAAGTTTATCAACACACAAAATGTAGAAGATGTACCAAGTGGGATCAAGTGATCTCATGGTATGGTAAGTATTGTCCATTATGCTTTGTGTACTAAACCATGATTTGTGTCAGTGTTCTTTGTGGGGTTAGGTATGTTTCCATGGAAATGCATGAAAAGGAAGATCATATACAACCCATGGAGGACGACATCAAGTGGTAATCTTCATAACAGTGTGCAAGTTGAAGTGAAGCATCATGGAGAGATCATGCTTGAAGCTTGATGCCCATTGTGGTGTCAATGGACTTGTGAAGATGTGTCTAAGAGTGGATCACTGATAGTGGAGTATGCGGGAGCAATCAACTAGTCTTCATCGAGCCAACACAATCAAGAAATGTGGTCCAAATTGGGGAAGTCAAGACCATTATCATGTAGTTCAAGTGGTCTATGTGCAAGGTATAGGTTTGTCCATGATAGGTTCTATTTTGCCGATCGCATGGTGGTAGTTGGGAGACCGGGTTATAGGATCGATTGCCGTACTATCAAGGGGGATCTCAAGTGAGTAGCTTGATCATATCGTTCATTGAGAGCTCAAACCATTTGCATCCTTCCATCATCTTTCTTGGTTCTTGATTGGTGTTTCTCTTTGTGAGTTTTAGAGTTTATGGTCATCTTCATGACAAGCTCGAGTTCATAGAAAAACGGAGTTCATATGCATATTTTATGATGTTTCGATGTTGGAGTTTATTTCGGTGCTTCTCTGCTGGATGTTTCATTCCTCTATATCATAGGCCCTTGCCTCTTCTTACTATAACCAACAAGCTTGAGTTTGCTCGATTCGGAGCTCATTTGTGGAATTTATGGCACTTCCGGTGTGCCTGCATTCATCCATTTCATGTGCATTGGTGTTGAAGGTCCCAAGCGGTAGTACTGCTCTGGCAAGCGGTAGTACCGTTTTGGGCTAGTGGTAGTACCACCTAGAGGCGATAGTACCTATGTCCAGTACCATGTGTACTACTGCTAGATCCGGGGTCTCAACTTTTCGCATCAGACTATGTGGTAGTGGGACGATAGTGCAATGCTGTAGTACCACCTATAAGTGGTAGTACCGCGCGTCACTACCGCTTCACTTCTGCCCCTTCTGGACCCTTCACAATCTCAGCAGAGGTAGGTGGGCAGTGGGGCGCGACACTACCGCTCTCTTGGGCGGTAGTACCGTTGTAGCGGTACTGCCTCCGTCCCAATTCCTGCCCTACCTCTGTGTACTCGTAAGCTACAACCCCAGCGGTATTACCGCTCTGGTGGAACTACCGCCTCGTGGCTTCATGCCATTGCACTGCTCAGTGGAGCACTATCGCCCGAGCGGTAGTACTAATCTTCGAGTGGTAGTGCCACTTATGTGCGGGCTCAGAGGGTAACGATTGGATTTTTCCCCACCAATAAAAGGGGCTCTTCTTCCCCAATGGACCTTATCCTTTGAGCTCATTTGCCCCCAATTGTTGACCTTCATCAAGATTGCTATCTCTCAATCCCTCCAATGGTTCTTGCTAGTTCTTGAGGGAAAAGAGAGAGGAGATCTAGATCTACATTTCCACCAATCACTTTCTCCTGTATGTGAGGGTAACTCCTTGGATCTAGATCTTGGAGTTCTTTGTGAGCTCCTTGTTCTACCTCTCCTATTCCTTCATAGTTTTTTTGTTATGGTGGGATTTGGTAGTGAGAGACTTGACCACTTCGTGTGTTCTTGCCATTGCATTAGTTGCATCGGTTTGACTTCTCCATGGTGATACGTGGAAGTGAAGTTTGAGAACTTATTGCTCTTGGTTGTTTGGTCACCCTAGAGCTTGTGCCTCTTGGGTGCTTTGGCGCCCTAGACAGTTGGTGGTGCCTCGGAGCTTAGTCATTATGGTGCAAAGTTCCGAGCAAGCATTGGGGTCTCCAATTAGCTATGGATATTGCCCCGAGCAATTTGTAAGGATTCTGGTAACCGCCCCAAGGGTTACCAAAGTGTACGCGTTCGGTGACCGCCCCCAAGAGTTGCCATTTGTACAGGTTCGATGACCGCCCTTAAGGGTCCCTTAGTGGAATCATAACATCTTGCATTATGTGAGGGCATGAGGATATTATGGTGGCCCTAGTGGCTTCTTGGGGAGCATTGTGCCTTTGCACCGCTCCAAATGGAGATTAGCATCCACAAGGGTGTGAACTTCGGGATACATCGTCGTCTCTGAGTACCTCGGTTATCCCTTACCCGATCCCTTTACTTATGTACTTTACTTGATGATAGCCATATTGTTTCATGTTATATATATTGCTGTCGTGGTTTTGTCACGGCAGATATCTGAAGACTTGGGTTTGAGGCCATCGCTAAGGTGATGGACTCAAAGGGGTTGGTTGAGACGAGGGACACGAGTTTACCCAGGTTCGGCCCCTAACGAAGAGGTAAAAGCCTATGTCCTGCTTGTATTGTATTGATTGGAGTATCGATTACAAGGGAGCGGATTCGCTAGACCTAGTTCTCGATTGATTGGTTTCTGTCTAAGCTGCCCCGGGGTCTCGCCTTTATATAGGAGGTCGAGGCCCCGGGTTACACGAGTCATACACCAACTCTTACATCGTAGACAATCCTGTCTCTAAGTCGCCTCTGTTGGGGAACGTTGCATGGGAAACAAAAAAATTCCTACGCACACGCAGATCTATCCATGGTGATGAGCATCTACGAGAGGGAGAGTGGATCTACATACCCTTGTAGATCGCTAAGCGGGAAGCGTTAAGAAACGCGGTTGGTGTAGTCGAACGTCTTCGCGATCCAAATCGCCGTGCGTCCCGCGATCCAATCACGATCCGTCCCGCGATCCGATCATGATCCGTCCCACGAACTTGATCACGATCCTTCCGATCTAGCGCCGAACGGACGGCACCTCCGCGTTCAGCACACGTACAGCTTGATGACGATCTCCACCGTCCTGATCCAGCAAGAAGGAGTGGAGAGGAAGAAGAGTTCTCTGGCAGCCTGACGGCGCTCTGGTGATGGTGGTGGAGCAATTCCGGCAGGGCTTCGCCTAAACACTGCAGAAAACCGATCTAGAGGAGAAACTATGCACTGGAGGAACGGGTAGCACGTGGCTGAAAATCTAGTGCAAAAACCCTAAAACCTCCAGTATATATAAGAGGAGAGGAGGAGAGGCCTTGGCACAAGGGCCAATGCCTCCTTGCTTCAGCCGAAGGAGAGAGGGAGAGGTGGAGTCCACCTCCAATCCTAGTAGGACTAGGATTCACCCTATTTTGCCTTTTTTTCACTTTTTCTCTTAGGCCTTTTTTCCTCCAGCCGCATGGGCCTCTTGTGGATGTTCCACCAGCCCACTAAGGGCTGGTTTACGCCCTCCTACAGCCCACGTAGCCTCTTGGGTCGAAATACCCCTCCCGGTACACTACCGGCACTCCCGGTACACTACCGATGAGCCCGAAACTTTTCCGGCAACCAAAACAGGACTTCCTATATATGAATCTTTACCTCCGGATCATTCTGGAGCTCCTCGACGTCCGGGATCTCATCCGGGACTCCGAACAAACTTTGGTCACCACCATACATAACTCTATACTACCGAAACGTCACCAAACCTTAAGTGAGCAGACCCTGCGGGTTCGAGAACTATGTAGACATGACCGAGACACCTCTACGGTCAATAATCAATGGCGGGACCTGGATGTCCACATTGGTTCCTACATAACGAAGATCTTTATCGGTCGAACCTCTATGTCAAGGATTCAGTTAATCCCGTACGCTGTTCCCTTTGTTCTTCGGTATGTTATTTGCCCGAGATTCGATCGTCGGTATCTCCATACCTAGTTCAACCTCGTTACTGGCAAGTCTCTTTACTCGTTTTGTAATACAAGATCCCGTAACTAACACTTAGTCACATTACTTGCTTATTGTGATGTTGTATTACCGAGTGGGCCCTGAGATACCTCTCCGTCACACGGAGTAACAAATGCCAGTCCTTATCCATGCCAACTCAACAGACACCCTCGGAGACACCTATAGAGCACCTTTATAGTCATCCAGTTACGTTGCGACGTTTGATACACACAAGGTAATCCTCCGATATCTGTGAGTTGCATGATCTCATGGTCATAGGAACATATGCTTGACATGCAAAAAACAGTAGCAATAAACTGACACGATCATAAGCTACGTTTGTAGTTTGGGTCTTGTCCATCACATCATTCTCCTAATGATTTGATCCCGTTATCAAATGACATCTCATGTCCATGGCTTGGAAACCTTAACCATCTTTCGATCAACGAGCTAGTTCACTAGAGGCATACTAGGGACATTGTGTTTGTCTATGTATCCACACATGTATCCATGTTTCCAATTAATACAATTATAGCATGGATAATAAATGATTATCATGAACAAGGAAATACAATAATAAACACTTTATTTATTGCCTCTAGGGCATATTTCCAACAGTCTCCCACTTGCACTAGAGTCAATAATCTAGTTCACATCACTATGTGATTTACATTGTAATGAATCGAACATCCATGCAGTTCTGGTGTTGATCATGTTTAGCCCTTGGAAGAGGTTTAGTCAACGGGTCTGCAACATTCAGATCCATGTGCACTTTGCAAATATTTATGTCTTTCTCCATGATGTAATCACCGATGGAGTTGAAGCATCGCTTTATGTGTCTGGTCCTCTTGTGAAACCATGGTTCCTTGGCCAGAGCAATGACACCAGTGTTGTCACAGAACAGGTTCATTGGATTCAGTGCACTGGGCACTACTCAAAGATCTGTCATGAGCTGCTTCATCCAGACACGTTCCTTCGCCGCCTCCGAGGCTGCGATGTATTCCGCTTCGCACGTAGAATCAGCTGCCACGCTTTGCTTGGAACTGCACCAGCTTACCGCTCCCCCGTTAAGGATAAATACGTATCCGGTTTGCGACTTAGAGTCGTCCGGATCAGTGTCAAAGCTTGGATCGACGTAACCCTTTACGATGAGCTCTTCATCACCTCCATAAATGAGAAACATTTCCTTAGTCCTTTTCAGGTACTTAAGATATTCTTGACCGCTTGCCAGTGCTCCATTCCAGGATCACTTTGAAACCTTCCGGCCATACTTATGGCAAGGCTGACATCGGGTCTTGTGCACAACATTGCATACATGATAGAGCCTATGGCTGAAGCATAGGGGATGACACTCATCTTTTCTCTATCTTCTGCAGTTACTGGGCATTGAGTCTTACTCAACTTTACACCTTGTAACACATGAAAGAACCCCTTGTTGGACTGATCCATTTTGAACTTCTTCAAAACTTTATCAAGGTATGTGCTCTGTGAAAGTGCTATTAAGCGTCTCGATCTATCTCTATAGATCTTAATGCCTAATATGAAAGCAGCTTCTCCTAGGTCCTTCAGTGAAAAACTCTTGTTCAAATATTCCTTCACGCTTTCCAGCATTTCTATATCGTTTCCAATCAGCAATATGTCATCCACATATAATACTAGAAACGCTATAGAGCTCTCACTCACTTTCTTGTAAATACAAGCTTCTCCATAAACTTGTATAAACTCAAACGCTTCGATCACCTCATCAAAGCGCTTATTCCAACTCCGAGATGCTTGCACCAGTCCATAAATGGATCGTTAGAGTTTGCAAACTTTGTCAGCATTCTTTGGATCAACAAAACCTTCGGTTGCATCATATCCAACTCTTCCTCAAGGAAACTGTTGAGGAACGCTTTTTTGACATCCATCTGCCAAATTTCATAGTCGAAATAAGCAGTTATTGCTAACATGATTCTGACAGACTTAAGCATCGCCACGGGTGAGAAAGTCTCATCATAGTCAACTCCTTGAACTTGTGAAAAACCCTTTGCCACATGTCGAGCTTTATAGACGGTGACATTACCGTCCGCGTCTGTCTTCTTCTTAAAGATCCATTTGTTCTGAATGGCCTTTCGCCCTTCAGGTAATACTTCCAAAGTCCATACTTTGTTTTCATACATGGATCCCATCTCGGATTTCATGGCCTCTAACCATTTCTCGGAATCCGGGCCCATCACTGCTCCTCCATAGCTCGTAGATTCATTGTTGTCCAACAACATAACCTCCAAAACAAGGTTGTCGTACCACTCAGGGGTAGTACGCGGCCTTGTCGACCTACGAGGTTCAATAGCAGCTTGATCCGAAGCTTCATGATCATCATCATTAACTTCCTCTTCTATCGTCGTAGGTTCCACAGAAACATATTTCGACGTTGTGCTACTTTCTGGTTGAAGTAAAGGTTCAATAACCTCATCAAGCTTCTATTTTCCTCCCACGCAATTCTTTCGAGAGAAACTCTTTCTCAAGGAATGTTCCATTCTTACCGGCAAACACTTTTCCTTCGGATCAGAGATGGAAGGTATACCCGACTGTCTCTTTCAGGTATCCTATGAAGACGCATTTCTCCGCTTTGGGTTCCGGATTTTCAGGCTGAAGCTTTTTGACATAAGCATCACATCCCCAAACTTTGAGAAACGACAACTTTGGCTTCTTGCCAAACCACAGTTCATATGGCGTCGTCTCAACGGAATTTGATGGTGCCCTATTTAAAGTGAATGCAGCTGTCTCTAATGCATAACCCCAAAATGATAGTGGCAAATCAGCAAGAGACATCATAGAACGCACCATATCTAATAAGGTTCGATTACGACGTTCGGACACACCATTACGCTGTGGTGTTCTGGGCGGTGTCAACTGTGAAACAATTCCATACTGTCTTAAGTGACTGCCAAACTCATAACTCAGATATTCACCTCCTCGATCAGATCGCAGGAACTTAATCTTCTTGTTACGATGATTCTCAACTTCACTCTGAAATTGCTTGAACTTTTCAAATGTTTCAGACTTGTGTTTCATTAAGTAAATATACCCATATCTACTTAAGTCATTAGTGAAGGTGAGAAAATAACGATATCTACCACGCGCTGTAACATTCATCGGACCGCACACATCAGTATGTATGATTTCCAATAAGTCACTCGCTCGTTCCATTGTTCCAGAGAACGGCGTTTTAGTCATCTTGCCCATGAAGCATGGTTCACATGTGTCATGTGATTCAAAATCAAGTGACTCCAAAAGTCCATCAGCATGGAGCTTCCTCGTGCGTTTTACACCAATATGACCTAAACGGCAGTGCCACAAGAAAGTGGTACTATCATTATCAACTATACATCTTTTGGCATCAATGTTATTAACATGTGTGTCATCACTATCAAGATTCAATATGAATAAACCCCTAACATTGGGTGCATGACCATAAAAGATATTACTCATATAAATAGAACAACCTTTTTTCTCTGATTTAAATGAGTAACCATCTCACAATAAACAAGATCCAGATATAATGTTCCTGCTTAACACATGCACTAAATAACAATTATTCAGGTTCATCACTAATCCCGATGGTAATCGAAGAAAGAGCATGCCGACGGCGATCAAATCAACCTTGGAACCATTTCCCACGCGCATCGTCACTTCGTCCTTTGCCAGCCTTCATTTATTCCGTAGTTCCTGCTTTGAGTTGCAAATGTGAGCAACCGAACCGGTATCAAATACCCAGGCACTACTATGAGAGCCAGTAAGGTACACATCAATAACATGTATATCATATATACCTTGTTTGTCGTTGGCCGCCTTCTTGTCAGCCAGGTACTTGGGGCAGTTCCGCTTCCAGTGACCAGTTCCCTTGCAATGAAAGCACTCAGTTTCTGGCTTGGGTCCATGCTTGGGCTTCTTTACAGGAGTAGCAACTGCTTTGCCATCCTTCTTGGTTTTACCCTTCTTGCCCTTGCCTTTGACTTTGCCATTTTTCTTGAAACTAGTGGTTTTATTGACCATCAACACTTGATGTTCTTTCTGGATTTCAGACTCAGCGACTTTTAGCATCGCAAACAGCTCGGCGACTGACTTGTTCATCCTGTGCATGTTATAGTTCATCACAAAGCTCTTGTAACTAGGTGGCAGTGATTGGAGAACTCTGTCAGTGATCGCCTCTGGCGAAAGGGCAATTCCCAACTCCGCTAGACGAGTTGAATACCTAGACATTCTGAGTATATGTTCACTGATAGACCCATTCTCCTCCATCTTGCAAGCATAGAACTTATCAGAGGTTTCATACCTCTCGATCCGGGCGTTCTTCTGAAAGATAAACTTCAACTCCTGGAACATCTCATATGCTTCATGACGTTCAAAACGTCTTTGAAGTCCTGGTTCTAAGCCATACAATATTGCACACTGAACTATTGAGTAATCTCTAGTACGTGCCTCCCAAGCGTTCTTAACGTCTTCGGTGGTCATGTCTTCTGGTTGGTCACCAAGCGGTGCATCAAGGACATATGATTTATGGGAAGCCGTGAGGATAATCCTCAGATTATGGGCCCAGTCAACAAAGTTACTTCCATCATCTTTCAGTTTAGCTTTCTCTAGGAACGCATTAAAATTCAGGGGTGCTACTGCGCGAGCCATTGATCTACAACATAGATATGCAAAGTTTACTTTAGACTATTGTTCAAGATAAGGAGTTTAGTTAATCAAATTACTAAAGCTCCCACTCAAATTGACATCACTCAGGTCATCTGAGTGTCACATTATCCAAATCCACCAACTCAAGTCCGATCATCACGTGAGTTGAGGCGGCTTCAATGGTGAACATCATTATGTTGATCATATCTATTATATGACTCATGTTCGACCTTTTGGTGTCTGGTGTTCCGAGGCCATGTCTGTACATGCTAGGCTCGTCAAGTTTAACCTGAGTGTTCTGCACGTGCAACACTGGCTTGCACCCGTTGTATGTGAACGTAGAGTCTATCACACCCGATCATCACGTGGTGTCTCAACACGACGAACTTTCGCAACGGTGCACACTAGGTGAGAACACAATTTATCTTGAAATTTAAGTGAGGGATCACCTTATAATGCTACCGTCGTACTAAGCAAAACAAGGTGCATAAAAGGATTAACATCACATGCAATTCATAAGTGACATGATATGGCCATGAACTTGTGCTTTAGATCTCCATCTTGAAAGCACCGGCATGTTCTCCGTCATCACCGGCAAGACACCATGATCTCCATCATCTTGATCTCCATCAGCGTGTCGCCATCGGGGTTGTCGCGCCCAACATGCTTCTACTACTATTGCTACCATTTAGCGATAAAGTAAAGCATTACATAGCGCTTAATGATTGACATACAGGTCATACAATAATTAAAGACAACCCTATGGCTCCTGCCGGTTACCGTACTCAACGACATGCAAGTCATGAAATTCAATACATCACATGATCATCTCATACATCACATATATCACATCATGTAATTTGCCATATCACATCACAACATACCTTGCAAAAACAAGTTAGATGTCCTCTAATTGTTGTTGCATGTTTTACGTGGCTGCTACGGGTTTCTAGCAAGAACGTTTCTCACGTAAACATAAAGCACACCGGTGATACATAATTTGCTTTTGTCGAATCCGATCCAACTAAAGTGAGAGAAACTGCCACCCGCAAGCCATCTAGGCAACAAGTTGCGTCGAGGGAACTGGTCTCTCATAAGCGTACGAGTAATGTTGGTCCGGGCCGGTTCATCTCACAATACCGCAGAACCAAAATCCAACCAAGGGAGGAAGCAATCTAAGCATCAACGCCCACAAACCTTTTGTGTTCTACTCGAGATCTCATCTACACATAGACCTAGCTCATGATGCCACTGTTAGGGAACGTTGCATGGGAAACAAAAATTTTCCTACGCACACACAGATCTATCCATGGTGATGAGCAACTACGAGAGGGAGAGTGGATCTACATACCCTTGTAGATCGTTAAGAGGGAAGCATTAAGAAACGCGGGTCTTCGCGATCCAAATCGCCGTGCATCCCATGATCCAATCACGATCCGTCCCACGATCCGATCACGATACGTCCCACGAACTTGATCGCGATCCGTCTCACGAACTTGATCACGATCCTTCTGATCTAGCGCCGAACAGGCGGCACCTCCGCGTTTAGCACACGTACAATTTGATGACGATCTCCACCGTCTTGATCCAGCAAGAAGGAGTGGAGAGTAAGAAGAGTTCTCCGGCAGCCTGACGGTGCTCTGGCAATGGTGGTGGAGCAATTCCGGCAGGGCTTCGCCTAAGCACTGCAGAAAACCGATCTAGAGGAGAAACTATGCACTGGAGGAACAGGTATCACGTGGCTGAAAATCTAGTGCAAAAACCCTAAACCCTCCAGTATATATAAGAGGAGAGGAGGAGAGGCCTTGGCACAAGGGCCAAGGCCTCCTTGCTTCGGCCGAAGGAGAGAGGGAGAGGTGGAGTCCACCTGCAATCCTAGTAGGACTAGGATTCACCCTATTTTGCCTTTTTTCACTTTTTCTCTTAGGCCTTTTTTCCTCCAGACGCATGGGCCTCTTGTGGATGTTCCACCAGCTCACTAAGGGATGGTTTACACCCTCCTACAGCCCATGTAGCCTCTTGGGTCGAAATACCCCTCCCGGTACACTACCGGCACTCCCGGTACACTACCGATGAGCCCGAAACTTTTCCGGCGACCAAAACAGGACTTCATATATATGAATCTTTACCTCCGGACCATTCCGGAGCTCCTCATGACGTCTGGGATCTCATCCGGGACTCCGAACAAACTTCGGTCACCACCATACATAACTCTATACTACCGAAACGTCACCAAAACTTAAGTGTGCAGACCCTGCGGGTTCGAGAACTATGTAAACATGACCGAGACACCTCTACGGTCAATAACCAATGGCGGGACCTGGATGTACACATTGGTTCCTACATATTCTACGAAGATCTTTATCGGTCGAACCTCTATGTCAAGGATTCAGTTAATCCCATATGATGTTCCTTTTGTTCTTCGGTATGTTACTAGCCCGAGATTCGATCGTCGGTATCTCCATACCTAGTTCAACCTCGTTACTAGCAAGTCTCTTTACTCGTTTCGTAATACAAGATACCGTAACTAACACTTAGTCACATTGCTTGCAAGGCTTATTGTGATGTTGTATTACCGAGTGGGCCTTGAGATACCTCTCTGTCACACGGAGTAACAAATCCCTGTCTTGATCCATGCCAACTCAACAGACACCCTCGGAGACACCTATAGAGCACCTTTATAGTCACCCAGTTACGTTGCGACGTTTGATACACACAAGGTACTCCTCCGATATCTGTGAGTTGCATGATCTCATGGTCATAGGAACATATACTTGACATGCAGAAAACAGTAGCAATAAACTGACACGATCATAACCTATGTTTGTAGTTTGGGTTTTGTCCATCACATCATTCTCCTAATGATGTGATCCCGTTATCAAATGACATCTCATGTCCATGGCTTGGAAACCTTAACCATGTTTCGATCAACGAGCTAGTTCACTAGAGGCATACTAGGGACATTGTGTTTGTCTATGTATCGACACATGTATCCATGTTTTATATTAATACAATTATATCATGGATAATAAATGATTATCATGAACAAGGAAATACAATAATAAACACTTTATTTATTGCCTCTAGGGCATATTTCCAACAGCCTTGCCATCTTGGGCAAATTGTCTCCGGGCGACTTAACCGCCCGGGTCTTCACACCATCTTCTGTCTGGGCCTTCGTCTTGGCCCATCTTGGTAAGCCGTCATATAACTAGGCTTATGTATTTCAGCCCGCTTCTCTGGTATTGATTATGAGCCACCGGGTATGACCCGGCCCCACCTAGGCGGGTCTTACCACGGGGTTATATCCCCAACATTAAGCCCCAGGTTGATTTGAGCCTACTCAGGTCAATCTTCAAACTCACTTGGCGGTGAGCCTGACACTCCATCACCTGAAAGAAATATATAACCTGCCATGACGTCACATCGGATATGCCAAAAATATTCCATGACGTCCACAACAGATCTTTTCATTGAACTGTCGGCCCGAAAATCGAGGCGTCCGTCTCGGTCGGTCAGTTTCTGCCGCCTTGATTCCCGTGCCCGTTTGGCCTTCTTGCCTCTTAAATAGGGCCACGAAGGGTCCTTCTCATTTCCTCTGCCACGTCCACTTCTTTTTCTTCCTCTCGACGCCATTGCCCTCGAGCTCCGTCGCGCTGTGAAGCTCCGTTGCCGTCATCAACTCAGGCCGCTGCATCAACCTAAACGGACCAGAATCTCGCCCGCGTCCGCCGCATCACTTTTGGTATGTCTTTCTTCCTCCCCTAGATCCGTAGCTTAGTGCCTCAAATCCATCGAGTTCATCGGCCCTATTAGAGCCCGAGTTTTTTTCGCAATTCCAAACAACAAGTAGCTCTGTGGTTCTTGTAGTGTCCCTCTTCCCATTGCAATAGGTCATGTAGAATCATCAACAACCTAGCGCGGATCTGTAGTTGTTTCCCCTTAGTGTGCTTAAAACTTGTTAGTTCTCCCTTGGTTTGTTGCTAGGTTTAAAATAAACCTGATTTTCCTCTACCCGTAGATCTTGCGGCTTCAGTTTACTATGTGAAACCTATTATAGGTCCTTAGTGATTTTTGCATCACGATTTTGTCCACCTCAACCCGCCACCAAACTTCCGGCTCTAGCAATAAACTATACCGGCAACTTAGCTTCGTAGTGTTTAAATTCGTCAGCCGCCCCTGGTTGTCTGTCACTTTCTAACTCGCTGCGTACTGCTACCTTTCACAGCCTTAAACCGCCATCATGTCTCGTGCGTCCTCCTCCTGTAATTAGATCGGCTCTGTGGTCTCTGAGGAGTTCCTGCAGGGTTTCGTAGACGCGAGAACTTTGTCGGCTAAAGATGTTATTCATTGGCGGGTTCCGAGCAAAGAGAAGAAACCCATCCCTCAAGAGGGCGAGATAGTCATATTTGCTGACCACCTTGCGCGCGGTTTCAGACCGCCCGGTTCTAAATTCTTCTGAGACGTCCTCCATTTCTTCAAGTTGCATCCTCAGGACATTGCGCCCAACTCTGTCTCCAATATGTGCAACTTCCAAATCCTTTGCGAAGCTTACTTACAAGAAGAGCCATTAGTTGACCTCTTCCGTGAGTACTTCTACGTCAACCGCTAGACGGAAGTGGCGGCTGGTCCAAACTTAGAACTTGGTGGAGTCTCCATCCAAAGAAGATGTGATATGTCTTTCCTGGCCGTTCGAATGCCAAGTCACCCCAAGGACTAGAATAAGACTTGGTTTTAATGCAAGGACATGTCTCCAGAGGGAGAATATCCATTTCCGAGTTATCGTCCTACCCGGCTTCGCACCACAACTGAACTCCCAGACCGGATGTTAGCCTTCGAACGAGCGAAGTATGCTCCGGCTTTCACCAATATTAGAGCCCTCATGGCAAATGGACTGACAGGAATCGACCTGACCCGCTGTTGGATCTCCTGGAAGGTCATGCCTCTAAGCCGGCGGGACCGGCTTATGTGTGAATACACGGGTGATGCCAATGACCCCCTCTGCTTCAACCACACTACTCTGACAGAAGAGAACATTTATGCTGCTATCAAGGGGCTTGTCTGTGAGTCCGAAGAAGCTTGCCGCTCCGTCGGGTTACAGCCTTTCTGTGCTGCTAACCCGTCCCTAGATGTAAGAATAACTTTCAAACCTCTTTACCTCCGGGTTAACTATATATGTATGTAGAGACCTTTAACCTCTTTCAGTGTCTCTTGTTTTCAGGCCAACTCTAGCTTCTGGAAGAAAAAATATACTCCCCCTGCGAAGAAGTCTAAGGAGAAGACCGGCGCCCGTAAGAAGAAGACTGTTGTCCCAGAGCAGCATGAAGTTGATGATTCGAAGGTAGAACTTGACTCTCTTGGCTGCCCTTTTATGTGTTTTACTGACAATACTTACTCATAGGAAGAATCGGAGACAAGCCATGCCAACTCCCCTAAGGTAACCTATATTTCATCTGACTCAGAACACCTTCCACCAAAGAAGATATGGCGGCCGTCCGAAAAGTCCCACTTTCTCATCCTCTTGCTCACTTAGATCCCGATTTTCTTTTGAAAAAGCAACAACACACTTCCCGATGCCAAACCCAGAGCATCGGCTCTGAAGATCTTGTGGCCGGGTTATCCAATTCTCTAGGTCAGCGGAAACGGCCAGCTGAGGTAATCATTTAACTAAGTTCAGCTTTGTCAACTTTTTATTATAATCTTACTCTGCTTTATATTGCTTTAACTATCTTCAAGAAACGCCCCCATCATCAGGCGACTCTATAACAACTAAGCTACCGCCTCTGAAGATCAACCCGAAGTACATGCTTTTATGTCTGCATCATATCCTTTGTCATCCTTGAACTTTATATAATAACCTTCTGTGCTTTCCAGGGCTCAAGCAAAACGAAGGAAGACTGGCGGGTCTACTTCTGCCCCCACTTCCCAAGAGCCGGAGACTGCCAAGCCGAACTGTGACAGCCCAAGTGTTGACCCTACCTTTATTGGCATTTAATCTCTTGTATGAACCTTGTGTCATGAGCTTTATGAATGAATTGCACCTTGTCATGCCATGCTTTGTTTTGAATTCATGCATCATGCATCATGCATTCATCATGCCATGCCTAGTTGTGAAGTGACCTTGTATCTTGTGGTTTGTTGTGGGTGTGTTCTTGTGTTGTGTGATGTGCTTGGGGATTGGTGATGCAACCCTCCTTCTTTTTCCCCTCTCTTTTCTTTTCAAACAACCCTTCCAATACCCCCTTTTTTATTTCATGTTATTTGATAAACAGAATTAAGTTGCTATTTAAATTATTTAAAAATGTTCAAGTGCTAGCCTAATATGTTTTGAGCATGTGACTGTTGGTCTTTTATTGTTTTCATCTTTATGTATTTGTGGCATTTAAATAACAGGGGGCTGCCTATTTTAAAAATATTTAAACTACTTGGCCTAAAATTCATCTTAATATTTTTATTAAATAGTGCAATTTATTTTCTTTGCAAACGTAATTTTGTTCTGCCCAAAAATCCTTTATTTTATCTCTAGGGTTTTTCCCTTGTGTTGTGGTGTTTTAAAAAGATAAAAACTTCTATGTTTATTTGTTTGCGAGAGTGAGCGCCAGAGATGGGCCTTTCCTTCCCGCGGCCCAGCCCGCTCGAGGAACGGCTACCTGCTCCGTGTGTCATCGTCGTCAAGTTTAGAGAGAGAGACCGCTCCGCCGTCCCCTTTTCCATCGCCCATCGCCGTCAGCCCGTGGGTATTTAGTCCCCCCTCGGCGTGCGTGCCCCCTCCGCTAGGGTTCCTCTCTTTCCTCGCGCCGCCGCAGCTCCCATCTCCCTCTCAATTCCTCTCCCTCCTCTCTTCTTCCCCTTGTCAGGTAAGGAATTCAGAGCGCAGTGAGGTTCAGAGAGAAGCAGAGTCCCCGCCGGTCGTCTTCGCCACCGTCACCGCGTCTCTCATGGGTCTTGTCCCCGGTGGTGATGGCGTGGAGCTCGGGGATCCTCCCCGCTTTCCATTCCCGCCGCTAGGAGCCCGAGAGAAGCTCCGCAGCGATGGCCCCGTCTTCATCTTCGCTGGAGACGTCCGCTCCGTCATCTTCTTCCCCTGCTTCGACTCTGGTGCACGTCTCCGACCCCCTCCGTCGTCTTCTTCTCCTCCGGCAGCCCCGTGGTGAGCAGCTGGTCCTCCGCCGTGCCCCCCGCTATCCCGATGCGTGCGCGAGCTCGTCGTGCCCGACGAGCCCGTGCTCGTGTCTACCATAGCTTCACCGTAGTTGCAGGTGGTGTTGCCGTGCGTTCTCGTCGATGTTAGAGGTAGGAGTGCGTCCCCCATAGGTGCAGCTTCTCCCTGCTTATTTTCCCCTCGCCGGTGAGGCCGTGTGCTCGCCGGAATTGCCGCCGCCGCGCTCTGTCGCCGGATGTGTTCTATGCTTCAGTTTTGTCAGGTTCCCGTGCGTGTGTGTGTGTGTGTATTAGTGGGCTCCTGCCCCTCCTCTGTTAAGTGCCGAGCGCGTAGCGCAGTGGTTGGCGCTAGGGGAATCGACCAAGTGGTCGAGGGTTCGATCCCGAACCCCTCCCCCTTTTTTGTTTTTGTTTTTTTTTGTTTTTTTCGTTTTTACCCTTTTGTTACATATGTATGTGTGTGTAGATGCAAACCTACATGTGTAGAGTGTTGTGTTTTTCTTTTCTGTTTCATATTTGAGTGTGTGTGTGTGTGCTTTGCATTTATAGATGTATGTGTATGTATATGTATTTGTGCATGTATGTATGTGAGAGTTTGTGTAGTGCATGTGTGTGTGCACCTATGCATGTGTGTATGTGAGTGAGAGTGTGTGTGAGTGTATAGTCATATGCATATGCATATGCATATATGCCTTGTGCATATATGTGTGCATATGTGTGTGGATGAACACCCACACACACATGAGCATGTATGTGAGTGTATGTGCCTAGTGTACTTGTGAGTGTGAGTGTGTGTGTGCCTATATGCATTATGCATATATGGGCATGAGAGTGTGTGTGTGGATGAACACCCCCTCATGGGTGGTATGCTCATGGTTGTATTGTGCTCATATGCCCTTGGGCATATATAGAGCATGTGTGTGCTTGCTTTGTAGTATGTGTATTTAGAGAGTGTGTGTGTGAGTGTGACAAGTGGGTCTTTTCCCCCACTTGCCATACCCTTGTTGGTTATGCATGTTTGTAGGTTTGTAGTTCATTTCCATATTAAACTAAGTTTCTAATCTGGTTATGATCATATTTGCTCATGTCCATTTAGAGTAATATTCCACTTATACGAGTGGATGATGTTTGCTTGCTAGTAATTTGTGCCATGTTGTTTCACATGAACATATGAGTATGACATATGATATTGGGGTAGAAAGAGCCAATGAATCCATTGGTGCTTTCAGATTTCACTTTTGAGCAAGTTTATAAACTGTCATTTTCAGCTGTGATGCTACTTTGTCATTTTTGCATGATTTAATCCATGCTTGCTTTGGGGCATGTGCCAACTAGGAAGTGCTAGTGTTTTATATCTATTATGCCATGGTATTTTTGTTTAACATGAGAATCTCCCACATAAGTGGGAAACATGCTGCAAAGTAGCTAACTTGATGTTTCTGTTTTCACCATGTTAAATATTTCTAAGTCTGAGAATCTGTTGTTATTTTTATGCCATGTAGAGTGGTTGGTATCTTGTGATGTGTTGAGAATTAGCTCATGCTCAGTGCCAGTATTTTGGAGTAGATGTTGTCTACTACCACCTTGTTAATAGTCATGCCAAGAGGTGGTCTCTAGCACCTTTAACTTTTGCTGTCAACATGCTACCAGATTAACTCAGATTCCAGAAAAACTGTTATTTTCACTAAGTCCCAGAAAACTGTCTCATCATGCCTACTTGCTAGCTTCATGCTTATTGATGTGTACCTCCTTTCCAGATTCTGTGGTTGGATAATTTGATAACCTTGATATGTAGTTTCTGTCAATGCCTTATTTGTGGCTGTAGGATTCCTGTAGCTCAAGTTGTGGGCTGTGTAAGTTGCTATGTTGCTGTTTTGTGGCAGATTGTTTGTTTTATTATTTTGTGACTCGTGGGAGCTATACTCCATGGAATTGATTGCTCTTTGAGTCTATTGTGGTTGTTTTTTCATTGCCTAACCAGTGGCTACCTTGGAATGCCAAGAATTAGCCCATGGTATTGGTTGTCTTGTGTTTTTCCTTCGTACCTTGTCGTGAGCGTATCGTGAGAACCGTAACTCCATTTCTTGCATTCTTTATATGCATTTCTATCGATGCTGCATGATGCATCCATATTTGCCATGTTCATGCATGTCTAAATAACTTAACATGAGGTTCTGTCTAGATTCATTAATAACCAATCCTTGCATGTGAAACATGAATAATTTTGGATTGCCATGTTTAATTCTTCATAAATGAATCATGCATCATCTTGGTTGTGAATTGCACCTTGAGTGGAGGTTTATTGTTGTTGTTTCTCTTGGGTAGACACGAGTGTTGATACTGAGTACGAGGACCCAGGAGAGTACCACTAAGAGGATCCCGCTACTTGTTTCGCTAAAGAACCAACAGGCAAGATGATCGTACCCGGATCCCGACACTATTTTCGCTTGCTAGTTTCTTGCTCTTATCATTACAATTGCGCTACCTACCACTTGAATGTCAGCCTCCTAATTGCCATGATAGCCTCTAACCTCCACATCCTAGCAAACCTTTGAATGGCTAAGTTAGCTCTGCTCAACCCCTCTTATAGCGTTCTTAGTTGCAGGTGCAGTTGTTCCATGTGATAACATGGAGTTGGCATATCACAATATTATCTGATATTTAATTTAATGCACATATATATCTTGGTATTGGTGGAAGGATTGGCCTTTTGCTAGGTGTTTTGTTTCACTATTACCGCCATAGTTTCTTGTTTCCGGTGTTATGTTTTCCTTATTTAGCGCTCCTAACATGCTCAGGGTTGTTATGGGGACCCCCTTGTTTATTCGGTTGAGATTAAAACTTGTCTGGCAAGACCCAACATTGGTACTACATTTCCTTATTAAATTAATAAAATTTGCATAGGGCTTTGCAACCCCGTGGATAATTAATCAACCCCTGGGCCAGTGCTCCTCAAGAGTGTTGGTCCAAACTAGAGCACTGTGCGGGGCCAACCCAGGGAAACTTGGGAGATTTCTATCAGGCTTCCGTACGCATTGCTTATCCGTCATGTCCTGAGAATGAGATACGTGGCTCTTATCGGGTTCGTCGACACGTCGGGTGGTCTTGCTAGATTTGTTTTACCTTTATCGAGTGTCTTGCGTGTGGACTCTGACTTTCTTCGGGTTTTCTCGAGGTGTTGGAATTCCTTTGGAATTACCTATGATGACCATGAGATCCGTGGTCGAGGCTATTCCCATGGAGTGTGGTTAGTTTGTGATGGATTAGCTGGAGCACCCCTGCAGGGTTAAATCTTTTTGAGAAGCCGGGCCCGCGGTTATGTGGCAACTTGGATATTTGTTTAACATCTGGTTATAGTAAACTTGAAGTAAACTCTAATTAAAATACACCAACTGTGTGAGTAACCGTGATCGTCTCTGCTCGTGAACATGATCCGAGGGAGATAACGGTGGGGTTATGATTGACGTAAGTAAGTGTTCAGGATCTCATAGAGGTCATACTAGATTCGATCGTTCATCGTAGGCCACTTCTATTTATTTTCATGTTACATAAGTTAGCCACCATATATGCTTAGTGTTGTTGCAAACTAAACACATACCCCATCCCAACCTTTAAGCTTGAATAGTCTTAGTACCCGGGCGCTTGATTGCTGAGTCCTTGTGGCTCACAGATTACTACAACCCTCCAGGTATAGGTACAGATGAGTACGTGCAGGATGATCTTACCCAGCTCCAGTGGGAATATGATGAGGAAAGAGGCAGGATGTACGTGACTTACCCAGATGAGTAGAGGACCATGGTCGTGATCTTTGGGATAGCAAGATAGTATCATTTGCATCTGTTTTATCGTTTGATTTTGTCCGTAGTCGGACCCTGTCTTCATCTTGATGATTTGAACTCTGTGTGGAATTGTAATTTAGTATGTGGCGAGTGTAAGCCAACTTGTATACTCATCTCTTCTGTAATGTATGATGCAATGATTCTATACTTGCGAATGGCAAGATGCACCTCTATCCCTTGCGAGGCCCTCGTGTCTTAAAATGGATAGGTGCGCATCTTGGGCGTGACACAAACTCTCCTGCGGCGCACGCTGAGCCCTCTGCAGCCACAAAGGATGCGCCTAAAGACGCTCGTCGGTCCTCCGAGCCGGCGGTCCATGAGATGGCAACTGATAGTCCTCCAAGGACCAGTTC
Organism: Hordeum marinum; assembly: GCA_022496015.1. Classification (NCBI taxonomy): domain Eukaryota; kingdom Viridiplantae; phylum Streptophyta; class Magnoliopsida; order Poales; family Poaceae; genus Hordeum; species Hordeum marinum. The sequence goes on from CM039673.1 coordinate 524,645,920, forward strand.
TAAGCCGCACAACCCTTCAACAGCCTTCGAAGATCCAATTCTTCCGGACGTCATCATTACTGGTACTGGCTTTCAGACTCCCAAGCCCCATGTAGTGACAAAGCACACCGAGAAGGCTAAAGCTTCTGACAACCTGGACTTTGAGTTCCCCGTGCTGGAGAAATTAACTGCCGATGAATTTCTGGTTATCTGAACCGCCTGTCCACAAGCCGAAACATGGAGCTCAAACTTGTCGTCTTAATGAAGCAAAAATATGGGGTACTCCTTCCTTTCCTTATACCCTTATGTAGCCCCCAAGAGCTGGTTTAATATTACAAATGGTAAACCAGGTCTTCCAATCCGTGTGATAAGTAGAACAACTTAGTATGTAGCCCCGAAGTATCGGCTTAACATGTATATGTTGAGCCGGTACTCAGTGTTGATGAGTTGATCAAATGTAGCTCCCAAGTCTGGGTCAGTATAGAAATAATGGGCCAGAACTTCCTTGTAGACTTGAAAAGCATCGATGTAGCCCCCAAGTGCCAGCTTAACTTTATGAAGATGAGCCGGAACTTACTTGAATGAAGAGCCATATGTATCCCCCAAGTGTCGTCTTAACTTTAGGAAGATGAGCCGGTACTCCATTGCAGATTTGGAAAGTGTCGTTGTAGCCCCCAAGTGTCGGCTTTACTTGATGAAGATGAGACGAAACTTACTTGTAGTCTTGGAGAGCAAATAGACATTAGCCCCAAGTCTCGAGTATATTGCTTGCAATCTACTTGAGACTTACATTATATTCCCTTAGCTGACCATCTGGTAATATTTTATCCTGGCGACTTACCCCTCTTTTGCTTTTGTATGTCAGGGGAAGCTTTGAGCAATGTCGAGTGTGATCTGACCGACTTAAAGGGAAATCTTGCTTCCCAGCAAGCCGCCCGGGGTGAAGCAGAGGAGAAGTGTTGGCTTGCTGCCGAAGAGCTTGCAAAGGTTAAATCTGACTTTGCTGCTTTCAAGAAGGCTGCTGATGTGGAACAAACTGCCCTAGCCAAACGTGCAGATGATGTTGACCAGCTGCTCAAGCTCGTATCAGACGAGTTGCAGAACTTGAAGTGCCATCTTTCGAAAATGACTGCTTCTATTTTTGCTAAGTACTAAATATTCAGCCAATTTTTTTACTTAAAAGACTGTGCAGGCGGCTTATAACGCGAAACCCGTCATTGCAGGTCAAAGAAGCCGCCAGCTTAGTGCCGACAACCTGTTGCAGCTAAAAGCCATCTACACTTTATCAGAGCAGTTGTATTGCGGGACTCTTTGCACGATCAGAGCAATGCTGAATAAAGAGAGTATCCCCAAGTTCATGAAAGGAGTCATAGAGCTCTTATCAACCCTGCCGAAGCAAATCCAAGAACTCAAATGATCAGCTGCCCGGAAGGGCACAATTGCTGCGGTAAGCCGGGCGTTGGCCTTTGCCCCGGAGCTGACTGCTGAGGAGATGATGGACGGATTTCCATCCCAGAAGGACGATGGCTCAGAATTCACAGAAACTGATTACGCCCGTTGTATGAAGGCCTCCAGGATACTTGCATCAATGCTGGCAGAGGAGGTTGATCTATCAACATACCAGGCGGCTTACAATGCTAACAACAAGCGAGTGTGCTGCCCAACCTTCGAGGCTAGGGACTTAACTCCTGCACGCCGTAAGCACCTCTTTGCCCCTGACATTGACCTGTCTCCCATCTTTGAAGAGGCCAAGTTTGAAGCTTTAACAAACTGCAACTGGGAAATGGACAATCTTCAAATCAAGGAGGTCGAAACCCGCCGTCAAGCTGAACAAGTTGCTCCTACAACGGGATAACACGGCTCCTTGACCCGCCGAAGTTTGAGTAGTGTAAAAACTTTAAGTCTCGCTTTTTGGGCTTTGTGAAGAGCTTTGTAATAGGCTTAGAAAAACCTCGATTGCTTGAACCGTGTCATCGTGCATCTGCACAACTTGATATATCTTTATCTGTTTTGTGCTTCATTCATATATTGTCATCAGCTTTCATGGTGGCTTATCTTAAGGGACAAAGCCTGTGAAAACAAATTGCAGAAATATATTCTGCCTTGCTGTGAGGGCGGCTTAAAAATAGCGCAACCCGGGGATGTCAAATCTTTCTTGACCTTGCTTTTTCAAATACTTATATGTCGGTTCTTCTCATGGACTCGCTACTAGAACTCTTTATCAGTACGGGGTCTCTATTGAGTTGGCCGTGAATTTCTTTGAACGACTCAGGGTCTCCAGGCGAGAATAAATGTTTAAGAGCGCAACAAACCAGAAAGAGATGCAGCAGGGTATGAGCACCCTTAATGCCCGTAAGCTACCTCTCCCGTGATATAAATTTGTCGTTTGAACTTTAAACAGTGCAGGGTCTTTAAAAGAGTAATTGTTTAAGAGTGCAATCGGGCCACATAGCGGAGAGTCGGCAACAGATGGGTGAGTTTGCCCTCGCTTTCCGTAAGCCGGCCCTCACGTGACAAGAGTCGCCGGTTTAACCTTGACTAGTACAGGGTCTCTAGCAAGATTGGCCGACAAATATGTTTGAATAGCTCAAGGTCTCTAATCGAGATTAACTGGTAAGAGCTCGGCCGGTCACATAGCAGAGCAGCATCAGCATACATGCAGCTTTAACTCAAACTTGCGGTGGCTTAAGAGCCGATCAAGAGGGTGTGTAAGCTAAACCCGGTGGGTTGGAAGCCCCCAAATGACCTTGTTGATGGAGTCAACTTTTGGGTATATAACCTGCCTGACTGAGGCTTAAGAGCCAATCAAAAGGGTGTGTAAGTTAAACCCGGTCGGTTGGAAGCCCCCAGATGACCTTGTTGATGGAGTGAACTTTTGGGTATATAAACCGCCTGACCGTGACTTAAGAGCCGATCAAAAGGGTGTGTACGCTAAACCCGGTGGGTTGGAAGCCCCCAGATGACCTTGTTGATGGAGTCAACTTTTGGGTATATAAGCTGCCTGACTATGGCTTAAGAGCTGATCAAAAGGGTGTGTAAGCTAAACCCGGTGGGTTGAAAGCCCCAAGATGACCTTGTTGATGGAGTCAACTTTTGCACGAGCTGAGATATGCAAAAAGGAAAAGGCCCTGGCTTGTAGGGATGCCAACTTTATTATATATATATATATATGATATGTACAATGATGGTGTACAAAATCGAGTATTGATAACTCAAGTATAGTAAGGCCGTAGATGAGCTATATTCCACGACCAGCGGGTCTCCTGCCCAGAAGTGCTTGACTCGTCTCGTACATCAATGAGATAATACGACCCGTTGTTGAGATTTTTTCTAACCACGAAAGGTCCTTCCCATCGAGGAGATAACTTGTGCGCATCCGTATGATCTTGAATCAAATGCAACACCAAGTCGCCTTCTTGAAACGTCCGGGTCTTAACTCTGCAGCTATGGTAGTGACACAGGTCTTGCTGATAAATCGCTGATCGAGCCGCTGCCAGATCACGCTCTTCATCCAAAGCATCCAACGCGTCTTGACGCACTGTCTCATTATCCGCCTCAACATAAGCCACCACTCGTGGCGAGTCATGTCGTATATCGCTTGGTAACAAGGCTTCTGTGCCATAAACCATGAAGAAAGGCGTATAGCCTGTTGATCTGTTGGGAGTAGTTCTGATGCTCCATAAGACTGATGGCAACTCCTCTACCCAACAACCCGGTGTTCGCTGCAAAGGAACCATAAGCCGGGGCTTGATGCCTCTCAAGATCTCCTGGTTAGCATGCTTTGCCTGACCATTGGATTGTGGATGAGCAACCGCAGAAATGTCAAGCCGGATGTGCTCACTTTCACAGAACGTTTACATAACCCCCTTGGATAAGTTCGTACCATTGTCGGTGATGATACTATGAGGGTAACCAAATCGGTATATCAATTTTCTGACAAACTGAACCACCGTAGCCGCGTCACACTTGCTAACCAGCTTGGCCTCCACCCACTTGGTAAACTTGTCCACCGCCACCAAGAGGTGGGTCTTCTTGTCCTTGGATCTCTTGAAGGGCCCGACCATATCAAGCCCCCAAACCGCAAACGGCCAAGTAATTGGAATCATTCGTAATTCCCGAGCCGGCATGTGAGCACGCCGTCCGAACTTCTGACATCCATCGCACTTCAGAACCAAGTCTTATGCATCCTTGTGAGCTGCCAGCCATAAGAAACCATGCCAAAAGGCAGAGATTTTGAGCTGGCGTGATGACCACAATCGCCAGCGTGAATTTCATTCAAGATTTCTTTACCTTCTTCATGTGAAACACAATGCTGAAAAACGCCGGTAATGCTGCACTTATGTAACTCGCCGTTGATGATTGTCATAGATTTAAATCGCCGGACGATCTGCCTTGCCAAGGTCTCCTCCTCAGGTAACTCACCGCGTGTCAAGTATGCTAAGTAAGGCAGCGTCTAGTCGGGGATTGCATGTAGAGCCGCCACCAGCTACCCCTCCGGGTCAGATATAGCCAAGTCTTCCTCCGAAGGTAGCTTGACCGACGGGTGATGTAGCACGTCCAAGAACACGTTAGGTGGCACCGGCTTTCGCTGGGAGCCCAGCCTTGACAATGCATCAGTTGCTTCATTTCTGCGACGATCAATATGATCCACCTGATATCCCTTGAAGTGACTAGCGATTTCATCCACCGCCTGACGATAAGACGCCATCCGCGGGTCCTTGGAATCCCACGTGCCTGAAACTTGCTGGGCCACGAGATCTGAGTCACCAAGACACCGAACCCGGCTCAGGTTCATCTCCTTAGCCACCCGAATGCCATGAAGTAAGGCTTCATACTCAGCTGCATTGTTAGTACAAGGAAATATCAACCTTAACACATAACAGAACTTGTCACCTTTAGGGGAGGTTAATACAACCCAGCCCCTGATCCTTCTAGTTGCCTGGATCCGTTAAAGTGAATCGTCTAGTATGTGTTATCCCACTTCTCCTTCAGCACCTAACACTCTGTCCAGTCATTTATGAAATCTACCAAGGCTTGAGACTTGACCGCCGTGCGAGGCACGTATTTCAAATTAAGAGGTCCAAGCTCCAATGCCCACTTAGCAATCCCGTCGGTGGCTTCTCTGTTTTGAATTATGTCCCCCAACGGGGCAGAGCTAACCACTGTGACCTGGTGCCCCAGGAAATAATGCTTCAGCTTACGGTTTGCCATGAACACCCCACATACCAGCTTCTGCCAATGTGGGTACCTCTGCTTGGACTCTATCAGGACTTCACTGACATAGTAAACCGGCCTATGAACCGAATATTCTTTCCCTGCCTCCTTATGCTCAACAATAATCGCGGTGCTAACCGCCCTCTTATTAGCCGCCACATATAGGAGCAAAGGTTCCTTCTCAGCCGAAGAAGCCAAGACCGGCGGCTCAATGAGTTGCTTCTTGAGTGCTTCAAATGCTTCACCTACCGCCGTACTCCAGACAAAATTGTCTGTCTTCATCATCATCTGGTATAAAGGAATGACCTTCTCACCCAGGCGGCTTATGAATCGGCTTAACACAACAATTCGACCTGCCAGGCATTGAACATCATTGATGCATGACGGCTCAGCCAAGGAGGTAATAGCCTTTACCTTATTTGGATTAGCTTCAATGCCTCGTTCAGAGACAACAAAACCCAAAAGCTTGCCTGCAAGAACTCCAAAAACACACTTAGCCGGGTTAAGCATCATCTTGTAGACCCATAAGTTATCGAAAGTTTCCTTCAAGTCATCAAGTAGAGTCTCCTTCTTCCTTGACTTGACCATAATATTATACACATATGCATGAACATTGCGTCCAATTTGACTGTGAAGACAGTTCTGCACACAACGCTGGTAAGTCGCCTAGGCACTCTTGAACCCAAAAGGCATAGACACATAGCAGAAAGCACCAAAAGGAGTGATGAAAGCCGTCTTCTCTTGGTCTTTGACTGCCATCTTGATCTGGTGGTAACCGGAATAAGTGTCCAGGAAGCATAATCTCTCACAACCCGTCGTTGCATCAATAATCTGGTCGATATGGGGGAGAGCAAACGGGTCAAATGGACAAGCCTTGTTAAGATCTGTGTAATCCACGCACATACGCCACGTGCCATTCTTCTTAAGCACTAGCACCGGGTTAGCAAGCCACTCTGGGTGAAATACTTCCACGATGAACCCTGCTGCTAGAAGCCGAGCCACCTCTTCCCCAATAGCTTTGTGCCGTTCTTCATTGAACCACCGGAGGAACTGCTTAACCGGCTTAAACTTAGGATCCACATTAAGGTGGTGCTCAGCGAACTCTCTCGGTACACCTGGCATGTCAGAAGGTTTCTATGCGAAGATGTCCCGATTCTCACGGATGAATTCGATGAGCGTGCTTTCCTATTTGGGATCCATATTGGCCCCGATAGTGAACTGTTGTGATGAGTCGCCCGGAGTGAAATCCACCAACTTGGTATCATCCGCCCAAACTTGAGGGGTGGCTTAGATTCCGTAGTAGGCTTTTTGAGCGGAGTTATGTCCTCCGGGTCAACATTTTCCTTATAGAACTTGAGCTCTGCTTCAGCACAACTTGACTCTGCGTAAGCTGCGTCCCCTTCCTCACACTCAATTGTCGTCTTCCAATCACCATGCATGGTAATCGTTCTGTTTAACCCGGGCATCTTGAGCTGTAAGTAGACATAGCAAGGCCTAGCCATGAACTTGGCGTAAGCCGGACGTCCAAACAGGGCATGATATGGACTTTTGATCTTGACCACCTCAAACCACAAGGACTCCACCCTGTAGTTATATTCGTCGCCGAAAGCAACCTCCAAGGAGATTTTACCCACTCGATAAGCCGACTTTCCGGGTACCACACCGTGAAAGACTATCGAAGAAGGCCTAAGGTCCTTGTCAAGCAACTTCATCCTACGAAAAGTGTCATAGTACAGGATATTAATGTTGTTGCCACCATCCATAAGTACCTTAGTAAACACATAGCCTCCCACTTGGGGGGCAACTACCAAAGCCATCTGCCCCGAGTTGTCAACACGCGGTGGGTGATCCTCTCTACTCCAAGTTATGTCGTACTCAGACCACTTCAAGTATTGCGGGAGAGCTCGTGTGACCGCATTAACCACTCGCTTGCGCACCTTCTGGTCTCGCTTGTCAAGGCAGGTTGTAAAAACATGATATTGACACGTGCTGAGCTGCTTTCGATTACTCTGATACCCAGATTGGTTATTCTGCTGCTGATTACTGCCACTAGATTGCTGATGATGACCTCCTTGATTTTCCTGACCCTGATAACCGGATCCTAAGCCGCTTGTGCCAAGACCGGCTCCTGACCCGCCTGGCCCTGAGCTGCCTGGCGGGCCACCACCATTATTATGATGCTGCCGCAAGCTGTAATCCCGAAACTGTCGCATGATGTGGCAATTCCTCCATGTATGGCCCGCCGGCCTATCGGGCCGGCTGTGCTCCGGACAAGGTTTGTTAAGCATCTCCTCCAGGTTGAACGGAGTTTTACCCTTATTAAAGGGCTGCCTGAATTTCCCGTTTCCCTTAGCACGGTTATTCCCGGCGCTGGTGTTTGCTAGCAATTCTGACCCGTCGTCCGGATTCTTCCTTTTGCTATGGCTGCTGCTGCTAGCCGCACCCTTGCCATTGTTATTCTTCTTACCCTGACTTCTCTTCATCAGAGCCTGCGTCTTTCGTATTGTCAGAGTTGGAGTACTTGGTGAGAGCTGCCATGAGTTCCCCCATGTCTTGACATGAGCGCTTGAGCCGGCTAAGCTTTTGCTTTAGAGGCGTAAAATGGCAATTCTTTTCCAGAATCAAAACCGCTTGAGCCGTCGTGATCTGCTCAGACAAGTGGATGATGGTTGAGACCCGCCGGACCCAATGATGGGCGGATTCGTCCTCCTGTTGCACACAGTGATCTAAATCCACAATCGCCATGGGCTGCTTGCACGTTCCTTTGAAATTTTGATGAACTTCGCCTTGAGATCGGCCTAGGAGTTAATGGTGTTGGGTGACAGACCCTTCAACCACGTGCGAGCCGTCCCTTCCAGCATCATGATGAAATATTTGGCACATACTATGTCACTGACGTCTAACATCTCCATGGCCAGCTCATAGCTTTCAATCCAAGCCTCCGGAGGTAGGTCAGCAGTATAATTTGGGACCTTGCATGGGCCCTTGAAATCCTTTGGTAGGCGCTCATTCCGCAAAGCCGACACTAAGCACGACACCCTCACAGCCCTGGAGGTTACTCCCGCTCCTTTCGAGATGGAAGGTGTATCGGTGGGTTCTTGATGAGCCGTCGCCCCTGCCAGAGCCACCACCCCTCACTGTGCTCTCGCCCGATCCACTAGCGCCTGAGCATCTAGAGCCGCTCGATCAACTCACGGCGGGTTTCGGTGTTGATCACTGCTAGAAACCGCTGATGATTCATAACGCCGGCTCTAGCTGCGACTAGGGATGGGGGTTGAATGCCCGCGATTCCGGCTGTAAGTGTACTTCTCCTGCTGGGCCATCGCCGTCTGCAGGTATCCGATAGCGTTCCGCACCTCCTCTGCAAAAGGCGCCTCGTCCGGGATAGGGATTGTACCAAGCTGGATTGCTGCCGCAACCATGTTCTCTGCCGGGTTGGAATAATGACCCGCCGGTGTTGGAAAAGACATTGGTGAGGCCTGGTTCTGTTGGGGCGGGTTAGGCTGCTGCACCGCCGGCCGGCTTCCAGGTACTTCCGCTGTCCGTCTTGTCCCCGGCATGTTGAAAAGATTCCTGGCCTCGTATTGATCCGACAAGCGGTACTGATGCCTCATCCATTGAACCGCCACTGCAGACTACTACTCCAGCTCTAGGCGGAAAGCATCTGCCCTAAGGCGCTCCGCCTCTGCCTTCATCTGATCATTCAGCGCATTGATCTCCCATTGAACCTCGGTCATCTGGTCCTTTAGCCTCGTGATCTCCGTGTTCCGGGACGCTTGATTTTCAGCTATGACCTCCGTGGCCATTAGGGTTGTAAGCTCGTTCATCAGATCCAGAAGAACCTGAGCCGGTGGCCTACCAGCCCCCGATCTTGCTGTGCCAGCGGCTGTGCTGCTCGGGGCTAGTGCTGAACCTGCCATGAAGATGGCAGCACGGCTCGACAGCTCATAATCCTCCGGCTCGTGATATTCTGACTCGAGGCAAGGCTCGTCGTAACCCCGATCCCGCCATTGTGCTGCTGGTAAATTGATTCCGTCACCCCGCTCGAATATCCATCCTTCGAGCAGACGAGGGTTCCCTGCGACTCAGAACTTTCTAGCTCCATGCCCTGAGTAAAGCTGATGAAAACATGCTTCTTGCCCGGGTCAGCACGGGCGGTTTGCACGTGTTGGGCGGGTTGCGTGCGCCGGGCCAGCTTGACGATGTCAGTGTAGATGTCCGGCCCGGGTTCAGATCCGCTGATCTTGCCGATGAAGACGTGGATTCCATCGAAGGGGATCCGGAAACCGTACTCAATTGAGTCGGCCTCAGGGCCCCAACCGGCGTCGTCGATGTAGAGCCTGCCACGACAACTCTTGTTCATCCTACCAACAGCGTACCCCTCGATCCCTGGGAGAGAGCCCTTTGAGAACTCAACGCCACCGAGCGCTTGCCCCATGGTGGGCTTAAACTATCGTGGTTTTGTCACGGCAGATGTCTGAAGACTTGGGTTTGAGGCCATCGCTAAGGTGATGGACTCAAAGGGATTGGTTGAGACGAGGGACACGAGTTTACCCAGGTTCGGCCCCTCACGAAGACGTAATAGCCTACGTCTTGCTTGTGTTGTATTGATTGGAGTATCGATTACAAGGGAGCGAATTCGCTTGACCTAGTTCTCGATTGATTGGTTTCTGTCTAAGTCTACCCAGGGTCTCGCCTTTATATAGGAGGTCAAGGCCCTGGGTTACATGAGTCATACACCGACTCTTGCAACGTAGACAATCCTGTCTCTAAGTCGCCTTGCCATCTTGGGAAAACTATCTCCGGTGGCTTAACCACCGGGTCTTCACACCATCTTCTGTCTGGGCCTTCGTCTTGGCCCATCTTGGTAAGCCGTCATATAACCAGGCCTATGTCTTTCAACCCGCTTCTCTGGTCTTGATTATGAGCCGCCGGGTATGACCCGGCCCCACCTGGGCGGGTCTTACCACGGGGTTATATCCCCAACACTTGTTGTCACTTAGTTGTTTATCTTGCTTAACATAAGTTGTTGGTGCACATAGGTGAGCCTAGTTGCTTTATGCTTTGTGCTTGACAAACTAAACACTAGTTTTATTTCGCATTTGTTCAAGCCTAAACCGTAATTATTTTAAAGAGCATATCCCCCCTTCTAGGCGACATCCACATCCTCTCACCATCCGCATTAACCTTGTTGCCTCTATGATGATGTGTGAGTAGTCCATAACAAACCAAAGGGTCCATATCTAGTACCTAGATGACTTCTTATTTTTCTTCGATCTTCAATACCATGGTTGCCGCGATTCCCACGACGATCTATCCGATGTAATCTTCTTTGTAGTGTTTTTTTGGGATCCGATGAATTATGGATTTATGATCAGATTATTCATTGAAAGTAGCTAAGTTTATTGTGAACTTTATTAAGCATGATTGTTAACTTCCTATTTCTCTACCATCTATTCGTCTGGTTTGGCCAATTTGATTGTTTTACCTTCAGTAGGAGTGATGCGTTGTAATGGGTTCAATCTTGCGTTGCTCTATATCCTAGTAACAGAAATGGACCATACACATATTTGTATTGTTGCCATTAAGGTTAAAATGATGGGGTCTATCCATGTTGCTTGAGTTTAGTTTGTCTACATCATGTCACCTTGCTCCAAGCATTACTATGTTTGTTATGAATTTAATACCTAGAGAGGCAAGCATAAAAGCGCTCTCGAAGTGGAGTAATGGTAGTAGATGCAGGATCGTTTCGGTTTACTTGTTTATGGACATTATGCCTATATACATGGCCATTGTCATGAATAACATGTCATAACTATGTGTTATTCTCTAAGTTGTCCAGCAGTAATTTGTTTACCCACTATATGTTATGTTCGAGACAGAAGCCTCTAGTGAAAACTATGCCCCCTGGGTCTACTTAATCATATTTCCTAAAACCTTAAAAATAGCTTGTTGTATTTTATTATTTGTTTTTACTTTTTATATTTATATATCTATCTCTATCAGGATTAATACTTGCAAGTAACGAGTTTAAGGGGCTTGACAACCCTCTTGCCCGCATTGGATGCAAGTGTTTGTATTTGTATGTGTATGTGCCGGCGACGAGAGTTTGCTTCGAGTCTCCTACTGGTTCGATAACCTTGGCTGTCACTGAGGAAAATACTTATCGCTACTATATTGCTTCATCCTTCCTCTTCGGGGAAAAAACCAATGTAGCTCACAAGTAGCAGATAGCTCGGATACTTTTGTTTTAACAACAACCTATGTTCATCAAGGATCACATCTCGAGCTAGAGGCCAATGTTTAGGGGATCCATCCCAGGCCAAGTTTCGGGCTTGACTCGTAATAGAGAAAGCGACCATTGCCTACTCTACGACGAGTATTTCCAGCTCACAAGCCCACTTTTTAATGCCAAGCTTTTTCGGCGATGATTCCGAATGTCGAGACATGTGTGCAACCATATTCGGAAGGGGGTGATGGGGTACGATGATTACTTCCAATGCAAGCCCGATGTCCTTGGAAAGGTTGGTTTCTTCTCTTATCAGAAATATATTGCAGCTGTTCATATGCTTGCATACAGAATTCCCGATGATCTTGTGAATGAGTATGTCTGCGTGAGTGAGTCCACATGCCTTGATGCGTTGTAGAAGTTCCAATACAAGCCCGATGTCCTTGGAAAGGTTGGTTTCTTCTCTTATCAGAAATATATTGCAGTTGTTCATATGCTTGCATACAGAATTCCCGATGATCTTGTGAATGAGTATGTCTGCGTGGGTGAGTCCACATGCCTTGATGCGTTGTACAAGTTCTGGCAAACTGTGATTGGAGTGTTTAGACTCGAGTACTCGAGGGAACGAAATGTTGTGGATACAACTCGGTTGCTAGCGATTAATAAATCCGCAGGCTTTTCAAGGATGCTTGGTAACATAGATTGTATGTACTGAACGTGAAAGAGTTGTCCATTTGCTTGGCAGGGGGAATATATGGGATATGTTAAGGCTTGCACGGACACGGAGACGACAACACGCGAGAACACACTGGCGATGTTGGTGGCCGAGGACGATAACGCAGCCAACTATGCTTCGTACGCGACGTCGTCCAACTTTCAGGGGCGCATGTGGCAGGTGGCCAGTGACAGACCATCGACGCCCATCATCGACCTCACGTCTAGCGACACTGACGACGGACAGGCCTGGACTCCTTCTTGGATGAGTAAGGCATGAAAGCCGGCAGAGCGTGGTGTCCCATTTGAGCCGATCTGTATCCCATGTCCTACTCTTCCTCGTTGAAGACTGCGTCTTCACTTCACGGGTCTTGAACTCGCTGATGTTTATGGAGACAGTAGATAAAGGACGTGGTCGCCTATGCGGAATTGAAAGAAAGTGGACGACCGCCACCACCGTATGATAGGACCATTTTTTTTAAATGAGAAGGTGTCCAAATTATAATGAATGTGCTCCCGTTTATATGAAATATCAACCGTGTGCATAAAGCTTGTCCATGATATTTAAAAAGTGTTTGAAATGTATGCATACAGTGTCGGAGGGCCGACTTCCGCATCCGTGTCCGCGAACGAATTCCGAAGCAAATTTGTAGATCAATACTGAAGATGCCCTAATTCAGCTGTATTTTTAGGATTTTAGATTCATAGTTTGAAACGTTTCAAACCAAGCAAGGCAGACCGCAGACGTGTGCATCCTTTCGGAAAGGGATCAGTAACCGTCACCTCACGATGCGCATTTCGGTTGTACAAATACGAAGTAGGTGCGCACCCCATGCCAATAGCCCCGGCACGTCGGAGACGGAGGCCGGCGGAAGGTCTCCACGTTTTTCCCGCAAGTAGCCGGGCAGACTAGGAATCTTTTCAACGCACGTACTCCTACTGCTAGCAGCCCAGCACAGTCCTCCTACACTTGGCTGTACAAACAGTAGCCGCTGCGCCACGGAGCGCCCTTCAATACGCCACAGTGCGCATCGGCTGCCAAAATGTACTACCGGCGACGTTGCGCGTCTACGCCGTCCGTCCGCCCGTCCGTCCGGTCCTACGCGCCTCACCTTTCCAAGTGCCGTTGGCTCGACGGACGACGCCCGGGGGGGCGGGGTACGTACAGCGTACGTGCGCTGTAGCGCAGCGCAGCGCACGGCGGTTCATGGAGGACACCATGATGCGGGGGTGGAAACTCCGGCGGATGGCGCGAGTGGAGGGCGGGCGGCAGGGGGCCACGTGAGCGGAGTGGTACGGGCGAACCACCTGCGTGCGTCCTATGGCAGGGGCCGGAGTCAATGCCATGCCATGGCATCGATGAATGGATGGATGGATGGATCGCCCGTTGCCCTCTGCCAGTCGCCATCGATCGTCGACGCCGGAAGCCAGCCAGCCAGCCGTAGGCGTGTGGCATTAATGGTGGTGGAGTGGAGGGGGGTGGGATCCTGCGATGCAAGGCGTGCCAGCGGGAAATGCTTTCGAAGCTCTCGTGAGTCGCCGGATTCTGTCGCCGTGGTCGGCGTGCATCTCGGTTTTTACGGTCGTGTCGGGATGTTGGTTCATCTGGTATGGTATGAGAACCGACGATTCTTGCGGTTGGTAAGTCAACATTTCTTTTTTTCTAACACGGCAACTCAACATTTCTAAACGATATGTTATGTTAAGGATATCATGTATACTAGTAGTAGTTTGCTGTAAAGAAAACGTAGCCATGGAAGCAAAAATAAATGGTTAGCCAAACAAAAGATAAGCATACATGATGTTCTTTCACATGCTCAAACGTACACATGCATCGGTGCGCTTAATAGCAAATAACTAGTATTTGTAATCACAGAGAGAAAATTCAGTCCTTTTACACGTTTAGGTACGTCTCGACATGACAAGAGATACGAAAAAGTGTCATCCGTGATGAATCTAACAGCATCAACCGATCGAATCAAAGATGACGTACGCTTCGTACTTGTTGTAGCATTGAGGGAGTAGTAAAAGAAACCGCACGGCTGAAAACTTGTGAAATCCATCCGTTCTGAACGCAAGTTAATGACGCTGAATGCACGTTAACGACGCCCAAATGAAAGCCCTGAGCGCAAGTTAATGCCGCTGCGCTGCTGATCCTTATTACCGTCTCTCACTAGTTGAAGAAGGTCTCATCTCCTCCAAGGATCAGTGCACGTCTGCACGGCCCCTACAGAAGGAGACACCGAATCAAATCCGCAGGCGGCACGCCGGTACGACGTAGCACGACGTAGTTAAGTCCTGTGTCCTGCCGCATAAAGCTGTCATTACCGCGACTGATTTCCTGTTAACGCCTCGGTACGGAGTGCGAGTCCATTAAGCGGGGCGCAGCCGCAGGCAGCCGGCCACCGGGTAAATGAGAGTTTTTACTCGCTCGCCTGCTGCTTTTGAACGAATAAATAAAGGGAGGAATGGGGCTTCAAAACGGGCAGTGAATGCTCTCCTCTTTTTGTCGTGCTACGACGTTGGCCGGCCGTCTCGGGCTCGCATTGCGGGCACGTGGGTGGAGCATGGTCGTTTCTTCCCGTGGACGTACAGTGGACACAGCTCCGACTAGTGGTCACGCTGAAGAAGAAAAGTTGATCTCAATTAGTAGCTATCGCTCTGTCAATGGCCCATGTTTTGATCGGCACTGATCAAACTTCTCGTGCGAATGTCGGGCTTATCTCAAGACATTCCTCGGCCGACCGAAGGTTTTGCAAAAAACGGGCACGTTCATGTTTGGCCTCGGCACGCGCAGTTCTGACGGGGCAGAGGCAGGGCAGTGCCGTTGAGCTAGCTAGCTCTACTAGAGCGAGTTAATGCGATCAGGGTGCAGGTGAATGCAGGTCAAAGCTAGCCTGGCCGTAGCCGAGCCGAAGAAGCGGCAGCGATCCTGGCATGGTGATTTTGACCGTGATCACGCTTGTTTTGGTGGCCGTTGAGCACATCGATGCGGGTGCAGTGAAGGGTGTGCCACTCCCGGCCGGTTCCCACGAAGGGCCGTCATGTCGTGTCGTGTCGTGACGCTTACTTGTGGCGTACGTACTCCTGCGAATTCCTCGGAAATTCCAGCCATCATTTTGGAGCTTGCTCTGCTTCATCGACATTGACCGTTTCATCCATCCTAGCCTAGCCTGTACAGTGTTACTGCCTCCGGTTAAAAATAATTGAAATTCTTCCTTTCGTCCAAAATCAATTTTGTTTAAATTTAATTATGTCTAAAAAATGCATTGCTACCATTTGGAACATCAAATTGGACTTTTGAAATACTTTATAACATATATCTTCATACTATCTGTATTTGAACTTGTAGATCTTGGTGCATTTTTCTATAGACACTTTTTTTTAAAATGAAGCAAAAGACTTACATTTTCATCGATTAAGAAGAGATTGAGAATTGTCCGACTAATTAACAAAAATTGGAGCTAAAACTAACACAATCCTGCATCCAAAATGGGCATCACCGATCAATCTGGCCATTCACATGAAACACAAAGCTGCAAAATAGCTACACAAAAGCCACGACGGACATGCCAACAGATGGCCGCACCTACGAACAACTCACAATTTCAACTTTGACGAATAGCATTGTCAGCCAAATATACAAGACTTGCACCAACCGTGCTTGCCGCAAATGACCGTCGACTGTCGAGCGCGTCGTCACCATCTAAACTCGCTCCTGTGCAGCTCTGACTTCAAAGCAACCAGGCAGCTCATGAAAGAGCACCTCGGACACACCGGGTAAATCTGACTACTGAAGCCCGAGCTACGACCCAAGGTCCTCTCGATTTCATCATCGTTGCCAAGCAAAAATCAACGCCCCGAAACAGCCTCCTTAGCAAACCACACGGCAAAGATGCCGCCAACCATCGATGACACCGTCCACGGTCTCCCGTTGTAGTCGGCTCCTTGACGATGCCACCAAGGAGGAAGAAGACATGAAGGCGCCTTCATCGCCTAATCCCGCGGATTTGAGGTTTTCATTTGGAGCCAAGGCCGCGGAAAGAGGGGAGGAGCAACATACAACAACGACGCTTCCAAGAAAGAATGTGGACCAGTCCATGAACACTGATGTGGGGTCAGACATCCAACCATGTCCCTTAAGGGCACGTTTGGTTCCCTGCATCGAGCCCAACCAGGCCCGTGCGGGGAGAAAAAGGCCTGTTTGGTTGCCTGTTTTCACTATTGGTCCTACATAGCACGGAACTTAAAGCACCTCTGGGCCTGGCTCGTTGGGAACGCTCAAATCGACAGTTTCTTGCGAGCCAGGCCCGAGCGGTGCGCAAGTGAGCGGGCCCTTGCACGAGTGGAGATGGGAGGGATACGAGGTGATTACCTGAGTTCTTCTTCAACCTAGAGTAAGGTTCTCTCTAATCTCCTCTCTTCCTTGTCCCTCTGATCTACACAACGGTGCTTCGATTCGAGGTAAGCTCTACACGAAAAAGATGCACCTCGATGCTATGGTTCCATTCAGGTGACTGGTTCGTAGTTTTATCGGCCGGAAGTTCTTTATTTCGTGTTCCCGTTTGGAGCTATTCTGGACGAATTTTATCAGATTCGTCGTGCACGATCGATATTTTGAAATTTCCTTTGACCAGCAGCCTAATCTCGCAGTTCCGCAAAACATTCGTGTTGTAAGTTTTTGGTTTCGACGATCGTAGCTTCATCTCTCCTTGAACAGCAGTCTAGTGCACTCACGCCGCCATGTCAAGCTCCTCCGTCCTCTGCTCATAGCCCTCCTATTCGTCCCTCTCGATGGCGACGCCCTTCCCCTTGATCTCCTTGCCCGCAACCTACTACACTAGAGTCGTTTCTGACGTCGCTCTTCTCGGCCTACTCTCTGTCGTCCTCCTACTGCAATGACGCTGGAATGGCACGCACACTACTTTCTTGTGTCCTCTGCCTCCGTGCACACTGCAGTTCGCCACGCCGCCTAGGGGGTCGATCATCTTGGTGTCCTCCCGACCTTCTCTCTCTCGTCCAACTACATTGGAGTCATTTCCGGCGTCAATCATCTCGGCCTCCTCTCTCGTCCTACTGCATGGACGATACCATGGCGCGAGCACTACATTCTCCTCCTCTGTCCATTGTCTTTACACGAGCACCGCAACTAGTTCACCGATGGTGTTGCTTGTCATGCCGCCGACGGGTCGCTCGCCCACGACTCCATGCTCATCATGTTAGACACGGTGCCACGACCACTATCCACCGCAGTCGCCATGGTCTGGCGCACACTGCATTTCTTCTCCCCCTTCCGCTGCTAGATCTTAACCCCATGTGCTAAGTGCAAGTGCTAGCTCTTAATCATACCCCATGCAGGCAACCAAACAGCGTGTAGTTGTATGCTCCGAGACAATGCAGGCAACCAAACAACATGCCAAAGTTGATCCCCTAATGCAGGAAGTCCATATGCAGACAACCAAACAACTTGCACATGTCGCATATGAGGCTGTTTTTCCAGAACCAGGCTGAGTGGAGAAGGGTATGCAACGTAGTAACTATAGCTGAAAACAACCAAACATGCCCTAAATGTCCATCCATGCATGTACATGTTGTGGTTAAGGAGGAGATGGGATGCGTATGTTGGGGAACGTTGCATGGCAAACAAAAAATTTCCTACGCACACGCAAGATCTATACATTGTGATGAGCATCTACGAAAGAAAGAATGGATCTACATACCCTTGTAGATCGCTAAGCGGGAAATGTTACGAAACATGGTTGATGTAGCCGAATGTCTTCGCGATCCAAATCGCCAACCGTCCCACGATCCCATCAAGATCCATCTCACGATCCAATCACGATCTCTCCCGCGATCCCATCACGATTCGTCCCATGATCCAATCACGAATCGTCTCGCGATCTTGATCACGGTCCTTCCGATCTAGCGCCGAATGGACGGCACCTCCACGTTCAGCACACGTACAACTCGATAACGATCTCCGCCTTCTTGATCCAGCAAGAGGGAGCAGAGAGGAAGATGAGTTCTTTGGCAGCATGACAGAGTTGCGGTGATGGTGGTGCATTTATTCCAGCAGGGCTTCGCCTAAGCACCAATGAAACCGATCTAGAGGAGAAACTACGATCTAGAGGAGAGGTAGCACGTGGCTGTTTTTATGTGTCTCAAAACCCTCAAAACCTCTAGTATATATAGCAGGAGGGAGGGAGGAGTCTTGGCGCACAAGGGGCCAGCCCTTGGCCTTGGTGCAAGGAGGAGAGGAGGAGTCCTCCTCCAATCCTAGTAGGATTAGGACTCCTCCTTCCCATTTGGATACTCTTTCCACCTTGAGTTTTTTCCTCCTCCAACCACTCCAGCCACATGGGCCCTCAGGGGAGGCTTCGGCCATCCCACCAGGGGTTGGTTTACCTCCTCCCACAGCCCATGTAGCCTCTTGGGTCGAGACACCCCTCCCGATGGTCCCCCGGTACCCTCCCGACACTCCTGGTAGACTACCGATGAGCCTGAAACTTTGTCGACGACCAAAACAGGACTTCCTATATATCAATATTTACCTCCAGACCATTACAGAGCTCCTCGTGATGTCCGGAATATCATCTGGGACTTTGAAAAACCTTCAGTCACCACCATACATAACTCTATACTACCGAAACGTCATCGAACCTTATGTATGCAGACCCTGCGGGTTCGAGAACTATGTAGACATGACCGAGACACCTCTACGGTCAATAACCAATAGCGGGACCTGGATGTTGGAAATATGCCCTAGAGGCAATACTAAAATGGTTATTATTGTATTTCCTTCTTCATGATAATTGTCTATTGTTCATGCTATAATTGTGTTAACCGAAAACCGTAATGCATGTGTGAATACATAGACCACAACATGTCCCTAGTGAGCCTCTAGTTGGCTACCTCGTTGATCAACAGATGGTCACGGTTTCATGACCATGGACATTGGATGTCATTGATAATGGGATCACATCATTAGGAGATTGATGTGATGGACAAGACCCAATCCTAAGCATAGCACAAGATCGTGTAGTTCGTCGGCTAAAGCTTTTCCAATGTCAAGTATCATTTCCTTAGACAATGAGATTGTGCAACTCCCGGATACCGTAGGAATGCTTTGGGTGTGCCAAACGTCACAACGTAACTGGGTGGCTATAAAGGTGCACTACGGGTATCTCCGAAAGTGTCTGTTGGGTTGGCACGAATCGAGACTGGGATTTGTCACCCCGTGTGATGGAGAGGTATCTCTAGGCCCACTCGGTAAGACATCATCATAATGAGCTCAAAGTGACTAAGGAGTTAGCCATGGGATGATGTGTTACAGTACGAGTAAAGAGACTTGCCGGTAACGAGATTGAATAAGGTATAGGGATACCGACGATCGAATCTCGGGCAAGTATCATACCGATAGACAAACGGAATAGTATACATGACTGATTGAATCCCCGACATCGTGGTTCATCCGATGAGATCATCGTGGAGCATGTGGGAGACAACATGGGTATCCAGATCCCGCTGTTGGTTATTGACCGGAGAGGTGTCTCGGTCATGTCTACGTGTCTCCTAAACCCGTAGGGTCTACACACTTAAGGTTCGATGACGCTAGGTTATAGGGAAATAGTGTACGTGGTTACCGAAGGTTGTTGGGAGTCCTGGATGAGATCCCGGACGTCACGAGGAGTTCAGGAATGGTCCGGAGACAAAGATTGATATATAGGAAGTGAGGATTGGGCCACCGAAAGTGTTTCGGGAATTACCGGTAACGTATCGGGACCACCGGAAGGGTTCTGAGGGTCCACCAAGTGGGGCCACCAGCCCTAGAGGGCTGTGTGGGCCGAGCGTGGAAGGGACCAGCCCCAGAGTGGGCTGGTGCGCCCTCCACCCTGGCCCAAGGTGCAGGAAAGGTGGGAGGAAGGGGAAACCCTAGGTCCAGATGGGCCTAAGGCCCACCTAGGGCTGCGCCCTCCTCTCCCCCTCTTTGGCCGGCGACCAGATCCCATCTGGGCTGCCGCCACCCCTAGGGTGGGAACCCTAGGGGCTGCGCCCTCCCCTCCCCTCCTCCTATATATAATGGGGTTTTGAAGGCTGCCAACATACGACACGAGTTCTCTCTCTCTCGGACAGCCCCATCCCTCCTCCTCCTCCTCCTCCTCCGTAGTGCTTGGTGAAGCTCTACCGAAGTGCCACGCAGCTCCACCGTCACAACGCCGTCGTGCTGTCGGAGCTCTTCCCCAACCTCTCCTTCCTTCTTGCTGGATCAAGGTGTAGGAGACATCATCAGGCTGTACGTGTGTTGAACGCGGAGGCGCCGTTGTTTGGTGCTAAGATCGGAGTCCACGCGATCTGAATCGCTACGAGTACGACTCCACCAACCGCGTTCTTGTAACGCTTCCGCTTAGCAATCTTCAAAGGTATGAAGATGCACTCTTCCCTTACTCGTTGTTTGTTTCTCCATAGATAGATCTTGGTGAACGCATAGAAAATTTTGATTTACTACTACGTCTCCCAACAGTGGCATCATGAGCCAGGTCTATGCGTAGAATCTATGCACGAGTAGAACACAAAGTTGTTGTGGGCGTCGATCTTGTTAATTTGCTTACCACTACCAGTCTTATCTTGATTCGACGGTATTGTGGGATGAAGCGGCCCGGATCAACTTTACACGTACGCTTACGTGAGACCGGTTCCACCACCTGACATGCACTTGTTGCATAAGGTGGCTAGCGGGTGTCTGTCTCTCCCACCTTAGTCGGATTGGATTCGATGAAAAGGGTCCTTATGAAGGGTAAATAGCAATTGGCATATCACGTTGTGGTTTTGGCGTAGGTAAGAAACGTTCTTGCTAGAAACCTATAGCACCTACGTAAAAACTTGCAACTACAAATTAGAGGACATTTAACTTGTTTTTGTAGCATATGCCTTGTGATGTGATATGGCCAAAGGATGCGATGTGATGCATTGTGATGTATGAGATTTATCATGTTCTTGTAATAGGATTCATGACTTGCATGTCGATGAGTATGACAACCGACAGGAGCCATAGGAGTTGTCTTATTTTATTGTATGACCTGCGTGTCAATCATAAATGCCATGTAATTACTTTACTTTATTGCTAAATGTTAGCCATAGTAGTAGAAGTAATAGTTGGCGAGACAACTTCATGAAGACACGATGATGGAGATCATGGTGTCGTGCCGGTGAAAGTGATGATCATGGTGCCCCGAAGATGGAGATCAAAGGAGCAAGATGATATTGGCCATATCATGTCACTATATTGATTACATGTGATGTCTATCATCTTTACATATTATTTGCTTAGAACGACGGTAGTAAATAAGATGATCTCTCAATAAAATTTCAAGAAATGTGTTCACCCTAACTGTGCACCATTGCTAAGGATCGTTGTTCCGAAGCACCAAGTGATAATCGGGTGTGATAGGTTATAACGTTTGCATACAATGGGTGCAAGCCAGATTTACACACGCGAAACACTTAGGTTGACTTGACGAGCCTAGCATGTATAGACATGGCCTCGGAACACGGAAGACGGAAAGGTCGAACATGAGTCGTATAGAAGATACGATCAACATGGAGATGTTCACCATGGATGACTAGTCCGTCTCAAGTGATGATCGGACATGGGCTAACTGGCATGGATCATGTGTCACTTGGATGACTAGAGATATGTCTATCTAAGTGGGAGTTCATTAAATAATTTGATTATGTAAATTTAACTATCATGAACTTAGTCTAAAATTGTCTTTACAATCTATATTGTAGATCCAATGGCCAACGCTAATGTCACCCTCAACTTCAATGCGTTCCTAGAGAAAACCAAACTGAAAGATGATGGAAGCAACTATGCGGACTGGCTCCGTAGCTTGAGGATCATCCTCATAGCTTCCAAAATATTGTATGTCCTTGATGCACCACTAGGTGACCCACCCATTTTCCCAAGGGACCAAGACGTTACGGACGCTTGGCAGTCACGCTGCGATGATTACTCCCTTGTTCAGTGCGGCATGCTTTATAGTTTAGAACCGGGGCTCCAAAAGCGTTTTGAGCAACACGGAGCATATGAGATGTTCCAGGAGCTGAAACTGGTTTTCCAAGCTCATGCCTGGGTCGAGAGATATGACGTCTCCGACAAGTTCTTCAACTATAAGATGGAGGAGAATAGTTCTGTCAGTGAGCACATACTCAAAATGTCTGGGTTGCACAACCGCTTGACTCAGCTGGGAGTTAATCTCCCGGATGACTCGGTCATTGACAGAATCCTCCAGTCACTTCCACCTAGCTACAAGAGCTTAGTGATGAACTACAACATGCAGGGTATGGAGAAGTCCATTCCTGAGTTGTACTCGATGCTGAAATCAGCGGAGGTCGAGATAAAAAAGGAGCATCAAGTGTTGATGGTGAATAAGACCACTAGTTTCAAGAAGGTCAAGGGTAAGAAGAACTTCAAGAAGGACGGCAAAGCTGTTGCCGTGCCCGGTAAGCAAGTTGCCAGGAAGAAGAACAAGAATGGACCCAAGCCTGAGACTGAGTGCTTTTATTGCAGGTACCGGTCAATGGAAGCGGAACTGCCCCAAGTATTTAGCGGATAAGAAGGTTGGCAACGTTAAAGGTGTATGTGATATACTTGTTATTGATGTGTACCTAACCAGCGCTCATAGTAGCTCCTGGGTATTTGATACCGGTGCAATTGCTCACATTTGTAACTCCAAGCAAGAGCTGTGGAGTAAGCGGAGGCTGGCAAAGGACGAGGTGACGATGCGCGTCGGGAATGGTTCCAAGGTCGATGTGATCGCCGTCAGCATGCTACCTATACATCTACCTTCGGGATTAGTTTTAAACCTTAATAATTGTTATTTAGTACCAGCTTTGAGCATGAACATTGTATCTGGATCTCGCTTGATGCGAGATGGCTACTCATTTAAATCTGAGAATAATGGTTGTTCTATTTATATGAGAGAAATGTTTTATGGTCATGCCCCGCTGGTCAATGGTTTATTTTTGATGAATCTCGAACGTGATGTTACACATGTCCATAGTGTGAGTACCAAAAAGTGTAAGGTTGATAACGATAGTCCCACTTACATGTGGCACTGCCGCCTTGGTCATATTGGTGTCAAACGCATGAAGAAGCTCCATGCTGATGGACTTTTGGAGTCTCTAGATTTTGAATCATTTGACACATGCGAACCATGCCTCATGGGAAAGATGACTAAGACTCCATTCTCCAGAACAATAGAGCGAGCAACTAACTTGTTGGAAATAATACATACCGATGTATGCGGTCCAATGAGCGTCTAGGCTCGCAGTGGCTATCGTTATGTTCTCACCCTCACTGATGACTTGAGCAGATATGGGTATGTCTACTTAATGAAACACAAGTCTAAAACCTTTGAAAGGTTCAAGGAATTTTAGAGTGAGGTAGAGAATCAACGTGGCAGGAAAATAAAGTGCCTACGATCTGATCGTGGCAGAGAATATTTAAGTCACGAGTTTGGCACACACCTAAGGAAATGTGGAATCATTTCACAACTCACACCGCCTAGCACACCTTAGCGAAATGGTGTGTCTGAACGTCATAATCACACTCTATTGGATATGGTGTGATCTATGATGTCTCTTACCGACTTACCGCTATCATTTTGGGGATATGCATTAGAGACTACCGCATTCACTTTAAATAGGGCACCATCAAAGTCCGTTGAGACGACACCGTATGAATTATGGTTTGGAAAGAAACCTAAGCTGTCGTTTATAAAAGTTTGGGGATGCGATGCTTATGTGAAGAAACTTCAACCTGAGAAGCTTGAACCCAAAGCGGAAAAGTGCGTCTTCATAGGATATCCCAAAGAGACTATTGGGTATACCTTCTACCTTAGATCCGAAGGCAAAGTCTTTGTTGCCAAGAATGGATCCTTTCTCGAGAAAGGGTTTCTCTCGAAAGAAGTAAGTGGGAGGAAAATAGAACTTGATGAGTTAATTGTACCTCCACTCGAACTGGAGAGTAGCGCAGCACAAGAAGTTGTTTCTATGGAGCCTGCACCAGCTAGAGAGGAAGTTAATGATGATGATCATGAAACTTCAGATCAAGTTCCTATTGAACGTCGAAGGTCCACTAGGACATGTTCCGCACCAGAGTGGTATGACAACCCTGTCCTGGAGATCATGTTGTTGGACAACGGTGAACCTTCAAACTATAAAGAAGCGATGGCGGCCCGGATTCCAACAAATGGCTTGAAGCCATGAAATCCGAGATAGGATCCAGGTATGAGAACAAAGTGTGGACTTTGGTGGACTTTCCTGATGATAAGCGAGCCATTGAAAATAAATGGATCTTTAAGAAGAAAACCGACGCTGATGGTAATGTGACCGTCTATAAGGCTCGGCTTGTCGCTAAGGGTTATCGACAAGTTCAAGGAGTTGACTACGATAAGACTTTCTCACCCATCGCGATGCTTAAGTCTGTCCGAATCATGTTAGCAATTGGCACATTTTATGATTATGAGATCTGGCAAATGGATGTCAAAACAACATTCCTTAATGGCTTCCTTAAGGAAGAACTGTATATGATGCAGCTAGAAGGTTTTGTCGATCGTAAAGATGCTAACAAAATGCAAGCTCCAGCGCTCCATCTATGGGCTGGTGCAAGCATCTCAGAGTTGGAACATCCGCATTAATGAGGTGATTAAAGCATTTGGGTTTGTACAGGTTTATGGAGAACCTTGTATTTACAAGAAAGTGAGTGGGAGTTCTATAGCATTTCTCATATTATATGTGGATGACATACTGATAATGGGAAATGATATAAACCATGAGATTGTGCAACTACCAGATACCGTAGGAATGCTTTGGGTGTGCCAAAGGTCACAACGTAACTGGGTGGCTATAAAGGTGCACTACGGGTATCTTCGAAAGTGTTTGTTGGGTTGGCACGAATCGAGACTGGGATTTGTCACTTCGTGTGACGGAGAGGTATCTCTGGGCCCACTCGGTAAGACATCATCATAATGAGCTCAAAGTGACTAAGGAGCTAGCCACGGGATGATGTGTTACAGAACGAGTAAAGAGACTTGCAGGTAACGAGATTGAACAAGGTATAGGGATACCGACGATCGAATCTCGAGCAAGTATCATACCGGTAGACAAAGGGAATTGTATACGGAATTGATTGAATCCCTGACATCATGCTTCATCTAATGAGATCATCGTGGAGCATGTGGGAGCCAACATGGGTATCCAGATCCCACTGTTGGTTATTAACCGGAGAGGTGTCTCGGTCATGTCTACGTGTCTCCTGAACCCGTAGGGTCTACACACTTAAGGTTCGATGACGCTAGGGTTATAGGGAAATAGTGTACGTGGTTACCGAAGGTTGTTCGGAGTCCCGGATGAGATCCCAAAAGTCAGGAGGAGTTCCGGAATGGTCCGGAGAAAAGATTGATATATAGGAAGTGAGGATTGGGCCACCGAAAGTGTGTCAGGAATTACCAGTAACGTATCGAGACCACCGGAAGGGTTCCGAGGGTCCACCAAGTGGGGCCACCAGCCTGAGAGGGCTGCATGGGCCGAGAGTGGAAGGGACTAGCCCCAGAGTGGGCTGGTGCACCCTCCACCCTGGCCCAAGGCACAGGAAAGGTGGGAGGAAGGGGAAACCCTAGGTCTAGATGGGCCTAAGGCCCACCTAGGGCTGCGCCCTCCTCTCCCCCTCTCTGGCCGGCGGCCAGATCCCATGTGGGGCTGCCGCCACCCCTTGGGTGGGAACCCTAGGGTTTGCGCCCACCCCTCCCCTCCTCCTATATATAGTGCGGGTTTTGGAGGCTGCCAACACATGACACGAGTTCTCTCTCTCTCTCTCTTGGACAGCCCCATCCCTCCTCCTCCTCCTCCATAGTGCTTGGTAAAGCTCTGCCGGAGTGCCACGCAGCTCCACCGTCACCATGCCGTCGTGCCTCCGGAGCTCTTCCCCAACCTCTCCTTCCTCCTTGCTGGATCAAGGTGTAGGAGACGTCACCGGGTTGTACGTGTGTTGAACGCAGAGGCGCCGTTGTTTGGCGCTAAGATCGGAGTCCACCGCGATCTGAATCGCTACGAGTATGACTCCACCAACCGCATTCTTGTAACGCTTCCGCTTAGCGATCTTCAAAGGTATGAAGATGCACTCTCCCCTTACTCGTTGCTGGTTTCTCCATAGATAGATCTTGGTGAATGCGTAGAAAATTTTGATTTACTACTACGTCTCCCAACACTGGATGCCCATATTGGTTCCTACATATTCTACGAAGATCTTTATCGGTTGAACCTCTATGTCAAGGATTCAGTTAATCTGTAGGATCACTAGAGGAGTGTCTAGAGGGGGGGGGGTGAATAGACTACTAGCAGGAATTTAAAACCTAACCTTTTCCCAAGTTAATTGGTTGGCAGATTTTAACAGTTTTAACAAGTCTAGCAAGTCTAACACTCCTACACATGCATGTCTACAAATATGGCAGCGGAAAGTAAAGACATTGCACATGAAGTAAATAGATGAGATTGGAAGATCAAACGCAATAGGAGACGCAAAGATTTTTCCCGTGGTTCCAATAGGTGGTGCTATCGTACGTCCACGTTTATGGAGTCATCAACCCACGGAGGATAACAGTCGCGAGAGTCCACGGAGGGCTCCACCCACAAGGGTCCACGAAGTAGCACCTTGACTATTCCATATGGCTTCCGTCCATGAAGGACTAGCCTCACTATGGGTAGATCTTCATGAAGTAGGCGATCTCCTTGCCCTTACAAACTTCTTGGTTCACATAACAACATGAAGTAGGAGGCTCCCAAGCGACACCTAACCAATCTAGGAGGCACCACCCTCCAAAAGGTAATAGGCTCGATAATGACGATGAACTCCTTGCTCTTGTGCTTCAAGATCATAGACTCCTCAACACACGATCACTCTCTCATAGATTTGGCTTGGTAGAAGAGATGGGATTGGCGGAAAGAAACTTGGGGAGGATAGAAATCAAGATCCATATGGTTGGAGTGGAAGATCTTGATCTCAACACAAGGGTAGGTGGTTCTCTCTCAGAAAATCTGATAGGATAGGTATGGAATAGTTCTAAGTGCTTCTCTTCCGAGTAGGTGGTGGTGGAGGGATATATATAGACACCCACAAAAATCCAACCATTACACAGAAAATGACAAACTCGATGAGACTGATGTGTTAATCTCGGTGGTACTGAAGTGATCAAAAGGTGGCAACTTTTGAATCTCGATGAGACCGATATATGAATCTTGGTTGCACCGATAAGGTGACCAATGGTCAGATTTCCAATCTCGGTGACTCCGACCCAACAATCTCGGTGGTACTGAAAATGTGAATTTGCATAACAGAAAGCTGGCAACCTAAACTCGGTGGCACCGGTATGGAATCGGTTGCACCGAAGTGGCTAGGGTTTGGCTAAGTGTTTCTAGGTTCTGGAATCGGTGGCACCGGGATAGGAATGTTGGTTGCACCGATTAGGAATGTTTGGCTATAGATAGACTTTGGTGGGAGAGCTTGTGAATATTTTTTGGTGACTATCACTTGTGCATGTATGAGCATTTTGTTCACCAACAAAACCTTACCCCCTTTTAATAGTATTGGCTTTCCTATAAACTCAAAGTGGTTTCTCACAAATGTAAAATGTAGAGTCCTCTTTCTTGAAGCTTGGCCAACCTATTTCCTTGCATCTTGGGGTAATTCCACAATCTCCAGAATCCTTTTTCCAACCCAACTCTCCATGGACTATTATCTGAAATACACTAGATAGAGGTGTTAGTCCAAGAGACAATGTATGTTGTCATGAATTATCAAAACCACCAAGGGAGCATGTTGTGCTTTGAATCTCCCCCTTTTTTGTAATTGATTACAACATACAATCAAAGCTTCAAATAAAGATATGCATGGATGTAATGAATACTTTGAGAAACACATGACTTAGATTTGCTCCCCCCCCCAATGTGTGCAGTCCTTTGAAGGATAGTTGCTTTGGAATGCATGGACACACAAATAGCAGAAGGGATATGAAAGGTCATGTGTAGCTTGGCTATTTGCATCAAATGTATAGGAATGAGGTGTATCCTCGATCAAGACTTCACTCTTGCAAACAATATGTGCAAGAAGCAAGAGATCATCTTGATCAAAGATATGATGCATATACTTACCTTGAGTTCTTGAGCATTCTAGTAGTAGAGACACACTTGAGAAAACAATGTTAGGAAACACAAGAGTATTCTACTAAACAAAAGCAATAGAACTCAAAGGATACCAAGATATGGAGAACATATAAAATGTGATAGTCCTTAAGATTGATATGTCTCCTCCTTTAGCATTAATTTTTTATATCTTTTCTCCCCTTAGATATGAAAATGGTAGTTCATCCTCTCCCCCTGAATCTCGGCATGTAGATATTGGTATTGGATAGGGTGAGAAAATGTCTAAAGTGAAGAAGAATATTATTGAGAGCTTGTTTACAGTTCACATGGAATTTTCTCCCCTTACTTTGGTATTCTCCCCTTGTTTATATAAGTGTGAACTTTTGATATTCTCCTCTCCCCCTAAATCATATCTCCCCCTTTTCATAAGCATGTAACTCTCCCTTTAGCATGAAGCTTTGTTCTTCTCCCCTTTGGAATAAATTACCAAAAAGGTTAAACTTAGGAGTAGTGACAGGGATCATTGTCAAAGGAAGGGATCCTCAAGAACAAGGGTCATTGAAAGTTGGGTTCATAGAAAAGAATTGAGAGAATCATTGAATGTAACTTCTCTTACTTTGGCTAATTTTAGTCTTCCTCTCCTTGGAGCTAGGTATCCTTGAATAAAAAATTTCTCCCCCTAAGACTAGCTTGTTATTCTCTTTCCTTTTTTTATGAAAGGGGTCATCGAAGGAACAAGAACATCACAAGAACAGATACCAATAAAAACCATTTAAGAAACACAGATTTAGAAAAGAAGGGAAATCGGTAACTCGAGGGTAAATAAATCGATGGTACCAAGATTGTGTAGTGCAACTCATCTGCAACTTCGGTAGAACCGAGTTATTTATATCGGTGGCTCAAAATGAGAGACCACGTTTCTGTTTTCACAGAGACAAAAGAAATGGTTTTTTTAAATGCGATTTTTTACAAAGGACATTAATTAGATAAGATTTGAGTGGTTACGAGAGATCATGCAAATAGAGAGCAAACCACACAAGATTCTTAACTAGATGATGGGCGATGACTAGGTCACCTATGTTAGAGAATATTGACTTAGGAGCCAAGCAAGAATACTTGATCATAGGTCATACTCTACATTAAGCTCAAAATGGGGTTACCATTTTTTGATTAAGCATTTTAATGTCTTCATATCACTTGAGTTGCTTTAGCCATGACTTGGAGTAAAGAATTTTCAAGGATATGAGTACATACCTTTGAGTGATGTTGACGACATTGCTCGTAGGTGAACTTGTTGAGGATGCTTGTGGTTGATGAATATCATCTTGAATTGGGAGCAATCCTTCTCATTCTTTTACACTAGTCACCTACAAAGGTTAGTCATGCAATGAAGAACAATGGATATATCCAATTGACATGATATCACTTAAGATTTTGCAATTAAGATCAAGTATATGTCAAGGATATGTTTTTGTTGTCTTCTTCCTTCCATCATCAAGAGGGGCTGTGGATACTTGGTAATGACAAGATTGCTTATGATTGGATTTGATGGCAATCTTGTGGAATGAAGTTCTTCCAAGTACCTACAAAAGGTTAGATGCAATACAAGGGAGCATAGAATTCCATGGCATATGATAACGAGTTACGGGAACATGGAAATAACAAGAAAGCTCATGCCCTTGCTTGCAACCAAGTGAGTCTAGCTCAAGTTTGAAGCATCAATGATGTTCAACTAAATCCTCATGTGACAAAATGTTTTCTCATCGAGTGGCTTGGTAAAGATATCGGCTAATTGCTTGTTAGTGCGAACATGCTTAAGATTAATATCTCCTTTGGCAACATGATCACGAATGAAATGATGTCAAACTTGAATATGCTTAGTGTCGTGGGAACGAGCCTGACAGTAGATGGTAGGGGTACGTAAGGAGAGGGCAGAGTTCTAGCTACGGCGAGGGTGTACACACGGATGTATGAGTTCATGCCCCTCTCGTGGAGGTAACAGCCCTACGTCTCAATGCTCAAGAGCCTATGTCGTGTGGAATATAGAGATTACAATGGTTGAAAACCCTTGTGCCAGAGGGGAGGGCGGCTTATATAGAGTTCGCTGCCCCTCATAAGTGCCCGACATCTAAGGGTCTGATCATGGGTTTAAAGACTGGCATTACTGATAAGGTACATAATAAACACTACTAATGACGAAGGACTAACGACCGCCCGTTGTCCTCCTGATGGTGGCTCCTGGTCTTCTGGTGTCGACTGAGAATGAGGTCTACCGAGTGCCAAGTGACTGTTTAGTGAGGGAAGAAGACTCCGAGTGGATTGAATGTCGAGTGACCTCAAAATCTCATGGAATCCAGTCAGAAGCTTATGCTCAATCTTCAAGTCCTCCAATGTAGTCTCCTTAGGTAGGGTATGTAGGCCTTGCCTAGGACCCTACCCTAGGTATATATCCTCGTCATTAGCCCCCGAATGGATTGGGGTTCGAGTGGTGAAATGGGGGTATCAATGCCAATCTTGAATTAAGGCATCAAATCTTCCGAATGATATTCGGGGCTTCAATGAAACTTGCGTCGATTGAACTCTGAGTATTGACGTCAATTCAGGATCAACACGCCAAATCTTCCGAATAATATTCGGGGCTTCAACGAAACTTGCTTCGATTGAACTCTTCTCCATTCGCCCGGATCCATTTAGCCTTGAAAGTGTCCGAGTGGATGTGCAATGCCTATTTTGCTCCGAGTGAACTAAAAACATCTTTGGAGGTGACGGGTTGGTCTGTTAGACCCGGATTTCACGGGATACAAAAATTTGGGAAGTGCGCGCGCATGCGATGATGACACAACGATCATGGCAAGTGGGAGCACGATGCCTCGATCTCCGTTCCGGTCATTTCGCCACGTACTGAACGCAGACTGCGGCTGGCGTGCGCGGTGATCTTGCGGGTCCACCAGTTAGCGAGGCACTCGGCGGGATATAAATCTCGGAGCGCTGTAGTTCACATAGTTTTATTCCCCAAACTTCCTCTCTTCCTACGCCTCCCTGTCTCTAGCACCTCATCTTGTTCTTCTCCGACGAGAGCCGCCGCGGCGATGACGAAGGGTACCACGGAGAAGCTGGAGTGAGCTAAGAAAGGGGCGACGAAGCTCAAGGGCAAGAAGCCCTTGACCGCTCGGTTCACCGTGTCGGTGGGATGGATGCAGGGGGACTTTCTTCCCTCCGTAGTCACTCGCGAGGACATGGAGGGCCTTGTCACCGATGGGCTCATGGCGAACGACGCATGGAGGCTGCCGGAGGGAGAGCGCGAGTCGGAGCCGCACGATGGGGAGCTGGTCCTCCTTCTCTCCCATGTTGAAAGAGGTTTCTCTATGCCACCCCACCCATTCTTTAGAGGGTTCTTGAATTTCTTCGGCGCCCAACTGCACCATCTCCCACCGAATACTGTTGCATACTTGTCTGCCTTCGTTACTTTGTGTGAGTGTTTTCTGGGCTGCTCTCCCCATTGGGGGCTATTCAAGCACATCTTTACGGTCAAATCCTAGACCGTGAAGAAAGCTTTCCCTGCTGATGGGAAGACTCATGTGCTCCAGTTGTGTGGAGGTTTAGGACTTCAGAAAAGAGCCCGTAGTTCCTTCCCTGCCATGACTTTTCCTTAGTCTGTTAGAGGCTGACAGTCGACTTGGTTCTACTGTAAAGATGCAACATTTCCCAACATGTCGACTGGCCTTCCCCCTATACACCTCACCGTCCAGCTATCCCCAAGTCTGTGAGGGTGACCGAAGAGGAACATGTCCAACTAGAAATCTTGGTTGAAGCTGTGGTGCAACCGATCCAGGGTGGAGTGACTGGCATGGATCTGTTGGAGACGTTTCTCAGTCGACGTATTCAGTCGCTCCAAGCCAGAGATCACACCATGTGGCACTATGCGGGCCCTGAGGACTCGACCAGGGCACACCCAGAAGAGGTTCCACAAAAAACTGTCGAGCAGTGGCTTCACAACATCACTGGAGCATGCGACAACCCTTTGGGAGCCAAGGGGATCCGAACTTACTCGGCCAAAAACCCGTCGAAGAATTTGGTGAGTTGCGCGGTGTCGACTGATGTACATGTATTGTCGAGTGATACATTGACTTATGAACTGACTTCTTTACTTGAATCATGCAGGAGTGGACGCACATGCACTCGCCCGTTCCCAATGGGAACCATGTTGACAATGGAGTTGTGAGTGAGGGTGGCAGCATGGACGGCGACGGTCCCTCTGACTCTGAGGATGAATATGAAGACTCCAGCGAAGAAGAAGAAGTCGAGTCACCTCCCCGGCGCGAAGGCCGAACCAAGTCCAGCCAGGATCCGGCAGTTGTTGAGGATAGGGCTCCGGGCCCTAGTGAGAAGAACCCGAAGTGGAGTCGCCCTTCAACTATTGAGTCAAGTGAGAGATTGGCCAAGCAGGCCAAACAAATCACGACCAAACCTCGCAAGGCTCTGCCTAGCATGAGGATGGTCGTACCTGTCGTCTCCACGTAAGTATTTATTTTCGAATTCTTTCTGTCGACTGTGACCTTGAGTTTAGCTAACCGAGTGTTGTTCGATCCGTCAGAGCTGCTACGTCTGTAACCTCACCTCAATGAGATGGAGGAGAGGCAATGGACATTGACACTGCTGACGCTGCCACTTCTTATAGAGGTAAATAAGTTTTGATTCATCCGAATGGGATTTGTTACTTGCAAAAGTTAACACTGTCGACTGATGTTGCAGAGATCATCCAGCTGGAAGACGACGAGGAACACCTAGACACTTCGCGCACCCACACTTGAAGAGCTTCATCAGCGTAGACGCTTCAACGTTTGACTGTAGAGTCTTCCCAGGGGATAGGTGACTCGACACAAATCAGAGCTGAATCTGCAGTACCTCTGTCGAATGCCCCTCCAGCTGTCTTGACCATCGTGACATCGACTCCAACCGGACCTGCTCAGACTGGTTCAACTGCCCCAGCAACTACGACGATCCCGCCTATGACGGCTTTCTCTCTGCATCGCGTCCCGGAAGATCAGACCGGAGGTGCGAAGGAGGCTATGATCCAGGCAGAATAGATAATACTGCGAACCAAGCAGGCGGACGAGACCAGCAAGCTGGCTTACGATGTCAGTGTAGCCCTCCGCACCAATGTCCGAGTAAGTTCGATTGTAAGTACATTTCCGATTGAATTCCTGTCTTTTCTTGACTGTACACCCAGTGGGTGCTTATTGTCCACTCGTAGAATGGTTGCAATTTCTCCACTCGAATAGGTCAGGTCTTAGTCGAGTAGGATTTAGATCAATAGTACGCGTGGTACTAGAGTCGCTCGACATGTTGAGTGCATTTTTTTCTGACAAGTTACTCGACGGATCGAGTGTTAACCGTCTCAATGGGGGCACTCTGA
Organism: Hordeum marinum; assembly: GCA_022496015.1. NCBI lineage: Eukaryota > Viridiplantae > Streptophyta > Magnoliopsida > Poales > Poaceae > Hordeum > Hordeum marinum. Next base: position 524,679,672 of record CM039673.1, read on the forward strand.
GTGCACCCACTGGGTGTAGTCCCTGAGACCACTGTCGGATGCTTGCATCGGAAGGGGTCTTAGAGCTTGTTGTATGCTTGATATGTTTACCTTTGGTCACACCACTCTGCAGTTACGCTGTAGGTTTCATGGACATCATTGATAAACCATGATATGATGCTACATAAGGATAGACTGCACTTCTCAGAGTGATGGATATTCCAATGATGGATGTTTCTGCCACTCAACTGATCGAGAATTGGCAGATCTAGTGGGGGCACGCTAAGTGCACCCACTAGGTGTACTCCCTAAGACCGCTGTCGAGTGCTTGCACCGACAGGGGTCTTAGAGTTTATTGTATACGGGATACATTTTGCCTTGGATCACACCACTCTGAAGCTACCTTGTAGGTTTCATGGATATTATTGTCAAACCATGATATGACGCTACATAAGGATAGATTGAACTTCATAGAGCAGGGAGGCACGTCACTCGACATGTCGAGTGACAGGTGGATGTTCTGATAGGGATGACCTTGTCGAATGTTTTAATAACCAATGGGGGCACGCTAAGTGCACCCACTGGGTGTAGTTCTCGAGGCTACTGTTAATCGTAGACGATAAACAATAGTCTTGAAAACTTGTCGTACGCGGAGTACTGGAGTCACCCGACATGTCGAGTGCATTTTTTTCTGACGAGTTACTCGACAGGTCGAGTGTTAACCGTCTTAGTGGGGGCACTCTAAGTGCACCCACTGGGTGTAGTCCTCGAGACTGCTATCGAGTGCTTGCACTGGCAGGGGTCTTAATAGAGACAACTTTGAATTTGTTTACGGCGTGCGGAGTGCCAGGGCCGCTCAACATGTTGAGTGGACTTTTTGCTTGAATTCTTCTTCCCCTGGACATGTGCATCATGGATATCATAGGTCAACCAATATACGGCATTGTTCCAAGGTTGTAAGACAGTCATTCGACGATGTTCATAGACCAGTCGACCGTCCTTGGCATTACTTGCCGATTGAATCTCTTTCTTTTGTTGGTTTCAGAGGGCTTGTGAACTTGGGACGCAGTACAAGGATCTGGAGGATGAAAGGAACCAGCTGTGTGTGGATCTGGAAGTCTCCAACAACGCTCTGGAGCGAGCGCGTGCCGAGCTGAAGTATCTGGGAGGTACTTACTATTGACTTTCTACATTCCCATCTTCACTTTTCATGTTTTGAGATGAGTGCTCTCACTCGAATGGACGTGTGCAATGAAAACCGTCGACTCTAAGCGCGCCTCAACGATGTTGTTTCTTTAGATACCATGAAGAAGGCATTGGAGGAGAAGGACAAAACACTCGCCGACGCCTAACGGGTGGCCATGGACAAGACCAAAGCTGCAGATCAGAAGCTGGAGGCCGCCAAAAAGCTGGAGGAGGAGAACACAAAGCTAAAGCAGGAGCGCGTGGACCTCGCCAAAAGGGATGAGCAGTTGAACTAAAGGAGCAATGGCCTGGAGAAGCACTTGTGCAAATTCTCGAGGAAGATGTATATCCTGCTCAACGATGAGTGTTTCTTGTCGACTGAAGTTTGTAAAATCTTGGAAGGTCGCATCTCACCGGTTCCCCTCCCATTCCAACTCTTCAACAGAATTCTGTCAAGACTTCGAGAAGGAGACAGAGGAGGTTGAGCCCAATCTGGATCCCACTAAGTAACCAGTCGCAGACACAGTGTCCATGAACATGCTCAGACTCAATTTCCGGCTCTAGGGTGTCTAGGCATATCTTGTCCGACTGAAATCTGCACTGGAGAAAATTGACAAGGAGCTATGTCCCGAGGACGCCCTTCAGCTCGAGCTCAACTCGATGATGGATCGCCTGAATGAACTTCCAAGTCGAGTGCAAGCCTGGAAGAAATCTGCTGCTCGCTGTGGGGCTGACATGGCGTTATCACTCGTCAGGGTCCATTGCAGGGACGTGAGGGAAGAGAAGCTGAAGGAGCTCCGGGTGGTTAACACAAAGAAACTCCGGTTTGAGGACTTCATGGAAACCTTCATTGAAGCAGCCACCAAAATTGCTGACGGTATCGACTTGGACATTTTTGTCGAGCTAGCCAGCCCGTCAGATGCTTAAAAAACTTGGTCTTTGGAAGAAAAAATTTTATTCGCCTCGGTATGCCGAGTGGAATTGTATCTGTTAAAACTTCATTCAGGCCTTAGGCCTGAGCACATTTGCTCCTTTATGAAACGTTTATCTGCGATTTAACCTTTGGATTTTATTCATATTTGGCTTTCAATTGTCTGTTCGACTGAGTTTGTTTTTAGGCTTAAGCAAAAACATGTTTGCAGCTAAGCCCCCGAGTGTGAGATTGCTCACCACTCGACATGGTTTTTAACTTAGGCGAAACGTGTTCGTAGCTAAGCCCCCGAGTGTGAGGATTGCTCATCACTCAGAGTAGTTTAGAACTTAGGCGAATGTCGATTCGCACCTAAGCTATCGAGTGAATGGACTGTTATCCACCCGACAAGGTTTTTAACTTAGGCAAAACGTGTTCGCAGCTAAGCCCCTATGTGTGAGGATTGCTCACCACTCGACAGGGTTTTTAACTTAGGCGAAACGTGTTCGCAGCTAAGCCCTCGAGTGTGAGGATTGCTCATCACTCGGAGTAGTTTAGAACTTAGGCGAATGTCGATTCATAGCTAAGTTGTCGAGTGAATGGACTGTTATCGACCCGACAAGGTTTTTAACTTAGGCGAAACGTGTTCGCAGCTAAGCCCCCGAGTGTGAGGATTGCTCATCACTCGGAGTATCTTTGAACCTAAGCGAAGACGGATTCGCAAATAGTCCATCGAGTGAATGGACTGCTATCCACCCGACAGGGTTTTTAACTTAGGCGAAACGTGATCGCAGCTAAGCCCCCGAGTGTGAGGATTGCTCACCATTCGACAGGGTTTTTAACTTAGGCGAAATGTGTTCGCAGCTAAGCCCCCGAGTGTCAGGATTGCTCATCACTCGGAGTATTCCCAAGAATGTAACTGTACGATTGGAACCGACAATATATATTGCAAAAATGTGAATTGCATTGAGGAAGTATTCTTATTACATCGGAGGATTCTGCTATCTCAAGTATAAAAACGCCGGAGCAGATCTGCATTCCAGGCTCGTGGCTCGTCCATCCACTTCATGAGATTGTACAAATGATAGGCTTTGTTGTTTAGCACCTTAGCGATGACGAAAGGACCTTCCCATGCAGGAGCAAACTTGTGAGATCGGTGTTGATTCACTCGAAGAACCAGGTCTTCCTCATGAAACGACCGACTCCTGACATTCTTCGCATGGAAGCGTTGCATGTCCTACTGATAGGCAGTAGTCCGGATCAGAGCCATCTCTCGTTCCTCCTCCAGAAGATCTACATTGTCCTACCTGGCCTGTTCAACTTTAGCCTCAGAATACAGCTCCACTCGAGGAGAATTGTGGAAAAAGTCACTCGGCAATACGGCTTCAACACCATAGACCAGGAAGAAAGGAGTCCATCCAATCAACTGCTTTGGAGTAGTTCTCAGGCCCCATAACACAGATGACAGCTCAGTTACCCAGCCACCAATGGCATGATCCAGGTCGCGCATGAGACGAGGCCTAAGACCTTGCAAGATAAGTCCATTGGCTTGCTCGACTTGCCTGTTGGTTTGTGGGTGAGAGACAGATGCATAATCTACCCGAGTGCCCCGGGAGTTGCAGAAGTTCCTGAATTCTTATGAGTCAAAATTAGTGTCGTTGTCTGTGATGATGCTGTGTGGAATGCCGTATCGATAAATTATGTCCCTCATGAATGTGGCTCCCGTACGGGAGTTCAGCTTCTTGATTGGCTTGGCTTCTATCCACTTGGTGAATTTGTCGACTGCTACCAGTAAGTGAGTGAATCCTCCTTTTCCGGGTCGAAAGGGGTCAACCATCTCGAGTCCCCAAATAGCAAATGGCCAGGCAAGAGGAATTGTCTTCAGAGTGGATGCCGGCTTGTGTGACAAGTTTGCATAGAACTAGCAACCATCACAATGATGAATGATTGTCTTTAGCCATCTCATTAGCTCGTGGCCAGTAAAAACCAGCTCGGTATGCTTTAGCGACAATCGTCCTTGAGGACACATGGTGGCCGCAAGTTCCTGAGTAAATCTCGTCTAGAATCATTCGACCTTCCTCGGGGGAAATGCAGCGCTGTGTAAAACCAGTCGCATTCTCTCTGAACAGCTAATCTCCCATCACAGTGAAAGCCTTGGACCTGCGCACAATCTGTCGAGCCTCTGTTTCATCTTCAGGGAGCTCTTGTCTAAGGATATAGGCAATGTAAGGCATAGTCCAATCGGGAGTGATAACTAGAATTTCCATGACCAGGTCAATCACTGCAGGGACATCGACTTCCGTCGGGTCAGTGGAACTCAAAGCTTGTGGGGGCTCTTCGGTGAAAGGATCTTCTTTAACCGAAGGAGTGTGCAAGTGCTCCAAGAACACAGCGCCGGGGATATGCCGTCAAGTGGAACCAATCTTAGATAGCTCATCGGCCGCCTGATTTTTGAGTCGGGAATCATGATGAAGTTCCAGGCCTTCGAATTCCTTCTCCAACTTTCGGACTGCATTGCAGTATCCAGTCATAGCGGGATTTCGAACATCCCACTCTTTCATCACTTGATTCACCACTAGATCTGAGTCGCCATAAACCATCAGGCGCTTGACGCCGAGTGAAATAGCCATGCGCAACCCATACAAAAGTGCTTCATACTCTGCCTCATTGTTGGAGGAATCGAAGTGAATTTGTAAGACATAGCTGAGCTTGTCGCCCCTGGGAGATATCAAGACAACACCAGCACCGGACCCATTCAACATTTTAGAGCCGTCAAAGAACATTGTCCAATGTGTCAAGTGAATTTGGATAGGCTGTTGCTGTTCAATCCACTCGGCCATGAAATCTGCCAATGCTTGGGACTTGATTGCTTTTTTGGCTTCGGAGCTGATGTCAAAGTGTCCAAGCTTGATCGCCCATTTAGCCACTCGACTTGATGTGTCTTGATTATTGAAAATCTCGGCAAAAGGAGCATCACTGACGACTGAAATCAGGTGGTCTTGGAAATAATGCACCACCTTCTTTGCTGATAGGTAAATACCATAAACCAGCTTCTGATAGTGTGGATATCTTTGCTTTGAGGGGAATAAAACTTCCGAGACATAATGGACTGGTCGCTGGACTTTATAAGCTTTACCCTCCTCTTCCCGCTTGACAATTAGGACTGTACTAACGACCTGATTTGTGGCCGCGATGTACAGGAGCAAGGGCTCTTTGCTGGCAGGAGCGGCAAGCACCGGCTGGGTGGAGAGCAGGGCTTTGAGCTTAGCAAATGCTGCTTTGGCTTCGGGAGACCACTCGAACGTGTCAGACTTCTTCATCAATTGAAATAAAGGTAGAGCCTTCTCACCAAGACGAGAAATGAATCGACTCAATGCTGCCAAGCAACCTGTGAGCTTCTGAACGTAGTGCACTCGCATGGGAGTCTTCATACGGGTAATGGCGCTGATTTTCTCAGGGTTGACATCAATTCCTTGCTCGGAAACGAGAAAACTGAGTAACTTGCCGCCAGGGACGCCGAAAGTACATTTGGCCAGATTCAGCTTTATGTCGAATCGCCTCAGATTGGCGAATGTCTCAGCCAAGTCATCCAACAGATCGGAACCTTTGCGGGACTTGACCAATATATCGTCCATGTACACCTCGACATTCCGAGGGATCTGGTCAAGTAAACATTTTTGAATCATGCACATAAAAGTGGCGCCGGCATTCTTGATACCAAAAGGCATAGTGATGTAACAAAAACACCCGAATGGGGTGATGAAGGCTGTCTTTATTTCGTCTGGGCCATACAGACGGATCTGATGGTACCCAGAGTAAGCATCCAAAAATGATAAAGGCTCACACCCCGCGGTCGAGTCAATAATTTGATCTATATGGGGGAGCGGAAAATGATCTTTTGGTCACACCTTATTGAGATGTTTCAAGTCACTGCACATGCGCAACGGCTTATCTTTCTTTGGCACCATCACAACATTCGAGAGCCACTCGGAGTGGTAAATCTCTCGAATGAACTTGGCTTGCAAGAGATGGGCCACTTCTTCTATGATTGCCTTGCGCTTCTCTGCCGCTGAGCGACGCAAATGCTCCCTGACAGGTTTGGCCTTCGGATCCACTCGCAGACGATGCTCAGCGAGCTCCCTAGGAATCCCCGACATGTCAGCAGGCTTCCATGCGAAGATATCCCAGTTCTCATGGAGGAACTGGATGAGCTCGGCTCCTATTTGCTGTCGAGTGTTGATGAGATATTCGTCGGGGAAGCAGTAGGATCCGTCGGATGGATGTGTACCTTCTTCACTTCCCCTGCCATCTAAAATGCCGACTCGGAAGCGGGCTTCTTTGCGCGGAGCAAATCAGCAAGGTCAGCGGTTTTTTTGTACTCCTCCAACTCAACCATGGCCATCTGGTGATCGGCGATCTTGGAGCCTTGCTGGAGGCATTCTTCGGCCTGCTGTTGATTGCCTGTGACCGTGATCACGCCCTTAGGGCCTGGCATCTTGAACTTGAGATACACGTATGATGGTCGGGCCATGAAACGTGCATACACGGGTCGACCCAGAATGGCATGGTAAGCACTCTTGAAATCCACGACTTCAAATGTCAACTTTTCTTTTTGGAAAATTTGGTCGTTCCCGAATGCCACATCCAATGCTATTTGGCCGAGTGACTTGGCCTTCTTTCCTGGGATGACCCCGTGAAATTTTATGTTGCTTTCACTCAGACGAGACATCAGAATGCCCATCCCTTCTAGGGTATCCGCATAGAGAATGTTTAGGCCGCTGCCACCATCCATGAGGACCTTTCTAAGTCAAGTCCCCCCCGGATCAACTACCAGAGCCTATCGACCGGGAGTGGCCACATGAGCAGGATGGTCTGTCTGGTCGAATGTGATAGCATATTGGGACCACTTGAGGTAGGTGGGGTATCCGGTACAGCCATGTTGATTTCTCTGTTGATGACTTTCAGACGGCTCTTGCTCTCGACATCAGCAAAGATCACCAATGTAGCAGTGACATCCGGGAATGTTTCTTTATCTTCATCTTCATCTCCCTTCTCAGGAGATTTATCACTCGATGGGTCCCCCTTGAATTGCTGGATAAGGGTCTGACACCGTCGAGTGGTGTGCTTGGGCAAAATCAGATTGCCTTTCACATCTTTCCTCGTGTGAATTACACATGGCTAATCCATGATATCAGTTCCTGACTGTTTTTCCCTTTCTTGGGGGCATACTGTGCTTTAGCTTTGCCCTTGTTCTTTGACTGAGTCGCCAGTGCTGCCGCTTCTACTTGAATCGGATCTTCAGCTTTTCGCTTTTGTTTCTGATTGTTACTGCCACCAGCCTCATTGACGACTGTCTTTCCTTTGCCGCTACGGAGGCGGCCTTCTTCCTCGCCATTGGCGTACCAAGTGGCGATTTCCATCATCTTGCCAAGTGAAATATCACCCGTTCGCCCAAACTTCAGATATAGCTCTTTGTACCTCACTCCGGCCTTGAACGCACAAACAACCTGGTGTTCCGACACATTCTCCACTGTATGATGCAGAGTGGACCATCATTGAATATAATCTCTCAAAGTTTCATTGGGCTTCTGGACACAGTGTTGTAAGTCAACTAGACCTTCCGGCCGCTTGCAGGTGCCCTCAAAGGTTCGGACAAACACTCGGGCAAGATCCTCCCAGCAATGTATACTGGAAGGAGCCAAACGATTCATCCAAGCTTGAGCTGAACCATCTAACATCAAGGATAGGTGCTTCATTGCAACATTGTCATTTCCGCCACCAATTTGCACAGCCACTCGGTAATCATCTAACCAAGTCTATGGCTTTGTTTCGCTAGTAAACTTCCCGATCCCCGCCGCCAACCTGAAGTTGGGGGGGGGGGGGATCTCTGCAGAATGTATGGCTCTGCTGAAACACTCAGGACCAGAAACCATAGCTGAGCTACCACTCGGAAAATCTCTGTTGTGTCCTTCCCTGTGGGCTCTGCCCCTGTCAATCCGCTTCTGAATGAGGAGGTCGCAGGCGTCAAAGCCCGCATTCCGCTCATCACCGAAGGAGTGCCTATCGTCCTGGCTCCAGGGAGCATATGGACTACTCCGCGGAGGAGTGGGCACTCAACGGTGGTCTTCACGGTGAAACTGATCTCTGACCTACTCTTCACGGAAACCTCCACCCCGACGGCGCAAGGGCGATCCAGGGCTGTGTGCCGACTGAACGGTCTCTGCCTTGGGTGAATTGCTATGTATCCTGTTGCGGGACTGAGAAACTACCGAATTCTGATGCTGCGCTGCATCTAACAGTGCTCTGATCTGCACCAACCCTCTTCTAGCCTCTGACTGGGATGGCTGAATGGAATCTGCTATCCTAGCAGCAGCAACAACATTTAACACAGGAGTTCGATATACCTCAACGTCGTCGTGAGATCCAGTCTAAAACAGTTGTCGCTGACGTTGACTCGGGCGTGGCGGGCGCTGGTGAGCGCGCTCGTCAAGTTCTTCCTGGAGTTCTTCCAAACGAATGTGCGCGGCCTCCAAAGCTTGAGCCTCGGCAGTCGCGCCAACGATAGGAGTATGAAGAACCTCCTCCTCGCGGCACGACTGCTCATTCGACGAACCGCCAACCTCACGCCTGCCATGGCCAAAGCCAGGTGGTGAACTCTGATGAGAGCCCGCCATCAAGACCTCCGCTGTGGGATCACAGCTTTCGCACTCGGAAGGCACGTCGGATGGATCGGAATCCGACTCGAACACGCCATGAAGGGACTCGGTGGGCTCGAGTGCTGCAATATGCGGAGAAGTTTGACACGCCACTGCGTATTTGACCCAGCGCTGAAGTCGTGAGCGGCCGGACCGCTTGCGACCACGAACAGCGAGGGAAGTCGATGTGTAAGGAGTCGAAGGCTGATGCAACAACACACCGCAGGAACTCACACGGAAGCGCGCGGCCCCATGGACCGGGAGCGCCTCGACATCGAGAGGCGCCTCCTGGAGCCATGCCGAATCGTTGGCAATGAAGGTGAGCGCTCCGAAACGGATCTCGTGGCCCAGAGCAAAAACACCGCCGGAAGACATGTCGAAGGATGGAAAATGCAACCTCGCTGGAAGTCGCTTAGACGCCTGCCCCATGGTGGGCGCCAACTGTCGTGGGAACGAGCCTGGCAGTAGATGGTAGGGGTACGTAAGGAGAGGGCAGAGTCCTAGCTACGGCGAGGGTGTACACACGGATGTATGAGGTCAGGCCCCTCTCATGGAGGTAATAGACCTACGTCTCAGTGCTCAGGAGCCTATGTCGTGTGGAATATAGAGATTACAATGGTTGCGAACCCTTGTGCCAGAGGGGAGGGGCGGCTTATATAGAGTTCGCTGCCCCTCATAAGTGCCCGACATCTACGGGTCCGATCATGGGTTTAAAGAGTGGCGTTACTGGTAACGTACATAATAAACGCTACTAATGATGAAGGACTAACGACCGCCCGTTGGCCTCCTGATGGTGGCTCCTGGTCTTCTGGTGTCGACTGAGAATGAGGTCTACCGAGTGCCAGGCGACTGTTGAGTGAGGGAAGAAGACTTCGAGTGGATTGAATGTGGAGTGACCTCAACGTCTCATGAAATCCAGTCGGAAGCTTATGCTCGATCTTCAAGTCCTCCAATGTAGTCTCCTTAGGTAGGGTATGTAGGCCTTGCCTAGGACCCTACCCTAGGTATATATCCTCGTCACTTAGTTCAAGAATGTTGCATATGATTATGACCAATTTTAATAGCACTTTCATTGTCACAAAGTAATGGAACATTTTAACATAAATTCCATAATCCTTAAGCGTTTGTGTCATCCATAGTAATTGTGCACAACAAGATCCAGCAGCAATATACTCAGCTTCTGCAGTAGATAGAGATACTGAGTTTTGTTTCTTGGAGGACCAAGACACAAGAGATCTACCTAGAAATTGACAAGGACCCGAGGTGAACTTTCTATCAACCTTGCCACCGGCATAGTCCGAATCGGAATAGCCAACAAGATTAAAAGAAGACCCCTTGGGATACCAAATGCCAAAGTTTGGTCTATGTATCAAGTATCTCACAATACGTTTCACAGCCAAAAGATGACACTCTTTAGGTGAAGCTTGATATCTAGCACACATGCAAACACTAAGCATAATATCGGGACGAGATGCACATAGATATAGCAATGAATCAATCATAGATCGATAAACCTTTTGATCAACCGGTTCATCCTCCCTGGTAAGATCAATATGTCCACTAGTGGGCATGGGAGTTTTCTTACCTTTGCACTCCTGCATGTTGAACTTCTTGATCAAGTCCTTGGTATATTAGTTTGAGAGATGAAAGTTTCGTCTCTTGATTGCTTGATTTGCAAAGCAATAAAGAATTTCAGCTCACACATCATAGACATCTCATACTTCTCGGACATCAACCTTCCAAGTCTTTCACTAAATTGAGGGTTAGTGGAACCAAAGATGATATCATCCACATAGATTTGGAACACAAATAATTTACCATTATATATCTTAGTTAACAAGGTTGCATCCATTTTACCAATTTCGAAGCCTTTTTCAATGAGAAACTTCGTTAAACATTTATACCAAGCACGAGGGGCTTGCTTAAGACCATAAAGAGCTTTACAAAGCTTGTAAACATGATTAGGTTTCTTAGGATTTACAAAACCAGGTGGTTTCTTAACATAAAACTCTTATGCAATTTCACCATTTAAAAATGCACTTTTTATATCCATTTGATAAAGCGTGATATGATGGTGATTAGCATAAGGAAGAAGAATACGAATAGCTTCAAGTCTAGCGACGGGGGCATAAGTCTCACCGTAGTCCATACCTTCTACTTGTGTATATCCTTGGGCTACGAGGCGAGCATTGTTGCGCACAACTTGACCGTCTTCGTCTTGTTTGTTCCGAAACACCCATTTGGTTCCGATGATGTTTTGTTCGTCCTCGGGTTTCTCCACGAGTGTCCACACTTCGTTCCTCTTGAAGTTGTGTAGCTCTTCATGCATGGCGTTCACCCAATCCGCATCCTCAAGAGCTTGTTTTACCTTCAATGGCTCAATGCTAGAGATGAAAGAATAATGCTCACATAAGTTAGCTAGACGGGTTTTAGAGCGAGTGATTCTCCCTGTTTGTATATCACCAAAGATTTGGTTTAGGGAATGGTTCTTGGTCACTTGTGCTCGAACTCGGGTCAGCTTTCGATTGTTGGATGGTGGAGCTTCTTCTTCATCATCATCATCTCCTTCATCTTCGTTGTTATTTGAAGGTGTCATTCCCTTGAGGTGGTGGTGAAGGTGGTTGTGGTGGATCTTCATGATGCACTTCCTCCTCTTCATCATCTCGTCGTGTACCGCTTGTAGATGGCTCCATGTTGTGTTGAGGTTCTCCTTGACGTGAAGTAGGGGTTTCCACTTGAGTTGATGAAGTACTTTCCTTCACCTCCATGGGACGAATCTTGCCGATGGGTAGATCTAGAATAGCTTCCGAAGGGTCCTTATCACCTACATCATTTGGCAATTGTTCGACTTGCAAACCATTAGATTCATCAAACTTCACATCTACCGTCTCTTCAACTTTTCGAGTGAAGTTGTTGTAGACACGGTAAGTGTGAGAGTTCGATCTGTAACCAAGTAGGAATCCTTCATGAGATTTAGGAGAAAATTTAGTACGACGATGCTTATCAAGAATGTAGCACATTGAGCCAAATACCCGAAAGTATCCGACTTGGGGTTTGTTATCGGTGAATAGGTTGTATGCCGTTTTACCGAGAAGCTTGTGCAAGTAAAGTCGGTTTGTGGCATGACATGCTGTTTCAACGGCTTCTACCCAAAATTGTCTTGGCGTCTTGTATTAGTCAAGCATCATTCTTGCCATCTCAATGAGCGTCCGGTTCTTCCTCTCAACAACTCCATTTTGTTGAGGTGTTTACGTAGCCGAGAACTCATGTGAGACACCTTCCTCGTCAAGAAAGGTATCTACATGGGTGTTCTTGAACTCCGATCCGTTATCGCTCCGAACCTTCTTGATCTTCACTCCAAACTGATTTTGCGCTTTGCGAGTGAAGTTCTTGAAGATCTTTTGAACCTGCGACTTATCATCAAGAAAGAATACCCACGTAAATCTGGAAAAATCATCAACTATAACTAGACCATAGGAATTTCCACCGTGACTCTTGTAAGCATTAGGACCAAAAAGATCCGTGTGAAGTAACTTGAGTGGTCTCCTAGTAGTCATGATATTCTTAACGGGATGACTTCCACCTACTTGCTTTCCAGCTTGACAAGCACTACAGTCTATCTTTGTCAAAGATAACATCTTTAACACCAAGTATATGATCACCTTTGATAAGGTTATCTAAATTACGCATGCCAGCATGTCCTAGTCGTCTCTGCCAAAGCCACCCTTTAGAAGATTTTGCAATAAGACAAGTACGAGGTTTGGATCTCTTAGTGAAATATACAATGTATAGATCACCTCTACGGAAACCAATAAAGACCATTTTATGATTATCTTGACAAAACACTTGGCAATCTACTTTTGTGAATAATCCATTGAAACCAAAGTCGGCAAGTCTAGATACGGAAAGAAGATTGTAGCCAAGATATTCAACATGCATGACATTTTGAATAGAGCTATCATGCGATATGGCGACCTTACCAAGACCATGTACCTTACCTTTGGAGTTATCTCCAAACGTTACGTACCTTCACTGTCCATGATTTGGTGTGATCTCTTTGAACATCTCTCTATATCCGGTCATATGATCGATACATCCGCTATCGAGAATCCACGCTTTTCCTCTGGACATGTAATCCTTAAAGTTTGCCATAAGACTCAGATTCTTCATGTTCTTTTCATGTTCTTTTCATGCTCGATGTCGAACAACTCATCTTCACCTAAGTAGTCATGTTCCGCATTATCATCATCAAGTGGGAAATCCTCATCATAAAGAACAAGAGATTCGTTAGAATTGTGATCATGACATTGTTCAAGTTTATGAATGCGATTGGCTTCAAAGATAATGTTGTTGATAGTGGTGACATCTCCTTTAGCATGCACAAGATCACGGAGCTCAAATAGGCATTTATCAAAGTTTGGATTACTAGGATTCTTTTTGTGAAAAGCAATGGTTTTATGAAGAATTTCATCAAGATTTCCTAATGAAAGATTCGGATAACATTTCTTCAAATCAGTCCACAAGGTATAAGCACATGCAAAGTTCTTCAATTGAGAAAGCACGAATCTTGGTAAGCCTCTAACAATAAGATTGACAGTCCTAAGGTTACCAAGCATGTTAATTTCCTCTTCGTGTGTGGGATGCAATTCATTAATGGGGAGCACATAGGGATTTTCAATATGTTTTTTCAAATGGAATTTATCAAATATATCAATCATGGCATTTTTCCATTGACTATAGTACTCTCCGTCAAGAATGGGCACTCTACAACTCAAACTCTCTACACTAGATACATCCATCTTCCTCCACGGTGATTAAACAAAAGTGATGGAGACCAATGCTCTCATACCACTTGTAGGATCTCTAGAAGAGTGTCTAGAGAGGGGGGGGGGGTGAATAGACTACTAGCAGGAATTTAAAACCTAACCTTTTCCCAAGTTAATTGGTTGGTAGATTGTAACAGTTTTAGCAAGTCTAGCAAGTCTAACAGCCCTACACATGCATGTCTACAAATATGGCAGCGGAAAGTAAAGACATTGCACATGAAGTAAAGAGATGAGATAGGAAGATCAAACACAATAGGAGACGCAAAGATTCTTCCTGTGGTTCCGATAGGTGGTGCTATCGTACGTCCACGTTTATCGAGTCTTCAACCCACGGAGGGTAACGGTCGCAAGAGTCCACGGAGGGCTCCACCCATAAGGGTCCACGAAGTAGCAACCTTGACTATTCCATATGGCTTCCGTCCATGAAGGACTAGCCTCACTATGGGTAGATCTTCACGAAGTAGGCGATCTCCTTGCCCTTACAGACTTCTTGGTTCTCTCCACAACATGAAGTAGGAGGCTCCCAAGGGACACCTAACCAATCTAGGAGGCACCACCCTCCAAAAGGTAATAGGCTCGGTAATGACGATGAACTCCTTGCTCTTGTGCTTCAAGATGATAGACTCCTCAACACACAATCATTCTCTCATAGATTTGGCTTGTTAGAAGAGATGGGATTGATGGAAAGCAACTTGGGGAGGCTAGAAATCTATATCCATATGGTTGGAGTGGAAGATCTTGATCTCAACACAAGGGTAGGTAGTTCTCTCTCAGAAAATCTGATAGGATAGGTATGGAATAGTTCTGAGTGCTTCTCTTTTGAGTAGGTGGTGGTGGAGGGGTAAATATAGGCATCCCCACAAATCCAACCGTTACACACAAAATGACCAATTCGGTGACACCAATGTGTTAATCTTGGTGGTACCGAAGTGATCAAAAGGTGGCAACTTTTGAATCTCGGTGAGACCGATATATGAATCTCGGTTGCACCGATAAAGTGACAAATGATCAGATTTCCAATCTCGGTGACGCCGACGCAACAATCTTGGTGGTATCGAAAATGAGAATTTGCGTAACAGAAACTTGGCAACCTAAACTCGGTGGCACCGATATGGAATCGGTTGCACCGAAGTGGCTAGGGTTTGGCTGAGTCTGTCTAGGTTCTGGAATCGGTGGCACCGGGATAGGAATGTTGGTTGCACCGATTTTGAATGTTTGGCTATAGACAAACTTTGGTGGGAGAGCTTGTGAATGTTTTTTGGTGACTATCACTTGTGCACGTATGAGCATTTTCTTCACCAACAAAACCTTACCTATAGACTCAAAGTGATTTCTCACAAATGTAAAATGTAGAGTCCTCTTGCTTGCAGCTTGGCAAACCTATTTCCTTGCATCTTGGGGTAATTCCACAATCTCCACAATCCTTTATCCAACCCAACTCTCCATGGACTATTATCCGAAATACACTAGATAGAGGTGTTAGTCCAAGAGACAATGTATGTTGTCATGAATTATCAAAACCACCAAGGGAGCATGTTGTGCTTTCATAATCCCGTACGCTGTTCCCTTTGTTCTTCGGTATATTACTTGCTCGAGATTCAATCGTCGGCATCTCCATACCTAGTTCAATCTCGTTACCGGCAAGTCTCTTTACTCGTTCCGTAATACAAGATGTTGTGGCTAACACTTAGTCACATTTCTTGCAAGGCTTGTTGTGATGTTGTATTACCGAGTGGGCCCTGAGATACCTTCCCATCACATGGAGTAACAATTCCTAGTGTTGATCCATGCCAACCTAACAGACACCCTCAGAGATACCTGTAGAGCACCTTTATAGTCACCCAGTTACATTGCAACGTTTGATACACACAAGGTACTCCTTCGGTGTCAGTGAGTTGCATGATCTCATGGTCATAGGAACATATACTTGACATGGAGAAAACTATAGCAATAAACTGAAACGATCATATGCTACATTTATAGTTTGGGTCTTGTCCATCACATCATTCTCCTAATGATGTGATCCCGTTATCAAATGACATCTCATGTCCATGGCTAGGAAACCTTAACCATCTTTGATTAACGAGCTAGTCTGTTAGAGGCATACTAGGGACATTGTGTTGTCTATGTATCCACACATGTATCTGAGTTTCCGATCAATACAATTCTAGCATTGATAATAAACGATTATCATGAACAAGGAAATATGATAATAACTAATTTATTATTGCCTCTAGGGCATATTTCCAACAGTCTCCCACTTGCATGAGAATCAATAATCTAGTTCACATCACCATGTGATTCACATTGTTATGAATCTAACACCCAATGAGTTCTGGGGCTTGATCATGCTTTGCATGTGAGAGAGGTCTATTAGTCAACGGGTCTGCGACATTCAGATCCGTGTGTGCTTGCAAATCTCCATTTCATACTATAAACACTGCTACCACACTGCACTTGGACCTATTCCAAATGGCTACTCCACTATACATATCCGGATTGCTACTAAGAGTCATTCGGATTGGTGTTAAAGCTTGCATCGATGTAAATCTTTATTTCAAACTCTTTATCACCTCCATAATTGAGAAATATTTTCTTAGTCCTCTAGTTACTAAGGATAATCTTGACCGCCATCCAATGATCCCCTCCTGGATCACTCTTGTACCCATTGACAGACTCATGGCAAGGCACACACAGGTGCGGTACACAGCATGGCATACTATACAGAGCCTATGAATCAGGCATAGGGGACGACCTTCATCCTTTCTCTTTCTTCTGCCGTGGTCAAGCTTTGAGTCTCACTCAATTCCACACCTTACAAATTAGGCAAGAACTCTTTCTTTCACTGATCCATTTTGAACTCTTTCAAAATCTTGTCAAGGTATGTACTCATTGAAAGTCTCATCAGGCGTCTTGATCTATCTCTATAGATGTTGATGCCCAACAATTAATCAGCTTTATCCAGGTCTTCCTTTGAAAAACTCTTTTCAAATAACCCTTTATGCTTTCCAGAAATTCTACATCATTTCTGATCAACAATATGTCATCCACAAATGCTTATCAGAAATTCTATAGTGCTCCCACTCACTTTATTGTAAATACAAGTTTCTTATAAAATTTGTATAGACTCAAAAACTTTGATCACCTCATCAAAGCATATATTCGAACTCCGAGATGCTTGCTCCAACCCATAGAAGGATTGCTGGAGCAGCACACCTTTTAGCATTCTTAGCACTGACAAAACCTTCTGGTTGTATCACATCCAACCTTTCCTCAAGTAAACCGTTAAGGACGATGTTTTGACATCCATCTGCCAGATTTCATAATTGAAAAATGCAACAACTGCTAACATAATTCCAATAGACTTTAGCATCCCTATGAGTAAGAAAGTCTCATCGCAGTCAACTCCTTGAACTTGTTGACAACCTTTTGCAACAAGTCGAGCTTTAGAAATGGTGACATTTACCATCAGCGTCTGTCTTCATCTTAAAGGTCCATTTGTACTCAATGACCTGCCGTCCAATGAGCAATGCTACCAAAGTCTATACTTGGTTTTCATACATGGATCCTTTCTCGGATTTCATGGTCTCTAACCATTTGTCAGAATCCGGGACCATCATCGCTTCTCCATATCTCGTAGGTTCATCGTTGTCCAACAACATGACCTCTAATTCAGGGTTCTCGTACCATTCAGGAGCAGTACACGTCCTTGTTGACCTACGAGGTTCGATAGTAACTTGATCCGAAGTTTCATGATCATCATCTTTAACTTCCTCTTCAACTAACGTAGGCTCCACAGAAACATCTTTCTGCACTGCACTACTTTCTGGTTGAAATAAAGGTTGAGCAGCCTCATCAAGTTCTATCTTCCTCCCACTCAATTCTTTCGACAGAAACATTTTTCTCGAGAAAGGACCCATTTTTAGCAACAAACACTTATCCCTCGGATCTGAGATAGAAGACATACACAAATGTTTCCTTAGGGTATTCTATGAAGATGCACCTTTCCGCTTTGGGTTCGAGCTTATCAAACATAAGCAGCGCATTCCCAAACTTTGAGAAATAACAACTTAGGTTTCTGCCAAATCATACGGTGTCATCTCAATGGATTTTTAGATGGTGCCCTATTTAATGTGAATGTAGTTGTTTCTAATGCATAACCTCAAAACGATAGTGGCAAAAACTATAAGAGACGTCACAGTACGCACGATATCCAATAGAGCACGACTATGATGTTCGAACACACCATCACACTATGGTTTTCTAGGTGGCGTGAGTTGTGAAACAACTTTCACATTGTCTAAAGTTGTATGCCAAACTCGTAACTCAGATATTCAGCTCCACGATCATATCGTAGAAATTTTTATCTTCTTGTCATGATGATCTTTAACCTTCACTCTGAATTTGTTTGAACTTTTCAAGCATTTCAGACTTGTGTTTCATTAAGCAAATATACTCATATATACTCAAATCATCAGTGAAGGTAAGAAAAATAACAATATCCACTACACGCTACAACACTCATTAGATCACATACATCAACATGTATTATTTCCAATAAGTCACTAGCCCGCTCCATCATATAGAAAACGGGGTCTTCAGTCATCTTGCCCAAGAGGCATGGTCCGCATGTCTTAACCGATTCAAAATCGTATGGGTCCAAAGATCCATCAACATGGAGTTTCTTCATGCGATTTATACCAATATGACATTTAGCGGCAGTGCCACAAGTATGTGATATGGTATAAGTGTTGCAAATATGATGTAAGTGTTGGAAATATGCCCTAGAGGCAATAATAAATTAGTTATTATGATATTTCCTTGTTCATGATAATCATTTATTATCCATGCTAGAAATGTATTGATTGGAAACTCAGATACATGTGTGGATACATAGACAACTCCATGTCCCTAGTATGCCTCTAATAGACTAGCTCGTTGATCAAAGATGGCTAAGGTTTCCTAGCCATGGACATGAGATTTCATTTGGTCACGGGATCCCATCATTAGGAGAATGATGTGATGGACAAGACCCAAACTATAAACGTAGCATATGATCGTGTCAGTTTGTTGCTACAGTTTTCTGCATGTCCAGTATCTGTTCCTATGACCATGAGATCATGCAACTCACTGACACCGGAGGAGTACCTTGTGTGTATCAACTGTCGCAACATAACTGGGTGACTATAAAGGTGCTCTACAGGTATCTCCGAGGGTGTTTGTTGGGTTGGCATGGATCAAGACTGGGATTTGTTACTCCGTGTGACGGAGAGGTATCTCAGGGCCCACTCGGTAATACAACATCACAATAAGCCTTGCAAGCAATGTGACTAAGTGTTATCCACTATATCTTGTATTACGGAACGAGTAAAGAGACTTGCCGGGAACGAGGTTGAACTAGGTATACAGATACCGACGATCGAATCTCGGGGAAGTAACATACCGAAGAACAAAGGGAACAAACTACGGGATTAACTGAATCCTTGACATAGAGGTTCGACCGATAAAGATCTTCATAGAATATGTAGGAACTAATATGGGCATCCAGGTCCCGCTATTGGTTATTGACCGTAGAGGTGTCTCGGTCATTTCTGCATATTTCTCGAACCCGTAGGGTCTGCACACTTAAGGTTCGGTGACGTTTCGGTAGTATAGAGTTATGTATGGTGGTTACCGAAGGTTGTCCAGAGTCCCGGATGAGATCCCGGACATCACGAGGAGCTCCAGAATGGTCCGAAGGTAAATATTGATATATGGGATAATAGTGTTTGGTCTCCGGAAGGGTTCCGGAATTCATTAGAAATAGTTCGGATGTTTGCCGAAATGTTCGGGGACACTTTAGTTGGGCCAAGGGGTAAATCCCATGAGGCTTTAGGAAGGTGCAAAATGTGTTTTGCGAAGGCCAGGGGCCAGACGCCAAGGTCCTTGGCATCTGGTCCTGGAGTCCGAGGAGGACTCTTGCCTTGCGGGCAAACCGACCTTGAGGAGGATTTTTCTCCAAGTTTCGACCCCAGGGCTCAGCATATAAATAAAGGGGCGGGCTAGCACTTGGAACACATCAAGAAACCCTAAGTCACGTGCTGCCTCTCCTCTAGTTCATAGTTTCTCCTCTAGATCGGTTTCAGCGGTGCTTAGGCGAAGCCCTGCTGGAATTACTCCACCACCATCGCCGCAACGCCGTCGCGCTGCCGGAGAACTCGTCTACCTTTCCGCTCCCTCTTACTGGATCAAGAAGGCGGAGATCGTCATCGAGCTGTACGTGTGCTAAACACGGAGGTGTCGTCTGTTAGGCGCTAGATCGGAAGGACCGTGATCAAGATCGCGAGAGGATTCGTGATTGGATCGCGGGACAGATCGTGATGAGATCGCGAGACGGATTGTGATTGGATCGCAGGATGGATCGTGATGGGATCATGGGACGCTCGACGATTTGGATCGCGAAGACGTTCGACTACATCAACCGCATTTCTTAACGCTTCCCGCTTAGCGATCTACAATGGTATGTAGATTCACTCCCTCTCATAGATGCTCATCACCATGGATAGATCTTGCATGTGCATAGGAATTTTTTTGTTTCCCATGCAACGTTCCCCAACAGTGGCATCTTAGCTAGGTCTATGTGTAGATGCGATCTCGAGTAGAACATAAAGAGTTTGTGGGCGTTGATGCTTAGATTGCTTCCTCCCTTGGTCGTGTTTTTGTTTAGCAGCATTGTGTGATGAAGCAGCTCGGACCAACCTTACTCTTACGCTTACGAGAGACCGGTTCCATCGACTGACGTGTAACCTTGTTGCATAAAGATGGCTGGCGGGTGTCTGTTTCTCCTACTCTAGTTGGATCGGATTCAACAAAGGCGGTCCTTGAGAAGGTTGAATAGCAATTTGTGTATCAACGTTGTGGTTTTTGCGTAGGTGAGAATTGTTCTTGCTAGATACCCGTAGCGGCCACGTAAAACATGCAACAACAATTAGAGGACGTCTAACTTGTTTTTGTAGGGTATGTTGTGCTGTGATATGGCCAATTACATGATGAAATACATGTGATGTATGAGATGATCATGTGTTTTATAGAATATCACGACTTGCATGACGATGAGTACGAAAACCGACAGGAGCCATAGGGTTGTCTTTAGTTATTGTATGACCTGCGTGTCAATCATTAAGCGCTATGTAATGCTTTACTTTATCGCTAAACTGTAGCAATAGTAGTATGAGCATGGTGGGCGCGACAACCCCAATGACGACACAATGATGGAGATCATGATGATGGAGATAATGGTGTTATGCCGGTGACGACGGAGATCATGCCGATGGTTTCAAGATGGAGATCAAAAGCACGAGTTCATGGCCATATCATGTCACATATGATTTGCATGTGATGTTAATCCTTTTATGCACCTTGTTTTGCTTAGGACGACGGTAGCATTATAAGGTGACCCCTCACTTAATTTCAAGATAAATTGTGTTCTCCCCGAGTGTGCACCGTTGTGAAAGCGTCGTGTCGAGACACCACGTGATGATCGAGTGTGATAGACTCTACGTTCACATACAACGGGTGTAAGCCAGTGTTGCACATGCGGAACACTCAGCTTAAACTTGACGAGCCTAGCATGTACAGACATGGCCTCGAAACACAAGAGACTGAAAGGTCGAACATGAGTCATATAGTAGATATGATTAACATGATGATGTTCAGCATTGAAACCACCTCAACTCACGCGATGATCGGACTTGAGTTGGTGAATTTGGATCATGTATCACTCGAATGACCGGAGGGATGTCAATTTGAGTGGGAGTTCTTAAGTAATATGATTAATTGAACTCATTATCATGAACATAGTCAGTAGTGTCTTTGCAAATTATGTTGTAGATTACTAGCTCACGCTGTAGCTCCCTTGAAGTTTTATATGTTCCTAGAGAAATAGAGTTGAAAGATGATGGTAGCAATATTGCGGATTGGGTCCGTGATCTGAGGTTTGTCCTCATTGCTGCATAGAAGGCTTATGTCCTTAATGCACCGCTCGGTGCGCCACCCCCTCTAGCATCATCTGTAGATGTTGTGAACATATGACATGCACGTTCTGATGACTACTTGATAGTTTAGTGTGTCATGCATTACGGCTTAGAATTGAGGCTCCAAAATCTTTTGAATGTCATGGAACATATGAGATGTTCTAAGAACTGAAATTGGGATCTCAGGCTCGTGCCCGTGTTGTGAGATATGAGATCTCCAACAAGATTCTTTGCCTGCAAGATGAAGGAGAATAACTCAATCGTTGAGCGTGTGCTCAGATTGTCTAGGTTCTACAATCACTTGAATCGAGTGGGAGTTGATCTTCTAGATAAGATAGTGATTGATATAATTCTCCAAGTCACTATCACTAAGCTACTAGAACTTGGTGATGAACTATAATTACGCCAGGGATGGAAATGATGATCCCTGAGCCATTCACGATGTTGGACACCGCGAAGGTAGAAATAAAGAAGGAGCATCAAGTGTTGATGGTTTGTAAAACCACTAGTTTAGAGAAGGGCAAGGGCAAGGAGGGAAACTTCATGGATGGCAAGTCAGTTGCTGCTCCAGTGAAGAAACCCAACGTTGAACCCAAACCCGAGACTAAGTGCTTCTATTATGAGTACAACGGTCGCTGAAGCGGAACAACCCTATATACTTGGTAGATAAGAAGGCTGGCAACGCCGACAGAAGTATATTTGATATACGTGTTATTGATGTGTACCTTTCTAGTACTCCTAGTAGCACCTAGGTATTGGATACCGGTTCGGTTGCTAAATGTTAGTAACTCGAAATAAAAGCTACAGAATAAACGGAGAACTAGCTAAGGGTGAGGTGACGATGTGTGTTGGAAATGTTTCCTAGGTTGATGTGATCAACATCGCACGCTCTCTCTACCTTCGGGATTAGTGAATCCTAAATAAATGTTATTTGGTGTTTGCGTTGAGCATGAACGTGATTAGATCGTGTTTATTGCAATACAATTATTCATTTAAGTCAGAGAATAAAGGTTATTCTACTTACATGAATAATACCTTCAATGGTCATGCACCCAATGAATGGTTTGTTGAATCTTGATCGTAGTAGTACACATGTTCATAACATAGATGCCAAAACGGGTCCTTTCTCAAAGTTGGGTAAACCTTCTATTCTAGATCCAAGCACAAAGTGTTGTTGCTAAAACGGGTCCTTTCTCAAGAAAGAGTTTCTCTCGAAAGAATTGAGTGGCGGGAAGATAGAACTTGATGAGGTCGTTGAACCTTTGTTTCAACCAGAGAGTAGCACATCGCAGAAAATTGTTTCTGTGGAGCCTACGTAAGTTGAAGAGGAAGTTAATGATGATGATCATGAAGCTTCGGACCAAGTTACTATCGAAAATCGTAGGTCAACAAGGATGCATGCTGCTCCTTAGTGGTATGACAACCCTGTCTTGGAGGTCATTTTGTTGGACAATGATGAACCTACAAGCTATGGATAAGTGATGATGGGCCTGAAACCGACAAATGCTTAGAGGCCATGAAATCAGAGAAAGGATCCATGTATGAAAACCAAGTATAGACTTTGGTAGACTTGCTCGTTGGACGACATGTCGTCGAGTACAAATGGACCTTTAAGATGAAGACATACATTGATGGTAAATGTCACCATTTATAAAGCTTGACTTGTCGAAAAGAAGTTTCCACCAAGTTCAAGGAGTTGACTACAATGAGACTTTCTCACCCGTAGCGATGCTAAAGTCTGTTGGAATTAGGTTAGCAGTTACTGCGTTTTTCAATTGTGAAATCTGGTAGATGGATGTCAAAACATCATTTCCTTCCTTGACGAAAGGTTGTATGAGATACAACCAGAAGGTTTTGTCAGTCCTAAGGATGCTAAAAGGTGTGCAAGCTCCAGTGTTCCTTCTTTGGACTGAAGGAAGCATCTCGGAGTTGAAATATACACTTTGATGAGGTGATCAAAGTTTTTGATTCTAGACAAAGTTTATGTGAAACTTGTATTTACAATAAAGTGAGTGGGAGCACTATAGAGTTTCTAATAAGCATATGTGGATGACATATTGTTGATCGGAAATGATGTAGAATATCTGGAAAGCATAAAGGGTTGTTTGAAAGGAGTTTATCAAAGGAAGACCTGGATAAAGCTACTTAATTGTTGGGCATCGAGATCTATAGAGACAGATCAAGACGCTTGATGAGATTTTCAGTGAGTACATACCTTGACAAGATTTTGAAAGAGTTCAAAATGGATCAGTCAAAGAAAGAGTTCTTGCCTGATTTGTAAGGTGTGAAGTTGAGTGAGACTCAAAGCTCAACCACGGCAGAAGAAAGAGAAAGGACAAACGACGTCCCCTATGCCTTAGCCATAGGCTCTATATAGTATGCCATGCTGTGTATGACACCTGTGTGTGCCTTGCCATGTGTCCGTCAAGGGGTACAAGAGTGATCTAGGAGTGGATCACTGGACAGTGGTCAAGATTATCCTTAGTAACTAAAAGACTAAGGAAATGTTTCTCGATTATGGAGGTGATAAAGAGTTCGTCGTAAAGAGTTACATCGATGCAAGCTTTAACACCAATCCGGATGACTCTTAGTAGCAATCCGGATACGTATAGTGGAGCATCCATTTGGAATAGCTCCAAGTGGAGTGTGGTAGCAGTGTCTACAGTATGACATAGAGATTTGCAAAGTACACACGGATTTGAATGTCGCAGACCCGTTGGCTAAAAGACCTCTGTCACATGCAAAGCATGATTGAGCCCCAGAACTCATTGGGTGTTAGATTCATAACAAAACGAATCACATGGTGATGTGAACTAGATTATTGAATCTAGTGCAAGTGGGAGACAGTTGGAAATATGCCTTAGAGGCAATAATAAATTAGTTATTATCATATTTCCTTGTTCATGATAATCGTTTATTATCCATACTAGAATTGTATTGATCGGAAATTCAAATACATGCGTGGATACATAGACAACACCATGTCCCTATTATGCCTCTAATAAACCAGCTGGTTGATCAAAGATGGTTAAGGTTTCCTAGCCATGGACATGAGATGTCATTTGATAACGGGATCACATCATTGGGAGAATAATGTGATGGACAAGACCCAAACTATAAACGTAGCATATGATCGTGTCAGTTTGTTGCTACAGTTTTTTGCATGTGAAGTATCTGTTCCTATGACCATGAGATCATGCAACTCACTGACACCGGAGGAGTACCTTGTGTGTATCAAATGTCGCAACGTAACTGGGTGACTATAAATATGCTCTACAGGTATCTCCGAGGGTGTCTATTGGGTTGGCATGGATCAAGATTGGGATTTGTTACTCCATGTGACGGAGAGGTATCTCAGGGCCCACTCGGTGTTAAGCCTTGCAAGCAATGTGACTAAGTGTTAGCCATGGGATCTTGTATTACAGAACGAGTAAAGATACTTGCCGATAACGAGGTTGAACTAGGTATACAGATACCGACGATCGAATCTCGGGCAAGTAACATACCGAAGAACAAAGGGAACAACATACGGGTTAACTGAATCCTTGACATAGAGGTTCGACCGATAGAGATCTTCGTAGAATATGTAGGAACTAATATGGGCATCCAGGTCCCGCTATTGGTTATTGACCATAGAGGTGTCTTGGTCATGTCTACATAGTTCTTGAACCCGCAGGGTCTACACACTTAAGGTTCGGTGACGTTTCAGTAGTATAGAGTTATGTATGGTGGTTACCGAAGGTTGTTCGGAGTCCGGGATGAGATCCCGGACATCACGAGGAGCTCCAAAATGGTCCGGAGGTAAAGAATGATTTATGGGATAATATTGTTTGGTCTCCAGAAGGGTTTCGAAATTCACTAGAAATAGTTTCGGATGTTTCCCGAAATGTTCGGGGTACAAGGACACTTTATTTAGGCCAAGGGGTAAATCCCATGAGGCTTTAGGAAGGTGCAAAAGGTGTTTTGCGGAGGCCAGGGGCCAGACGCCAGGGACACTGGCGTTTGGGGCCAGACACCGAGGTCCTTGGCGTCTGGTCCTGGATTCCGAGGAGGACTCTTGCCTTGCGGGCAAACCGACCTTGAGGAGGATTTTTCTCCAAGTTTCGACCCCAGGGCTCATCAAATAAATAAAGGGGCGGGGCTAGCACTTGGAACACATCAACAAACCCTAAGCCACGTGCTGCCTCTCCTCTAGTTCGTAGTTTCTCCTCTAGATCGGTTTCAGCGGTGCTTAGGCGAAGCCCTGTTGGAATTACTCCACCGCCATCGCCGCAACGCCGCCGCGCTACCGGAGAACTCGTCTGCCTCTCCGCTCCCTCTTGCTGGATCAAGAAGGGGGAGATCGTCATCGAGCTGTATGTGTGCTGAACGCGGAGGTGCCATCCGTTCGGCGCTAGATCGGAAGGATCGTGATCAAGATCGTGAGACGATTCGTGATTGTATCGCGGGACGGATCGTGATGAGATCGTGGGACGGATTGTGATTGGATCGCGGGACAGATCGTGATGGGATCGCGGGACGCTTGGCAATTTGGACCGCGAAGACATTCGACTACATCAACCGCGTTTCTTAACGCTTCCTGCTTAGCGATCTACAAGGGTATGTAGATTCACTCTCCCTCTCGTAGATGCTCATCACCATGGATAGATCTTGCGTGTGCGTAGGAATTTTTTTGTTTCCCATGCAACGTTCCCCAACAATAAGAGTGTTTGAGGTAATGCCCTAAGTCCTTATACAACGCAAGGTGCTTAAGGAACTGCTTAGAAAAGTAAACCAGGTTTGTTTGAAGCACCAACACCTGTTTATATAGAAAAGACGTCTAATTAAGTGTCTACCCTTCACAAATAATCATCGATGCATAAATAAACATTACTTTATTTCTTTAAGCAACACCCCTAAGCATCTTGCGTTGTACAAGGCCTAAGATACGCACAATAGAAAGCCCAATCCTGTATTGCCATGTCAACCTAACAACACCGCCCACCTGGCAGAACAAGGAATAAAAAGGAAAATGTGGCATGAACTTTACCAAATAATGTAATGTTAATTTATTTTTCCATAAACGGTATAAAAGTTTGTCGCAAACTTTGAGGGTCAAAAGGTGAAATTTGCGCCACCTTAGAGCAAAGGTAAGCAGAGATTACACCCAAGCATGAAACTCGCAGCAACATGGCATGCGTGATAGGAGCAAATTGAGCAACCCTGACAATAGGGGGCTGATGTCAAGGCTACACATGGTGGATAGGGTGCCTTTCCAACTTGCTAATCGTTCTAATTTTCTTTGGCCGAGCGCACAATAAGCCCTCCTTTGGTTCATAGGATTAGAATATCATAGGAATAGGAATGTCATAGGAAGTGAGATGACATGCATTTCAATTACTTTAAAGAAGGACATGTCATTTAATGCATAGGATAGGAATTTTTTCATTGACTCTAGACTAATGTTTTTTTTCCTATAAAATGTGAAGGATTGATTCCTATTCTATATAGGAATAGGAATTCATTTCTACAAACCAAAGGGCTTCATTGGATTTTTCTTTTGACAATCCTATCCTATGAAATACGTACAACATTCCTATAAACCAAAGGAAACCTAAAGGTTGGTGTTCATCGCCGTTCTGTAGGCTTGCATTGCTCCAATATCTTTGACCCTTTTGACGTAATCTGCGGTCATCTACGACAATCAATGATTATGGATGGACTTGTACCGCACCCTCCCCATGTGGGTGCTCTCGGCAGCTCCCAAAGCCTTGGTATTGTGATCCCTTGAGGACACCCTTTTTCTGTTTGTGTCTCTCTTGGTAAAATCCTCGCTCTGCGTTGTATGTTGGCTAGGCTTTGCCTTCTTTTCGGCACCAAATTCTCATCTTTTGATTTTTATTTCTATGCAGTTTTTGGCCCGGTTTTTCTTGTGAATGGGGTTAATTTGTTCAAGTTTTTAATCCAATTTTTCTTGGGTCAAAACCAGGAGGGCCAAAAGAGAAGAAGCGGAATTCATACTCAAGAAAAAATAGTGAGAACAAAGTCACGTTTAAGAGAAGAGGAAATATACCATCTTTATTGTTCTCTGAATCGAACTTACAAAATGATCATACTTTTATTGCAGACTAAAGCAGCACAGTACACTGAATACGTCGGCGTTACCGTATACATACCGTTGTTCGTCTAAAAAATGTTCGTCGTATCTACAAGAAAGGCAAGTAAACATATACGTACTTCTGTAAAGCTAACAGTCGGTCACAAATTCGAAAAGCTGCGCGCGCGGCGGCATGGATCATTTGCCGAAGCTCATGTCGTAGGGCCTGTCGACCTCGAGCATGGGCGAGGGCGTCATCATCCAGTAGGCCGCCGGCGACCTCATCATCTCCATGGTGGCGGTGTCGGAGGACGCGGCGTCCCTGTCGCCGTTGAGGTTCTTCCTGTCGAGGAACGCCGGCTTGGCGGGCGCCGGGATGGACTGGTCAGTCTTCATGGTGAGCATGCGCACCACCTCCGACATGGCCGGCCTCGAGTTCGGGTACGGCTGCACGCAGAGCAGCGCGATCTGGCACACCTGCATCACCTCCTTCTCCTCGAACCCCTCGCCGCCCTGCACCCTGCCGTCCACCAGCTCCAGGATCTTGGACTGCTCGTACAGCCTCCATGCCTGAATGCAAAAGATAAAAGTTCAGAGCAGAGCAGGAGTACGATGTTTTTCAGGCCGGTTCTTCAGAGAGTGGCAGTTCAGTGTACGTGTTCGGGCAGGTACTGCATCTCGTTGGGGAGGTTGAGGTCGGTGTTCTTCCGGCTGCTGATGATCTCCAGCACCAGCACGCCGAAGCTGTAGGTGTCGGCCTTCACCGTGAGCTCCCCTCTGATGGCGTACTCCGGCGCCGTGTACCCCCTGACAAAACCGTTGTGGCAGCGTGTCAAGAACCGTTTCGTCATCAGGCGATCTGTTCAGAGGTAGGTAGCTCGACGGCGGTGTTGATCGCCGGCTAGCTAAGCTTACAGCGTGCCGGCGAAGGCGGTGCTGAGGTAGGTCTGGTCCTCGGGGAAGAAGCGGGCGAGGCCGAAGTCGCTGATCTTGGGCTGGAACTTGTCGTCGAGGAGGATGTTGCTGGCCTTGATGTCGCGGTGGACGATGCGCAGGTTGGACTCCTCGTGCAGGTACTGCAGGCCGCGGCCGATGCCGATGATGATCTGGTGCCGGGTGCGCCAGTCCAGGAACGGCGGCGCTGGCGCCGGCGCCGGCGCGGCGGCCGCCGCGAAGAGGATCTTGTCGAGGCTCTTGTTCTTCATGTACTCGTAGACGAGCAGGCGCTCCGTGCCCTCGGAGCAGCAGCCGACGAGGCGGACCAGGTTCTTGTGCTGGATGCTGGTGATCATGTTCACCTCCATGAAGAACTCCGACTCGCCCTGCCCTGACTTGCCCACGCTCAGCTGCTTCACCGCCACTTTCCTCCCGTCGTCAAGCTTCCCCTGCAGCACCATCAAAATTCAGAACACCTCCGTTCAATTGTACTCCAGATCTTGGTAAAGGTTGCTGGGATTGAAATTCTACCAGATAAACAGGACCGAATCCTCCTCTGCCCAGCTGGTTTTTCTGGTGGAAATCCTTGGTGGCCTTCTTGAGCGTCACGTAGTCGAAGTAGGTAATAGTGCGCAGGTTGCCGCTCATGTTGCCGCTGAAGTACTCCGGCACCTCTGTTGATTATGGCACAAACATAGTTGCATGGCTTAGCTTAACACGATTTCTTATGAGACTTCTGGTTCCTGTGGAAGCTCTTATTAATCTGCTGCATGATCAATGAGGATAGGTTCACCTGAAGGACATCTCCTGGGCCTGAGCAGTCTCCTCATGATGCCCGGTCCGAGGAACCTCCAGCAGATGCCGAGCAGGATGACGATGACCATGACGAGGGCGATGATCAAGATAAGGAAGACTCTACTGGTGTCTGCGGCTGCCATTTCTGCCGTCTGACCCTATCTGCATATTCGTATGAATAATATATATGCATCAACAATGTCAGAATCTGAAGTCAAGTAATCTTGCCAGTTCTTGAACAACAATCAAAAATCAACTAGATGCACCTAAACTAACTGAACGTGGGGATGTAATTCAGAGTTTCGAGGGGTGACGAAGTACAGGTAAACCACAAACTGACTTGCATCATAGGAGTTTGGGGCTTTGTAAAACTCAGAAAATGTTACTGCTATACACATATATCCTAGCAAAGCTAGTTCTTGCAGATCAGTGAGCAGAGTACGTCGTGCATACCTCGGAGCTCAGATCCTTCGCGAACGACGACGGACAGTCACCGTTGCCGATCGCCTCCTCCGGAGAACCAACAGCATGGACGCGCGCGCCTCTCTGCTCCGCGCAACAAGTGAGCGCTCGAGAACGACGAGTGAGCGGGCGAGAGGGAGGAGGCTTCCGATGCCGTGGTGAAGGCGCGGTCGATCGGTGCCCCCGAGGTGCGGCTCGTGTCCCGTCCGATCCGCCCACGCGGGGCGCTGGCTGGCGCTGCCGGCCGCGCTCGCTAGCTACTAGCGAGCTGACGAAAGCGATGTGGTTGATCGGGGACAGGAGGCGATGCGCGCCTGGTCGAAAGCGACCGGTTTTTGGCGGGGAACGCGTCCGGCCGGGATTGACTCGTTAAGTTTAATCGCCCGAGGAATGTTTGGGGCGGGCGGCGAAGACGACGAGGAGCCGTCGTTGGAAACGGACGGCCGGTGCCACTGACCGGAGAGGTTTCGTACAGTACGATCGTGGCGCCGGCGGTGGCGGGGAGCGTGCGTGCGTGCGTGCGGGGGCGACGGCGAGTCCACCAGTTAGCTTCGTCGGGCTGAAATATCTCCAATTTCGCGTTGAAGTTGATTACTTCTTTCCCAATCAGCGATGGCGCTGGCGCCATTAGCCCATTAGAGCTTTCTTTTTGACGGGATGCCACCATTAGGGCTGCCTTCCGTAAGCTCCTGTTTGTTGGCTGAAAGAAAAATAGGAGCACCTATGCGTCAGGTGCCTTTTGTTTAGTTTCAGTCATTTTGCTTCTTATCCGTCTCATAACGAATCAACGAACAGGAAAGCTAAGGGCAACTCTAAGCCGACGCAAACGCATTTAGTTTTTTTTTTGGAAAAGGAGGTTAGAAACCCCGGCCTTTGCATGTATCAATGCATACGGTCATCTTTATTTATTATTCAATATAGGTCTAAGAAAAACATACATCATGTAGGGGCATGTTGCATGGAAAACAAAAAAAATTATACGCACACGCAAGATCTATCCATGGTGATGAGCATCTATGAGAGGGAGAGTGGATGTACATACCCTTGTAGATCGCTAAGCGGTAAGCGTTAAGAAACGCGGTTGATGTAGTCGAACGTCTTCGCGATCCAAATGGCAAGCTGTCCCGCGATCCAGTCACGATCCATTCCGATCTAGCGCCGAACGAAGGGCACATCCGCGTTCAACACACGTACAACTCGATGACAATCTTCGCCTTCTTGATCCAGCAAGAGGGGGTGGAGAGGTAGATGAGTACTTCGGTAGCACGTCGGCATGGTGACGGTGGTGGTGGAGCTGATCCGGCAGGACTTCTCCAAGCACCGCCGAATCAATCTAGAGGAGAAGACAATCTAGTGGGGGAGAGAGGGCTGCACCGTGGCTTGGGGTGCGGCCGCCCTCTCTCCCCTCCAATATATATAGGAGGAAGGGGAGGGGCTGGCGCCCTAGGGTTTCCCCCTAGAGTCGGCCGAACCAGAGGAGGAGGAGTCCCCCTCTAATTAGGAGGTGGGGCACGGGAGGAGTCCTCCTCCTATTAGGACTAGGGTTTAGGGTTTAGGGTTTCCCCCTCCAATTAGGAGGTGGGGCACGGGAGGAGTCCTCCTCCTATTAGGACTCCTCCCCCTCTTATCTTTCCTTGCGCATAGGCTCATAGGGGCTGGCCGCCCAGCCCACTAGGGGCTAGTGCACCACCTCTTAGGCCCATGTGGCCCCTTGGGGTGGGTGGGCCCCACTTGGTGGACCCTCGGAACCCATTCCAGAGATCCTCGTGACGTCCGGGATCTCATCCGGGATTCTGAACATCATTCAGTCACCAACATACAAAACTCAATACTACCGAAACGTCATGAACGTTAAGTGTACAGACCCTGCGGGTTCGAGCATTATGTAGACATGACCGAGACACGACCACGGTAATAACCAATAGCAGGACCTGGATGCCCATATTGGTTCCTACATATTCTACGAAGATCTTTATCAGTTGAACCTCTATGTCAAGGATTCAGTTAATCCTGTATGCAGTTCCCTTTGTTCTTCGGTATGTTACTTGCCCAAGATTCGATCGTTGGTATCTCTATACCTAGTTCAATCTCGTTACTCGCAAGTCTCTTTACTCGTTCTGTAATACAAAATTTCGTGACTAACTATTTAGTCACATTGGTTGCAAGGCTCATTGTGATGTTGTATTACCGAGTGGGCCCTAAGATACCTCTCCGTCCCACGGAGGAAAAAAATCCCAGCCTTGATCCATGCTCACTCATCAGACACCCTCGGAGATACCTATTGAGCATCTTTATAGTCACCCAGTTATGTTGCAACGTTTGATACACACAAGGTATTCTTCTGGTGTCAGTGAGTTGCATTATCTCATGGTCATATGAACAGATACTTGACATGCAGAAAACTATAGCAGTAAACTGACACGGCCATATGCTACGTTCATAGTTTGGGTCTTGTCCATCACATCATTCTCCTAATGATGTGACCCCGTTATCAAATGACATCTCATGTCTATGGCTAGAAAACCTTGACCATCTTTGATCAACGAGATAGTCTACTAGAGGCATACTAGGGACACAATGTTGTCTATGTATCCACACATGCATTTGAGTTTCCAATCAATACAATCATAGCATGGATAATAAACGATTATCATGATCAAGGAAATATAATAATAACCACTTTATTATTGTCTCCAGGGCATATTTCCAATAGTCTCCCACTTGCACTAGAGTCAATAATCTAGCTCACATGACTATGTGATTTACATTGTAATGAATCTAACACCCATACAGTTCTGGTGTTGATCATGTTTAGCCCTTGGAAGAGGTTTAGTCAATGGGTCTGCGACATTCAGATCAATGTGCACTTTGCAAATATTTATGTCCTCCTCCTTGATGTAATCGCGGTTCAAAATCAAGCGTCGCTTTATGTGTCTGGTCCTCTTGTGAAACCTTGGTTTCTTGGCCAGAGCAATGGCACCACTGTTGTCACAAAACAAAGTCATTGGGTCCAGTGCACTGGGTACTACTCCAAGATATGGCATGAACTCCTTCATCCAGACACCTTTTGCCGTCTCCGAGGCAGCGATGTACTCCGCTTCGCATGTATAATCAGCTACCACACTCTGCTTGGAACCGCACTAGCTTACCGCTCCTCCGTTGAGAATGTATACATATCCGGCTTGAGACTTAGAGTCATCCGGGTCAGTACCAAAGCTTGCATCGGCATAACCCTTTACGACGAGCTCTTTATCACCTTCATAAACGAGAATCATTTACTTAGTCCTTTTCAGGTATTTAAGGATATTCTTGACCGCCGTCCAATGTTCCATTCCTGAATCACTTTGAAACCTTCCGACCATACTTATGGCAAGGCTGATATCGGGTCTTGTGCACAGCATTGCAGACATGATAAAGCCTATGGGAGAGGCATAGGGGATGACACTCATCTTCTCTCCAGCCACTGGGCATTGAGTCTTACTCAACTTCACACCTTGCAATACAGGCAAGAACCCCTTCTTGGCCTGATTCATTTTGAACTTCTTCAAAACTTTGTCAAGGTATGTGCTCCGTGAAAGTCCTATTAAGCGTCTCGATCTATCTCTATAGATCTTGATGCCTAATATGAAAGCTGCTTCTCCTAGGTCCTTCATTGAAAAACTCTTGTTCAAATATTCCTTCACGCTTTCTAACATTTCTATATTGTTTCTAGTCAACAGTATGTCATCCACATATTATATTAGAAACGCTATAGAGCGCCCACTCACTTTCTTGTAAATACAAACTTCTCCGTAAACTTCTATAAACCTGAACACTTTGATCACCTCATCAAAGCGAAGATTCCAACTCCGAGATGCTTGCACACGTCCATAAAATGGATCGCTAGAGTTTGCAAACTTTGCCAGCATTCTCTGGATCGACAAAACCTTCTGGTTGCATCATATACAACTCTTCCTTAAGGAAACCATTAAGGAAAGCTGTTTTGACATCCATCTACCAAATTTCATAATCGAAAAATGCAGCTACGGACATTACTGGTGAGAAGGTCTTAAGCATCGCTACGGGTGAGAAGGTCTCATCGTAGTCAACTCCTTGAACTTGTGAAAAACCCTTTGCCACAAGTCGAGCTTTATACACGGTGACATTACTGTCCGCGTCTGTCTTCTTCTTAAAGATCCATTTGTTCTGAATGGCCTTTCGCCCTTCAGGTAATACTTCCAATGCCCATACTTTGTTTTCATACATGGATCCCATCTCGGATTTCATGGCCTCTAACCATTTGTCAGAATCCGGGCCCATCATCGCTTCTCCATAGCTCATAGATTCATCGTTGTCGAACAACATGACCTCTAAAATAGGTTTACCATACCACTCAGGAGAAGTACGTGCCCTTGTCGACCTACGAGGTTCGGTAGTAACTTGATCTGAAGCTTAACGATCACCATCATTAACTTCCTCTTTAACTGATGCAGGCTCCACAGAAACATCTTTCAACGTTGCGCTACTCTCTGGTTGAAACAAAGGTTCAACAAACTCATCAAGTTCTATCTTCCTCCCACCCAATTCTTTCGAGGGAAACTCTTTCTCAAGAAATGACCCGTTCTTAGCGAAAAACACTTTGCCTTCAGATGTGAGATAGAAGGTATACCCAACCGTCTCTTTTGGGTATCCTATGAAGATGCATTTCTCCGCTTTGGGTTCCGACTTGACAGGCTAAAGCTTTTCGACATAAGCATCGCATCCCCAAACTTTAAGAAACAACAACTTTGGCTTCTTACCAAACAATAGTTCATACAGCGTCATCTCAATAGATTTTGATGGTGCCCTATTTAAAGTGAATGCAGCTATCTCTAATGCATAACCCCAAAACGATAGTGCAAAATCGGCAAGAGACATCATAGAACGCACCATATCCAATAAGGTTCGATTAAGAAGTTCGTACACACCATTACGCTGTGGTGTTCCAGGTGGTGTCAATTGTGAAACAATTCCACATTGTCTCAAGTGACTGCCAAACTCATAACTCAGATATTCTCCTCCTCGATCAGATCATAGGAATTTAATCTTATTTTTACGATGGTTCTCAACTTCACTCTGAAATTGCTTGAACTTTTCAAACATTTCAGACTTGTGTTTCATTAAGTAAATATACCCATATATACTTAAGTCGTTAGTGAAGGTAAGAAAGTAACAATATCCACCGCGCTCCTCAATGCTTATCGAACCGCACACATCAGTATGTATGATTTCCAAGAACTCACTTGCCCATTCCATTGTACTAGAGAACGGGGTCTTAGTCATCTTCCTCATGAGGCATGGTTCACATGTGTCAAGTGATTCGAAATCATGTGACTCCAAAAGTCCATCTGCATGGAGCTTCTTCATGCGTTTTATACCAATATGACCTAAGCGACAGTGCCACAAGAAAGTGGTACTATCATTATCAACTCTACATCTTTTCGCATCAATGTTATGAACATGTGTATCATCACTATCGAGATTCAATAAGAATAAACCCCTCATATTGGGTGCATGACCATAAAATATATTACTCATATAAATAGAACAACCATTATTCTCTGATTTAAATGAGTAACCGTCTTGCAATAAACAAGATCCAGATATAATGTTCATGCTTAACGCAGGCACTAAATAAGAATTATTCTGGTTCATAACTAATCCCAATGGCTATCGAAGAACGAGTGTGCCGACGGCGATCACATCAACCTTGGAACCATTTCCCACGCGCATCCTCACTTCGTCATTTGCTAGCCTCTGTCTATTCCGTAGCTCCTACATTGAGTTGCAAATATGAGTAACCGAACCAGTATCAAATACCCAGGCCCTACAATGAGAGTTGGTAAGGTACACATCAATAACATGTATACCATATATACCTTGTTTGGTGTTGTCCGCCTTCTTGTCGGCCAAATACTTGGGGCATTTCTGCTTCCAGTGACCAGTTACCTTGCTATGAAAGCACTTAGTTTCTGGCTTGGGTCCAGCCTTGGGTTTCTTCACGGGAGGGGCAACTTCTATGCCACTCTTCTTGGAGTTACCCTTATTGCCCTTGACATTCTTCTTGAAACTAGTGGTTTTATTGGCCATCAACACTTGATGCTCCTTCTGGATTTCAGGCTCAACAACTTGCAGAATCGCAAGCAGCTCAGCGACTGACTTGTTCATCCCTTGCATGTTATAGTTCATCACGGAGCTTTTGTAGCTAGGCGGCAGTGATTGAAGAACTCTGTCAGTGATCGCCTTTGGCGGAAGGGGCATCCCTAACTCAGCTAGACAGTTCGAATGCCCAGACATTCTGAGTATATGTTCACTGACAGACCCGTTCTCCTCCATCTTGCAAGCATATAACTTATCGGAGGTCTCATACCTCTCGATCCGAGCATTCTTCTCAAAGATAAACTTCAACTCCTGGAACATCTCATATGCTCCATGACGTTCAAAATGCCTTTGAAGTCCCGGTTCTAAGCCAAACAACATTGCACATTGAACTATTGAGTAATCTTCAGAAAGTGCCTGCTAGGCGTTCACAACATCTGCAGACGACTTTGGTGCAGGTGCTTCACCGAGCGGTGCATCAAGGACATAAGCCTTTTGGGAAGCCGTGAGGATAATCCTCAGATTACGGGCCCACCCTACAAAGTTACTTCCATCATCTTTCAACTAGGCTTTCTCTAGGAACGCATTGAAACTCAGGGGAACTACTGTGCGAGCCATTGATCTACAACATAAATTTTTAAAGGTTGCTAAGACTACTGTTCAAGATAAAGAGTTTAGTTAATCATATTACTTAAAAACTCCCACTCAAATTGACATCCCTCCGGTCATCCGAATGATACATGATCCAAATTCACCAACCCAAGCCCGATCATCACGTGATATGAGATGGTTTCAATTGTGAACATCTCCATGTTGATCATATCTACTATATGACTCATGTTTGACCTTTTGATCTCTTGTGTTCCGAGGCCATGTTTGTACATGCTAGGCTCGTCAAGTTTAACCCGAGTGTTCTGCACATGCAACACTGGCTTGCACCTGTTGTATGTGAACTAGAGTCTATCACACCCGATCATCACATGGTGCTTCGAAACGACGAACTTTCGGAACGGTGCACAGTCGAGGAGAACACAATTTTATCTTGAAATTTTAGCGAGGGATCACCTTATAATTCTATCGTCATCCTAAGAAAAATAAGATGCATAAAAGGATTAACATCACATGCAAATCATAAGTGACATGATATGGCCATTAACTTGTGCTTTTGATCTCTATCTCCAAAGCACCGGCATGATCTCCATCATCACCGGCATAACACCATGGTCTCCATCATCATGATCTCCATCTTTGTGTCGCCATCGAGGTTTTTGCGCCCACCATGCTTCTATTACTATTGCTACCGCTTATCGATAAAGTAAAGCGTTACATAGCGCTTAATGATTGACATGCAGGTCATACAACAATTAAACACAACCCTATGGCTGCTGCCGGTTGTCGTATGCATCAACATGCAAGTCGATATGAACTATTACAAACATGATCATCTCATACATCAAATATATCTCATCATGTCTTTGGCCATATCATATCACAACATCCCCTGCAAAAGCAAGTTACATGCCCTCTAATTGTTGTTGCATGTTTTATGTAGCTGATATGGGTATCTAGCAAGAATGATTTTTACCTACGCAAAACCATAACGGTGATATAAAAATTGCTATTCAACCTTCTCAAGGACCACCTTTGTCAAATCTGATCCAACTAAGGTGGGAGAGATAAACACCCGCTAGCCATCTTTATGCAACAAAGTCACATGTCAGTTAATGGAACCGGTCTCTCGTGCGTGGACGAGTAAGGTTGGTCCAGGCCGCTTCATCCCACAATACCGCTAAATCCAAAAAACACCAAGGGAGGAAGCAGTCTGAGCATCAATGCCCACAAACTCCTTTGTGTTCTACTCGTGATCTCATCTATGCATAGACCTAGCTCATGATGCCACTATAGGGGAACGTTGCATGGGAAACAAAAAATTTCCTATGCACATGCAAGATCTATCCATGGTAATGAGCATCTACGAGAGGGATAATGGATCTACATACCCTTGTAGATTGCTAAGAGGGAAGCATTAAGAAACACAGTTGATGTAGTCGAACGTCTTTGCGATCTAAATCGCAAGCTGTCCTGCGATCCAATCACAATTCACCCCAATCTAGCGCCGAACGGATGACACCTCCAAGTTCAGCACACGTACAGCTCGATGAAGATCTCCGCCTTCTTGATCCAGCAAGAGGGGACAAAGAGGTAGACGAGTACTCCATCAACATGACATCATGGTGACGGTGGTGGTGGAGTTGATCTGGCAGGGCTTCGCTAAGAACCGCCGAATCAATCTAGAGGAGAAGACAATCTAGTGGGGGGGAGAGGGCTTCACCGTGGCTTGGGTTGCGGCTGCCCTCTCTACCCTCCAATATATATAGGAGGGAGGGGAGGTCTTGGAGCCCTAGGGTTTACCCCTAGGGTTGGCCGAACCAGGGGAGGAGGAGTCCCGCTCCAATTAGGAGGAGTCCTCATCCTATTAGGACTCCTCCCCCTCTCCTCTTTCCTTACGGATAGGCCCATAGGGGCTGGCTGCCTAGCCCACCAGGGGCAGGTGCGCCACCTCTTAGGCCCATCTAGCCCCTTGGGGGTGGGTCGGCCCCACTTGGTGGACCCCCGGAACCCATTCGCCACTCCAAGTACACTACCGGATATGCCCAAAAAATTTCCGGAGTCCAAAACTTCCCTCTTGTATCATCAACCCATCACCCAATAATACAATCCCAATAGTTTTGGATTACAAATTCAGAGCAATACCCCTAGTACCTTATTCAAATTCAACTAATTCACCTGACATTATTTCACCAAGACCTATAATACGAGCAATCCCATCCCCCAGTTGAACTATGCGACCTATATTCTCAATCCCTACTATTGGAAATATGTCCTAGAGGCAATAATAAAGTGGTTATTATTATATTTGCTTGTTCATGATAATCATTTAGTATCCATGCTATAATTGTATTGATTGGAAACTCAAATACATGTGTGGATATATAGACCACACTGTGTCCCTAGTATGCCTCTAGTAGACTAGCTCGTTGATCAAAGATAGTCAAGGTATCCTAGATATAGACATGAGATGTCATTTGATAACGGGATCAGATCATTAGGAGAATGATGTGATGGACAAGACCCAAACTATGAACGTAGCATATGACCATGTCTGTTTATTGCTATAGTTTTCTGCATGTCAAGTATTTGTTCCTATGACCATGAGATCATGCAACTCACTGACACCGGAGGAGTACCTTGTGTGTATCAAAAGTCGCAATGTAACCGGGTGACTATAAAGGTGCTCTACAGGTGTCTCCGAGGGTGTCTATTGAGTGGGCATGGATTAAGACTGGGATTTGTTACTCCGTGTGATGGAGAGGTATCTCAGGGCCCACTCGGTAATACAACATCACAATAAGCCTTGCGAGCAAAGGGACTAGAGAGTTAGCCACAAGATCTTGTATTACATGACGAGTAAAGAGACTTGCCAGTAACGATATTAAACTAGGTATAGAGATACCGACGATCGAATCTCGGGCAAGTAACATACCGAAGAACAAAGGGAACTGCATACGGGATTAACTGAATCCTTAACATAGAGGTTCAACCGATGAAGATCTTCAAAGAATATGAGCATCCAGGTCCCGCTATTGGTTATTGACCGTAGAGGTCTCTCGGTCATGTCTACACAGTTCTCGAACCCGCAGGGTCTGCACACTTAATGTTCAGTGATGTTTCGGTAGTATTGAGTTCTATATGTTGGTGACCGAAGGTTGTTTAGATTCTCGGATGAGATCTTGGATGTCACGAGGAGCTCCGGAATGGTCCATAGGTAAAGGTTTATATATGGGAAGTCATATTTTGGCTACCGGAAAAGTTTCGGGTTTTTCGGTAGTGTACGGGGAGTGACGAATGGGTTCTTATGGTCCACCAGGTGGGGCCCACCCACCCCAATGGGCCACATGGGTGTCGGTGTTCTGGGAATGGGGTTACCCAAACTTGCCCGCCTATGGCCTGTGGCATGGCCCACCTCGACAACCAAGCATGGTCCAGCGCGACCCCACTCAAGACAAGGCCCTCGTGAGAGCCCTAAGCTCGCGAGGGAAGCAGCACCAAGACCCATGAGGAATAGGCCCCCTCCGGAGCGGCAGAGATCTCTAGGCAACGCTTGGCCTCGGGAGGCCAAGGATGACTCAGGGTGGGCCAGGCGGGACAGTTTCCCCTCTGGTGCAAAGGGGGCAAGGACGTACGCAGGTTCCCAAAGCTCCCCCAAAGGTTTCCATTCCAGTGCAACAAGACCAAGACCAGGAGCCGTGCAGGACGGATGTCATCGCCGAGCCCACCACTACATCATCGACAACTACTTGGCAAGCAAAGATCACCTTTCGTCAGGATAAAGATGTAACCCTTTTCCCCCTTGCCCCCGTCGAATTTGGCCGTTGTGGGATCCCTTCCCTCCATAGCAATAAGGGAAGAGGACCCGGGCCACTATAAATAGAGGCTAGGCTGCTCCATAGAAGGGAGAGACGAGAAGAGAGGCAAGACCACCAGAATGCCCTCGCGAGGCAACTCACCATTGTACTAGTTCATCCACAAACCTCCTCGTGAGGCAATCCAGCAAAGCAGGAGTAGGGTTTTATGCTTCGCAGCGACCCGAACCTGGGTAAATCATCGTGTGCAATCTTCTCCCTCGTCATCGTGCATGTTCATCATCTAAGCTAACGGGTTGAGATCTAGGTGGGGTGAGGCTGTTGGGGATCTTTGCACATGCCCATGTGTTCGAACTTCCTTGGGTTTTGCGGAGCCCAAGATCCGACATTTGACACACCAGGTAGGGGGAGCGAGAAAGCCTTCTTCAAGCCTCGCTCTTTACCAACTTCACCGCTCCGATGGCCGACGCCCAACAATCTTTATGCAGCCCCGGCGGATCCTCCTTCACCAACCCCACCGTTGCCATCCAAGACCTATGCCTCGGCAGCGCGATGCTGGGCGGTCAGTACCAGGCCACTAGTGTCGTTTCTGCCACCATCACTGCTCGTGCCGGCCAAGCGCGTGGCGGACGGGTGGCACCCCCAGGGACCGGCGTTGCACTGTACCCACGTGGGGGATCTCAACACGCCTAACACACTACTGATGCCGAGCGAGATGCTTCGCCAATGCCCGACGCACGGGGTCTTCGACACCTGGGCCGACCACATCGCCGAGTTGGTCACCGTTGTAAGGGCATATTTCTCCCTAAGTGGTTTTGGTGATTGATGACAATGCCTTTGTGGACTAATCGTGTGCATTGAGCATTTCATATATCTCAGGTCTAGGCACAAGACAATTCAGTGCCCCTCGGAATCTCTCGAAGACGGTTGTTCTATGCGTTTCTTTTCGGTGGATTTGATTCATAGGAAAGCCGTACTATCAGGAGGGGGTCCGCATCGGAAAGGTCTGGGTGGAATCAACACGTGCACATCTATTCCCTTGCACCACCTTTCCCTCTATTCAATGGAGCCCCAACCCATTTTCCCTCTCTGTGCAAAAGGAACGCATGCGAGGTGTTTGGGTTCAGTTGCCCATGGTAGTACCGCTCCAGGGAGCGGTAGTACCGCAGGTGCCAGCGATAGTACCGTTCTGTGGAGCGGTAGTATCACTGTCTCCTGCCCTGGCCACTACACCTGTGGTAGTAGGCGCGGATGTAATTTTATACTTCCGCCCTACTTCGGTAGTACCGCGATTCTCGTCCGGTACTACCGTGCGGACTTTTTTCTGGAGCGGTAGTACCGCAGGTGCCAGCGATAGTACCGTTCTGTGGAGCGGTAGTATCACTGTCTCCTGCCCTGGCCACTACACCTGTGGTAGTAGGCGCGGATGTAATTTTATACTTCCGCCCTACTACGGTAGTACCGCGATTCTCGTCCGGTACTACCGTGCGGACTTTTTTCGCATAGTTTCCCTCTGAGGAGGTTGGCACGGAAGTAATTTTTTACTTCCGTGCACCTCGAGTGGCTGCCTCTGCCAACCGTGCGGTAGTACCGCACGGGCTCGTGGTAGTACCGCTCCGGCGATTCTACCGCTTGCTAATAGGCAGGGCCAGCTACTCCCGTGCTAGCGGTAGTCCTGCACAAGGCTGCGGTAGTACCGCAAGCCATCGCGGTAGTACCATGACTTTTGCGGTAGTACCGTGATGCGCGGGGCTGAGTGAGTGGATAACGGTTGGATCTTGTCCCCCACTATAAAAGGGAGGTCTTCTTCTCCAAGAAGCTCACCTCTTCCTTCCCAAAACTCCATTGTTGCTGCAAGCTCCATTTTTCCCCGATCTCTCTCCCTAGCCAATCAATGTTGTTGATTTCCTAGGGATAGGTTGAGAAGGCCCTGATCTACACTTCCACCAAGATAATTTTGATCCCCCCACTAATCCCTTGCGGTTCTTGTTACTCTTGGGTGTTTGAGCACCCTAGACGGTTGAGGTCACCTCGGAGCCACATTCCATTGTGGTGAAGCTTCGTGGTGTCGTTGGGAGCCTCCAATTCAGTTGTGGAGATTGCCCCAACCTTGTTTGTAAAGGTTCGATCACCGCTTTCAAGGGCACCAATAGTGGAATCATGACATCTCGCATTGTGTGAGGGCGTGAGGAGAACACGGTGGCCCTAGTGGCTTCTTGGGGAGCATTTTGCCTCCACACCGCTCCAACGGAGACGTACTTCCCCACAAGGGAAGGAACTTCGGTAACACATCCTCGTCTCTACCGACTCCACTTTTGGTTATCTCGCATCTTTACTTCTTGCAAGCGTTTATTATGTCATATCCCGTGCTTGCTTGTGTACTTGTAGTGGTTAGCATCATATAGGTTGTCCACCTAGTTGCACATCTAGCTAACTTATTTGATGCTAAACCTTAATTATTAAAGAAAAGTTAAAAATTGTTAGTTGCCTATTCACCCCCCTCTAGTCAACCATATCGATCCTTTCAATCGTCGCGAGGAGGGACTTGGTTCCTCACCCTTCTTCGCAGCCGCCTGCGTTAGGCGACTGGGGATCATTCGCCATGCCCGTCGCCTCGCCTGTAGACGACGTTCCCCCTTTGACCCCGGCGAGCATGGACAGGGCTCGCCGCACTCCGTGCTCCTTCTCCTTGGATTCCCGGTGACGAGCTTCGGCGCTCCACGAAGTCGCTTCGGTGGAGCCTTCGAAGAAAATGATGGGACTCCCCGCACGCGCCTCGACGCGCACCCTCAGGCCCCAATGGATCATTGTCAATCTAAGTCATCCCGGTGGGAGCGCGCCAACTGGCGCATGGAGCAGGCGTCTCAGGCACCCAGACAGGCAAGTAACTGAAACGAAGGCACATTGGATCACCAGCAAAGCAACCCACGTCAAGACACGCACGGTCCACCCCATGGAGGTCATAGACGTAAGCAACTTTGGGCACAGGCCTGTCACAGGAGGGTCTACGAGTTGGGCGCCCAGGGCAGCATCGCATTGCCGCCCGAAGGGGCCGTCCCTGGTGCGCACGAGGACGGCTTAGGAGGGGAACAAGGCCTCTATGTAGAGGTCTATGTTCCAAGATACGTCATACCCGCGGATGTTGCGATGGATCAGGCGTCCCCTGCAGGCACCAACACCCTCACGGAGTAGGGAGATGCCCTAGATGTCCCCCCACTCAAGCCGGGCCTGGGGCTACCACCGAGGGACTACTAGGCTAGGTTGATGTGAGCGGGAGAGGGGGGAGGACATCCCCGAGTGCGTGGGGGCACCTCGCAGCCGCCACCTTCACGAGCAATCAACTCACAGCCAAGCCCTATGGCCAGAGGAGCAACAGTCTGGGGGGAGCGATAGGGCACGAGCAGCGCGAGCCAAACGCCGCAACAGGGGCTCCGGCGCAATCCTCGGGAGGTAGGGCCTCACGAGGCCCTCGAGCCGGGGTCTGGCCGGCGCCCCGGCACCTTACGAGATGGCTTCATCGACACAACACCTCTATGGCTGTGCTGGGTGCATTGTGCTCATGTTTGGGCCACGGCAGCGTAATCCCGTGGCTATGCGGGTAACAATGCATTCGGGTTTGGGCTGTAGAGGTGCACAACCGAGCAGAAATGCACGGGATGGCTCTTAATGGAGTTGGGAGCACCTAGGCCGTGTGTCTGGGGGCTTGCGCACCTATCTTCGGCCGTAACACTCTCATGTAATAATGAGTGGGCTGTATATGCTCGGAGCCCACGAGAACGCGGAGGGGTTCCATCCCATGCCCATGTGGAAGCCCCATGCTCCGCACTGGCAGAGAACAATGTCCTCCAATGACTATGCCCATGCAACTGGATGCCCTACGCTCCGCGCTGGGGGAAGACAAAGACGAAGACTAGCCTAGGTGCCGGACGCGGAAGTTGCTTGCTTCTTTTTTGGTGTTCAGATTTCCACTCTTTGAAATGAAATTTGAAGATTTTAGAAATCTATTTGAAAAAAGGGGCAGAAACTTTT
This sequence comes from Hordeum marinum, assembly GCA_022496015.1. Lineage (NCBI taxonomy): Eukaryota > Viridiplantae > Streptophyta > Magnoliopsida > Poales > Poaceae > Hordeum > Hordeum marinum. The sequence continues at coordinate 524,724,118 of CM039673.1, forward strand.
CTCTCATCGCACTTTCTTTTTTCTGGCCTTGGAGTCTCTTTCCTTGAATTGGCGCCTTACAAATGCCTATGAACTTTGGCCCTCCCCAGGGCTCCTTAGAGCAGGCCGGCAAGGACATGTGCCTGAGGAACATACATCTTTTGGCGGTCGACCCTTGCTTGGGGGATCCGATCGCAGCTCAACACGACAACATGGAACCTCGGGAGGCTCAGACACCTCCCAAGGCAGCGGCGAGTGAAATGGTATGGGGGCGCTCGAGCGTCAAGGGGGGATCCTGAGCAACGTGCCTTAGGAGACTTACCGCTCATATAGCCCCTCGCCTTAGTCTCGTCCTGGTGATCCGGACGCCCCAACAGTGGTCGAGGTACCCACCCCTTGGTCTCGTCCTAGTGATCTGGACGCCCCAACGATGGTCAGGGAATGCACGAGACTGTGTCCTGTCGACGTAGAGTGCTGCTTGAGCGTCAAGGGGGGTTCCTGAGCATTGCGCTATGAGAACCTAACCAATCATGTGGCTTCGTGCCCCTTTGGTCCCGTCCTAGTGATTTGGACGCCCCAGCGATGGCTGAGGCCTCGCCCCCTTTGGTCTCGTGCTGGTGATCCAGACGCCCCAATGGCGGGCGAGGCCTGCTCATGACTGGATGCTGCAGACATGGAGTGCTGAAAGGGCCCCCAAACCATTCCACAAACAAGGAAGAAACTCCTCAGGTGTTATCTAATAACCCACAAGTATAGGGGATCGCAACAGTTTTTGAGGGTAGAGTATTCAACCCAAATTTATTGATTCGACACAACGGGAGCCAAAGAATATTCTCGAGTATTAGCAGCTGACTTGTCAATTCAACCACACTTGAAAGACTTAATATCTGCAGCAAAGTATTCAGTAGGAAAGTAATATGGAAGTAACGGTAATGGTGGCAAAGTGATAGTAGCAGTTTTGTAGTGATTGTAATAGTAGCAACGGAAAAGTAACTTAGCAAAGATCAATATGTGAAATGCTCATAGGCAATGGATCAGTGATGGATAATTTTGTTGGATGCAATTCATCATGCAACAGTTATAACATAGGGTGACACAGAACTAGCTCCAATTCATCAATGTAATGTAGACATGTATTCCATATATAGCCATACGTGCTTATGGAAAAGAACTTGCATGGCATCTTTTGTCCTACCTTCCCGTGGCAGCAGGGTCCTAATAGAAACTAAGGGATATTGAGGCCTCCTTTTAATAGAGAACCGAACCAAAGCATTAGCGCTTAGTGAATACATGAACTCCTCAAACTACGGTAATCACCGGAAAGAATCCCAGTTATTGTCACCCTGGGTTGCGGATCATAACTCGTAATAGGTGTCTACAACTTGCAAGATAGGATCAAGGACACATATATATTCATGAAAGCATAATAGGTTTAGATCTGAAATCATGGCACTCGGGCCCTAGTGACAAGCATTAAGCATAGCAAAGTCATAGCAACATCAATCTCAGAACATAGTGGATACTAGGGATCAAACCCTAACAAAACTAACTCGATTACATGATAAATCCCATCCAACCCATCACCGTCCAGCAAACCTACGATGATATTACTCATGAACGGTGGAGAGCATCATGAAATTGGTGATGAAGGATGGTTGGTGATGACGAAGGCGTCGATTTCCCCTCTCCGGAGCCCAAAACGGACTCCAGATCTGGTCTCCCGAGGAAGAACAAGAGGTGGCAGCGGCTCCATATCGTGAAACACGATGAACTCTTCTCCTTGATTTTTTTCGCCCCGAATAGGAATATATAGAAGTGGAAACAAGGTCAGAGGAGCAACAGGGGGCCCACAAGCTATAGGGGCACGCCCTAGGGGGTGGGCGCCCCCAGGCTTGTGGCCAGGTGGTGGGCCCCTGCAGTTGATTCTTTCACCAATATTTTTCATTAATTCCAAAAATATTATCCGTAAAGTTTCATGTCAATCCGAGAACTTCTATTTCTGCACAAAAATAACACCAAGGCAATTCTGCTGAAAACAGCGTCAGTCCGGGTTAGTTCCATTCAAATCATGCAAATTAGGGTCCAAAACAAGGGCAAAAGAGTTTGGAAAAGTATATACGTTGGAGACGTATCAACTCCCCCAAGCTTAAACCTTTGCTTGTCCTCAAGCAATTCAGTTGATAAACTGAAAGTGATAAAGAAAAACTTTTACAAACTCTGTTTGATCTTACTGTTGTAAATATGTCTAACTTATGTTTAGGTTTTCAGGAAAGATTATGAACTAACCACATTCACAATAGCATTTAGGTCTCACATTCACTCATATCAATGGCATAATCAACTAGCGAGCTATAATAATAAGTCTCGGATGGCAACAATTTTATCAAAACAATCATGATATAATATGACATAATGGTATCTCGCTAGCCCATTCTAAGACCACAAAACATAAATGCAGAACACCTCTAAAGAACAAGGACTGACTAGACATTGTAATTCATGGTAAAAGAGATCCAGTCACACTCATACTCACCATCAATTAATAGCAAAGCATACAAATGATGGTGGTGCTCTCTAACTGCTGCCTTTATAAGAGGATGATGGCTCGACAGTAAAATAAAATAGATAGGCCCTTCACAGAGGCAAGCATTGATTTGCATAGGTGCTAGAGCTTGAATTTTTAAAACAGAGATAAGTAATGATTTTCGAGCGGTATGCTTTCACTGTTCACATAACGACCAAGAGGTTTTCAACATCTTCCATGCTAGATACATTATAGGCGGTTACCAAACAGAATGATAAAGTTTTTACTCCCCCTCCACCAATCAGTCACACTCCACGGCGAGCCGAATCCACAGGTGCCGTCCATACAAACACCGTTCTGGGGGAGTTTTGTTCAATATGCTTTTGATTTGATTTTTGAGCATGGGATTGGGTATCCCGAATACCAGCCACTTCCTTGTGCATGATAGTGAATCAACACATATCGTGAGAATAACCCACCTAGCATGGAAGATACTCACAACCCTAGTCACTACATGAGCGATTCCGACATACAAAATGGAATATTTGTTTGAAGGTTTGGAGAGTGGAACATGCAAATTTACTTGGGACGACAGGTAAATACCACATATAGGTATGTGTGGTGGACTCATATGGAACAACTTTGGGTTTATGGAGATGGATGCACAAGAAGTATTCCCGCTTAGTACAAGTGAAGGCTAGCAAAAGACTGGGGAGCGACCAACTAGAGAGCGACAACAGTCATAAACATGCTTTGAGATTGACCAACATTGAATACAAGCATGAGTAGGATATAAATCACCATGAACATAAGCATCGTGGAGGCTATGTTGGTTTTGTGTCAACCACTCAAATCATTCAGAGGAGGATACCATTCTATCATACTACATTACAACCATTTTAATATGCATATTGGCACTCAAAACAAACCATTATTAACTCTTAGCTAATTAAGCATGGAATGAATAACTATAATCTCTAATTGTCATTGCAAACATGTTCAATCCATAATGAACTGAATCCCGGACGATGAGCTAATCATATTTACAAAAACAAGATAGTTAGAGTTCGTACCAGCTTTTCTCCATCTCAGTCATTTCATCATACATCGTCATTATTGCCTTTCACTTGCATGACCGAACGATGTGAATAATAAGAGTGCACGTGCATTGGACTAAGCTGGAATCTGCAAGCAGTAACTCAAAGGAGAAGACAAGGCAATATGGGCTCTATGTAAGGTAAATAATAATGCATATGAGAGCCACTTAACATTTCATCGTGGTCTTCGCCTTACGACCCAAAGAAAAGAACTTTCAAAGCAAGAATAAGAAATGCTATTTACATGGGAAAACTCCCAACAAGCAAAAGAAGAACGAGAAATCTTTTGGGTTTTATTTTAATGCTACAACTAAACAAGCTAGAAGGTAAATCTAGAACTATTTTTTTGGATTTTCTTCAAGATTAATCAAACACACAAGAAGAAAGCATAAATAAGAAATAAACTACCATGGATAGTACAATGAAAAAGTATGAACACCGACAACTGAAATGAGTGTGTGAACATGAATGTAATGTCGGTGAGAAATACGTACTCCCCCAAGCTTAGGATTTTGGCCTAAGTAGGTCTAGGGCCACGGCTGGAAATAACCATCTCCGGGATACTCCGGAGGACATTGAGGGTTCCACTGAGTAACGACCTCCTGTGGCTCCCACTGAAAAACCGAGGCCTGATATGGATCAAGGGCCGGTGCCAGCTCAGGTGCTGATGGTTGCGACAAACCCCAATATCGGTAGATGTCATCAGGCATAATAGTGTTCCTGCCTGAATGAATATCGAACAAAGAAGAAGCAGGCAAAGTAATAATCTCACTAGTATCCTGACTAAATACTAAGTTGTAAAGCAGCCTCCTATCATCATTCTTCTTAATAACATCGTGGGCTACCATACGGTCATAATCTAAAAATTTCACGGGTAGAAGCCTCTCATCTTTCTCGTGAAGCCTAATGGGTATCTCAAAATGTTTAGATAAACGAGATGCATAGATACCTCCAAATATGGGCCCCTTCGAACGATTGTTGTTCAACCGTTGGGCCACCATAGCGCCCAGACTAAAGGTTCTATCAGCAATAAAGCATGGCACAAAATAGCAAGGTCAGGGGTACGAAGGCTTCCACTCTCCCATCGACCAACTAAACATCTTCCCGCAAATAATGAATAATAGCGTAGCACAGGAAAATGTAAACTAGCTGCTCTTTCCTTTGACACGCCTATCTCTTCCCCTATAGTGACTGCGACAATAAAATCTTCCATGTCACGAGGACGTGGTTCCCAGATGCTGCCCTCATAGGGTATTTTGCAAACTTTGCAAAAATCATAAAGGTTCATTTTCTTAGGCACATCATATAAGTGAAATACTACTGTAGGAGGGTCTTCCCTAGGATGAAAGTGAAATTTTTTCACAAAATTATTCGTGAGCAAGAGGTAGTGGTCACACTTATCGTTGAGGAAGTCGGCGATGCCTGCATTCTCGGCCAAATAATATAAATCTTCATAAATTCCGTCCGCCCTCAAGAATGTGTCACACGACCATTCACATGGTCGAACTTCTACGACGGGAGGAAGATTATAATTGGGTTTCTCCTTCATTTCATTTTCATCTTACTTAGAACTCCGGCTTGAAGAACCTCCTAATAATCTCCTCAACATTTCTGAAAAATTCTGAAATTTTTAGTGAATCAAAATAAAAGTGAACAAAACTCAATCAAAACTCATAGGAACTACTCCCTCAAGTGCCTAGAGGCTATATCATGCATCAAAACTACTTGGGACCATACAAATTTGACATGCAAGCTCAGGAACAAGGTCACCGCAATAACAAAAATTTGCAATATATAAGGCACTAGAACAAAAACTAATTGGACCATTGGAGGAGTCACATACAATGAGCAATCCCCTAAACCAGTTTTGCAAATGGAGCTTTGAGCAAGGAGATCGAAAATGGTAGCAAGATGAGCTAGAACACGAGTTTGAGCAATGGTTGGATTTTTATGGAGGAAGATGAAGTGAATAGGTGCTGGAATAAGTGATGGGGCCCCATGTGGGACCCACAAGCCACCAGGGCGCGCCAAGGGGGGTGGGCGCGCCCTGCAAGCTTGTGGCCCACTGGTGCAGCCCCCTAATGCATACTCAATGCCAAAAATTCCTAAATATTGCAGAAAAAATCATACTAAATTTTCAGGGCATTCTGGGGACTTATATTTTCAGGTCATTTTTATAATGCACGGATAAAACATAAAACAGGAAAATAATAGCATTTTACTAGAATGAAACTAAGGAACAAAGAATAAAAGTTGGGTACAGAAGGTAGTGCTTTCTAAATTCATCCATCTCACGTTCATTAAAAATAATCCATCAATAAGGTTGATCAAGTCTCATTGACAAACTTTTTTTTTGAATGAGACGGAACTGGAGAATTTTCGAATAACACTAGGTTACCTCAAGGGGGATATGCATGTCCCCAACAATAAGTATATCATATTTCTTCTTGATAGTAAGAAGAGGGAATTCAAGGCCTCAGATAATAATCGTGGAAACCTTTTCAATGGAGTTAACACTATGAACTTGAGGTTGTTTCTTCAGAAAATGCACCGTATGCTCATTACCATTAACATGAAAAGTGCCATTGGCCTTGTTGCAATCAATAACAGCCCCTGCAGTATTCAAAAAGGGTCTACCAAGGATGATCGACATACTATCGTCCTCGAGAATATTAAGGATAACAAAGTCCGTTAAGATAGTAACGTTCACAACTACAATAGGTACATCTTCGCAAATACCGATGTGTAAAGCAGTTGATTTATCAGCCATTTGCAAGAATATTTCAGTAGGTGTCAACTTATTCAAATCAATTCTACGAAATAAAGAGAAATTCATAACACTAACACCAGCTCCAAGGTCACATAAAGTAGTTCTAACATAATTTCCTTCAATAGAGCATGATATAGTAGGTACTCCGAGATCTCCTAGTTTCTTTGGTATTCCACCCTTAAAGGTATAATTAGCAAGCATGGTGGAAATCTCAGCTTCTGGTATTTTTCTTTTATTTGTCACAATATCTTTCATATACTTAGCATAAGGAGACATTTTCAGAATATCAGTCAAATGCATACGTAAAAAGACAGGTCCAAGCATTTCAACAAAGCGCTCAAAATCTTCATCATCCTTTTTCTTGGATGGCTTAGGGGGAAAGGGCATGGCTTCTGAACCCATGGTTCTCTTTATCTACCATGTTTCCTAGAAACAAAGTCTCTTTTATAATATCTCTTATTCTTAGGTTGTGGGTGATATGTCTCCAATGTATCTACTTTTCCAAACTATTTTACCCTTGTTTTGGACTCTAATTTGCATGATTGGAATGGAACTAACTCAGACTGATGTTGTTTTTAGCAGAATTGCCTTGGTGTTATTTTCGTGCGGAAATAAAAGCTCTCGGATTGACCTGAAAATTTACGGCAAACATTTTTGGAATTACTGAAAAATACTGGTGAAAGAATCAACTGTAGGGGGCCCACGACCTGGCCACAAGCCTGGGGGGCGCGCCCATCCCCTAGGGTGCGCCCCTGTGGCTTGTGGGCCCCCTGACGCTCCTCCGACCTCGTTTCCACTTCTATATATTCCTATCCGTGGAGAAAAAAATAGAGGAGAAGATTTCATCGCGTTTCACGATACGGAGCCGCTGCCACCTCCTGTTCTTCCTCGGCAGACCAGACCTTGAGTCCGTTTTGGGCACCAGAGAGGGGAAATCAACGCCTTCGTCATCACCAACCGTCTTTCATCACCAATTTCATGATGCTCTCCACCCTTTCGTGAGTAATCTCATCGTAGGCTTGCTGGATGGTGATGGGTTGGATGATATTTATCATGTAATCGAGTTAGTTTTGTTAGGATTTGATCCCTAGTATCCACTATGTTCTGAGATTGATGTTGCTATGACTTTGCTATGCTTAATGCTTGTCAGTAGGGCCCGAGTACCATGATTTCAGATCTGAACCTATTATGTTATCATGAATATATATGTGTTCTTGATCCTATCTTGCAAGTTGTAGACACCTATTACGAGTTATGATCCGCATCCGCAGGGTGACAATAACTGGGATTCTTTCCGGTGATTATCGTAGTTTTAGGAGTTCATGTATTCACTAAGTGCTAATGCTTTGGTCCAGTTCTCTATTAATAGAAGGTCTTAATGTGACATCCCAAGTGATGTCCCTTCCTTTTATGGCTTGTAACCAGTTGTATGAACCTTATGTCATGATTTATGAGTGGAGTTGCACCTTGTCATTCTTGTGTTGGTGGCATTCTTGCATCATCATCATCATCATCATCATCATCATCATCATCATCATCATTTCATCATGCATCTCTGCTTCTTCTTGCTTGTTGTGTCTTGTGTTGGTTGTGGTGTGAATGTTGTGAGTGTTGGTGTGGTTGTTGTGTGAGTGTGGGGGCAAGGAGGTGGGCTCCTTCTCTTCTTCTTCCCCTTTCTTGTCTTCTCCTACAAACCCCTTTTATTATTTTAAAAAGCCTATGTGTTTTATGATCAGGTTTTAAATGTTGTTAAAATCTTTTTAAAATGTTCATGAGATGGCCCTAGGGTTCTTATGAATATTGAGAGTGTTGCTTTTCATATTTGAATAAGGTTGGATTTTAAAATTTACCAAAACAGGGGCTGTTTTATTAATAAATAAAATATTATCTTGTCATATAATTCTATTTAACATTTTTGTAAAACAGAAGCTTATTTGTCCTTCACAAAACTATTTTTGTTTTTCTTTAAAACTCTTTTATTTGCTCTAGACAATATTTCTTTGTGGCAGTTTTTGTTTAAAAGGAAATATTTTCTGGTGTGAGAGGGAGAGTGAGTGAGTGGGCCTTCCCTCCCAGCGGCCCACGAGCCCAGCCGACGTAATAGTGACCTGACCCGTCTCTGTTTCCGTCAGTGCAAAGAGGTTCAGGCAGAGAGAGGGGCCGGCGTTGCGCGGACATCGAGACGCCGTTCGGGCGCGGGTTCCGGTATAAAGCTGTCCGCGTGGATCCCGATGTGTTCCTCTTCCCCTTCCTCCTCCTTTCTCCCTCGCGCCGCTGCTCCTTCCCCATCTTCTTCCCCCTTCTTCTTCCTATCGAGAGAGGGTTCAGTTAGATGCAGTAGTTGCAGGGTGGAGCGACAGAGAAGGGGCTCGTCGCCGGCGCCTTCCTCCGTCGTCGTAGGATCCTCGCCGTCATGTCCAAGGCCGAGCTGGTGATGCCCGCGTCCCCTTTCTGGCGCTAGGGACGCGGATGAGCCCTGGCATCGACGCCTTCTTCCTCCGGTGCTGAAGCTCCGCCCGAGATCACCTTCTTCCTCCCCTGCCGAGTCTTCTTCCTCCCCTACGATTCCGGCGTTCCCAGCGACCCTAGGTGAGCAACCGATGCGCCCCGAGCCCCTGTTTTCCTTTTGTGTCGTGTGCGCATAGATCGAGTGCCAAAGCTCCCAGCTCCGCCATGGCGACGGGCGCGTGTGCCTTGCGGCTCCAGTGCGTGCGCTTGGTGCCCGAGGGGTAGCCCTGCGACCAGTCGTTCCATCCCCGTGCAAAGCTCCGAGCTTTGGTGAGTGTGGTGCTCGCCCTGCCCGTGCCCCGCGCGCGGTTCATCAGGTTCAGTGTGTGTGTGCGTGTATAAGAGCAATACCTCCCCTATACTAGTATCAGTCGAACGCGTAGCGCAGTGGTGACCGGCTCGGCGGACGACTGCAAGGTCCGGGGTTCGATCCCCAGCACCCCGCCGTTTTCTTTTTTTCGATTGGCTAGTGCGCGTGTCCGCTGTTCGGATCCAGTGCGGGATCTGGATCCCGTGCGCGTGTGTGCATGTGTGGAGTGCCTGGATCGGCTGTGGCGGCCAGATCCGAGTGCACTTGTGTGTGTGTGTGTGTTGCTGCTTGTGTGTGTAGTATTTAGAGGGTATGCATGTATATATTAGCATGTGAGTGTATGTGTGCACCCACATAGTGTGTAAGTGAGTTGTGTGTGGTATATACCACCTTGTGCATATATACACATATGTGTATGGTGTGCCCTAGTGTGTATGTGGTGGTGTGTGTGTAGTGAATGTGTGCCAAGTGCACCTACATACTAGAGTGTGTGTGTTGGTGTGTATGCCCCTTGTGCATACACACACATGGGTGCTTGTGTAGGAATGCTTGTGTGTGCATATGTTCTTATGATATGAGTGCATGAGTAGGTGATGTGTAGATGATCTTCTTACACTAATTTGTGTGCATGAGTAGAATCCATGTGTAGGTTTCTTCCTATTTGATCACATGAGCTTGTTACCTCTCTAGCTAGTTACAACCTTGTTTATCTTTGCCATGCCATGCTAACTTGTTCCTAGGGTGCTATTGGTGCATTTCCAACTTGTGTGCATAGGTACCATGCCTTTTCTTTAGCTTCTCATCAAGAAACTTAAGTGCCATAAGTCATACATGGGAGTAAGGGTCAAATTTCGACCTAGCTTTCCCCCCTCATGTTCCATGAAAGCATATAGGTATGAGTAATGATTGTGGGGTGTTTTCAACCCCTCTATGCACCTGTGAAGTCAGATTTGACTTTGGGGCAAGTTGACAAAAGTGCATTTTTATGCTGTGATGCCCTTTTGTCTTTTTCATATGAATTAATCTATGCATGCTTTGGAGTTGTTATCAACTAGACAATGTTAGCCAAAGTTGTTGTGAACACCCATGTATTTTTTTATTTGTGCTAAGTTCCCAGATCAGTGGGAACCATGCTGTTAAGTTAGCTACTTTCTGTTTCTGTCCAGCTAGCCTGAAAATGGCTGTCTGGAGAATCTGCTTTTATTGTTTTGCCTTGAAGATCAGGGTGTCGCTAGTCCTGTGTTGAGTATTTGACCATGCTTAGTGTTAGGTATTGGTATTAGATATTGTCATCTTGCATCCTATTAGTTTTCATGCCATTTGGAGCTTCCTAGAATATTTAAAAAGTGCTGCTAACTTGCTACTTTATAAACCCAGATTCCAGAAAACTGGAATTTTCACCAAGTCCCTAAAAATCTGTTTCATCATGCCTACTTGCCAGCTCCATGCATAGTAATGTGTTGCTCTTTTATTGATTGTGTAGTTGGAAGAATTGATGTGGGTGTTGAGTAGAACATGTTCATATCTTGTTTGTGGCTGTAGAGTTCCTGTAGCATTAGTTGTGAGCTTTTCAAAATGCTATGTTGCTGTTTTGTGGCAGATTGAGTGCTATCTTGTTTTGGTTGTTGTGGGAGCTATACTCCATGGAATCGAGTGATTATTGAGTCTATTGTGATTGGTTTTTCATCACCTTTCCAGTGGCTACCTTGTAATGCCAAGAATTAGCCCAGATATTTGGTGGTCTTGTGTTTTTGCCTCTTGTTTTGGTTGTCGTGAGCGTATCTCGAGAACCGTAGCTCCGTTTCTCACGATCCTTATATGCATTTCCATCGATTTTTCATGATGCATACATATTTGCCATGTTCATGCATGTCTAAATAACTTAACTTGAGGTTCTGTGCAGATTCATTAATCTACCACCTTTGCATGCGAAACTTGACTAGAATTGGGTTGCCATGTATCATCTCATTAAAATGATCATGCATCATCTTGGTTGTGCATTGCACCTTGTTTGGTTATTTATTTTCTGTTTCTATTGGGTAGACACGAGTGTCGAATCTGAGTTCGAGGAACCTGGAGAGTACCACTACGAGGATCCCGCTACTTGTTCTGCTGAAGAACCAACATGCAAGATGATCATACCTGGATCCCAATACTATCTTTGCTTGCTAGTTTCTCGTTCGTATCGTTACAATTGCGCTATCTACCACATGATATCAGCCCCCATGTTGCCATGACAGCCTCTAACCTCCACATCCCAGCAAACCATTGATTGGCTAAGTTACCGCTGGTTAGCCCCTCTTATAGCGTTCTTGGTTGCAGGTTGTTCCATGTGATAACATGGATTGGATATCACCATAAATTCTTTTATTTAATTTAATGCACATATATATCTGGTATTGGTGGAAGCTTGGCCTTTTGCTAAGTGATTTGTTCCACTCGTGCCGCCATTAGTTCCTTGTTACCGGTGTTATGTTTTCCATATTTTGCGCTCCTAACACGCTTGGGGTTGTTATGGGGACCCCCTTGTTTATTTGGTGGAGACTAAAACTTGTCTGGCAAGACCCAACATTGGTTCTACATTTGCTAATAACTTAATGAACCTCCATAGGGATTTTCAACCCCGTGGATAATTTAATCAACCCCCGGGCCAGTGCTCCTCATGAGTGTTGGTCCAAATTAGAGCCACTTGCGGGGCCACCTCGGGGCAACTCGAGGGAGTTCTATCAGGACACCGTACGTACTGCTCATTTGTCGTGTCCTGAGAAGGAGATACGCGGCTCTCATCGGGTTCGTCGACACGTCGGGTGGTCTTGCTGGATTTGTTTTACCTTTATCGAATGTCTTGCGTGTGGACTCTGACTTTCTTCGGGTTTTTCTCGAGGTGTTGGAATTCCTTTTGGAGTTGCCGATGATGATCGCGAGATCCGCGTTCCAGGCAATTCCCGCGGAGTGTGGTTATTTGTGATGGACTAGTTGGAGCACCCCTGCAGGGTTAAATCTTTCGGAAAGCCGTGCCCGCGGTTATGTGGCATCTTGGATATTTGTTGAACACCCGGTTATAGAAAACTTGAAGTAAACTCTAATTAAAATACACCAACTGTGTGAGTAACCGTGACTGTCTCTGCTCGTGAACATGATCCGAGAGAGGACACGGTGGGGTTATGACTGACGTAAGCAGGTGTTGAGGGTCTCTTAGAGATCATGTAGAAACCGACCGATTGTCGTAGACCACTCACTTTACATTCTAGCAACGTAAGTTAGCCACCACAAAAGCTTAGAGATGCTGCAGTTTTAAACACCACCCCTTCCTTCCTAAAGCTTAAATAGTCTTGGTACCCGGGCACATGATAGCTGAGTCCTCTATGGCTCACAGTTTACTACAACAATCCAGGTGCAGGTCCAGATGAGTTCGTGCAGGATGATCTTACTCAGCTCCAGTGGGAGTATGATGAAGAGAGAGGTAGGATGTACGTGACGTATCTGGATGAGTAGAGGACCTGGTCGTGATCTTTGGGATAGCTTGATAGTATCATTTGCTACTTCTTTTATTGTTTGATTTCGTCCGTAGTCGGACCCCGTGTTCAACTTGATGCTATGAATTGGGTGACATTGTAAGTTAGCATGTGGCGAGTGTAAGCCAACTTGTATACTCTTCTCATTCAGTACTGTATGTTGTAATGATACTATTCTTGCTAACGGCAAGATGCGCCTCTATCCCTTGCGAGGCCCCATGCCTGAAACGGATAGGTGCGCATCTTGGGCGTGACAAGTTGGTATCAGAGCCATACGACCATAGGAGCCTTTGCTTGTTCAAACTTGGCCGAGTTGTGTCTAGTAAAACTATTTTGAGTCTAGTTATATCGGAGAGTAGGATTCTTTTTACTCCTCTTCTATGCTCTGGTGAGGTTTCTGACTTAGGAATTTTGATTCTACTCCTCTTCTCGCTCAATTTTTTTTAGGATCACGCGGGTATTTTGGGAATCTATATGATGCCGATGTGACAGGATTCTGTCTTGGTGCCTCCTTCCTGACTTGATTTCTTCCGGGGAGTTGAGCTTCGAGGAATGTTGGCACATCATTATCATTCAGTTTCCTTGATATCTCAGGATGGAGAATGTTCAGAATTGCTTCAATACTTATCGTGGTGAGATAAGGTCGGAGTCACCCAGTACTGAGGAGGCTTCCGGGGTACCACCATGGTTTAGTATCGTTGTGAGTTCGAGGATTCGAGATTAGACGAGTTTGCGAAATGTCTTGAATTATGGTGTGGAAGGTTGCGGATGCAGTCGCAGCTGATTGCCTAGGGCAGGTTCCTGATTCCGCAACCCGAATCGCATAAACAAGAAAGTTTTCAGAAGTTCATAGGTGGGAAATCTATAGTCATCTAGGATCATCTTCTCCAGATGTATTGGGCATATACATTTGTTCCGAGCGCTTAGCTCAATACTTGTTGTGTTATTGCAAGTAGCCTTATGTCTAATGATGTTATCATGATCCGAAGAAGCTTTCTTACTAATTTTTCAGTAGGAAGGCTATGTGTGTTGTTCAATTCTTTCAAGCATTTGATTCAGCTTAGGTTTCATCTTATCAATGAGGCTAATGTGTTTTGTCCATCTTCAGGATGGCTCCACCGACTCGCAGCAATCCGGGTCGTGGTGAGGAGCAGACTGACGTTCCACCACCACCCCCGCCATCGCCTCCTCCGCCTCCTCCTCCAGAAGCTTGGCAAGCTGTGATGGCCGCAACCAATGGAAACACCCAGATGTTGCTCAGGCTGTTGCAAGAAAGGGAGCAGGGCCAGCAAGGTTTTCAAGGCAATTTTGAGAATCAATTCCAGTTTGCGACTCTCAGTCAGTTCCTTGCCAACCAGCCAAAGACTTTCACCTGTTGTGAGCAGCCTCTAGATGCTAATGATTGGCTTCATGATATAAGCAAGCATTTTGAGTGCAACAATGTCAGGCCAAAGGACTTTGTCTGATTTGCTTGTTTCCAGCTCAAGGGTCAAGCAGCTGATTGGTGGCAACAGTACAAGGATTCCAGGGGTGATCGTGTTGTTACTTGGGACGGTTTCCGTCGTGACTTCAGGGCTCATTACATTCCGACAAGCTTTGTCAAAGAGATGCGTGAGAAGTTCAGGCACCTGAAGCAGGGAACCAAGTCAGTCTATCAGTACAACATTGAGTTCCAGAATCTAGCTTGTTATGCCAAGCAAGATGTTCCTGATGATAAGGCTATGATCTATTAGTTCAGAGGTGGTCTCAAGGATGAGCTTCTGCCAGGCCTTGTTCTTCAAGAGCCTCGTGAGTTTGATCAGTTTTACAACATGGCTTTGAAGGTGGAAGCAGCTCAGCTCAGGTTGGAGAACTCCAAGAAGCGTTCCAGGGATTCTTATTCTTCTTCCAGCTCTCAGGTTGGTCCCAAGCAGCAGAAGTATTGGGCGCCAAATCCTCTTCCGTTTCGTCCTCCTCAGCAGCAGAAGCAGTTTGGTGGTCGTGGTTCTTCCCACCCACCCAACCTAGGTTTCCAGCAGAAGAATCAGGCATCCAAGGCTATTCTTGTTCCTCCTCCAGGCAATGTTCGTCCGCTTTCTGAGGTGACTTGTCACAAGTGTGGCCTGAAGGGTCACTATGCTGACAAGTGCAACCAGCGGCGTCTTCCGCCTCCTCCTCCTGTCAAGCCTCCAGGCAATGCTATGGTGAAGCATAATACCAAGTCTCTCAGGGTGAATGTGGTGAATGCAACAGAAGCAGAGCAGTCCAATGATGTGATTATGGGTAATCTCTCAGTTAATTCTATTCCTGCAAAAGTGTTGTTTGATTCTGGTGCATTGCATTCATTCATTTCTAGGCCTTTTGTTGCTAAGCATGAATTTGTGACTGAGGATACCCTTAGACCCCTGAAGATTATCTCTCCGGGCATGCAAATGACTTCTCGTGTGTTGGTCCGAGATGCTTCTATCAAGATGGGCAATTATTCTTTTCTAGCTTCCCCAATTGTTCTTGGGAATTCTGATATTGATCTCATTCTGGGCATGGACTTCCTGGCTATGAATAAGGCTCACATTGATTGCAAAGCAAAAGAAGTCAAGCTGACGCATCCTTCAGAAGACGTGATTATTTTTGCAGCTCGCGATGACACAATCCGTCTCTTTGCTCTTAATGAGAAGGGTGAAATCTCGGCGATTTCTCAAATTCCGGTGGTTTGTGAGTATGAAGATGTTTTGCCAAAAGAATTGCCAGGAATGCCTCCGCACCGACCAGTCGACTTCGTGATTGATCCCGAGCCCAGGACTGAACCAGTTTGCAAGCGCCCGTATAAACTTGGCCTCGAAGAGCTGAAAGAGTTGAAGAAGCAGCTAGATGAGCAAGAACGTCTGGGTCTGATCAGACCAAGTTCTTCTCCGTGGGGTTGTGGTGTTTTGTTTTTCAAGAAGAAGGATGGCACAGATCGTCTTTGTGTGGACTACCGGCCATTGAATAAGAAGACAATCGGAAACAAGTACCCACTCCCTAACATCAACGAGTTGTTTGAACAACTGAAAGGTGCCAAAGTTTTCTCCAAATTGGATCTTCGAATGGGTTATCATCAAATCCGCATTCGTGAAGAAGACATTCCCAAGACCGCGTTCAGAACGAGCTTTGGCTCATATGAGTACACCGTGATGTCGTTTGGTCTTGCGAATGCCCCTCCAACCTTCTCAAGGATGATGAATTTCATCTTCTCTCCCTTCAAGAATGAGTTTGTCTTATTTTATCTTGATGATATTCTAGTGTTCTCAGAGACAGAAGAAGATCATGCAGAGCATCTCCGCCTTGTGCTTGACAAGTTAAGGGAACATAGGTTCTCTGCCAAGTTTTCCAAGTGTGAGTTCTAGCTCAATGAAGTGGTGTACCTCGGGCATGTCATCTCTGTCGAGGGAATTAAAGTGCATCCTGAGAAAGTTGAAGCTATATTGAAGTGGGAACCTCCTCAGAACGTCAAGCAGCTTCGGAGTTTCCTCGGGCTTGCTAGCTATTGCAGAAGGTTCATGGAGAACTTTGCTCAAATTGCCAAGCCTCTGTCTAATCTCCTCCAGAAGAGTGTCAAGTATGTTTGGTCTCCTGAGTGTGATGCTGCGTTCAATACACTCAAGCAGAGACTGACTTCAGCTCCAGTTCTTGTTCCTCCGGAGCAGTCCAAGCCTTTCCAAGTTTTCTGTGATGCTTCTCTCCAAGGCCTTGGTGGTGTCCTTATGCAAGACAAGAAGATTGTGGCCTATACCTCGCATCAGTTGAAGCCTGCCGAGAAGAACTACCCCACTCATGATCTTGAGTTGGCGGCAGTTGTGCATGCTCTTATGACTTGGAGGCATTTGTTGTTGGGTAGACCAGTTGAGGTGTACACTGATCACAAGAGCCTGAAGTACATTTTCACTCAACCAAATCTCAATCTTCGGCAATCTCGTTGGGTGGAAATGCTTGAAGACTTCAATCCAAGCATTGAGTATACTCCTGGGAAAGCAAATGTCATTGCAGACGCGCTCAGCCATAAGGCGTACTGCAATAGTCTTATCTTGAAGCCTCTTCAACCCGAGCTTTGTGAAGCCTTTCGCAAGCTCAACCTTCAGATGATTCCGCAAGGATTTCTTGCAAATCTTCAAGTCTCTCCGACTCTGGAAGATCAGGTTCGCCAAGCGCAGCTGCTAGACGCTATGGTGAAGAAAGTGAAGAAAGGTGTGGCCTCTAGTAAACTAGCTCGTTGATCAAACATGGTCAAGGTTTCCTAGCCATTGACATGAGATGTCATCTAATAACGGGATCACATCATTAGGAGAATGATGTGATGGACAAGACCCAAACTATAAATGTAGCATATGATCGTGCCAGTTTTTGCTACAGTTTTATGCATGTCAAGTTTATGTTCCGATGACCATGAGATCATGAAAATCACTGACACCGGATGAGTGCATTGTGTGTATCAAACATCACAGTGTAACTGAGTGACTATAAAGGTAGTCTATAGTTATCTCCGAGGGTGTCTGCTGGGTTGGCATAGATCAACACTGGATTTGTTACTCCGTGCGACGGAGAGGTATCTCAGGGCCCACTCGGTAATACAACATCACAATAAGCCTTGCAAGCAATGTGACTAAATGTTAGCCACGGGATCTTGTATTGCGTAACGAGTAAAGAGACTTGCCGGTGACGAGGTTGAACTAGGTATAGAAATACCAACGATCGAACCTCGGGCAAGTAACATACCGAAGGACAAAGGGAACATCATACGGGATTAACTGAATCCTTGACATAGAGGTTCGACCAATAAAGATCTTCGTAGAATATGTAGGAATCAATATGGTCATCCAGGTCCCGCTATTGGTTATTGACCGTAGAGGTGTATCGGTCATGTCTACATGGTTCTCGAACCCCCAGGGTCTGGACACTTAAGGTTTGGTGACATTTCGGTATAGATGAGTTATGTGTGTTGGTGACCGAAGGTTGTTCAGAGTCCCGGATGAGATCCTAGGTTTCACGAGAAGTTTCATAATGGTCTGGAGGTGAAGATTGTTATATGGGAAGTTGGTGTTGGTGTTTGAGTTCCAAAAAAGTTCCATGACCTGCAAGTGGTGTGACGGAGTGCCAGAAGTGTTCCCGGGAGTCCACCGGGTGGGCCCATCTACTCCGAAGGGCTACATGGGCTGTGACAGGATGCGCACCAGCCCCTGGTGGTCTGGTCGCACCTGCCACCTCAAGGCCCATGCGGCTGGAGGCTAGGGTTGGGCGACAAGGGTGGGCTATCCACAAAACTTGGTGGGCAAGCCACCCTGGCCGCCGCCCCACCTCCTTGGCCGCCGCACCAAACCCTAGGGGAAACCCTAGGGAGGACAACCCCTCCTCTTCCCCTATATATATGAGAGGAGAGGGAGGGCTGCATACACACAAGTCATGGCGCACCCCTTTCTCCCTCCCCGATTACCTCTCCTCTAGTAGATTGATTCGGCGCTGCTTAGCGAAGCTCTGCCGGATCAGCTCCACCACCACCGCCGCCACACTGTCCTGATACCGGCGAACCCATCTACCTCTCCGCTCCCTCTTGTTGGATCAAGAAGGCGGATATCTTCATCGAGCTGCACGTGTGCTGATCGCGGAGGTGCGATCCGTTTGGCACTAGATCGGGAGTTCGCAGGACGGCTTGCGATTTGGATCACGGATAGGTACGACTACATCAACCGTGTTCTTTAACGCTTCTGCTTAGCGATCTATAAGGGTATGTGGATCCAATCTCCCCTCTCATAGATTCTCATCTCCAGGAATGATCTTGGTGAAGCATAGGAATTTTTTGTTTCCCATGCAACGTTGCCCAATAGTTGTATCAGACCTAGGTCTATGCGTAGATGAGATCTTGAGTAGAACACAAAAGAGTTCGTGGGCATTGATATTCAGATTGCTTCCTTCCTTAGTCTTTTCTTGGTTCAACGGTATTGTGGGATGAAGCGGCTCGTACTGACTTTACTCGTATGCTTACGAGAGACCGTGTTCCATCGACTAACATATGACTTTGTCGCATAAAGAAGGCTGATGGGTGTCTGTCTCTCCCACTTTAGTTGGATCAGATTTGATTAAGGCGGTCCTTGTAGAAGGTTGAAAAGCAATCTTCATATCACTGCTGTGGTTTTGCGTAGGTAAGAATCGTTCTTGCTAGATACCCATAGCAGCCACGTAAAACATGCAACAACAATTAGAGGACGTCTAACTTGTTTTTGCAGGGTATGTTGTGATGTGATATGGCCAATTACATGATGTGATATATGTGATGTATGAGATGATCATGTTTTTGTATATAATATCACGACTTGCGTGTCGATGAGTATGGCAACCAACAGGAGCCATAGGGTTTTCTTTGATTATTGTATGACCTGCATGTCAATCTTTAAGTGCTATGTAATGCTTTACTTTATCGCTAAGCGGTAGCAATAGTAGTATGAGCATGGTGGGCGCGACAACCCCAATGACGACACAATGATGGAGATCATGATGATGGAGATCATGGTGTTATGCCGGTGACGATGGAGATCATGTTGGTGCTTTGGAGATGGAGATCAAAAGCACAAGTTCATGGCCATATCATGTCACTTATGATTTTCATGTGATGTTAATCCTTTTATGCACCTTGTTTTGCTTAGGGCGACGATAGCATTATAAGGTGATCCCTCACTTAAATTTCAAGATGAATAGTGTTCTCCCCGAGTGTCCACTGTTGTGAAAGTTCATCGTGTCGAGACACCACGTGATGATAGGGTGTGATAGACTCTACGTTCACATACAACGAGTGCAAGCCAGTGTTGCACATGCAGAACACTCGGGTTAAACTTGACGAGCCTAGCATGTATAGACATGGCCTCAGAACACAAGAGACTGAAATGTCGAGCATGAGTCATATAGTAGATATGATCAACATGATGATGTTCACCATTGAAACCACCTTAACTCACATGCTGATCGGACTTGAGTTGGTGAATATGGAACATGTATCACTCAGATGACCCGAGGGATGTCAAGTTGAGTGGGAGCTTTAGTAATTTGATTAACTAAACTCATTATCTTGAACAATAGTCTTAGTAACCTTTGCTTATTTGTGTTGTATGTCAATGGCTCGCGCAGTAGCACCCCTGAATTTTAATGCGTTCCTAGAGACAGGTAAGTTGAAAGATGATGGAAGTAACTTTGTGGATTGGGCCCGTAATCTGAGGATTATCCTCACGGCTTCCCACAAGGCATATGTACTTGATGCACCGCTTGGTAACCAACCCGCAAACATGTCATCTGAAGACGTTAAGAACGCTTGGGAGGCACGTTCTGGAGATTACTCAATAGTTCAGTGTTCAATTTTGTATGGCTTAGAACCGGGACTTCAAAGACGTTTTGAACATCATGGAGCATATGAGATGTTCCAGGAGTTAGAGTTTATCTTTAAGAAGAATGCCCGAATCGAGAGGTATGAGACCTCTGATAAGTTCTATGCTTACAAGATGGAGGAGAACGGGTCTATCAGTGAACATATACTCAGAATGTCTGGGTATTCGACCCGTTTGGCGGAGTTGGGATGCCCTTTCTGCCAGAGGTGATCACTGATAGAGTTCTACAATCATTGCCGCATAGCTACAAGAGCTTCGTGATGAACTATAACATGCAAGGGATGACCAAGTGAGTCGCCGAGCTGTTTGCGATGCTAAAAGTCGCTGAGTCTGAAATCCAGAAAGAACATCAAGTATTGACAGTCAATAAAACCACTAGATTCAAGAAGCATGGCAAGGGTAAGAAGGGTAACTCCAAGAAGGGTGGCAAAGCAGTTGCTGTTCCCGTGAAGAAACCCAAGGCTGGACCCAATCTAGAAACTGAGTGCTTTCATTGCAAGGGAACTGGTCACTAGAAGCGGAACTGCCCTAAGTACCTGGTCGACAAGAAGGCGACCAACACCAAACAAGGTATATATGATATACATGTTATTGATGTGTACCTTACTGGCTCTCGTTGTAGTGCCTGGGTATTTGATACCGGTTCGATTGCTCACATTTGCAACTCAAAGCAGGACCTCCAGAATAGATGAAGGCTGGCTAAGGATGAAGTGACGATGCACGTGGGAAATGGTTCCAAGGTTGATGTGATCGCTGTCGGCACACTCGCTCTTCGACAACCATCGGGATTAGTGATGAACCTGGATAATTGTTATTTAGTGCCTGCGTTAAGCATGAACATTATATCTTGATCTTGCTTATTGCGAGATGCTTACTCATTTAAATCGGAGAATAATGGTTGTTCTATTTTGAATCACTTGACACGTTTGAACTATGCCTCATGGGCAAGATGACTAAAAATCCGTTCTCTCGAACAATGTAACGGGCGAGTGATTTGTTGGAAATCATACATACTAATGTGTGCGGTCCAATGAACATTGAGGCGCGTGGTGGATATCCTTATTTTCTCACCTTCACTGATGACTTTAGTAGATATGGGTATATTTACTTAATGAAACACAAGTCTGAAACATATGAAAAGTTCAAGCAATTTCAGAGTGAAGTTGAGAATCATCGTAACAAGAAGATTAAATTCCTTTAATCTGATCGAGGAGGTGAATATCTGAGTTATGAGTTTGGCAGTCACTTAAGACAATGCAGAATTGTTTCACAATTGACACTGCCTGGAACACCACAGCGTAATGGTGTGTCCGAACATCGTAATCGAACCTTATTAGATATGGTGCGTTTTATGATGTCTCTTGCCGATTTGCCACTATAATTTTGGGGTTATGCATTAAAGACAGCTGCATTCACTTTAAATAGGGAACCATCAAAATCCGTTGAGACCACGCCATATGAACTATGGTTTGGCAAGAAGCCAAAATTGTCGTTTCTTAAAGTTTGGGGATGTGATGCTTATGTCAAAAAGCTTCAGCCTGAAAAGCTGGAACCCAAAGCGGAGAAATGCGTCTTCATAGGATACCCAAAATAGACAGTTGGGTATACCTTCTATCTCAGATCTGAAGGCAAAGTGTTTGCCGCCAAAAACGGAACATTTCTTGAGAAAGGGTTTCTCTCGAAAGAAGTGAGTGGGAGGAAGATAGATCTTGATGAGGTTGTTGAACCTCTGGTTCAACCAGAGAGTAGCGCGACACAAAAAGATGTTTCTGTCGAGCCAACGGCAGTTGAAGAGGACATTAATGATGATGATCACGAAACTTTGGATCAAGTTACTATTTAACCTCTTAGGTCGACAAGGGCGCATACTGCTCCTGAGTGGTACGACAACCCTGTCTTGGAGGTCATGTTGTTAGACAACGATGAACCTACGAGCTATGGAGGAGAGATGATGGGCCCGGATTCCGAGAAATGTTTAGAGGCCATGAAATCCAAGATGGGATCCATGTATGAAAACAAAGTATGGACTTTGGAAGTATTACCCGAAGGGCGAAAGGCCATTTGGAAGAACTGGATCTTTAAGAAGAAGACGGACGCAGACATCAATGTCACCGTCTATAAAGCTCGACTTGTGGCAAAGTGTTTTTCACAAGTTCAAGGAGTTGACTACGATGATACCTTCTGACCCGTAGTGATGCTTAAGTCCGTCAGAATCATGTTAGCAATAGCTGCATATTTTGACTATGAAATTTGGCAGATGGATGTCAAAACAGCGTTCCTTAACGGTTTCCTTGAGGAAGAGTTTTATATGATGCAACCTGAATGTTTTGTCGATCCAGAGAATGCTGACAAAGTTTGCAAACTCCAGCGATCCATTTATGGAATGGTGCAAGCATCTCAGAGTTGGAATAAGCATTTTGATGAGGTGATCAAAGAGTCTGGGTTTATACAAGTTTACGGAGAAGCTTATATTTACAAGAAAGTGAGTGGGAGCTCTGCAGCATTTCAAATATTATATGTATATGACATATTGTTGATTGGAAACAATATAGAAATACTGGAAAGCATGAAGGAATATTTGAACAAGAGTTTTTCAATGAAGAACCTAGGAGAAGTTGCTTTCATATTAGGCATTAAGATCTATAGAGATAGATCGAGACGCTTGATAGCACTTTCACAAAGCACATACCTTGATAAAGTTTTGAAGAAGTTCAAAATGGATCAGTCTAAGAAGGGGTTCTTACCTGTGTTAGAGGGTGTGAAGTTGAGTAAGACTCAATGCCTAGTGACTGCAGAAGATAGAGAAAATATGAGTGTCATCCCCTATGCTTTAGCCATAGGCTCTATCATGTATGCTATGTTGTGCACAAGACCCGATGTTAGCCTTGCCATAAGTATGGCCGGAAGGTTCCAAAGTGATCCTGGAATGGAGCACTAGACAGTTGTCAAGAGTATCCTTAAGTACCTGAAAAGGACTAAGGAAATGTTTCTCATTTATGAACGTGATCAAGAGCTCATCGTAAAGGGTTGCGTTGATGCAAGCTTTGACACTGATCCGGATGACTCTAAGTCGCAAACCGGATACATATTTATTCTCAACGGGGGAGCGATAAGCTGGTGCAGTTCCAAGCAAAGCGTGGTAGCCGATTCTACATGCAAAGCAAAGTACATCGCAACCTCAGAGGCAGCGAAGGAAGGTGTCTTGATGAAGTAGTTCATGACAGATCTTGGAGTAGTGCATAGTGCACTGAATCCGATGACTCTGTTCTGTGACAACACTGGTGCCATTGCTCTGGCCAAGGAACCAAGGTTTCACAAGAGGACCAGACATATAAAGCAGTGCAAATCCATCCGTGATTAGTTCGAGGAAAAGGATATAAATATTTGCAAAGTGCACACGGATCTAAATGTTGCAGACCCATTGACTAAACCTCTTCCAAGGGCTAAACATGATCAACACCATAACTGCATGGGTGTTTGATTCATTACAATGTAAGTCACATAGTGATTTAAACTAGATTATTGACTCTAGTGCCAGTGGGAGACTGTTGGAAATATGCCCTAGATGCAATAAATAAAGTGTTTATTATTATATTTTCTTGTTCATGATAATCGTTCATTGTCCATGCTATAATTATATTGACTGGAAACACATTGCATGTGTGGATAGATAGACAACCCCTTGTCCCTAGTGCACCTCTAGTAAACTAGCTCGTTGATCAAAGATGGTAAAGGATTCCTAGCCATTGACATGATATGTCATTTGATAATGGGATCACATCATTAGGAGAATGATGTGATGGACAAGACCCAAACTATAAACATAGCATTTGATCATGTCAGTTTATTGCTATAGTTTTCTGGATGTCAAGTATATGTTCCTATGACCATGAGATGATTCAACTCACTGACACCGGACGAGTGCCTTGTGTGTATCAAATGTCGCAACGTAACTGGGTGACTATAAAGGTACTCTACAGGTATCCCCAAGGGTGTCTACTGGGTTGGCACAGATCAACACTGGGATTTGTTACTCCGTGTGACGGAGAGGTATCTCAGGGCCCACTCGGTAATACAACATCACAATAAGCCTTGGAAGCAATGTGACTAAATGTTATCCACGGGATGTTGTATTGCGGAACGAGTAAAGAGACTTGTCGGTGACGAAGTTGAACTAGGTATAGAGATACTGACGATCGAACCTCAGGAAAGTAACATACGGAAGTACAGAGGGAACATTATACGGGATTAACTGAATCCTTGACATAGAGGTTCAACCGATAAAGATCTTCGTAGAATATGTAGGAATTGATACGGGAATCCAGGTCCCACTATTGCTTATTGACCATAGAGGTGTCTCGGTCATGTCTACATGGTTCTCGAACCCGCAAGGTCTGCACACTTAAGTTTCGGTGACGTTTTGGTATAGATCAGTTATCTGTGTTGGTGACCGAAGGTTGTTTGGAGTCCTGGATGAGATCCCGGACGTCACGAGGAGTTCCGGAATGGTCCAAAGGTGAATATTAATATATGGGAAGTTGGTGTTTGAGTTCCTGAAAAGTTCCGTGACCTGGAAGTGGTGTGACGGAGTGCCAGAAGTGTTCCTGGGGGTCCACCGGGTGGGCCCATCTACTCCCAAGGGCCACATGGGCTGTTAGAGGATGCGGACCAGCCCCTGGTGGGCTGGTCGCACCTCCCACCTCAAGGCCCATGCGGCTGGAGGCTAGTGTTGGGCCAAAAGGGTGGGCTAGCCACCCTGGCCATCGCCCCACCTCCTTGGCCACCGCACCAAACCCTAGGGGAAGCCCTAGGGTGGCCAGCCCCTCCTCTTCCCCTATATATATGAGAGGATATGGATGGATGCATACACACAAGTCACGGCGCAACTCTTCCTCCCTCCTTGATTACCTCTCTTCTAGTAGATTGATCCGGCCCCGCTTAGCGAAGCTCTGCCGGATCAGCTCCACCACCACCGTCTGCCACGCCGTCGTGCTGCCAGCAAACCCATCTACCTCTCCGCTCCATCTTACTGGATCAATAAGGCGGAGATCTTCATCGAGCTGCACGTGTGCTGAACGTGGAGGTGCCATCCGTTCGGCACTAGATCGGGAGTTCGCGGGACGGCTTGCGATTTGGATTGCGGAGACGTACGGCTACATCAACCGCGTTCTTTAATGCTTCCACTTAGCGATCTATAAGGGTATGTGGATCCAATCTCTCCTCTCATAGATGCTCATCTCCTAGATTGATCTTGGTGAAGCATAGGAATTTTTTTCTTTCCCATGCAACGTTCCCCAACCGTACTATTGTCATTCCTTTTCCTACTCTTACTGGAACGAATAGGTGCCTTAGTATTAACTCTCTGAGAATCTTGTTCAATTCTCTTCGGGTGGGCCTCAGGATACAAAGGTTATTGAGTCATTCTACCACCTCTAGTTACAACTTTAACAGAATGATCATTGTTCTTACTATTCATCTCATTAAATAAATCATTCCACACCTTTAGTACTTGTTCTACTTGAGTGGTTACCATGGAAGCATGTTTACTAATAAGCTTAAGATCATTGACAGTTCTACTCAAATAATCACCCAAGCGATCAAGCATATAAGCAATATGTTTCAATTGTCTACTAACATAAGCATTAAAATTTTCTTGCTTGACTACAAAGTTATCAAATTCATCCTAGCATTGGCAAGCAGACTTATTATAAGGAATATCTCCTTCATCAAATCTACGGAGAGAAATTACCTCTACTACCTGTGTCGGGTTATCAAGACCATGTATTTCTTCAATAGGTGGTAGATTCTTAACATCTTCAGCTTTAATACCTTTTTCTTTCATATATTTCTTTCCCTCTTGCATATCTTCAGGACCGAGAAATAGAATACCTCTTTTCTTCGGAGTTGGCTTTGGAGGTGGCTCGGGAATAGTCCAATCATTATCATTGCTAAATATATTGCTCAGTAGCAGCTCGGCTTGTTCAACAGTTTGTTTCCTGAAAACACAACCAGCACAACTATCTAGATGATCCCTAGAAGCTCCGGTTAGTCCATTATAGAAGATATCAAGTATTTCAGTTTTCTTAAGAGGATGTTCAGGCAAAGCATTAAGTAACTGGAGAAGCCTCCCCCAAGCTTGTGGGAGACTCTCTTCTTCAATTTGCACAAAGTTAAATATTTCCTGCATGGCAGCTTGCTTCTTATGAGCAGGAAAATATTTTTGAGAGAAGTAATAAATCATATCCTGGGGACTATGTACGCAACCAGGAGCAAGAGAATTAAACCATATCTTAGCATCACCCTTTAATTAGAAAGGAAACAACTTAAGAATATAGTAATAGCGAATTTTTCCTCATGAGTAAATAGGGTGGCTATATCATTCAATTTGGTAAGATGTGCCACCACAGTTTCAGATTCATAACCATGGAAAGAATCAGATTCAACCAAAGTAATTAACTCAGGATCGATAGAGAATTCACAATCCTTATCAGTAACAAATATAGGTGAAGTAGCAAACTTAGGATCATATTGCATTCTAGCATTCAAAGATTTTTCCTTCCACTTGCGAAGCAATTTCTTAAGATCATTTCTATCATTACAAGCAAGAAAGTCCCTAGCTACCTCTCCTTCCATAGCATAACCCTCAGGAATATCAGGCAATTCATATCTAGGAGGGCTAGGTCTAGCAAGAGTCTCGAAGTATTTAGTTTCAATAATTTCATCAGTTTTAGAAGTATCATAATTTTCAGCATTGACTCTAGCAATTTGTTCATCAAGAAATTCACCCAGTGGCATAGTGGTATAAAGAAAAGTATGATCATAAGCATCATGCATAACAGAAGTAGCATCATCAATTACTTGCGACATATAACAATTACTAGCAGGTGGTGGTGTCGCAAATTTACTCATAACAGAAG
Organism: Hordeum marinum; assembly: GCA_022496015.1. Taxonomy (NCBI): domain Eukaryota; kingdom Viridiplantae; phylum Streptophyta; class Magnoliopsida; order Poales; family Poaceae; genus Hordeum; species Hordeum marinum. Next base: position 524,751,120 of record CM039673.1, read on the forward strand.
GTGAATCAAGTGCAGAGCTATATGGCAGTTCCTTACCTGTCCTCGTAGTTGAGGGGTAGATATTAGTCTTAGCATCTTTCGGATTCTTCATAGTGATCAACAGATATATATCCCAAGTGACTCAGAGAATAGAGCTCGAGAAAAAGGTCTTGATAACCCACAAGTATAGGGGATCACAACAATTTTCGAGAGTAGAGTATTCAACCCAAATATATTGATTCGACACAAGGGGAGCCAAAGAATATTCTTGAGTATTAGTAGCTGAGTTGTCTATTGAACCACACCTGAAAGACTTAATATCTACAGCAAAGTACTCAGTAGCAAAGTAATATGGAAGTAACGGTAACAGTGGCAAAGTGATAGTAGCAGTTTTGTAGTGATTGTAATAGTAGCAACAGAAAAGTAACTTAGCAAATATCAATATGTGAAAAGCTCGTAGGCAATGGATCAGTGATGGATAATTATGTCAGATGCAATTCATCATGCAACATTTATAACATAGGGTGACACAGAACTAGCTCCAATTCATCAATGTAATGTAGGCATGTATTCCATATATAGTCATATGTGCTTATGGAAAAGAATTTGCATGCCATCTTTTGTCCTACCCTCCTGTGGTAGCGGGGTCCTAATGGAAACAAAGTGATATTAAGGACTCCTTTCAATAGAGAACCTCACCAAAGCATTAACGCTTAGTGAATACATGAACTCCTCAAACTACGGTAATCACCGGAAAGAATCCTAGTTATTGTCACCCTGGGGGATGCGGATCATAACTCGTAATAGGTGTCCACAACTTGAACGATAGGATCAAGAACACACATATATATATATTCATGAAAACTAATAGGTTCAGATCTGAATCATGGCACTCGGGCCCTAGGGACGAGCATTAAGCATAGCAAAGTCATAGCAACATCAATCTCAAAACATAGTGGATACTAGGGATCAAACCCTAACAAAACTAACTCGATTACATGATAAATCTCATCCAACCCATTATCATCCAGCAAGCCTTCGATGAGATTACTCACGAACGGTGGAGAGCATCATGAAATTGGTGATGAAGGATGGTTGGTGATGACGAAGGCGTTGATTTCCCCTCTTCGGAGCCCAAAACGGACTCCAGATCTGGTCTCCCAAGGAAGAACAGGAGGTGGCGGCGGCTCCATATCATGAAACGCGATGAACTCTTCTCCTTGATTTTCTCTCTCCCTGAATAGGAATATATTGAAGTGGAAACGAGGTCGGAGGAGCGACAGGGGGCCCACAAGCCACAGAGGCACGCCCTAGGGGGGTCGGCGCGCCCCCCAGGCTTGTGGCCAGGTGGTGGCCCCCCTGCAGTTGATTCTTTCGGCAATATTTTTCTATAATTCCTAAAATATTCTCCGTAAATTTTCAGGTCCATCCGAGAACTTTTATTGCTGCACAAAAATAACACCAAGGCAATTTTGCTGAAAACAACGTCAGTCCGGGTTAGTTCCATTCAAATCATGCAAATTAGAGTCCAAAACAAGGGCAAAAGAGTTTGGAAAAGTAGATACGTTGGAGATGTATCAGGATCCTTGAGCTCTCTAGGCGTCTCAGCTGCACCACGTGATGCACAGGATCACCACCACCCGATAAGCTAAATACACCACCGAACGGAGCAAAAACTTTCTGATCAAATGATAACCCGAATAAGGGGTAGGCGGTGTACGCACTAACGTGGGAATGCAGGTGCTACAGTTCACCATGTGCTATCACCAGGGTTCTTGCGGCCCTAGGTGCCAGAAAGGACGGCGCAAGGGGAGGAGTCCAGCCCCGTCAAGTGACGATGATAAGAACCCAGGATTTGAGACCAGGAAGCTTCCCCTCAGGAGGGAATGCCTCGTGAGGACCTGGCAAGCCGTCATCACCGGACCGTATCAACAACGACAACAAGCCTCACGCAAGAGATGAAGTGACATCACACCAAGTAGGCAACCGACGATCTAAGGAGGATGAAGGTAATACACAAAAGACTGATGCCCTCAGGGGCCGGGTTTTTCTTGAACATGACAGGAACCAGAAAAATAAAATAGGGGATTCCTAGGTGAAGGAGCCACCGCCGCCACCGGTTGGCTCGACATCGGAGCCATCGTCCTCGCCGGAGGAGGGTACTTGGATGAATTACTCCACCAGGGACTCCACGTGTGGGTGCACCTCATCCCGGAGGGGCATTTGGATCTCCTCGGGCACCCATTCTCCGATGCAGAGAAGATCAAGATTCGGGGCGTGACAGTGCAGGTTGGAGAAGCACGTCAGAGCAAGGTCCAGGAGGTCGCGCGCGCTGGCCTCATTGTCCTCATCCACCCGAGAGACACCGGTCTCTAGTTCCTCCACCACCCTGCCTAAGAAGTCGAGGAAGCCTCCGCCGCTGTGCATGCACGGCAGCGCGGGGGCTTCCCCGACGAACCGGACGACCACACCAGCCGCGCGGGTGCTACCTCTTGAGCATGCGTTGGTTTTCCCTTGAAGAGGAAAGGGAGATTCAGCAAAGTAGATAAGTATTTCCCTCAGTTGTTGAGAACCAAGGTATCAATCCAGTAGGAGGAACAAGCAAGTCAACAATGGTTGCACCTACACAAACAATCAAACTCTTGCACCAAATGCTATAAAGGGGTTGTCAATCCCTTCACCATGATTTACAAGGATTAGATCCTATATATATAGATGTAAACAAGAATGGAAAGTAGAAGGTAAATAAATTGCAGCAAAGTATTTTTGGTATTTTTGGTTTATAGATCTAAAAGTATATTATGAAAAGTAGACCCGGGGGCCTAGGTTTCACTAGAGGCTTCTCTTTTGAAGGGAAATATCATGGTGGGTAAACAAATTATTGTCAAGAAATTTGTAGAAAAGCAAATAATCATGTAGTTATCCAAGGCAATGACCATGCTTATAGGCATCACATCCGTGTCAAGTAGACCAAAATGATTCTGCATCTACTACTATTACTCCACACATCGACCGACTCCTGCCTGCATTCTAGAGTATTAAGTTCATGAAGAACTGAGTAACGCATTAAGTAAAATGAGATGATGTAGAGGGATAAACTCAAGTAATATGATGAAAACCCCATCTTGTCACCCTTGATGTCAAAAATAGAGTACGTGCCTCGCTACCCCTACTATGTCACTGGGTGAGGACACCGCAAGATTGAACCCAAAACCAAGCACTTCTCCCACTACAAGAATTACCAATCCAATTGGCCAAACCAAACCAATAACTCGAAGAGACTTGACAGGATATGAAATCATGCATATAAGAAATCAAAGGGGATTCAAATAAGATTCATGGATAATTTGAACATAAACTCACAATTCATCAGATCTTGACAAACACACCACAAAAGAGGATTACATCGGATAGATCTCCATGAAGATCATGAAGAACATGGTATTGAAGATCAAAGAGAGAGAAGAAGCCATCTGGCTACTAGCTATGGACCCGTAGGTCTGTGGTGGACTACTCACGCATCATCGGAGGGGCAATGGAGTTGATGTAGATGCCCTCCGTGATCGAAACCCCTCCGGTAGATTACCGGAAAAGGCTCCAAGATTGGATCTCTCGGGAACGGGGGCTTCCTGCAGCGAAAAGTATTTGTGTGGCTCTTTTTGATGTTGGGGGGAATATTTTGGTATTTATTGGCCAAAAGTTAGTGTTGGGAGCCTTCTAGGAGGCGACAAGCCTGCTAGGCGTGGCCAGGGGGCGCGCCTAGCAGGCTTGTGGCGCCCTAGCTCCTCCCCTGATGTGCACTCCAAGCTTGGATGACTTGTTTGCTTCCAGAAAAATTCCTTCCGCAGGTTTTATTCCATTTGGACTCCGTTTAATATTCCATATCTGCAAAACTCAAAAACAAGGAAAAACGGAAACTGACACTTGGCTCTAGATTAATAGGTTAGTCCCAAAAATAATATAAAATAGATTATTAATGCATATAAAACATCCAAAATAGATAATATCATAGCATGGCATCATAAAAAATTATAGATACGTTGGAGACGTATCAACATCCCCAAGCTTAATTCTTGCTCGTCCTCGAGTAGGTAAATGATAAAACAATTTTTTAATGTGAAGTGCCACCTAACATATTTATCCGAGTAATATTCTTTATTGTGGCATGAATATTCAGATCTGTAAGACTCAAAACAAAAGCTTAATATTGATATAGAAACAATAACATTTCAAGCATACTAGTAAAGCAATTGTATCTCTTCAAAATATAATGGCAAAGGAAAGTTATCCCTACAATATCATATGGTGTGTCTATGCTCCATCTTCCCCCACACAAAGTATTTATATCATGCACAACCCCGATGAAAAGTCAAGCAATTGTTTTCACACCTTTATTTTCTCAAACTTTTTCAACTCTCACGCAATACATGAGCGCGAGTCATGGATATAGCACTATAGATGGAATAGATATGGTGGAGGTTGTCAAGGAAAGGGAGAAGATAGTCTCACATCAATTAGGCGTATCAACAGGCTATGGAGATGCCCATCAATAGATATCAACGTGAGTGAGTAGGGTTTGTCATGCAACGGATGCACTAGAGCTATAAGTGTATGAAAGCTCAAAAGGAAACTAAGTGGACATGCATCATGAAGAAAAATTTCACTAGCTATATGAAAGTGACAAAATAGGAGAGTCTCTATCATGAAGATCATGGTGCTACTTTGAAGCACAAGTGTGGACAAAGGTAGTAGCAATGTCACTTCTCTCTTTTCTCTCATTTTTTTGTGGGCATCTATGGCCTCTTTTATTCATTTATTCATTTGGGCTTCGCTGGCCTCTTTTATTTTTCATAAAGCCCGGAATCTCATCCCCACTTGTGAGGGAATCATAGCTTCCATCATCATTTCCTCACATGGGACATGATCTAACAATGATAATCATCACATTTTTATTTACTTACAACTCAAGAGAAAATTACAACTCGATACCTATGACAAAATATGACTCTATATGCAATATGGAAGTGATGGTGCATGTCATAAAAGGAAACGGTGGGAGTTGCATGGCAATATATCTCGGAATGGCAATGGAAATGCCATAATATGTAGGTATGGTGGCTGTTTTGAGGAAAGATATATAGTGGATGTTTTGATGAAGGTATATGGTGGCTGTTTTGGGGAAGGTGTTTGTTGCAGTGGCGAAAGTTGCGTGGTACTAGAAAGGCTAGCAAAAGTGGAAGGGTGAGAGTGCATATAATCCATGGACTCAACATTAGTCAGAAAGAACTCACATACTTATTGCAAAAGTCTATTAGTCATTGAAGCAAAGCACTAAACGCAAGCTCCTAGGGGTGAGGTTGGTAGGAGTTAACCATCGCGCGCCCCCGAGCCTCACACTAAGGCCGACATATAAACAAGTCATGCTCCGACTTCCTTACATAGCGGTTCACCACACGTGGATGCTACGGGAATCACAAACCTTTACACAAGTATTTTTACCAAATCATAATTTACTTCCTAACATGTCTCTTAACATTACCATCTTTATATCTCAAAACTTTATGCAAGGAATCAATCTTCACATAAATACTCAATGCACTTAATATGGAAGGTTTTATTATATCCCCTTTTGGATGCCTATCATATTAGGACTAAATTCATAACCTAGACCAATTACCATGTTGTTTTAGAAACTCTCAAAATAATATAAGTGAGGTATGAGAGTTCAAGTATTTCTATAAATGCAAACACCACCATGCTCTAAAAGATATAAGTGAAGCACATAGAGCACAATTGCCTAACTCAAAAGATATAAGTGAAGCACAAAGAGTATTATAATAAATTCACGATTTAGCGTGTCTGTCTCAAAAGATGTGTGCAACAAGGATGATTGTGGCAAACTAAGAAGAAAAGGGTAATATCATACAAGATGCTCCAAGCAAAACACATATCATGTGGTGAATAAAAATATAGCCTCAAGTAAATTTACCAATGGATTGAAGACGAAAGAGGGGATGCCTTCCGGGGCATCCCCAAGCTTAGGCTCTTTGGCATCCTGGAATATGACTTGGGGTGCCTTGGGCATCCACAAGCTTAGGCTCTTGCCACTCCTTATTCCATAGTCCATCAAATCTTTACCCAAAACTTGAAAACTTCACAACACAAAACTTAACAGAAAACTCGTGAGATCCGTTAGTATAAGAAAATAAATCACCACTTTAGGTACTATTACAAACTCATTCTTTATTTATATTGGTGTTATACCTACTGTAATATAACTTCTCCATGGATTTTTCTAAAAAAACTCTTCTCCATGGCTCATACCACATGATACAACCCATAGATTCATCAAAATAGGCAAACAACTCAAAGAAAACAGAATATGTCAAAAACAGAACAGTCTGTAGCAATCTGGAAACTTTGTATACTTATGTAAATCAAAACATTCTGACAAATTAGTAAAACCTGTAAAAGTTATATGTAAATCTTGTGGAGAAACTTCAGATCAATTCGACGCTCTGAAAAAATTAGAAAATTACTGGACTGAGCGCAAAAGTTTATGTTTTTCAGCAAGATCAAATCAACAACTACCATGGATCACCCAAAAGGTTTTACTTGGCTCAAACACTAATTAAAACACCAAAACACAATTACTATAGAATTAATAATGTGGTAAACACTCAAAAACAGAAGCAAAAACAGAACACAAAAATAAAATTGGGTTGGCTCACAACAGGCGCTAATATTTAACGCCCTTAGCTAGGAAAAACGCAATAGATCTAGGTATTGTCATCTTTGGTATGCAATCCAAAAGTAGCTCTCATAGTAGATTCACAAGGCAATCTTATTTTCTTTCTAGGAAAGTGTTCCATGCCTTTCCTTAATGGAAATTGGAATCTAATGTTTCCTTCTTTCATGTCAATAATTGCACAAATCATTCTAAGGAAAGGTCTACCAAGAATAATAGGACATATAGGATTGCAATCTATATCAAGAACAATGAAATCTACAGTCACATAATTCCTATTTGCAACAATAATAACATCATTAATCCTTCGCATAGGTTTCTTAATAGTGGAATCCGCAAGATGCAAATTTAGAGAGCAATCATCAAGATCATGATAACCTAGCATATCACATAAAGTTTTCGGAATCGTGGAAACACTAGCACCCAAATCAGACAAAGCATGGCACTCATAATCTTTGATTTTAATCTTAATAGTAGGTTCCCACTCATCATGAAGCTTTCTAGGGATAGAAACTTCTAACTCAAGGTTTTCTTCAAAAGATTTCATCATAGAATCAACTATATGTTTAGTAAAAGCCTTATTTTGACTATAAGCATGAGGATAATTCAACATGGATTGAAGCAAGGAAATACAATCAATCAAAGATCATCTATCATAATTAAAGTCCTTGAAATCCAAAAGAGTGGTTTCATTGCTATTTAAAGTTTTGACCTCTTCAATCCCACTTTCATCAATTTTGGCATTAAGATCTACAGACTCCGAATCAAAGGGATGCCTTTTAACTAAAGTTGACTTATATGCAGTCCCATCGTTATCAAGCTTTATATTGGAAAAAATGATTCAATTGGAGTCACATCAATCACTTTAACATCTTCATCATTATTATCGCGAGAAAACACTTTTTCAAGCCATTCACGCTTAGCACGAATTCTAGCGGTTCTTTCCTTACTTTCATCAATAGATATTCTCATAGCTTTTAAATACTCATTAATATCATGCTTGGGTGGAGTAGATATAACTTTCAAAGAATCAATCTCAAGAGAAATTATATCAACGTTCCTAGCCAAATCATCAATCTTTAACACTTTTTCTTCAACAGAAGCATTAAAAACCTTTTGCGAGTCAATAAAATATTTAACAATATTCTCAAGATCAGAGGGAATATTGTTATAATTTCCATAAGAATTGTTATAGGAATTACCATAATTATTAGAGGAATTACTAGGAAACGACCTAGGGTTGAAATTACCTCTATACGCATTGTTACCAAAATTGTTCCTACCAACAAAATTCACATCCATAGATTCAATATTATTTCCAATCAGAGAGGACAAAGACATATCATTAGGATCAATAGGAGCACTGTTACTAGCAAACAGTTTTGTCAATTCATCCATCTTTTCACTCAATGTATTTATTTCTTCAATAGCATGCGCCTTTTTACTAGTAGGAGATCTTTCGGTAGGCCATTGAGAGTAGTTTGTCATCATATTATCTAGTAGTTTACTATCTTCTCCTAATGTGATTTCCATAAAAGTACCACCCACGACAGAATTAAAAGATTTCTAGATGCAAAATTTAATCCCGCATAGAAAATTTCTATAATCATCCATAAACTCAAACCATGTGTGGGACAATTCCTAATCATAATTTCATCCTCTCCCAAGATTGTGCAACATGCTCATGATCAAGTTGATTAAGATTCATTATATCATTCCTAAGGGAGATGATCTTAGCGGGCATTAAGTACTTGGAAATAAAAGCATCTTTACACTTATTCCATGAATCAATACTATTTTTAGGCAAACATGAAAACCAAGTTTTAGCACGATCTTATAGTGAGAACGGAAATAGATTCAATTTAACAATATCATTATGCACATCTTTTTTATTTTGCATATTACACAACTCAATGAAAGTATTTAGATAGGATGCGGCATCTTCACTGGGAAGGCTAGAAAATTGTTCTTTCATAACAAGAGCTAGCAAGGCAGCATTGATTTCATAAGATTCCGCACTAGTGGAGGGAGCAATAGGAGTACTAATAAAATAATTATTATTAGTGTTGGAAAAGTCACACAATTTGGTATTCTCAAACATCCTGACAAAGCAGGCAATCAAGCACACAAGCAAACAAAAGGCAAACGAAAGAAGGGCGAACAAGAAGGCAAATCCTTTTGGTATTTATTGAAAATCATTTTAGAAGTGGGGGAGAGGAAAACGAGAGGGAAATGGCTAATAAAGTAAATGCAAGAGATGATTTTGTGATGGGTACTTGGTAGGCTTGATGTGTATCCTCCCCAGGAACGGCGCCAGAAATCCTTCTTGCTACCTCTTGAGCATGCGTTGGTTTTCCCTTGAAGAGGAAAGGGTGATGCAGAAAAGTAGATAAGTATTTCCCTCAGTTGTTAGAACCAAGGTATCAATCCAGCAGGAGGAACAAGCAAGTCACCAATTGTTGCACCTACACAAACAATCAAACTCTTACACCCAATGCTAGAAAGGGGTTGTCAATCCCTTCACGATTATTTGCAAGGATTAGATCCGATAGATATAGATGTAAACAAGAATGGGAGGTAAATAAATTGCAGTGAAGTATTTTTGGTATTTTTGGTTTATAGATCTGAAAGTATATTATAGAAAGTGGACCCTAGGGCCATAGGTTTCACTAGAGGCTTCTCTCCTGAAGGAAAATATCATGGTGGGTAAACAAATAACTGTCAAGAAATTTATAGAAAAGAGAATAATCATGTAGTTATCCAAGTCAATGATCATGCATATAGGCATCACGTCCATGTCAAGTAGACCGAAATGATTCTGCATCTACTACTATTACTCCACACATCGACTGGCTCCTGCCTGCATTCTAGAGTATTAAGTTCATGAAGAACAGAGTAACACATTAAGAAAGATGACATGATGTAGAGGGATAAACTCAAGCAATATGATGAGAACCCCATCTTGTCACCCTTGATGGAAACAATATAATACGTGCCTTGCTACCCCTACTATGTCACTGGGTGAGGACACCGCAAGATTGAACCCAAAACCAAGCACTTCCCCCATTGCAAGAATTACCAATCTAGTTGGCGAAACCAAACCACTAACTCGAAGAGACTTGCAAGGATATGAAATCATGCATATACGAATTAAGAGGAGATTCAAATAAGATTCATGGATAATCTGAACATAAACTCACAATTCATCGGATCTTGACAAAGACACCACAAAAGAGGATTACATCGAATAGATCTCCATGAAGATCATGAAGAACATGGTATGAAGATCAAAGAGAGAGAAGAAGCCATCTAGCTACTAGCTATGGACCCATAGGTCTGTGGTGGACTACTCACGCATCATCGGAGGGGCAATGGAGTTGATGTAGATGCCCTCCGTGATCAAAACTCCTTCCGACAGATTACCGGAAAAGGCTCCAAGATTGAATCTCGCGGGAACGTAGGCTTCTGGCGGCGGAAAAGTATTTGCACGACTCTTTTTTAAGTTGGGGAAATATTTTGGGTGTTTATAGGCCAAGAATTAGGGTTAGGAGACCTGTCAGGAGGCGACTAGCCTACTAGGCGCGGTCAGGGGGGCGCCTAGCAGGCTTGTGGCGCCCTGGCTCCTCCGCTGACGTGCACTCCAAGCTTGGATGACTTGTTTCCTTCCAGAAAAATCACATCCACATGTTTTATTCCGTTTGGACTCCGTTTAATATTCCATATCTACAAAACTCAAAAACAAGGAAAAAATAGAAACTGGCACTTGGCTCTAGATTAATAGGTTAGTCCCAAAAATAATTTAAAATAGCATATTATTTCATATAAAACATCCAAAACAGATAATATAATAGCATGCTATCATCAAAAATTATAGATATGTTGGAGACGTATCAGCGGGCAATGCCCAAGTACTTCTTGGCGCGTTGCGCCTCCACCATCTTTGCATATGCCACCTCGTCCTGGGTGGCCTGCACAGCATCAGTTGCCTCCTTGATATGGGTCTGGAGGGACGCCAACTTCGCCCTGGCCTCCGCTTCGCCCCTGAGGGCAGCCTCGGCACTTGTCAGCTGGGCCAGCAGTGCGTTCGCCTCCTCTTGGAGCTCGTGAAGCCTGCGCTTTTTGGTTGCAGGCGCCCTAGGAGGAGAAGATGGCCAGGTTTGGCGCACCGAGCATGTCAAAAAGGAAAGAGGTACATGGCGGAGGACTCACTCATCAACGATGGCCCATCGCCGACGACCTTGGGCCGGCCCCAAGGACCCCCTCACCGCCGCCTCCGGAGCAATGAGAAGAAGCCGAAGGTCCTACGCGCTTCCCTGCACCTACGACACTTCCTCCAGATGACATGGGGGAAGGGAAGCGGGGAGGAAGAGAGAGATTTCTTTGGAATAATGGGAACAAGAAGGCACACCAGGATTGCAATATCCCCTGGGGCATGGCAGATTTATAGGCGTAACTGCAGCCCGTAGGGCGTCGTGGGGAGAGTAGGCGCCGTGCGCTCGTCGGGTGCCACGGGGCAGGCTCGGTCAGCATGCAGCCTTGCCCCACATCACTTCATCTACTCCCGTTGGGTCACATCCACGTAGCCCAAGGGGTGGAGGCCCAAGGAAGCAGCTGCATTCAAGGAAGGGTAATGATGGCAGGCATAGCACGCAAGCGTCGCAAATGTTTGACCTGGGGCGGTTCTTGACGTCCTTCGAGGAGTGGAGGCATTAGCACCTCGGTGGGCGACACATGTCAAGCCTGGCCTGCAGGCATTTGGGGCCTACTATGCTTTGGGCTATCCCCAATGGCTTCACCCAGAAGCCAGCTCGAGCGCGCTCCGGGCCCGGGGGCTACTATCGGTGTTCTGGGAATGGGGGTACCCACACTTGCATGCCTACGGCCCGAGGCATGGCCCACCTCGACAGCCAAGCATGGCCCAGCGCGAGCTCACTCAAGATTAGGCCCTCGTGAGAGCCCTGACCTCGGGAGGAAAACAATGCCAAGACCCGTGGGGAATAGGCCTCCTAAGGCCCCCTCCGGCGCGGCGGAGATCTCTATGCAACGCTTGGCCTCGGGAGGCCTAGGATGACGCAGGGTGGGCCAGGCAGGCACCACCGCGCCAGGCGGGGCAGTTTCCCCTTTGGTGCAAAGGGGGCAAGGACGTATGCAGGTTCCCAAAGCGCCCCCAAAGGTTTCCATTCTGGTGCAACAAGACCAAGACCAAGAGCCCTCCAGGACGGATGTCATCACCGAGCCCACAACTGCATCATCGATAGCTACTTTGCAGGCGAAGACGACCTTTCCTCAGGATAAAGGTGTACCCCTTGTCCCCCTTCGAGTTTGGCTGTTGTGGGATCCCTTCCCTCCATAGAAATAAGGGAAGAGGACCTGAGCCACTATAAATAGAGGCTAGGATGCTCCATAGAAGGGAGAGACGAGAAGAGAGGCAAGACCACCAGAACGCCCTCGCGAGGCAACTCACCAGTGTACTAGTTCATCCATAGACCTCCTCGTGAGGCAATCCACCAAAATAGGAGTAGGGTTTTATGCTTCACAGTGGCTTGAACCGGGGTAAGTCATCGTGTGCAATCTTGTCCCTCATCATCGTGCGAGTTCATCGTCCAAGCTATCGGGTTGAGAGCTAGGGGGTGAGGCTGTTGGGGATCTTCGCACACGCCACTGTGTTCGAACTTCCTTAGGTTTTGCAGAGCCCGAGATCTGACAATGGGCCTAAGAGGTGGCGCACCAGCCCCTGGTGGGTTGGGTGGCCCGCCCCTATGGGCGTATGCGCAAGGAAAGAGGAGAGGGGGAGGAGTCCTAATAGGAGGAGGATTCCTCCCGCGCCCCACATCCTAATTGGAGGGGGACTCTTCCTCCCCTGGTTTGGCCGACCCTAGGGGGGAAACCCTGGGGCGCCAACCCCTACCCTGCCTCCTATTTATATTGGAGGGGATAGAGAGCAGCCGCACCCCAAGCCATGGTGCAGCCCTCTCCCCCCAACTAGATTGTCTTCTCCTCTATATTGATTCGGCGGTTCTTAGCAAAGCCCTGCCGGATCAGATCCATCACCAACGTCACTATGCTGTCGTGCTGCCAGAGTACTCATCGACCTCTTCGCCCCCTCTTGATGGATCAAGAAGGCGGAGGTCATCATCGATTTGTACGTGTGCTGAACGCGAAGGTGTCGTCCGTTCGCCACGAGGTCGGGACAGATCATGATTGGATAGGGGGCGGCTTGCGATTTGGATCGCAAAGACGTTCAACTACATCAACCGCATTTCTTCACACTTCCCGCTTAGCGATCTACAAGGATATGTAGATCCACTCTCCCTCTCGTAGATGCTCATCAGCATGGATACGTCTTGCGTGTGCGTAGGAATTTAGTTGTTTCCCATGCAACGTTCCCCAACACAAACACCACTTTCCTATATATCAATCTTTACCTCCGGACCATTCCGGAGCTCCTCGTGATGTCCGGGATCTCATCCGGGACTATGAACAACCTTCGATCACCAACACACATAACTCAATACTACCAAAACGTCACCGAACATTATGTGTGCAGACCCTGCGGGTTTGAGAACTATGTAGACATGAACGAGACACCTCCAAGGTCAATAACCAATAGTGGTACCTAGATGCCCATATTGGTTCCTACATATTATACGAAGATCTTTATCGGTTGAACCTCTATGTCAAGAATTCAGTTAATCCCGTATGGAGTTCCCTTTGTTCTTCGGTATCTTACTTGCCCGAGATTCGATTGTCGGTATCTCTATACCTAGTTCAATCTCGTTACCGGCAAGTCTCTTTACTCGTTCTGTAATACTAGATCCCGTGGCTAACTCTTTAGTCACATTTCTTGCAAGGCTCATTGTGATGTTGTATTAGTGAGTGGGCCCTAAGATACCTCGCCATCACATGGAGTAACAAATCCTAGCCTTGATCCATGCCCACTCAACAGACACCCTCGGAGATAATTGTAGAGCATCTTTATAGTCACATAGTTACGTTGCGACGTTTGATACACACAAGGTATTCCTTCGGTGTCATTGAGTTGCATGATCTCATGGTCATAGGAACAAATACTTGACATGTAGAAAACTATAGCAATAAACTGACACGATCATATGATGTGTTCATAGTTTGGGTCTTGTCCATCACATCATTCTCCTAATGATGTGATCCCATTATCAAATGACATCTCATGTCTATGGCTAGGAAACCTTGACCATATTTGATCAACGAGCTAGCCTACTAGAGGCATACTAGGGATGCTGTGTTGTCTATGTATCCACACATGCATTTGAGTTTCCACTCAATACAATTATAGAATGGATAAAACACGATTATCATGAACAAGGAAATATAATAATAACCACTTTATTATTGCCTCTAGGGCATATTTCCAACACATCAAGCTAACCAAAGACATCACTCACACCTACAAAACTCGATAATTTGGAGTGCTCTCACTCCCCATATCTAAAACTGATGTCGTCGCCGATTCACCCCCCAGTGCTACAAACCTAAAGCGTACACCACATGCACATGTTCTAGATGTCAGTTCGCCATCATCATCGGACCGCTGACCCATCTTCACGAGAGAGATCTGCATCACCCTTGCCAGTTCGTCCATCAGTCGACGCCACCACGGCGCCCAACGGTGACACTACCCCGCGCTCGTCCATCCAGACGCGAAGATTATGAAAGATGTGTAGCCCGTAGCACCTGCCAACCAAACATGCACATATTTTGTCCATTTTTATCCGTTTGTATCGGCGTTTTCGGCTATTTCTGTATCATCCGTGTTTGGATGGACAGATCATCCAACGTGGCGCGCCAACTCGTTTTTGTCCACGCGACCGGTACGTACTCATACTTTTGCCTTTTCTTTTGCATACATCTGAAAACATTGCTAAAAGTTCGCATAATTCATCCAAAGACAAATACCATAGTTTCAAAATTAAATAAACATCTCATAGATTCAAACCAAATAAATTTTGAACTATCACGAATACATTTGGAAAAAATAGCTAATACATCTATTGGTTGGCAGGACAAGCCCATATATACTTAACCAAATCATCCTGCACTTGAATGTGAGTTTCTCAATCGTGCATTTGATGATGAAACTCGATGAACTATGCAAATGTTGCTGCTCCTCCATGCTCACACACAACATTTTCATCCTGAAATTGAAACCCCTAATTGAAGATTTCATCCTCACGCTTATCCTCTATAATCATGTTGTGCATATCAGTCATCACCTCTTACAACTTTTTGGTTTGCCAAGTTATGCCAGGATACCGAATGATGCTCCATCGAGATTGAAAAACACCGAAAGCACGCTTCACATCTTATCTAGTACTCTCTTGTGGTTGGGCAAATCTCTGCCTCTTCTCTCCTATCGGGTTGGAGATAATCTTGACAAGAATAGGCCACTAAGGATAGATACTATCACCTAGATAGTATCCTACATTGTATTGGTGACTATTGATCTCAACATTGACCTCTGGGCAGCTGCCTTCTGCAAACCTTGCTAACATCGGAGAGTGTTGAAGGACGTTGATGTCATTGTGAGAACCTATACATGAATTCTAGGCATGTGGACTCGCTCATGCGGACATACTCATCAATAAGATCACCAAGTATTCCGTATGTAAGCATCTGAATAGCTATAGTGCTTTTCTGATAAGTGGAGAATGTTGAAATGTGAGGTGGGCCTAGGGCCCATCCGACAACTTCAGAAAATATACAAGGGCCCGAGTGAATTATACAACACTAGGAGTGGTGGGAAGTTTACTCCCACCTTGTTAGTGGAGAAGGAGTTGGACCTCCTAAGGTATTCTCTTCCACATGCTATCGGATCTTGAGAACAGAAGAGGCCCTCACGCACTCCTCCTCCATTTTCTACCATGCCCTGCCTTGCCTCGAAGCACTGCGCCGCGGGTCGTGGGATTGAGTCGAGTCGGGCTCATACCTACGCGCTTATTTTTTCCGGTGAGGAACGAAGAGTCCGTAACCGATGTGCCACGGTCTGAGACGTCGGAACGTGGATTGTTGATGTGGGTCCAGCCCACATTTCTCCACCCGGACGCGATGGATCGGAGGAATATCTTGTGTGCAACTCACTAACACCGGAGGAATACCTTGTGTGTATTAAACATCACAATGTAACTAGGTGACTATAAATATGCTTTACAGGTATCTCCGAGGGTGTGTGTTGAGTGGACATGGATCAAGACTGTCATTTGTTACTCTATGTGAAAGAGAGGTTTCTCAGGGCCCACTCGGTAATACAACATCACAATGAGCCTTGCAAGCAAAGTGACTAAAGACTTAGCCATGTGGTCTTGTATTACGGAACGAGTAAAGAGACTTGCCAGTAACGAGATTGAACTAGGTATAGATATACCAACGATCGAATCTCGGGAAAGTAACATACCGATGAACAAAGGGAACTACATATAGGATTAACTGAATCCTTGACATAGAGATTCAACCGATAAAGATCTTCGTAGAATATGTAGGAACCAACATGGGCATCCAGGTCCCATTTTTGGTTATTGATCGTAGAGGTGTCTCGGTCATGTGTGCATAGTTCTCGAACCCGTAGGGTCTACACAATTGAGTTATTATGTTGGTGACTAAAAGTTGTTCGGAGTCCTGGATGAGATCCCAGACATGACGAGGAGCTCCGGAATAGTCCGGAGGTAAATATTGATATCTGGGATAATAGTGTTTGGTATCCGGAAGAGTTCCAGAATTCACCGGAAGGGGTTTCAAATGTTTCCCGAAATGTTAGGGTACAAGAACTCTTTATTTGGGCCAAGGGGTAAAGCCCACAAGGATTTAGGAAGGTGCAAAAAGGAGTTTTGCAGGGGCAAGGGGCCAGACGCCATCTTGTCCTGGAGTCCGAGGAGGACTCTTGCCTTGCGTTCCAAACCAACTTTGAGGAGGCTCTTTCTCCAAGTTTCGACCCCAAGGCTCAACATATAAATAGAGGGGCAGTGCTAGCACCCAGAACACATCAAGATTTCCCCAGGCCGTGTGCCGACAACCCCGCCCCTCTAGATTATCCTCTGTCATAGTTTGTTTTGTGCTTGGCGAAGCCCTGCGGATATTGTTCTTCACCACCACCGTCACCACGTCATCGTTCTGCCAGAACTCATCTACTACTACGCCCCTCTTGCTGGATCAAGAAGGCGATGACGTCATCAAGCTGTACGTGTGTTGAACGCGAAGGTGTTGTCCGTTCAGCACTAGATCGTGATTGGATCATGAGACAACTTGCATTTTGGATCGCGAAGGCGTTCGACTAGATCAGCCGCGTTTCTTAACGCTTCCGCTGAGCGATCTACAAGGGTATGTGAATCCGATCTCTCCTCTCGTAGATGCTAGTCTCCTAGATTTTTCTTGGTGAAGTGTAGGAAGTTTTTTGTTTCCCATACAACGTTACCCATCAGTGGAATCATGAGCTAGGTCTATGCGTAGATGAGATCATGAGTAGAACACAAAGGAGTTTGTGGGCATTGATGCTCATATTGCTTCCTCCCATGGCCTTTTCATGATTCAGCGGTACTGTGGGATGAAGCGGCCCGGACCAACCTTACTCGTCCATGTACGAGAGACCGGTTCCATCCACTGACATGTGACTTTGTTGCATAAAGATGGCTGGCGGGTGTCTATCTCTCCCACCTTAGTTTGATTAGATTTGACAAACACGGTCCTAGAGAAGGTTGAATAGCAATTTGTGTATCACCGTTGTGTTTTTGCGTAGGTAAGAATTGTTCTTGCTAGATACCCATAGCGGCCACGTAAAACATGCAAAAACAATTAGAGGATGTCTAACTTGTTTTTGCAGGGTATGATGTGATATGATATGGCCAAAGACATGATGTTATATATGTGATGTATGAGATGATCATGTTTTATATAGATCATCACGACTTGCATGTCGATGAGTACTGCAACCTACAGGAGCCATAGTGTTGTCTTTAATTTATTTTCATCTTTTTGCTTTACTTTATCTCTATGAGTTAGCAATAGTTGTAGAATCAATAGTTGGCGCGACAATCTCATGGAGACACATTGATGGAGACCATGGTGTCATGCCGGTGACGATGAAGATCATGTCGGTGCTTTGGAGATGGAGATCAAAAGCACAAGATCATGGCCATATCATGTCACTTATGGTTTGCATGTGATGTTATTCCTTTTATACATCTTGTTTTGCTTAGGACGACGGTAGAATTATAAGGTGATACCTCACTAAAATTTCAAGATAAAATTGTGTTCTCCCTAAGTGTGCATCGTTGCGAAGGATCATCGTTTCGGAGCACCACATGATGATCAGGTCTGATAGACTCTACGTTCGAATACAACGGGTGTAAGACAGTGTTGCACATGCAGAACACTCGGGTTAAACTTGATGAGCCTAGAATGTACAAACATGGCCTCCGAACACAAGAGACCGAAAGGTCGAGCATGAGTCATATAGTAGATATGATCAACATGGAGATGTTCACCATTGAAATCACCTCATGTCATGTGATGTTCCGACTTGGGTTGGTGAATTTGGATCATGTATCACTCGGATGACCGGAGGGATGTCAGTTTGAGTGGGAGATTTTTAAGTAATATGATTAACTAAACTCATTATCATGAACAATAGTCTTAGTAACCTTTGCAAATTTATGTTGTACATCAATGGCTCACGCAGTAGTTCCCTTGAATTTCAGTGTGTTCCTAGAGAAAGACAAGTTGAAAGTTGATGCAAGTAACTTTGTAGGCTAGGCCCGTAATCTGAGGATTATCCTCATGGCTTCCCAAAAGGCTTATATCCTTGATGCACCGCTCCGTGAAGCACCCACTCTGGTGTCATCTGCAGACGTTGTGAACGCCTAGGAGACATGTGTTACAGCCCTAGTTTCTTTATGATTGCGAGTGCATTCATGCCTGCATTTTTATTTTCAAATGAAGATGACATGAGGAATGATCAAGCCTCATAATTCAAAATTTTGTCAAATAAGCATTATAAAAATTGCTTCAAACAGTTCCAAGAAAATGTTCCTGGTTCTCTAATAAAATATTGGATCGATTTAAAATTGTCAACCAATATTTTGGATCACAGAAATATTTTATATTGGGCTTTTGAATTAATTTAACCATATTTGCATTGAATTATATTTATTATATATAATTGATAAGTTCAATAATTCTGAAATTAATTATTTGGCACTTGTCGGGACCCCGATCCTAACACATATGAATCCAGCCCGTAACACGTCACACTACTTTGCGGCCTCACGCACGGTAACCCACGGCTGCCACCTTACCTTGGCCGAGAGTGTTTGCGCCTTTTGGCTCACGGATATGAACATGTTGCTAGCATTCACACATCGAAGAACCCGGGTTGACATGACTAGTTATATACCCAAGTGGCACAACCGTACAGGGATAGGCATACGTAACCCAACAATGCAGGTGTCGGTCATCAGCGTGTGTAGACGAGTCATAGAAAGCTACAAGTACTCCATTACGCCGTGGGACATAAATGTCATCACTGCACGTAGATGAGTCGTAGAAGGCTGCAGGGACTCCATTACACTACGAGACATTTCCCCGAAGGGACAGACACAGCAACAAAGAAGGATACATGCCGGTCAATCAGTGTGTCCAGAGGAGTAGCGAGCTACCAAGGCTCGGTGGAAGCACAAAGAGGCATTTCCCCATAAAGAAGGCTACTAAAGGCACACAACTAGGTGTCTAATCCCACGCATACCAATGCATTTCAATCATACACGCACTATGCACGATATGCGTAGATACAACATGGCATCACAACAAAACTCTACAACATAACATTTATTTAGGAGGCTCCAAGGAGCCAACATACTATAATATTACAAGCAGAAGGGGTCACATGACCCAACATTCAGATCATACAAACAACAAACAGAAGTTACATGTCTGAGTACAGACATCTACAAAAGCGGCTAGCAGAGCCTGAAAAGCTACAACGACCCTACCATAGGAACCAGACCTCTGTCTGGGTTACTAAGCAAATCCGTTGATGTCAACATCTGAGGAACATAACTGAACACAACGTCTATCTCTGCAAAATTGTAAATAAGCAACAGTGAGTACGAAGGTACTCAGCAAGTCTTACATCACAACTATCTACATATGCATCATGTATCAATGAACAGGATTGTGAGGTTTACTGCAGAATGCCAGCTTTGACCTTTGGCTATCCTAGACTACGACAAAGTAACCAACGTATCATTACTCTCCCGTCTCCCTACAAGAGAGCACACACAAGTCCACATGTTCACCATCTCAATACAGCACTATGGATCCTCTCTCGTCTTCCTCCGAGAATACATATAGCACTCATACTTGTTTGGTGCATTTTAGAGTATCCACTTAAAATTATGTATGAACAATGCAAGTATTCAAGTAGTCAATATCCGTGGACGTAGCTATTCGAATAGATAAATTACCCTGCAGGGGTGTACTTCGTCACACATGCTCCCGCCACTTATCGCCATGTGCACGTAAAAAGGCACCTCGGCAACCTTCAAGCGGAAGCCCAACGAGGGAGTCGGCCACGGACGTTAACCTTCAACGACTCATGTCCAAAGCAGTCGCCTATCTATGTTGGAACCCAAAATGGAAGTCCGGCCGAGGTTTCCAACATGGCCTCAAACGTTGTGAGCAGGGCCCCAAGCCGGTCCCGATTGGGCCGTTCATCCACTTCGCAGGCCGTGCCACACCTATCAACGTTTCGAACTACTGTGACTCCTGGACTGAGAACAGGGTAGGTTAATAGGCCGAGGGAGCTCGAGTTACCAGAGCCCAATGTGCGGTAGTAGATAGTCTTGGAACACAAACACAGAACTCAACTCCTCTGAGCGTTTTCAATGAGACAACCCACCATGTACTCCTACATGGCCTCTAATCGCTACCTTTACCAAAACAGGTTCATCACATAACTCTCATCACCAGGACACATTCATTTCCCTCCGGTTCATCTCCCAGATGAATTAGACCTGACACAACTCTAAGCATAGCAAGCATAACAGGGTTATAGCAAAACATGGCTAAGTAATCTACCAGGTATGCTAGGTTGCTTGGTTTAGATATTTACTGTGACAATGACAGGTCATGCAAAGAAGTGGGTTCATCTATCACAACACAAATAGAAGTTGAACACGTTGTCCTAATGCATTTAAATGAGAGCAAGAGCGAGAGATGGGATTGTATCGGATATGCTCAAGGGGGGGGGGGTTGCTTGCCTGTTTATCAGAAGAACTCAATTGTTCTTCGATGTCGTTAATAACTATGTCTCGCAAGTCTATCGACAAGATCAAACAAGGTACAATTTAAGCAAGGCAAATGCTTCACAATGATGCACGATAATAGCATGGCAAAATGTTACTAGTTTGAGCTAATTCATCTATCAACATGTTAAATGAAAATGGTTTGAACCCAAGGTTCAAATTCCACTCCATAAGTAAGGTGGCCTATTGTGTTTTGAACAAAATGTCCATGTTTGCCTATTTATATTGCTCTAACATGTATGAAAATGCCACCATTAGATTCATTGTATTTTTCTGATAAATTTTATTATATAAATTATTTTAATCTGACTTATAGATTATTTTCTATGAATTTTTGAAGTTTTTATTAATTCTGGAATTTCCTAAATTATTTTTATTCTATAAATTATTTATAGCGTCAGCCTGACGTCATCATGATATTAGTAATTCAACATCGGCTGCCCAGGTCAAACCTGACAGCCGGGTCCCACACGTCAGCGACACGGGCTAATCCCCGCACTGACCAGGGGTTTGACCAGAAGTGGGGCCCGCTATCAGCGGCTAATGACCCAATTAGCGGGACGGGTTAGCGCTAACCTGCCCGACACGTTGACGCCCACCGGAAAGGGGCCGGCGGCGACCAAATCCGTGGTGGAGGACCACCGGAGATGGCCGGAGACGTGCTAGGGGGCTCGGTTTGGCGCACGGAAAGCACTGGGAGGGAGCTCGTGCTCGCGCGCATCCACCGGAGGGGGCAGAAGGGCGTGGGGCTGCCGGACGGCTCGCCGATGTACTCCCTCGCGGCGGAGCCCATATGAACTCGACGAGGGGGACGGCTAGAGGGCACTAGAGACCATGGGGAGAGGGGGAGAGGGATGACGAGCTCACGGGGAGGCTGCAGGGGGGCTCAGCGGGCTCGGGGAGGCCGGAATGACGACGAATCGCCGAGGTGAGCTTCGGTGGCCTATGGGGAAGAACGGCGACGGCTCGGCGTAGAGGGGCTCCCGGCGGCTTCTAGCTCCATGGGAGAACGAGGGGGTCGTGGCGGAGCTCTAGGGCACGACAGGGGGCTCTTACAAGGCGGGCAGCAACGGTGAGCTCGAGCAGAGCTCGGCCATGGCGAGGGGGAGGAGAGGGAGAAGAGAGGGGAGGAAAGGATAGGGGATGGGATCAGCTCGTCCCTGGCGGTTCATCCTGCTCGCCAGCGTGACGGGGGGGGCAGGCAGGAAGGTGGCATGGCGCCACCGCTGCGAGCGTCGTCCCCTGCTTCTCCTCTGCCTTCTGGCAAGAGGTAGAAGACAGGGATGCCCCTGTGGGCTTGGCCTCCTGGTGGGCTGCGTGCCAGGTAAGTCTTTCTCCTTTTCTGTCTTATTTTCTATTTTTTCTATTTTTCTGATATTAGTGTTGGTTAAAAAAATAGCTAGCCATTTTTTAAATCCTAAAAAATTATTATGTGACCTAGCCATAAATGACTTATGCCACATAATTAATTTCAAAATTATTTGACATATATTTCATATATAGAAAAATATATATCGAATGCAAATAAAGTTAATTTAATTCAAAAGCCCAATATAAAACATTTCTGCGATCCCAAAATATTGGTTGGCAATTTTTATCTCAACCCAATATTTTACTAGAGAACTAGGAACTTTTTCTTGGAATTGTTTGAGGCAATTTTTATAGTGATTATTTAACAAAATTTTGAATTATGAGGCTTGTTCATTCCTCATTTCATCTTCATTTGAAAATAAAATGCATGCATGAATGCACTTGCAATCATAAATGAACTAGGGTTGTGACAACACTATTCATTTATATCAAGGTCACATAATAATTTTCAGAATTTTCTAAAATAGTTTGAGGTTTATTTTGAGCCAAAAAAATGTCAGAAATAAAAACAAAAACCAGAAAATAAAAAAGAAAAGGAGAAAGGCTTACCTGGCCCATGAGGCAACCGGCCCAGCCCACCTGGCAAGGCGGTCGTCTTCAACCTGTGCGAGTAGGCAGAGGCGAAGGCGCCCACGCGTCCGACACCTCCACCCAACCTGCCTGCCCTCTCTGGCCAGCACGATGCTTCGGACGACCTCGTCGACACCGTCTGGATCCCTCTCTCCCCCTCATTCCACCCCTCTTCCCCTGCTCTCTCCTCTCTCTCCTCTGCCGAGTGCTGTCGTCATCGCCGTTTGTAGCCGCCGCAGCCTCCGGCCTTGTCCAGCCCCCCTATCGCCTCCCAGAGCTCCGCCACGACCCTCTCGTCCACCCTGTGGAGACAGAAGCTGCCAGGAGCAACTCAACACCGAGTTGTCGCCGTTCTTCCCCGCCGTACACCAGAGCTTGCCCCGTCGATTCGCCGCCGCTCCGTCGTCCCCGAGCCGCTGAGCCCCCTGCAGCCTCCTTGTGAGCTCGCCGTCTCTCTCCCCCTCTCCCCATGGTCTCTTCCGACCTCTAGCCATCCCCTTCGACGTGACCGTATGGGCGCCGCCGCGAGAGAGCTCGCCTGTGAGCCATCCGGCAGCCCCACGCCCTCCTGACCCCTTTGATGGATGCGCAAGCACGGGCTCCTCCCCGGTGCCCTCCTCGGGCGAAACTGAGCCCCCTAGCGCGTCTCCGGCCATCTCTGGCGGTCCTCCGCCGCGGATTTGGTCGCCGCCGGTCCTGCTCCGGCGGGCGCTGACGTGGCCGGCCGGTTAGGGCCTAATCCCCCTGCTTAGCCAGCCCCCAGCCGCTGACAGTGGGCCCCGCAGTGGGTCAAACCCCCTGTCAGCGCGGGGATTAGCCCCGTGTCACTGACATGTGGGTCCGGGTCGTCAGGTTTGACCTGGACCTAGACTGTTGACCTGCTGACGTTGTGATGACGTCATGCTGACGCAATAATGAATTTCTAGATTTAAAATAAATCAGAAAATTCCAGAAAATAATATAAACTTCAAAAATTCATAGAAAATAATGTGTAAGTAAGATTAAAATAATTTATATATGAAAATTTGTCAGAAAAATCCAGTGAATCTAATGGTGGCATTTTCATACATGTTAGAGCAATCTAAATAGGCAAACTTGGACATTTTGTTCAAAACACAATAGACCACCTTACTTATGGAGTTAAATTTGAACCTTGGGTTCAAACCATCTTCATTTAACATGTTGATAGCTGCATTAGCTCAAACCAGCAACATATTGCCATGCTATTATCATGCATCATTGTGAAGTATTTGCCTTGTTTAAATTGTACCTTGTTTGATCTTGTCGATAGACTTGCTAGATGTAGTTATCGACGACATCGAAGAACTGCTGAGTTCTTGTGATAAACAGGCAAGCAACCCCCCTTGAGCATATTCGATACAATCCAATCTCTCTCTGTTGCTCTCATTTCAATGCATTAGGACAACGTGTTCAACTGCTACTTGTGTTGCGATAAATGAACCCACTCCTTTGCATGACCTGTCATTATCACAGTAAATTGCTAAACCAAGCAACCTAGCATACCTGGTAGATGCTTGAGCCATGTTTTGCAATAACCCTATTATGCTTGCTATGCTTAGAGTTGTGTCAGGTCTGATTCATTTGGGAGATGAACCGGAGTGAAATGAATGTGTCCTGGTGATGAGAGTTAAGTGATGAACCTGTTTTGGTAAAGGTAGCGATGAGAGGCAATGTAGGAGTACATGGTGGGTTGTCTCTTTGAAACCGCTCATAGGAGCTGAGTTCCGTGTTTGTGTTCCAAGACTAGCTACTAGCGCACATTGGGCTCCGGTAACTCGAGCTCTCGCGGCCTATTAACCTACCCTGTTCTCAGTCCAGGAGTCACAGTAGTTCGAAACGTTGATAGGTGTGGCACGACCTACGAAGTGGATGAATGGCCTAATCGGGACCGGCTTGGAGCCCTACTCGCAACGTTGCATGCCATGTTGGAAACCACGGCTGGATTTCCATTATGTGTTCCATCTCAGATAGGCGACTGCTTTGGACGTGAGTCGTTGAAGGTTAACGTATGTGGCTGACTCCCTCGCTAGGCTTCCGCTTGAAGGTTGTCGAGGTGCCTTTTTATGTGCACAAGGAGATAAGTGGCGGGAACATGTGTGATGAAGTACACCCCTGCAGGGTAAATTATCTATTCGAATAGCCGCGTCCGTGGATATGGACTACTTGGATAATTGCATTTTTCATAGACAACTTTAAGTGGAAACTCTAAAATGGACCAAACAAGTGTGAGTGTTATGGATGGCTTCTCGTAGGAATACGAGAGACGATCCATTGTGGTGTATTGAGATGGTGAACATGTGGACTCGTGTGTGCTCTCTCGTAGGGAGACAAGAGAATAGTGATATGTTGGTCACTTTGTCATAGGCTAGGATAGCCAAAGGTCAAAGCTGGCATTCTGCAGTAAACCCCACAATCCTGTTCATTGATACATGATGCATATGTAGATACTTCTGATGTAAGACTTGCTGAGTACCTTCGTACTCACTATTGCTTATTTATATTTTTGCAGAGTTAGACGTTGTGTTCAGTTATGTTCTCCTTACGTTGACATCGACGGATTAGCTTAGTAACCCAAACAGAGGTCTGCTTCCTATGGTAGGGTTGTTGTAGCTTTTCAGGCTCTTCTAGCCGCTTTTGTAGATGCCTATACTCAGACATGTAACTTCTGCTTGTTGTTTGTATGCTCTGAATGTTGGGTCATGTGACCCCTTCTGCTTGTAACATTATACTGTGTTGGCTCCTTGGAGCCTCCTAAATAAATGTTATGTTGCAGAGTTTTGTTGTGATGCCATGTTGTATCTATGCATATCGTGCATAGTGCGTGTATGATTGAAGTGCATTGGTATGCGTGGGATTTGACACCTAGTTGTGTGCCTTTAGTAGCCTTCTTTACGGGGAAATGCCTCTTTGTGCTTCCACCGAGCCTTGGTAGCTTGCTACTGCTCCGGACACATTGATTGACCGGCATGTATCCTTCTTTGCTGTTGGGTCTGTCCCTTTGGGGAAATGTCTCGCAGTGTAATGGAGTCTCTGTAGCCTGCTATGACTCGTCTACATGCAGTGATGACATTTATGTCCCACGGTGTAATGGAGTCCTTGTAGCTTGCTATGACTCGTCTACACACGCTAATGACCGACACCTGCATTGCTGGGTTACGTATGCCTGTCCCTGTACGGTTGTGCCGCTTGGGTCTATAACTAGTCATGTCGACCCGGGTTCTTTGATGTGTTAATGCTAGCGACATGTTCATATCGGTGAGACAAAAGGCGCAAACGGTCCGGCCAAGGTAAAGTGGCAGCTGTGGATTATCGTGCCTGAGGCCGCAAAGTGGTGTGACGTGTTAAAGGCTGGATTCATATGTCTTAGGATCAGGGTCCTGATAGCATTGGTATCAGCGCTGAACTGCCTGTAGGTTTACGTAGCCAAACTGGTCGATGTTGAGTCTAGAAATGCTTTAGTTATATATAAGGGAATTGATTGTGGAAGGGAACGTAAGGCTCTTTTTACTCCTTTCCTCCCGTTACTCTATTATTGGTCACTCTCTTCTTTTCTACGGGGATTAAGAACTAGGCTCCTCTACTTAAATACTAGGATGACGAGTTACTAGACCATAGACTCATAGAATGGTTGCTTGACAAGTTTTTGTTGGGGAACGTCGCATGGGAAACAAAAATTTTCCTACGCCCACGCAAACCTATCCATGGTGATGAGCATCTAAGAGAGGGAGAGTGGATCTACATACCCTTGTAGATCGCTAAGCGGGAAGCGTTAAGAAACGCGGTTGGTGTAGTCGAACATCTTGGCGATCCAAATCGCCGAGCGTCCCGCGATCTCATCACGATCCGTCCCGCGATCCAATCATGATCCGTCCCGTGAACTCATCACGATCCGTCCCGCGATCTCATCACGATCCGTCTCACGATCTTGATCACGATCTGTCCCGCGAACTCATCATGATCCGTTCCGCGATCTCATCACGAATTGTCTCACGATCTCGATCACGGTCCTTCCGATCTAGCGCCGAACGGACGGCACTTGCGCGTTCAGCACACGTGCAGCTTGATGACGATCTCCACTGTCTCGATCCAGCGAGAGGAGGTGGAGAGGAGAGAGAGTTCACCGGCAGCATGACGGCGCTCCGGTGATGGTGGTGGAGTGATTCCGGCAGGGCTTCGCGTAAGCGCTGCGGAAAACCGATCTAGAGGAGAAACTGTGCACCGGTGAAACGGGTAGCACGTGGCCGGAAATTCTGTCCAAAAACCACCCAATCCATTAGTATATATAGGAGGAGAGTAGAGGATAGGCAGCCAAGGCCTTTGGGTCGGCCGAAATAGGAGGTGGGAGCAATCCTACTTCACCTCCAATCCTAGTTGGAGTAGGATTGCCTCCTATTGGCTGATTTTCCACTTTTTGCTTTAGGACTTTCTCTCCTGCGCCATGGGCCTTTGTGGCTGTTTTCCCAGCCCACTAAGGGCTGGTTATTATTCTCCCACAGCCCATGGACCTATTGGGGTCGAAATACCCCTCCCGGAGGTCCTCCGGTACACTACCGGCACTCCCGGTACAATACCGATACTCCCGATACACTACCGATGAGCCCGAAACTTTTCCGGAAACCAAACTGGGACTTCCTATATATGAATCTTTACCTCCGGACCATTCCGGAGCTCCTCGTGACGTACGGGATCTCATCTGGGACTCCGAACAACCTTCGGTCACCACCATACATAACTCTACACTACCGAAACCTCACCGAACCTTAAGTGTGCAGACCCTGCGGGTTCGAGAACTATGTAGACATGACCGAGACACCTCCACGGTCAATAACCAATGGCGGGACCTGGACGTCCACATTGGTTCCTACATATTCTACGAAGATCTTTATTGGTCGAACCTCTATGTCAAGGATTTAGTTAATCCCGTATATCGTTCCCTTTGTTCTTCGGTATGTTACTTGCCCGAGATTCGATCGTCGGTATCTCCATACCTAGTTCAACCTTGTTACCGGCAAGTCTCTTTACTCGTTCCGTAATACAAGATCCCACAACTAACAATTAGTCACATTGCTTGCAAGGCTTATTGTGATGTTGCATTACCGAGTGGGCCCCGAGATACCTCTCCGTTACACGGAGTAACAAATCCCAGTCTCGATCCATGCCAACTCAACAGACACCATCGGAGATACCTGTAGAGCACCTTTATAGTCACCCAGTTACGTTGCGATGTTTGATACACACAAGGCACTCCTCCGATATCCGTTAGTTGCATGATCTCATGGTCATAGGAACATATACTTGACATGCAGAAAACAGTAGCAATAAACTGACACGATCATATGCTATGTTTGTAGTTTGGGTCTTATCCATCACATCATTCTCCTAATGATGTGATCCCGTTATCAAATGACATCTCATGTCCATGGCTAGGAAACCTTAACCATCCTTTGATCAACGAGCTAGTCCATTAGAGGCATACTAGGCACATGGTTTTGTCTATGTATCCACACATGCATTTAAGTCTCCGATCAATACAATTATAGCATGGATAATAAACGATTATCATGAACAAGGAAATATGATAATAACTAATTTATTATTGCCTCTAGGGCATATTTCCAACAGTTTTGTCCCATCAGAGTTAAGAGAAGTGACGCCTATGTGCTCTCTGTGCCTTGAACCATGATGTTGAGATGTTATGCTGGCCAAATCTTGTGTAGGTTGCCTCATATTTCATGCCCGTACAGCCGTTATGTTGTCCGAGTTCACCTAGGATTGTTTATGTGTTAGTATTATCCCTTGATTCTGAACCCTGGTTGTTTCCTTCAGGATGTTGCCAATCAATCGGAGATCTATTGGTCATAGTCAGAACCATGGAGATGGTAGGGATGAAGAAGATCCTCTCAACCCGCCTTTGTTGACGGAGGTCATGCTAGAAAGTGAGAGGAACAAGCGTGCCACCAACCGTCTGTTGGAGCACATCGAGCAGAATACAACGCATCGTTGCAATGATATTGTATCCATCAGAGACTTCATCAAGTTGCAACCGCCCACCTTCCATCACTCCATTAAGCCACTAGACGCAGATGATTGGCTCTGAAGTATCAACAACAAGCTGCGTTATGCAAAAGTGGTAGAAGGAGACAAGGTCATGTATGCCGCATATCACCTTGAAGGTTCTGCTAGTTTCTGGTGGGAGAATTTCGAGGCCATGCGTCCTGCAGGCCAAGCTACATTATGGAAGGAATTTTGTGAGGCTTTTCTCGAGCATCATATTCCATAGGACCTACTAGATCGTAAGCAAGAAGAGTTTTGTGATCTGACCCAAGGCAAAATGGATGTGGATGCCTATAGCTGTGAATTTGAATGCCTCGTGTGCTATGCCCCAAAAAAAGTATCCACGGATGCCAACAAGCAAGCAAGGTTCAGGAAAGGCCTTAACCCGAAGCTCCGTCATGACCTCAGTCTGCATGAGTTCGTTAGCTTCCAAGTTCTTGTGAACAAAGCAATCCAAGCAGAAACGAGCAGGATGACCTACGAGGAATCTCGCAAGCATAGCCGTGATGTTGGAGCATCTTCAAGATCTACATCCTAGAAGCGTAGGATATGGATCCCGAATGCCGCTCTTCCTCCGAGGTATGCACCGAGGCCATCCTATGTGGCGCCTCATCTGTCGATACCATGTGCTCCCCAGAAGAACCTCATCAACCAAGTGCTAAACCCGGATCCACGTCCCATTCATGGGGCATGCTTCAACTGTAGTCAGCCTGGACATTACTCGAAGAATTGCCCTTTGCGAGCAAATGTTCCACCCTCTTCAACAAGTGGTGATGTTCATTGCAAGCCCCCAACCAAGAATCCCAATGTCAGGTCAGTTGTTTATACTCGTGGATGTGTGCACCATGTAACTGCAGAAGAAGCTGAAGATGATGCTAATGTCGTGCTTAAGATGCTTCCTGTCAATTCTCATCCAGCCTCAGTTTTGTTTGACTCAGGAGCATCCTACTCCTTCTTCTCTGAATGTTATGCCACTTTGCATAACATTGCTTTCGAACTTATGCCCTCTCCATTAGTAATTCAAAGTCCAGGTTCCAAATGGCAAACTAATACAGTAAGCCATGGTAACCAAATCCTTGTTGATGGTTTAGTGTTTCTTGCCTCTTTGATAGCCCTTAAAACTTCAGACATCAATATCATTTTGGGGATGAACTGGATGACAGCTCATCATGCCAAAATTGATTGTTTCTCTAGGTCGGTTCAGCTTACCCATCCTTCTGGCCAGATAGTCAATATCCAAAACCGTATTCCAGAGGGTATGATTTATTCCCTCAATGCCAATCCTCTTCCAGACCTTGAAAACATTCCGGTAGTCCGTGACCGGATGTGTTTCCAGAATAATTGCCAGGTGTTCCACCTGACAGAGAAGTAGAGTTTGTCATAGTACTTGTTCTAGGAACCGCTCCAATTTCTAGAAGGCCCTATAAGATGTCTCCCCAAGAGCTAGCTGAGCTTAAGACCCAACTCGATGAATCTTTGAGGAAAGGTTTCATCCGTCCTAGTTCTTCTCCATGGGCTTGTCATGTCCTCTTTGTCAAGAAGAAGGATGGTACGGACCGGATGGTTGTCGATTATCAGCCAGTTAATCTGGTCACGATAAAGAACAAATATCTGCTCCCCAGGATCAACGATCTGTATGATCACCTTGCTGGATCTGCAGTCTTTTCCAAGATGGATTTGAGATTAGGTTATCATCAAATCAAAATCAGGAACGGGGACATTCCAAAGATGGCTTTGGTCACTCGTTATGGCCAATACGAGTACACCATCATGTCCTTCGGTCTAACCAATGCCCCAGCCTCTTTCTCCCGCTTAATGAATTCGATCTTCAGGGAGTATTTGGACAAATTTGTCATGGTTTACCTCGATGATATCCTCATATACTCGAAGAACGAAAAAGAACATGTTGAGAATCTTAGGTTGGTACCAATGAAACTTTGAGAGCACCGCCTTTATGCCAAATTCTCCAAGTGTGAGTTCTGGTTGCCAGAAGTGACCTATCTGGGTCACGTAATCTCTGCAAAAGGTATTCTGTCAATCCCGAGAGAGTTCAAGTTGTCCTTGATTGGACTCAACCTGAATCGGTGAAGCAAGTTAGGAGTTTCCTTGGCTTAGCGAGCTATTGTCGCCGCTTCGTTGAGAACTTATCCAAAGTTGCCAAACCTCTAACTGAACTCCGCAAGAAAGATAAGAAGTTCGAGTGGACTCCAAAATGTGAGGAAAGTTTTCAGGAGTTGAAACGACGACTGACTACTGCCCCGGTACTTGTACCCCAGATTTCACAAATGACTTTGTTATCTTGTGTGATGCTTCATGACAAGGTCTAGGTTGCATTCTTATGCAAGATCATCATGTGATTGCCTACGCATCCCGACAGTTGCGTCCACATGAGGAGAATTATCCAACACACGATCTGGAACTTGCCGCAGTAGTCCATGCACTAGTCACTTGGCGACATTACCTTCTAGGTAATCGTTGTGAAATATTTAGTGATCACCAGAGTCTCAAATATATAGTCACCCAACCGGATTTGAATCTCAGGCAAAGACGATGGATCGAGTTGATTACGGACTACAACTTAGGAATATCTTACACCCCAGGCAAAGCCAATGTTATGGCTGATGCACTAAGTCGTAAATCCTATTGTAACAACCTCTTGTTGCTACAAAGTCAACCACTTCTCCATGAGGAATTTCGTAAGTTAAACCTTCACATTGTTCCTCGAGGATTCCTTTCTACCTTGGCGGTGAAACCAACTCTTGAGGATCAGATCATAGCTGCCCAGAAGCAGGATACGGGAATTTCTCGTATCAAGAGCAACATTGCTAAGGGAGTTGCTCGTTCTTTCTCGGTAAATGATCAAGGTGTTGTTTTATTTGAGGACCTCTTGGTGGTTCCCAAAAAGCAACAACTTTGAGAACTGATTCTCAAGGAAGCTCATGAATCTCCTCTCACGATTCATCCCGGTAGTACTAAGATGTATCAGGACCTACGCTAGAGGTTTTGGTGGACCCGGATGAAGAGAGAAATCGCTCAATTCATTGCTAACTGCGATCTTTGTCGTCGCGTTAAAGCAGAGCATCAAAGGCCTGCTGGCACCCTTCAGCCCTTGGCTATTCCCGAGTGTAAATGGGACAAGGTCGGTATGGATTTCATCATCGGCTTTCCAAAGACTAAGAAAGGGAATGATGTCATCTTTGTGGTTATCGATTGCCTTTCAAAAGTTGCTCATTTCCTTCCAGTTCGAAAAAGTATAACTGCTAGTCAGTTAGCAGATTTATATATTTGTTGAATAGTTTCCCTTCATGGTGTTCCTCTAGATCAATTTAGATCGTGGAAGTCTTTTCACTTCTCGATTTTGGGAAAGTTTCCAGAATGTTATGGGAACCCATCTCTCCTTTAGCACCGCTTATCACCCTCGGTCAAGTGGTCAAGTAGAACGAGTCAATCAAATTCTTGAGGATATGCTCAGAGCCTGTGTTATCTCATTCGGAATGAACTAGGAGAAATGTCTTCCATTTGCCGAATTTGCTTATAACAACAACTTTCAGTCTAGTTTGGGCAAAGCTCCTTTCGAAGTTCTGTATGGACGAAGATGTCGAACACCATTAAACTGGTCAGAAACCGGTGAAAGACAATTCTGTGGACCGGATATGATCTAGGATGCAAAAGAGCAAGTTCGCATCATTTGTGAGAATTTGAAATCCACCCAATCTCATCAGAAGAGCCAATATGACCGTCATCATAAGGATGTAAGTTATGAAGTAGACGAGAAGGCTTACCTTCGGGTGTCACCTTTGAAGGACACCCATCGTTTCGGTATCAAAGGCAAATTGGCTCCTTGTTACATTGGTCCTTCTCGCATTCTTGCTAAACAAGGAGAGGTTCCCTACCAATTGGAACTACCCCCGCAGCTTTCCAAAGTTCATGATGTGTTCAACGTTTCTCAACTCAGGCGTTGCTTCAAGGATCCTATACGCGAAGTAGACCACGAAACGCTTGATCTTCAAGATGATCTCTCATATCGAGAATATCCTCTTCATATTCTTGATGAAACCGAGCGCAGCACTCAGCAGCATCAAGTTTTTGATGGTTCAGTGGTCGCACCATTCCGAGGATGAAGCAACATGGGAGCGCAAAGATCGTCTTCGGCTTGAGTACCATGCACTCTTCCCGACTTCTCTTGAATCTCGGGACGAGATTCTTGTTTAGCGGGGGTGAGTTGTCACAGCCCTAGTTTCTTTATGATTGCAAGTGCATTCATGCATGAATTTTATTTTCAAATGAAGATGAAATGAGGAATGATCAAGCCTCATAATTCAAATTTTGTCAAATAAGCATTATAAAAATTGCTTCAAACAGTTCCAAGAAAATGTTCCTGGTTCTCTAATAAAATATTGGATTGATTTAAAATTGTCAACCAATATTTTGGGATCACAGAAATATTTTATATTGGGATTTTGAATTAATTTAACCCTATTTGAATTGGAATTATATTTATTATATATAATTGATAAGTTCAATAATTCTGAAATTAATTATGTGGCAGTATTCATTTATATCAAGGTCACACAATAATTTTCAGGATTTTATAAAATAGTTTGATGTTTATTTTGAGCCAAAACAAATGTCTGAAATAAAAACAAAAACCAGAAAATAAAAGAAAAGGAGAAAGGCTTACCTGGCCCAGGAGGCAACCGGCCCAGCCCACCTGGCGAGGCGGTCGTCTTCAACCTCTGCTAGTATGCAGAGGCGAAGGCGCCCACGCGGCCGACACCTCCACCCAGCCTGCCTGCCCCCTCTGGCCAGCGCGACGCTTCGGACGACCTCGTCGACGCCGTCCGGATCCCTCTCTCCCCCTCATTCCTCTCCTCTTCCCCTGCTCTCTTCTCTCTCCTCTGCCGAGTGCTGTCGTCGCTGCCGTTTGCAGCCGTCGCAGCCTCCGGCCTCGTCGAGCCCCCCTGTCGCCTCCCAGAGATCCGCCGCAACCCTCTCGTCCTCCCCATGGAGACAGAAGCCGCCGGGATCCCCTCAATGCTGATCCGTCGCCGTTCTTCCCCGCCGGCCACCCGAGCTCGCCCCGTCGATTCGCCACCACTCTGTCGTCCCCGAGCCGTCCAGCCCCCCTACAGCCTCCCTGTGAGCTCGCCTTCTCTCTCCCCCTCTCCCCATGGTCTCCTTTGCCCTCTAGTCGTCCCCATCGATGTGACCGTATGGGCGCCGCCATGAGAGAGCTCGCTGGCGAGCCGTCTGACAGCCCCGCGCCCTCCTCCCCCACCAGTGGACGCGCGCGAGCACGGGCTCCTACCCGATGCCCTACTCGCCCGAGAAAGAGCCCCTAGCGCGTCTCCGGCCATCTCCAGCGGTCCTCCACTGCGGATTTGGTCGCTGACGGCCCCGCTCCGGCGGGCGCCAATGTGGCCGGCCGGTTAGGGCCTAATCCCCCTGCTTAGCCAGCCCCCAGCCGCTGATAGTGGGCCCCGCAGTGGGTCAAACCCCCGGTCAACACGGGGATTAGCCCCATGTCACTAACATGTGGGTCCGGGTCGTCAGGTTTGACCTGGACCTAGACTGTTGACCTGCTGACGTTGTGATGACGTCATGCTGACGCAATAATGAATTTCTAGATTTAAAATAAATCAGAAAATTCCAGAAAATAATATAAACTTCAAAAATTCATAGAAAATAATCTGTAAGTAAGATTAAAATAATTTATATATGAAAATTTATCAGAAAAATCTAGTGAATCTAATGGTGGTATTTTCATACATGTTAGAGCAATCTAAATAGGCAAACTTGGACATTTTATTCAAAACACAATAGACCACCTTACTTATGGAGTTAAATTTGAACCTTGGGTTCAAACCATCTTCATTTAACATGTTGATAGCTGCATTAGCTCAAACCAGCAACATATTGCCATGCTATTATCATGCATCATTGTGAAGTATTTGCCTTGTTTAAATTGTACCTTGTTTGATCTTGTCAATAGACTTGCGAGATGTAGTTATCGACGACATCGAAGAACTGCTGAGTTCTTGTGATAAACAGGCAAGCAACCCCCCCTTGAGCATATTCAATACAATCCCATCTCTCTCTGTTGCTCTCATTTCAATGCATTAGGACAACGTGTTCAACTGCTACTTGTGTTGCGATAAATGAACCCACTCCTTTGCATGACCTGTCATTATCACAGTAAATTCCTAAACCAAGCAACCTAGCATACCTGGTAGATGCTTGAGCCATGTTTTGCAATAACCCTATTATGCTTGCTATGCTTAGAGTTGTGTCAGGTCTGATTCATCTGGGAGATGAACCAGAGGGAAATGAATGTGTCCTGATGATGAGAGTTAAGTGATGAACCTGTTTTGGTAAAGGTAGCAGTGAGAGGCCATGTAGGAGTACATGGTGGGTTGTCTCTTTGAAACCGCTCATAGGAGCTGAGTTCCTTGTTTGTCTTCCAAGACTAGCTACTACCGCACATTGGGCTCTGCTAACTCGAGCTCTCTCGGCCTATTAACCTACCCTGTTCTCAGTCCAGGAGTCACAGTAGTTTGAAACATTGCTAGGTGTGGCACGGCCTGTGAAGTGGATGAACGGCCCAATCGAGATCGGCTTGGGGCCCTGCTCGCAACGTTTGAGGCCATGTTGGAAACCTCGGTCGGACTTCCATTATGGGTTCCAACTTAGATAGGCGACTGCTTTGGACGTGAGTCGTTGAAGGTTAACGTCCGTGGCCGACTCCCTCGTTGGGCTTCCGCTTGAAGGTTGTCGAGGTGCCTTTTTACGTGCACATAGCGATAAGTGGTGGGAGCATGTGTGACGATGTACACCCCTGCAGGGTAAATTATCTATTCGAATAGCCGCGTCCACAGATATGGACTACTTGGATACTTGCATTGTTCATAGACAACTTTAAGTGGAAACTCTAAAATGGACCAAACAAGTGTGAGTGCTATGGATGGCTTCTCGTAGGAAGACGAGAGAGGATCCATTGTGGTGTATTGAGATGGTGAACATGTGGACTTGTGTGTGCTCTCTCATAGGGAGACGAGAGAGTAGTGATACGTTGGTTACTTTGTCGTACGCTAGGATAGCCAAAGGTCAAAGCTGGCATTCTGCAGTAAACCCCACAATCCTCTTCATTGATACATGATGCATATGTAGATAGTTCTGATGTAAGACTTGTTGAGTACCTTCGTACTCACTGTTGCTTGTTTACATTTTTGCAGAGTTAGACGTTGTGTTCAGTTATGTTCTCCTGATGTTGACATCGATGGATTAGCTTAGTAACCCAGACAGAGGTCTGGTTCCTATGGTAGGGTTGTTGTAGCTTTTCAGGCTCTTCTAGCCGCTTTTGTAGATGTTTGTACTCAGAGATGTAACTTCTGCTTGTTGTTTGTATGCTCTGAATGTTGGGTCATGTGACCCCTTCTGCTTGTAACATTATACTATGTTGGCTCCTTGGAGCCTCCTAAATAAATGTTATGTTGTAGAGTTTTGTTGTGATGCCATGTTGTATCTACGGATATCGTGCATAGTGTGTGTATGATTGAAATGCATTGGTATGCGTGGGATTCGACACCTAGTTGTGTGCCTTTAGTAGCCTTCTTTACGGGGAAATGCCTCTTTGTGCTTCCACCGAGCCTTGGTAGCTTGCTACTGCTCCGGACACATTAATTGACCGGCATGTATCCTTCTTTGCTGTTGTGTCTGTCCCTTCGGGGAAATGTCTCGCAGTGTAATAGAGTCCCTGTAGCCTGCTACGACTCATCTACATGCAGTGATGACATTTATGTCCCACGGCGTAATGGAGTCCTTGTAGCTTGCTATGACTCGTCTACACACGCTGATGACCGACACCTGCATTGTTGGGTTACATATGCCTGTCCCTGTACGGTTGTGCCGCTTGGGTCTATAACTAGTCATGTCGACCCAGGTTCTTTGATGTGTGAATGCTAGCGACATGTTGATATCCATGAGCCAAAAGGCGCAAACGGTCCCTCCCAAGGTAAGGTGGTAGCTGTGGATTACCGTGCGTGAGGCCGCAAAGTGGTGTGACATGTTACATGCTGTATTCATATGTCGTAGGATCGGGGTCCCGATAGCATGTTCTCGAGATTACTTAATAGTTCAATGTGCAATGTTGTATGGCTTAGAACCGGGACTTCGAAGACGTTTTGAACATCATGGAACATATGACTAATACGTCTCCAACGTATCTATAATTTATTAAGTATAAATTCCATATTCACCCATGTTTATAATAGTTTTATATGGTTCTAATGCACTTTATATGATTTATTTAGAACTAACCTGGACTGACATTGTTTTTAGCAAAATTACCGTGGTGTTGTTTTTGTGTAGAAAATGGAAGTTCTCGAAACTGCCCGAAACTTTTTTATGATTTTTTCTGGAGGAAATAAGAAATACTAGAGCGAAGAACCACCAGAGGGGGTGTGCCAGGAAGCCACCACACATCTGGCCGCGCCCCCCTAGGGCGCGGTCAGATAGCTTGTGTGGCCCACGTAGCTCAGTTGCGCGTGATTCCAACGCTGAAAGATCCTATAAATCCCAGAAACCCCAAAATAAAGAGAGACCTTCTGCTCCGCTGCCGCAACTCTCTTTATCGCAGAAAAACTAGTCTAGAGCTATTCCAGTACCTTGCCGGAGAGGGAAAACCATCACCGGTGGCCATCTTCATCATCCATATGGTCTCCATGACGAAGAGGGAGTAGTTCACCCTCGGGGCTGAGGGTATGTACCAGTAGCTATGTGTTCAATCTCTCTCTCTCTCTCTCTCTCTCTCTCTCTCGTGTTCTTGAGATGACACGATCTTGATGTATCACGAGCTTGTTAATATAGTCAGATCATATGATGTATTTCCCTTACCATCTAGTTGTGATGAATTGAGTCTTTCACTTTAAGATCTCATTATGTTGGATTGAGCATATTGGTATGACTACACTTGATGTACGTCTTGCATGGGATACGCGTAGTGACATTGGGGTATTCTGCTGATTCACTTGATATATGTTAAGGCATCATCTTGCGGATTCCGGTGACCTTGGGGATCTATGCATAGGGGTTGATTGCACGTTTTCATACCATGTTCTCGTTAGAAATCTTGGGGTGCTCCTTGCAAGTTCATTGTGTTCGATTGAATATGATAACTCTAAAATTGTTTGATGCATGTCGCATAATTTACCCACGGATACTTGAGGTGACATTGGAGTATCTGGGTGACATTAGGGTCAACTGATATGTATCATTGGTGTTATTCTAGTACGAACTCTAGGGCTGTTTGTGGCAATTATAGGAATATCTCAAACGATCGAACGAAAAAGATAACTTGGTGTTATCTTAGTATGAACTCTTGAATAGATCGATCGGAAATAATAACTTTGAGGTGGTTCTACCACCTAAACAGATAGGAACTTTGGAGTGATTCTTTGTTGCACATTAATGGATGATCATATGATTCAACTATGTTAGCATTGTTGAGAGATTGCATTAGTGAAAGTATGTACCCTAGGCCTTATTTCCAAGCATTAATACAATGTTTTGCTTGCTATTTTCCACTTGTTACCTTGCTGTTTTTATATTTTCATATTACAAAAATCCATATCTACCATCCATATTGCACTTGGGTGTGTTGGGACACAAGAGATTTCTTGTATTTGATTGCAGGGTTGCTTGAGAGAGACCATCTTCATCCCACACCTCCCACGGATTGATAAACCTTAGGTCATCCACTTGAGGTTAAGGTGCTACTGTCCTACAAAACTCTGCGCTTGGAGGCCACACACGAGTCTACAGGAATAAAGTTGTGTAGTAGACATCAAATTATTTTCTGGTGTCATTGCCGGGGAGGTGAGTGCTTGAAAGTATATCTTTAGATCTTGCAATTAAATCTTTTAGTTTCTTGTTTTTCACTAGTTTGGTTTTATAAAAGAAAACTACAAAAAAATGGAGTATAGGTTGCATCAATTGTTTCATCTCTTTAATGTGTTTCGTGAAAATGATGGTTCAAAAAATTGTGCTCAATTGGTAGAGGAAGAATTTATGAAAATACTTGATGAGAATTCGTT
The DNA here is from genome assembly GCA_022496015.1 of Hordeum marinum. Classification (NCBI taxonomy): domain Eukaryota; kingdom Viridiplantae; phylum Streptophyta; class Magnoliopsida; order Poales; family Poaceae; genus Hordeum; species Hordeum marinum. The sequence continues at coordinate 524,790,284 of CM039673.1, forward strand.
GAATGATGAGCATGATAGAAATATTGTTGGTATGAATTCTTTGAATATTCATGATGCTAATGATATGCAAAGCCACAAGCTTGGGGATGCTACGTTTTGTGAATATGATATTTTTCTTCCCCCAAGTTTTGATGAGCAAAACTATTATGATGATAGTATGTGTCCTATGTAAGATGCTTCTTGTGATGACATGTATGCTATAAAGAGTAATGACAACAATGAAACTTGTTCTCACGATTTTAGTATTCAGTGTGGTTATGTCAATCAAGTGTCACATGATAATTATTTTGTTGAGTTTGGTCCCACTAGTAGGAATTGCAATAATATCAAGTTTCCTCCCTATATGTTGAAAATCTTGAAGTCATGATTGTTGTGCCTTCCTATGCAAATTGATTATTCATCCCATGAATTGTTTGCTCACAAAATCCCTATGCATAGGAAGTGGGTTAGACTTAAATTTGCTTGTCATGTGATTCATGATGCTTTCTTGCATGTCTCAACTATTATTCCTATACGAGCGTCATTGAAATCATCATGCCTAGCTAAAAGGCATTAAAGAAAAGCGCTTGTTGAGAGACAACCTAACACTTTTACGTCCTGTTTTTATTTTTTCACATGATTAAGATACTGTATTAATCATGTTTTGTGTCTTTTATTTCAATAAAGTGCCAAGTAAAGATTTTGGGATAGTGTGGAAACTTGTTTGTTTGATTCTGTGCAAAAACAAAAAGTTTTGCGTCCAGTATATGAATTATCTGATTTTACTGAAACGTCAAAAAATTCTGAAATTTTTACACACAATTTCTATGCAAATTCTATGTGTTGTCCTATTCATCAGAATTTACACACAATTTTTACTCTCATACCGACTCATACAACGTGTCTGACTCCGTCTCTAAGCCGGCTTGCCTATTCCAGCAGGTTGTCTCCGGGTGGCTCTCCCGCCCGGGTCTTGTGTCTTCTTCCCTTCTCTGGGCCCCCGTCTCAGCCCACCTAATGAACCATCACGCAACCTAATCTTCCTCTTCCAGCCCATGTGATAACGAGCCGCCAGGTATGACCCGGTCCCTCCTGAGCGGGTCTTACCACGGGGTTATATCCCCAACATTAGGCCTCTGACTCATTTGAGCTTGCCCATGTCAATCTCCACTTTATCCAGCGGCGAGTCTCCCATCCTTGTTATCTGAAACAAAACACATAACTCGCCATGACGTCACCTTCAGACATGAAGAAAAGATTCCGTGACATATGTAGTAGATCCTCTCATTAAACGGTCAGCCCAAAAATCGAGGTGTCCATCTCAGTCAATTATCATTTTATCCCTCGATTCCCATGCGCACTATTGCCATCCCATCTCTTAAATAGGGCCACGAAAGGGTCATTTCTTTTTCTCCTCCGCCACGTTATTTTTCCTCCTCCCAACGCCCGCGCTCCTGAGCTCCGCCGTGCTGGTGGGATCTCATCATCGTCAACGTCCTTGGCCACTGCATCAACCTAAACGCTCCAGATTCTCTCATGCATCAGCCGCATCCTTGAGGTACCCTTTTCAACCTCCATTAGATCTGTAGCTCTTCATTTGAATCCTTTCGAGTTTCGCCGGACCTCCATTAACATGCTTGTTCATCCGACCATCCTTGTAATGCCAACTGATAAGTAGTCTTTTTGGATCTTGCGATGTTGTTAGTCCACCGCGGCTATCCATGCCAAACCAACAATAGTTCATCCTAGGTCTGCACTCTGTTCCCTTTCTTGCGCCAACTGCTTGCTATTTCTCGGCTCCCCTTTTTATGGTTGAATTAAATTTGATTTTTTTCCTTACCTGTAGATCTTGCAGTCACGGTCTAATATATGAAAACATGTTTGTATGTCCTTAGTAGTATTTGTTGCATGGAATTGCTTACTTAACCCACCATCAAATCATCGGCTCTCCCGATAAACTGTACCGGCGGCTTAACGTCGTACTATTTAATTTCATCAGTCGTCTTGGTTGTCTGGTCGCTTTCTGACCCGCCGCGTTCTACCCATTTCACAGTTTGACATGACATCATGTCTCGAGCATCTGCGTCCGATGACTGGGTCGGCTCTGGAATCACCGAGCAATTTTTATTGGATTTCGTAGAGGCTGGCACATTACCGGCTCGGGATATTATTCATTGGTGGGTTCCGGGGCCAGAGAAAAAACCTACCCCCAAGGAAGGAGAAGTTGTTATCTTTGCCGATCATCTTCTTCGTGGTTTCATCCCGCCTGGATCAAAATTCTTCCGAGATGTCCTCCATTTCTGTAAACTACATCCTCAAGACATTGCCCCAAATTCAGTCTCCAACCTATGCAACTTTAAAGTCTTGTGTGAGGTTTACTTGCAAGAGGAGCCATCTGTCGACCTTTTCCGTGATTTCTTCTATGTCAACCGCCAAACCGAAGTGGCAGCCGGTCCAAGCTTGGAGCTCGGTGGAGTCTCCATCCAAAGACGAAGAGATCTGGCTTACCTAGCCGTCCAAATGCCAAGCTATCCCAAGGACTGGAACAGAACTTGGTTCTATTGTAGAGACACCTCTCTAGAGGGAGAAAACCCATTGCCAGGTTATCGTCCTACCCAGCTCTGCACCTCTATTGAGCTTTTGGATTGGATGTCGGCTACAACATGAGCAAAGTATGCTACGACTTTCACCAAAATCAAGGCTCTTCTGGTAAACGGGTTGACGGGAGTTGACTTAACCCATTGTTGGATGTCATGGAAAGTGTTAACAGTAAGCCGGCGCGACCAACTTATGTGTGAATACACAGGCGATGTGAACGATCCTCTCTGCTTCAACCACACATCCCTGACAGAAGAAAACATTAACTCTACTGTCAAAGGACTTACCCGCGAATCCCAAGAGGCTTGCCGTACTGTCGGGTTAAGACCCTTCCACGTCACAAATCCGGCTCCACACGTAAGGACGGCTTTCAAATTTGCTTTCTCTCTGTCTTGACTTTATATATATATATATATATATATATATATATATGGCAACCTTAAATCTTTTGGTGGCTTTGCCTATAGGCCAACTCCAGCTTCTGGAAGAGAAAATATACTCCCCCCGTGAAGAAGTCTCAGGCGGGTAACATCCGCGGCTACAAGCCAAAAATATTGGCTCAAAAACCTGCTTGAACTTGATGACTCAGAGGTAGAACTTGACTCCCTTGGCCGTATTTTATGCAACTTATTGACAATGACTGTACACAGGAGGAGACAGAGATGAGCCACACCAACGCCCCTGAGGTAACTTATCTTTCTTCCAACTCAGAAATCTTACCACAAGAGAGGATATGGCAGGTCGTCTGAAAAGTTCCTTTTTCACATCCCTCGCTTACTGAGATCCCGAATTTTCCTTGAAGAAACAACAGCACGATGCTCGGCGCCAGACCCGGAGCACCGGCGCTGGGGATCTTATGGCCGGCATACCCAAATCCCCGCACCGCGAAAACATCCTGCTGAGGTACTTATCAGGAACCCAATATCTGTCTTATACTTTTGTAATGTTGTCTTACTATTGTGTTGTATTGTCTTAATTTATAGGAGTCACCTCCTTCTTCTGGCGACTCGACTGCCTCCAAGCTTCCTCCCATGAAGATCAACCCAGAGTATGATTTCACTCTGTCGTGTTTACATTACCTGTATTACCTTTGTATTGTGTGTTGATTCTTTGCATCTTCAGGGCGCAAGCTAAACATAAAAAAACAGGCGGGTCTACCGTCGCTCCCACCACTCAACAGCCGGATCCTACTGAGCCATCTCTCTCCCCTCATGCTGAACCTTCTGACGCTAACAAGGAAGCACCTGAGCGCTCTCCCCCGCCCTCAGAATTGGCGGGTCATAGTATGGCGGCTTCCAATAGTCCAGCGGCTAACCCTAAGCCGCCCAATTCTACCGTCGAAGACTCGTCTCTCCCTGATGTTACCATCACCGGGACGGGTTATCAATCCCCAACACATCATACGCTGGCAAGACATTCCAGCAAGATTGATACTTGCTCTCCAGAAAAACTTAGCTTCGAATTCCCCGTCTTGGAGAAGATGACTGCAGATGACCTGCATGCGGGTTATCTGAACCGCCTTTCTGCCGGTCGCAACATAGAGACCAAACTTGCTGGTTTGATGAAGAAAAAATGTGAGGTATCTTCTACATTTCTCTTATACCCATACATAGCCCCCAAGAGTCGGGTTAATATTGCAAATAATGGACCGGGTCTTCCAAACCTTTGACATGTTGTGTAGAACTTAACCTGTAATCCCCAAGTATCGGATTAAATTGCATATAAGCCAGTACTTTATATTCAATCGGAGATCCAAGTGTAGCCCCCCAGTCCAGAGTATCAGGATAATGAAGAGCCGGATCTTTCATATTTGAGAATTTCGCCGGGTGTAGCCGCCAAGTCCGGAGCATTATGATAATGATGATCCAGAATTTGAACTTAGACTTGGAGCAAAAGCACAGACATCAGCCCCCAAGTGCCAAGTACATTCCTTGCGATCTGCTTGGGACTTATATAAAAAATAGCTCCAACCTGGCGACTTAATCTTTATAATCTTTCACTTGTGTAATATAGGAGGCACTAGACGCAATCGAGTATGAACATGCCGGCTTAAGGGAAAACCTGACCACGCAACAAAACGCCCGAGCCGCCGCAGAAAAGAAATTATGGGTGGTTGTCAAACAACTTGAGAAACTTCATGCCGACTTCATCGCATATAAAAAGACTGTTGAGTCTGAAGAAGCTGCCTTGTCCAAGCCTGCCATCAAGACTGAGGAGCAGCTAAATCTTGCATCAGCAGAGCTGAAAACTCTCAAAGACCACATATCCAAGATGACTGCCTCTATCTTTCGTAAGCACGTAAGGATTAAAAAAATCCTTATGAAAGAAGATACCAGATAGGCGGCTTATAACTTTGCAAGCAAGAGGAGCCACCAGCTATCTTCTGATAATCTCATGAAATTGAAGTCAGTCTATACTGTTAGAGTATTACATATAGCCATGTAACCTTTTTTGTATTTACCCCATTGTATAATGGGTTTCCTACATATATTCCACACCTCTACATGTATATATACTGGCCTTTGGCCTCCTGGAATACAAGTTGCATATTTCCTAACATGGTATTAGAGACCTAGGGTTTTTTGGCACGCGCAACTCGTGCTCTCGATCCAATCTTCCTCTATGCAGTCCCCGTCGATCTGTTGTGAATGGTGCTGCTCTCCGGTATTCATCCACCGCCGGTCAACTCATCCCGCAACTGTTTCTCCTGGGTGCCATCAGGATCCTCCCGTCTCCAAGCGAGTCAGTTGCTCTCCGCCTGCCCTGGACGCGCCACCGAGATCCTCAGATCGAGTCGTCCGCCTTGGACCTACTACTCTCAGCCCGCTGCTCTCCGCCACCGCTCGCATCGGACGCGTCTCCAATCATCGCTCTTCACCAACGGCTTGCATCGGATGTGTCCCATTAGGCTCCTTGCTCCTTGCTGCCGGTCTCCCTATGCTCCTCACTGGACAAATGCCGCCCAATCCACATCAGCTGATCCAGCCGCCAGCTGCTGTATGCACCGGATCTCGCTATCGGCCCCTGTCCCTGCCTACTGCTGGTGTTCCTCTTGTGGTATTGTCGGATACTACCTGTTGCATGATGAATCCTACCTGCTGCTTCTTGTCAGACACCTCTCGGACTTGCGTGAGTTGCCTACAGCCGGTTGATCTGCAAAAAAAATTTGGCATGTTGTTTGCTGCCTGTTCTCCGATATCTTCTGACGGTGTTTTCGGTGTTCCTGACACTGATCCCGTCTCGCACATGTGCCTTTCCTTAATGTTGGTGCTCTACATCGGCTCTACATCGGCTCCTACCACGACTTTTACTGGTAGCTCTTCTGTTGCCCCTCCTGTGAGCTCCACATGTGATGATTGTCGCCCTACACCGACTCCTCTTGCGACTTTCCCCGGTGAATGTCGTTCTTCCCTAACACCTCTCGCGACTTTCACCGGTTGTACTAGTGCCTACGACTCCATCAATTGCGCTTCGCATAGGCGTCTTCCCTCAGCACTTGGTTCCTGTCTGCATACGGTCTCATCGTCTTCACCGGCTTTTGCGGACGATACTGGTCATGCTGCACCGCCACTTTTAGCAGCTTCCATAGGTGGTGGTGGCTGCTTCTCTCCTGGTGCCACTATGATGCCTACTTCAGGTGTGTCCTTCACGAAGGATGAGATTGCGCGACTTCGTGCCCTGCTGTCGGGTGCATCTACATCAACATCTTTAGTTGCGCCCCTGACCGAGCAGGAGATTGTGCGCTTGCGACGCCTGCAAGCTCCATCTTCTAGTTCTCCATCGACAGGTTATGGTGGTTTTTCTACGGACTCTTCTGGCATTGTGAGACCACCTTCTACATAGGCAGGTACATCTCCCTGGATTCTTGATATTGTAGCATCTTTTCATATGACTCATTCACTCTGTCATCTACTCGACCTCTTGATTCTCCTGTTCATGTTCTTACTGCTGATGGTACCTCTCTCCCGGTTACTAGCCAAGTCACTCTTAGCACTTCATCTTTTCATGTTCTTGATGTTGCTCATGTTTCCCGTCTTACCATGCATCTCATTTCTGGTGGTCAGATTGTTGGCTCTGGTTGCTGGGTCATTCTCGACTTTGACTCATGATCCATTCTGGACCGTCACACTGGTGCTCTTCTTGGTGCTGGCCCTTGACATCGTGACTCTCACGGTCTCTGGGAGCTTGACTAGCTTCATTTTCCATCAGCTGCCACCGCCGCTAGTCTCTCCACGTCTATTGCCTTGTCTACCGGCTCTTTTCAGCAGTGGCATCATCGCCTGGGTCACCTATGTGGCTCTCCTCTCTCATCCTTAGTTCGACGTGGTTTTCTTGGATCCGTCTCCGGCGATGTGTCTTTAGATTGTCAGGGTTGCAGGCTTGGTAAACAGGTTTAGTTACCTTATCCTCATAGCGAGACTGTGTCTCAGCGTCCTTTTGACCTTTTTCACTCTGATGTCTGGGGTCTAGCCCCCTTTGCCTCGAAGGGAGGTCATCGCTACTATATTATCTTTATAGATAATTTCTCTCGACACACGTGGATTTATTTCATGTCTTCTCGTCGTGAGGTCTTATCTATTTATAAGTGTTTTCCTGCCATGGTTAACACTTAGTTCTCTACGCCCATTCGTGTGTTCTGTGTTGACTCTGCTGGCGAGTATATCTCCAAGATGTTGTGCGGATTTCTTGCTGAGCAGGGTACTCTTGCTCAGTTCTCTTGTCCTAGTGCTCACGCTCAGAATGGCATGGCTGAGCGCAAGCATCGTCACCTTCTTGAGACGGCTCGTGCGATGATGATCGCCGCCTCTCTTCTGCCTCACTTTTGGGCTGAGGCCGTCTCCACTTCCACCTATCCCATCAACCTTTAGCCGTCCACTGCTTTGCAGGGTGGTTTTCCTTTCGAGTGTATCTTTGATCGTTCTCCCGATTACTCAGTGCTTCGTTTTGTTTGGTTGTGTTTGCTATGTTCTTCTTGCCCCTCATGAACGCACCAAACTATCCGCTCAGTCAGTTAAGTGTGTGTTCTTTATAGCGATGAGCATGAGGGCTATCCTTGCTGGGATCCTATTGGTCGTCAGATGCGCATTTCTCGGGATGTGACTTTCGATGAGTCTCGTCCCTTCTACCCGCGTCCATCTTCCTCGACTTTTTCAGTGGAGGATATCTCTTTCCTCATTTTTCTTGACACACCTATCACCCCCACCGAGCCTTTGTCTATTCGTCCTACTAACTCTGCTTCCCCACCAATTGTCGATGATGTGCCGCCATCGTCTCCCACGGTTTCCTCATCTGGCATGTCACCAGATTCTGCATCTTGATCCCCAATGCCTTCTTCGTCTCCACCCCCTGATTCTAGCTCGACGATTCCTCCTCGTATTCTTCCATCTTTTCCTTAGTATGATACTCGTCGATCCCATCATATGGATGCATCTACTGATGTGCCCTCCTCCTCGTCTCAGCCTACCTATGGCTTGCATTCTCATCCTCTTCCGCCTGTTGATCGCTATTGTTTTTGAAACGCTGGCGCTGCTGTTCTTGAGCCGACTACTTATCGCTAGGCTGTTGTTCATCCTGAACGGCAGTTTGCGATGGCAAAGGAGATTGTTGCGCTTGAACACACCGGTACATGGGATCTTGTTTCTCTTCCTCCAGGTGTTCGTCCCATCACTTGTAAGTGGGTGTACAAGGTTAAGACTCGCTCCAATGGTACTCTTGAGCATTACAAAGCTCGTCTTGTGGCTCGCAGCTTTCAACAGGAGCATGGTCATGATTATGATGAGACTTTTGCTCCTGTGGCCCATATGACCACTATTCATACACTTCTTGTCGTGGCCTCTTCATGCCACGGGTCTGTATCTCATCTTGATGTTAAGAATGCCTTTCTTAATGGTGAGCCGCGTGAGGAGGTCTACATGAAACCACCACCTGGGTATTCTGTTCCTGATGGCATGGTCTGTCGTCTTCGTCGCTCTCTCTATGGCCTTAAGAAAGCCCCCCGTGCCTGGTTTGAGCGTTTTGCCTCTGTGGTGGCTACCACTGGTTTTTCAGCAAGTCCTCTTGATCTAACGTTGTTTGTCCACCTTTCACCTCTTTTTCTTCTCTATGTCGGTGACATGATCATCACTGGCGACGACCTCGAGTATATTGCCTTTGTAAAGGCCTGTCTTAGTGAGCAGTTTCTTATGTCTGATCTTGGACCTCTTCGCTACTTTCTTGGGATTGAAGTATCTTGTACCTCTGATGGATTTTGTATATCCCAGGAAAACTATATACATGATCTTCTTGCTCATGCTGCTCTTACTGATGAGCCCACTGTTGAGACTCCCATGGAGCTCAATGTTCACCTCTGTCAAACTGATGGTGACCCCTTGCCCGATCCGACGCGTTATTGTCATCTTGTTGAGAGTCTTGTCTATCTAGCTGTTACTCGTATAGCTATTTCTTATCCGGTTCATATTTTGAGTCATCTTGTCTTTGCTCCCACTACACTTCACTATAGTCACCTCCTTCGTGTTCTCCGATATCTCCGGGACACGATCTCTCACCGTCTATTCTTTCCTCGCTCCAGTTCTTTACAACTTCAGGCCTATTCGGATGCTACATGGGCTAGTGATCCCTCCGACCGCTGTTCACTTTCTACTTACTGTGTTTTTCTTGGTGGTTCCCTCATTGCCTGGAAGACAAAGAAACAGACTGCAATTTCCCGTTCGAGTGAAAAGGTTGAGTTACGAGCTCATGATCCAGCGTTGTTTGTCCACCTTTCACCTCATGGACGGACTCTTCTTCTCTATGTCGGTGACATGATCATCACTGGCGACGACCTCGAGTATATTGCCTTTGTAAAGGCCCGTCTTAGTGAGCAGCTTCTTATGTCTGATCTTGGACCTCTTCTCTACTTTCTTGGGATTGAAGTATTTTCTACCTCTCATGGATTTTGTATATCCCAGGAAAACTATATACATGATCTTCTTGCTCGTGCTGCTCTTACTAATGAGCCCACTATTGAGACTCCCATGGAGCTCAATGTTCACCTCTTTCATACTGATGGTGACCCCTTGCCTGATCCGACGCGTTATTGTCATCTTGTTGAGAGTCTTGTCTATCTAGCTGTTACTCGTATAGATATTTCTTATCCGGTTCATATTCTGAGTCATCTTGTCTCTGCTCCCACTACACTTGACTATAGTCACCTCCTTCGTGTTCTCCAATATCTCCGGGGCACGATCTCTCACCATCTATTCTTTCCTCGCTCCAGTTCTTTACATCTTCAGGCCTATTCAGATGCTACATGGGCTAGTGATCCCTCCGACTGCTGTTCACTTTCTACTTACTGTGTTTTTCTTGGTGGTTCTCTCATTGCCTGGAAGACAAAGAAACAGACTGCAATTTCCCGCTCGAGTGCAGAGGTTGAGTTACGAGCTATGGCTCTTTTGACGGCAGAGGTGACTTGGTTATGGTGGTTACTTCAGGATTTTGGTGTTTCTGTCACTACACCTACTATGCTATTATCTGACAGTACAGGTGCTATTAGCATTGCGCGCGATCCTGTGAAGCATGAGCTCACCAAGCATATTGGTGTTTATGCTTTCTATGTGCGCGCTGGTGTGCAGGATTAGGTTATTGCTCTTCAGTATGTGCCTTCCGAGTTACAGTTGGCGGATTTTCTGACGAAGGCCCAGACTAGAGTGCAGCATGGCTTCTTTCTCTCCAAACTCACTATTGTTAATCCACCATGAGTTTGAGGGGTGGTGTTAGAGTATTACATATAGCCATGTAACCTTTTTTGTATTTACCCCATTGTATAAGGGGTTTCCTGCATATATTCCATATCTGTACATGTATATATACTGGCCTTTAGCCTCCTGCAAATACAAGTTGCATATTTCCTAACATATACTTTGACTGAGTAACTCTATAGTGGAGCCCTCTGTACCATCAAGGCCATGATGACGGCCAAGTATGCCCCCAAACTCATGAAGGGTGTCATAGAAACCTTATCAACTTCGCCCAAGCAGGTGGATGAAATAAGGTGATCAGCCGCCAGAAGAGGGGCCATAGCTGAACTAAGTCAGTCTTGGCATTTGCTCCTGAGTTAACCGCTGAAGAAATGATGAACGGCTTCCCCTCCAAGAAGGATGACGGTTCAGATTTTACCGAAGCGGATTATGCCAAATGCGTTAAGGCCTCGAGGAGGCTTGCCTCTGTGTTGGTTGATGAGACGGATCTGACTCCTTATCATGCGGCTTACGATGAGAACAACCAACGACTGCACTGCCCAACCTTTGAAGCCAGGGATTTAATCCCTGCACGTCGTAAGCCGCTCTTCGCCCTTGATGTTGATCCATCTCCACTTTTTGACGATGCTCAATTCGAGGCCTTATTAAACTGCAACTAGGATGTGGATAAACTTCAGATCAAAGATCCCGAAGACCCGGCGCAACATGACCAGCCAGCTAGTTAATTTTTTTGCTCTCAACTGAATGTAACCCGGCCAGCTGTGCCGCTGAAATGAAGAAGTGTATGCAAAACTTGAAGTCCTTCGTCCTTTGAGCTCTTGGAGAGCTTTTGTAATATACCTTGCCATCTTCTTATGATGCCTTTAACAGCGACTCATCTTTAGATATAAAGCCCGCGAAAACAAAACAGAAAATATCTTGTGATGTTTGTATGGGCGGCTTTGGAAAAGCATAACCCGGAGATCTTAATATTTGCATAGCCTTGCTTTGCCTTTCATAATCTTGCTTTGGCCCGGCTTATGATATGTATGCAATGTATGATGCAGTATATGATGCAATTTATGATGCAATGTACGATGCAATGTATGATGTAATGTATGATGTTCTTGCTTTCACTCTTTCGTTTTTCAAAAACTCATTACTAGCCCTTCTGGTGGGAACTGTTACTTTGAACTGCCTAACAGTGCAAGGTCTCTAACGAGAGTGACCGCCAATATTGCATGGCTTAGGGTCTCTAGGCGAGATTCACTATTAAGGGCGCAATAGATGAGAGAGTTTCCCTCGCCGTTGTATGAGGCCCTCACAGGGGGTGAGTTGGCATCTCGCTGCACCCCTGGCAGAGTGGCAGCTGCATACAGGCAGGTATAACTCAACCTTGCAGATCAAGAGGGGGGGAAACCTTGACCCCCTCCTGACCTTGTTGACGGAGTCAACGTTTTGGGCCCACTACCCGCCTTACGGTGGCTAAAGAGTCGATCTGAGAGGGTCGAAGCTTAACCCGGAAGGTTGAAAGCCCCCAAACGAACTTTTTGACGGAATCAACGTTTTGGGTCCGCAACCCGCCTTATGGTAGCTGAAGAGCCGATTGAGAGGGTTGAAGCTTAACCCGGAAGGTTGAAAGCCCCCAAACGACCTTGTTGACGGAGTCAACATTTTGGGTCCGCGACCCGCCTTACGATGGCTGAAGAGCCGATCGAGAGGGTGAAGCTAAACCCGGAAGGTTGAAATTCCCCAAATGACCTTGTTGATGGAGTCAACGTTTTGGGTCCGTGACCCACCTTATGGTGGCTAAAGAGCCGATCGAGAGGGTTGAAGCTTAACCCGACAGGTTCAAAGCCCCCAAACGACCTTGTTGACGGTGTCAACGTTTACAGCATCTTGCACGCCGCCATCGCGTGGACCGCCAACTTGTAAGTCGCCATCTTGTGGACCGCCACCCAGTAAGCCGCCGTACAATGGTGCTATTTTAGCTCAAGAGCCGGTCAAAAGGGTGAGAAAGCTAAACCCGACGGGTTGGAAGCCCCCAAGTGACCATGTAGAAGTGTTCATCTTTTGCACAAATCTGTAATGCAAAAAAGGCAAACGGCAGAGGCCCCGTCTTGTAGGGATGCCAACTTTATTATATGAGAAATATAAATACAATGAAGTATGTATGTACAAAGATGAGAGTCAATGACTCAAGTATAGTAAGGCCGCAGATGGGCAATGTTCCACGGCCGGTGAGTCTCCTGTCCGGAGGTACGTGACTCGTACCGTACGTCAATGAGATAATATGACCCATTGTTCAGATTCCTGCTAACCACGAAAGGTCCTTCCCATGGGGGAGATAACTTGTGCACATCCGTCTGATCTTGTATCAAACGCAACACTAAATTGCCTTCTTGAAAGGTCCGGGTCTTGACCCTATAGCTATGGTAGCGACGCAGGTCTTGTTGATAAATCACCGACCGAGCTGCTGCGAGATCGTGCGCTTCATCTAGAGCATCCAACGCATCCTGACGTGTCGTCTCATTGATAACTTCCACATAAGCCACCACCCGCGGTGAGTCATGACGTATGTCACTTGGCAACACGGCCTCTGCACCATAAACCATGAAAAAAGGCGTGTAACCTGTCGACCTATTAGGTGTAGTATTGATGCTCCAGAGGACGGACAGTAGCTCCTCAACCGAACAACCCGGTGTTCTCGGTAAAAGGACCATAAGCCGGGGCTTGATACCTCTCAGGACTTCCTAATTGGTCCGCTCTGCCTGACCATTGGATTGTGGATGAGCAACAACCGAAACATCAAGCCGGATGTGCTCGCTTTCGCAGAACACCTTCATAGCCCCCTTGGATAAATTTGTGTTGTTATCTGTAATGATGCTATGAGGGTATACAAATCGGTAGATCCACTTTCTGACAAATTGAACCGTCGTGCCCGCATCACATTTACTGATCAGCTCAGCCTCCACCCACTTAGTGAACTTGTCCACCTCCACCAAGAGGTGGGTCTTCTTATCCTTAGATTGTTTGAAAGGCCCAACCATATCAAGCCCCCATACCGCAAACGGCCAGATGATCGGTATCATCCATAACTCCTGAGCTGTCACGTGAGCACGTCTTCCAAACTTCTGGAACCCGTCACAATTAGCAACCAGATCCTTCGCGTCCTTATGAGTCGTCAACCAGAAGAAACCATGTCGGAAAGCCTTAGCCACCAAAGACTTTGACCCGACGTGATGTCCGCAATCACCAGCATGTATTTCATATAGAATTTCCCTGCCTTCCTCTAGAGAAACACAACGCTGGAAGATGCCAGTAATGTTGCACGTGTGCAGCTCACCGTTAACGATGGTCATGGATTTAGAACGCCTCATGATTTGCCGCGCCAGAGTCTCATCCTGAGGTAACTCGCCCGGGTCAGGTACGCCCGGTACGACAGCGTCCAGTTCGGAATAGTATCTAAAGCCGCCACTAGCTACCCCTCCCGGTCAGGTATGGCCAGATCCTCCTCTGAAGGTAGCTTAACAGGCGGGTGATAAATTACGTCTAAGAAAATGTTAGGCGGCACCGGCTTACGCTGAGAGCCTAGTCTTGACAATGCATCAGTCGCTTCGTTCTTGCGACGATCAATATGATCTACCTGATAACCCTTGAAATGGCTAGCGACGATATCCACCTCCTGTCGATAAGCCGCCATCCGTGGGTCCTTGGAGTCCCACGTGCCTAAAACTTGCCGCACCACAAGATCTGAGTCGCCAAGGCATCTAACCCGGCTCAGATTCATCTCCTTTGCCACATGAAGTCCATGAAGCAAGGCCTCGTACTTAGCTGCATTGTTTGTGCAAGGAAACATCGGCCTTAGTACGTAGTAGAACTTATCACCTTTGGGGGAAGTTAAGACAACTCTAGCCCCCGATCCCTCCAACTGTATGGACCCATCAAAGTGAATTGTCCAATACGTATTGTATGGACTTTCCTTCGGCGACTGACACTCCGTCCAATCATTTATGAAATCCACTAGTGCTTGAGACTTCACGGCTATGCGAGGTACATACTTCAAATTGAGAGGCCCAAGCTCCAGTGCCCACTTGGCAATTCTACCAATGGCTTCCCAGTTCTGAATTATCTCTCCTAGCGGAGCAGAGCTAACCACCGTGATCTGGTGTCCAAGGAAATAATGCTTCAACTTGCGATTTTCCATGAACACCCTGTATATTAGTTTCTGCCAATGTGGGTATCTTTGCTTGGACTCTATAAGAACCTCGCTGACATAGTAGACCGGCCTCTGGACCGGGTACTCCTTCCCTACTTCCTTGCATTCTACTACGATCCCGGCACTGACCGCCCTATTATTAGCCGCTAAATAAAGGAGCAAGGGTTCCTTCTCAGCCAGAGCAGCCAAGATCGGTGGCTCAACTAATTGCTTTTTGAGCACTTCCAGAGCTTCATCGGCAGCCTTACTCCAGACAAAGTCATCCGTCTTTTTCATCAGCTGGTACAGAGGAATATCTTTCTCCCACAGGCGGCTGATGAAGCGGCTTAAAGCAGCAATACGACCCGCCAAGCGCTGCACATCATTGACGGTCGTTGGCTTATATAGTGACGTGATGGCCTTTATTTTGTCCGGGTTGGCCTCGATTCCTCACTCTAAAACCAAGAATCCCAGAAGTTTACCTGCAGGAACTCCAAAAACACATTTAGCCGGGTTAAGCATCATCTTATAGGCCCATAGATTATCAAATGCTTCCTTCAGGTCATCCAACAACGTCTCCTTCTTCCTTGACTTAACCACAATATCATCCACGTAAGCATGAACATTGCGCCCAATCTGACCGTGAAGGCAATTCTGCACACAACGTTGATAAGTCGTCTGTGCACTCTTGAGCCCAAACGGCATGGACACATAGCAGAAAGCCCCAAAAGGTGTTATAAATGATGTCTTCTCTTGGTATTTGACTACCACCTTAATCTGATGATAACCTGAATAGGCGTCTAGGAAGCATAAGCTCTCACAACCCGTTGTTGCATCAATAATCTGGTCGATACGAGGGAGAGCAAACGGGTCAACTAGATAGGCCTTGTTAAGATCTGTGTAAGCTATACACATATTCCACGTGTCGTTCTTCTTGAGCACCAGCACGGGATTGGCTAACCACTCCAAGTGAAATACTTCCATGATGAATCCCACCGCCAAGAGCCGAGCTACCTCTTCTCCAATCATTTTACGCCGCTCCTTGTTAAAATGGCGGAGGATTGCTTAATCGCTTTAAACTTAGGATCCACATTAAGGTGGTGCTCAGCGAACTCTCTTGGTACACCCAGCATGTCAGATGGCTTCCATGCGAAGATGACCCGATTCTCACGGATGAATTAAATGAGCACGTTTTCCTATGCGGGGTCCATGTTATCCCCGATAGTGAACTGCTTGGATGAGTCGCCTGGAGTAAAATCCACCAGCTTTGTGTCATCTGCCACAAACTTCAAGGGCGGCTCAGACTTTGTATTGGGTTTCTTCAACGGAGTCATATCCGTCAGGTCAACATTCTCCTTGTAAAACTTAAGCTCTGCTTCTGCGCAACTTGACTCTGCATAAGCCGTGTCTCCTTCCTCACATTCAATGGCAACCTTCCAATCACCATGGACCCTGATCGTTCCATTGAGGTCCGACATCTTGAGCTGCAGATAGACATAACAAGGCCTGGCCATAAACTTTGCAAAAGTCGGTCGGCTAAACAGAGCATGATATGGGCTCTTAATTTTTACCACTTCAAACCACAAAGTCTCCACCCTGTAGTTGTACTCATCTCCAAATGCCACTTCCAAAGCAATCTTCCCCACTGGATAGGCCGACTTTCCTAGCACCACCCCATGAAAAAAAAATGACGACGGCTTAAGAGCCTTGTCAGTTAACTCCATCCATTGAAAGGTGCCGTGGTACAGGATATTGATACTGCTACCACCGTCCATGAGCACCTTTGTGAACTTGTATCCTCCAACCTGAGTAGCGACCACAAGAGCTAGATGACCTAGATTTTCAACCCGTGGCGGGTGATCCTCCCGGCTCCATGTAATCGGGTACTCTGACCACTTTAAGTATCACGGGAGAGCCGACGTGGCAGCGTTAACCGCCCTCTTGTGCAGCTTCTGATCCCGCTTGTCTAGGCTCGTAGTGAAGACATGATACTGCCCCCCACTAGGTTGTTTTGGGTTGCTCTAATATCCGGAGTGGTGTTGCTGACCACCATTGCCCAGTTGCTGATGATTTCCTTGGTTCCCTTGACTCTGATTTACTTGACACTTGTAACCTGAACCTGACCCGCCGGCACCAAAACCGGCTCCTGAGCCGCCTGGACCTGAACCGCTTGATGGGACGTTACCACTATTATGGTTCTGACAAAGGTTGTACTCTCAGAAATGGCGCATAATGATGCACTCCTTCCAAGTGTAGTTGGCCTCTCTATCCGGCCAGCTGTGCGCCGGGCAAGGTCTGTTCAGCGCCTCTTCCAAGTTGTAAGGCATAGGTGCCTTATTTCTGTTCAATGGCGGCCTGAAATTTCCGTTGCCCCTAGGACGACCGTTCCCAACATTGGTGCTCGCCACCAACTCTGACTCGCCATCCGGGTTCTTCTGCTTGCCTTGGCTGCAGTTCCCAGCACCGCCCTACTGGTTCTTACTGTTGCCACCCTTCTTACCCTGAGCTGACTTCTCATCGTTGGAGCTTGGGTCTTTGGTAGTGTTTGAGTCCGCATATTTGGTGAGAGGTGTCATGAGCTCCCACATATCATGACAAGAACACTTCAACCGCCTGAGCTTCTCTTTTAGGGGTACAAAGTGACAGTTCCTTTCTAAAATTAGCACCACTTGGGATGCCAAAATATTCTCAGACGAGTGGATCACCGTCGAGACCTGCCGGACCCAATGATGGGCCGATTCACTTTCTTTCTGTACACAAAGATCCAGATCCACGATCATCATAGGTTGCTTGCAGGTTCCCCTGAAATTCTTGACGAAGCGCGCTTTCAACTCGGACCAAGATGCGATAGTGTTGGGTGGCAACCCCTTTAACCAAGTGCGGGCCGGCCCTTCCAACATCATGACAAAGTATTTTGTACAAACCGCCTCATTGACATCCAGCATCTCCATAGCAAGCTCATAGCTTTTGACCCAGGCCTCTGGGGGTAGATCCGTCGTGTAATTAGGCACCTTCCTCGGCCCCTTAAAGTCCTTGGGAAAACATGCATTCCTTAGATCCACAGTGAAGCATTACACACCAATTCCCCTGGAAGAAGCACTGATGGGGGTTGCTGGTGCCGGCTCAGGGATGTCCGGGTAATCCATCATCAGTGTTGATCCTTGCTGAGCCCAACCCCTATCCATAGGCCCCTGAATATCCATCTCAAGCGTGTTATCATTGGGCGGGTTTCGCCTCTGCTCGCTGCTAGAAACAGCGGGTGACTCAATGCGTCGGCTGTAGCTACGGCTGTGAACCGGCATGGAGTGCACCCGGCTCCGGCTGTGCGTGTACCTTTCTTGCTGAGCTACCGTTGTCTTCAACAGATTGATTGCATTCCTTGCCTCTTCAGCAAACAACGTCCCTTTAGCCAAAGGGAGGCCGTCAAGCCTGGCAGCCGCCGCTATCATGTTTTCCACCGGGTTGGAATAATGGCCAGGTGGTGTCACAATGTGCCACGGCAAAGGTATGTTCCTCCGCGGCAGGCCTAGTTGTCGTGGCGCCTCTGCCGCCCTAGTTACCATTGCCGGTGTACTTGGCCCAACCCCAGGAGTATTGAAAAGATTCCGAGGTTGGATAGGTAGTACGACTTGAGTCCTTCTACGCTGAACCACCTCCGATGCTTGCTGATCGAGATGAAAACAGAGAGCCTCCGCCCTCAAGTGATCTGACCCAACATTCATCTGAACTTGCATTGTATTGATATCCTCCTGGGTCTGAGTCATCTGTCCCTTGATCTGGTTAATCTCGGCATTGCGCTCTGCCCGATTCTCGCCTGTCACTTCTGTGGCCATCAGAGTCACTAGCTCCCCCATGAGCTCGAGTAAAACTTGAGTCGGCGTCTTAGGAGGCTCCACATCGGGTGGGGCCGTCCCTACCGCTGCTCCGGAAGTCACTCCGTTATAAGTCGGCGTTGGGCCTGCCATGAACACGACGGCTCGACACGGCGGGTCATAGGGCTCCAGAATACTGCCGCCATCGGCATAGCCCCCTAGCTCGCCGTCATGAAGTTTATAGATTCATTCTGCATTCTCGCTGGAAGATCCTTCATCTAAGAAAACCAAGGTCTCTCCCGGCCAGGATCCCTGTTGTCCTGCGTAAAGCCGACAAAAACACTCCTCTGCCCGGGTTAAATATGATAGGGTGTCCTGCGTCGGGCCGGCTTGATGAGGTCGGTGCAGATGTTCGGCCCGCGTGTAGATCCGTCAAGCTTGCCGATGAACACATGCATCTTGCCGATGGGAACCCGGTACCCATACTTGATTGAGCCGGTTTCAGGCCCCCATCCTAAATCGTCGATGTAGAGCTTGTCGCGGTGGCTCTTCATCATCAAGCCGACGACGTATCCTTCAATCCCTGGGAGAGAGCCCTTCGAGAACTCAACACCACCGCACGCTAGCCCCATGGTGGGCGCCAACTGTTGTGGTTTTGTCACGGCAGATGTCCGAAGACATAGGTTCGAGTCCATCGCTAAGGTGTTGGACTCAAAGGGGTTGGTCGGGATGAAAGACACAGATTTACCCAGGTTTGGCCCCTCGAGAGGAGGTAAAAGCCTATGTCCTGCTTTGGGTGTATTGATTGGAGTATCGATTACAAGGGAGTATATTCACTTCACCTAGATCTCGATTGATTGGTTTCTGTCTAAGCCATCCCCGGGTCTTGCCTTTATATGGGAGATCAAGACCCTGGGTTACACAACTCTCATACCAACTCATACAACGTGTCTGACTCTATCTCTAAGCCGCCTTGCTTATTCCAGCAGGCTGTCTCCGGGCGGCTCTCCCGCCCGGGTCTTGTGTCTTCTTCCCGTCTCTGGCCCCCCGTCTCAGCCCACCTGATGAACTGTCAAGCAACCTAATCTTCCTCTTCCATCCCATGTGATAATGAGCCGCCAGGTATGACCCGGACCCTCCTGGGAAGGTCTTACCACGGGGTTATATCCCCAACACATCCCCTCTTTCGTCTCCAACATTATCGGTACATCTTACTTGGAGCTATGTTTTTATTTGTCACATGATATGTGGTTTTCTTGGAGTGTCATTTTATTTTGTTTTTCTCTGTTAGATATTATCTATAATCTTTTTTTCAATAAAAAGTTCCAAGAATTGCCTCTTTGGATGCTTGAGGTACATTCTTTGATGTGTGTTGTGTAAAAACAGAAATTTTTGCTGTGGTATTTGAATTTTCATATTTTACTGGAACGTGGAAAGTTTCTGGAATGTTTACAAAGTATTGTCATATAAAGTATTTAGCATGTTCTACGTTTTCATATTTTTTTGAGTTAGAGAAGTACACTGGTTTAATAGATTGCTACAGACTGTTCTGTTTGGACAGATTGTTGTCATAGTTTTGTTATCTACTTTTCCTATAGTTTTCATGACTTATATGGGTAGATATAAATTGTGGAAATGATAGTATACAATACCTAATGTTTGAAAATTATTATGAAACTTGTCTTGGCAGTACATGAAGTGTTGATTTATTCGTATGAGTACTAAGCTATCTCACGAGTTCTTTTCAAGTTTCGTGTGGATGAAGGTTTTGAGACATAGGTGAACCCGAGACATGAGAGAATTGAAAAAGATACAAAAGATCAAGCTTGTGGATATCCAAGGCATCCCAAGACAATATTACAATAAGTCTCAAGCATCTAAGATTTTTGATGTTACGCATCCCACCTCTCTTCGTCAACTATCGATTCGCCTATGTTGAGTCTAAATTTTTATTCGTTCACATGATATGTGCTATTATTGGAGTGTCATTTTTGTTTTGTTTGTTGTTTGAATAAAATATCAAGATCTAAAAAATCTTTACTTAGAGAGAGTCCTCACATAGTTACTTAACTGTTTGACTACTCATTGATCTTAACTTATATCTTTTGAGAGTACTTTGATGTTTACTCTTGTGCTTCACTTATATCCCAAGAGTAAAACGTTGAATGAATTGAATATTATAAATGTGAAATTATATATTTGCTTCATAAGCTTATCCCATGGGGAGTAGTGACTTCACATACTAGGAGTATAAGCGGTAAAATTTATTGGAAGTTAGCAAACATAACATTGGTCATTTAAATGATTCATGAAAGAACATTCAAGGAAGTGAGGTTTCACATATAGATATACTATCTTGGACATCTTCTATGATTGTGAGCCCCATTAATTATTTTCAAACTTGATCAAGTAGTTGACGTTGGACAAGGAAGACAACTTAATGGTTATGATTCTTTATATTCACATAGCAGTTATATTGTCATGGATCCTCTAACATGTGGTGCTTGTTTAGAACCTTTTGCTAGCCAAAACTTCGTACTAAGTAGAGATACTACTTGTGCATCCCAATCCTTGAACCAAGTTTTTTTTGCCATGAGAGTCCACCATATCTACCTATGGATTGAATAAGATCCTTCAAGTAAGTTGTCATCGGTGAAAAAAAGCAATAAAATTGCTCCTAAATATGTATGATCTTTTATTGAAAGGGAAAATAAGCTTTGTACAAACTTGAGATGGTGAAGCAATAAAAGCGACGGACTACATAAAAAAGGTTGCCATCACAAGGGGCAATATAAAGTGACTGTCCTTTTCATTAAGAATTTACACATCCAAAAATAAAAAGCGCATGACAACCTCTGCTTCCCTCTGCGAAGGGCCTATCTTTTAGTTTTCATGTCGAGTCAACTTCTTATTCCAATCTATTAATTCCTTAGTTGGCAAGCATCATTTGGTGGGGAAAGATCCAGACACATATATCCAATTGAATATAGGTGATCATGATTCATTATTTGTTGATATTATCCCGGAGATAAATGAGTTGGGAGGCAAAACTTTAAGCCCCGATCTTCCTTGTGTTTGACTGAAACTATTTGTTCTAAAAATATGCTTTGAGTGTCAGCAATCTTGGAAGACTAAATGATAGTTGAGTATCTGGAATTTGCTGAACCAAAGCTCTATCATAGACCCTTCCTGAAAATAAGACGAATTGCAATTGTTTGATGACTGAAAACATAGTTTGCAAATTTTCAAGAAAAGTTTATGGTCTATACTTTTAACATGTGAATAACTTGCTACTTGATCATGAGAAGCCTTATGAGAAATACTTGTTGGTTATGATGCTAGAAAAATGGCTGAAATTATCCTTGACCAATATTATACATCATGCTAGCATTCACACTTCATAAATTATTTCTTTTATCATTTACCAACTCGAGGACGAGCTGGAATTAAGCTTGGGGATGCTAATACGTTCCAACGTATCTATAATTTATGAAGTATTCATGCCATATTCACCTATGTTTACAATACTTTTATATGGTTTTGATGCACTTTATATGATTTATTTATAACGAACCCGGACAGACGTTGTTTTGAGCAGAATTACCGTGGTGTTGTTTTTGTGAAAAAAAATGAAAGTTCCCGAAATCGCCCAAAACTTTTTTATGATTTTTTATGGAGGAAATAAGAAATACTGGAGCAAAGAACTGCTGGAGGGGGTCTGCCAGGAGGCCACCACACATTTGGCCGTGCCCCCTAGGGCGCGATTAGATAGCTTGTGGGGCCCATGTAGCTCCGTTGTGCGTGATTCCAACACTGCAAAATTCTATAAATCCCAGAAACCCCAGAAATAAAGAGAGACCTTCCGCTCCGCCGCCGCAACTCTCTGTATTGCCGAAAAACCAATCTGGAGCGATTCCAATACCCTGCCAGAGAGGGAAAACCATCACCGGTGGCCATCTTCATCATCCCTATGGTCTCCATGATGAGGAGGGACTAGTTCACCCTTGGGGCTGAGGGTATGTACCAGTAGCTATGTGTTCAATCTCTCTCTCTTTCTCTCTCTCTCGTTTTCTTGAGATGACACGATCTTGATGTATCATGGGCTTGTTAATATAGTCCGATCATTTGATGTATTTCCCTTACCATCTAGTTGTGATGAATTGGGTCTTTCACTTTAAGATCTCCTTATGTTGGATTGAGCATATTGGTATGACATCACTTGATGTACGTCTTGCATGGGATACCCATAGTGACATTGGGGTATTCTATTGATTCACTTGATATATGTTGAGGCATCAACTTTCGGATTCCGGTGACCTTGGGGGTCTATGCATAGGGGTCGACTGCACGTTTTCATACCATGTTCTCTGATAGAAATCTTGGGGTGCTCCTTGCAAGTTCTTTGTGTTGTATTGAATATGATAGCTCTGAAATTGTTTGATGCATGTCGCATAATTTACCCATGGATACTTGAGGTGACATTGGAGTATCTAGGTGACATTATGGTCAATTGATATGTATCATTGGTGTTATTCTAGTACGAACTCTAGGGCTGTTTGTGGAAATTATAGAAATAGTGTTGGGTAACGTCGCATGGGAAACAAAAAAATTCCTACGCACACGTAGTTCTATCCATGGTGATGAGCATCTACGAGAGGGAGAGTGGATCTACATACCCTTGTAGATCCCTAAGCGGGAAGCATTAAGAAACGTGGTTGGTGTAGTCGAACATCTTCGCGATCCAAATCGCCGAGCGTCTCGTGATCTCATCATGATCCATCCCACAATCCAATCACGATTCGTCCCGCGAACGCATCATGATCCGTCTCGAGAACTCATCACGACTTGTCCCGCGAGCTCATCACGATCCGTCCCGCAAACTCATCACGAACCATCTCGCGATCTTGATCACGGTCCTTCCGATCTAGCGCCGAATGGACGGCACCTCCGCGTTCAGCACACGTGCAGCTTGATGAAGATCTCCACCGTCTTGATCTAGCAAGAGGAAGTGGAGAGGAAGAAGAGTTCACCTGCAGTGTGACGACGCTCCGGCGATGGTGGTGGAGCAATTCCAGCAGGGCTTCACCTAAGCACTGCGGAAATCCGATCTAGAGGAGTACCGGTGGAACGGGTAGCACGTGGACGTAAAATCTAGTGCAAAACACCCAATACCACCAGTATATATAGGAGGGAGGGAGGAGGAGGGCTGGTGCACAAGGCAGCCCTTGCGCAAGGAGGAGTGGAGGAATCCTCCTCCAATCCTATTAGGACCTCCTTTCCTACATGGAATCTCTTTCCACCTTGGCTTTTTTTTCTCTTTATCAAGTCCAGCCGCATGGGCCTCTTAGATGACTTCCACCAGACCACTAAGGGCTGGTTTCTACCCTCCCACAGCCCATATAGCCTCTTGGGTCGAAATACCTCTCCCGATGGTCCCCCGGTACACTACCGATGAGCCCGAAACTTTTCCGGCGACCAAAATAGGACTTCCTATATATAAGTCTTTACCTCCGGACCATTCCGGAGCTCCTCGTGAAGTCCGGGATCTCATCTGGGACTCCGAACAACCTTCGGTCACCTCCATACATAACTCTATACTACCGAAACGTCACCAAACCTTAAGTGTGCAGACCCTGCGGGTTCGAGAACTATGTAAACATGACCGAAACACCTCTATGGTCAATAACCAATGGCGGGACCTGGATTTCCACATTGGTTCCTACATATTCTACGAAGATCTTTATCGTTCGAACCTCTATGTCAAGGATTCAGTTAATCCCGTATGATGTTCCCTTTGTTCTTCGGTATGTTCCTGCCCAAGATTCGATCGTCGGTATCTCCATACCTAGTTCAACCTCGTTACCGGAAAGTCTCCTTACTCGTTCCGTAATACAAGATCCTATGACTAACACTTAGTCACATTGCTTGCAAGGATTATTGTGATGTTGTATTACCGAGTGGGCCCTGAGATACCTCTCCGTCACACGGAGTAACAAATCCCAGTCTTGATCGATGCCAACTCAACAGACACCCTCGGAGATACCTGTAGAGCACCTTTATAGTCACCCAGTTACGTTGCGACGTTTGATACACACAAGGTACTCCTCCGATGTCAGTGAGTTGCATGATCTCATGGTCATAGGAACACATACTTTGACATGCAGAAAACAGTAGCAATAAACTAACACGATCATATGCTACGTTTGTAGTTTGGGTCTTGTCCATCACATCATTCTCCTAATGATGTGATCCCGTTATCAAATGACATCACATGTCAATGGCTAGGAAACCTTGACCATCTTTGATCAACGAGCTAGTTCACTAGAGGCATACTAGGGACAGAGTGTTGTCTATTTACCCACACATGTAATGTGTTTCTATTCAATACAATTATAGCATGGATAATAAACGATCATCATGAACAAGGAAATATGATAATAACTAATTTATTATTGCCTCTAGGGTATATTTCCAACAGTCTCCCATTTGCACTAGAGTCAATAATCTGGTTCACATCACCATGTGATTCGCATTGTTATGAATCTAACACCCAATGAGTTCTAGGGCTCGATCATGCTTTGCATGTGAGAGAGGTCTTATAGTCAACGGGTCTGCGACATTTAGATCCGTGTGTACTTTGCAAATCTCTATGCCAAACTATAAACACTGCTACCACACTCCACTTGGTACTATTCCAAATGGTTGCTCCTACTATACGTATCCAGATTACTACTACGAGTTATCCGGATTGGTGTTAAAGCTTGCATCGACGTAACTCTTTACGACGAACTCTTTATCACCTCCATAATCGAGAAACATCTCCTTAGTTTTTAGTTACTAAGGATAATCTTGACCGCTGTCCAGTGATCCACTCTTGGATCACTCTTGTACCCCTTGACGGACTCATGGCAAGGCACACACAGGTGCGGTACACAGCATGGCATACTATACAGAGCCTATGGCTAAGGCATAGGGGACAACATTCGTCCTTTCTCTTTATTCTGCCATGGTCGAGCTTTGAGTCTCACTCAACTTCACACCTTACAAAGCAGGCAAGAACACTTCTCTCTGACTAATCCATTTTGAACTCTTTCAAAATCTTGTCAAGGTATGTACTCATTGAAAGTCTTATCAAACATCTTGATCTATCTTTATAGATTTTGACGCTCAAAAATTAGGTAGCTTTATCCAGGTCTTCCTGTGAAAAACTCTTTTCAAACAACCATTTATGCTCTCCAGAAATTCTACATCATTTCCGAATAGCAATATGTCATCCACATATACTTATCAGAAACTCTATAGTGCTCCCACTCACTTTATTGCAAATACAAGTTTCTCGTAAACTTTGTATAGACTAAAAAACTTTGATCACCTCATCAAAGTGAATATTCCAACTCCGAGATGCTTGCTTTAGTTCATAGAAGAATCACTGAAGCTTGCACACCTTTTAGCATCCTTAGGACTGACAAAACCTTCTGGTTGTATCTCATACAACCTTTCCTTAAGGAAGGAAACGATGTTTTGGCATCCATCTGTTAGATTTTATAATTGAAAAATGCAGCAACTGCTAACATAATTCCAACAGACTTTAGCATCGCTACGAGTAAGAAAGTCTCATCGCAGTCAACTCCTTGAACTTGTCGTAACCTACTTTGCAACAGGTCGAGCTATACAAATGGTAACATTTACCATCAGCGTCTGTCTTCATTTTAAAGATCCATTTGTACTTAACAACCTGCCGTCCAACAAGCGAGTCCACCAAAGTCTATACTTGGTTTTCATACATGGATCCTTTCTCGGATTTCATGGCCTCTAACCATTTTTTGGTTTTCGGGCCCATCATTGCTTCTCCATAGTTCGTAGGTTCATCGTTGTCCAACAACATGACCTCCAAGACAAGGTTGTCGTACCGCTCAGGAGCAATACACGTCCTTGTCGACCTACGAAGTTCGATAGTAACTTGATCCGAAGCTTCATGATCATCATCATTAACTTCCTCTTCAACTGACATAGGCCTCACAGAAACATCTTTCTGTGTTGCGCTACTTTCTGGTTGAAGTAAAGGTTCAATAACCTCATCAAGCTCTATTTTCCTCGTAGGTTGATAGTAACTTGATCCAAAGCCTCATGATCATCATCATTTACTTCCTCTTCAACTAACGTAGGCTTCACGGAAACATCTTCCTGCGCTGCGCTACTCTCTGGTTGAAACAGAGGTTCAATAACCTCATCAAGTTCTATCCTCCTCCCACTCAATTCTTTCAAGAGAAACCTTTTCTCGAGAAAGGACCCAGTTTTAGCAACACACATTTTATGCTTGGATCTGAGACATAAGGTTCACCCAACTGTTCTTAGGGTATTCTATGAAGATGCATTTGTCCGCTTTGGGTTCGAGCTCATTAGGTCAAAACATTTTCCACACAAACGTTGCAGCCCCAAACATTAAGAAATGACAGCTTAGGTTTCTATCAAACCATAATTCACATGGTGTCATCTCAATGGATTTAGATGGTGCCCTATTTAAAGTGAATGTAGTTGTCTCTAATGCATAACCCCAAAATTATAGTAACAAAACGATAAGAGACATCATAGCATGCACTATATCCAATAGAGCACGACTATGACGTTCGGACACACCATCACACTATGGTGTTCCAGGTGGCGTGAGTTGTGAAAACAATTCTCACATTGTCTAAAGTTGTATGCCAAACTCGTAACTCAGATATTCACCTCCACGATCATATCGCAAACATTTTTATCTTCTTGTCACGATGATCTTAAAACTTCACTCTAAATTTGCTTGAACCTTTCAAACGATTCAGACTTGTGTTTCATTAAGTAAATATACACTATATCTACTCAAATCATCAGTGAAGGTAAGAAAATAACGATATTCACCGCACGCTACAAGACTCATTGGATTGCATACATCAACATGTATCATTTCCAATAAATCACTTGCCCGCTTCATCAAAACAGAAAACGGGGTCCTTAGTCATCTTGACCAAGAGGCATGGTTCGCATGTCTCAACCGATTCGAAATAGAATGAGTCCCAAGATCCATCAGCATGGAGTTTCTTCATGCGCTTTATACCAATATGACATTTAGCGGCAGTGCCACAAGCATGTGGTACTATCATTATTAACTTTGTATCTTTTTGGCATCAATGTTATGAACATGTGTATTACTATGATCAAGTTTCAACAAACCATTCTTACTGGGTGCATGACCATCGAAGGTATTATTCATGTAAATAGAATAACCATTATTCTCTAACTTAAATGAATAACCGTGTTGCAATGAACATGATCTAATCACGTTCATGCTCAACGCAAAAACACCAAATAACATTTATTTAGGTTCGTCACTAATCTCGAAGGTAGAGAGAGCGTGCGATGTTGATCACATCAACCTTGGAAACATTTCCAACACACATCGTCACCTCACACTTAGCTAGTATCCGTTTATTCTGTAGCTTTTACTTTGAGTTTCTAACATTTAGCAATCGAACCGGTATCCAATACCCAGGTGCTACTAGGAGTACAAGCAAGGTACACATCAATAACACGTATATCAAATATACTTATGTCGATGTTGCCAGCCTTCTTATCTACCAAGTATCTAGGGTTATTCCACTTCAGCGACCTGTCTCCTCATAATTGAAGCACTTAGTCTCGGGTTTGGGTTCAACTTTGGGTTGCTTCACTAGAGCAGCAACTGACTTGCTATCCATGAAGTTTTCCCTCGTTGCTCCTTCCCTTCTCGAAACTAGTGGTTTGACTAACCATCAACACTTGATGCTCCTTCTTGATTTCTACCTTCATGGTGTCAAACATCGTGAACAACTCAGGGATCATTATTTCTATCCCTGGCATTTTATAGTTCATCACCAAGTTCTAGTAGCTTAGTGACAGTGACTTGGAGAACTATATCAATCACTATCTTATCTGGAAGATCAACTCCCACTCGATTCAAGCGATTGTAGCACCCAGACAATCTGAGCACATGCTCAACGATTGAGCTATTCTCTTTCATATTACAGGCAAAGAATCTTGTTGGAGATCTCATATCTCGCAATACTGGCACGAGCCTGAGATCCTAATTTCAGCTCTTAGAACATCTCATATGTTCCGTTACGTTCAAAACGTTTCAAAGCCTCAATTCTAAGCCGTAATGCATGGCGCACTAAACTATCAAGTAGTCATCAGCACGTACGTGTCAGATGTTCACAACATCTACAGACGACGCTAGAGGGGTTGGCGCACTGAGCGGTGCATTAAGGACATAAGCCTTCTGTGCAGCAACGAGGACAATCCTCAGATCACGGAGCCAATCCGCAATATTGCTAACATCATGTTTCAACTCTATTTCTCTAGGAACATATAAAAATTCAAGGGAGCTACAGCACGAGCACGTAATCCACAACATAATTTGCAAAGACACTACTGACTATGTTCATGATAATGAGTTCAATTAATCATATTACTTAAGAACTCCCACTCAAATTGACATCCCTCCGGTCATTCGAGTGATACATGATACAAATTCACCAACTCAAGTCCGATCATCATGTGAGTTGAGGTGGTTACAATGGTGAACATCATCATGTTGATCATATCTACTATATGACTCATGTTTGACCTTTTGGTCTCTTGTGTTCCGAGGCCATGTATGTACATGCTAGGCTCATCAAGTTTAACCCGAGTGTTCTGCATGTGCAACACTGGCTTGCACCCGTTGTATGTGAACGTAGAGTCTATCACACCCGATCATCACGTGGTGTCTCAACACGATGAACTTTCGCAATGGTGCACACTCGGGGAGAACACAGTTTATCTTGAAATTAAGTGAGGGATCACCTTATAATGCTACCGCCGTACTAAGCAAAACAAGGTGCATAAAAGGATTAACATCTCATGCAATTCATAAGTGACATGATATGGCCATGAACTTGTGTTTAAGATCTCCATCTTCGAAACACCGGCATCTTCGAAACCTTTTGTGTTCTACTCGAGATCTCATCTACACATAGACCTAGCTCATGATGCCACTATTGGGTAACGTTGCACGGGAAACAAAAAAATTCCTACGCATACGCAGATCTATCCATGGTGATGAGCATCTACGAGAGGGAGAGTGGATCTACATACCCTTGTAGATCGCTAAGCGGGAAGCGTTAAGAAACCCGGTTGGTGTAGTCGAACATCTTCGCGATCCAAATCGCCGAGCGTCCCGTGATCTCATCACGATCCGTCCCGCGATCCAATCATGATCCGTCTCGTGAACACATCACGATCCGTCTCGCGAACTCATCACGATCCGTCCCGTGAACTCATCACGAACCGTCCCGCGAACTCATCATGAACCGTCTCGCGATCTTGATCACGGTCCTTCCGATCTAGTGCTGAATGGACGGCACCTCCGTGTTCAGCACATGTGCAGCTTGATGATGATCTCCACCGTCTTGATCCAGCAAGAGGAAGTGGAGAGGAAGAAGAGTTCAGCGGCAGCGTGACGATGCTCCGGCGATGGTGGTGGAGCAATTCCAGCAGGGCTTCGCCTAAGCACTTCGGAAATCCGATCTAGAGGAGCACCGGTGGAATGGGTAGCACGTGGCCGTAAAATCAAGTGCAAAACACCCAATACCACCAGTATATATAGGAGGGAGGGAGGAGGAGGGCTGGCGCACAAGGCAGCCCTTGCGCAAGGAGGAGAGGAGGAATCCTCCTCCAATCCTATTAGGACTAGGATTCCTCCTTTCCTACTTGGAATCTCTTTCCACCTTGGCTTTTTTCTCTCTTTCTCAAGTCCAGACGCATGGGCCTCTTAGAGGACTTCCACCATCCCACTAAGGCTGGTTTCCACCCTCCCACAGCCCATGTAGCCTCTTGGGTCGAAATACCTCTCCCGATGGTCCCCCGGTACACTACTGTACACTACCGATGAGCCTGAAACTTTTCCGATGACCAAAATAGGACTTCCTATATATGAATATTTACCTCCGGACCATTCCTGAGCTCCTTGTGACGTCTGGGATCTCATCCGGGACTCCGAACAACCTTCGGTCACTACCATACATAACTCTATACTACCGAAACTTCACCAAACCTTAAGTGTGCAGACCCTGCGGGTTCGAGAACTATGTAGACATGACCGAGACACCTCTATGGTCAATAACCAATGGCAGGACCTGGATGTCCACATTTGTTCCTACATATTCTACGAAGATCTTTATCGGTCGAACCTCTATGTCAAGGATTCAGTTAATCCCGTATGATGTTTCCTTTGTTCTTCGGTATGTTACTTGCCCAAGATTCGATCGTCGGTATCTCCATACCTAGTTCAACCTTGTTACCGACAAGTCTCTTTACTCGTTCTGTAATACAAGATCCTGTGACTAACACTTAGTCACATTGCTTGCAAGGCTTATTGTGATGTTGTATTACCGAGTGGGCCCTGAGATACCTCTCCGTCACACGGAGTAACAAATCCCAGTCTTGATCCATGCCAACTCAACAGACACCCTCGGAGATACCTGTAGAGCACCTTTATAGTCACCCAGTTACATTGCAACGTTTGATACACACAAGGTACTCCTCCGATGTCAGTGAGTTGCATGATCTCATGGTCATAGGAACACATACTTTGACATGCAGAAAATAGTAGCAATAAACTGACACGAACATATGCTACGTTTGTAGTTTGGGTCTTGTCCATCACATCATTCTCCTAATGATGTGATCCCGTTATCAAATGACATCACATGTCAATGGCTAGGAAACCTTGACCATCTTTGATCAACGAGCTAGTTCACTAGAGGCATACTAGGGACAGAGTGTTGTCTATTTACCCACACATGTAATGTGTTTCCATTCAATACAATTATATCATGGATAATAAAAGATTATCATGAACAAGGAAATATGATAATAACTAATTTATTATTGCCTCTAGGGCATATTTCCGACAAATAGCTCAAAAGATTGAACGGAAAAGATAACCTGATGTTATCTTAGTACAAACTCTTGAATAGATCGATCGCAAAGAATAACTTTGAGGTGGTTCTACCACCAACACCAATTTCATCTTATTGTTCTCCACTATATAGGAACTTTGGAGTGATTCTTTGTTGCACGTTAAGGGATGATCATATGATTCAACTATGTCAGCATTGTTGAGAGATTGCATTAGTGAAAGTATGTACCCTAGGCCTTATTTCCAAGCATTAATACAACGTTTTGCTCACTGTTTACCACTTATTACGTTGCTGTTTTTATATTTTCAGATTACAAAAATCAATATCTACCATCCATACTGCACTTGTATTACCATCTCTTCGCCGAACTAGTGCACCTATACAGTTTACCATTGTATTGGGTGTGTTGGGGACACAATAGATTTCTTATATTTGATTGAAGGATTTCTCATAAGGGTTCCTTAGGTCATCCACTTGAGGAAAAAATGCTACTGTCCTACAAATCTCTGCGCTTGGAGGCCCAACAAGAGTCTACAAGAATAAAGTTGTGTAGTTGACATCAATGACATGTTCCTGGAGTTGAAGTTTATCTTTGAGAAGAATGCCCGGATAGAGACGTATGAGACCTCCGATAAGTTCTATGCTTGCAAGATGGAGGAGAACGGGTCTGTTAGTGAACATATACTCAGAATGTCTGGGTATTCGAACCGTCTGGCTGAGTTAGGGATTCCCCTTCCGCCAGAGGCGATCACTGACAAAGTTCTTCAATCACTACCACCTAGCTACAAAAGCTTCGTGATGAACTATAACATGCAAGGGATGAACAAGTCAGTCGCTGAGCCGTTTGCGATGCTGAAAGCCACTGAGTTTGAAATTCAGAAGTAGCATCAAGTGTTGATGGTCAATAAAACCACTAGTTTCAAGAAGAATGGCAAGGACAAGAAGGGTAACTCCAAGAAGAGTGGCAAAGCAGTTGCCCCTCCCATGAATAAACCCAAGGATGGACCCAAGCCAGAAACTGAGTGCTTTCATTTCAAGGTAACTGGTCACTGGAAGCGGAACTGCCCCAAGTACCCGGCCAACAAGAAGGTGGCCAACACCAAACAAGGTATATATGATATACATGTTATTGATGTGTAGCTTAGCAACTCTTGTTGTAGTTCCAAGGTTGATGTGATTGCCATCGACATGCTCGCTCTTCGATTACCATCAGGATTAGTGATGAACCTATATAATTTTTATTTAGTGTCTGCGTTAAGCATGAACGTTATATCTGGATCTTGTTTATTGAGAGACGGTTACTCATTTAAATCAGGGAATAATGGTTGTTCTATTTATATGAGTAATATCTTTTATGGTCATGCACCCAACGTGAGGGGTTTATTCTTATTGAATCTCCATAGTGATGATACACATTTTCATAACATTGATGCCAAAAGATGTAGAGTTGATAATGATAGTACCACTTGCTTGTGGCACTGCCTCTTAGGTCATATTGGTATAAAACACATGAAGAAGTTCTATGCTGATGGACTTTTGGATTCACTTGATTTCGAATCACTTGACACATGTGAACCATGCCTCATGGGCAAGATGACTAAGACCCCGTTCTCTGGAACAATGGAATGGGCAATTGACTTGATGGAAAACGTACATACCGATGTGTGCGGTTCGATGAGCATTGAGGCGCGTGGTGGATATCATTACTTTCTCACCTTCACTGATGCCTTAAGTAGATATGGGTATATTTACTTAATGAAACACAAGTTTGAAAAGTTCAAGCAATTTCAGAGTGAAGTTGAGAATCATCGTAACAAGAAGATTAAATTCCTACAATCTGATCGAGGAGGAAATATCTGAGTTATGACTTTGGCAGTCACTTAATACAATGTGAAATTGTTTCATAATTGACACCGCTTGGAACACCACAGCGTAATGGTGTGTCCGAATGTCATAATCGAACCTTATTGGATATGGTGCATTCTATGATGTCTCTTGCCGATTTGCCACTATCGTTTTGGGGTTATGCATTAGAGACAGCTGCATTCACTTTAAATAGGGAACCATTGAAATCCGTTGAGACAATGCCGTATGAACTGTGGTTTGGCAAGAAACCTAAGTTGTCGTTTCTTAAAGTTTGGGGATGTGATGCTTATGTCAAAAAGCTTCAGCCTGAAAAGCTAGAACCCAAAGCGGAGAAATGCGTCTTCATAGGATACCCAAAAGAGACGGTTGGGTATACCTTCTATCTCAGATCCGAAGGCAAAGTGTTTGTAGCTAAAAACGGGTCATTTCTTGAGAAAGAGTTTCTCTCGAAAGAATTGAGTGGGAGGAAGATAGAAATTGATGAGGTTTTTTGAACCTTTGTTTCAATCAGGGAGTAGCGCAGCATAGAAAGATGTTTTCGTGGAGCCTACATCAGTTGAAGAGTAAGTTAATGATGATGATCATGAAGCTTCGGATCAAGTTGCTATCGAACCTCGTAGGTCGACAAGGACGCGTACTACTCCTGAGTGGTACGACAACCGTGTCTTAGAGGTCACGTTGTTGTACAATGATGAACCTACAAGCTATGAAGAAGCGATGATGGGCCCAGATTCCAAGAAATGGTTATAGGCCATGAAATTCTAGATCGGATCCATGTATGAAAACAAAGTATGGACTTTGGAAGTATTACCTGAAGGGCGAAATGCCATTCAGAACAAATGGATCTTTAAGAAGAAGACGGACGTGGACGGTAATGTCACCTTCTATAAAGCTCGACTTGTGGCAAAGGGTTTTTCACAAGTTCAAGAAGTTGACTACGATGATACCTTGTGACCAGTAGCGATGCTTAAGTCCGTCAGAATCATGTTAGCAATAGCTGCATTTTTCGATTACGAAATTTGGCGGATGGATGTCAAAACAGCGTTCCTTAAGGGTTTCCTTAAGGAAGAGTTGTATATGATGCAACCAGAAGGTTTTGTCGATCCAGAAAATGCTGACAAAGTTTGCAAACTCCAGCAATCCATTTATGGACTAGTGCAAGCACCTCGAAGTTAGAATCTTCGCTTTGATGAGGTGATCAAGAAGTTCGGGTTTATACAAGTTTACGGAGAAGCTTGTATTTATAAGAAAGTGAGTGGGAGCTCTATAGCATTTCTAATATTATATGTAGATGACATATTGCTGATTGGAAACAATATAGAAATGTTGGAAAGCATGAAGGAATATTTGAACAAGAGTTTTTAAATGAAGGACCTAGGAGAAGCTGCTTTCATATTAGGCATCAAGATCTATAGAGATAGATCGAGACGCTTAATAGGACTTTCACAGAGCACATACCTTGACAAAGTTGTGAAGAAGTTCAAGTTGGATCAGTCCAAGAAGGGGTTCTTGCCCGTATTGCAAGGTGTACATTTGAGTAAGACTCAGTGCCCAGTGACTGTAGAGGATAGATAGAAGATGAGTGTCATCCCCAATGCTTCTTCCATAGGCTCTATCATGTATGCAATGTTGTGCACAAGACCCGACGTCAACCTTGTCATAACCATGGACGGAAGGTTTCAAAGTGATCTAGGAATGGAACACTGGATGGCGGTCAAGAATATCCTTAAGTACCTAAAAAGGACTAAGGAAATGTTTCTTGTTTATGGAGGTGATCAAGAGATTGCCGTAAAGGGTTACATCGATGCAAGCTTTGACACTGATCCGGATGACTCTAAGTATCAAACCGGATACGTATACATTCTTAATGGAGGACCAGTCAGTTGGTGCAGTTTCAAGCAGAGCGTGGTAGCTGATTCTGCATGCGAAGTGGAGTACATTGCTGCCTCGAAGGTGGCGAAGGAAGGTGTCTGCATGAAGGAGTTCATGACAAATCTTGGAGTAGTGCCCAGTGCACTGAACCCAATGACTCTATTCTGTGACAACACTGGTGCCATTGCTCTGGCCAAGGAACCAAGGTTTCACAAGAGGACCAAACACATAAAGAGACGCTTTGATTCCATCTGCGATTACATCAACGAGGAGGACATAAATATTTGCAAAGTGCACACGGATTTGAATGCCGCAGACCCGTTGACTAAACCTCTTCCAAGGGCTAAACATGATCAACACGAGAACTATATGGGTGTTAGATTCATTACAATATAAATCACATAGTGATGCGAGCTAGATTATTGACTCTAGTGCAAGTGGGATACTATTGGAAATATGCCCTAGAGGAAATAATAAAGTGGTTATTATTATATTTCCTTGTTCATGATAATCGTTTATTATCCATGTTTTAATTGTATTGATTGGAAACTCAAATACATGTGTGGATACATAGACAACACCGTGTCCCTAGTATGCCTCTAGTAGACTAGCTCGTTGATCAAAGATGGTCAAGGTTTCCTAGCCATAGACATGAGATGTTATTTGACAATGGTATCACGTCATTAGAATGATGTGATGGACAAGACCCAAACTATGAACGTAGCATATGCTCGTGTCAGTTTATTGCTATAGTTTTCTGCATGTCAAGTATATGTTCCTATGACCATGAGATCATGCAACTCATTGACACCCGAGGAATACCTTGTGTGTATCAAACATAGCAACGTAACTGGGTGACTATAAAGATGCTCTGTAGGTATTTCTGAGGGTGTCTGTTGAGTGGGCATGGATCAAGATTGGGATTTGTTACTCCATGTGACAGAGAGGTTTCTCAGGGCCCATTTGGTAATGCAACATCACAATGAGCCTTGCAATCAAATTGACTAAAGAGTTAGCCACACGATCTTGTATTACGGAACGAGTAAAGAGACTTGCCGGTAACGATATTGAACTAAATATAGAGATACCAAAGATCGAATCTCCGACAAGTAACATACCAATGAACAAAGGGAACTGCATACGGGATTAACTGAGTCCTTGACATAGAGGTTCAACCGATAAAAATCTTCGTAGAATATGCAGGAGCCAATATGGGCATCTAGGTCCTCCTATTGGTTATCGGCCGTAGAGGTGTCTCTGTCATGTCTGCATAGTTCTCGAACCCGCAGGGTCTACACACTTAACGTTTGTTAACGATATAAGTATAGTTGAGTTATTATGTTGGTGTCTAAAAGTTGTTTGGATTCTCGGATGAGAACCCAGACATGACGATGAGCTTCGAAATAGTTCGGAGGTAAAGATTGATATATGGGATAGTAATGTTTGGTCTCTGGAAGGGTTCCGGAATTCACGGGAAGTGGTTTCGGATGTTTCCCGAATTGTTCGGGTACAAGAACACTTTATTTGGGCCAAGGGGTAAAGCCCGTGAGACTTTAGGAAGGTGCAAGAGGGAGTTTTGCAGAGGCAAGGGGCCAGACGCAAGGAACCTGGCGTCTGGTCCTGGAGTCCGAGGAGGACTCTTGCCTTGCGTGCCAAACCGACTTTGAGGAGGCTCTTTCTTCAAGTTTCGACCCGAGGGCTCAACATATAAATAGAGGGGCAGGGCTAGCACCCAGAACACATCAAGATTTCCCAAAGCCATGCGTCGGCAACCCCTGCCCTCTAGATTATCCTTCGTCATAGTTTCCGTTGTGCTTGGCGAAGCCCTACGGAGATTGTTCTTCACCACTACTGTCACCACGTCGTCGTGCTGCCGGAACTCATCTACTACTTCGCCCCTCTTGATGGATCAAGAAGGCGATGATGCCATCAAGATGTACGTGTGTTGAATGCGGAGGTGTCGTCCGTTCGGTTCTAGATCGTGATTGGATCACGGAATGGCTTGCGATTTGGATTGCGAAGACGTTCGACTACATCAACCGCGTTTCTTAACGCTTCCGCTTAGCGATCTACAAGTGTATGTGGATCCGATCTCTCCTCTCGTAGATGCTCATCTCCTAGATTGATCTTGGTGAAGCGTAAGAATTTTTTTTGTTTCCCATGCAACGTTTCCTATCAACCCGACCCAAAATTTAGTTAGAAATGGGTCGCGCGTAGATAAAATGCGGAAGCTCGTTCATTTGCGTTGGTGCTTTGGGATGCGGTTTTTGTCCGTTTTCACCCAAATGGATAGGCGTAGACAGTTTGTGTCGGCATCTTGGAGTTTCCCTAACACAAGGAAATGGGGAATAAAAGGTGACTAAACTGAGGCTTTTGTTCTCTCGAAATGCATGGGACCACAAAATTTGAGCTAGCAATCGGAACCGGGCTAAAGGTAGGATCCTTTAACCCTAAATTGTCCCCCACTCCAACCACTTGTTCCCTAGGGCCCCATCTTCTTTCCCAAGCTCCAGATCGCCCTCGTTCCCCAAGCCGCCGCCAGTGACAAGCATGAAGAGATGGAGAAAGATGAAGAAAATCAGAAGATCGGAAAAATGAGAGGAAAACAAAATGTAGAATAAGGATCTGAACAGAAGACATGGACAAGCCTGCTTACACAGGTCAAAATTCTCTTCATACATGATATTGCCTGATATGTTGCTTGCTTGAATAATTCAAAGAGTAAAAATAAATACCTTAGTAAGAGCATAATTGTGGAACGATAACACACTTGCTATAATTTAATCTATTTTTTGTTGCCCGGCATATTAAAAAGTTTTGTAGATAATTTTTTCAAGAGTCATTGCCTAATCTAAGACAAAGGGATGTAGGAATCAATTTTGAGTTTTGATTTTCCATCTTTTTCTTCTTGCCCGGAGTATTTGTGTTCTTACTGGGCAAGATGCGGCCACTGCGGAGAAGAAAGACCTAGGGAGAGAGGAAAGTAATGCATGCTGATGATAGGAAAATCTATGTTGGGGGCAAGGGTTCTGAGTTTTCTTTTTGACGGGAGTACATGTCGGCGCCGTGGGTACTTGGGAATTTTTGGTGGGATGTGGCAACGTGGGGGAGGGGTGAAACTTCCTCCTTTAGTGGGGAAGGGGACCGCACGTGGTCCAATTCCTAAAAAAGTCTGCCGCTCCATTATGTCGCATAGCAAGCGGCGCTCTGTAGCAATATGCATGTTTTTTATGACAAACTTTGAATTGTTATACATGTGAAATTGTTTTTACTTATCTATTATAGTTAAACATGTGAAATGTTGCTCAATAGTTCTTATAGTGTGAATTGTTATACAATTGTAATGTATGTAATAAAAATCATTGATGCTAAACTTTGAATTGCTCTTTGTAAGAATTTCTTTGAACATTGCATAAATTACATATTAGTAAAATTCTATATAATGTACGTGAGTGTGTTCGTATATATATTTTTAGTATCATTAAATATATATTTCTAGTATCATTAAATATCGTGGTAGATACTTCCAAATCATACGCCCTAGAAAATATCTTAATAATATTTTATAGTTTATACTAGGTAAAAATGCAATCATACCCTTAACCATGTTTCAGTATTGATGGCACATACTTATATATTACTAATACGTTTGGTGAATGAATCTACAAGTTTTAGTCCCCAATGATACATTGTGTTGTGGATCATAGACCCGCCCCCAAATGCTAATGACTCAAGACAACACAGAGAAGCATATCTCTTATTTGTTCTTAAATTATTGGAATCACACACTATTAAGAATCACAGGGCTACAAAAGATTTGCTCAAGTCACAATCATAATAACATGCCTATATTCCTAAATGTCCAATGCCAATTGTGCCAAAAATATACAAGTCATTACTCAATCAGACAGTTTGACCCAAATTGGGCCGGATTGTCCAGAGCAAATTGGGACGGGCTGTCTGGCTTGCGGCCTTAGTATTACGTAAGCCTACAAATACAAATGAAGCCACATAGTCATCAAGATTGTTCGGACTTTGTCCATACAGAGTTAGACTGAGCGAGCAATTCAATTGAACTGCCCGACTTGAAGTATCTTGGTATAAAAGGGTGGCAAGTGAAGTTGGACTGACACCGGACTGTTCGGGCTAAGGATCATCACACATGTTGTGCTTTGCTGTTGGTGGACGTGTCAAATAGGGCCAAAAGAATGTGTGAAGCCGCCATTCTCCTTTTTATTTCCTTGATAAGTATCGCTTATAACAACCCTGATAATGCTTGCTCACTACGGTTGCTCTCGGCGGGCCTGACCATTAGCAGGAGTGGAGCCCTCCTGGAGTGGTTTCAAGAAGCTTTCGACTGGTTTTTATTTTTTATGTTTCTATGCCAATTTTCTTCTTCTTTTCGTTTCTTTTTTATGTTTTGTGCCTGTTTGCACATTATTTTTTTCGAAATTCGTGAACACGTGTATGTTTTTTGCGACATTTTACTTTATATATATATTTCAAAATATTTGAATATATTTACAATTAATGATTTTTTTAAAAAACTTTCAACATTTTGTAATGTTCATTTACATTTAAAAAATGAAATCATTTTTAAATACATGAAGGTTTTGAAGTTGCGAAATTTTAGTAAGACGTGTTTTTTTAATTCTTGAACATGATTTTATTCCATGAAATTTTTAAGATTTTATATTTTTATAATTCGCCTAGATTTTATTCAATCTTTATTTTTTTCCTAATTTCATCAAAAGTTTCAAAACAAATTGAAAAAACGGACGAGAGCAGCTGGGCTGTATCGCTCGTATTGAGGTCCGGCTCACCTGCGATCTACTGGGCTGGGCTGAACTGAGAGAAAACCCGAGCTGCACCTTTGCCTTCACCTGATAAAGGGAAAAGGTATTCTTAAAAAAAAAAAAGATAAAGGAAAGGGCGGCGGCGGCGGCGGAAGAAGAAAGGACGACGGACAGTGGTGAGGACGGTGAGATGATGACCGCTGCGAATTCGAAGAGAAGGAGTGGCGATTGTGAGTTAGTCGAGGAACTCTGTGAGGCCGCAATCTGCATGCAGGAGAGGATCCGCGCGTTGCAGTCCGCCGGTTGGATCGGCAATAAAGGGGAATCGACGGAGGCCCAGAGCAAGATTGGCGACAAGGATGGCGAGACGGAAACCGGAGGAGAGTCATCGACGGGGAGGAGTATCGCCGCGTTCCTGGAGCTCGAGGAGCTGCTCCACCGTGCCGCAATCCTCACCCAGACGAGGGTAGGCGACGGAGACGCAGAAAGCGGGGAGCTGCTCGATCTGGCCGCAAAGGAGCTGCTCGTCGGCCAGCCAGACAACCCATTCTCCTTGGAATTGATAACTGAGATCGTGCCGGAATTCGAAGCAAAGGTCGGCGACGTCTCTTCGGTATTTCAGGCAGAAGAGACCCGGAAGGAGGCGGTGGCGGTGCTGAGCTTCGGCTTCAGACTGCACTCGTTCTCCCAGCAGATCGATGAGCTGCGGCACGAGATTTGCAACTTTCTGAGATCCTTCTCTCGTCGGAAAGCAAAGATGTAAAGAGCATCATGCTGAAGTTCATCTCTGAGCCGTACCTGTCCCGCATCAGCAAACTGCAGTTGATCTCTGACCGTGTCACCATGCTCCAGCGAATGGACACAGACTTCGACCACAAAGTGAAGTCAACGATCATCAAGCTGAAATCGGAATCCTTCTTGTCAGCCATGGAGGACGAGCTCCGTAGGGCAGGCCAAGAAGATTACTTCGAGATGGAGGAGAAGAGATTCGCTGCCTACCATCTCTACTGGGAGCGTATCTGGGGCAAGGATGGCCACAGCTTCGAAAACCAGAGTGAGTAAACATGGGTGCATACTGTGTCTGTATGTCTCAAGGAAGCTGATTCCTTACAATTTGGAATTTACTCCAGTTTAGTATGCAACCAGATTGATTCTGCTTCATTCTTCTTGAATGAACTAGTTACTTCATGTTACATCTCTAACTCATACTACTTAACTTGCTTTCAGCATTACTGAGCCCCATGCAATTTACACATTGCACAACACGCCGCTCCCCAACTGAAGCCGTTGCCGGGAGCACCTTGCAGATCTACTCCATCAAAGTGACACTGCCAGAATGCCAAATGTGGCCACTGGTGGTGTATGGAGTGGTCGCAGTCCGTGATGCTGTCGACCGTCATCGCAACCCTCTATTCCTCTGTTCAAGAATGCACTGCCAAATCCTCGATAAAAATGTAAGTATGCTATTTTCGTGTTCTTGATCTTTTAGTTGTTTGTTGCCTACATCCTTGTTGATCAGTTAATGACAAATGATGATGCTTGCAGGATTCTTTTTTGCACTTGACTGGCCCGGTTCGTGCAATTATCTCGATGGATACTGTTTACATTGAAATTCAATTAATAGTGAAGGGCGCAACAAAATCTGAAGATACAGCGTTGATCAGTACATTCGGCTTTTTCAATGGTGATAGTTCCGGTACCTATCTCGCCAAAAACGACTTGTGCACAGTGGAGTTATGCTATGAACAAGTTAAACACTCGGTCCAGGCCACTATCCTCAGTGTGGGTGTTACACCCAAAAAGGAATCATTGCCTTTTCCACATGGCGGCAGAGTTGTGTGCTCTTCGCTGCCTCAGGATGGGAGTGAAGATATCGCCGGGCTAGAATCATCTAGGCAAGTTTTGCTGCTTGATTCACATGGTGGAAGAATGCCTATGACTGATAATGGCTACCTTCATCTGGCAAGGAGTGTAGTTTCTGTGGAATTAAATGGAAAACTGCAAGTTCTCATTATGGCCGATTCACCATCACAGACTGAGATTGCTGCTCGATTCCTCCTTACACCCGAAAAATACAACACTAGTAAATCTGAATGTCCCCTTGCTGATGGCTCTAAGGTTGAGATTATTGTTGCTTGGTCCCTCGTTCCCTCGATGATGCCACAGTCAGGTGACAGTCGTGAGGACAGTGGTATGGCGACTGCAGGAAATTCAAAGGGAAGGAGTGGCAGGCCCATTTTAAGCGAGGAGCTTTGCCAGGCTGCAATCTTCATGCAGAAGAGTATCTGCTGGATCCAGGCCCAGGAGAAGAAGATGGTAAAGACCGGATACTATAGCTCCGAGGAATACAAGAATTTTCTGGTGTTGAAATCGGATATGTACGGGTTGTCGAATAAAGATATTTGGTCTGGTCGACTACGAGACCCCGAAGAGGATCTGCGCAATGCAGAATGCATGTTGGATGAGCAATAAAGAGAAATTGACAGATACCCAGACAAAAATTGGTGACGACATAGAGATGGAAACCGGAGGGAAGTCGTTAAGGAGTGGCGAGTTTGAATCGGAGAGGATTGGCAAGGAAAGCAGAA
The DNA here is from genome assembly GCA_022496015.1 of Hordeum marinum. Lineage (NCBI taxonomy): Eukaryota > Viridiplantae > Streptophyta > Magnoliopsida > Poales > Poaceae > Hordeum > Hordeum marinum. The sequence goes on from CM039673.1 coordinate 524,832,685, forward strand.
CGGTGCAGATACAGAGCAAGATTGGTGACGGTGGCAAATCGATCTCCAAGCAGTTAAATGAGCAGGAGCAGTTCAAGGAGCTGCCGGTCAGTAACTCGATGCCCATAGCCGAATCTGTCAGAAACAAGATTGAGAAGAAGCAGGCAGAGGCCGTGACAGCGGAGGTGGTGCCAAGGGTCAGTTTCAAATTAGGTTTGCTCTCCCGCCAGTTTGATGAACTGTGGGACAACATGAGCCAGCTAGTCTCAACAGAACCGAAGTTTCTAGCGATATGCATGCTTATTCGGGAGCCCTTCGCACACTATTGCTCCACATTGAAATTCATCTCTGAAGTTTTCAACCTGCTTGGTAAATGGGTGCCAGATTTCGGAGAGCGAATAGAATCGATGAGACGAGATGATGAGGACAAGAATATGGGTGGGACTATTGTGAATCCGCGTGAGGCGGCGAAGGCGGCTGAGGAGTATTATTTCAGTGCCCACCGTAGAGATTGGGAATGTAGGCGCAGCAACTTCGGCAGCTTCGAAGATCCAAATGAGTAAATGTGCTAGAGATATGGTTCTTGTTAGTTTCTTTCCTTCTTCCATTTACTCCATGTCTCAAGAAAGCTAATTCGTTCTGTTAGCATAGTGATTTACTTTAGTCATCGATTCTTCTTGAATGGATAGCAAAAGATTTCCAACACACACTTCACTTGGTTGCGTGCAGCGTTATTGAGCCCCATGCACTTTACCCAAAGCATACCAGGCCACACCCAAGTGGGTGCCGAAGTCGGGAGGACCATGCAGGTCTACTCTATTAAAGTCGTAGAAAGAGAAGGCTTCACCCTTGAGTGGCCATTGAAGGTATACGGCGTAGTCGCTGCCCGAGATGTTGTGGACTATCATCGCAACATTCTCTTCCGTCGAACTAGGGATGACTGCCAAATCCTCACAAGAGAGGTATGCATGGGTATTTTCCTGTTCTTTTTCTTATTGTTTGCATCTTTGTTGGCAAGTTAATGGTGAATAATGATGCTTGCAGGATTCTTTTTTGCACTTGACTGGCCCTTCTCGTGCAATTATGTCCGGGGGCATAATGGAACCCACAGTTACGATTGAAGTCCACCTAAAACTTAAGGGCACAGTGGAGTCTAAAGATAGAACATTGATCAGCAAGGCCTTCTTTTATAAGGAAAAAGATCTTGATAGTGGTGATATGATTTCTACGTGTGCCCTCCAGGGCCTTTGCGAAATAGAGTTATGCTGTGAGCAGCTTGAACATTCACACCAAGCCACTATCCTCGGCGTCCGTGTTGTACGGGGCTCGTTGCCTTGTGGCAATGGCATCACGATCATTTTCTCTGCACTACGTGAGGACAAAACCGAAGGTGGTGGTAAGCGCCCATCTGGGTGTATTTTGCTGCTTGATTCACAAGCTGGAGATATGCCTGTGGGTGAAGAGGGTTATCTAGATCTGTCGAGGCAAGTTGTATCTGTTAAATCAAGAGGAAGGCTGGGAATTCAAGTGCAGGCTGGAGAAATCAGTGGAAGCGTCGTCTTTCCAACGAAATTCAGCAACATAAGTCAAAAAAGTTGTATGCTTGGTGATTGTGAAGTGCAGATAACTGTTGCTTGGTCCTTACTTGTTGAAAGCCGGCATGCTATCTCGGCGCTGGGAGCTATACACCCTTACGCATGGGAATCAACTCCACGCATGCCTATCATGAATCTTGTTGACGCTTGTTGATGATGTTCACTTGGTGAAGATGAAGCCATCCTCTACAGCGGCATGGTAGCTAACTGTACTACTGCTAGTAATCTGGAAAGGTATGGGCAAGACAAGGCAACGTCAGATGCTGGTTCAGTTTCTGAAAATATTTTTTGGCAAAGCAGAGATGGTCGCAGTGCAAGCTGATACAAGCAGTATAATCCTGGATGTAATTCGGATTTGACAAGCAGTATACAAGCAGAGCAAATCGCGTAATGGAATCGTCGGAACGGAAAAACCGGAGGGTGATACACGCTGGAGAGTAGTCTTTCATGTCAGCAGGATTGAAGTCTAGGCCTGATTATCAGCGACCATTATGCATTCCAAACATGTAGGTTTCTTCAATTGATATTTTTTAGGGTATTCTTCAATACTATTAACCGTATCTTTGCATATACAAAGAAAGAATTATCATTCACTGATACAATTCTCTCTGCTTCGTTTTGAGAAGAAAGGGGCCTTTCGCTACATCATCCATGTAGAAGATGCTAGCGTCCTTTGGCCTGACAAGTATATGAATATATGATCCCAGGGCTGGCACTCCTCCAGTTGCTAAAAAGAATGCTCCAACTATTACTTTCGTATGACAATTTTAGCCGTACAGCACAGGCAAGATTCAGTCGTATACTGTAGATACTTTCTCTAGTCTTCCTTGAACAGTAATCTTTGTAATGTTTACTCCCTCCGTCTCATAATATAAAAGCGTTTTTTACGCTACACTAATGTAAAAAACGCTCTTATGTGAATATCACGTTAAAAAACGCTCTTATATTATGGAACGGAGTGAGTACATAACATGTTAATCTGGACACAACTTGCACCTTGTAAAGGCGTGAACATGTTAATAAGAATCGGATTTTTTATACATCAATCTTATGAATAAAAGAAACGTAATAGTACAGAAGCAGAAAATACAGGGAAGCAATACATAGAATTGTATTGTCGGGCTCTCTTATCTGTTTTTGTTCACTATAGAAGAAGCCAGATATCAGACATGGAATTTGTCAGCACGAGCACATTCACCCTTTGGATTTTGGAACAATAAAAATTCAAAAACATAGTAAAACCAAAAAAAATGATTTATTTGGCAACAAACTTCGATATATGTCTCACATGGATGCAAAATTTCATGATTCTTGGAGGTGTGGAAAAAAATCACTGCTCCGAAAAGACCATTTTTGGAAGCATTTTTAGAGCATCGTTTCTTTGTTGAGACCTTCGCGGATGTCATTCCATCGTGAAAATTTGCGCGCATGTGAAACACACATAATTGTTTATTGCCAACAAATTTAGTTTTTTTCAATCGTTTTACTATTTATTTGGATTTTACTATTCAAAATGAGATCTCATGCTCACAAGAGCACTTTCACTAAGATATCTTCCAGACCCAAAAGGCAGGTTCAATACATACATGTAATTTAAAATTTATGTTTGATGCATATTTTTTCTCAAACGGCAATATATTGATATGAGATGATACCAATTTCAGCCGGTCCCTGCAACGACACAATATCCGAACCTAGTACACAACCAAAAAAGGTAAGAATAAGAAGAACCACATGACCAGTGACACACAACATTCAATGCATGTGCACTTTTCAGATACATGAATATTTTTTGGAATGCAAGAACATTATTTTTTCTACAATAATTTCATTTTCTAACTAAGCTATAAAATAATTACATGGTCAATAAATTTGGAGATTTGTAAAAGAAAAGAAAAAACAGTTGTGATGTTAGTGGACTGTGCCGAATAAGGCTTTGAGGGCCTGTGCACCTGCGATGTACTGGGCCGGGCTGAGCGGAGAGTAAATCCGAGCTGGAATCTTTGCCTTCCGTTTATATATAGAAAAAACAAAATAGCGTGTTCTCCCAAAACAGGAAAAGAAGACGAAAAATAGCGGGGCGGCGGCGGTGGCGGGAGAAGAAAGGACGGCGGGCAGTGGTGAGGGCCGTGAGATGACCGCCGCCGGGATTTCGAAGACAAGGAGTGGCGAGGCCGAGTTAAGCGAGGATCTCTATCAGGCCGCAATCTGCATGCAGGAGAGGATCCGCGCATTGCAGTCCGCCGGTTGGATCGGCACTAAAGGGGAATCGACGGAGCCCCCGAGCAAGATTGGCGACGACGGCATGATGGAAACCGGAGGGGAGTCTTCGTCGACGGGGAGGAGGGGCGGCGAGTCCCTGGATAATGCCGCCGCCGCAGTCGAGACCCGGGGGAGGACCACCGGCAACTCCGACGAGAACTCGGTGTTCTGCCGGGCGGAGACCGTGCACAGATTGGTTAGCGACATCATGCAGGAGTTCGAAGCAAAGGTCAGCGACGTCGCTTCGGTGCTCGAAGCAGAGGAGACTCGGAAGGAGGCAGTGGCGGCGCTGAGCTTCGGCTTCAGACTGCAGTTGTTCTCCAAGCAGATCGACGAGCTGCGGCACGAGATGCTGAAATTGCTGAGATCGTTCTCGCCGGAAAACAAAGATATAAGGAGCACATTGATCAAGTTTATCTCCGAGCCGTACCTGTCCCGTATCTGCAAATTGCAGTGGATCTCTGAACGTATCAGTATGCTCCAGCGAATGGACCCAGACTTCGACTCCAAAGTGAAATCGACGATCATACAGCTGAAATCGGAATCCTTCTTGTTGGCCATGGAGGAGTTGAAGGAGGAGGAGGAGAGCGGCAGGGAAGGAGTCGGAGTCGCCGGAGAAGGCCGTGGAGACCAAGAAGTTTCCATGGAGATGGAGGAGAAGAGATTTGCTTCCTACCGTCGCTGCTGGGAACGTATATGGGGCAACGACCGCAACTTCGAAGACCAGAGTGAGTAAACATGCATGCTGCTAGTCTTAGTTGCATGTCTCAAGCAATCTGATTCCTTCAAAGTTGGAATTTACTCCACTTATAGTATGTAGTCATATTGATTCTGCTTTATTCTTCTTGGATGCGTACTTGATGTTTGATCTCTAACCCATACTTGACTTGGATGCAGCATTATTGAGCCCCATGATGTTTACACATTGCACAACAGGCCGCATCCCAAGTGAAGCTGTCGCCGGGAGTACCTTGCAGATCTACTCCATCAAAGTATCACTAGCAGAACACCAAATATTGCCACTGGAGGTGTATGGAGTGGTCGCAGTCCGTGATGCTGTCGACCGTCATCGCAACCCTCTATTCCTTCGTTCAAGAATGCGTTGCCAAATCCTTGAAGAAAATGTATGTATGGTATTTTCGTGTTCTTAATCTTTTGTTTGTTGACTGCATCCTTGTTGATCAGTTAATTGCAAACGATGATGCTTGCAGGAATCTTTTTTGCGCTTGACTGGCCCGGTTCGTGCAATTGTGTCGATGGATACTGTTTACATTGAAATCCAACTAAAAGTAAAGGGCGCAACAAAATCTGAAGATACAACATTGATCAGTACATTCGGCTTTTACAATGGTGACAGTTCTGGTACCTATCTTGCGAAAAACAGTTTGTGTACAGTGGAGTTATGCTATGAGCAACTTGAACAGTCGGTCCAGGCCACTATCCTGGGTGTGTCTGTTACGCCCAAACAGGAATCGTTGCCTTTTCCATATGGCGGTCGAGTTATTTGCTCTTCACTGTCTCAGGATGGTAATGAAGATATGACTGGGCTTCCATCTAGGGAAGTCTTGCTGCTTGATTCGGAAGGCAGAAGAATGTCCCTGACCAGTAATGGCTACCTTGGTCTGTCAAGACGTGTACTTTCTGTGGAGTTAAAAGGAAAGCTGCAAGTCCTCATAATGGCTGAATCACCATCACAAAATGCTGAGATTGCTGCTCAATTCCTCTTCACACCTGAAAAATGCAACATAAGTAAACGTGAATGGTACCTCCCTGATGGATCTAAGATTGAGATTACTGTTGCTTGGTCCCTCGTTCCCTCAACGATGCTACAGTCAGGGGACAGTCGTGAGAACAGTCGGATGGTGAGCGCAGGATATTCGAAGGGAAGGAGTGGTGGGTCCATGTTAACCGAGGAGCTCTGTAAGGCTGCAATCTTCATGGAGGAGAGTATCCGCTGGGTCCAGGTCCGGGAGGAGAAGATGTTAGAGATTGGGCTTTGCGGCTCCGCGGAACAGTCAAATCTTCTGAAGTTGAAATTGGATATGTTGGAGTTATCGGAAAAGATCTTCTGTCAGGCCGAGCATGAGACATTGAGCAAAATTGGCGACCATGGTGAGATGGAAACCGGAGGGAAGCCTTCGAAGGGAAGGTGTGACGATGTTGAATCATTGAGGATTGGCAACGAAGGCAGAAGAATGGTGCATACCTTGAGCAAGATTGGTGACGGTGGCAAGTTGATCTCCGGGCAGTTCAAGGAGCAGCTGATCAGTTTGTCAATGTCCGTAGCCAAATCTGTCGGAAACGTGATTGAGGAGGGAGAGGCAGAGACCGAGACGGTGGAGGTGGTGCTGGTCAGCTTCAAATTAGGTTTGCTCTCCAGGCAATTTGATGAGTTGTGGGACGACATGGGCCAGCTAGTCTCAACAGAACCAAAATTTCTATCGATATGCATGCTTACTCGTGAGCCCTTTGCACGCTATTGCTCTACACTGAAGTTTATCTCTGCAGTTTTCAACCGGCTTGGTCAATGGGTGCCAGATTTGACAACGGCAATGGGATCGATAAGGGAACATGAGGAGACAGAGGACAGGGATAAGGATGGGAAGGTTGTGAATGAGTATGAGGAGGAGAAGAAGGCTGAGGAGTTCTATTTCAATGCCCACCGTGAAAACTGGGAATTTAGTCGAAGCAACTTCGGCAGCTTCGAAGACCCAAGTGAGTAAATGTTCTAGTGATATGGTCTTAGTTAGTAAGCTTCGAAGCAACTTCGGCAGCTTCGAAGACCCAACTGGGTTTGATTCTTCTTTTATCTTCTTGAATGTATAGTAGAAGCAATCTGTGCGCTTTTTAGTTAGTCCGTGTTAGATTTCTAACACATACTTCACTTGGTTGCGTGCAGCGGTATTGAGCCCCATGCTCTTTACCCACTACATACCAGGCCACACCCAGTTGGGTGCTGAAGTTGGGAGGACCATGCAGGTCTATTCTATTAAAGTCACAGAAACAGAAGGTTATACCCTTGAGTGGCCACTGACGGTATACGGTGTAGTTGCCGCACGAGATGTTGTGGACTATCGTCGCAACATTCTCTTCCTTCGCACTAGAGATAACTGCCAAATCCTGACAAAACAGGTATGCCTGGGGTACTTGCCTGTTATTTTTATTGTTGTTTGCATCTTCGTTGACAAGTTAATGGAGAATACTGATGCTTGCAGGATCCTTTTTTGCAATTGATTGGCCCATCTCGTGCAATTATGTCTGGGGGCATAATGGAACCCACTGTTACGGTTGAAGTCCACCTAAGACTAAAGGGCACAGTGGAGTCTAAAGATAGAACATTGATCAGTAAAGCCTTCGTTTATGATGAAGATGATATTGGTAGAGGTGATGTTATTTCTACACGTCTCCTCGAGGGCCTTTGTTCAATAGAGTTATGCTGTGAGCATCTTGAACAATCAGTCCAAGCCACTATCGTCGGTGTTCGTGTTGTACAGGGCCCATTGCGTTGTGGCAATGGCATAAAAGTCGTTTGCTTGGCACTACCGGAGGGTAAAACTGAAGGCGGTGTTAAGTGCCAATCTAACCCTGTTTTGCTGCTTGGTTCACAAGCTGAAACCGTGCCCGTGGGTGGTTATCTACATCTGTCAAGGCAAGTTGTATCTGTAAAATCAAGAGGAAGGCTGGTAATTCTCATACAGGCCGGAGAAATCAGTGGAAGTGTCGTCTTCAGAGCTGAAGACAGCAACATAAGTCAAGAAAGATGCCGGCTTGGTGATTGTGAAGTGGAGATAAGTGTTGCTTGGTCTCTCCTTGTTGAAAGCCAGCATGATATCTCGGTGATGGGATATATAGCGCCTTACGCAGAGGAATTAATTCCACCTTGGCCTATCATGAAGCTTTATAGAAGACACTCTGCGATGATGAAGCTTACGAGCATCTGATATCATGTGAACTGTTCCAGCGTGAACTTGTCTGCTAGTTCCTGTACTTTGGCAGTCATTTTACTAGCTTATGCTCGTTTTACTTATGGTCTTGTGTGTACTATGATACAAGACAAAGCCTGTGTATATACTGTTGTTAATTGTTATGCACATATATGATGTTGTTGTTGAGCTAGGTAAGCCTACTTTGGCAGTCATTTCTAGCTTATTGGTGGAGCATCTTATTGGTGGATCGTATGACAATTTACACTTGTTGTTTGGACACGTGTTGATTCATCAAGGATCTGGTCATGCATCTGGAGATATAGCCTTGTGGGTTGTACTGCTAGAACCTAACCGACAATAAAGGATATAGTATCCTTTTCACGAATAATAAAGGGTAAAAGTTGAAATGTAATATTATGACAACTCAAACAGCAACAACTCCTATGTTTGTTTTTACTCTTATTATTGCGGAACATTATCATGTCTCGATACAACTATATCTGTAAGTCAATTTGCCTAGGCTGGAGAAGGAGCATGTAAAGTAGGAAGAGATATCATGGCCACTTGTATGTCTTCTGAAGACGAGGATTTTGTACACTTTCCCTTGTACTCATCCAAATCTGTGTAGCAGGACCCATCTACCAGACAACAGAAGCAAATTTTTACATCCCCGCATGGGCTGAAGCGCTTGCATAGCCCGCTTGGTAGATTGATCTTCTGGCTATGAGCCTCGGCCACGATTCGGCCTATGGAATAACAAACGGACAATTCTTAAGGTATTGTTTCATTTACTACTCCGTACTAAATAAACGAGCAACAGATTAGTCAAGAAAACAAAAAAGTGAGCTTTCAGTTGTAAAGATGGAGAAATAGCGTCCGGTGTGCTTACATTGAGCAATGCTAGCAGAGCATACGAGTAGCGCAAGGATGCAAATCGTGTTCTTGTCCATTCCCCTATTGTCCCTTTGATTGTCCATGAGAATTTTTTGTTGGACTACATTTTCTGCCAATCAACACATGACTCGTATATATAGGAGATTGAGAGAAGAAGGGGGTCCGGTGCTGTGAATATCAAGCGATGCATTCGGAATGGTTTGGTATCTTTCCATACTAGCACGATTTGCCTTACTAAAAGCCTCGCACACACTAGCCAAGTAACACCATTTTTCTCCTTTTTTAGAAAAGTAATTCAAAATCGGGTAGAAAAATACAGATGCAGGCTAGTAAGTTATTATTTGACATAAATTGTGGATGTTGACATGGAAAAGGATTCAGCGCTATCAATTGATGCATGGTTCGTGGTTGTGGCTCATGCATGTCGTATAGGGAAACCCAACCCCAACTTTTAGAGCTCTCTCCTAAGAATTATTAGGGCATGTATAATGGTTGATAAGAGAGTTTTATTTTAAGTCTTGCATGTAATTTAGAGATGATAAAAATATGTCTATAATGAATTATCTCTTAGTCTTATCTTCAATGACTAACTATTCTGAAAATTTTGATGAGACATATTATGATAAGAGATCATCTCTTCTTAAATAAGAGAAGATAAGCCTTTTCTTATGATTTATCTCTTTTTCATCTTAGCATTTATCCTACTTATCACTCCTAATATAACATCATTGTACATGCCCTCAGGATTACTATTAGCAATAGCATTATGTCCAGGTTTTAAATGCGTGGTTCAAAGTAGTATATCTATTTTGGAAAGTTCCGTGGTAGGTGGAGCTCCATGACACCCCTTATCTAGCCAAACATTTCTACATCGCGATCCGTGCAGACATTTTGTCTTTTTATTTCTCTCAAATGAAAAACATTTGTACTTTAAACCTTGTAGGACAACAAAACATTCGAATTACAATGTGGGAAAAACGTTTTTTCATGCATCATAAATACTTACATTAGTTTTTTTACTAAAAAAAATTCTCATGTTTTGTATTTGTGTCGGACCAAAATTTCAGAAAGTTTTTCACACATTGAAGTTCTAGAGTTTGTTTGACCTGCAACAATTTGAGTCCATATGTTGTTTCATTTGAGAGAAAAAAAGAAAAAAAACTTTCATTTAGTAAGTTAGATCGTTAGCACATCCTTCAAAGTAATGTTGGAGGGGTGAGGATAAGATCTTGGCCTACATAAAAGCACACTCCGGTACTCCATAAAGCAAGTTGGGAGTATCGATAAAATCTGGCTGCTCAATTATAGGGTTAGTTTAGTCTTTTCACGATGCTAGCTCATGTGTCCCAAGGCGTTCAGTTAGGGTTTTCTATGCCTCTCGTCGGCGTTGTCCGGTCCGCCCTGTCTCCTATGGTCTTAGGATCCCGGCCCTTTTCGGCGAAGGGCTTCGGTTTTTAGGTGTTTTTTTGAGTTTTGTTAGGGTTTGTGTCATGCTCACCAAGACAAGGCGGCGCTGCTTCTTGAAGATGAAATAAGGTTTTCCCTGTTTAGCTCCTTCCCGGCGAAGCTTCTGGCGTCATCGGAGGGCGTGTGGAGGTGTCTCTCTGACGGATCTCATGGGTTCCGATTGGCGTTTATCTTTCGTGGATATATTTGGATCTGATCTCCGTCCATCCACGTCTGTGTGTATGCAGGTTGGATTCTTCTAATTTACGCTTCTCTTCATCGTCTGCAGTTGTTGTTCTGGTGTGCTGGTCCTATGAGGTCTTAACACGATGACTTCCTGACTGACTACTACAACAATGTTTGCCTGGCTTTGATGAGGGCGGGATGATGACGGCAGCACGCCTTCGGCTCGCTCCCATGCTTGTAGCCTTGTAGGTGTAGTTGGGTGATCTACGGGTCTAAATGTATTTTTTTTACTTCTAATGTTATTTATACTATCGTGACAAATGATGAATAGAATGATTTTTAAAAAAAAGTTTAGTCTTTTCACCATACCATTTAATACTATAGGTGATTGATCATAATATAATTTCCAAAATTTGAACCGGGCCAACTAGACCACATGATGTTTTCAATCCACACACCTCAACCTGGGTTGCAACATGGTCCACACCGCCAGAGCCCGGAGACAATAGCATCGATGTTCATGCATAAGGGGATCTGCGAATCACATGTTGGTCAGTTCTAGAAGTGTAATGTGAAGTTATCTATCAATTAGCTTGATGAATTGTCGACTCCTATTTCCTTTATCGACACCACCATTAATTATTTCAATCTTTTGATACTTACAACATCAGATGTCATCTCTGTGACGGCTCATACTCGTCTCAAGATAGCACTGCAATTGGAATGAACTAAAGAATCAAGATGGTGTGAGACCTAAACTGCTAGAAATGCATCGATATATCCAAATCACTCATGAACAATGGAAAATATTATGAAATTCTGTGTTAAATTGATAAACCGTGTGGGAAGAGACCCCAACTTGAAGGTGTGGTAGCCAGGGTTCTACATTAGACTAGGAAATGGAAAAACTACAACCTGCCTTCCAGGGGAATCTGGAATCTGGGAGAGGCATATAAAGGTGTTCTAGTTCAGCGCGCTAATAAGGTGAATCAATGAGTAAGTAACAACCTCGGTTTTAAAACAAGTGGGTGGAACGGTGAGGCTTCATCCGAGTCGTTGATCTTCACTTGTGAGCCCTCCGTTCCCGCTGGTTGTTGGATAACTGAATGTGTTCTTCTCCCTTGTACATTTTCAACTATCATCAGTAGTGTTTGGTTGGGGTCTTGACAATGCCGCTACCATAACTTGCACCTTGTCCTCGAGGCAAAAAGGCTTGTGACCCAGAAATGTCTTGTTGAGAAATGTTGTGTCTTCCCATGTCGCATCATTGGTGCTAAGTTTTCCCTTTTTTTTGAAATGGCCAGCCTTGGCTGATTCTCATTGATAGTAAGCAGGGAGCAGTTGGAAAATGACAAAGATGGAGATCCAAGGATCAAGGAGAAAGAAAAAACCTTCTAAATTGAGGGGGATTTGGCTCGCACGCAAAATAAGAATGACTAGGGCTATAATCTCATGTTGGGTCTCCAAAGGGGCTCTCTAAACATCTAGTCCCAATCTGTTTCTAGAGGTCGAGATTTGACCTAATAGCTTGTAGCATGTCGCGTTCCTTGGCCACCTTCCCATTGAACATGCAGCGGTTCCTCTCCTGCCAAATCTCCCCGATGATTAGCATTACGATGGTCTTCATCCCCTTTCTGAATGTTGGTTCAGCTTCGGTAATCATGTGCGTCAACCTCTCAAGAGAGTCCTGGCTTTGATCAATAGCCAACGATTGCAGCGGTGCGCATCCTTTCCATTGTGCAGTCCTATTCCACACTGCCTAGTAGAACTTGCAGTACCAGAACAGGTGATCTGCACACTCTAGGTTGCGCATACATAGTTGGCAGAAATATGAATTGGGCCATCCTCTCATCTGCAACATGTCGTTACACCATAGTATCTTCTATTGCAGTAGCCACGCGAAGATTTTGATCTTTGCCGGAGCCCAAGCGTCCTAGATCATATTCTTGAAGTTTGAGTCTGTAGATCCTAGGAACTGTATACGATATGTTGAGGTAGCAGTGTATTTGCCGGAGCTCTTGAAGTTCCAACAAATTGTGTCACTTGTCTCCGCTTGCAAGGAGATCCGGCTTTGCGCAAGCATTCTACTTAAGCTGATCACATCATGGACCAGGTTGGAGGTGTTCCCATGAGCTAGATCCCCGATCCAGGTGTCATCTTGTATTGCTTGGGCAACAGTTCTATTTTTCCTAAGTGAGTGCTTGAACAGAGTTGGGTAACATCTCTTAAGAGGTTGATGTCCTAGCCAGCAGTTGTGCCAGAAGCTAGCTGTGTGGCCATCGCCGATGGTGACCGAGGTGGCGGCGTTGAACAGAGCGTGGTCGGCGGCAGCGTAAGGTGGTTCATACCCCATCCACGGTCGATCTCTGGCGGTCTAAGCATGCCAAAGCCACCTTAGGCGGAGCGCGTGGCTGAACTTTTGCAAGTCCAGGATGCCGAGGCCCCCGTTGTCATAAGGGGAGAAGACCCTGCTGTTGGAAATATGCCCTAGAGGCAATAATAAAATGGTTATTATTATATTTTGTTCATGATAATTGTCTATTGTTCCTTCTATAATTGTATTAACCGGAAACCGTAATACATGTGTGAATACATAGACCACACCATGTCCCTAGTGAGCCTCTAGTTGACTAGCTCGTTGATCAATAGATGGTCATGGTTTCTTGACCATGGACATTGGATGCCGTTGATAATGGGATCACATCATTAGGAGAATGATGTGATGGACAAGACCCAATCCTAAGCATACCACAAGATCGTGTAGTTCGTCTGCTAGAGCTTTTGTAATGTCAAGTATCATTTCCTTAGACCATGAGATTGTACAACTCCCGGATACCATAGGAATTCTTTGGGTGTATCAAACGTCACAACGTAACTGGGTGACTATAAAGGTGCACTACAGGTGTCTCTGAAAGTGTTTGTTGGGTTGGCATGAATCGAGGCTGGGATTTGTCACTCCGTAAGATGGAGAGGTATCTCTGGGGCAACTCGGTAATACATCATCATAATGAGCTCAATGTGACTAAGGAGTTACTCACGGTATCATGTGTTACAGAACGAGTAAAGAGACTTGCCGGTAACAAGATTGAACAAGGTATAGGGATACCGACGATCGAATCTCGGGCAAGTAACATACCGATGGACAAAGGGAATTGTATACGGGATTAATTGAATCCCCGACATCGTGGTTCATCCGATGAGATCATCATGGAACATGTGGGAGCCAATATGGGTATCCAGATCCCGCTATTGGTTATTGTCCAGAGAGGTGTCTCGGTCATGACTGCATGGTTCCCGAACCCGTAGGGTCTAGACACTTAAGGTTCGGTGACGCTAGAGTTGTAATGGGAATTGTATGTGGTTACCGAAAGTTGTTGGAGTCCTAGATGAGATTCTGGACATTACGAGGAGTTCCAGAATGGTCCAAAGGTGAAGATCTATATATGGGAAGTCCAATTTCAGTCACCAGAAAAGTTTCGGGGTTTATCGGTATTGTACCGGGACCACCGAAGGGGTTCCGGGGGTCCACCGGGATGGTCCACCTGCCCCGGATGACCTAAAGGGCTGTAGTTGGGTGGGAACCAGCCCCTTAGTGGGCTGGTGTGCCTCCCCCTAGGTCCCAACGCGCCTAGGGCAGCCAACCCTTGGGGTGTGGGGGCGCCCCCACCAAACTTGGGGGCCAAGTTCCCCCCTTGGCCACCGCCCCCACCCTAGATCGGATCTAGGGGGCCGGTCCCCTCTCCCCTTGTCCTATAAATAGTGGGGTTTGGGAGGGAGGCCACACCCTTTCCCCTGGCACAACCCTTCCCCCTTCTACACCTCCCCCTCCTCCATAGTGCTTAGCGAAGATCTGTCAGAGAACCACGAGCTCCACCGCCACCACGCCGTCGTGCTGTCGGAGCTCTCCCTCAACTTCTTATTCCCCCTTGCTGGATCAAGAAGGAGGAGACGTCCCCGGACTGTACATGTGTTGAATGCGGAGGCGCCGTCCGTTTGGCGCTTGGAACGGATCTTCCGCGATTTGAATCGCCGCGAGTACGACTCCATCAACCACGTTCTTTGCAACGCTTCTACTTAGCGATCTTCAAGGGTATGAATATGCACTTCCTCTCTCTTGTTGCTAGCATCTCCTAGATTGATCTTGGTGAGACGTAGGAATTTTTTTGAATTATTACTACATTCCCCAGCAGTGGTATCAGAGCTAGGTCTATGCGTAGATTCTATGCACGAGTAGAACACAAGTAGTTGTGGGTGATGATTTGGTCAATTTGCTTTCAGTTACTAGTCCTATCTTGATTCCATGGCATTGTGGGATGAAGCGTCCCAGATCGACTTTACACGTACGCTTACGTGAGACTGGTTCCACCGCCTGACATGCACTTGTTGCATAAGGTGCCTAGTGGGTGTCTGTCTCTCCCACTTTTGTCGGATCGATTTGATGAAGAGGGTCCTTATGAAGGGTAAATAGCAATTGGCATATCACCGTTGTGGCTTTTGCGTAGGTAAGAAACGTTCTTGCTAGAAACCCATAGCAGCCACATAAAACTTGCAACAACGATTAGAGGACGTCTAACTTGTTTTTGCAGGGTATGCTATGTGATGTGATATGGCCAAAAGGATGTGATGAAATATATCTGATGTATGAGATTGATCGTGTTCTTGTAATAGGAATCACGACTTGCATGTCGATGAGTATGACAACTGGCAGGAGCCATAGGAGTTGTCTTAATTTATTGTATGACTTGTGTGTCAATCAAAAATGCCATGTAATTACTTTACTTTATTGCTAACCGTTAGCCATAGTAGTAGAAGTAATAGTTGGCGAGACAACTTCATGAAAACACGATGATGGGGATCATGGTGTCATGCCGGTCACGATGGTGCTCATGCCGCGCCCCGAAGATGGAGATCAAAGGCGCAAGATGATATTGGCCATATCATGTCACTTTATGATTTGCATGTGATGTTTATCATGTTTTTACATCTTATTTGCTTAGAACGACGGTAGCATAAATAAGATGACCCCTCACTAAAATTTCAGGAAATGTGTTCCCCCTAAGTGTGCACCGTTGTGAAGGATCGTTGTTTCGAAGCACCACATGATGATCGGGTGTGATGGATTCTAACATTCGCATACAACGGGTGTAAGTCAGATTTACACATGTGAAACACTTAGGTTGACTTGACGAGCCTAGCATGTACAGACATCAAAACACAAGAGACTGAAAGGTCGAACATGAGTCATATAGTAGATATGATCAACATGATGATGTTCACCATTGAAACCACCTCAACTCACGTGATGATTGGACTTGAGTTGGTGAATTTGGATCATGTATCACTCGGATGACCGGAGGGATGTCAATTTGAGTGGGAGTTCTTAAGTAATATGATTAATTGAACTCATTTGTCATGAACATAGTCTAAAGTGTCTTTGCAAATTATGTTGTAGATAGCTCCATAACTTGAGGATTATCCTCATAGCTTCCAAGAAATTATATGTCCTTGATACACCACTAGGTAATGCACCCGTTTTCCCAGCAACTCAAGATGTTATGAACGCTTGGCAGTCACGTAGTGATGATTACTCCCTGGCTCAATGCGGCATGCTTTACAGCTTAGAACTGGGGCTCCAAAAGCATTTTGAACAACACGGAGCATATGAGATGTTCCAAGAGCTGAGAATGGTTTTCCAAGCTCATGCCCGGGTCGAGAGATATGAAGTCTCCGACAAGTTCTTTAGTTGTAAGATGGAGGAAAATAGTTCTGTCAGCGAGCACATACTCAAAATGTCTGGGTTGCACAACCGCTTGTCTCAGCTGGGAGTTAATCTTCTGGATGACTCGGTTATTGACAGAATCCTCCAGTCACTTCCACCTAGCTGTAAGAGCTTTGTGATGAACTTCAATATGCAAGGGATGGAGGAGTCCATTCCTGAGTTATATTCGATGCTGAAATCAGCGAAGGTAGAGATCAAAAAGGAACATCAAGTGTTGATGGTGAATAATACCACCGGTTTCAAGCAAGGCAAGGGTAAGAAGAACTTCAAGAAGGACGGAAAAGCAGTTGCCGCACCTGGTAAATCAGTTGTCAGGAAGAAGCCCAAGAATGGACCCAAGCCTGAGACTGAGTGTTTTTATTGCAAGGGAACCGGTCACTGGAAGCAGAACTGCCCTAAGTACTTAGCGGATAAGAAGGCCGGCAACGTCAAAGGTATATATGATATACATGTTATTGATGTGTACCATACCAGCGCTCGTAGTAGCTCCTGGGTATTTGATACCGGTGAGGTTGCTCACATTTGTAACTCAAAATAGGAGCTGCGGTATAAGTGGAGACTAGTGAAGGACGAGGTGACAATGCGTGTTGGGAATGGTTCCAAGGTCGATGTGATCGCCGTTGGCACGCTAACTCTACATCTACCTTCGGGATTAGTTTTAAACCTCAATAATTGTTATTTAGTACCAGCTCTGAGCATGAACATTGTATCTGGATCTCGTTTGATGCGAGATGGCTACTCATTTAAATCCGAGAATAATGGCTGTTCTATTTATATGAGAGATATGTTTTATGGTCATGCCCTGCTGGTCAATGGTTTATTTTTATTGAATCTCGAACGCGATGTTACACATATTCATAGTGTGAATACCAAACGATGTAAGGTTGACAATGATAGTCCCACATACTTGTGGCACTGCCGTCTTGGTCATATTGGTGTTGTAACATCCCAAATTTTGGAATGTTATAATAAATATTAGAATGATTGTTTGTTTGATTGAGTGATTGAAATTGATTGAAAAATTTGAATTTTTTTGAAAACTTTTGAATGAGAGGGAATGACATGACTTTCCCATATGCTTTTGGAATTCAAATTCCTACATTTCAAATCAATTAGAGAAGATGACATGACTTCTTCAATATAAAAAGATTTGAAGCATTTGAGATTTTCTGATATTGAATTCATTTCATATTTGGTTCCATTTTAAATTTGAAAGAATTCAAATACCCTTGAAAAGATCTTGTGAGGAGTAACATGACACTCCACACCAGGGTTATTTTGTGAAGTATTTGAACCATAAAACCCAGGGGGTTATTTGAAAATTTATTGCAAAAGAATTTAAAATCAATTTAGGCATTTTCTGAAAATAATTTTTTTAAAGTATTCATTTTGACCATGAAAAAATGTTCATTAAATTGCATTTATTCCCCTGGTCATTTTAATATAAAGATCTTCAATTTTGGAAGTATTTTGAATGCCTTAATGAGATTTCAATTCTCTAGAAAATAGAAAAAGGAAAGGAATTAACGTTTTAATAAAAATTGGTCGGCCCACCTGCCTTAACTTCCCGAAATCTCTCCGGATTGGCCACCAACGACGCGCCCCTCTCTCTCTCTCGCTGACCGCGTGGCCCCACCGACCGCTCACGCCATCACCTTGGTCGCCTCCCTCCTCTATCTCCTCCCCTTTCCACGCCGGCGTCCACCGGATCCGTCGCGGTCTCCCCTCTCCTTCCTTTCAAACGACACCGAGGCCACCTATAAAACCCCGCCCAAGCCCGCATTCGTTCCCCTCCAAACCTCGCTCTCCCATGCGTTGCCCTTGCCACAATCGCTCGCCGGAGCCCGAGCGCCGCCGCCTCGCCATTGCCCCACCCTGCTCGCTCATGACGCCTCTAACCACCATCGCCACCACCAACCAGTTTGCCTCGCTCTCCTGCACCTTCCTGTGCATTTGCCCATGCTCCAGAGCCACCGGAGACTCCCCTCCGTTGACCACCCAAAGACCTCCTTCGCTCACGAGCTCGCTGTCGTCGACACCGTTGTCCCCGAGCCATCTCAGCGTCACCAGACGGATCCTCGTCCTCGCCTGCATCGATTGGTGCCGTCGCCATCGCCAGAGGACCACTGGAGCGCCGTCCCCGTCGACCACGCTGCCTCGGACCTCGCCGGAGCTCTCAACGGACTCCACCACCGCTGCGGTGAGCTTCCCCTTCCTCCCCTCCGTCCGATCTAATTGAACGGTCACGATTAGAATAGGATACCCCTTCGGTTTATTTAGAAGAACCGGCCGGTTTTCAGTTCAGTTATTATTAACTGAACCGTTTTCTTTAAATATCAGCCGTCCACCTGAAACCCTCGCTCACGCACACCCTGTAGCCAATCACAGCACGCCACGTAGCACCTCTGTCCGTTAGTTAGATTTTTCTATTTTTCTGTTTCTGTTTTTAAAACAAAATAGTTCTGTTTTTTTTTTCTTTATAACTTTTATGTTTTTAATTACTTTAATTTGATTCTTTTTGCATTGTGTCACAAAGTTTATCTAGTTTCTGCATATATGAAGTTTGACCATATTTGAATAATTTAAAATTGATTTCAAACAGATTTGTTTCAAATCTTAGTTTCTGAATATCTTGAGTTTAAAAATAGATTTTTGGTTGATTCTTCTTGCTACTGGTCACTAGTGATGTTATTTATCAATAGGTAAAATTTCATAATTTTTGGAATAATTTAAGTTATTATTTTTAACAAAACAGATTCTGTTTTAGTTCTTTTTAGGTTTATTTCTATTTCTTTTGTTTCAAATTGTTTTAATTTATTTTCTTTTATATTAGTTGGAATTTTTTTTACTTTGTTTTATGTTAGTTAGAAGAAATACTTCAACCAAATTTATTTTATTTATTATATTTTGATAGCATGAAAATCAATCCTAGTTTGATAGTAACTTGCAAATTGATTTCATTGCTAGTTTGACTTCTTATTTGAAAATAATTTTATAAATTGTTTTATAAAATATACTTTCTGTTAACTTAGTTGTTATATATTTTGTTTTCTGTTATTTTAATATTTTATTGTTTTAATTGTTGTTAAGTTTATTAGCTAGAAAACCTATGTTGTTTAGAGTGTTGTTTTCATAATCTTAGTTGTTCTTCAAAAGTAATTCTTTTTGCTAAGCAAAATATTTACTAAAATACTTTTGTTATATTTACGTTGTTTTTGTTTTGTGTTTCTACTTTTGAAAATAGGATTTACTTGTGGAGAAAGCCAACCTTAGTTGTATTGCTGAAACTTTGTTGTTTTGAGTTTTGTCTTAAGTATTTCCTGTTGGAAATATGCCCTAGAGGCAATAATAAATTAGTTATTATCATATTTCCTTGTTCATGATAATCGTTTATTATCCATGCTATAATTGTATTGATCGGAGACTTAAATGCATGTGTGGATACATAGACAAAACCATGTCCCTGGTATGCCTCTAATGGACTAGCTCGTGGATCAAAGGATGGTTAAGGTTTCCTAGCCATGGACATGAGATGTCATTTGATAACGGGATCACATCATTAGGGGAAGATGTGATGGATAAGACCCAAACTACAAACATAGCATATGATCGTGTCAGTTTATTGCTACTGTTTTCTGCATGTCAAGTATACGTTCCTATGGCCATGAGATCATGCAACTCACGGATATCGGAGGAGTGCCTTGTGTGTATCAAACGTCGCAAAGTAACTGGGTGACTATAAAGGTACTCTACAGGTATCTCTGATGGTGTCTGTTGAGTTGGCATGGATCGAGACTGGGATTTGTTACTCCGTGTGACGGAGAGGTATCTCAGGGCCCACTCGGTAATACAACATCACAATGAGCCTTGCAAGCAATGTGACTAATTGTTAGTTGCGGGATCTTGTATTATGGAACGAGTAAAGAGACTTGCCGGTAACGAGGTTGAACTAGGTATGGAGATACCGACGATCGAATCTCGGGCAAGTAACATACCGAAGAACAAAGGGAACGTTATACGGGATTAACTGAATCCTTGACATAGAGGTTCGACCGATAAAGATCTTCATAGAATATGTAGGAACCAATGTGGATGTCCAGGTCCCGCCATTGGTTATTGACTGTAGAGGTGTCTCGGTCATGTCTACATAGTTCTCGAACCCGCAGGGTCTGCACACTTAAGGTTCGGTGACATTTCGGTAGTGTAGAGTTATGTATGGTGGTGACCGAAGGTTGTTAGGAGTCCCGGATGAGATCCCGGACATCACGAGGAGCTCCAGAATGGTCCGGAGGTAAAGATTCATATATAGGAAGTCCCAGTTTGGTTTCCGAAAAAGTTTCGAGCTCATCGGTAGTGTACCGGGAGTATCGGTAGTGTATCGGGAGTGCCGGTAATGTACCGGGAGACCTCCGGGAGGGGTACTTCGACCCCAAGAGGTCCATGGGATGTGGGAGAATAATAACCAGCCCTTAGTGGGCTGGGAAAACAGCCACAAAGGCCCATGGCGCAGGAGAGAAAGTCCTAAAGCAAAAAGTGGAAAATCAGCCAATAGGAGGCAATCCTACTCCAACTAGGATTGGAGGTGAAGTAGGATTGCTCCCACCTCCTATTTCGGCCGACCCAAAGGCTTTGGCTGCCTCTCCTCTACTCTCCTCCTATATATACTAGTGGATTGGGTGGTTTTTGGACAGAATTTCCGGCCACGTGCTACCCGTTTCACCGGTGCACAGTTTCTCCTCTAGATCGGTTTTCCGCAGCGCTTAGGCGAAGCCCTGTCGGGATCACTCCACCACCATCACCGGAGCGCCGTCACGCTGCCTGTGAACTCTCTCTCCTCTCCACCTCCTCTTGCTGGATCAAGACGGTGGAGATCGTCATCAAGCTGCACGTGTGCTGAGTGCAGAGGTGCCGTCCGTTCGGTGCTAGATCGGAAGGACCGTGATCGAGATCGCGAGACAGTTCGTGATGAGATCGCGGAACGGATCGTGATGAGTTCGCGGGACAGATCGTGATCAAGATCGTGAGACGGATCGTGATGAGATTGCGGGACGTATCGTGATGAGTTCACGGGATGGATCGTGATTGGATCGCGGGACGGATCGTGATGAGATCGCGGGACGCTCGGCGATTTGGATCGCGAAGATGTTCGACTACACCAACCGCGTTTCTTAACGCTTCCCGCTTAGCGATCTACAAGGGTATGTAGATCCACTCTCCCTCTCGTAGATTCTCATCACCATGGATAGGTTTGCGTGTGCGTAGGAAAATTTTTGTTTCCCATGTGACGTTCCCCAACATTTCCTTCATCATAACCTTGTTGTTTTTAGTTTTGTGTTTCCTATTGATTGTTAACATTGATTGCTAGTATGATTGATTATATGAATGCAATGTTTGATTATATAGATTTTAATCGGAGAGTGATGAATAGTTCTATCAAGTTATTTTTGAGAGCGATATTTTTATCTTCATCAACAGTACAGGCAAGTTCACTTTGACGATTTTGTTCATACCTATGTTTTATTGCATGTAGTGATATCTTTCAACAAATCCCTCCAGTAATGTTATTGAAATTCTTTTAGTTCAGTAGAATGCATGAGGTAGGAACCCACCACTTGTTACTAAAGCCCCGGGAACGTTAGCTAAAGTAGACGGGGTTGGTATGAGTGTTCGTGAGTGGTGTGACAAGGAGGACTCTACGTCAACAAGACAACTTCATGAAGGCATCATCAAGTCCTGCATCGTCAAGACCTCAAGACTTCGAGACTCAAGAAACAAGTTTTCAATACACACTACTGGGTGAAGGATGGTTGATTGGGCATCCCTGGAGTAACCACTGGATGGCCGGGATGCATGGAGAAGCGCCATGACATCTTGCGGAAAGCTTCACCCAGACTCAAAGAGACAGATGAATACTTCATGCCCAGAAGCTTACTTGTGTAGCCACAAGTCATTATGGGCTCTGGCTTGGTTGATCTTTGTTGTGACTCTGGCTGGGCAGTGCTATGAGATGTAGTCGATGTTAGGATTGGGTGGGCACTGACAGTAGTCAGGGAAACACTCTAAAAGACCATGTTTCGTTCGTCCTGTTCTCAAACACCAGGTAGTGCAAGGACTTACCACGAGGGAACGAATCTTGTGGGTAAAGTACACAACACTCTGCAGAGTTAAACCTAATCAATTAGCCGTGTCCCCGGTTACGGGAAAATTGAGCCTTTGGACTTGGATATATCTCTAAACTCTCAACACTGGAGTGATAATTAATTGTGGGCAACTTATGATACTTGTGGGCATTAAGACATCGGTTTGCAGAACCATGTCATGTTAGGTAACTCTGTAGTGAAAATTCCTGATACTCCTTTGTTGTAGGAAAAGAAATAAAATCAGCTTTTATGCAAAAACTCAGACACAGAGCCACAAAGCATTACTGCATATAGAATAGTTTTTATCTTCTGTTCTACTATGGTGATCTTGTCGGTACATTCAATGTACTGACCTACACGACTACAACGTCTCATGTTGCAGATACTCTTCTTCGATGAGTAAGAGTACGATTCAGGGTTACGGTCTACACTCAACCTGCCGTTGGTGTTATTGGGACTCCACTCCCGTTGACTGTTTCCGCTAAGATCTTTGAGGTATATATCAGTTTTACATTAATTACATGTGATTGCACTTTGATATATACATTGATGTACTGTGTGTGCCAGCATACTGATCTAGGGATGGCACAGAACACATAGAGGCTTGACCTTTCCGGGTCGGGTCGCTACAAAAATGGTATCAGAGCACATGTTGACTGTAGGATGTGACCCTAGAAACTGGAAAGCCCTTAGGAAACGATTTCTCAAAAAACTTTGTTTTCAAAAAACCCTTTACTTCTCATCTTATTTGAGATTTATCAAATGATCTCTCTTACCTCAACTAGTTAGATAATACCCTTGTCCCTTTGACCACTATGGAAAGAGCTACAAAAGATTGAAGACTATAAGGACGCGAAGAAATTGAAGACCATGAAGAGTTTCAAAGATTTTATGCCCCCTACAAGACCAAACCCCTGTTGCATTCTCACGTTAGATACGATGATTTGTGAGCTGTCATTTGTGTGTATTTTTTTCGACAGCCACAAAAATATTCTATTTTAAAAACCATTGTTTGTATTGTGTGTATCCCCTCCTTTTTCTCTCTCTCGTATCTCATTCCAAAACGTTGAACCCAATAGATGATGAATGAAGCTGGACTCGTGTATTCTGGGTCGATGACTCGGTTAGAAACCGAAGAATAGATTCAGAACATGGAGGATCACCTAAGGAGTAACCATGTTGCAAGGATCGAGATGGTCTAGTATGCTCTTCGATACTTTGCAGAAGGTGCTGCACATTGGTGGAAGATGCATGAAGCTATCTATGATAGGCAAGCATCAATCACTTGGGAAGAATTCAACATGACTCTGCAAAAGTCTCATGTTGTCACCAACACCCAGAAGCCCCGTTGCAAAGATATGAAGAAGATTTGTGCATGCAAGATATGTGGAGAGATAGGACACACCCAGGAAGAACACAAGGAAGGATGCCCTCATTGTGAAGAAAATCACCGAGCTAAGGAATGCCCAACTGGGCAGGTGACATGTTTCTTGTGTGAAGGAACCACACACTATCCGGCACAATGGAAAATATACCCCAGGGTACAAGAAGTCTTGAAGCAGCAGAAGGAAGCAATGAAACAAGCCCTCGGAAATGATTTAGAAGAACCCATGATGATGGGAGATATACCGGATCCGAACATAAGTATCAAGTCATGTTATTCATGTGGAGAAGTAGGACATATCTCTCAAGATTGTCCGAACGAGTATCTGGGAGACTTCCCGACAGAAGAAGTGCAATATGATCCTCAGGAGATAGAAGAAACGATCAACCTAGACAAGAAGAAAGGCCAAGTAAGAGGAGGCATCAGATGTTTGCATTGTAGCTTGGAGAGGCCACACTATTTTTGCAAGAGGTATGAGACAAGCATCAGGAAAGGAAACCAACCCAAGAAGAAGAAGAAGACTCCATGGTTTTCTACACGGAAGGATCTGAGCCACATCACTTGTCATCGGTGCAACAAGACAGGACACTACTCCTATACCTGCCCGGAGAAGAAGGCTAAACATGAGTAGTTTGAGTTTTGGATTTTGGAAGTAAAAAATGTAATAGGAAGCACTCTTATCATTTTGAAGTTTTGTAACGGAAGTCTGAGAGTTTGTAATAAATTCATGAGTCAATGGAATTTGTGTGGAATCATATGAGTTGTTACTCTATGAACAAAGATCACTGACCATTTTCGAGGATATGAGAAAATATGGTCTATGCAGGCATGTGTACATTTCATTTTAAGTGTGGTAGTAACCACAGGTACCTTACCAGTTAAGGAGTTTGGATAAGTGAATACAGGTGAAGAGAATGTGGAACCATATCAAACTATGTGGATGATAACCTTTGTTAAAAAGTACTTTTGAAGTTGGAATATTGGGAAAAGGAATGATTGTGATGAAACCATACCCAAGGTTAAACAGACCAATTGAAAGGAAAATGAATTCCGCAGAGTGGAATCTAGACAAGAATAAGTATGTGAATTGTTACCTCAAGGGTATGGTGGAGTGAACTGAAGGTAATGCTGGAATATGAAACGATAGTAACCCCAAGAGTGAGTTAAAGCTGTTCAAGTATTCAAGTGAACCCACAACTCACTAACCTTAGGATTGATAAGGATCAAGCCCTACCTTTGTGAAGGAAGAAACTTGGAAGAAGTTGTAATTGGATCAACAAACGTTTTCTTAGGAGTATACGCTAACCTGAGAGTTGTGGAGGAATGCTAGACCATTTGTTTAGCTTGTAGAATCAAAGGATTTAGACGAACTTCGTTCGTTAACAAGAGAAATTTCTGCAACGCTTGCGAGGAAGCCCAAGTGTTAGAATAAGAGATTCACTGAACCTTATACAAGGAAATGATTTCAGTGCGGCATGGATTGATCACCATGACGATTTACTCTTATCATTTCTCTTGCTATTCGGAATGGTAAATCTGAGTGACTTACCCATAGTAAAGAGATGACGTTCTTTGAAGCTTTTGTTTAAGCCTTAGAATGGTATGATGAAAACCCCTTATACATGGCAGTTTTTGCCACACGTACGAATTTTCCGGTGAGGAATGATGCCAAGACCCATTTCACTGCAGGATGACCACAAATGGTAGACCACCATGAAATCATCGATAGGATACTTAGAATGATCACGAGACCTATCAGTTAAGAAGACCCAGTATCGGAGGAAATATATTTTGCTATGAGAACACGAGATTTTGATTAAACGGAAGAGCATCACCGAAGGAGCTATCGTGAAGTAAGTGAAGAGACAGATGCACCCACAGGGTCGCCATGACTTTTGAAGGACCAGTAACTCTCATTTTAACTGTGGTAGACACCACACTTCCAGGTCAATGGATTTTGTTAGAAGACCCCAAACCCTAACCTTTTTCTAGCCCTTTCGAATATCGAGGACGAGATTCATTTTAAGTGTGGTAGGTTTGTAACATCCCAAATTTTGGAATGTTATAATAAATATTAGAATGATTGTTTGTTTGATTGTGTGATTGAAATTGGTTGAAAATTTTGAAATTTTTTGAAAACTTTTGAATGAGAGGGAATGACATGACTTTCCCATATGCTTTTGGAATTCAAATTCCTACATTTCAAATCGGTGAGAGAAGATGACATGACTTCTTCAACATAAAAAGATTTGAAGAGTGAATTTGAATGCATTTGAGATTTTCTGATATTGAATTCATTTCATATCTGGTTCCATTTTAAATTTGATAGAATTCAAATACCCTTAACAAGATCTTGAGAGGAGTAACATGACACTCCACACCAGGGTTATTTTGTGAAGTATTTGAACCATAAAACCCAGGGGGTTATTTGAAAATTTATTGCAAAAGAATTTAAAATCAATTTAGGAATTTTCTGAAAATATTTTTTTAAAGTATTCATTTTGGCCGTGGAAAAATGTTCATTAATGCATTTATTCCCCTGGTCATTTTAATATAAAGATCTTCAATTTTGGAAGTATTTTGAATGCCTTAATGAGATTTCAATTCTCTGGAAATTAGAAAAAGGAAAGGAATTAACGTTTTAATAAAAATTAGCCGGCCCACCTGCCTTAACTTCCCGAAATCTCTCCGGATCGGCCACCGATGACGCGCCCCTCTCTCTCTCTCGCTGACCATGCGGCCCCACCGACCGCTCGCGCCATCACAGCGGTCGCCTCCCTCCTCTATCTCCTCCGCTTTCCATGCCGGCATCCACCGGATCCGTCGCGGTCTCCCCTCTCCTTCCTTTCAGACGATGCTGAGGCCACCTATAAAACCCCGCCCATGCCCACATCCATTCCCCTCCAAACCTCCAACTCACGTGCGCTTCCCTCGCCACAATCGCTCGTCGGAGCCCGAGCGCCGCCGCCTCGCCATTACCCCACCCTGCTCGCTCACGACGCCTCTGACCACCATCGCCACCACCAACCAGTTCGCCTCGCTCTCCTGCACCATCCTGTGCATTCGCCCGTGCTCCAGAGCCACCGGAGACGCCCCTCCGTCGACCACCCGAAGACCTCCTCCGCTCACGAGCTCGCCGTCGTCGACACCGTCGTCCCCGAGCCATCTCAGTGTCACCAGACGGATCCCCGTCCACGCCTGCGTCGATTGGTGCCGTCGCCATCGCCAGAGGACCACCAGAGCGCCGTCCCTGTCGACCACGCTGCCTCGGACCTCGCCGGAGCTCTCACCGGACTCCACCATCGCTGCGATGAGCTTCCCCTTCCTCCCCTCCATCCGATCTAATTGAACGGTCACGATTAGAATAGGATACCCCTTCGGTTTATTTTAGAAGAACCGGCCGGTTTTCAGTTAAGTTATTATTAACCGAACCGTTTTTTTTAAATATCGGCCGTCCACCCGAAACCCTCGCTCACGCACACCCTGTAGCCAATCACAGCACGCCACGTAGCACCCCTGTCCGTTAGTTAGATTTTTCTATTTTTCTGTTTCTGTTTTTGAAACAGAATAGTTCTGTTTTTGTTTTCTTTATAACTTTTATGTTTTTAATTGTTTTAATTTGATTCTTTTTGCATTGTGTCAGAAAGTTTATATAGTTTCTGTAGATATAAAGTTTGACCATATTTGAATAACTTAAAATTGATTTCAAACAGATTTGTTTCAAATATTATTTTCTGAATATTTTGAGTTTAAAAATAGATTTTCGGTTGATTCTTCTTGCTACTGGTCACTAGTGATGTTATTTATCAGTAGGTAAAATTTTAGAATTTTTGGAATATTTTAAGTTAGTATTTTTTTAAAAAGATTCTGTTTTAGTTCTTTTTAGGTTTATTTATATTTCTTTTGTTTCAAATTGTTTTAATTTATTTTCTTTTATATTAGTTGGAATTTTTTTTACTTTGTTTTATGTTAGTTAGCAGAAATACTTCAACCAAATTTAGTTTATTTATTATATTTTGATAGCATGAAAATCAATCCTAGTTTCATAGTAACTTGCAAATTGATTTCATTGCTAGTTTGACTTCTTATTTGAAAATAATATTATAAATTGTTTTATAAAATATACTTTATGTTAACTTAGTTGTTATATATTTTGTTTTCTGTTATTTTAATATTTTATTGTTTTAATTGTTGTTAAGTTTATGAGCTAGAAAACCTATGTTGTTTAGAGTGTTGTTTTCATAATCTTAGTTGTTCTTCAAAAGTAATTCTTTTTGCTAAGCAAAATATTTACTAAAATACTTTTGTTATATTTACTTTGTTTTTGTTTTGTGTTTTTACTTTTGAAAATAGGATTTACTTGTGGAGACAGCCAACCTTAGTTGTATTGCTGAAACTTTGTTGTTTTGAGTTTTGTCTTAAGTATTTCCTTCATCATAACCTTGTTGTTTTTAGTCTTGTGTTTCCTATTGATATTTAACATTGATTGCTAGTATGATTGCTTATATGAATGCAATGTTTGATTATATAGATTTTCATCGGAGAGTGACGAATAGTTCTATGAAGTTATTTCTGAGAGCGATATTTTTATCTTCATCAACAATACAAGCAAGTTCACTTTGACCATTTTGTTCATACCTATGTTTTATTGCATGTAGTGATATCTTTCAACAAATCCCTCTAGTAGTGTTATTGAAATTCTTGTAGTTGAGTAGAATGCATGAGGTAGGAACCCACCACTTGTTACTAAAGCCCCGAGAACGTTAGTTATTTTTATGCTATGCTAAAGTAGACGGGGTTGGTATGAGTGTTCGAGAGTGGTGTGAGAAGGAGGACTCTACGTCAACATGACAACTTCATGAAGGCGTCATCAAGTCCTGCATTGTCAAGACCTCAAGACTTCGAGAGTCGAGGAACAAGTTTTCAATACACACTACTGGGTGAAGGATGGTTGATTGGGCATCCCTGGAGTAACCAGTGGATGGCCGGGATGCAAGGAGAAGCGCCATGACATCTTGCGGAAAGCTTCACCCAGACTCAAAGAGACGGATCAATACTTCATGCCCGGAAGCTTACCTGTGTAGCCACAAGTCATTATGGGCTCTGGCTTGGTTGATCTTTGTTGTGACTCTGGCTGGGCAGTGCTACGAGATGTAGTCGATGTTAGGATTGGATGGGCACTGACAGTAGTCAGGGAAACACTCTGAAAGACCATGTTTCGTTCGTCCTGTTCTCAAACACCAGGCAGTGCAAGGACTTACCAGGAGGGAACGAATATTGTGGGTAAAGTACACAACACTCTGCAGAGTTAAACCTAATCGATTAGCCGTGTCCCCAGTTACGGACAAATTGATCCTCTGGACTTGGATCTATCTCTGAACTCTCAACACTAGACTGATAATTAATTGTGGGCAACTTATGATACTTGTGGGCATTAAGACATCGGTTGGAGGAATCATGTCATGTTAGGTAACTCTGTAGTGAAAATTCCTGATACTCCTTTGTTGTAGGAAAAGAAATAAAATCAGCTTTTATGGAAAACTCAGACACAAAGCCACAAAGCCTTACTGCATATAGAATAGTTTTTATCTTCTGTTCTACTATGGTGATCTTGCTGGTACATTCAATGTACTGACCTACACGGCTGCAACGTCTCATGTTGCAGATACTCTTCTTCGACGAGTAAGAGTACGATTCAGGGTTACGGTCTACACTCAACCTACCATTGGTGTTATTGGGACTCCACTCCCGTTGACTGTTTCCGCTAAGATTTTTGAGGTATATATCAGTTTTACGTTAATTACATGTGATTGCACTTTGATATATACATTGATGTACTGTGTGTGCCAGCATACTGATCCAGGGATGGCACAGAACACACAGAGGCTTGACCTTTCCAGGTCGGGTCGCTACAGGTGTCAAACGCATGAAGAAACTCAATGCAGATGGACTTTTGGAGTCTCTTGATTATGAATCATTTGACACATGCGAACCATGCCTCATGGGAAAGATGACTAAGACTTCGTTCTCCAGAAAAATGGCGCGAGCAACCAACTTGTTAGAAATAATACATACCGATGTATGTGGTCCAATGAGCGTTGAGGCTCGCAGTGGCTATCGTTATGTTCTCACCCTCACTGATGACTTAAGCTAATATGGGTATGTCTACTTAATGAAACACCAGTATGAGACCTTTGAATAGTTCAAGGAATTTCAGAGTGAGGTAGAGAATCAACGTGACAAGAAAATAAAGTTCTTACCATCTGATCGTGGAGGAGAATATTTGAGTCACGAGTTTGGTACGCACTTAAGGAAATGTGGATTTGTTTCACAACTCACGCCGCCTGGCACACCTCAGCGTAATAGTGTGTTCGAATGTCATAATCGCACTCTATTGGATATGGTGCGATCTATGATGTCTCTTATTGATTTACCACTATCATTTTGGGGATGTGCATTAGAGACTTCGACATTCACTTTAAATAGGGCACCGTCTAAATCCATTGAAACGACATCGTATGAATTATGGTTTGGTAAGAAACCTAAGATGTCGTTTCTAAAAGTTTGGGGATGTGATGCTTATTTCAAGAAACTGTTGGAAATATGCCCTAGAGGCAATAGTAAATTGGTTATTATCATATTTCTGTGTTCATGATAATCATTTATTATCAATGCTATAATTGTGTTGATCGGAAACTCAGATACATGTGTGGATACATAGATAACACCATGTCCCTAGTATGCCTCTAATAGACTAGCTCGTTGATCAAAGATGGCTATGGTTTCCTAGT
This sequence comes from Hordeum marinum, assembly GCA_022496015.1. NCBI lineage: Eukaryota > Viridiplantae > Streptophyta > Magnoliopsida > Poales > Poaceae > Hordeum > Hordeum marinum. The sequence goes on from CM039673.1 coordinate 524,863,067, forward strand.
CATGGACATGAGATGTCATTTGATAATGGGATCATGTCATTAGGAGAATGATGTGATGGAAAAGACCCAAACTACAAGCGTAGCATATGATCGTGTCAGTTTATTGCTACTGTTTTCTGCATGTCAAGTGTTTGTTCCTATGACCATGAGATCATGCGACTCACTGACATCGGAGGAGTACCTTGTGTGTATCAAACATCGCAACGTAACTGGGTGACTATAAAGGTGCTCTATAGGTATCTCCGAGGGTGTCTATTGGGTTGGCATGGATCAAGACTGGGATTTGTTACTCCGTGTGACGGAGAGGTATCTCAGGGCCCACTCAGTAATACGACATCACAACAAGCCTTGCAAGCAATATGACTAAGTGTTAGTCACGGGATCTTGTGTTACGGAACGAGTAAAGAGACTTGCCGATAACGAGGTTGAACTAGGTATGGAGATACCGACGATCGAATCTCGGGCAAGTAACATACCGAAGAACAAAGGGAACATCATACGAGATTAACTGAATCCTTAACATAGAGGTTCGACCGATAAAGATCTTTGTAGAATGTGTAGGAACCAATATGGGCATCCAGGTCCCGCTATTGGTTATTGACCATAGAGGTGTCTTGGTCATGTCTGCATAGTTCTCGAACCCGCAGGGTCTTCACACTTAAGGTTCGGTGACATTTCGGTAGTATAGAGTTATGTATGGTGGTGACCAAAGGTTGTTCGGACTCCCGAATGAGATCCCGGACGTCATGAGGAGCTCCGGAATGGTCTGGAGGTAAAGATTGATATATAGGAAGTCCTGTTTTGGTCGCCGAAAAAGTTTCGGGCTCATCGATAGTGTATCGGGAGTGCCGGTAGTGTATCGGGGGACCATCGGGAGAGGTATTTCGACCCAAGAGGCTACATGGGCTATGGGAGGAGGTAAACCAGCCCCTGGTGGGCTGGCCGAAGCGTCCTCCAAGGGCCTATGCAGCTTGAGTGGTTTGAGAAGGAAAAGATCCAAAGGTGGAGAGGTGGAAAGAGTTTCCAAGTGGAAAGGAGGAATCCTACTCCTAATAGGATTGGAGTAGGACTCCTCCACCTCCAATTTCGGCCAGGTTTGAGGCTGCCTCCTCCCCTCCCTCCCTCCTATATATACTAGAGGATTTAGAGGAAAAAGCTAACCCTAATAGCCACGTGCTACCTCTGCTCTAGATCGTAGTTTCTCCTCTAGATCGGTTTTCGGCGGTGCTTAGGCGAAGCCCTGCTAGAATAGCTCCACCACCATCGCCGCAAAGCCGTTGCGCTGCCGGATAAATCATCTACCTCTCCGCTCCCTCTTGCTGGATCAAGAAGGCGGAGATCGTCATCGAGCTATACGTGTGCTGAACGCGGAGGTGCCGTCCGTTTGGCGCTAGGTCGGAAGGACCCTGATCAAGATCGCGAGACGGATCATGATGAATTCGCGGGACGGATCGTGATTGGATCGCGGGACGGATCGTGATGAGATCGTGGGATGATCGACGATTTGGATCGCGAAGACGTTCGACTACACCAACCGCATTTCTTAACGCTTCCCGCTTAGCGATCTACAAGGGTATGTAGATCCACTCTCCCTCTTGTAGATGCTCATCACCATGGATAGATCTTGCATGTGCATAGGAAATTTTTTGTTTCCCATGCAACGTTCCCCAACAAAAACTTCAACCTGAAAAGCTCGAACCCAAATTGGAAAAATATGTCTTCATAGGATACCCTAAGGAAACTATTGGGTATACCTTCTATCTCAGATCCGAAGGCAAGATCTTCGTTGCTAAGAATGGATCCTTTTTAGAGAAAGAGTTTCTCTCGAAAGAAGTAAGTGGGAGGAAAGTAGAACTTGATGAGGTAATTGTACCCCCTCTCGAACCAGAGAGTAGCGCAGCGTAGGAAAATGTTCATGTGGTGCCTGCACCGACTAGAGAGGAAGTTAATGAAACTTCAGATCAAGCTACTACTGAACTTTGTAGGTCCACGAGGACACGTTCCGCACCAGAGTGGTATGGAAACCTTGTCCTAGAAATCATGTTGTTAGACAACGGTGAACCTTCAAACTATGAAGAAGCCATGGCGGGCCCGAATTCCAACAAATGGCTTGAAGCCATGAAATCCGAGATAGGATCCATGTATGAGAACAAAGTGTGGACTTTGTGGACTTGTCCGACAATTGGCAAGCCATATAAAATAAATGGATATTTAAGAAGAAGACTGACGCGGATGGTAATGTGACTGTCTATAAGGCTCGACTTGTCACTAAGGGTTATCGACAAGTTCAAGGAGTTGACTACGGTGAGACTTTCTCACCCGTAGGGACGTTGAAGTCCATCCGAATGATGTTAGCAGTTGTCGCATTTTATGATTATGAGATCTGGCAAATGGACATCAAAACAGCATTACTTAACGGTTTCCTTAATGAAGAATTGTATATGATGCAGCCGGAAGGTTTTGTCGATCCTAAGAAATGCTAACAAGGTATGCAAGCTCCAGCGCTCCATCTATGGGCTGGTGCAAGCATCTTGGAGTTGGAACATTCGCTTTGATGAGGTGATCAAAGCGTTTGGGTTTATACAGATTTATGGAGAAGCCTGTATTTACAAGAAAGTGAGTGGGATCTCTGTAGCATTTCTCATTTTACATGTGGATGACATATTGTTGTTGGGAAATGATATAGAACTTTTGGAAAGCATAAAGACCTACTTGAATAAGTGTTTTTCGATGAAGGAAGTTGGAGAAGCTGCTTACATATTATGCATCACGATCTATAGAGATAGATCGAGACGCCTCATTGGTCTTTCACAAAGCACATACCTTGACAAGATATTGAAGAAGTTCAATACGGGTCAGTCCAAGAAGGGGTTCCTGCCTGTATTGCAAGGTGTGAGATTGAGCACAGCTCAATACCCGGCCTTGGCAGAAGATAGAGAAAAGATGAGTGTCATCCCCTATGCCTCAGCCATAGGCTCAATTATGTATGCCATGCTGTGTACCATACTTGATGTGAAACTTGCCATAAGTTTTGTAGGGAGGTACCAAAGTGATCCCGGAATGGAACACTATACAACAGACAAGAATATCGTTAAGTACCTGAAAAGGACTAAGGGTATGTTTCTCGCTTATGGAGGTGCCGAAGAGCTCGTCGTAAAGGGTTATGTCGATGCTATATTCAACACAGATCTGGATGACTCCAAGTAACAAACCAGATACGTGTATATTTTGAATGGTGGGGCAGTCACCTGGTGCAGTTGCAAGCAAAGCGTCGTGGCGGCATCTACATGTGAAGCAGAGTACATAGCTGCTTCGCAAGTAGCACAGGAAGGAGTCTGGATGAAGGAGTACATCACCGACCTAGGAGTGATTCCCAATGCGTCGGGCCCGATGACTTTCTTCTGTGACAACACTGGAGCTATTGCCATTGCCAAGGAGCCCAGGTTTCAAAAGAAGACCATGCACATCAAGCGCCGCTTCAACTCCATTCCTGGTTACATTCAGGATGTAGATATAGAGATTTTTAAAGTACATACAGATCTGAATGTCGCAGATCCATTAACTAAACCTCTTTCACGAGCGAAACATGATCAACACCAGAAATCTATGGGTGTTCGATTCATCACAATGTAACTAGATTATTGACTCTAGTGCAAGTGGGAGACTATTGGAAATATGCCCTAGAGGCAATAATAAAATGGTTATTATTATATTTCCTTGTTCATGATAAATGTCTATTGTTCATGCTATAATTGTATTAATCGAAAACCGTAATACATGTGTGAATACATAGACCACAACATGTCCCTAGTGAGCCTCTAGTTGACTAACTCGTTGATCAATAGATGGTCATGGTTTCCTTTTCATGGACATTGGATGTCGTTGATAACGGGATCACGTCATTAGGGAAATGATGTGATGGACAAGACCCAATCCTAAGCATAGCACAAGATCGTGTAGTTCATCTGTGTCACGCCCAAGATGCGATCCTATCCTTATTTTGGCACGAGGGCCTCGACAGGGATAGAAGTGCATCTCCTCGTTTCGCAAGAATGGATATCATTACAAGTACGTGTACAGAAGAGATGAGTATATGGAATTGGCTTACACTCGCCACAAGCTACATCAATATCACATCAATACAACAATATAATCAAACATCATACATAAGAGCAGGGTCCGACTAAGGACGAAACCAAACGATAAAATGACATCCATCCTTGCTATCCCAGGCTGCCCCCTGGAAGCCATCCTATATCGATGAAGAAGAAGAACTCCAAATCAAAAACAACCATTGCTCTCACGTCAAAGCATCGCATTACCTGTACCTGCAACTGTTGTTGTAGTAATCTGTGAGCCACAAGGACTCAGAAATCTCATTTTCAAGGGTATCAAGACTAGCAAAGCTTAATGGGTGAGGTATGGTTAAGTGGTGAGGCTGCAGAAAGAAACTAAGCATTTATTTGAGGGGCTAACTTACGAATACAGAAAGTAAAGTGGGTGGTCTACACATAACGGACGTGAACTAATAATGATCACTAAGTGATCCAGAACACCTACTTACGTCAAACATAACTCCAACATGTTCTCTCTCGGATAAGGACTCATGAGAAGTGACTATGGGGAATGTTGCATGGGAAAAAAATCCTATGCACACGCAAGATCTATCCATGGTGATGAGCATCTACGAGAGGGAGAGTGGATCTACATACCATTGTAGATCGCTAAGCGGGAAGCATTAAGAAACGCGGTTGATGTTCGAACGTCTTCGCGATCCAAATCGTCGAGCGTCCCGTGATCCCATCACGATATGTCCTGCGATACGATCATGATCCCATCATGATCCGTCCCGCGATCAAATCACGAACCGTCTCACGATCTTGATCACGGTCCTTCTGATCTAGCGCCGAACGGACGGCACCTCCACGTTCAGCACACGTATAGCTTGATGATGATCTCCGCCTTCTTGATCCAGCAAGAGGGAATAGAGAGGTAGATGATTTATCCGGCAGCGTGATGGCGTGGCGGTGATGGTGGTGAAACAATTCCAGCAGGGCTTTGCCTAATCACCGCTGAAACAATCTAAAGGAGAAACTATGATCTAGAGGAGAGGGTAGCACGTGGCTGACTTCTATGTGTCAAAACCCTCAAAACCTCTAGTACATATAGGAGGAGGGAGGGAGGAGGCTTGGCGCACATGGGGCCAACCCTTTCCCTTGGCGCAAGAAGTAGAGGAGGAGTCCTCCTCCAATCCTGGTAGGATTAGGACTCCTCCTTCCCACTTGGAAACTCTTTCCACCTTGAGTTTTTTCCCTCTCAACCCACTCCAGCCGCATGGGCCCTTAGGGGAGGCTTAGGGAAGCCCACTAGGGGCTGGTTTACCTCCCACCACAGCCCATGTAGCCTCATGGGTCGAGACACCCTCCCGATGGTCCCCCGGTACCCTCCCAACACTCCTGGTATACTACTGATGAGCCCGAAACTTTTCCGGTGACCAAAACAGGACTTCCTATATATCAATCTTTACCTCCAGACCATTCCGGAGCTCCTCATGATGTCCGTGATCTCATCCGGGACTACGAACAACCTTCGGTCACCACCATACATAACTCTATACTACCGAAACGTCACCGAACCTGAAGTGTGCAGACCATGCGGTTTCAAGAACCATGTAGACATGACCAAGACACCTCTATGTTCAATAACCAATAGCGGGACATGGATGCCCATATTTGTTCCTACATATTCTACAAATATCTTTATCGGTTGAACCTCTATGTCAAGGATTCAGTTAATCTCGTATGTTGTTCGCATTGTTCTTCGGTATGTTACTTGCCCGAGATTCGTTAGTCGGCATCTCCATACCTAGTTCAATCTCGTTATCGGCAAGTCTCTTTACTCGTTTCGTAATACAAGATCCCATGGCTAACACTTAGTCACATTGCTTGCAAGGATTATTGTGATGTTGTATTACCGAGTGGGCCCTGAGATACCTCTCTGTCACACGGAGTAACAAATCCAGTCTTGATCCATGCCAACCCAACAGACACCCTCGAAGATACTTGTAGAGCACCTTTATAGTCACCGTGTTACGTTGTGACATTTGATACACACAAGGTACTCCTCCGGATTCAGTGAGTTGCATGATCCGATGGTCATAGGAACAGATACTTGACATGCACAAAATAGTACCAATAAACTGACACGATCATATGCTACGTTTGTAGTTTGGATCTTGTCCATCACATCATTCTCCTAATGATGTGATCCCGTTATCAAATGACATCTCATGTCTATGGCCAGGAAACCTTAACCATCTTTAATTAACGAGCTAGTCTATTAGAGGCATACTAGGGACATGGTGTTGTCTATGTATCCACACATGTATCTGAGTTTCCGATCAATACAATTCTAGCATGGATAATAAACAATTATCATGAACAAGGAAATATGATAATAACTAATTTATTATTGCCTCTAGGGCATATTTCTGATACGTCTCCAACGTATCTATAATTTTTTATTGTTCCATGCTATTATATTATCTGTTTTGGATGTTTTATATGCATTAATATGCTATTTTATATTATTTTTGGGACTAACCTATTAATCTAGAGCCTAGTGCCAGTTTGTGTTTTTTCCTTGTTTTTGAGAATTGCAGATAAGGAATATTAAACAGAGTCGAATCAGAATAAATGAAAGCACAACATGCTCCCTTGGTGGTTTTGATAATTAATGACAACATACATTATCTCTTGGACTAACACCTCTATCTAGTGTATTTCAGATAATAGTCCATGGAGAGTTGGGTTGGCAAAAGGATTGTGGAGATTGTGGAATTACCTCAAGATGCAATGAAATAGGTTGGCCAAGCTTCAAGCAAGAGGACTCTACATTTTACATTTGTGAGAAATCACTTTTCAGTCCATAGGAAAGCCAATACTATCAAAAGGGGTAAGGTTTTGTTGGTGAACAAAATGCTCATACGTGCGCAAGTGATAGTCACCAAAAACATACACAAGATCTCCCACCAAAGTTTGTCTATAGCCAAACATTAAAAATCGGTGCAACCAACATTCCTATCCCAGTGCCACCGATTCTAAAACCTAGACAGGCTCAGCCAAACCCTAGCCACTTCGGTGCAACCGATTCCATACCGGTGCCACCGAGTTTAGGTTGCTAACTTTATGTTACGCAAATTCACTTTTTTGGTACCACCGAGATTGTTGGGTCGGCATCACCGAGATTGGAAATCTGACCGTTGGTCACCTTATCAGTGCAGCCGAGTTTCATATATCGGTCTCACCGAGATTCAAAAGTTGCCACCTTTTGATCACTTTGGTACCACTGAGATTAACACATTGGTGTCACCGAGTTGGTCATTTTGTGTGTAACGGTTGGATTTTTGGAGATGCCTATATATACCCCTTCACCACCACCTACTCGAAAGAGAAGCACTCAAAACTATTCCATAGCTATCCTATCAGATTTTCTGAGAGACAACCACCTACCCTTGTGTCGAGATCAAGATCTTCCACTCCAACAATATGGATCTTGATTTCTAGCCTCCCCAAGTTGCTTTCCACCAATCTCATCTCTTCCACCAAACCAAATCTGCGAGAGAGTGATTGTGTGTTGATGAGTCTATCATCTTGAAGCACAAGAGCAAGGAGTTCATTGTCATTACCAAGCCTATTACCTTTTGGAGGGTGGTGCCTCCTAGATTGGTTAGGTGTCACTTGTGAGCCTCCTACTTCATGTTGTGGAGTGAACTAAGAAGTTTGTAAGAGCAAGGAGATCGCCTACTTCGTGAAGATCTACCCATAGTGAGCCTAGTTCTTCGTGGACGAAAGCCATATGGAATAGTCAAGGTTGCTACTTCATGGACCCTTATGGGTGGATCCCTCCGTGGACTCTCGTGACCATTACCCTTCGTAGGTTGAAGACTCCATAAACGTGGATGTACGATAGCACCACCTATCGGAACCACAGGAAATTTTTTTTGCGTCTCCTATTGCGTTTGATCTTCCTATCTCTCTCTTTACTTCATGTGCAATGTCTTTACTTTACGCTGCCATATTTCTAGACATGCATGTGTAGGGTTGTTAGACTTGCTAGACTTGCTAAAACTGTTAAATATGCCAACCAATTAACTTGGGAAAAGGTTATGTTTTAAATTCCTGCTAGTAGTCTATTCACCCCCCTCTAGACACTCTTCTAGTGATCCTACAAGTGGTATCAGAGCATTGGTGAAAGGATCAATATGGTTGACTGGAGGGGGGTGAATAGGCAACTAACACTTTCTAACTTTTCTTTAACAATTAAGGTTTAGCATCAAATAAGTTAGCTAGATGTGCAACTAGGTGAACAACCTATATGATGCTAACCACTACAAGTACACAAGCAAGCACGGGATATGACACAATAAACGCTTGCAAGAAGTAAAGATGCGAGATAACCAAAAGTGGAGCCGGTGGAGATGAGAATGTGTTACCGAAGTTCCTTCCCTTGTGGGAAGTACGTCTCCATTGGAGCGGTGTGGAGGCACAATGCTCCCCAACAAGCCACTAGGGCCACTGTATTCTCCTCACGCCCTCACACAATGCGAGATGTCATGATTCCACTATTGGTGCCCTTGAAGGCGGTGACCGAACCTTTACAAACAAGGTTGGGGCAATCTCCACAGCTGAATTGGAGGCTCCCAACGACACCATGATGCTTCACCACAATGGAATGTGGCTCCGAGGTGACCTCAACCGTCTAGGGTGCTCAAGCACCCAAGAGTAACAAGATCCGCAAGGGATTAGTGGGGGGAATCAAATTTCTCTTGGTGGAAGTGTAGATCGGGGCCTTCTCAACCTATCCCTAGGAAATCAACAAGATTGATTGGCTAGGGAGAGAGATCGGGCAAAAATGGAGCTTGGAGCAACAATGGAGTTTTGGGAAGGAAGAGGTGAACTTCTTGGAGAAGAAGACCTCCCTTTTATAGGAGGGGACAAGATCCAACCGTTATCCACTCACTCAGCCCCGTGCACCACGGTACTACCGTAAAAGGCACGGTACTACCGTGATGGCTTGCGGTACTACCGCAGCCTTGTGCGGTACTATCGCTAGCATGGAAGTAGTTGGCCCTGGCCATTATCACTAGGACACAAGCGGTAGAACCGCCGGAGCGGTACTACCACGAGCCTGTGCGGTACAACCAACACGGTTGGCAGGGGCAACCACTGGAGGTGCCCGGAAGTAAAAAATTACTTCCATGCCAACCTCCGCAGAGGGAAACTCTACGAAAAAAGTCCGCACGGTAGTACCGGACGAGAATGGCGGTACTACCGTAGTAGGGCAGAAGTAAAAAATTACATCCACGCCTACTTCCACAGGTGTAGTGGCCAGGGAAGGAGACAGCGGTACTACCGCGCCACGGAGCGGTACTACTGCTGGCACCTGGGGTAGTAAAGCTCCCTGGAGCGGTACTACCGCAGGCCACTGAACCCAAACACCTTGCAGGCGTTCCTTTTGCACAGAGAAGGAAAATGGGTTGGGGCTCCATTGAAGAGAGGGAAAGATGGTGCAAAGGAATAGATGTGCACGAGTTGATTCCACCCAGACCTTTCCAATGCGGACCCCCTCTTGATAGTACGGCTTTCCTACGAATCAAATCCACCGAATAGAAACGCATAGAACAACCGTCTTCGAGAGATTCCGAGGGGCACTGAATCGTCTTGTGCCTAGACCTGAGATATCTGAAATGCTCAATGCACACGATTAGTCCTCAAAGGCATTGTCATCAATCACAAAAACCACTTAGGGAGAAATATGCCCTTACAATCTCCCCCTTTTTGGTGGATTGATGACAACACGAGATTTGCACATAAGGATATAAAATAAGCATATGCAACCTCAAGACCTACAAAATATAGGATAGCTCCCCCTAGATGTGTGCATACTCTAGATATGCTTTGGAATGCAGGGCACACACACTAGGACCAACACTCCCCCTATATTTTATAGGTAATGCAATCTATGCAACAGAATGACCAGAACAAGTATGGAAACTAGGCATAGCATGTGAGCCTAGAGATAAGGGAACGATATGAACGGACTCACAAGCTACGAATCAAACTAGACAATAATAAAGTAGTAGTGATAGAATATGTCTCACACCATATGATAAGGAAGTCTCCAGGTCACACACACACAAACGACATAAACCAAGGTTCAACGAAAGTAGAGAGACGCCGAAAAGGCAAATGCAAACACAAATACGCGCAAATCCTACACTCTCTCCCCCTTTGGCATCGAGACACCAAAAAGGCAGAGAGGACATTGAACACCTAGGTGGTAGCTCCCATGCAGAAAGATCAGTCATCGGACTCCTCAGAAGCATCTGGGATGGACTCCGTATCTGAATCATCCCACTGGAACTGCTGCTTAGCCATCCAAGTGGCCTCAGGGGTGATATCCTTCTCAGACCCACTCAAGATGGTCTCGCCAAGCTTCCTCAGAATACGCTTGTCACACTAGCGACTCTCCTTCTGAGCAACGTAAGCCTGATACTGACCCTTGGCCTGCATCCAGAACAAAGTCTTCATCTTGTGAGAGAGCTTCTTGGCCCAAGATGGCTCAGAAGACGAAGGTACATAGGATTCAGAACTGTTGCCATCCTCCTATTCGATCTCATCCTCATCGACCTCCATATGAGCAGATGGTGGCTTAGTGGTGGTGTTGGACCACTTGTCCTTCATACGCAGACGAATGGGCTCATGAAGAAACGTGTGCTCCGGCATGTCCTGACTTGGAAACTTCTTGTCCCAAGTAGCACGAATCAGGTAGAACAAGTTTGGCCCATAAATGGGGACCTTCCGATGAAACATAGCAGTGCGAAGCTCAGACCACATAACATGAGACACATCAAGGACACCAATGTCTTCATTTCTTCCTTTCTCACATAGTAGCAACATATCCACCAGATAGGAGTGTACCTTGTCCTTGTCTCCCATGCGAGGAAACATAGTGTTGTGGAAGATCCGGTGCATGACATCAAGGAAGGGGTTGAGAACTGGAATTTGCTCACCAGATCGTAAGGTCTTCAGAATATGGAAAGGTACGAGCTGATCCTTACCAGCTGGGTGAGGGTTGCCGTGAGGGCGTAGACCAAGTGGCACATCAAGTCCGGAGTCAGGAACATGCAGAAATTCCATGAAGTCCTTCCAGGAGGCAGACAGTCGCTCGCCATGGGTCATCCATGTCATGGTCTGCTCCGCATCAAAAGTGAACAGAGGCAAAGAACTAACCCAAAAGCTCTGGATCAAAGTCAAGTTGGAAGGTGATGATGTCTGCGATAGCCAACTGCTGCACGAACTCTAGAGCCTCACCAAAGTATTGCGGATGCTTCCTCATGTGTTCCAGATCAATGGATTGGACAGGAACATAGTGATTTTTCTTTCCCTTGATCACATCCAGGTGAATAAGATACTGTTGCTTGGTCCAGAACAAGTCATATGCCTTGGAAACTTCCCTTGGCTTGTCGTAGGGATTCATCAACCTTCGAGCCAGAAACTCAGCTTGTGGCATGACATCAAAGTTCTCAACTGGTTGCTTGAGCTTGGATGCAGTCCTCTTGAAATGGCATGGTGGATCATTGGAGCCCTCAGGAGCATCTAGATTGCGAAGCCGCTTGGAACTTGTGTCACGAGCCGGATTGGAACGGCGAGGAGCAGAGCTGGAACTAGAGCCACCACCTAGGGCACACAACGCAAACACAAAGGACAAGCAAGAAAATAAGGCAAGGATGAAAGCAGACACAAAAACCATGTAGAAGAGCGAATGGACAGGACAAAACGAGGTAGTTGTGGATTGAGAAGAGTACCAATATGTTCTTGCAGAAGTAAGAATTTACTACCGCTCCAGACGAGGTAGTACCGCTGGAGCGGTAGTACAGTGGTTGGAGCGGTAGTAATATTTTACTACCGCCCTGATAGCGGAATTAAAAATTAGTATCGCTTCATACGCGGTAGTACCGCTAGGAGCAGTAGTATCACGGATGGAGCGGTAGTAATTTTTTACTGCCGCCCCGACAACGGAAGTAAAAAATTAGTACTGCCCACGACGCGGTAGTACCACGGGAGTGGTAGTACCGTGACGCCTGCGGAAGTAATTTTTTACTTCCGCCCTATGAGCGGTAGTACCGCACCAGGTGCGGTAGTACCGTACGGGGCGGAATTTCGCAAGAACACAGATCATATCATATTGGTACTGCCCTAGATCAAAAAAATACCCCGTTTAATCCTATCAATACGCACTTCTAGCGCACTAACACTCGCAAAACATCTTCTTATGCATAGATTGGATCCAAACAAAGCTAGACCATCGCATATTTCCCCAAAAGCCTAGATTCAAAAAGAGAGAGGCAAAACAAGAGAGGATTGGGGAAATACCCGGGTCCATTGCAAGAGGACGATGTGGGGAACGATCCCACCGGAGCAAATAAGAATTAGGTGGCCGGAGATGGAGATCCGGCGAGGAGATCCAACGACAGTTGAGAGGAGGAGAGAGAGACGTGAGGGGAAGAGAGAAAATGGGGTGTGGGGAAGGTGGGAAACCCCCCTGCCCGATCTTAACCCCCACGCGCACACGATATTACGGTAGTACTGTAGTCACTGCGGTAGTACCTCTCAACGGTAGTACCGCAGTCATTGCGGTAGTACCGCTCAACGGGCGGAAGTAATTTTTTACTTCCGCGCGGTAAGCGGTAGTACCGCGCCCCTCCACGGTAGTACCGTGCTGCCTACTTGGTGTATAAACGTGACAATAGGACAAAATAAGAAAGAGGGAGATCACCAAAATTCGCACGACACACGAGACAAGAAAAACTATGATCTAGAAAAAAACACGAGCATGGTCCATCGGAGAAGACAATAAAAGAGGACCAACCGGTGAGCCTCGACTTCACATGAAGAGAGGGCGGTGGCCCTAGAGCCACCTATGTTTGAGTTAGATGGTATGGCACCGTGAAGAATTATCCTTGGGCCCATGACCAAGACTCGTCTTTTAAGCACCGTAACCATCACAGATGACAAGTGACAGACTTTGATTAGTTTATGCATAGCAGGAGGAGGAATAGTTCATTGAGAGAACTAGACTCCCCCTAAATCCATGCCTACACCTAGACAAGACATAATGATGAGTGTGGGGAGGCATGCACTAAGTCAATCCACATTGCTCGAATCAATGATATTTATCTCATGCCTTAACTCGCGAAATCTTGCTTCATCTAAAGGCTTCATAAAAGTGTCTACAAGTTGCTCGTTAGTGCTCAGATGAATAATATTGATGTCTCCCCGCTTAACGTGTTCCCGAAGAAAGTGATGACGAATATCAATATGCTTCGTCTTGCAATGTTGAACTGGGTTGCTGGAGATCATAATGGCACTTTCATTATCACAGTAAAGAGGCACTTTGTCACAATGGACACCGTAATCCTTTAAAGTTTGCCTCATCCATAGAATCTGAGCACAACAACTGGCAGTAGCTACATACTCGGCCTTGGTGGACAAGAGAGAAACACAATTTTGTTTCTTTGAATACCAACTTACCAAAGACCGACCAAGAAATTGGCAGCCTCCGGAAGTGGACTTTCTATCCAAACGGTCTCCCGCCCAATCCGAGTCAGTATATCCAACGAGATCAAACAAAGCCCCTTGGGATACCATAAGCCAAAGTTTGGGGTATGAGCCAAATACCGAAAGATTCGCTTGACAACCACATGGTGACTCTCCTTAGGTGCGGATTGAAATGGTGCACAAATACCGACACTTAACATGATATCTGGTCTAGATGCACAAAGGTAAAGCAAGGATCCTATCATGGAGCGATATAGCTTTTGATCCACCGCTTTACCACTGGGATCGCTGTCAAGATGGCATTTGAGTGGCATGGGAGTGTTGTCCTTGGGAGGATTGAGCTCATCGATCTTGAACCTCTTGAGCATGTCTTGAGTGTATTTGGCTTGATTGATGAATGTACCTTGACTTTGTTGCTTGACTTCTAAACCAAGGAAATACTTCAACTCTCCCATCATGGACATCTCAAACTTGTTTGTCATCAAAGCGGTGAACTCTTCATTGAAAGCTGTGCTAGGAGAACCAAAAATAATATCATCAACATATAGTTGGCATATGAACAAGTTCCCGTTGACCCTCTTTGTAAAAAGAGTGGGGTCGATTTTCCCAATTTCAAACCCACGGTCTTGCAACATCTCGGTAAGATGCTCATACCACACACGTGGGGCTTGTTTAAGGCCATAGAGAGCCTTATCGAGAACATATACATGATTGGGGAACTTGGGGTCCTCAAACCCCGAGGGTTGCTTGACATATACCAACTCCTTAAGAGGGCCATTAAGAAAGGCACTCTTGACATCCATTTGATATAATTTAAAATTATGATGAGAGGCATATGCAAGTAACATGCGAATATATTCAAGGCGAGCAACGGGAGCAAAGGTTTCACCATAGTTGATACCCTCGACTTGGGAGTATCCTTGTGCCACCAGTCGTGCCTTGTTGCGAATGACAATACCGTTTGCATCTTGCTTGTTTTTGAAGATCCATTTTGTTCCAATAACATTGTGATTCTCCTTAGGTCTTGGCACCAGTCGCCACACTTGGTTGCGCTCGAAGTTGTTGAGTTCATCGTGCATAGCTTCAACCCACTCCATATCCTCGAGCGCATCTTGAACCTTGAGGGGCTCAATGCAAGAAACAAACGCGTGATGTTCACAAAAGTTTGTTAATTGTTTACGAGTGGTTACCCCTTTTTTTCAAGTCACCGTAGATGTTATCCAACACATGTTGTCTAATTCTAAGCTTATTGGCATTCTTGGCGGCTTTCTTGGCGGCTTGTCTCTCTAAGATTCCTTTCATGGAAGGTTGAGGGCCTGCATTCTGTGAGTCATCATCTTGATGATCTTGAGCTTGCTCTTTATCTTGAAGAAGATCTTGAGATTGAGATTGCTCGGAGACAGGAACTTGATCTTGGGCATCACTTGGTAATACACCATCATTAGTGAGTTGATCTTGCCCTTGATCTTGTTCATGTGGTAGAGGACCTTTAGTTTGTTCTTTGGAAGCGTGTGGGTCTTACGTCAGTGATGGTTCCACTTGAGTGGAACATTGTCCTTCTCCTTCGGACACAAGGGGTTCCTCAATGGGTAGGAAGTATCCCACACCCATTCTTCTTATGGCTTGGGGAGGAATTTCATCACCTACATCACAAAGACCACTTTGCTCCACTTGGGAGCCATTATTCTCATCAAACTCTATATTACTCGTATCCTCAATGAGTCCAGTGGACTTGTTGAGGACACGGTAAGCATGAGAGTTTGTAGCATAACCAACAAATATGCCCTCATGGGCTCTAGATTCAAATTTAGACAAACGAGCACCTTTCTTGAGAATGAAACACTTACAACCGAACACCCGAAAGTATGTGAGGTTGGGCTTGTTCCCGGTAAGAATCTCATACGGGGTCTTGTTCAACCCTTTGCGAAGATAGAGTCGGTTAGATGCATGGCACGCTGTGTTGATGGCTTCGGCCCAAAAGTTGTACGGAGATTTAAACTCCGCCATCATGGTTCTTGCCGCATCAATCAACATCCTGTTCTTCCTCTCAGCAACACCATTTTTTTGAGGAGTGTAAGGTGTGGAATATTGGTGCTTGATCCCTTCGTCACTGAGAAACTCATTCAGGGTGTAGTTCTTGAACTCCGTGTCGTTGTCACTTCTAATCATCAAAATCTTTGTATCATGTTGGCGTTCGACTTCATCTGCAAAGTCGATGAAAGTCTGTTGGGTCTCACTCTTCTTCTTGAAGAAATAAACCCAAGTATATCTCGAGTAATCATCCACAATCTCCAAGCAATATTTTCATCCACCAAGACTGTCAAAAGATGGAGGACCAAAGAGATCCATGTGAAGGAGCTCTAAGGTCCTCTTAGAGTATATTGTAGTGGTTGGACGATGAGCCTTCTCATGTAGCTTTCCTTAAATACAAGCACTGCAAGCACGATCTTTGGCAAAACTCACATTTTTTAGTCCAAGGATGTGATCCCATTTGAGGAGACTTTGCAAAGATCTCATATTAACATGGGCTAGCCAGCGATGCCAAAGCCATCCCACATCAACTTTAGCCATTAAGCAAGTCACAGTCTTAGTGGGTTGCTCCAAGAAGTTCACCACATAGAGACCGTTCTCGACATGCCCAACAAAAGCTACTTTAAGAGTCTTGCTCCACAAAAGGGTCACAGAGTCAATACCAAAGAAAGTACTAAAACCCATGGTTGCAAGTTGATAAAGTGACAGTAAATTGTATGCGAGGGTCTCAACAAGCATGACCTTCTTTATGGTGAGTTCCGGAGAGATTACCACCTTGCCAAGACCCAATACCTTTGAAATTGCATCATCACCAAACGAGACTTGAGTGGCCATAGATGTGTCAGGATGAACGTCCACCACCAAGTCCTTGCTTCTGGTGAATAGGCAACTAACACTTTTTAACTTTTCTTTAACAATTAAGGTTTAGCATCAAATAAGTTAGCTAGATGTGCAACTAGGTGAACAACCTATATGATGCTAACCACTACAAGTACACAAGCAAGCACGGGATATGACACAATAAATGCTTGCAAGAAGTAAAGATGCGAGATAACCAAAAGTGGAGCCGGTGGAGACGAGGATGTGTTACTGAAGTTCCTTCCCTTGTGGGAAGTATGTCTCCGTTGGAGCGGTGTGGAGGCACAATGCTCCCCAAGAAGCCACTAGGGCCACCGTATTCTCCTCCCGCCCTCACACAATGCGAGATGTTGTGATTCCACTAATGGTGCCCTTGAAGGCGGCGACCGAAACTTTACAAACAAGGTTGGGGCAATCTCCACAACTGAATTGGAGGCTCCCAATGACACCACGAAGCTTCACCACAATGGAATGTGGCTCCGAGGTGACCTCAACTGTCTAGGGTGCTCAAGAACCCAAGAGTAACAAGATCCGCAAGGGATTAGTGGGGGGAATCAAATTTCTCTTGGTGGAAGTGTAGATCAAGGCCTTCTCAACCTATCCCTAGGAAATCAACAAGATTGATTGGCTAGGGAGAGAGATTGGGCAAAAATGGAGCTTGGAGCAACAATGGAGTTTTGGGAAGGAAGAGGTGAACTTCTTGGAGAAGAAGACCTCCCTTTTATAGTGCAGGACAAGATCCAACCGTTATCCACTCACTCAGCCCCGCGCACCATGGCACTACCGCAAAAGTCACGGTGCTATCGCGATGGCTTGCGGTACTACCGCAGCCTTGTGCGGTACTACCGCTAGCACAAAAGTAGCTGGCCCTGGCCGTTATCACTAGGACACAAGCGGTAGAACCGCCGGCGCGGTACTACCGCCCGTGCGGTACTACCACACGGTTGGCAGGGGCGGCCACTGGAGGTGCACGGAAGTAAAAATTACTTCCGTGCCAACCTCCGCAGAGGGAAACTCTGCGAAAAAAGTCCACGGTAGTACCGGATGAGAATCGTGGTACTACCGTAGTAGGGCGGAAGTAAAAAAATTACATCTGCGCCTACTACCATAGGTGTAGTGGCCAGGGCAGGAGACAATGGTACTACCGCTAGCACCTGTGGTACTACCGCTCCCTGGAGCGGTACTACGGCAGGCTACTGAACCCAAACACCTTGCAGGCATTCCTTTTGCACAGAGAAGGAAAACGGGTTGGGGCTCCAGTGAAGAGAGGGAAAGGTGGTGCAAAGGAATAGATGTGCACGAGTTCTTTCCACCCAGACCTTTCCGATGGGACCCCCTCTTGATAGTACGGCTTTCCTACGAATCAAATCCACCGAAAATAAATGCATGGAACAACCGTCTTCGAGAGATTCCGAGGGGCACTGAATCATCTTGTGCCTAGACCTGAGATATCTGAAATGCTCAATGCACACGATTAGACCGCAAAGGCATTGTCATCAATCACCAAAACCACTTAGGGAGAAATATGCCCTTACAATTGGTCTATATTGCTTCGGTTTAATCACCGTGGAGGAAGATGGATGTGTCTACTATAGAGAGTTTGAGTTGTAGAGTGCCTATTCTTGATGGAGAGTACTATAGTCAATGGAAGAATGCCATGATTGATCCATTTGATAAATTCTATTTGACAAAATATATTGAAAACCCCTATGTGCTCCCTATTGATGAATTGCATCCCACACACGAAGAGGAAATTAACATGCTTGGTAACCTAAGAACTGTCAATCTTATTGTTAGAGGTTTACCAAGATTTGCTTTCTCAATTGAAGAACTTTGCATGTGCTTATACCTTGTGGACTGATTTGGAGAAACGATATCCAAATCTTTCATTAGGAAATCTTGATGAAATTGTTCATAAAACTGTTGCTTTTCACAAAATGAAGCCTAGTGATCCAAACTTTGATAAATGCCTATTTGAGCTCCGTTATCTTATGCGTGCTAAAGGAGATGTCACCACTATCAGCAACATTATCTTTGAAGCCATTCGCATTCATAAACTTGAACATTGTCATGATCACAATTATAACGAATCTCTTGTTCTTTATGACGAGGATTTCCCACTTGATGATGACAATGTGAAACATGGCTACTATGATGAAGATGAGTTGTTCGACATCGAGCATGAAAAGATCATGAAGAATCTGAGTCTTATGGCAAACTTTAAGGATTATATGTCTGGAGGAAAAGAGTGGATTCTCGACAATGGATGTACGGATCATATGACTGGTGATAAAGACATGTTTCAAGAGATCACGCCTAATCTAGGTCCTCGAAGGTATGTGACCTTTGGAGACAACTCTAAGGTTAAGGTACTTGGCCTTGGTAAGGTGTCCATATCCCATGATAGCTCTATTCAAAATGTTATGCTTGTTGAATCCCTTGGCTACAATCTTCTTTCCGTATCTAGACTTGCCTATTTCGGTTTCAATGTGTTATTCACGAAAGTAGATTGCCATGTGTTTCGTCAGTAATCATAAAATGGTCTTTACTGGTTTCCATAGAGGTGATCTATACATTGTTGATTTCACTAAGAGATCCAAGCCTTGCACTTGTTTAATTGCATAATCTTCTAAAGGTTGGCTTTGGCATAGAAGACTTGGACATGTAGGCATGCGCAATCTAGATAAGCTAATCAAAGGTGATCATATACTTGGTGTTAAAGATGTTATCTTTGACAAAGATAGACTTTGTAGTGCTTGTCAAGATGGAAAGCAAGTAGGTGGAAGTCATCCCATTAAGAATATCATGACTACTAGGAGACCACTCGAGTTACTTCACATGGATCTTTTTGGTCCTAATGCTTACAAGAGTCTTGTTGGAAATTCCTATGGTCTAGTTATAGTTGATGATTTTTCCACATTTACATGGGTATTCTTTCTTGATGATAAGTCACAGGCTCAAAAGATCTTCAAGAACTTCGCTCGCAAAGCACAAAATCAGTTTGAAGTGAAGATCAAGAAGGTTCAGAGCGATAACGGATCGGAGTTCAAGAACACCCATGTGGATACCTTTCTTGACGAAGAATGTGTCTCACATGAGTTCTCGGCTACGTACACACCTCAACAAAATAAAGTTGTTGAGAGGAAGAACTAGACGCTCATTGAGATGGCAAGAACGATGCTTGATGAATACAAGATGCCAAGACACTTTTGGGCAGAAGACGTTGAAACAACATGCCATGCCACAAATCGACTTTACTTGCACAAGCTTCTCAATAAAACGGCATATGAGCTACTCATCGGTAACAAACACCAAGTCGGATACTTTCGGATATTTGGCTCAAAGTGCTACATTCTTCATAAGCATCGTCGTACTAAATTTTCTCCTAAATCTCACGAAGGATTCCTACTTGGTTAGGATCGAACTCTCACACTTACCGTGTCTACAACAACTTCACTCGAAAAGTTGAAGAGACGGTAGATGTGAAGTTTGATGAATCTAATGGTTCGCAAGTCAAACAATTGCCAAATGGTGTAGGTGATAAGGACCCTTTGGAAGCTATTCTAGATCTACCCATCGGCAAGATTCGTCCCATGGAGGTGAAGGAAAGTACTTCATCAACTCAAATGGAAGCCTCTACTTCATGTCAAGGTGAACCTTAACACGACATGGAGGCATCCACAAGCAGTACACGACGGGATGATGAAGAGGAGGAAGTGCATCATGAAGATACACCACAACCACCTTCACCACCACCTCAAGGGAAAGACACCTTCAACAACAACGAAGATGAAGGAGATGATGATGATGAAGAATAAGCTCCACCATCCAACAATTGGAAGCTGACCCGAGTTTGAGCTCAAGTGACCAAGAACCATCCCCTAAACCAAATCTTTGGTGATATAAAAATAAGGAGAATCGCTCGCTCTAAAACCCATCTAGCTAACTTTTGTGGGCATTATTCTTTCATATCTAGCATTGAGCCTTTGAAGGTAGAGCAAGCTCTTGAAGACGCAGATTGGGTGAACGCTATGCATCAAGAGTTTCACAACTTTGAAAGGAACGAAGTGTGGACACTCGTGGAGAAGCCCAAAGATGACCACAACATCATCGGAACCAAATGGGTGTTTCGGAGCAAACAAGACAAAGACGGTCAAGTCGTGCACAACCAGGCTCATCTTGTAGCCCAAGGATATATGCAAGTCGAATGTATGGACTACGGTGAGACTTATGCCCCTGTCGCTAGACTTGAAGCTATTCGTATTCTTCTTGCTTATACTAATCACCATGATATCACGCTTTATCAAATGGATATCAAAAGTGCATTTTTAAATGGTGAAATTTAAGAAGAGGTTTATGTTAAGCAACCACCTAGTTTTGTGAATCCTAAGAAACCTAATCATGTTTACAAGCTTCGTAAATCTCTTTATGGTCTTAAGCAAGCCCCTCGTGCTTGGTATAAATGTTTAACGAAGTTTCTCATTGAAAAAGGTTTTGAAATTGGTAAAATTGTTGCAACCTTGTTCACTAAGAGAGTTAATATCAAACTCTTGACCACACCCTTGAAATTGGTAAAATTATTACCTCAAAAAGTTAGGAAATACCCTTTCCCCTTGACCACACTAAGGATCAACTGAGACCACTTCAAGAAGGACAAGATATTGAAACAACTGATGGTCACTTCAAAGTAAAGAAGATTTCACCATGCATTAGAAGAGTTGAAGTTACACGAGTTGAAGACTGTGAAGACCCGAAGAAATTGAAGACCATGAAGAATTTCCAAGATATTATGCCCTAGAAGACCAAACCCTGTTGTATACTTACATTAGATACGATGATTTGTGAGCTGTCATTTGTGTGTAAATTTTCGACAGCCACAACAAAAATCTATTTTCAAAACCATTGTTTGTATTGTGTGTATCCTCTCTTTTCTCTCTCTTACCCATCTCATCCCCAAAACCTTGAACCCAATAGATGACGAATGAAGCTGGACTCGTGTATTCTGGATCAATGACTCAGTTAGAGATAGAAGAATGGATTCAAAACATGGAGGATCATCTAAGGAGTAACCATGTTGCAAGGAATGAGATGGTCTAGTATGCTCTTCGGTACTTTGCAGAAGGCGCTGCACATTGGTGGAAGATGCATGAAGATATCCATGATAGGCAAGCATCAATCACTTGGGAAGAATTCAAGATGACTCTACAAAAATCTCATGTTGTCACCAACACCCAGAAGCCCCGTTGTAAAGATGTGAAGAAGATTTGTGCATACAGGATATGTGGAGAGATAGGACACACCCAGGAAGAACACAAGGAAGGATGTCCTCATTGTGAAGAAAATCACCCTGCTGAGGAAGGCCCAACTGGGCAGGTGACATGTTTCTTGTGTGAAGGAACTACGCATTACCCGGCTCAATGCCAAATGTACCCCAAGGTACAAGAAGTCATCAAGCAGCAGAAGGAAGCCATGAAGGAAGCTTTCAGAGAAAATTTAGGAGAACTTGTGATGAAGGAAGATGTTGAAGACCCTAATGGAGAAAACCTAACTAGATTTTACTCCAATGCCTGCTATTCATGTGGAGAAGAAGGACGTTTCTCACAGGACTGTACAAAGGAAAGAAAAGAGTATCTAGGAAACTTCCCGATAGAAGAAGTGGAGTTTGATCCACAGGAAATTGAAAGTTTGATCGGAACAAAGAAGCCCAGGAAGAGAAGCCGAAGCCGTTCTCAAAACAACCCAATTTCTGCAAAGAAGGATCTGAGTCAGATCATGTGTTTCCGGTGCAAGAAGATAGGACATTACTCCTATACCTGCCCTGAGAAGAAGGCTAAACATGAGTAGTTTGAGTTTTGGATTTTGGAAGTAATAAATGTAATAGGTAGCGCTCATATCATTTTGAAGTTATGTAACAGAAGTCTCGGAGTTTGTAATAAAAATTCATGAGATCAATGGAATTTATGGTGTCATGATTCTCCTATGTTGAATTATATGAGTTGTACCCCATGAACAAAGATCTCCGACTATTTTCGAGGATATGAGAAAATATGGTCTATGCAGGCATGAGTGCATTGCATTTTAAGTGTGGTAGCAACCACAGGGACAAATGAATGAAAAAATACCATTCATATTAAGGAGTTTGAATAAGTGAATACAGGTGAAGAGAATGTGGAACCACATCAAACTATCTGGATGATAACCTTTGTGACAAAGTGCTTTTGAAGTTGGAATATTGGAGAAAAGGAATGATTGTGATGAAACCATGCCCAAGGTTAAACAGACCAATGGAAAGGAAAATGGATTCCGCGGAGTGGAATCTAAACAAGAATAAGTCTATGAAGGGTATAATGGAGTGAACTGAAGGTAATGCTGGAATATGAAACGATAGTAACCCCAAGAGTGAGTTAAAGCTATTCAAGTATTAAAGTGAACCCACAACTCACTGACCTCGGGATTGATAAGGATCAAGCCCCACCTTTGTGAAGGAAGAAACTTGGAAGAAGCTACGACTGACTAGCAAACGTTTTTCTTAGGAGTATACGAAAACCTGAGAGCTGTGAAGAAACGATAGATGTTTTGGCTTAGCTTGCAGAATCAATGGATTTATCCGAACTTTGTTTGTTGACAAGAGAAATTTCTACAACGCTTGTGAGGAAACCCAAGTGTTAGAATACGAGATTCACTAAACCTTATACAAGGTAATGATTTCAGTGCGACATGGCTTGGCCACCATGACGACTTACTCTTATCATTCTCTTGCTATCCGGATTGGTAAATCTGAGTGACTTACCCATAGTAAAGAGACGACGTTCTTTGAAGCTTTTACTTAAGCCATAGAATGGTATGATGAAAACCCCTTGTACATGAAAATTGCTGTCACACGTAGGAATTTTACGGTGAGGAATGTAGCCAAGATCCATTTCACTACAGGATAACCACTAATGGTAGACCACCATGAGATCTTCGATAGGTTATTTAGAATGATCACGAGACCTGCCAGCTAAGAAGACTCAATATCAGAGGAAATACAATTTGTTATGAGAACACAAGAGTTTTTGATTTTAAACGGAAGAGCATCACCGAAGGAGCTATCGTGAAGAATGTGAACAGACAGATGCACCCAAAGGTGTGTCATGATTTGAGGGACCAGTAACTCGCATTTTAAGTGTGGTATCCCCACACTTTCTTGGTCAATTGATTTGCTAAGAAGATCCCCCAAACCCTAACCTTTTCTTTCTAGCCTTTTCGAATCTCGAGGACGAGATTCATTTTAAGTGTGGTAGTTTGTAACATCCCAAAATTCTAAATTTTGGAATGTTATATTAAATAAATAAGTAGGATTGTTTGCTTGAATGTTGTGTGATTGATTGTGTGAAATTGAGTGGAATTTTGAAACTTTTGAAATTTTAATGAGAGGGAATAAAATGACTTTCCCAAAATTTTCTATTTCGGATCCCTATTCAATTTTGAGTTCGAATATTTTCAAAAACCCTCTTATAAAAAAAAATCAAATGAGAGGAGGTAAATGACACTCAAAAATCAGATACAATGTTTTGAATCAAATTTTAAAATAAAAACTATTCGCCATTTATTTGAAATTCAAGTTTCTTTTCATTTTAGAGTTACTGCAAAAAAATTCAAATTATTTCATTCGGCCTGGCAAAAATGTTCATGTTTTAGGAAATATTTTTGTGAAAATTTTGATATATAATATGCCTATATAAAATGTTTGTCTATTTTTTTATTTTTTTTCTTTGTTGTTTAAAAAAAGCAGGAAACACTGTTCATGGCGGAACACTGTTCATTCGGGACAAAAAAAACTGCAGCCACCGAAGCCCATGTGGCTCCTCTTCTTCTCTTTTTCCTCTTTGTCTATGATTTTAGTCCCACCTCGCTTAGCTTTAAACCTTTGCACCTCCCTCCCACCTATAAAAATAAACCCATAGGTGAACTCGAAAGTCATCCACTTCGGGTTGAATCGAATCGTTTTGGTTTGACTAGCTTTAAAAAAATATTTTCTTCTCTCCGGCGGGATTTCTGGAAGTCGTCTCCTCTTTGAATTTATATCTTCTCTGCATTCTAAAGGTATTCTCTTCGTATTTTCTTTTATACTCCTATAGTTTAATATCCCTAGACTAGTATTTCTATACTAGTATACGATAGAGTAATTAGATTATTAATTAGTCTCTGTATTTACTCATTAGTCCTAGAATTCTTTTAGACATAGCATTTTCTTCCGTAAAACAGCTTGGCCCAGATTTTTCAAATAGCCATAACTTTCTACTCGTTTATCAGAATTAGATGAAATCAACGCCTAGATTTTCATCTTGACTTCACCTATCCAATCAACCTATCACGTCAACTTTTGAAAATTTTCAAATTTCGAAATTTATTCAGATTTATATTCAAACTTTTTTTATCATATCTTTTTATCCGTAGCTCCGTTTTCGATGAATCCAATTGCGTTGGATCCGTATCAAAGTAATCTTTCCGTTCACATCATTAGTGTTATCGTTTCAACATATAATTTTGATCTTGCTCATACTTCTCTATTAGTCCCCAAAATGTGTTCACACACCGTACTAGGCTAATTCAATGCCATATTGAATTGCTTATAACTTTTGATCCGTCATTTTGAACCTAGTAATTCTTTTTTTACACGTTCATATTGACTTTCCATATATAGTAACATCATTAGTTTCAATCTTTGAACCTTTCAAATTGGAGCGATTCAATTTGAATCCGAACCTTCATTTGATCATATTTTGCAAACTGTAACACCTTTTCAATTGATTCATTTTGCCCCTAAATACTCGTGTCATATATTTCTATTCATAACCATCGTACGTCGGTTCAACTTATTTTGACCTTTGTGAATTCAGATTCAATCCATACTTGAATTTACAGTTCAACTTCTTTTGACCTTTTCAATTAAATTCTTTCTACAAATAAATTCTTATGCCTTATACTATTTGTCAAACAACGTTCAAGTTGTTCTCCCATACTTTGGATTGTCTTTCGTAGTCTCTCCAACCTAAGCTTATATAGCAATAGTTCATCATCCATTACTTCTTTTGAGTTGATTCCTCCACTTTCACTTTACAACACAGCTAGAACCTATCTTTTCTTATTTAACCTTACTATGTTGTTATTTTCGCACCAAGACATATTTTGTTCTTGCGTTTTTCAGTTCTTTGTTTCGGCATGAATGTTTATTGAATGTTATTTGCTTACGATAGATTTTCATCGGAGAGTGACGAATAGTCTATCAGTTACTTCTGAGAGCGGTATTATTCTTCATCAACAGTACAGGCAAGTCACTTTGACCATGTATACATATGTTTTTATTGCATTAGTTCTACCATCTCCCCAATTGCATGCAAAGTAGGTAAATTGGAAACTTGGTTACTTGATGTAGTATCATGTGGTAGGCACCCCTCAACCCTTTGACACTTTGGCCCCGAGAAACGTTGATTTAATTTTTGCTATGCTATTAGTAGACGGGGTTGGTTGTGTGATTCATGAGAGTTGTGAGATAATAATTAAAAGACCTACATGATGATCAAGACTTCAAGACTCCAAGTTTTCAACTTACCTCTGGGTGGATGATGGTTGAACGGCGCCCTGGAGAAACCAGTGGTTAGCCTAGGTGTTGCTAGGGAAGTGCCAGTATTCACG